>CM045763.1:1047500-3447500 GCA_025200525.1 Camellia lanceoleosa | reverse complement strand
CATCACATAGTAAAGTTAGCTAATAACAGGAATAAGAACACATAAGGTTTATAAAATGACATGTCCTGATTAGTAGAGGCCGATCCTTTGATTAGGCGAGCGGAGGTGCTCATTTCAGGACCTTCCCCTCTCGTACCTAAGTTCCCGAGCCAAGGTAACTTTGGTGATGACGGACACGTGACCTTTGGCACGAGTCAGGATTTCCTAAATTTTTCCAAAACAAAATATTTAGGTGGCAACTCTGTAATCTGGCAAAGCAGTCCAATTTTGGAATTATTTGACTTAAAATCAGTTGTCCAAAAGATTTGCCGGATTTGGACTCTTTGGTGTTTATCAGTTTCACATTGCACTTGTGAGACTAGATTTAGAACCGCAGGTAGAGTTTGAACTGTGAGGCCTTCATTTTAAACCTTTTTCCGAAAGGTAGGGGCGCGGAAAAAGGCGAGCCCACAGTTTCTAGCGACTCTGCTGGGGAATTAGAGAACTTGACTCGAACTCATAATATGTTGTTTTATCTGCATGTATGTGTTTCTTTACATTGCATTTGCATTGGTGCGCCTAAGTCATAGTGTTTGCCATCTGCTATTCCTGAACGGTTTGCTGGAGGCTTGCTTGGAAAAGCGTGCCATAAGGCTGACCGGTTGCGGGCTCTGCCACGATGGGAACACAACCCTTGGATCTGGACTACTGCTGTACCGTTTAATCCTCTTTTTACTTCTCGGTGTTAAGTGCGAGAGGTATATTAGGTAGTCTTGCTGAGGTACCTTTTTTGACCAATCGGCCTAGTTGCATATCGGAAGCCATAGAGACTATTTCAAACTAGGACAGGTTGCTCACCCGAATGCAGGATTGTATGAAACCGCTTGTTTGCGTAGTGAATCCCTAGCTCCTGACAAGATTAGGGCAGGGTAACCCTACCCCATCATAGGGGTGTTTTGGCTCTTACTTAACTAGTATGTGCTTTACAGTGAAACTATACAGGGATATGCATATCAGTTGCCAAGTTAGTATCTGTTTTGGGACAGAATTCAATAAAAAGTATAGTCATTTAGCTATGCTCATATCTGTTCTAGTGAAATCAGGCTAAGGTGCTGTCTGTTTTCTTTTTTGCAAGGTAGTCCTGGAACTATAACTTCAAAAGGCTCCAATATCCCCCGAGTACTCTGGACTTGTATCAATAGACTTTGTCAGGTCGGAATTGGTTCAGAAGCAACCTGTGTTTACCTCACCAGTTACAAGATGAAGGAGGTTCAGGCAGAATTCACCAGTGCAGTTTCTACAGCAGTCACCCTTCAGTTCACCCGGGTCTAGTCTGGTTTGGGAACAGTTGTCTGCATTCAGCTTAGCATGAGATCAATCACCCATTCCCATGGCTCAATATCCCTCAGCCAGTGTGGAAGAACAGATACAACACCTGCAACAAACAATCGAAGCACTGCAGCAGGATACAGTCCGTCAGGCTAAAGTCACGGCTCGTCAGGCTGAAGTGATAACCAGCTACAACAACAACAACCACAGCCGACCGTAGCTTCTGTATCTCATACACCTCCCACGGTAATCTGACACCCAGAGCCACTGCCTATACTACTAATGTCCAAGAGACTCAGGGCAATCCAGTGGAGCCAATCCTAGAACAGGCCTCTAAAGCTCCTGTTTATCAAACCGAAGCTCCGTTTGAATTTGAGGTTGACCCAACTGCATTTAAGGTCAATAAATTGGAGAAGTTATTCAAATGAGCACAAGGAGTGAACTCCATCCCGAATTTAGAAGACCGGTATACTGAATCTGCAGTTACCTTATCGGAGGGCTTGAAAATGCCGCATATCAACCTCTTCGATGGCTCTGGAGACCCAATGGTGCATCTCTGCCTGTTTTCTGATATCTTCAGGCCAATGGGTTTGACCCCAGCCCATAAGTTGTCTCTCTTCGGCTGAACCATGTCTGGGATAGTTGTAATCTGGTATGCGAAATTGGAGGACTCTGTGAAACAGAACTAGGAAGAGATGGCTGAGGCCTTTATTGCTCAATACTTCTACAACACACAGATTGAGGTCACAACTCGTGATCTCGAAACCACTCGCCAAGAGCTAAAGGAGGGTTTCTCAGAGTTCGTGACGAGATGAAGAGAGAAGGCCTCGATAATGGCTACAAGGCCTTCTGAAAAATGTCAAATCAGGATGATTGTTCGGAATCTGCATGGCAAGTTGCTGCAGAAGATGATCGTTGTACCTCTATTTACTTTTCCAAAGCTTCACGAAATGGGGGTTCAAATCAAGAATGCCATCAGACAAGGGATCTTTGTGGAAGATAATGAGCCTTTGAAGAAGAATGTTATTCGCAGTTCCATTGCTACTACTAATGGTAGCACAGCTGTGAAATGCTCAGAAGTAAACACGGTCACCACTCCCCTCAATGGCCAAAAACTAACCACTTCAACTCGACCTTAAGCCCAAAATTTCCATTCTCTTTACACGAGTCTTTCTCAAGCTTTGAGAATGCTGCAAGAAAGAGGGTACCTAGAACTCTTAGAACCCCAACCCCTTCCAAATCCTCTTTCACCAAGATATGACCCAGCTAAATACTGTGCCTATCATCAACAACATGATCATGATACGAACCGTTGCATCCACCTCTGTCATAAGATTCAGGATCTTATTGACGAAGAGACCATAGCTCCACCAAAAGGACCTCGGGCTAGTAATGACCCGTCATCTCTACATCTCAATCTAATCCATACACTCCCATCCACTTACAATCCCAGCATATACATCACCCCAGCCCATTTACCCAAGTCTGAGGTGTTCATTCCAGAAAGCACGGAATTATGCATGATGGATGCACTCGAACCCCAATCATCTCAAACCCCTGAACCTACTACTTCTGAACTGATGAGAATGATTTAAGATCTTCAGAGAACGGTGGCAGATTTAGCCTTTGGGGTTTTGGCTCCACCATCGACCACATCACATGCCAGAAATTTCATGCCAAAAGGCTCCCCAATCTTGGGACGGGCTGTATTTGAAGAAGGCCAATCCCTTGGCAAAGTGGAGGCAAATGGCAAGAACAAGGTAGGGGCAAGCATTGGTCCCTATGAACATCTTCAGTGGGATGTCGAGGCTTTAAAGGTTGAAAGACTGAACAAACAGCAAATGCTCGCAGTTGTTGCAAAGACTGTGGATAACACTTTTGCCATTCAAGATGAGAGCGTTCTGAATCAAGGGGCAAGCCGGGAAAAGGGATGTCGTACCAGAAACACCCATTTTAGCTCCAATCCTACACTCGAAAGAGAACATCAAACCCAGTTAGCACCTGCCACTCCTTTTGCTGGTACATCCAACATAACTCCACAAACCTCAAAGCACCAACCCCGAGGCCCGAGGGTCTTCACCCCACTTTACATGACCTTGTCCAAAGCTCTCTAAATCCTTATAGGACAAAGCCATCTCAAACCCTTTGAGCCTCGGCCTCTCCTGGATCCCCTTCCAGCTAAGCATAATCCGGCCAAGTACTGTGACTTCCATCAACAAACCGGCCATGACATTGACAGTTGCTTTCATCTTCGCTATGAAATACAAGATCTGATTGATAAAGAGGTCATCGTCGCACCAAGCTCTGCAAAGTCTATCGGCACTAGATCAGTGAACTTGGGGGATAATGTGATCATTTGATCGGGGGATGAACCACCTACTGATGGTGCTCAGTTTACTCCAGATTTAGGGATGGCACGCATTATTTTAAGCAATTGTGAATGCTATTTACTTTACTTTCTGACTTGGGTATTGAGTCAATTCTGTTGTGTTGTTTTGAGTCAGTCTTGTATCGAGTCTGTCTCATTATGTCGGAGGTTGGTGATTTTCGAGATGTGTTAACTTGGGCATTACCTTCTTTTTTTTGGTTTGTCTTTTACACTCTTTCTTTTGAGTTTGTTTCTACCATGAAGCCAGTTGTGTCAGTAAATTTGAATGAAATGGCAGTGCTTTTCACCTACTTTTATGTGCCTTGAAATCATTGCATTGACCTGAGTTTTTCAAAACTTTTCTAAACACTGTGATGAAAACAAAAAGGGAGAAATTCCTTGGGATTTGCAAAAATTTGATCAACTGAGAAAAAGAGAGATAAGCTAAGCCCTTAATGAATGAGATCATATTTGTTAATGTGAGTATTAAGAAGGATCCTGGCTTGATCCAGATTGGTTCTATAATTTCTTCACGAACGACTAGTCGCTTTCTTAAAAGATTTCAAAAAATGTTTTGTGTGGTCCTGCGAAGACATGCGTGGAATCGCTCTCGGGATTGTGTAGCATAGGATCACTCTCAACCTCGAGACCCGACTCTTTTTGCTTTCAAACCTTGAACCTTAATTCAGAATGTTCAACGATTAACTAACAATATAAGGCTTGTATGGCCGGATCAGAAGCAACCCTTGAACTAGGGGCAAAAAGGTCAGATCAAGAAGGTCAGATGTTATCAGAGGAAGTTTGCAAATCTAGATCAGAAGTAGCTCTTGAACTAGGGGCAAAAATGTCAAATGTGCTCAAAGATTCAAAAGATGGGTCATTCTGCAAACCAAGACCAACAAGAGAGCTAAATCCCAGAATCTGAGAAATGATTAATGAAGGACAATCGAGTTCCTATCCACAAACACTAGAGGCAAATTCAGACCCGATTGGATGGACTCATATATCATCAGCGAACAACGGCCATTCTCTTGGATTTAGATGGCTTAGAGATCCTATGACCAATCAACATGAACAAAGTTAAACTTTTTTTTTATCCTTGAGAGGCTTGTTGGGCCGAAAACCCGGAAGGGTGACCCAGGAAAAAGTTAGAGCAAGAAAAAGAAGAAAAAGAAAAAATGAAAAGAAAATGAAAATAAAAAAAATAAAAAAGAAGAACAAAAGAAAGGAAAAAAAAGAAATGAAAATAAAAAGAAAAACAAAGCTCGCAAGGTTGAAAACCCGAAAGGGCGGTTTTGACAAAAGTTAAAGTGTAAAAGGAGAGTGTTAATACCCGAATGTACCTTAACCCGAAACTACGTACGGCCTAATTCCTATGTTTGGGATACATAGGTAACTTTATCCTAAAGTCCAGCCCTAATCCTTTTCAACCTGCTTAGCTCATCCATGTTGATTGGTTTACCCTTGTTCAACTTGGCTATCCTCTCCATGTGCAAATTGCCTCAGCTTCATTCAAAATTGGACTGTCCTATTCCGTTAAAAAGATTTAGCTGCAAGGCAAATCAAGTTCATATTTGAGATTGTGCATCTCGAGGGATAATTCCATGTTGGTCGAGCAGTGGCCATTTTCAAAAACAGTTTTGAAGATTTTTAGTGAGATCAACTAGTTTTCTCCAAAATTATTTCACTTTTCCAAAATTAGATCATTTTTTGGACCCAAAAAAGTAAAATTTTCAATGTTCACAACCTGACTTGTATGATTTCAAATTAGAAAATCGAACAAGTGTGTTAATCTAACTTTTATGTTGGTCAAAATTATTTTAGCAAAAAGCCAAAAACAAAAAATGGTCAAAATAATGAACTAGGGACATAATTAAGTTAGGTTTTCTGTCTTTTCCTATTGTCAACATACTTGCCAGAAAAAGCACCATACTTGCCGGAAAAGGCACCATATTCGCCAAAAAGGGCACAACTGAAGCTAACAGTCGAAGGACAAAAGCTCTCTCATCCTCCAAGCAGTGAGGTATCAAGCGAAGTGCGAAACACGAACTAGAAATGGAGCTAGATATTCGGTTTCCTCATCTGCAATGATCACACCCAAGTTGGCATCTGACCGGGAATGGGAGCGTAGAAAACGTAATATGTGTGAGACCAATCAATTGTATGCCTGACCGGTGGAACATGCTGTAATTCATCTCGGTCAAGCTAAGCCAAGGGCATCGTCAACCGATGTGAGTTGCAGATTTGCTCCAATTGCATCACAACCCTTCTGTGGGATAGCTCACTAGTTGTGAGCGAAAAAAGGAGAATCTAGTAGAATACTAGGAGGCAAGTGTCACGACCCGCTCCCCGTACCGAAGGGTTAAGCATCGTGATGACCAATAACTGAGGTTACCTCCGGCCAATTCTTAAACAAATTAATAAACGCGAGTGGAAGTAATATTTAAATAAGGGTACCCAAAATAATCATTAGAGCTTTTATTTTTATTACAAAATTTATTGACCAAAAATGTCGATATTTACATATAAAAAATATTATAAAAGTGTTGTGTGTGTCTATTCCGCAACCCTGCGTCTATGACTTTCCAAAAGTTATTTCTGAATTGCATTGTTTCCTGAAAATTGGTAAACAACTATAAGAACATGGTAGAGTGAGAAATATTATATTAAGAGTATAAGGGACACGAAATAACCATAGATAGTTAGTTAAGCAAAACATTTACATAACTCAATTTGGTAAATGTCACGACCCAAACCCGCCCCTATGGGTTTAGCACCGTAACCAGCCAGTAATCCGAGATTACCGAAGGTCTGCTTAACAGTAATACAGTAAAACAGAGTACAAGGGCATGGCGGAAGCCAAAACAGTAAATAACCAATGTCCAATGAGCTGTGATAGTCTGTATGCAAAAAGACTTTTCATATATATATGCAGTTAGTGACAAAACAGTATGCGCAATATTTACAATCCGACAAAACAGGGACCAAATCTCTATTAAACAGTACAGTGCAGTGCTATTAGTTTATACAGTTATACAAAACAGACACAGAGACAGACAAGGGGAAATAAAAACGCCCCTAAGACATAGCTTGACGGGCTCAGAACCTCGCAATGAGGCACAGTGGTTGGCTTGACAAAACTGGAGTCTAAACCACGCTCCTAGCTCTGGTCCGGTGCCTGAACACCTACATATATATATATATAGACAGTGAGCTAAAGCCCAGTGAATAACATAATGCGTAAAGGGGTTAAGAATGAATGTCCTTACAGTAATGAAAAATAGTTCATTAATCAATATATCAGTCATTCAGTCATTTAGTCATATGTGCTACATCCATTAGCATAGCAGTACAGTAAACAGTAGGTCTTGAAAGGCCGAACAATCAGTGATGGCCATCAATCAAGATGAGTGGTTCTAACAAGGAACCCAGAGATCTCTGTGATAATAGTAAGCGATGAGTTGCTAAGGATGCCACTGTCTGATTGTAATGTAGGACATACATTCATTCAGATAGCAGTATTGATTCAAAAAGCAGTTCAGTTAAACAGTTAGAAAACATTCTCAATTGCACATATCTTTACACAATTGTTACTCACAAAGTTCTAGGCTACAATTAGGCTAGAGCATGTCACCAGTCGCCAACCCTACACAGTTTATAGAACGAACACACACTAAGCTACACAGTTGGGAAAGATGATAACTTAATCCCTAATTGTCTTAGTGTGTTCTACATCTATATCCTCATTAAGATGTCTTAAACATGCCCTAGGAATGCCTAGGATGGAAAGAGAATACAAGGATGTACTTTAAACACTTTACAAAATTTTCAGAAAACAGGGGTTTCGCTCGAGCGTGGCTTTTTACGCTCGAGCGGACATGCAGACAAAGGAGCTCCGCTCGAGCGTGACTTTCGTCGCTCGAGCGGACTGTAAGCTATAGTGAAAATACTGGATGCTCAAAATTCACGCTCGATGGGCACTCGACCCTCGCTCGAGCGTGAGACACAAGTCCTCGCTCGAGCGTGGATTCTCTCGTTCGAACGGACTGTAAGCTCATGCAAAGTACTGGATGCACGCATTTCACGCTCGAGCGCCACTTTACTCGCTCGAGCGGAAGGCATGATCACAGAGTGTACGCTCGAGCGTGGAGTTACTCACTCGATCGTCGGTCCAAAATCTGGAAATTTCAGATTTGAACCTCAAGCTCAAAAACCAAGTTTCAATGCATAAATTTCGATCCTCTTAGGCTAATTTTCTGGAAAATACTTCAAAACCCATAATATTACATGTTTCAAAGATCAATTTGAGAAATCAAAGCCCAAAGGTAGTTCAATTAAACTCATTTTAAACCAATTTTCAAGAACATGATCTCAAATGAACATGCATGAACTTTAAACAATTTCTAAGCTTCAAAACATGCTCTAATGAGCCAATTCTTTTCAAAACAAGATGAAATCATGGTCTACTCTCAAAACATGGACATGTATGTGAGGAATTATGAACTACAACCTCAAAACTTCAATGTAAATTACATGCATGCAACAATTAAGCTTCATGGCAACAATTTAACTCCAATTAATGGCCTTAGGCTCTCATCTACCATGAATCATGCACAAACTAACTTGAATTCATAAATAAGAAGGTAGTCACTCTACCTTAAGTCTTCAATCACAAGTCTAAAGGCTCAATTTATGCAACAAACTCTATAATTCTTTCAATTTCCAAGCAACCCACAAGATGAAGCCAATTTCCCTCTTAACTCTCTCTCTTCCTCTCTAATTTTTGGTGGGAACTCAAGAAATGGCTGAGGAAATGGGTTTGGTCAAGTGTTGCACATGTGATACAAAGTCCTAGCATAGTCCACTAACATGGCATTATGGTAAATAAGGCAACTTGTATAATTTAACTTATTTTAATCTAATTTAATCATACCAAATCACACTTCAGATAAATATGCCATAAATTCACATAAATTATGATGGTCCTAAAACATCAATCAATTTTTGGTTCAGTCATCGATAAGGCCTTCAATTTGCAGTTCAAACATAAAAACATGAACAGATAATCAAACAGGCAATAGATAGAAATGAAATATGACAGATATACTTAATCAATTCAGTTTTAGATTGCAGTCAGTCAGTCCAGTATTTTATTCAGTTCAATCACTTATCATAATCAGTCTCAGTTTAGCAGTAATCGGTAGTTTATCAATGATCAGTGACCAGGGGTGTTACAGTAAATAAATCATTTAAGTGGCAGAAACTGATAAGATAACTTAGTCTGAACAAATAATCATTTAAGTGGCAGAAACTGAAATACAGAATTAAATAACCATAATCACGGTACGGTACAGAACAGACAGAGGTCACAAAAGTGACAGTCAGAACAGAAGTACGGATTTAAGAGGTGGCTCGTACGGATTATAGAGGTGGCTCCCACAATAGTGTAGCACTTATCTCAAGACAAAGACTTTGCTCACTTCAAGCAGTCGATGGATCCATGACAAACAGAGGACCACAAAGTAGTTAAACAGAGGCCAATGGTTATTTAAGTCCCCTAAGGCGTGGGACTCCTATAGTGGTACTTACAAAACATAATTGTTTATAAGATCAAAGTCAAATATTCTTTAAAATATAAACAAACATATCCATGGGTCTCATTTTAGCAAATAGGGTTCAGAAATTAATCCATGTAACTGAAATAGTAATATAACTTATAATAGTTTATAAAACATAACTTGTATAAAATAAATATGGTAAGTCAAAACATACGTAAAATATATTATGATAACTCAAGGTATAATATAACTCACCTTAACTTTAATATCTTACTCTTTGTTTTTACTATCAAAGACCCTATCGACTTCCACTATTTTTTCTTCCTTCTCTCATTTCTTTCCTTCTTTCTCTCTTCTTTCTTTCCTTTCTTTCCTTCTTTCTTTTCTTCCCATGCCACTAATCACCTCCTTAAATAGGGAGGTAAATGCCTCATCCGGCCAACACGTGGCCAACTCCAAGATTCACTCATTAACTCACTAAATTTATACTTATCGTAATAGATATTTAAGATAATTACATTTTAGCCCAGTATTTTAATATAATTATGTAAATAATTAATTTCTAATTAAATTACACTATATCTTATACTAACAGAAAATTAAGTATTTATTTTACTACCACACTCATTATTATTATTATTATTTATACTTTGACCTCTAAATTTTTATACTAATTATATTATTTTACAAAATTATACATAATAATACAAAATCAATCGTATATTTTCCTAAGTATGATTAAATAATATTAGTAAAAATTTTACAGAATAATTAAAAATCTGGGTGTAGACACCCCATTTTTGACCGACCTTAAGACTCAGACGTCACCGATTGAGCGCTCGGTGATGTTGTATATTGTGCTCGTTCAGAAGTATCAGAGTCGCGGCCGCGCGCCCTGCCTCCGGACTTCCGAACTCTCTTCTGTGCCTTGCCTCGGTTTGCGAACCGGACTCGATTTTCTCTGTTTTCTTTCCTGAGGGGAGGGAGAGGTCCCGTAAACCGTCTCTCAGTGGCCGTGGGCTACATTTCGTGGTCGTAGGCCATTTTGCCCATTTCAGAGCCCGGTTCCCGATTTTCGGAGCCGTCAAGCCGTATGCCTCGGTTCGGGACCACCCAACCATCTCCAATTCCTCAAGTTTTTGGCATGCATCTCATTTACTCCCTTTCGAGGGACACTGGGGTCTTAGATACCCACTTCGTGGCCAAACACCACTTTCGGTGCTTAACGGCCGGTTTTCGGGACCCCGAACCGCGCGTTTTGGCCACCGAGCATTCGTTTTGCATCGGTTTTTGTTCATTTTTGGCAGGTACCTCTGTTTTATCACCAGGAAGATCCTTTGGAGGGTGGGAGGCGAATTGTCTCAAAGAACCAGTTATGCTCCTCCGGCCCCACTGTTTTTCTCACTTCCGGGCTAATGTTGAACACCCTAGGGCCATTTTCTTCGAGCCAAAACCACATATTTGTGTTATACACACATGGGAGGACCCTAAAAACACATGGTCGGCCAGTAATTGCAATTGGACCTTTTGAACCCCTCTTAAAAGTGGCCTATTCTCTCTCCTGTTTTAAAGTTGTCAATTTTGAACCATAGGGTTGTGATGAGGAGACCTGGGAGGACACCAATATCTGGTGGCCGGCCAGAAATTCACAGTGACCTTTTTGACCCTTGGTCGGCCGGCCATAGGGGGTAGCCGGCCGGCCACCTGCAACAAAAATGGCTGGCCGGCCATGCTCCTTGGGAGGTGTGCATGGCAGCTGTATAGCTTTATCCCCAAAAATATCTGATTTCGGGGGATATTTTGTAAGCAAGGGAACTTAATCCCTTAAGGCCTACACTCTTTCACACACTTGGACTCACCATCCTTGCATGCATACATCTCTCTCTCTCCCTCAAGAGTTGGAACACTTGCCTTAAGCTTACAAACACATATCCATCTCTATCTCTTTGATTCTTCTCAAGTTTGGTGCCATTCCTTCATCATCATCAAGCACCACCACCACCACTCCATTTCCAGCAGCAAGGAGAGGTTCTCAGAGGCTTAGAAGCAACATTCCTCAAGCCAAGAGGTAGAAAAGAAAAGGTCTACAAGGGTAAGTCTCCATCTCCCTCTTTTGTAGCATTTTCTTGCTTCTTTTCTTAAGCCTATTTTCTAACTGTTTTAGGCTCCGACCCTAACTGAAAGGGTCCTTCTTTTGAGCTATTCTTCATGTTTGTTCCAGGGCTCAACCTTGTTTAAGCCCTCCATTTGGCACTTGCTTCAATATCATCTTATATGCCATTTTTTTGCATGAAATTTCTAGCCTATGAGTGATCTGTTTTCGAGCATAATGTAAACTGTAAGAGAGCCTATTTTGAGCCCCTCTTCAACATTGAAGAAGGGCTCAACCCTGTTTGGGCCCCCTATCTTGTACTTGTTTCATAATCTCTCCTATTTACCGTAAGTTTGCATGGTTTGTTTGGCCTACATGTAGTCTGTTTTGGAGCATGTCATGAACTGTGAGTAGGCTTATCTTGTGTCCCTCTACAACATTTTAGAGGGATCAACCTTGTTGGGGGTCTCCATGTTATACTTGTCATTATACCCCTCTTTGACCCCCATTTTTGCATACTTTTTTAAGCTTATCTAGATTCTGTTTTCGGCCATCATCAGAGCTGGAAAGAGTCATATTTTGATCTTCTTGACATATTTCATTAAGGGTCTTTGCTGGTTTGATGAATGTTTGGGGTACCTCATGTTATAGCATTATGTATCCTAGTTCTTGCATGACATTTTTAGCATGTTTTCATACTGAGTTGGGGGATGTCATCTACTGTAAATATTCATATTTTTAGTCCCTCATCAGTGTTGTAGAAGGGTATTTTTCCACTTGGGCATCGCATATATCACTTGCTTCAATACCCCTCTTACGGAGCCATTTTTGCATACTTGCCTAATCCTATGTGTGCTTGCTGTTTAGCCCTTTTTATGACTGAAAAATGCTTTTCTTGGGGCTGTCTTGCTACTGTATTTCCATTCCATGTCCATATTGCGCATGCGTTGCATAGCTATAGGCCATTTCGGGCGCTTAATATCGCATTTCGGGATTATTCCATGCTTCGGGTGCACTTTAGCCATGTTTCGGGACTGTTTCCCCCCACATTTCAGTGCTAAAATTCCATTGGCATTTTTGCATATCATTTTCTATGTCATTTCATACCTTAATGCCATTGCCTCGGTTTGCGTGCCCGTGTGCACGCATTTCGAGGCATCTCATTTTTTATCCGACAGCCTCTTATATGAGTGTGGCTGAGGCTCACTCATGTCAGTGTAAGTCCATTTTGCATTCTGTATGCCATTTTAGTCTCGTTGCATCGTGTATGCCATTGTCTCGGTTTGCGTGCCCGTGTGCACGCATTTCGAGGCATCTCATTTTTTATCTCTCGGCCTCTTATGTGAGTGTGGCTGAGGCTCTCTCATGTTAGTGTAAGCCCATATTGTATTGTTTATGACATTTTAGCATCATTGCATTCCGTATGCCATTGCCTCGGTTTGCGTGCCCGTGTGCACACATTTCGAGGCATTTCACTTTTATCCGACGGCCTCTTATGTGAGTGTGGCTGAGGCTCTCTCATGTTAGTATAAGTCCAATTTACATTTGGAGTGCCATTTCATGCTTTAGTACCATTGCCTCGGTTTGCGTGCCCGTGTGCACGCATTTCGAGGCATCTCATTTTCATCCATCTGCCTCTTATGTGAGTGTGACTGAGGCTCTCTCATGTTAGTGTAAGCCCATATTGTATTGTTTATGTCATTTTAGCATCATTGCATTCCGTATACCATTGCCTCGGTTTGCGTGCCTGTGTGCACGCATTTCGAGGCACTTCACTTTTATCCGACGGCCTCTTATGTGAGTGTGGCTGAGGCTCTCTCATGTTAATATAAGTCCAATTTGCATTTGGAGTGCCATTTCATGCTTTAGTACCATTGCCTCGGTTTGCGTGCCCGTGTGCACGCATTTCGAGGCATCTCATTTTCATCTATCGACCTCTTATGTGAGTGTGGCTGAGGCTCTCTCATGTTGGTGTAAGCCCATATTGCATCGCATATCTCATTTTAGTCCTGTTGCATTCTGTATGCCATTTTCTCGATTTGCGTGCCTGTGGGCACGCGTTTCGAGACATCTCATTTTAGTTTCATTATATATCATATTTCGGGCCGTTTCATACCTTTATGTCATTGCCTCGGTTTGCGTGCCCGTGTGCACGCATTTCGAGCCACTTCACTTTTATCCGATGGCCTCTTATGTGAGTGTGGCTGAGGCTCTCTCATGTTGGTGTAAGCCCAATTTGCATTGCGTATGCCATTTCATGCCTTAGGGCCATCGCCTTGGTTTGCGTACCCGCGTGCACGCATTTCGAGGCATCTCATTTTCATAGCACTGTGCATGCTAGGATTGTATTTTAGTTGCATTCATGCATATCATGCATATTGCATCGTGTTCGGGATAGGAGTTAGCCCGGGCACGAGAAACGAGGCGCGTTCGTACTCCGACTGACGGAACGGGTCTCAATTCCCAAGTCACCGACACTCCGGATTATCCATGATGGAGTTAGGTTTTGTTGTAGTGTTCATATGCATTCATCCTATATTGAGCTGTGCAATTCGACTCCTCGGCCATCATGCATCGATATGCGTGATTGGTGGCACGAGGATCGAGGCATGCATATATTTTGTGAAATACATTGCTATGCCCCTTTCCTGCTCTCTGTTGCAGCAAAAATGAAGAATCAGCAACTTTTCGGAGTCTGGCACGCATTTCGAGAAACATTGCAAACAGAGGCTAATTGGGGCATCCTAATGGATTTCCGCGCAAGGAACCTCAAACATGCATCACTTCATTATCTGGAGCAGAGTCAAGGCAGCTCCCTGGCTTGCATGCCAATTTACAGTTTTCCTTAGTTAATTTTTTGATTAATTAGGAATCTGTAATATTTCGGACTGTATTATTCTTTCATTCGGGACTGTATTATTATTTATTCAGACCCTCTATGCGAGGGCAAAATTGTAATAAGTGTGGGTGAGTGTGATGTATGTCTTCCAACCCCACGTCTTTCTTCCCTTTTATTTACCTGCTTATGATGGTTAGATATAGGGCATATTTCAATTAGCATCTGAAGATGACAAAGATGTTTGCATCATTCATCTGTTTTGCACGCACCGGGCTCGGCGCATTATACAAACTGCATTTGTATTTCAATTCCGAATTGAATACATGATAATTGTAGCATTTCATATGCCATGTTTAGGACAGCCGAGCCTGTTATAGTTTGCATCTTTGCATGTGTTGCATTAGGCATTTTCAGTATATTTAGGATCATGCATGATTTCTAACGAGCTTCTATTTTGGCATGGAGTACTCGGTGAGTTTTATGCTTTAGCATTCTTGCATGCGTATGAGTGTTGCCATGAATAGCATGCTTACCATGAGGCTATGTGCTTATGTGATATAACTGCCTTGAATGCCTGTGGATGGAGGTTGGGTTGCTTGAATTGGACAATTCATCAAATGTTTGTTTTAAGCCCACTAGATAGTGGCAAAATCTTGTTTTTCTAAGCCCACCCGAGGGTGGCAAATCCACGTCTTAGCCTACCTGCGGGTAGCACCATCAAACCATTTTCAAACAAACAAACATGAAATGTTTTGTTCCAATTCAGGCGATCCAGTCTATACTTGTATGCTGTGCGCATCACATAGTAACCTAGGCTAATAACCGGAATAAGAACGCACAATGTTTTCAAAATCAGATATCATGGTTAGTAGAGGCCAGTCTTTGACCGGGCGAGCGGGGCTGCTCACGAAGTGACCTTCCCCAATCGTACCCAAGTTCCCGAGCCGAGGCAACTTTGGTGATGACGGACACGTGGCCTTTGGCACCGAGTCAGGGTTTCCTAAATGTAATAACCCGACCCTCGTACACGATTCTGGTATCTTTTCAGCCCTCTATGCTGTGCTTTTGAATGCTTCTGTGAAATTCTAAGTGAAATTGCATTAACTTAAGAGAAACTTAGAAATAAGAATTCCTATCTGTTGATTAAGTACATTATCTGTCACACTTGGCTTCTTTGAATCTGAAATTGGACGCCTTAGAGACAAAATTTTCAGAAATTGATTATATATATATGATCAGCATAATTTTCTGGTAATATTAAGCTCGGTTACGAAATTTCAATTTCGGAATGATAAAGCGATTGATTTTCATCTTATATGCTCTTATACTTGTTATATATCTTTACATCTTGTTTGACCCTAAGATCAAAAATCGTGAGACCCTTTTGGGAGAGAAAATAAGAGAGTGAAGAAGAGAATTGGGGAAACGTAGAAATGCAACAAAAGCTTGAGAAATTGTAAAGATTATTTAGATTGAACTCAAGGTATGGAAACCTTCATCATCTAGTCTCTCTCTCTTGATCTTGGTTGAGTTTCTTCTTTTATTTTTGGAAGGTTATGGTAGATGTGGGAGTTTTATGAGATGGAGGGAAATCTATACCTCATTTCCTTGTCATCTCCTAAGAATATTCACTTGTGTATTTGAATGAGAAGCTTAAGTAGTTCTATATGCATATATGTATGGAAACCCAAAATAATGGGAATTTTGGAAAGATTATGGTTGGGTTGAGTATGAATTTAATGATTGGAAGTTAACGAGTGTGTTGTGATTGATTGTTGTATGATTTAGTACCTTAATTTGAAGTTGCTTTTGCCAAAAAGAGAGATTGAAGTTTTGGATACCAAATTGGGACTCAAATTCGAAGTTCTGAATTTCAGAATTTCGCTTGGTCCGCTCGAGCGGAGGAAGGCCCTTCGGCGGAAAATTGACCTTCAAAGCTTTTGTGTCTCAGTCTGATCCGCTCGGCGCCAAAGTGGCGCTCGAGCGGGGAAGCTTATTTTCAGACAAAAATGTGTTTGTTCTGCTTTTGCTGCTTGATTCTCTGGTATTTTTAGAATATTTTTCTGATGACTTTAGGATGATTGTAAATGCATGCAAAGTGTAATGCTTCAGGAAATGATTTAAGAAAGAAAAAGAGAACTAATGTGCATTGATTATGTACAGGGCATATTCCAGGGGGAAGCAACACGTTGTCTCAACGCTGTGAGTAGTAATACACTATATGTACATTTTATTTTCTGTTAATGACTATGGTACTAACGCTCTGTTCCTCGTAAGCGATTACACTGGCATTAGTCAATTGGAAATCAGTGTGAATGTTGAAGGAGCTGTATACATCGGTATGATTATGGACTCATTCTGTTCTGTCTGTGAGGCATATTAAGTTTCTGTCACCTATACGTAAATGATATCGTTTCTTAGTGAATAAATGGGGACTTATAATGGAATGGCATGTATACTTCTGTTAATAATATGTTCGCTCTTGACCCTCGTTAACGTTCATGTTCCGTTGATTACAAGACAACTACTCGGATAGTTAAAATGCACATTCTGTTATCCGCAAAGTGGAGGTATTAACTCATGACAAACAAGTGAAATGTGGGCACATTACGACACTATAATACTTCTGTACCTTTGGAGTTAATAGTTATTGTGTAATCTACTTATGCTAACTCATCTGAAACTGTGTGTCTCTGTGTGACGGTAAGACTAATCTGTTTTAGTGACATCTGTAGATGTTCCGTTATGATACTCATTTTGTATATATTATGACATGGTGAGACTTACTGATTTCTGGTATGGAACAAAGTCTTTGTCAGGAACGAAGTGCTACACCTTGGTGAGAGCCACCTCTGGAATCGTCTGAGCCACCTCTTGAATCCATACGTCATATTTCATTACGCTTTATGCGTTCACACGCTTTTATGCGTTCGATAATCTGGGCGAAGGCTATTCGAGCCGAAGGCTATCTCGGGCCGAAGGCTATTCGGGTCAGAAGGTCGTTTCGGTCGAAGACCGTTCGATAATCTGGGCGAAGGCTATCTGGGTCGAAAGGCCATTCTGCTAATTTTGGGCCAATAGGCCATTATGCTATAATTATGCATTAGGCTAAAGGACGTTCTGAAAATAAAACCATATCAGATTTACTTTTGTATGTCATTTAATAAATGCATTGTTATGTATTGTGGTTAAACTTAGCCAATAAACTGCTTACGTATTATTATTCACTGAGCTTGCCTCATTCTGTCATTTTGTCTGATTTTGTAGGAAACCAGCTTGGAGATCCGTTCTAGCGTCTTTATCACGCATCTTCTGTCAACCTAAGGATAACCAGGCACTTGGAGAACCCCCTTTGCTTACTAGGACAGCTTGCTAGTCCTTGTCCTTTTGTGCCTATGTTCTGCAGGCTAAGGTTGTTGTATCTAACATTTTGTTGTATGCCCAATTGTAGATGTGTATGTAACTTAGTCGCAGATGCATGTCCACTATAAGTTTTAATTCTAAGTCGTGGTCCTGGCGTAGTTGTAGTGACTCAATGGATGTCTTTGCATGTTATTTTATTCTTTTAGCGCTTCCATTCAGGCCCCGGACATTCTACATCGCAGGTTAAGTGTCTGTTTCTGGTTAGGTCATGCCCAAACTTTTAGGGGCGGGTTTAGGGTCGTGACACTAAATTTTCCATTTTAAAAAATATTTAGGTGGCGACTCTATATCTGGCGAAGCAGTCCATGTTTGGCACTTCTTTCAAAAAATCTGTTTTCAAATCGATTTGCCGGATTTGGACTCTTTGGTTCAAGATTAAGAACCGTGACATTTGAGTCCTTGAACTGTAGTAGACCCAATATCAAACCAGAACAGGGGGGACTCGCACTCCTTTCCCCGGGATGCGTTCAGGGACGTCTACACTGGGTTGTTACAGCAAGAGCCCTTAACTTCCTGCTTATTCATCAACCACCCAAGGGAGGGATAAAAAAAAAAAGAGATAGTAAAGAATAGAGAGATGTGCATTGAGAGAAAAAAGTGAGAAAATGACTTTTTCAGAGAAATAGAGATTGAGTGCCATAGTGATGTGAGAATCACAAATAAGAATGGTGGGAAAACAATACTTGGAAAAGCGAGCTCCTCATGAACTGAGAGGTCTCTCGTCATTGGAATATGTTCAAGTGTTGTGTTTGTTGTTTTTGTTTGTTTCGATTCTTATTTTGAGTCGTTTTAAGTGTAAATGTTTGTGTTTAGGTTGTTTTACCTTCGTTTTCTCTTCGTTGAACATGGTACACTATAGTCGGTCGTAGGCTCAATACCCAGTTAAGAACTCATTTCTCAATTTCAATTTCAAAAATAAATCGTTTTGTGCTCAGAATGTTGTGCTATTCTCCACATTTGTGTAAAACAAGATTTGTTCTTTCATAAAACTGCAGGATTCAACTCAGGTCATGTGAGAACAATAGAACAAGGACCTAACTGAAGCTACATGGGTTCCAAACTACAAAGCAAAAGAAAAGAAGGAAAATCGGAGCATCTAAGTGTGTTTCAACTTCAACAAATTCTGAGATTGCATTCCATACGCACCTCCTCAGGCCTTGTCAATGCTCTGAAGTATGAGTGTGCCTCTACCTCAAGCTCAAGCTTAAGCCTGCTTCAAGCCAGAATGGCAATCAGAAGTACTCTCCCTGAGTACCAGTCCCTGCCAGAGGCATCTTGGCTGTGTTTACGATGAGTTCTTAGGAGATCAACTGCGACGGTAGAAACTAGAGTTCAAATGATGACGCCTAGAATGCAAAGGTTTGGAATTTCTGAGAATAAAGTCTGGTTTAAATACCTAGGGGTATATCCTCGACTTGAAATCTGTATGGCAGCCCCACAGATTGAGATAGCATGTGTGCTCCTCAATTCTAGATATTGAACCAACCTAGTCTGTCACCCCATTGGAGAATAGGGAAAGTTGTGAATATGATCAAGAAGAAAAGCGGCATCCGTGGCTTCTACATGCAGATGTCGCTCCTTGTCAGTATTTCAGGGCCTTTGTACTGTGAGTTGAAGGTAAGAGTTCGAAGAACACAAGGGGAGATCCCCGTCAAAGTAGAGCGGTTCATTGCCACTCGCCCCATGAGGTGCTTTCTAAAGCGCTGCTTTGTTTGTTTATTGCATTCCCTAAACATCATGCATTACATTGCTTGCAACATGTATCATATCATCGCACTTATTGCATTTATTTGCATCTTGTGTTATCTTGTACCATTTATCCTTTTACGCTGAGCAGCGTTTAGGATTGTTGTCCTCCGGGGCTTTCTTAAGTTTCGTGGAACGCGCTCCTGATGTCTTTTCTTTGGACCTCTTCTCACGATTTCGGCGTGGTTAGAGTGTCCCTTTCCTTACACGATTTCAACATGTTTGAAATTTATCTCAGGATGCGTGGAACGCGCTCCTGATTGCTTTTCTTTGGACCTCTTCTCATGATTTTAGTATGGTTAGAGTGTTCTTTTCCTCACATGATTTCAACGTGTTTGGAATTTATCTCAGGACGCATGGAACGTGCCGCTGAGTAGTTGTTTTCGGGCCTCTTCTCATGATTTCAGTGTGGTTAGAGTGTTTTTTTCCTCACACGATTTCAGCGCATTTGGAATTTATCTCAAGATGCGTAGAACACGCTCATGTCGTCTTTTTTTTGGATCTTTTTTCACGATTTCAACGTGGTTAGAGTGTCCCTTTCCTCACACGATTTCAACGTGTTTGGAATTTATCTCAAGATGCGTGGAACGCGCTCCTGATTGCTTTTCTTTAGACCTCTGTTCACGATTTCTGCGTGGTTAGAATGTCCCTTTCCTCACACGATTTTAACGTGTTTGGAATTTATCTCAGGACGCATGGAACACGCCCCTGAGTAGTTGTTTTCGGCCCTCTTCTTATGATTTCAACGTGGTTAGAGTGTTCTTTTCCTCACACGATTTCAGCGTGTTTGGAATTTATCTCAGGTTGCATGGAACGCACCCCCGATTGATTTTTCTTTGGACCTCTTCTCATGATTTCAGCATGATTAGAGTGTCCCTCTCCTCACACGATTTCAGCGTGTTTGGAATTTATCTCAGGATGCATAGAACGCGCCCCTGATTGGTTTTTCTTAGGACCTCTTCTCACGATTTCAACGTGGTTTGAGTGTTCATTTCCTCTCACGATTTCAGCGTGTTTGGGATTTGTTCTTCCTCCTCTCACGATTCCAGCGTAGTTGGAGTATGTCACCATTTGCATACCTTTTTTTGTGTTAGATGTGGTCTATTTTGTGTCTATACCTTTTCTAGGTAAAATGTGGTTTGCCCTGCGCCTTATTCACTGCATTCATTGCATCCATTGCATTGTACTTTGTTTTGTTGCATTCAGCATTTAGGATCACGATCTTTCCTCAGCAAATCACTTCTCACTTATATCATGCCACCTAATTACTTGTATTCTTGTTGTGAAACACATAGTTCTGCATGTGCACACGCCTACTCCACTAAAAAAATTGTGGTTTTAGGATTCCAGCACCTTTTCTGTGTTAAACGTAGTTTGGTGTTGCATCTCCATCCCTTTATAATATTTGTGTAGTTTTGCACTGTTTGTGGTTTGATGTTTCAATTACATTGTATATCATGTGCATTGTTTCATTGCATTGCATATTGTTTGTATTGTTTTGTTGCGTTGTGTATCATTTTACATCCTGCCCCTAAACTACGCTGGTTTGATTCCTCACAAAGGGATACGTAGGCAACCTTCGGGATTCAACCAACTACATTTGCATTTTGTTTGTTTGCCTAAGTCTTACGGCCTTGTCAAAATGGGTCGTTTCTAGGCTTTGACATTCACTCATGTCATTTCATGACTTTCGAGTTCTGTAAAAAAGGGGTAACTGTAGACACCCCATTTTTTACTGCCTTTAAGACTTGGGGGCCACTGATTGCTTACTTGATGATGAAAGTTGTGCAGTGCAAAGGTTTAATTTTTTCGACAAAAGGAGCTTCAAATCCTAACCTTACACCCCATTTTGAACCAAAACTATGTTAACCAAAATAATTTTAGACCTTAAAACCCTCTCTTTCAAAATAGGTTTTGAAAAAGTTCCTACGATGTTCCGAGGCTCGCATTTTGTTAAATGTTGCGCTTTTCGGTAAACCGAACGAGGACAGAGTGGAAATGAATGGAAGAGAGGTGAACTCTTTGAAAACACCTTATTTACGGGTTTGGGGTTGAAGAAAAGAGGAGCGGAGGCAAAAAAACTAGCTGAGAAGAAGTTAGGCATGAATCTGAGTAGGATCAAAACTGAGCAGTCTTCACTAAAAGAGGCATATCTTCTTGCATACTTGGAATTTTGATATGAGGTTACCACCATTGGAAATAATACTTCCAAGGCTTAAATTTAGGCTCAAGAATGACCTACAAAGGAGTCCAGATGAAGGAGTGTGGGGAAGTGGTTTTGGAAATACTCTTCAGATCTTGGGAGACGCTCTTGATCCTCAGCCTTGTCACCTACAAGGACAAACACTCCGGTCGGGGGTGCCGGGGTTAGCACTCCGACGGGCAAATCAGTTCTTATACTCGAGAAAGCTTGTTTTACTAAGTTTTGTGAAGTGATTCTTGCATGTCATTCCTAGAACGCTGCTTCTCTATTTATATCTATTCCTTTTGAGGCCTCGGGGCCTGGGCCTACTTTTCAATCATTACCTGTTCTTCCGTTCGGCCTTGAAGATCCTTTCTCAATCGACTTTCGTATCACTGTTCGGCTCATCCTAGTCTCGCAGGGTGAAGCCGGTTAATGTCAATCTACTAAAATATCCCCTTTCAGATTTATCCATTTATTCGGCTCCCACAATTGCCCCCCGAACTACCTATTGACGGCAGTTAATTGGTGTGTTTGGTCTAGAATTCGAAAAGCTTAGCATAGATCGGTGCGCGTTCCCCAAGCGTCGAGGATGTCGAAGGCACACCTTTTTGTTTATCATTATACTTTCCCGCGCCATTCATGTGTCTCGCATTTATTGCGATTTGAAACTTCAGTCCTTTTGGGTGCACATTTCGTCGATCATCTGATACGTTTGGACCGTCAGCACGCATCCCTTATTCATATCTTCTGCAACTTTCGCCTGTTTGCCTTTGCCTTGTCTGCTCCTCGTAAGTCTTCTTCCCTTTCCTTTGCGATCCTACTCTCTGTTTATTGTTTTTGCTTTCGTCGAATCCTTGGGCTCCCGTCGGAATGGCTAAACACTTGAAAGACCTACTTTCCGAGAGTCGCATTTCCGAATTCCGACGACATTTTTCCATCCCCGATGACGTCCATTTGTCTCTTGTAACAGACAATACTCTAGATATGGAGAGAGAGGATCAGAGTACGATCGTATTCCCCCTCCTGTCTATTGCAGAGGGCGGAGTTCGTTTCCCCTTACATCCATTGCTTAGGGCCGTTCTTCGCTATTGGAATCTGATCCCTTCCCAGCCCAATGTAAATTTCTTTCGAATCATTATGGGGGTTATAGAGTTGAATTGATGCCTTAGGATCAATCTCGGAATTCTGGCCATTCGGCACTGCTACACTTTAGCCAAATCTTCTGGTCGGCTGGGGCGGTACTTCCTCAGGGCCAAGGATACTGACCATCATTTGGTGACTATGCTTGCCAGTTCTGGTAAGAGGGTTGATGATGTAATGGTCAATATCCGAGGTAACTGGGAGTTCGCCGAAGGCGAAGATCGCCTAGACCCCATTCCCAGACATAAGGGTGATCCAGGTTACCACGTAGTATCTTATGTTTGTCGATCTGTCTTTTAATCGGCTCTCTTTCCTGAAGCTTTCCTTATCTTTTGTAGATAACAAATTGAAGAAGATCCTGACGTCAGTTGATGACGCGGTCTTAAGGGACATTAAGATTGCACTCGACTACTTCGGTCGCTCAAATGTGCAAAAACAAGGGAGAGCCGCCCACATTTTACTCCAGTATGAACCCACCTATACCACATTCTCGGCTGCGGAAAACATCCCAATTCCACTCGGCGATCAGAACCTCTCGGCTCTTATCTTCTCCAGTTACAAGAACCTTAGGTAGATTGGTCTCGAAGCTGCTGATTTGGAGCAAGACGTAGAGCCGGTGATAGAGGTGGTTGCTGACCCGGCCAGAGAATTCGCTCAGGAGGGCGAAGAGGTTGACGAGGCCGTGCGTTCGGCATTCGAGGCTACCGGACTCAACCAGCCTTCCTCACCGTCCGCTTCGAGTCGGGCAGAGTTTTCTTCCGTGGATATTTTCGCGAACTTAGGAGATCTACCCGGCGAGTTCTTCAGAGGCATGGCAAAGGAAAGCCTTACGCAGATCGCGCGTAAGCGAAATGCCGAGCGAATGGCTGCTCGAAAAAAGGCCGAGGCCGCCGAGTCCGATCCGCAGTTGACTAAGGCTTCTGTACCTATTACTGAAGGAACGGCTCAGGTTACGCCGGTCGAAACGGAAAGAGTCATCGAACAGCAGGCCAGCGAAGAATGGCTGACCGCGGAGGGACGCGGCCAAAAACGTAGCACTGAGGAGGATGCTAGTTCAGAGATTAGTCCTAGTGATAAGCGGCCTCGCCTCGAGGAATCAGACGTGGTCGCTCCTTTTGTTATTCAGCCCAGGATCAGAGATACGCCGATTCCTTCCAATGCTTCGGCCATTGAGGATCCGGCCGTTGCGTTGAGCCTGGCGGCTTCAATTTCTTTGTCGGCTGATAATGCAACCTTTTGTGTCGTGCCGGATATTATGGCCGTAGCTCTGTGTGCGCAGTTGGCACTCTTGGTAGGTGATTTCAAATTCGCTTAATTATATTTTTAGAGAGGTATCTAACGATCACTTGTTGTTTGCAGACCGTCGGCAGGATCACCGACTTAGGCCGCTGCCTGCATGATGCTCTTGGCAGAATCGACCGTTTGCAAACAGAAGTCGACGGTCAGAAGAGTAGGGCCGAGTTTGAGAAGATGAGAACGGCAATGGAGAGTGCACGAGCCGAAGCAGAAAAGGAGAGGGCTCGCACTTCCGAACAGCTTCGTTTTGAGACTGAGACCAAGTCAAGTGCGAGTGAGGAATCGCTCAAGCTCTCCAAAGATGAACTTGCCGAGGCGAAGAGTCAGTTGGAGGAGCTCAAGGCGGCCCAGGAGAAAGTCGAATCTGATGCTTTTGAGGCGGGAAAAAGAGCCGCCTTCACGGAATACGTTGATGAAGTCCCCAAATTTGAGAATCGAGGGTTCAAACACGGGTGGCTCAAAGCCCTTGCTGCCGCTGGGATTACATTGGATGTGCCAATTCCTTACGAGCAAGTAGATGTTAAGCCCCTTGAATCCGACCCCGAGGAGTGATCTGGGAGGCGTTTCCTAATTTGTTTAGTTTGTTTTTTGATTTTTGTTTGTTAGTGTTTTGTTGGTTCAGGGTTGTTTTGATGTATAAATTGGTTACTATCTTGTGCGCAATTTATCAATGAAAATTTCCTTGTAATTTCATTATTATTCGTACACAATTTGTGTGGTTATGTTGATGAAACAATATTGATTCGTCTTTCTTGTATATATAAATTGGTTTCGAATTATGAACTATCGATTTGTGAGCCGGCTGGGGTACTTGAGCCGAATATATCGATGAATCTGCCCTTGCCCCAGGCGGTTCCTGCAGACGGAATCGATTCGGGAGCCGGCTGGCGTACTCGAGCTGAATATATTGGTGAATTTGCAGGGGTTAACATGTATACTCCATTCTTTTTTAGTTCTTTCTTTGGATGCCTTAATATTTATATTCCATTCTCTTTTGCTAACACGGACAAACGATATTGTATGTACGGTTTATTTAGAAGAGACCTAAACAAAATCAGATTACGTGGCAAATCGAATTATGACCGATCGATTTGTGAGCCGACTAGGGTACTTGAGGCGAATGTATTGACGAATCTGCCCTTGCCGCAGGCAGTTCCTGCAAGTTAGGATCGATGCGGGAGACGGCTGGGGTACTCGAGCTGAATAGATTGATGAATCTGCCCTTGCCCCAGGCAGTTCCTACAGAGGTGAGGATCGATGCGGGAGCCGGCTGGGGTACTCAAGCCGAATAGATTGATGAATCTGCCCTTGCCCCAGGCGGTTCCTCCAGGTTAGGAGCGATACGGGAGACGGCTGGGGTACTCGAGCCAAATAGATTGATGAATCTGCTCTTGCCCCAGGCGGTTCCTGCAGAGGTGAGGATCGATGCGGGAGCCGGCTGGGGTACTCGAGCAAAATAGATTGATGAATCTGCCCTTGCCCCAGGCGGTTCCTGCAGAGGTGAGGATCGATGCGGGAGCTGGCTGGGGTACTCGAGCCGAATAGATTGTAAAAGCGTGCCCCTGCCGTCGACTCAGTCGGCGTCGGGCGATTAAGGATTTCCAATTTATGAGGTTGCCTCAATCGTGCTGCCGCTCTGAAGGATAAATGAACAAGGGTACATCCTTTATGAGCTTGGTATGCAACTGACTCGAGCTCCTGGAGGAAGACTGATTGCATGAATGTCGAACCGACTCTTCTTTAACAGTAAAGGGGAAGCGAAGACCCTAGCTGAGCTGGACGAAGATATGAATCGTGGTGGTGAACCCTCGCGTACAGGAAGTAAGAGTTCCAGGGGTCGAGAGAGGCGTCAATCTCCACGATGTCGCAGTAGATCGCCCAAGCGGGACAAGCAGTCGCAGGGTAAATCTCCACAACCCCGAGTCGAGAGGAGGTCTGACGCGAATCTGTGCCCGTTAAGCTTTGCGGTATTCGTGAAGAATAGACCCATGACGGAGGTGGACTCGATCGTTCGAGACCTAGACGTAGCGGTTGACTTTGCCCGACAAATATTTCCCTCTGAGGTTCAGCGATCGATGTTGGGTCGACATCGATGCTGGGTCGACAGGACTACGAGGTGTTTCGCGAGGGCATCCATGGCACGGTGAAGGGGCTTTGCTACTGAAGTCGCATCATCTTGCTTGCACGCCTGGCCAAGAGATGGTGAAGAAGGAAGAACGCATTCGAAGTTTGGAGGCCCGCGTGGAGGTGGCTAAGCGGGAATTAAGAAAGGCTAAGGCGGTTCAGGCACAACCCACCGCGCGTGCGAACCCAATTGTGGAAGAAAGGGTTACTAGTCGGCTTATCAGCTCTGCACTCGTCGATCGAGAGACGACAAGTATGTTCGTGATAGAGAGCGCGAAGGGGAGGGCCTATGAAAAAGGTTTCCATGAGGACCGAAAAGGGATTGAGAAAACCAGGGAGACATTGGCCAAAGAAGTGTGCCGATGTAAAACCATGGGTTTCGGCATGGCTGGATCAAGGCATCCCAAGCCGCGGAAGCTCTTCGGGCGTCAGGAATTGATTCGGCATCACCACGCTACAGGAGTGAAGATTTTTCGTTTTCTGCTTTTGAAGTTGAGAAGAGCGAGGATGAGGGTGACGCCGTATGAGTGTAGTAGTAAAATTGGAACGCAGGGTGCGTTCGAAATTATGTAACTTATTGTTTTATTGAATAAAGAACATTTCATTATAACCGTTTTGTGGTCATTCGTATTCGGCATATGTGTATTTTGTGTTGTCTAAATATTGTCGACCTGTAGTCATTATCTGTCCGTGACACGGGCTTATCGGCAGGATCTGCACGGGCAGGATCGACACATTCGCGACGGCCGTTAGGGTTTCAACGACTACTTATTTTTGATTTAGGTCAGCGCATTGATGCTTGACTAGTTGGATTAGTGGGCTGGTGGTCGTGGCGAATATCAATCGACGCTCGTTTTATCCATCCAATGCGTTTTTTGGCGTTAGTAAAATTTTCTTGGGATTGGGACCTCGAGATCGCGGTCGTCGCTGAGAATAAAAAGAGTAGGTGCTTCACACCAATAATCCCACTTGTGGGATGGTGATTTTGGTTATGGAGGCTCAAACTTCGGTCAAGTTTGGTTTTGAGATGGTGCGCAGCAGAAAACCTAGTCGGGAGGGGGTTAGTTCGTCTTTGGAGAGTTTGAGATCTGTGAGCTTCCAAGTCGTCGAAGCAGATCACCCCAAAAGGAGAGTCAACAACTGTCACGTTCATTCTTCCTTGTCCTGGATCTTCGCCTTGACATTGTCAATGGTATTCCTTGTCCCGGATCTTCGTTGTCATGCCCCAAACCTGCCCCTAACAGTTTGGGCATGACCTAAGCAGAAAAGACACTTAACCTGATCCTATATAGGGGCCTGACCGGAAGCTGTAAATATAAGTGATATAAAATCAGAAAATATGCCATCCATTGAGCTACTAAGTTATGCTAGGATCATAAACATCTCATAGGACGAGTACATCAAAAGCCAAAATACATTTGAGAGTTAGTTATTTACATTCATCTACAAGTCCAACCCCGAGGTGGGTATACAACAAAAATATTAAGTACATGACAACCTAAGCCAATAGCAAAAGAGTAAGTCATCATCTAACAAACTCCACAAACGTAGGGTTCCGACCCCAAGCTTGGATGTGCCTAGGCTGACAAAAGTATGACGATGCCGAGTTAAGATCGACCTCCGGGTTGGTTATCTACAGAAACAGACATAAGATGGAGTGAGACAAGCTCAGTGAATAATAGTACCTGCATGCATGTAGAACACAGTTAATGCCGTAACCATGTAATCAGTCCGTTTCTGTATAACTTTGTTGGACAACTTAGTTGAATCACAATTTCATAATTGGTCCTTCTTGTTTCACAAGTTTACAACTCATAAGTTCATATGTCACACATCGGCCCTTGGCCTCATAATATCGTTGTTCACAAATGGCCCTTGGCCACATAGTTCACAAAAGGTTCATGGCCACATTGGTTCTCAAATGGCTCTAGGCCATATTGGTTCACAAGTTCACAATTTCCTTGAGACCGGCCAAAAGTCACAAGATTTCACATATGACGTGCATAACTTCACAACCTTTTGATGTTCCCACAATTTCATAATGGTTCCCTTATTCACAATTTCATGTTGGTTCACTTATATCCACAATTTCATAATGATTCATTTATAGCGTTTCTATATTCCGTACCAACACAAGTTTAACAACGAAGTTCGTAACGTCAAGATATAACGTCAATACATAATCACAACGTCAATAATATTAAATTGAGTAAAGGTACATTGAGGTACTATTACTCACTGTGTTGTGGCGGTGTACTAGTTCCAATTGAGGCGTTTCCTACACACATGAAAAATCACATTAGTCCTTTCCTTCTTGTTAAATCAACATTCGGTTCACTTTCTTTGATTAAATTAACGAACATTTAAATGATATGAATTGCAGGTTTTGACAACATTGGAGGACCCTACACGCAAAACGGAGCAGTTTAGGTTTTCCAGCTTGGGCCGCACGTGCGGCTAGGATTTCCCGCATGTGCGGCACACCTCCCGCACGTGCGGCATTGAGGCCCCGCACGTGCTTTTTTTTGCAGTGTCCATCGCCCAAATTTCACCATTTCCCCGCACGTGCGGCTGGGGGTTCCCACACGTGCGGCCTTGGGCCCCGCACGTGCGGCAATTCTGCACAAAATGTCCGAAATTTTTGCACAATTTCATCCTCTTGTGGACATGTTTAGGGTCTCAAAAATCTAACTTTAAATTACTAATTTATAGGCTCAAAGCATAGAAATACATGTAAATAAGGATCAAATTACATATTTCATTTAAGTAAAAATTAAATCATGGATCCACAAGTTCCAATTCATAAGAGTTCTACTTATTCTCACATCTCAACACTTTGACACAAGATCATGCCACATACTTGAATTCAAACAAGTCAATTGAAGAAATAGAGTAAAGCTTTTCAAATTGAGTCAAGATATGCAAAATTAAGATAATCTCCCTTACACACACATATTGAACCTCCATTCCAACCCTTGGGTACCATAATTATGAGGTTATCTCTCCTTAAAGAAGAAGAAGAAGAGTTGTAAGAATGAACTACAATAATATATACATACCTTATGCTAAGGTTTCTCAATTTTCCAACCTTCTTGATCTTCCCCCTCTACTCCTCAACTTGTCTCTTCCTCACTCCTTTCCTAAGAGCTAGGTTGTTAGAAACATTTTGACCAAATGAACTATGAACACACATATATTTCATAAGGAGGGAATAGGACGAAAATCAATCATTTACACACCCGAAAATTAAAATTTCACAAACATGCTTAATATTACCTAAAAATTATGTTGAGTCCAAATATGTAATCAATTTTAACTTATTAAGCCTCGAAGGCCCTCAATTTCTGCTTTTTCGCTCTCTTAGTAACAGATTCATTTCTTTCCTAACAGATACAATTCATTCCATAAAGCAGTAAAACGTAGTTACGTAACACATTAGACATTTGACAGCACAGAATAAAGGACTAACATATATCACAAGCACATATGAGGGTCGGGTTGTTACACTCTCCCCCCCTTAAAAAAAGTTTGGTCCCCCAAACTTGCTTTTACCTCAAAACGGAAACAGATATGGATACTGTTGCTGCATATCTTCTTCTTTTTCCCAAGTAGCTTCAATTCTATAATGTTCTTGCCACTCTACCTTTACCATTGGAATTTCTCGACTGTGCAATTGCCTTAATTGTCGCTCCAAAATTCGAAGTGGTCTTTCTTCATAGCTTAATTTATCATCTAGCACAATTTGATGATAGTCTATGATATGAGATGGATCTGATACGTATCCTCGAAGCATGGAAACATGGAACACATTATGTACTTGACTCATACTCGGCGGAAGAGCCACTCGGTAAGCTACCGGACCCACTCTTTCTAGAATTTGGAAAGGGCCAACATACCGGGGTGTTAATTTACCCTTTTTCCCAAATCTCGGATGTCCCTTCAACGGGGTGACTTTCACGAACACATAACTACTCACTTCAAATTCCAAATCCCTTCGTCTGTTATCCAGATAGCTCTTACCCGCTTTCGGTCTTTGTTTTCAACCTTTCCCGGATAATTTTAACCTTTTCAGTTGTTAATTGCACAATTTCAGGACCTAACAATGCCCTATCCCCAACTTCAACCCAACATACAGGGGAACGACACGGTCTTCCATATAAAGCTTCATAAGGTGCCATCTCGATGCTCGAATGGTAACTATTGTTGTAGGCGAACTCTATCAATGGTAGATGGGTTTCCCAGCTTTCTTGAAAATCCAATACGCACAATCGGAGCATATCTTCTAAAGTTTGTATTGTTCTCTCGGATTGACCATCAGTTTGAGGGTGAAAAGCGGTGCTGAACTTAAGTTCGGTACCCATAGCCTTCTGTAGACTTTGCCAAAATCTTGAAACGAATTTGGGATCTCTGTCTGACACAATTGAGACTGGAACACCGTGAAGCCTTACAATTTCATTCATATACAGTACTGCAAGCTTATCTGCATTATATTGAGTCTTTACAGGCAAGAAGTGAGCAGACTTGGTTAATCGGTCCACAATGACCCAAATCGAATTCATACCTCGAGGAGTCCTCGGTAACCCCACAACGAAATCCATGGTCAAATGCTTCCATTTCCATTCTGGGATTGGAAGGGGTTGTAATAACCCTGCTGGTCTTTGATGTTCTGCCTTTACTTGTTGACATTGTAGACACTTAGAAACAAATTCCACGATCTCCTTTTTCATATTTGGCCACCAAAAATTTTGTTTTAGTCTCGGTACATTTTAGTACTTCCCGGGTGTATTGATATTCTCGAGGCATGTACTTCTTCTAGCAACTTCCGTTTAAGCTCCAACACATTGGGGACACATATTCGACTTTGAAACTTTAACACCGAATCTACGTAACTGAACCCCGATTTTGGTTTTGCTGCTAACTCGTCATAGATTTTCCTTAAAGTCTCATCTTTCAGTTGATGTAACTTGATCTCTTCCAGCAAGGTGGGTTGAGCTCTTACTGCTGCTAGTATGGCCTCCTGTTCACGTACTACAAGATCCATATTCATTTTATTCAATTCGATCCTCAACTCTTTTCTTTCCACCAACAGATTTGCCAAGTCCCCCATATTCTTCTGACTAAGTGCATCTGCCACCGTGTTAACTTTACCAGGATGATATTGGATCTGCAAGTCATAATCCTTAATCAACTCAAGCCATCGCCGCTGTCGAATGTTCAACTCTTTCTGGGTAAACAGGTACTTAAGACTTTTATGATCAGTGTAAACTTCGCAGGTTGTACCGTAAAGATAGTGCCGCCATATCTTCAAAGCAAAAACTACTGCCGCTAATTCAAGATCGTGTGTGGGATAATTCTTCTCGTGGGGTTTCAGTTGTCGAGATGCATAGGCAATAACCCTTCCGTTTTGCATTAGTACACAACCAAGCCCCTTGTGCGAAGCATCACTGTAAATTATGAATCCTTGATCGGGATGGCAAGGCCGAATCGTGTCAGTAGTCAATCTTGTTTTTAATTCTTGGAAAGCAGATTCCCGCTCCTCTGACCATTCAAATGCAACTCCTTCTCGTGTCAGTTGGGTAAGTGGCACAACGATTTTGGAGAAATTTTGAACAAACCTCCTGTAATAACCAGCCAACCCTATGAAACTTCGCACCTCAGTTACATTAGTAGGAGTTGGCCAATTCATAATTGCTTCAATTTTGTGTGAATCAACAGAGACTCCTTCCTTGGTCACCATATGCCCCAGAAATGCCACCTCTTGTAGCCAGAATTCACATTTCTTTAGCTTTGCGTACAGTTTCTTCTCCCGGAGTGTTTGAAGGATTAAGCGAAGATGATCTTCATGAGCCTCTGCACTCTTTGAGTATATAAGAATGTCATCGATAAAGACCACCACAAACTCGTCCAGGTAGGGCTTGAAAACACGATTCATTAGATCCATAAATGCTGCTGGCGCGTTTGTAACTCCGAAGGGCATGACCAAAAATTTATAATGACCATACCGGGTTCGAAAAGCTGTCTTCTCCACACCATCGGCTTTAACTTTCAATTGATGGTAGCCAGACCGTAAATCAATTTTTGAGAACACTTGTGCCCCTTGTAACTAGTCAAATAAGTCGTCAATCCGTGGTAAGGGGTACTTATTTTTAATTGTCACCTTATTCAGTTCCCTATAGTCGATAAATAACCGAAGTGTTCCGTCCTTCTTTTTCACAAACAATACCGGCGTACCCCAAGGAGATACACTTGGGCGGATAAAACCCTTGTCAAGCAGATCCTGTAATTGAATCTTTAACTCTTTCATTTCAGCTAGTGACATCCTATAGGGTGTCTTAGAGATGGGTTGGGTTCCAGGTGCCACGTCAATTATAAACTCGATTTCTCGGTCTATTAGCTGGCCCGGCAATTCTTCGGGAAAAACATCCAGAAATTCACGGACCACTGGAATCACATCAATACCCCTATTCATCCCTTGCTCTTCCAAAATACTACATAAATACCCCTGACAGCCTTTTCGTATTAAGTTACAAGCCTTTACGGTAGATATCAAATAAGGTGGCGAAATCACTTCCTGCCCTTGAACCATAGACTCTGATTGCCCCGGAAGATAGAATTTAATTTGCTTCGTCACACAGTTTATAGTTGCACCATAATCACTTAGCCAATCCATCCCCAGAATAACATCAAAATAGGTCATGTCGAGAGGTACTAAATTAGCATACACCCGAATATCCCCAAATTGAAGTTCACAAGCTAGGTATATAGTAGCACAAATCATAGACTCTCCCAAGGGGGAAGACACACACAACATGTAAGATAAGTTTTCTTCAATTTTATCTAAATTAGGAGCGAAGAGTTTCGACACAAAAGAGTGAGTGGAGCCAGAATCAAATAATACATGCGCAGATTGACCATAAACAGTAAATGTACCTGACACCACTGTTGCTGTGTTTTGTACATCACCTGGAACCAAAGCGAACACCCTACCTTGTCTTGCAGTGTCTTTGTTATTACTCGGTTTGGCAGCTACCTTCGCATTGGGGGTTGGTGTAGACCCCGCAGAACTTGTAGTAGATCTATTGCCTTTTTGTTGAGCCCACTGTGGGCAATCCCTTACCAAATGTCCCGTTTTTCCACATTTAAAACATGCTCCAGTCTTCCAGTGACAAGTTCCTCGATGTTGTCTTCCACAGTCTGGACACACCGGAGTGGAATTTTGAGTAGAAGTAGTGGTGCTGAAGTTCCCTGAATTGTGCTTCGTAGCGGGTGGAGTAACGGATCCCTTTGACCATTGGTTGTTTTGTCTCTTTCCTTTCCACTCGAAAATCCGATTCTGGGCCGCAAGGTTTCCTTCTGCGATAACAGCCCTTTCTAACACCTCAACATATGTGGGTAATTTTAGCATATTGACCCGGTCTAAAATAGCACCCCGCAATCCCCCTTCAAATTTTCGTGCTTTCTTATAGTCTGTATCTACCATATGAGGTGCGAACCGAGCCAGTTCTGCAAATTGAGCTTCGTATTCTGCAACGGACTTACTTCCTTGTCTAAGGGTTTCAAATTCTGTCACTTTCTTGTCTCTCATGCTTTGGGGAAAATATTTCTCATAAAACAATTCGAGAAACCTATCCCAGGTTAATTCTGGATGTACGGTCCTTGTGAGCATCCACCATCTTCGCGCCTCATCCTCGAGAGTGAAAGCAGCTAATTTCACTTTCTGAGCTTCTGTACAAGGAAAGACTTCAAATAACTTCTCAATTCCCAATACCTATGCCTCCGCTTTCATCGGTTCTATTCTGCCCTTGAAGACTGGCGGTTTCATCTTTTTAAACTCTTTAGTAAGGGTGATGGTCCAGTCTTCAGCATGGTAATCTGGTATTACCGGTGGAGGTATTGGTGGTGGTGGAGGTTGTTCTTGCGGCTGTTGCTGCTGTTGTGGCTGTTGTTGTTGCGGTTGTTGTTGTTGCCGTAAGGTCTCGGCCATCTCCATAATCATTCTCTCCATCCTATCCAACCGTGCAGATGTAGCGTCTTCCGGCTCATCTGTCCTTGTTCTCACCATTTCTGCATAACAATCAATTATAGACAAAAGGCATAATTCAAAATTGTTAGCATTATCAAAGGACATTTAACGTTGCCATCGCTCTTAGTCATGCAAAATGCCTAAAGCTCTAGACACCCTAAAGCTCAATGGATCCGTGTGTGAGATAGCAACTCGTGCTCTGATACCACTTGTCACGCCACAAACCTGCCCCTAACAGTTTGGGCATGACCTAAGCAGAAAAGACACTTAACCTGATCCTATATAGGGGCCTGACCGGAAGCTGTAAATATAAGTGATATAAAATCAGAAAATATGCCATCCATTGAGCGACTAAGTTATGCTAGGATCATAAACATCTCATAGGACGAGTACATCAAAAGCCAAAATACATTTGAGAGTTATTTATTTACATTCATCTACAAGTCCAACCCCGAGGTGGGTATACAACAAAAATATTAAGTACATGACAACCTAAGCCAATAGCAAAAGAGTAAGTCATCATCTAACAAACTCCACAAAAGTAGGGTTCCGACCCCAAGCTTGGATGTGCCTAGGCTGACAAAAGTATGACGATGCCGAGTTAAGATCGACCTCCGGGTTGGTTATCTACAGAAACAGACATAAGATGGAGTGAGACAAGCTCAGTGAATAATAGTACTTGCATGCATGTAGAACACAGTTAATGCCGTAACCATGTAATCAGTCCGTTTCTGTATAACTTTGTTGGACAACTTAGTTGAATCACAATTTCATAATTGGTCCTTCTTGTTTCACAAGTTTACAACTCATAAGTTCATATGTCATACATCGGCCCTTGGCCTCATAATATCGTTGTTCACAAATGGCCCTTGGCCACATAGTTCACAAAAGGTTCATGGCCACATTGGTTCTCAAATGGCTCTAGGCCATATTGGTTCACAAGTTCACAATTTCCTTGAGACCGGCCAAAAGTCACAAGATTTCACATATGACGTGCATAACTTCACAACCTTTTGATGTTCCCACAATTTCATAATGGTTCCCTTATTCACAATTTCATGTTGGTTCACTTATATCCACAATTTCATAATGATTCATTTATAGCGTTTCTATATTCCGTACCAACACAAGTTTAACAACGAAGTTCGTAACGTCAAGATATAACGTCAATACATAATCACAACGTCAATAATATTAAATTGAGTAAAGGTACATTGAGGTACTATTACTCACTGTGTTGTGGCGGTGTACTAGTTCCAATTGAGGCGTTTCCTACACACATGAAAAATCACATTAGTCCTTTCCTTCTTGTTAAATCAACATTCGATTCACTTTCTTTGATTAAATTAACGAACATTTAAATGATATGAATTGCAGGTTTTGACAACATTGGAGGACCCTACACGCATAAAGCAGGCGGTTTAGGTTTTCGGCTTGGGCGCCGCGTCGTAGGATTTCCGCATGTGCGGCACACCTCCCGCGTCGGCATTAAGGCCCCGCCGCGTGCTTTTTTTGGTGTCCATCGCCCAAATTTCACCATTTCCCTTACGTGCGGTGGGGTTCCACGCGTGCTTGACCTTGGGCCCAAGACGCCGGCAATTCTCAGACAAAATGTCCGAAATTTTTGCACAATTTCATCCTCTTGTGGACATGTTTAGGGTCTCAAAAATCTAACTTTAAATTACTAATTTATAGGCTCAAAGCATAGAAATACATGTAAATAAGGATCAAATTACATATTTCATTTAAGTAAAAATTAAATCATGGATCCACAAGTTCCAATTCATAAGAGTTCTACTTATTCTCACATCTCAACACTTTGACACAAGATCATGCCACATACTTGAATTCAAACAAGTCAATTGAAGAAATAGAGTAAAGCTTTTCAAATTGAGTCAAGATATGCAAAATTAAGATAATCTCTCTTACACACACATATTGAACCTCCATTCCAACCCTTGGGTACCATAATTATGAGGTTATCTCTCCTTAAAAAAGAAGAAGAAGAGTTGTAAGAATGAACTACAATAATATATACATACCTTCTGCTAAGGTTTCTCAATTTTCCCAACCTTCTTGATCTTCCCCCTCTACTCCTCAACTTGTCTCTTCCTCACTCCTTTCCTAAGAGCTAGGTTGTTAGAAACATTTTGACCAAATGAACTATGAACACACATATATTTCATAAGGAGGGAATAGGACGAAAATCAATCGTTTACACACCCGAAAATTAAAATTTCACAAACATGCTTAATATTACCTAAAAATTATGTTGAGTCCAAATATATAATCAACTTTAACTTATTAAGCCTCGAAGGCCCTCAATTTCTGCTTTTTCGCTCTCTTAGTAACATATTCATTTCTTTCCTAACAGATACAATTCATTCCATAAAGCAGTAAAACGTAGTTACGTGACACATTAGACATTTGACAGCACAGAACAAAAGACTAACATATATCACAAGCACATATGAGGGTTGGGTTGTTACATTCGCCTTGACATTGTCAATGGTATCAGGGAAAGTTTGGCGCTATGCAAGTCGTGGGCTTAAGCACGACTAGTTCAAGGTATTGCACGCCGTGGAGGGGTTTAGGGCGACGGTCGTCGATCCGGCAATGCTGCCTTACCGGCGCGTCTTGTTCCTTTTTTGCTTTCGATATTGTAATGCTCGAATGCGAGTTCTGTTTATGTAACAACTGTTTGATCGAATAAATAGTTTTATTTTAAATCTATCCGCCGGTTGTTCTGAATTTTGCTTGTGTACTAACGCACATTACTTCAAATGTATGATCTGTTCTAGTGTGTTACATAGGATTAATTACCAGTATCTTTTGTTCGTGCCAACGTTTGCTCCGGATTCGGAGACGTAATTGGCCCTAAGGCGTTATACGCCAAAGGGGGCTCCGAATCCGGAGACTTAATCGGCCTAAGGCGTCATGCGCCAAAAGGCACTCCGAATACAGAGACTTAATCGGCCCTAAGGCGTCATGTGCCAAAAGGGGGCTCCGAATCCGGAGACTTAATTTGGCCAATCGTGGCATCCACGAAGGCCGCTTCGAATACGGAGACTTAATCGGTCCTAAGGCGTCATGCGCCAAAGGGGGCTCCGAATCCGGAGACTTAATTTGGCCAATCGTGGCATGCACGAAGGGCGCTCCGAATACGGAGACTTAGTCGACCCTAAGGCGTCATGCGCCAAAAGGGGCTCCGAATCCAGAGACTTAATTTGGCCAATCGTGGCATGCATGAAGGGCACTCCGAATCCGGAGACTTAATCAGTCCTAAGGCGTCATGCGCCAAAGGGGGCTCCGAATCCGGAGACTTAATTTGGCCAATCGTGGCATGCACGAAGGGCGCTCCGAATACGGAGATTTAGTCGACCCTAAGGCGTCATGCGCCAAAGGGGGCTCCGAATCCGGAAACTTAATTTGGCCAATCGTGGCATGCACGAAGGGCGCTCCGAATCCGGAGACTTAATCGGCCCTAAGGCGTCATACGCCAAAGGGGGCTCCGAATCCAGAGACTTAATTTGGCCAATCGTGGCATGCACGAAGGGCGCTCCGAATCCGGAGACTTAGTCGGCCCTAAGGCGTCATGCGCCAAAGGGGGCTCCGAATCCGGAGACTTAAGTTGGCCAATCGTGGCATGTACGAAGGGCGCTCCGAATCCGGAGACTTAATCTGGCCAATCCTGGCGAGTGCCCCGCTGGGAATTGACATATGATTTTGAGTGACGAGAAAAAACAGTTTGTATTGCAGAGGCGAAATACATTTACAGGTATAGAGCCCACAAATCGAGTCAGTGATAGAGTTTTCATCAGAATTTTGCCTGTGTCGATTGGGGAGAACCACGTATTTCTTCAATGCCGTATGTTGTTGGGAAACGCAGGATCTGATGGTAGGTGCTGGGGACGGCCTTCATGATATGTAGCCAAGTTCTTCCCATGATGGCATTATACGGCGAGGGGAGTTTCACCACCAGGAATTCCGTTTCGACCGTTCTGGAACCCGCCCGAACAGGTAATGTGACCTTGCCCAAAGGATATTCGGGATTCGCATTAAAGCCGAACAGTGGGTGAGGCGCCGGAGATAGATCCGTCTCGTTGAGTCTGAGCTTGATGAAAGTCTGGTAGTACATGACCTCTGAACTACTCCCTGGGTCTATGAGAGTTCTTTCAATGATGAACTGGTTTATGCGCAATCCAATGACTAACGGATCAATGTGTGAAGCCATTGCGCCATTGAGGTCGGAGTCATTGAAGGCAATTGTCGGGGCCTCTTCGGACTGGTCAATCGAAATACGACGCCCTTGTAGAGTTGGATGCGATCGAATTGTGTGCATGGCTAGGGGTGTAGGCAAGCTGTAGATTACATGGATCACGCCGAGTGGAGGAGAGTCTTGCCTCAACGCTAATGCCTTGGTTGACTTTCCCTGTTTTACATACTGCTGCAATCGGCCGTCTTGCACTAGTTTTTCTAGGTGATCTTTTAATGGGTAGCAACTTTCTGTTTCGTGGCCGTGATCTTTGTGATATTCGCACCTCCGGTCCCGTCGTCGTGTGTCGGGTGGCCCCACCATCTTTGACGGCCATCTGAAGAATGGAAGGTGTTAGATTTTAGTCATTACCGCGGTGATTGGCTCTGACAGTTCTGTGTAATTTTTGTCAACGCGCCTCGAGCGTCTACTGTCGACTTGCAATTGTTCATTCATTGGGTGGGAGCATTGATCACTCAATCGGTGAGAGTCCCGTCTTTTGTCTCGTTTAGCACGTTGTCACGGCTCAGGGCTTAGAGGTGATACGGAACTTATTAGTTGAGCAATTTCAGGAGGTGTCGGTTTGGTGGACACTTGTCTGGCTTTAATCCTCAAGGCATCATCTTCCACTTTGCAATACTCTTCGACTTTCTTCATCAACGCCCAGACTGTTTTGGGGGGTCTTCTGGTCAGGGAGTTGCAAAGAGCACTGTCAAGATGTAGTCCCATTTTGAAGGCAGTGATGGCCATGGAGTCATTGCAAGCGTCGTCAACGAGATTGAAGTACTCCTAATATCGCGCCGAATATGCTCTCAGCGTTTCTCCTGATTGGATTTGCATAGCCCAAAGAGAGTCGGCCTATTTCGGCTGTACCTCGTTGGTGATGAATCTGGCCCTAAAGGATTTTTGTAATTGATGGAAACACCTGATCGAAGCCAGCTCCAGCTTGTAATACCATCTGACAGCTAATGGCCCTAAGCTGCTGGGGAATATTCGACACATGAGGGCTTCATTGTCTGCATGCAACGTCATGGCCTGCTTGTAGTGACGTATATGATCAGTGGGGTCTGATTTTCCGTCGTAGAGGGTAAAAGATAGAGCTTTGAACTTCTTGGGCAGGACCGCCCTTGCAATTCGTTAGATAAAAAGATCGTGCCGATCCTCTTCGTCTGAGCTGCTTCTTCTGCGCTTATTCCTTATGTATGGACTTTTTTTCGGAGGAGCTGGAAGTGTCTGAGCGTCCCTTGTTATGCTCCGTGGATGATGAGTTGGAGTCGCTATCGGGTTCCCTTGGTCGGGCTCGAGGTCGTTGTCTGCCTGCCCTCAGGGGTCGTTCGGGGTCTTGGCGAGTGGCTTCTTTGGATTTTGCTGCTTTCCGGGCCAAATCTTGACGGAGGCGTTCGTTTTCTACGATCATATTTTCCAGCCTTTGTTCATTCTGTTTAGCTTGTTCTATGATGGCTTGCATCGTCTCCTGCACTGAAGTCGTTGGCGAGTCAAAATTCAAGGCGCGTCTCGCGGTGATGGTTTCCTTCCTAAGCATATTTGCCGGAGTGATGTCGTCTCTCTGTGTAGTCTCGTCGGTGGCTATCGGAGGATCTTGCGTCACGCCTTCCATGGATGTGCTTGAGTATTCCCACAAACGGCGCCAGTTGTGGGGAAGTGGTTTTGGAAATACTCTTCAGATCTTGGGAGACACTCTTGATCCTCAGCCTTGTCACCTGCAAGGACAAACACTCCGGTCGGGGGTGCCGGGGTTAGCACTCCGACGGGCAAGTCAGTTCTTATACTCGAGAAATCTTGTTTTACTAAGTTTTGTGAAGTGATTCTTGCATGCCATTCCTAGAACGCTGCTTCTCTATTTATATCTATTCCTTCTGAGGCCTCGGGGCCTGGGCCTACTTTTCAATCATTACCTGTTCTTCCGTTCGGCCTTGAAGATCCTTTCTCAATCGGCTTTGATATCACTGTTCGGCTCATCCTAGTCTCGCAGGGTGAAGCCGGTTAATGTCAATCTACTAAAATATCCCCCTTCAGATTTATCCATTTATTCGGCTCCCACAAGGAGATATGCTCATTTGAAGTTGGGTCTAAAAAACAGATTTTTCTAGCCAACCAAAGGTGGAAGTTGTTGGCCATGGATAGGCTTTTCTGGCCATGTGCAGTCCAAGAGTGTGCCTTGCTGGCCAAGAATGGACCTGTGCCGGCCATCAATGAGCCCTTGCCGGCCATTGGTGCAAAAAGTTAGATTTCTGCAGATATTTGTCTTCCAGCTATTCCAGCTATCCATTTTGGGATATTTTTGACCTGAGCACTTGTTTTTCTATGTATAGAAGCCATTCTCTCTGGTTTTCAAGGTTAGAACATTTTAGGAGTGAAATATTTTGGGAGTCTCTCTCTCTCTACAAGTCTCTCTCTTTACATTTCTCTCTCTCTTGAACCTTTGTGCATACAAATAGAGATACACTTCTCCTTTGCCTATACATCCTTGACCAAAGTTGGTTATCTTTGGGCTGAGATTCCTTAAGACCTTCTTTGAGCTTTAGAATGTGATTTTAGCTTGATTTGGTACCTCATTTGTGCCGAAAGTGTGATTGACTCCAAGAGGTATAACCTTTACCCTTTAAGTTTGTTTTTCATACTTGTTTTTGCCATCTTTTTGTACTGTTTTTAGCTTGGTTTTCAACTACAAAAACCTCTGTTTTTGAGACTTAAAAATAGTGGTTTGAGGCTATTTTGAGTTTGGGGGTGGTCCACTGTTCTTGTCTCTTTGCTTGTTAAACTTTTGTACCATCTTTTCATCATTTTCAAACCAACTATTTTAGCCTTTTAACCACTCAAATTCATAGGTTTTTCAGTGGTAAAAACTTTGTTTTGAGGTCCAAAATTGAAGAGGTTAGCCTCCCCTCCTTGTCTCTAGCTTTCAAGCGTAGTTAGCTCCATATGTTAGTATGTTTTTGTAACTTAACTTAGCTTATTTCCAACATGTTTTTACCTCAGATTTGGGCTGCTTTAGCTCTGTTTTGAGCTATTTGTGTTGTATGAGTAGTCTTTTGCATGGTTGTAGTGTAGCCCCATGTTTTAGCTTACTGTCTTAGCTAGTTTTGTCTTCATTCTAGCATGTCTTTTAACTGATTTTGGGCTATAAAAACTCTATGTTTTTAGGCTGAAGCTTTGGTCCAAAGGTTGAGGGGTTGATAGCCTTTCTTTGTACCTTGTTTTGAAGGCCTTTACCCTTGTGTTTCCCACCCTTGCATTATCTTTTTTAGAGCTTTTAAACACTATTTTTCAGAGCTATTTCAGTGTCTAAAAACATGTTTTAAAGTCTAAAATTAGAGGGGTTAGCCTCCCCTCCTTGTATCTTGCTTACTAGTCTAAAATGCTTCATGTTTTAGCCTATTATTCTAGCTTGTGTTAGTTTAATTTCAGAATGTTTTATGCTATATTTTGGACTATTTTACCTCTTTTTGAGGCTGGTTGTTGCTTTTGAGCCTTGTGTGGCATAGTTGTAGGGTTAATTCCTTCACTAGCTCATTGTTTTAGGCATTTAAAAATGAGTTGTTCGAGTTGGTTGCATGTTATAGTGTCATTTTGTATATAATTTCAACATACATAGCTCTGTCACATTCTCATTTATTTCACTCTTTCAATTACTTTTGAGAGTTGCTTCAAGCTTGGGATTCTTTAAGCTTGAGATTGAGATTTGTGCTTAATGATTTTAATCCTCTTTTGAGGGTTTCCACTAACCAAAGGCGTGATCTCTCTCTTGCCTTACATCATCCTTTGGTTGACGTTTCTTTCTCTTTAGAGGACTCTCATTTTTGGACTAACCGGTTAAAGAATGGATCGGTAACTTAAAATGAGTAAACAAAAATAAACAAGTAAAAGAAACAAGATAAAACATCTTTTGTGTTGCATTGTATGTGTTCGGATAGGACGTTAATTCAAACACAAGGCAAATGGAACGTTTCATACTCAACAGTGATGAAATATGCCATTTTCCTTGGTCACCATCACCCTTGATCATGCATAACAGGGTGGTGGTCTTTTATGTCATATTTGTGCATTTATTGAAATTGTACAACTTGGATCTTTGGCCATCATGCAATGAAATTGCTTGATTGGTGGTTTTGGATCCAAGAGTGCCACTCATCTGAGGTTTTGAAATGATAAGGAGGGCTACAATACAAACATACATCTGGAAAAACCTTCATTTTGCTCTGTTTGTACTCTGTTGCAATGTGATGGCTCAGAGCATCAGTGGCCAGCAGTGCCTCACCAGTGGCCGGCAGTGCCTCATTCTTGGCCCACAAGGCACACTTTTGGTCGGCAGATGGCCGGTAGTAACCTTCCATGGCCCGCAGGTCACTGGTGTAAGCCTCAGTAAGTTTTGGTAAGTTGGAGCAGAAAGATTCTGGAGTATGTTCAACCCTGCAAATAGAGCCTTTCAAAAGCAAAACGGTGGCTTTTAAGGGCGAAAACCGAGTGCATGTACCTTCCACTTCCTGAAGCAAAACAGTAGTAGCATAGTTTAATGCCTTGCATGTTTAGTTAGTGCGCATTTATTTTAATTGATTAGTTTGCTAATTAATTAAATGTTATAATAATTAGTAGTTTGCTAGTTATTCATTTGATTTGTAATAATTAGTCTAATTAGTTTAATTAGATTAGTTTGATTAGCTTAGCTTAAATTAGCTTAACTCTTATTCATTCAGACCCTCCTTCGCGAGGGCACAATGTTGTAATAAGTGTGCATGCGTGCGTGTGTACATGTCTTCCAACCCCGCGTCTTTCTCTATTTCATTTATCCGCTTTTGATGGTTAGATTAGGGATCATGTTTCAATTAGCATACCTTATGCTTGCATGCTTGCATCCATTTATTTGTCTTGCATGCATCGAGACTTGGCGCATCATTCAAACTGCATCGTCATTTCAATATCTTCTTTGAATACGTGTTTCAAAGCATGCTATCAAAGTGTTGCAAATACCATGATTAAGTAGCCGAGCCTATTTTATTGCATCATTGCATATGTTGCATTAGGCATCTTGTATAATTAGCATCATGCATTGTTTCTAACTAGTTTTTGTTTTGGCTTAGAGTACTCGGTAAGTTTTACGCTTTACATGCTTGCATAAGTGTGATTGCCATGATGTCATGATAGCATGCTTGCCACGAGGCTATGTACTTACGTGCTAAACTGCATAAATGCTTGTGGATGCAGGCTTATTGTTTGAATTGGAACAATTCAACAAATGTACGTTTTAAGTCTACTTTGCGAAGTGGCAAATCATGTTTTATGTCCACTTGAGGTGGCAAATCCGCATTTCTAAACCCACTTAAGGGTGACAACTTCAAACCATTTTCGAAAGCAAACATGAATTCGTTCCAAATCTTGTGACTTAGTCTATACTTGCTTGTGTGCGTTACATAGTAAAGTTAGCTAATAACCAGAATAAGAACACATAAAGTTTATAAAATGACATATCATGATTAGTAGAGACCGATCCTTTGATTGGACGAGCAGGGGTACTCATTTCAAGACTTTCCCCTCTCGTACCCAAGTTCTCGAGCCGAGACAACTTTGGTGGTAACGAACACGTAACCATTGACACGAGTCAGGATTTCCTAAATTTTTTCAAAACAAAATATTTTGGTAATGACTCTGTAATCTGGCAAAACAATCCAATTTTGGAATTATTTGACTTAAAATTAGTTTTCCAAAAGATTTTTCGAATTTGGAATCTTTGGTGTTTATCAGTTTCACATTGCACTTGTGAGACTAAATTCAAAACCACAGATAGAGTCCGAACTATGAGGCCTTCTTTTCAAACCTTTTTCCGAAAGGCGAGGGCTCGAAAAAAGGCGAGCCCACAGATCTACATCAGATCTAAGTAGATCTACTCATCTTCTTCGTTGGAAACATATCTTCACCGTTGGTAAGAATAAAGTAAGGAGTCGGCAGTCAGTGGTTGCCGGTGCAGTGGATAGTAGTTGTCGGTCGCTAGTGACTATATATCAAAAAGAGAAAGAGAATGAGCAAGATGTGGTTGCCCGTCGACAATCCCTGGAAATCATAAAGAGCAAAAAAGGCAGAGAAGAAGAAAAACGTTATAGGACTTTTGAGTAAAAATAAAAAGTTATGGGACTAAATAGGCTACATGTTTTTCAAAGAAGACTTCTTCGTAATTTGCCCAATATAAAATAGAGTCCAAATCATGCCTGTTTTTTGAGCTAGGACATGCATCGAGCCCAATTTCAACCTACAACGACCCACACAACTACAAAGCTCATTGTGCTACCAAACTATGGCAAAGATCTCAATAGTTATATGGCTCAACTTAAAAAACAAAAAAAAATGACGGCCCAATTCAATCCCCCAATTTGATGGGCTTTAAACCCACAACTTCAAGGAATTTATGTCGAGTTATTGGGCATGGCCACAAATAATAAAAAAAGATTTTATGGTTTCATCCTGGAATTTATATATTGCTAAAAAGGGGAGAGAAAAAAAGGGTTTAAAATGTTGAGTTTGACACACTAGTGGACCTAGAAATACAACATTTATTGATAACACTCTAATACACAAAACACTTGTACACAATCACACACTAGTATACTTTACTTATCCACTCATATATACATTCAAGCACTCACACTTTGTATCTTCCTTACACAAGACCTTGAGACACTTCACACTAGATAATGCTTGACCACTCACTTTGGACTCACCCTTCTTTCACTCAATCGTCCAATTGTCCAATTATCTAGTACCTGCACTCATCTTATATTTATACTAGTTAAATAACTTTTTAGAATACACTCATACTTACCCTACACTGTAGAACAATCTAGATTACTCTGATACATATTAGAGTTTTCTATTCTTCTCTAAAATATTCTAGAACCTTACGGAACTTTCTAGATTTCTCTAATTTTCTCTAAACTTCTTTAATGTTCAGGAACCTTCTAGGATATTCTAGAATCTTTCGAATTTCTCTAGATCTTTCTGGAATCTTCTAGATCTTTTCAAAGTATTCTAAATTTATGTAGAAATTTCTAGAATATTCTAGCAAGAAGATTCTAGAGAGTGAGGAGAGTTAGTGATAACTCTCAACACTCCCACTCAGCACTGCCTCTTATTTCTAAATTATGTAACCATGCCACGTTGTTTTAAAAACTCTTCGTGAGCATATCTGCACCCTAGTCCTCGGCCACGATAAACTGTCTCCATCTCTTCCAGTATTGACTTCTCTCTTTTGAAGTGATTTATGCTTTCGTAGAACACCACGTCCTTGGCCAACTGTAAGATTCTCATCCTCTAATTTAGATAGCGAGTGCCATGTTTGAATATATGTTGATGAATTAATATCTTATTTTGTTGTCTTCCTCTAATTGTTAAATTTTGTTGTTTCCTGAAATGTTATTAGTTCTTTTATATTATCCATCTTAGCAAAGGTTGCATCAACGTACCTTGGATTAGGTTGGCATTTCTTTACAGATATTGGATGTTGCAACTTTATCACTTCTTTAACTACTTCTTCTGTTTGCTCCCCCAACTTCTCTAGTAGATGAGTTTTTGGATCTTTAATTTCAAGAATCAACTTATCTACGATAGAGTGTGCATCCACTTCCTTGATAACTACATTGCACTGCTTATGTACGCCTTTATCGAAGTCTATCTCCTCTTCTAAATCTGCTTCAGTAATCACGAACATTGTAGGAGATGCTTCAAAATCCCATTATTCTTCAAATTCTGGCTCTTCTTCTAAGAAACCTGGTTCCATGGTCTCGAACATTGCACATCAAGCTTGGAAATTCCATTCTTCTTTACTTTCATCTTGGTAACTATTAGATGTTACCATATTACCTTCAATTGGTCTTTTTCTGGACCGACAATCTTTTAGTGGCCAATCTTGCAACATTTGAAGCATTTTATGTTGCGTCATCCAAATCTAGTAACTCTTTGATCATTTTTATCATGTCGAACTTCCCCTCGTTGATAACTTCGATCATCTTGTGATTGTTCATCTTCTTCTTTCTTCGATTTTCCATATTCTTGCCACTTTGGTCCATCTTTTTTCTTGCTACTAAATAGTGCCTCTTCTTTATTTTCATTCTTCAGTGTGACTCCAGCTATTTGTTTTGCTAGAGTTTCTTAATTCGCCAATAGACTTTTGAGCTCGACCAGTGATGGTTGAATGGACCACCCTCTAACAACAGTCATAAATCCACTACACTCGGGTCTTAAACCTCAAGTAATAATGCGCCTCATTCTTGACTCGCTAATTTTTTACTCGGGATCAAGTTGTGAAATTTTATTGCAAATAGACTTTACCTTAAGAAAATATTGACTGATAGTCATTGATCCTTGTGTCACCATTGCAAGCTCGTTCTTTAGATACTAAAGTCATGTATCGTTTGTCTTCAAAAATAACGCGACAAATGTATCCCAGACTGCTTTTGGAGTAGTAGCCTCCCGAACATACTCCAATAACTCTTTCTAAACAATTGTCATCAACACAAACATTGCTTTTCCAACCTTAATCCGCCACTTTCGCAAGGCCTTTGCATTTTCTTCTCTAGGTGATATAGTTTCCTTGCCGTCAAAAATCTCCCTTAAATCCTGTCCTTGAAGATATGCCTCGATATATATTTGCCAATAATCATAATTATAATAATTTAATTTCTCCATACCATGAAGTTTCCAAAATTCACCATAACAATTGTGCTCGTTGACTTCAACAATTTCTTGTATCAATCTCAATCGCTCTTCGTGTCGATCCTCGAACGACCAAACTCTTATACCAAATTGTTGAGTTTGACACACTGGTAGACCTAAAAATTCAACCTTTATTGATAACACTGTAGTACACAAAACACTTGTACACAATCACACACTAATATACTTTACTTATCCACTCACATATACATTCAAGCACTCACACTTTGTGTTTTCCTCACATAAGACATTGAAACACCTCACACTAGATAGTGCTTGACCACTCACTTTGAACTCACTCTTCTTTCACTCAATTGTCCAATTACCAATTACATGCACTCATCTCATATTTATACTAGTTAAAGAACTTTCAAGAATACACTCATACTTACCCTACACTTTAGAACAATCTAGATTATTCTGGTACATATTAAAGCTTTCTATTTTTCTTTAAAATATTCTAAAACCTTCCTAAACTTTTTAGATTTTTCTAGTTTTCTCCAAACTTCTTTAATGTTCTGGAACCTTCTAGGATATTCTAGAATCTTTCGGATTTCTCTAGGTCTTTTCAGAATCTTCTAGATCTTTCCGGAATATTCTAGATTCATGTAGAAACTTCTGAAATATTCTAGAGAGAGGATTCTAGAGAGTGAGGGGAGTTAGTAACGACTCTCAACAGAAAAAAAACATGTAGTGTGTGTGTGTGTGAGAGAGAGAGAGAGAGAGAGAGCACTGTGGTGGTTACAGCCTATCAAATCCATCCATAACCATTTACAGAGATTACAAAGAGCATTTACAATATCAATCTATAGACTTAAAAGTGATCATCAATGAAAACCATTTAAAATCGCAAATCAAACGACAATATACAGACTGAACCGGAAAAACCATCTACCAGCTTATGCTAAGAATAGTAAACTAAAAGAGGATTAGAAGTTGCATCTAAGGGTACTGATATGTATCTTCATTATCCATATAGCAAACATCACTCTGAGAAGTCGATGTTACTTCACTTTCCGTGCCATCAAGTTCAGCCTGCAAAGATTAATTTAACAGACCAGTAAATCATATGATCGCAAACTTGAAGTTGGGGATTCTTCGATATGAATTATAGATGTGAAGGCACCACTATATTGTCAACTTAGTGTGTTCATAGAATTAAGGAAACAGCTATCATCCATATGGAAGATTAAAAAAATAGAATAGGGCTGTAATAGTTGGCTTGTAGAGCTTTATAAGCAGATCCAACATCCATGTGAGTTTGAGACCCATAGAAGACATTTTTCTAGGAGAGTTTAATATGTATTGTTAGACCCATTTGTTAATAGCTTAAGCTTCTAAAAGTAATGGTGATCTGACTATTGGATAGCTTGATATATATATATATATTGTTGGGCCTATTTCCTAACAGTTGTAAGCTTTTGGGTCAATCAGTGATCTAATATGATATCAGAGATTATCTTCAAGTCTCTCCATTCACATTTGGCCCTTGTGTGCAATCCTTCTCCTCTTTATATACGATGCTTGTACTTCACGTACAAGACAAGGTTGCACGTGACAGAGAATGTTGATATATATTGTTGTACCCATTTCTTAACAACTTAAGCTTCTCTCTACATATTATGGTTGCATCTCCATGTGCAAAACAGGATTGCATGTGAGGGAGAATGTTGGATAGCTTGATATACAATATTAAGCCTATTTCCTAACTACGTATAACACTAACATGTTATCAGAGCTCAAGTTAAGGGGGAGAGACGGCTTGCGTTCAAGTCATTCCGTTTGCATTATGTTTTTAACATATTTGGATGTTTGCATCTCCACGTGCAAGCCAGAATTGCATGTGAAGATGTCAGATCAAATATTGAGCCCATGTTCCACTCTATAATAATAAACACTCTAGGGCCAAGATTCAGAATTCACACGGTTGACGTCAGATTAGACAGCTTAATAAAAGGTAATTTTTGTGCAATGTCTAAAACAAGATAAATTACCTTGGCTTGGCGGTACCTTTCAAGCATACGGCAATATTGCTGGCGTGCATCTGGAGAGTCAACCATGGACCGCACTCTTGAGATAGCCTCATCAATAGCTCCTTCCACTTTCTGTTTGCGGAACACCTTGAGAATGTCTTCATCTTCACTTTCATCAATGGACTCTGTCTCGTGCCGAAATCCCCGCAATCCAGCTCTTTTCCGGCGCCACCTCAGTACAACCTTTTCTAGAACACCAACAGCCCAACAGAATACCTTATATTGCTTCCTAACCTGATGACCTCTAACATGAGCCTGTCAATACAAGTAGTTGTGTAAGAGCAGTACTTTTGGCCCCCTTTCATTAACTAATTGGAAGGGTTTTAGTGATTTTGACTGAGTGTGCATGTCTCGTGCACATCCAATGCAAGTTCCACCTCGATGCTGGCATAGAAGAAAATAAGAAACATAGTAATCTGTATTTTCTATGAGGGTTGTACAGATGATTTACATATGTTAAAAGTTCATGAATGTATAAGATAATTCTGTCAATATGACAAAAGGTTAAAGTAATGTTACATGGACTCGGTATGGTATGAGTATCAAGTTTGGGTGCGTGTCCAAATGTCAGACATTCACAAACCTAAATCTTAGGATATTATGATAAGCATTTAAGAGTTCAATAGAGATACAGGGATGAGTCATGGACACATATATTACGTATTATATAATATTCTTAGATAGGATGTTGTAATTTATGTAGAAATGTACTAGAAATTAAATAAGATTAATATATATATATGGAATTCCTATCCCATCCAAGCGAGATGCTAGAAATGTTTCTTTATTACCAAATATGAGTGCTTTTTCTCCTTCAAACATTATAAAAATTAGAGGATTCAAGTGTCTAAATTGTACAGGTGTCAGACACATCCCATCCCCTTATCCTTGTCATATCCAATAAACATGGCACAGGTATTTTGGGGGAAATAGAAGAGTCCATGTACCACAATTGAAAGGGAGAAGTGGGTTACGACTACAGATTTCTCTATAGTGTATATTGAAAATTATGCAAATCATTGGTCAGGAGATTTTGGATTAGTTAAAAGAGAAACATGATACCTGTATCGTCACTACTTTCTGGCGAAATGCCAGAAAATCCTTGCGACCTTTCCAACCCCGAAATTTCTTTTGAATAGATAAAGCAGCTGTATTGTAATCACATGCATTGCGAAAAGCCAACTTCGATGCAACCGAAATCCCTTGAATATCATTTGAAAGAATACTGTACTCATCTACACTAGCAACTGCAGCAGCAGAACTAGCGTCTCTCTGTTGCCTTCTCTTAAAAGAATGTGCACGGAACGCTGCTTGTATACGTGCAGCAGCCTGAGCTGTATTCCTGAGTGCAGCTAAAGTGTCTTTAAGAGAGAGATGCTCCTCATTTGTAGCAACACTCCTCTGCGAGATACTGTTTACAGCACTTTCTGCTTCCACCTCAGCAGAGCCTTTGGACAGCTCGTTTTCTACCAGTTTGAGGGATGAAAGATGGCTAGTTAGTTCCACCTCGGAAAGATAACCTGCAAGTCCCTTGTGTCCATTGGTGGAAGCAATGAATGCCGGTGTTTTACCCGTTGGATCTTGTGAAGTGGGATCTGTCACTGCCCCAGCTGATGCACCAGATGCTATGAGGGAAGCAACCATTTTTTCCCTGTTGAAAAAGCATTCAGAGAGGCACTGCTTCAGAATAATTTTCAAGCTTCCAAAATGCTTATCTGCACAACTTATTAGTGATAGTCCACAGGCCTATCAACATAAAAACTCACCTAAGACTTATTATGTCCCTAAAAATACTTTGCTATGGTCAACTGAAAGGCTGCATATAAACATGGTTATCATCAATTCTTCCAAGAAATTGGGTACGAGGAAGAAACAAATTGATGCCTCCTAGTTAGGGCAATATGAGCAACATGTTTGGTCAATAAAGCTTATAATTTGAGACGTAGGAAAATATACATTTGGCTTTATCATGTGTGTGTTCACAAGTTAAAAATTTTGGTATAAAATGAATTGTAAAGATTTAGTTGGCAGAGGTAGACTAGGCTCAGACCTAGTTGGGTATATTCATGCAAAATAGCATCCCTGAGACTTCAAAGTCTCACTCTAAGAAGCACGGGGCACCTCTAAGAAGGTAATGTGTCATGTCCACACCATGTCTAACACCGACATGACATGACATGACATGACATGACACGACACTTGTGAGACACTTGCCAACATGTAGACGCACATAAAACACATTTTAAGTTCGAATAAAAAAACTTGAAATCCAATGGTAAAACAAAAACAATGCAAATATATACGTATTCTTCACCTTTAGACTTCAAAATTTTAATTATCTTTCGACTTAAATATTCAAATAAATAACATATAATAAATATATAAAATCATATATTTTGCACACATCCACCTCATGTTGTGTCCTACATTTTTTGAAATTCTTTTGTGTCAGTGTGTCCATGTCCGTGCTTCTTAAGTCTCACCTTTGACAGAAAAAAACTTGTACCATCACATCAAGCAAGCCCAACATGATTTATTAAATGCTGGTGCTTATGTATTGTTAAGCATTACAAAAGATTTATTTAATCCAAGTGTTTCCTCTATAAAGTGCCAAAAATCATACATCTTTTACATGGTTCTACAAACAATATGTATATATATTATTACCTTCCAAATTGGGCAGCCCAATGAAGGGCAGTCCAGCCATTAATGTCTCGGAAATTTACGCTGACTCCAGAATTGAGAATTGCGTTTAAGGCCCACTCAAAGCCCAATCCAGCAACCATGTGTATTATCCCTTGCTCTTTCTTGGACAAGGAACAACCCGGCTGATTACATCCTCCTCGAGATCTGGAAGAAAGCCACTGTTGCAACTTGTCTTTTAAAAGTTCTTGCAGAAGCCAATCTGTTGTACTAGACGAAGTCCAATTGCCAAATAAAAGAGCCTCAATAACACGGTCCCATGAATCTTCATCAGCTTTGAATTTGTCCCATAGATATATTCCTGATTCAGTATTGTCTCCTTTCTGCACCGAAGGATCAGATAGAAGCATCCGCACAAACCTGACAAGTAAGAGCAATTCATCGGGACTCTTAGTTGTTTCCTTCATGGATGAACTACAGTGAGCACAACTACTTGGCTTAGCATGGTACTCAAACTCTCTGACTTCACTGCAGGACTCCCGATTGGCAGAAGTAATACAAAGAGTGACTTTTCCTGGAAGGCGGGGAGGAGCCAGACAACATATGACACCTTCTTGGATAATCTGAACCGGAACTTCGATGTCACCAAACATACAAGTCCATGCACCTTCTGATGGATCACAGAGAAAAGATCCAACAATGACAACCTGCAGCAAGCAACTTTAACTCAGTAATCTGAACTTACTCCGCCTAACAATATCGTGTATCAGCAATTATGTCATAGTTACATATTGGAAATTTGCTTCTGGAAAATCAATAAAGTGCAGATCTCCAACAAGTTTGATCGGTTAGTACTCCATAATCCCTCACTAAAGCAGCATTTAGCTGATTCTTGAAATTAATTAAAGCAAACCAAGGTTCACATTCTCCACATAAGCTCAACTAAACAGCACAGACATGGACGCGGGACAAGGCAATCTTGAAAAATTTATGATATAGACATGGTGGGGATACGACAAAAAAAAATATTTTTTATTTATATTCATTTGTTATGTATATGAGATATTTGTTATTTATATTCATTTGTTATGTATAAGAGATATAAGAGGCATCAACGTACATGTGGGTATTTTTTTTTTTTTCACTTTCCTCCCTCTTTGGTTCATATATTTTGTTTTGACCCAAATCATCATTTTAAAATTATAAAAAAGTAACTGACAAAGGTGTCCTCAAGCATGTCCAAATACAGGGCACACGTGTCCCTGGCATGTCGGTGTCCCATATGTGACACAGCACTCATTTTGAAGTGTTAGTGCTTTACAAAGCCCAACAATTCAACAAACAAGATGTACCAAAACCAACATTCAATCACTCCTGTCCATATACAAGTCATTACTGGGAAAATATCACTTACACAACAAAACAAACAAGATATGAAAAAGATTTCTGTTAAACAAATATTCTATTAAACATACCTTTGTAGCCTCACCGGCATAACCCCATTCTGGGGATATTTCTCGAATGGTAAACTTCTGTTTTTGTGCAATAGTTAAACTTGAATCAGCCTCAAGATGTATACCAATCTGACCTTGATCAAATAATTCTGTGAAGTAATGATGATTATTTTCTACAGTAGAATATGAAGGAAATCTGAAGTTTTCAATTTCTTGAGACAGTAACATGGAAGCTGGTAATGCCAAGGGGCTCTCAGAGCTTGCTGGATATTTGCTGGGTGCTGAAAGTTGCAGATTCTTATCATTACCAGAGGTTGGGAAATCATTACGCTTATTAGAATAATGTCTGCCAAAATTTATCCACTGGCATCTTTCTTGCTCTTCTAGCATACTGCTCCTTGAGTGGGGTAGTAGCATTCCCTGTTGAAAGTATCAACCATTACGGAAGAAATACAAAGTTTGATTTACAAGAATGGCATAATTCATGAATGCCGAATGTTGAATGAGAAATTATAGAGAAAACCAATTAGGGGTTGAATGAGAAATTAGCTAGAGTAGAGATACTCGAGCAACCCAAAAGAATGCCGAATGTTGCTTCTAATATTACTAAATATTTGATTACTTCAATGCCACTCTTGATTAGATACATCAAGTTTTTGTAGAAAAAAAATTATAGTCAATTCTGACCACGACCATGACCTGTTGTTACCATGTATAATGACAAGAATAGCTATGGATACAAGTTTACTTCAAATGGATATTATAAAAGTGAATTGATAAAAAATTTAACAATAAATCAGTACTCTTTCTTACATTTCCATCTGAAGAATGTAAAGTTTTCTCTTGGGACTCAGCACCTGGTGAACTTCCATTGAACTCCAGCATCTCTTTCCAAGATAAAGAGCCTTTACGTTCAACCATAAATTCTTGTGCCAATGCTTGATGATTATGTTTCTCATTGCCACCTGAAAAAGGAAACCACAAAAGAAAAAGAACCCCAAAAAAAAATCCATTATCTTTTCCCATTTATTGTTTATATAACGTTTGAGAATCAATGAAAAAAAGGAAGTAAATGGATAGAGCAAACAGAATCGAAAGCTGAAAAGACACTGCAAGAGGCTTAGACAAGTAAAACAAATAAGTGAACAAATTATGGCAACATGGGAACTGGAAACTTTAAATTTAGTTAATGTCTTGTTAGAAAAACAAAAGGACAAGACAAGGATTTCAAAAATAATTGTTGCCCAAGTAGGATGCAAAATATCAGGTGTGGGTGATCTCAACCAAAAGCCGACAAAATTGAAACTAAACTATCATAAAGACATGAATTTTTTTTCTTCTAAATATGGTGGCATCACAGTGTGACTGCGGTTTTCACTCCGTGTCCACAGAGATAAGACTGAAGAATTGAAGGAAGGCCTCTATCCTTATTTATTTATATATGAAGACAACAAAAGCTAAAACAATCATTCCAAATTTCCACATAGATTTTTTATTTTTATTTTTTAAATTAGGGTCCTCTAACTACATATTTGATTGTGTATCTTTATCTTTAAACATTTCATGAATGGTCCTACCAGAACTGGACAGTAATGTGAAAACACATTCCTAGGCATCTTAGTTTGATGTCTGAGTGGGTATCTTTTCCAGCCCAAGCATCACTTGCCTGGCATGCTGCAGTAACTGTTATGATGGAACAAATGAAAACGAGAAAGCAAAACAAGCAATCACACAACAACAGAAGATATACATGTTTCGGCTATAAGCCTACATCCACAGGTGAAGAACAGCAAAGGGTTTCACTACCAAAAGAAGGAGAAAATACAAAAGTGCAGTTGTAATTCTTCAAAGTTGTCTATATCAGCTCATAATCCTAATCTACGAAATAACCAACACATATATACTAAGATCTGCATACAACAAGAACCAGATTGGATATATCGGCTGGGGCTCATGTCAAGCGGGTCACAAATGAGTTATATGCACAAACCGAGTAGAATACGAGACATCCCTAACTATAACTTTATAGAAAATCCCAATATAATGATGCAGACTAGCCTGACAAAAATGAGAATGCATACTGTACTAACTGCTAACTGATGATGCTATGAGTTCCAAACTAAAACCCGTCCTACCAAATCAGATTCAGCAAGATATGAGATCAATAACGAATCCAATATGAAAAGATCTGTCAAATATATTTGGTTAAAACCTGATACACAACAGTATAGATGTTAAGAAAAAAAACAGATGTGTACAAGTGTTTTTTTGACTAAACTGAGCACCAAACGAGACAAACCTGACTCTCTTCCTAATGCAAGAGTGTTTACATCATCCAGTGATGCAGAAGATTTATATTGATCATTTATGACGCATTCTGAATCATTTGAATTCTCATTCTCACTGCAGAATGGACCAATTTCTTCCAAGCTATCATCATTCAAACTTAACTGTTCCTCAAGCCTTCGCAATGCTTGACTAACTTCATGCTCAGATGAACTACTCATCTCTCCCTTTCCTTCAATCCAGTCCAAGTGATCCATCCCATTACTCTTGACAACTGCATCAGAACTAACTTCTACAGACCCTGGACTCTGATGTGGTTCATATAGTTCACTAACAATAGTAGAACCAGGATGTTGAGCAGTATAGCAGTTGGGACTCTGACTGAATGTAGAAGGGGATTCTGGTGACAACTGTGAAATGGATCCAGAACTATGCCTTCCCTGCAAGTAATGAATACAACTGTCAATGTCAATATTGAAGCTCAAGTTATGCACAATGGCTACAAGCCTACAGCTGTAAATGATCTTTGCATTAAACATCCAGAGAAAAACAACAAATCGCTTTTTTCGGTTCACAATTTCATCAACTGAGCCTTATATATAAGGTTCATTCTAAATGTTAAAAATGCCAAAATAGTTATAACCTCAATGCACTTTTCACATGTTCAACACACTTTCACATATTTCTACATACTTTATACACATAAATCATGCCTAGAATTTCCCTATATGTAAAATTACCAACTGTAAAAATATATCCCCGTGAAGATGGAAAATTTTAAGTAACAATATTATAATGATTTACAGAATGACCAATCCATCTTGGCCCTATTATACTAATGGTCAAGTAGCAGTTACCAAAAATCTTTTAGGTGTATACATAATTTAAAGTCTCTCATGAAGAGTGGTAATTCCAGGCCCAGCAGGTTTCAAATAGCAGGCTTGGAATACAAATTCCTCAGGCCAAACAAAGCAACTCTGACTAGAAGCATAAGAATGAAATGCAATTAACTAGACATAGAATGAACAATCTAAGCCAGGGATATTGAGTTGGGAACAAGAAGAATAAGATTTTTTCTTGATAAAATGCTAGGTGAAAAGGTTCAGTGTGTATGTCACAAGGTACAAGCAGGTATAATTGTCATTACACCTGCCTTGTCCACAACCAGGTTCAAGAAATTTACCTCACTAATCTCTCTATAATGAACAAGAACAATATGCTCATACGCCCTGCCAAAATCCCAAAAATTACATTAAAGTTAGAAGAAGAAAAAGAAAAAAAAAATGAAATGAAATTAGAGGGAGAAAAGGTGGATTAACTCTGACACGTGTCAAAAATAATCCATATCTGTTATTCAGTACACATGAAAGCTACGTAGTACTTAAAAGTATTATAAACACTGTAAGCTCAATATTTCAGAAAAAAATAGCCATTTTCTTATATTTCAGTAAGATGTACTGAGTCACAAATCTTACAACCACTAAATCTCAGGAACAATGGTTTCGGATAAAAATTAATGAATAAGAAATGTACAGTCAGGTAAGAGATACAAAGTACACTCACGGATCCAATATCCAAAAGCTACGCCTCTGAAAATTTGGATTCTGCTCCCCATGTGCATAATAACAATTTAAAGCTTCAACATTTCCAACCTACACAAAAATATCAGGTAAAATGACTTCACTCAGGCTGAACATCAAACAATGAGAACATTACACCTGGACTAATCCCAAACATCATTAGCATACTTCATAGACATCTAAAATTGCAGGTAAAAACAAAAGAGATTGTGTATTACAAATACAAAATACATTCAAAACACTTGGAACATCTATTGACTATTGATTTGTGATTTTATAATTTTAAATTGGCACATCAGAATGGCACATGCATGCATGCATTGCAATGTCTAGCATCTTTTCAGAGGAGTTCTAACAAGTATATGACTGTATTGACATTTGGTTTCAAACCTTGAGCCGCTCATGCGCTTCACCAACAGCTCTCCCATCTTTCTTTTTACGCCAACTATGACCATCTTTGCGGAAAAAACGAAGGACCCTCTTGTTAAAAAGAAAAACAGATCCACCTGTTGAAGAATCCAATCAGTGAAATGGAAATAATCATACATACACAATAGATGTGACACATAAATAGGCTTTCATGCAATGTTGCAACTTGCTATAAGATAGAGCAAATAAGGTTACTTGCTGGTTTTTTGGGGGGCTCATGAGTTAGTTGCTCTTCCTTATAATTTTGTAAAATAAAGAGCACTTCCGCAGGCTTCAGCCACCGGGTGTGAGCTTCTTGAACAAGATCATTAATATTATAACCTGAAATTGGACCAGAAATAGCAGTCATATATATGATATATATCTTCATTTGGAAACTTCCTTTTCTGGTGGTATGAAAAACAAACAACAAAAAAAATGACAACCCGGTACATGAAGCTCCCGCCAAATGGGGGTCTGATGAGGATAAGATGAATGCAACCTTACTACCATTTTTGGAGGGGCTAACTATTTTTTTCCTCTCATATTTTGCTTTCATTTTCCTGAAATTTTATCATATATTTGGCCTTCCCAAAACTTTACATAGGATTTTCTTCACCTTTATTACAGAGAAAATCCTAAATGCAGCAAGAAAATTAGTTGCTTAATTCATATGCCTTTATTTTATTAGAGAGAGAAAAAAAAAATGGAAGAAAGTGAAAGTACTTATATAAGAACAGAAAATAAAATATGTTCTACCGCAAACATTCAAATAGGATTAAAAGTATGCAGCAAAAAGAGAGAAAAATTTAGAATTTTAATTATAAGGAACCCCTTGAATAGACAAATGTAACTTTTCTTTTCTTCTTCTTCGTTTATTCATTTATTTATTTTTTGGGCGTGTGTGTGGGGAAATTAGGAACTGACTATTGAGTTACCATGCTAACATGGTTGTACAGGAAAATAAATTTTTCTGTAGCTTTCACCACTTTCATACCAAACAAACTCAGAAAAAGTGTTTTTTTTTTTTTTTTTTTTTTTTTTTTCACTTTCCACCACTTTCATCCTAATCAAACTCAGCCCTAAGATCCTCAACAATACCCCTGAAATTTTGCCCTGAGTTTGTTTTTCCAACAATGTGAGCCCAATAAACTGCATAGGAGAACACGCTATACACCAATCAGAACACCCAATAAACTAGTAATAAATCACCAAAATCTAATTTAATTAGTTAACAAACAATCATAACTTCCGGATTTCCAACCCCCAAAAAACCACTCTAATTGTGCTAATTCACCAAAAACAAAGAACAAAACGATTCAAACCTAAATTGAAGCAAATAAATTTGAAAACAATGTTTACATTACCAGTACTAACCAAAAAAATAAATAAATAAATTGAAGAAATTCAGGCCTTACCAGATTGCGTCATGTTTGGGTTCTGAGAAAATTAGAACTGGACCAACTGTAGCAAAAGAACTTCACTTGTCTTGGTTTCAATTTCTTCGATTCAGCACAAAATGAGCTTCCAAGTTTAGTTCTGGAACTTCGAAGCCGAAAAAGATCAGACGGCACAGGGGGTTCGCAAATCACGAGGATAGTAAATCATCGATTTCACTGGGGGCAGACAGATTCACAAATACTGTGTAGAGAGAGAGAGAGAGAGAGAGAGAGAACCTTTGACTTAAAAGATTTTAAATTGGTAGGGGCAGAGTCGAGACTGATGTCTGAACCGCCGATCTCAGTGCTGGGGGTGAAGTGCGACGATATTTATGATCAGCTGTGCCATGTTTGGCAATCATTAAAAAAAGTTATCTTTTCATATATTTCCGTACAAAAGGAAATATATATATATATATAAAATACCAATGTGTAAGATTTTAGGTAAATTATTCATAACTTCAAATCAGCCTCAGTAAATTTTGAGTCAAATTATAACTTAAAAAGTTATTTTTCTATTTTAACTAGTCACTCATTGCATCAAACTCTTTATTTTAATTTAATCCTATTAAAATATTTGTTATTCTTTTTTTTTATAATTAAATTGATAACCTATCAACCAAACAATTCTTATTTTTTATAAAAGATAAAATTGGAGGAAATGTAAAAAATAAAAAATTGCCATTGACCGGCCGGACGTTTGTCAGGACTTCCAGACGAACATCCGATTACATCCAAATTGCGTGCTGTAGCGATGAACAATTCCTCGCTTCATCAGACAAGTTACTGTACCAAATTTAACAAAAAGTTAATTTAACAAAAATTTGTTGAGACTAATGAAGGGAGAATTTGATGAGTTATTAGTTATATTTTAACTTTTTATTATTTTGAAGATACTGATGCTAATGCTCTTACTAGTTGATTTTAATTCTTATCAAATTTTGTTAAAAATAAATTTTAATAAAATTATTGTTAAAAACATATTTTTATGACATTTTTTTGTATATATCATTAAAAATTGATAATTAATGACTTTTTTTGCATGATTCACAATTAGTAACTTTTTCTTTGACAAATTTTTAAATTGTAATTGAAAATTAAAAATTAGTGACTTTTTGTGACATTTTTTTAAACTATCACTAAAATTTATAATTAGTGACATTTTTTTGTGACAAAATTTTTAAACTGTCACTGAAAATTAATAATTAGTGACTTTTTTAATAGTGGTTGATAAAAAATATTATTAATTATTATAAGACCTATATTGGATAACAGTCGTGCTAGGGAGCTCGAATCTGAGCTCCCCGAATCCCCCTAATCCCAGAAACGATGTCATTTTTGCATTTTTTTTTTTTTTCTGGTTCAATCAGAAACGAAGAAGATGAAGAAGGAAGAAGGAGAAGAGAAGGAAGGAGGAGGAGAGGAGGAGGAGGAGGACTGGAGAGAGTTCTAATTACAGGGGGAGGAGGAGGTAGAGGTGGGGGCTACCAGAGACGACAATCGGGTTGCGGAGACGACGATCGGGCAGAGGTGGGGGGCTGCCGGAGACGACGATCAGGCGAGGCGACACCGAGTGACGCTGCGACGAGCTACTGCAAGGACGCCGGGCGACGATCGGGCGGCGACTGCGAGCCCTCTTCCCCTCTCTTTCTTTCTCTCTCTCTCCCTCCTGAATTTTGGGGGATTCGGAGGGGAGGGGTTTCGAGCTCCCAAGCTTTATTCATTGGATAATAAGTTCACCTATTAAGACCTACAGGTAAGTTCCCTAAGATTTTTTCATTGGCTATATTACAAATGCACTCTATGATATTTTGAAAATTATATCTTATCTCTGGAAATTTTTAATTTCATAACAAATTGTCATTCTTACTAATAAATTATTAAGTCAATTAATAGTTTTTATGATGTCAAAATTTTATTTAATTAATAATTCAAGTAATTTCATCATAATATAGGAGAGCAATTATGAATTTTATTTTTTTAATTAATTGTTTTAAATAAAAAATTCTGACACTAGAGGATTTGTAATTTTTCAAACAATAGGAAACATTCTGTATTTTAAGCAAAACTCAAGAGATGTATTTGTAATTTACCATTTAAATTTTTTGTAAAATTAGTATTAAATTTTATAAATATTAATAATTAAAGTTTTAAAAATTTTCATTAATATGTAATTATTTTACAAAAGTATCACTAAATTATAAATTACCCAATTTAATAAACTTTATAATTTTTTTCATTTACAAGTTTGGCATTTATCACATTATTAGAGCGAATAATATTTTATCACATTATTAGAGCGAATCATATTTTAATTTTTTTTTAAATATTATACAACATATTAATTAAATAAATTATAAAATCTATTACTTAGATTACTATCTTCACTCACTTATTATAATTGCATAATTTGCATTTGAATAAAGCCTCACTATTCATCATTGTTACCGACATACAAAGATGACATATTACAAGATAAAGGCTTTGTTTGGCGTACAGAGTTTAGGCTAAAATAGTTACGAGAAAATTTAAAAAAAAATATTAGTTCAATAAAAAAAAAATCACATTTAAATCATAATTATTTAATTTTTCTCTTTAAAAAGTCAAAAAATCTATCTCAAACGAGATTTTATAGCCTCAAATTAAAATAGTCTAAAAATTAAAAAATCAACTCATATTTCAAATGAAGACAAAAGCAATGTAATGTAAAAAGATGGTCATTCCGACATTACTATAGTAATTTTTTTGAAATTGATTAAGATGGTATTTAGATCATAAATTTTGAGAAAAAACAAGTTAAGAAGATGATAAATGGTGGATAAAATGTAGATAACATGTATTTAATTTATATTTTACTCACTGTTTTATATAAAAAAAAATCATATACAAATTTATGATCCAAATCCATTATAAAAAGTCATAGTGTTTTTTTTTGTTTTTTTAAAAAAAAAAACTGAATCCTAAAGATATATTAGTTAACCATTAAAACTCGGTTAGCAAAATGTGGTTCATTTACCTACAGCAATTATTGGACACATGACTATTTTAATTTGACAAGTCTTGAGACTATTTTAAAGGCTAGCCAAACGTGGAAAATATGGCTTGGCTATATATAAAGAGAAGTCATTAGATGTATTAGATCATTTCCAACGCATAATTAAATACAGTATCATATTTGAATTTTAGTAAAAAAATCACTTTTTGGTGCTCCAATAGTTACACCAAATCGATATCAAATCGGAAATTCAGCAAACGTTTCACCAAAATGAGAACAGACTCCACATTTCACCAAAACACTATGCATGACAGTTGGGGGAGACCAACCGGTCAACCGGCCGGTTGACTAGCCGGTCGATCACCAAAAGGTTCAAACAGTTTCAAAAAAAATTCAAACAATTAAAAATTTTTTTTTTTTACCTTACCGGTCGACCACTAAAAAGTTCAAAAAGTTCAAAAAAAATTAACTTAACCGGTCAATCAACTGGTTGTCCCGGCATATGTTTGATAAAAATTTGATAAAAATAACCGTTAAAGCATTTGGTATCAAATTGAAAAAAATATTATTTTTTAATTCAAATTTAATAAAAATTTTGATGAACGATCGGAGATGCTTTTAATGCCTACTGATTTCATGTGTGCGTGAAATAGGGGCCGTAGGCTATTCAAAGTTTAGTTGGTGCGGATGTATTAAAGCCTACTGATTTCGTGTGTGCATGAAATAGTGGCCGTAGGTTATTCAAAGTTTAGTTGGTGAAGAAATATTCACTGTGTTTGTTTTTCGTTTTCTTAAATATTTTTTTGGAAATTTTATTTTCTTAATTTTCATATTTTTTTATTTTTATTGAATCTTTTTAATATTTTAAGTAATTTTTTTAATCTTTAGATATACTTAACATAAATACATTTTAAAAATATAATTTTTATGAAAATTTTTTTTTAAAAAATTCACTAAATACCAAAAATATAAAAAATAATGCAAAAATTCAGTTTAAGTAAGCTGTATCTAAAAAAATATAAAAAAATGTTTAAAATTTTAAAAATATTCACTAAAAATGAAAAACAAAAAAATTCAAATTTCAAAAAATAAATTCATAAAACTGAAATCAAACACACTGATTATGTATTCAAATTTAACTATTTAAATTATTTAAAATTATTATTTTATAATTCAAATTTATTTTACATATAAAACTCACACAATATAAATTTAATATCTATCACAAAATTATCCACTCAAAAAAAATTTAAGTGAATAAAGTCCGGTTCCAGATTTTTGTCATATAGCCACCTCTATGATGCCAACATGTCCATTATTATACTACTCACATTTTTTTATTGAAAAAATGATAAATTTTATAATAAAAAAAATATGAGAGATTTTTTTATAAATTTTATTTCTAAGAGTTTTATTCCATCTAATTCATATTCTTTTTAACTATTCCATTAAGTTTTATTTGAGGTAAAAAAACCAAAACACCCTCAATCTCTCGTCTCCTGCCCCATTAATGTTGATATTTGATGTTAATTGTCATTATATTTTAGTAATTTCCATGACTATTCATATTTCTCATATTTTCACTTTAAAAAAATGCATTAACTACACATCACTATTTAATGTTGATATATGTTACACACAAAAAATTAAATATGGTTCTTCATTAATTGTCATTATGCTTTGGTAGTTCTCATACATCCAAATATTAACTGTATGTGATGACATGAATGTTCACATCAAATAATGTGAATGTGAATGTTCACATCAAATGACGTTCTGATAAATGTTATATTAAGAATTATATCAGCATTATATCAAATTACACAATCACAAGCGTCAACTTTCATTTGAATATAAACATGATGTGTGAATGTTCACATCAGATGACGTTGTGATAAAGTTGGTGTTAAGGTTCACATCAATATTGTATCAAATTACACAATCACAGTTTTCAACTTTCATTTGAATATAAATACGACGTAAATATTCATAATAAAAAAAGGCCAATTACATGATGTGTTATCAATTACATAATATTAATATTTAATGTTGATTGTCATTACCAATAGCAATTACAATCACAAAATGGAGAAAACAACATATTATCACTACTTAAAAATAAGAATGTTCACATGTTGTGAACATTCACATCATTATATTAGACAAGAGAGAATTTTTCAAAAAAATGTTGTGAACGTTCACATCAGATGAGAGAGAAAAGTGTTCACACACCCTCATGGTTGCAGGATACCCATATTGTTACAATGATCTAAGAAAAATCAATGGATCGGAGCTGATCATTTAACTGACTAAAATTTCAATTTTCAATTTATTTTTTTTATAAGACAATCTGAATGGTCTTGATTTGTTATGTTCACTAATATTTTTCTCTCTCTTTTTCTGAAAAGCTAATTTTGTGTTTGGCAATAAAAGAAATTGAACCCTTTAATATTTAGGCTGAAGACCAGGTGAGGACACAATTTTGCTATATGAACCAGTAGTGCGCATCAGTTTGAACATATGCTGACCCTTTAATTGAACCCTTTAATTATATAGATATTTCTTTCCCTTATTATATGAATCACATATTTAGTTCAAATATTTTTTTTCAAATTATAATTTGGTTCATATAATTTAGTTCAAATTGATATTTCAAATTTAGTTCAAACTGATATTTGGTTCATATAATTTAGTTCATACTAAAATATACATGAACCAATAACTGATATTTCAAATTTAACTTAACCCAATAACTGATATTTCATGAACCAATAACTGATATACATGAACCAATATATTTATATATTTATTTCATGAACCAATAACTGATATATCATATAAATTTAACTTAACCCACATGAACCAATAACTGATATTTATATGAACCACATACTCAATATATTTTAGTTCAAATTTAGTTCAATAAGAGATGAAATTCTTTGATGAACCCAGCAGTTAACTTTTCCATATACTTTAAAACATGACTTTTTGTGAGTTAACTTTTCCATTATTGCAGAGAGGTTTGATTAAGACTCACTAATCAGATTAAGACTCTTTAACTTTTCCATTCAATATTGAACCCAGCAGTTAACTTTTTAATGAAAAGTTTGTAAGTTTTTCCAACTCTATTAAACCCAGCAGTTAACTCTATCAAAACATTACTTTTCCATATACTTTTCCATATATATATATATATCATTCAAAATTCAAACTCAACATACATCACACCAACAATAAATCTGTAGGAGTTAACTTTATTGGGCTCAGTACACTTAGTTTTCATATATCCTCAGTAAATATTTATACTTAATGACTACTCAGTAAAATATATTTATGGTAGAACTATACTAAATTCTTAGTTGGTTCAGTTTTAATTTTGATTCTGAAATGGGTTTGAATGATTTCGGTTTTGATTTTGAAATGGGTTTGTATAATTTCAGTTTTGATTTCGGTTTTGATTTTGATATATCACTTATTTTTTAATTGAAATCTGGAACTTAAACTTGAAACAGGAACTTTGCTCGGCTGCTCGGCTAGTTAATCAGGAACTTGGAGCCATACAAAATAAAAAGTTCAGCTGCTCGGTTAGTTTATTGCTTTGGTAACGTTTGGCTGCAACTTCTGTTATTGCTTTACTTTGATATTGAGCCAACTGAGTAAAACTGAAGAAGAATTCTGCTCAATGTGTTTTCAAAGCAGAATTTCTTATCACCAAAGAGTAGTTGCAAAGGCTATGTTTTTTATCACCAAAATCACCAAATTCTGCTCAATATGTTTATTGTCAACTGTTTATCATCAAAATCATAAATTTTGGTGAAGCCAAAAATTCTGCTCAATGGATTTCTTAAATTAGTTTGGTGTTATACACTAGAAAATTGGTTTCAAAAAAGGTTTCTACAGATGTGCTTTGATTTTTCTATGTTTGTTATTGAAAATGAAATTCAGTGCTCTTAAAAAAATAGAAGATCTTGACAAATCATGTGAATCATGTGAATATGTGTGTTTCCAAATTTTGATTTACATAAAGTGCCTTGGATTTTTTAATATTAGGTGTATTATATAAAAAGATTCTGTATATACAAATTGTGCATAAATTCAATTTTAAAAAAATTGGTTTGTTTGTTTACTTAATCATCAACTAAGAAAATATTAGGTGTATTTTTTTTCTTTTTATTATATATTTAGTATACAATAACTTTAGTTTTTGTCAGTGTTTACAATTTTTTTCTTTATTATAGATTTATATTTTGATTTGCTGTATTGGTGAACATTAAAAATCTTATATGTTTATTTCTTAATTTGCATTAACATTAGGGAGAATTGTTATTTATTTTAGTTTTGTAGAGCATGTAATACAAGCAAAAATGTTACAAGTTCTTTAAGAAAAAAAAATTAAATATATTTTTATAACTGCATTTTAATCTTAAAATTATTTACATCGTGCCTTCTGTCAATTTTGATTAAACATTGAGCATAATTATTGTGAACCAAATTTCTCTCAGAACTATTAAACATTAAGGAAATATGTCTCTCATCACCAAATTTCTGTCAATTTTTAATCAGAATTATTGTGAATTTTTTTAATAAAAAAAAACATTAAGCAGAAATTGGTTTGCTGTTCAAAAAAAAAAGGTTATACACATTGTGTTTACTGTCTACTGTGTATAATAGTTGGTCTGTCAATTATTGCCAATTATTTGAACTATGAAGCATAAATTATTTGAACTAAATTTCATCAAAGAATTTAAAAAAACATTATGTGAACCAAATTTCTGTCAATTTTGATTAAACATTAACCAGAATTATTGTGAACCAAATTTCTTTCAGAACTATTAAGCATTGAGGAAATGTCTCTCATCACCAAATTTCTGTCAATTTTTAATCAGAATTATTGCCAATTTTTTTTAATCAAAAAAAACATTAAGCATAAATTATTTTTTCATCAAAGAATTACTATCAATTATTTGAACTATTAAGCACAAATTTGGAATATTAAGCAGAAATTGGTTTGCTATTCAAAAAAACAAAAAAAAAGGTTATACACATTGTGTTTACTATCAACTGTGTATAATACTTGGTCTGTCAATTATTGCCAATTATTTGAACTATGAAGCAGAAATTATTTGAACTAAATTTCATCAAAGAATTTAAAAAAACATTATGTGAACCAAATTTCTGTCAATTTTGATTAAACATTAACCAGAATTATTGTGAACTAAATTTCTCTCAGAACTATTAAACATTGAGAAAATGTCTCTCATCACCAAATTTCTGTCAATTTTTAATCAAAATTATTGCCAATTTTTTTAATCAAAAAAAAATTAAGCATAAAATATTTTTTTATCAAATAATTACTGTCAATTATTTGAACTATTAAGCTCAAATTTGGTCCTTACCCATAAGGTTGGTCTCAAAATTATTTGGCTATTATACACAGGAAAAACGTAATAGATCCAAAATTTTCACTAAATCAAGGATGAATAAAAAATTTCACCAAATCTCCAATAATAATACTTTTGATCTTTTTTGATAAAATTTTAAAATAGAGTATGGATAGGAGATGGTTTTCTTTCATTAAAAATGGTATGGATAGGAGATGGTTTTTAGGATAAGTTTGGAATTTTTTTAAAAAGATTTGAAGATGCGAAGAGAGTAAGGATTGGAGTATTCATATCAGACCAAGCTTTTAATCAAATTTTCACTCAAATTTGATGAACAGAGAGAGAGAGACAGACAGACAGACAGAGACAGAGAGTTAAGTAATTTACTAATCATAACCATCATGGTTTGGTTGTCCTGACTCCTTATTGTTGTTGTTAGAACTTAAAGCTTGGATTAGGATTGGTTGTCCTGACTCCGGTGGGTAAATTGAAGTGTAAAACATTTAGCTAATTACGTCGCTATTCATAAAATTGGTTTGTCTTAAATTTTTAAAATTTGGTCAAGATTTGTTTAAATTTGATCAATTTTGCTGCATTATTAGAAATAAGGCAAGTACTCTCTCTCATACCCTAACCCAAGGACCTTCACAATTATTTATTTTTTGGTTCTTCTTGGAGGCTTGAGTGCTAAATATAGTAGTAGTTGGTAGTTCTGTAGATTAACTTGATATTGAAAATCATGTGTGCACTGCTACTTGCATTGTGCCCTTAGTGAGGCATAGTTGGGTTGCTTCATCGTAGTTATGTGATGATATCTTTTGATATAATATGGGCTTCTATTCTCCCTTTTATTTATTTATTCTTTCCAAAATAAAAACCTAGGCATTATTCATTTCTATTCAACTTACTAAACCATTAAGGGCATCACTAATCACTGGAATGCTCAGTTGAAGAACTCTACACGCTCAATTTTGTTTTTCAAAAATAGATGCAATCAACCATGATTTAGTCACCCTTTTAATGAAAGAACATTTCATTTAGTAGGTCACACATGTATGCAAGATATAAAGAGAGACATCACTACGATATACCTTTACACAAAAATTGTACCATTCAAACGTAGTATATTTGTTGCGTGATTTTAAAAAGAAAAGGACTAGTTTTTTTCATTTAATTTTTTTTTAATATCTAGAGTTCCTAATTAAAAGAAAAATTTCAGAGACTTGGCATTTTAACATTTATGTGTAATATGGCAAGAGAGTTTATATTTTCTTTTTTCTTTTTTTGGCACCTTTTTAAGGGAGTATATTACTCTATGTTGTATTTCAAAAAATTCTGGTCAATGTATATATGTGTGTATTACTTTAGTTGTCTTCATGAGAAAAAAAATGTATTAAACTTACAAGTATTTAACTTAACGCAAGTATTTAACATAATCTGTTTTACTTTGAATCAAATTCACCAAGTATTTAACTTAACCCACAAAAATGTATTTAACATTTTGTTATAAAAAATTAAAACAAAAAATTGTACCATTCAAATGTAGTATATTTGTTGTGTGATTCTAAAAAGAAAGGGATTGTTTTTTTCATATATATATATTTTTTTGAATATCTAGAGTTCCTAATTAAAAGAAAAATTTGAAAGACTTGGCATTTTAACATTTATGTATAATATGGCAAGAGAGTTTATAATTTTTTATTTTTATTTTTATTTTTTTGCACCTTTTTAAGGGAGTATAGTATTCTATGTTGTATTTCAAAAAATTCTGGTCAATGTATAGAGATAGGTTATTTGGGACTTGGTTTGTGATTAGTGCTTTGTATTGTACAAATTAGTCTGATAGGGAAGGAATTGTTTGTTTCAAGCTATTTAAAAAGAAATTATGGGTGATTTATTTAGTTGATCTTCCTGCAACAAAAAAATTAAACTCACACTCAAAAAAAATTATTTAACATTTTATTTGCTGTGTAATATATTTATTTAGTTGTACCATTCAAATGTAATATATTTGTTGTGTGATTTTAGTTTTAATTTCATCTTTATAAAATTGAAGTCAGTTAACAAAGAGAAAAGTTCAAATTTAGACTATTTTATTGTGCTCCAGTTTTAATTTATCATTTTAATGTGACTATTAAAAAACATCTATTCTAAATGCTGGTTTGACTCAAAAAATGTGAGTTTGATTATGGGTTTCGCAAAGAATGTAGAGATAGAGAGGGGGGGACGGGGAATAGACTGTTTGTTTGGAGCTATTTAAAAAGAAAGTAAGGGTGATTTATTTAGTTGATTTTCCTGCAACAAAAAAATCAAACTGACACTCAGAAAAATTTATTTAACATGTTATTTGCTGTGTAATATATTTATTTAGTTGTACCATTCAAATGTAATATTTATTTGCTGTGTAATTCTAATGTACAGATGATAAATATTCTTCATTTAATTTTTTTGTGAATATCTAGAGTTCCTAATTAAAAGAAAAATTTGAAAGACTTGGCATTTTAACATTTATATGTAATATGGCAAGAGAGTTTTTTTTTTTTTTTTTTTTTGCACTTTTTTAAGGGAATATAATATTCTATGTTGTATTTTAAAAATTCTGGTCAATCCTTATGTCTGTGCGTATTACTTTAGTTGTCTTCATGAAAAAAAAATGTATTAAACTTAACGCAAGTATTTAACATAATCCGTTTTGTTTTGAATCAAATTCACCGAGTATTTAATTTAACCCAAAAAAATGTATTTAACATTTTGTTATAAAAAAAATTTTAAAAAAAATTGTACCATTCTAAACAGAGAAGGCATGTGCCTCTGGTATCTGTTCACCTTTTTCTTTTTCTTAGAAGTTTATATTTTAGTTATTTCTTTTCCTCTTGATTGTAACCCGTTAAGTATTTTCTATTTATGGTAGTTATTTATTTAAATAAAATTTTGAATTTTATTATTCGATTTGGTAGCAACATATTTGGAAATAACATTTCATTGCCAATGAAATTCATGTTAACTTTTATTATTACTAATTTTTTGTTTCTTTGTGTCTAAAATTATATAACCAATCATTTTTAGGTTGAAGTACAACAGTTATGAACAATATCACTATTTTTGGTCAAGTAAGTTTTTTTTCTTCTTTTTTCTCATCATATAAATTTAAGTACCTCTCTTATAAATTTAAGTACAACAGTTATGGACAATATCACTATTCTAATTATTTTTTTTCCTCATATTTTATAGGTGGATGGGAACTTACACCGAACCGTAATATCACCTCCCTTTACTAATTTTCTTATTTATGTGTATAAAGTTTTATTTATCATTCTAAAGTTTTTGTATGTATAGGTTCGATTTCTTCAAGAAAGAAATGTTAATGTTGTTATTCGCGATGAGCATGACCTTAATACTATTTGCATTCATGAGGTAAGCCAAAAAGTCACTTGAACATTGGACATGTATTTTCTTATCATTTTAAAAATAATTTATAAATATATTCTACTTATTTTTTATAGGCAAAAGCAAAGGAAAAAGACAAAGCAATATCAAAGGAAACAAAAAAAGCTATTCCTTATGGCAAAGGAAAGAAAAATACACATCCCATAGTATGGTTTCTCAATAATTTTTAAAAGTTTCTTTTTCGAATATTATATAGATTTTTTTTGGAATTCCATAGTGCCATATACTATTTTTTATGTACATTTTTCAAAAGTTTCTTCTTCAAAAATTTATTCAATTCTTTTTATTGAATGTGAAATGTTTTTCTGAAGCATGTTAAAGTAAGCATCTGTACAATATGCTAATGCATTTGTATGAACATTAATTTGAATTTTTAATATGTTTGTCTATTTGTATGATAAAAATATGTTGCATTTGTACAATATGTTGTATCTATAACATAGCATAATAAAAATATGCTAGAAGAAAATGAAAAAGGAAAATAAGAAGAAAGAACAAATATGTGATGAAAAGGAAACTACATAATATAATTTTTTTTAATTTTAATTTTTCTTATAAGAAGTTCTTAAGGAAAGAAGAAAAAGACAAAAATGCATTTTAATATAACAGAAACAACAAGAAGAGAGAAAAGGAAAGTACAAGACATTACACGCTAATATTCACATTTTACGTACCCAATGATCTAATATTTACCTTTTCAACGTACATTTTGTAAAGAGATGGGTAGTGTCTTAAAACCAATAAGTGCGTGCATAGTGAGTTTGTAGTTTTGTGTACTTAATGTGTTTTCAAATTATTTTTCCCTTCCTTTTTAAATTTCATAAATACATGCATTGGTTCTTATATGACTAACAACTTAACCGAGTGAAGAGAAAAAGTTAGTTAAAAGGAAGAAAAAATACATGATGAAAGGGAAGCAAGTTAGTTAATCTTCACATTTTATGCACCTTCTTATATGATATTCTCATTTTAGGCACACAATGATAATGTGTTATCAAAAACTGCATTGGCCCAACGTGCACGGCGAGAACGTGAAAAAAATCAAAAACCATGTTCTATATACCAATTGGGACAACGCCTGCGACGAGAACGAGAAAAAGAAAGATCGAAGGAATGTATTAACCCAAGACAACCTTCTTTAACACCAAATTGGTAAAAAGAAAAAGAATTTTTTACCCAAGACAATCTTGAATTTTTTACTCTTACTATTACCACTTTATTAGATAGATTTTAATTTGTTCACAATCTATTTCTATAGGCCTCCTCCTACAACTCCATGTAGAAATGTTGGTGTGGTCATCCGTGATGAGCACGACCTTAATGTTATCCGTGTTTGTGCGGTAAGTACAAAATTAAGTCAAACATTGTATGTATTTTATTTATATAAGATTCTTTTAATCTTTTCAATGTTTTATTTATATTTGTTAGGCAAAAGATAAAGAAAAGGTCAACCCAATGTCTAAAGGAAAAGAAAAGATGGCTCATTCCGGCAAGAGAATGACAAATGCATGTCAAGTGGTATATATTCTTCTTTAAAAATATGATGCAAAACTAATCAAAATTTTGAATAGTTAAAATATATGAGTATATAAAATGAATTTATTGCTTTATGTTGTTTTTGTAGAATGATTGTAATATCTTTTCCTGTAACTTGCTATTATTTGTATGTGTTTTTCAAATTTATTTATTCTTATTTTGCATGGATACATGTGCATTTATAATGCACCATCCATAAGTTGCTATTTATATAAAGAGAGTAGGAAAAAAGAAACGAAGAAATAAAGAAAAAATATATAAAGACAGGAGAAACTAAATAAGATGGTTTTTTAATTCTTATTTAATATCTAAAATAGAAAACAAAGAAAAGGAAAGGAAAAGGGGAAGAAATAAGAAGATAGAAAGGGAAGAAATAAGAAAAAAAGAAATAAAGATAACACTATTAAAGGTATAAAACAAATAAAATAGAAAACAAAATTAAGAGAAGTAGAAGAAATAAGAAGATAGTTTCATTTTAAGCACAAAATGTTCGCATATTTTGTTTCAATGATAAAATATTTTCTTTTTAGGCACAAAATGATAATGTAATATCAAAAGCTGCATTGGCCCAACGGGCACGGCGAGAGCGTGAAAAAATTGAAATTCAGTGCTTGCAACGAGAGCAAGAGGGATTAGAAGAATGTGTTCAACTAAGACAATGTTCTTCAACACTAATTCGTCGCGATCGCACTCACTTGGAGTGGGAAACAATAACTAAAGATTCTCAGTCGGCACAAAAACGAATAATGGTTACCCATCATTCTACATGTTCGTTTTCTATGCCAAGCACATCTTCAAATTTACAAAGGAATCGGTAAACTACTGTGTCTAATCTTGAAATACATACTTTTACTCATACCGTTTTGTGCATACAAAATTTTATTTATACAAAAATATTCGCAGGTCTACTCCTATAAATCGATTTCTTCAACAAGATCTATGTACTGATGATGAATTAGAAGATTTGCTTACGAGTATATCAATTGACGCCTGGGCACACAAAGATTCTTGCCGCCATTATCTTGGCAAGATGGATGTATTATGTCCTTATTGTTCAGCCTTACATTGGATGGATGAAAAATTGACAAAATTATCTATAAAGCGTCCCTTATTTGGAACTTGCTGTTTGGAAGGAAAGATTAGGCTACCTTTACTTATTACACCCCCTCCACCACTTCAGGCATTGTATGATGGGAATAATGATCAATCAAAATCCTTTCGAAGTTATACTGGAGTGTACAATGCAGCTAATGCTTTTACGAGTCTTGGTGCTACATTGGATCCTAGAGTACTCAGTGGAAGGGGCCCTACATCATTTACAATTCATGGGGAATTGCGACATCGAACAGGATCACTACAACCACAACCAGGGCAGGATGCGAGTTATGCTCAGCTGTATATCTATGACCCTTATTCAGCTTTAGAAATTCGTAATCGTAGAAATCCTAACTTAAGAAGAGATGTTCTCAAAACTATTCAAGATAGTTTGTTGCAAGTCAATGCATTTGTAAATAAATATCGCCAGGCTCATGCCATTTTACATCAATTAGACTCGGCAGGACACAATCTACCTGCTCATCTTCATTACAGTTCAACAACTGATCGACGTCGGTATAACCTACCAACTACAAATGAGATTGCAATTGTAATACCAGGTGATGGAACAGAGGTAAATGGAATGAGAGATATTATTTTACATTTCCGAGGAAATAATAAGTTGATGCAAATTAATGAATGTCACCCAGCATACTTGCCATTACATTATGTTCTATTATTTCCATATGGTGAGCTTGGATAGGAACCTGAGTTAAAATTGTGGAATGTTCAGTATGATAGACCTTCAACTGATCGACTTACTCAAATGAATTTTTATAGTTATCGTTTGTTTGAACAACCCACGGAGTATTCAACAATTTTGAGAGGTGGGAAACTATTTCAAGAGTTTTTGGTAGATGCTTGGGCTGCAACTGAGCAAAATCGATTGACATACTACAAGCTTAATCAAGGGAAACTTCGGGCTGAGCTTTACCAAGAGTTGTCAGATATGGATCCAGATTATGTGCGACCTGGACAAATTGGTCAAAGGTTTATTTTGTCATCTTCATTTATTGGTAGTCCTAGACATATGTTTGAAATCTTTCAAGATTCAATGGCTATCACACGATACAACCAACACCCAGATATTTTTCTTACCATGACTGCAAATCCCAATTAGCCAGAAATTACTTCAGCATTATTACCATATCAAAAACCTATTGATCGTCCTGATTTAATTGCCCGTGTTTTTGAGTTGAAGAGAAAATGTTTGATGAAGGAGATAGAAACAAATAAAGTGTTTGGAAATAAAATTGCACATGTTTTTACAATTGAATTTCAAAACGAGGCCTCCCTCATATGCATGCACTTTTATTTCTCAAGGGTCCAGACAAAATTCGGACATGTGCTCAAGTAGACAAATTGGTCTGTGCAGAATTTCCAGACCCAAAAGATGATTCTATGCTTTTTGAAACTATCAAATGTTATATGGTACATGGACTATGTGGTGCTCGAAATCCGCAAGTATCATGTATGGAAAATGGTAGATGCACTAAGAGATACCCTCGAGCTTTCACAGAAACAAAAACTATGGATCAAGATGGATACTTTATCTACCGTCGTCGCAATAATGGTCAAGTACATACTGTAAGAGGGCAAGAAGTTGATAACAGGGATGTCGTACCATACAATGCATATCTTTCAAAACTTTTCAACTGTCATATAAATGTGGAAGTTTGTGCCGGAATGAGATGTGTCAAGTATATACATAAGTACATTTATAAGGGTTATGATCATACAACGATGGTGTTAGGAATGATAAATGAGATTCAACAATATCTCGATGCAAGGTATATTGGACCTCTAGAAGCTGCTTGGCGAATATTTGGTCATCCTTTGCATGCAGAGATGCCAACAGTTGTACGATTGACACTTCATTTACCTGGAATGCATCGTGTTGTTTTTAACCCAGAAGAGTCATTACAAACGATTCAATCTAGAGCTGATCAACAAATGTCAACTCTTACTAGCTTCTTCGCATATTGTGCTGCCAGTTAAGATGAATGTCCATTCACTTATCAAGAATTTCCACAACATTTTGTTTGGCTCAAGTCAGAAAAGAGATGAAAATCAAGAGAAAGGGGATATGCAATTGGTAGAATGTACTTTGCTAGCCCTAATTGTGGTGAAAGATTTTATCTACGTTTGTTACTAACCGTTGTTAAAGGACCAAAGTCGTTTGATCTTTTACGACGTCGATAATGTTGTGCATGATACATTTAAATTAGCATGTGTTGCAAGGGGGCTTTTAGAAGATGATGAAGAATAGATACAATGCTTGAAAGAGGCTGCAGTCATAAAAACTGGATATCAATTGAGGAGATTGTTTAGTATTATTCTCACACAGTGCTCTCCACTAAATCCATGTGTATTATGGAATCAATTTTCAACGCATATATGTGATGATCTTGCACATAAGATTTGTACATTGTTTGTCATTTTTAAACCAACTGAGGCTCAAATTGAAGATTTTGGTCTCCATCTTTTGAATCAAATGCTTCATGAATCAGGAAAAAGTTTAATTGACTTTACACCCATGCCACAACCTACTGCAAATTGGAGTGCAGTAGTTGGTAATTGATTGATAGTTGAACATCAACAATTGCAGAGTGAGGCACAACATGCAAATCCATAAATTACCATTGATTATCTCAATAATGGACAGCGGAATGCTTATAATACAATCACTTCTTCAGTTTTCCAAAATAAAGGAACTGTTTTCTTTCTGAATGGGGGTGCAGGAACAAGGAAAACATTTCTATACAATACGATTCCATTAAAATGTCGTAGCCTTGGGCATATCGTTGTTACTGTGCTTCGTCTGGAATTGCATCACTGTTACTGGTAGGAGGTCACACTGCACATTCAACATTTTTCATTCCGTTAGATGTATTGGAAAATTCACTTTGTGGGTTTAGCAAACAATCATTACAAGCTGAGTTATTTAGATAAACAAAACTCATAATTTGGGATGAATTTCCTATGCAACATAGACATTGTGTTGAGGCGGTTGATCGTACATTGAGGGATATTTGTGATAGTGAAAAGCCATTTGGGGGTATTACTGTTGTTCTTGGAGGAGACTTTCGACAAATCTTACTAGTTATACCCAAAGGAATTCGTGAGCAAATTGTGAATGCATCATTAAGACACTCTGTTCTATGGAAGCATATATATATCTTGACTTTGGATTTGAATATGCGCTTGAATCATGAAGGCCATGAAAATGCTAATTTTGCAAATTTCTTGATAGAGGTAACACTACTTTAACCTGTATTATATAGATTATTTTAAATTAATAAATTGTGTTTACACTTACTTTTTTTATTGATTTCACTTTTTTTTAGATTGGGACCAATCCTCAAGAAATCGTTAACTTTCTATCGACAATACACAAATGTCAAGATTTGAATGAATTACTCTCTACAGTTTATCCATAATTGAATATGATAGAGACGTCAATCCCAACATTTTTAACTGAACGCACAATTTTGTCTGCGCGTAACGATGATGTCAGTGACATTAATACTACTGCGTTGAATATCTTTCCAGGGAGATTATATACTTATCTTGCCGCAGATAAAATGTCTAAAGATAATGAAATTGATCCTACCATTACAAATAGATATCCTAATGAATATTTAAATTCATTGGATCCTCCTGGGTTGCCAACTTTTAAGTTAGAGTTGAAAGTGGGTTGTTCTATAATATTGTTGAGAAACATTGCACCGAAAGATGGACTATGTAATGGTACAAGATTGATGGTTACTAGGTGCGGCACTCGCATAATTGAATCTCAAATTTTAACTGGTGAAAAGTTTGGCAATTTGGCATTCATACCAAGGATATCTTTGACACCATCTTCTTCAGAAATGCCTTTCCAAATGACAAGACGTCAATTTCCAGTCCGATTGGCATATGCCTTGACCATTAATAAATCTCAAGGACAATCAGTGAAATTTGTTGGGGTTGATTTGCGTATATCAGTGTTTAGCCATGGGCAATTATATGTGGCATTGTCTAGATGTACATCCTTTGATCGTATAAGTATTCTCCTCTCTAAAGATAATTTGGATTCTACTACAAATATTGTTTATCCAGAAGTGTTGTCGTAGTATTCTATGCAGATTAAATGACGTTTTATTATAAGGTAACCACGTAGATTTATGTCTGTTGACTATATAACTTTTTAAAAAATATCAATTTAATAATATTTTGAAATTTGGACTTTTGTAGGATTGGACCGAAAAATCTATGGAGCTTAAACGGAAAAATACGACTACCTTGCTTCGATGGGGATGTAATAAGGTAATTTCAATCTCAAAGTATTTTGACATGTATATTTCCAACAAATGTACTAATCTATATTTTTTTTGTTTCCACAAATTATCAGATTGTTGTGCATATTCCTTATTGGGGATACATAAAAGTTGATACAAAGACTTTTTTGAAAGTAATGAGGAGGAAGTTTGGGCAAACGCATATTTGAAGACATGTTATTGACACATCTTTTGTAAAGCATACATATTTTTGATGTATGACAATATAATTTTTGGTGTATGACATGTTAGTGACACATTTTTTGTAAAGCATACATCTTTTGTAAAGCTTTAACCCACTTTTTGTAAAGTTTTAACCTACTCTTTTGGTGTATGACAGTATAACTTTATTTCTGTTTTTCGTTCAGTGTTTACACTTTTTTTTATGGCCTTTTATATTTTGATATGCAATATAACTTTAAATCCTATATGTTTATTTCTTAATTTGCATTAAGATTAGGGGGAGTTGTTATTTTATTTGAGTTTTGTAGAGTGTGTAATACAAGCAAAATTGTTATAAGTTCTTCAAGAAGAAAAATATTTCAATATATTTTTTCAGTATCTTTATCAAAAATGACACAAACTTTATAAATTTCAACATAATACGTATAAATTATAATTACATTTTAATCTTAAAATTATTTACACCGTGCCTTTAGACACGGACATACGCTAGTATATATATAAAATACCAATGTGTCAGATTTTAGGTAAATTATTCATAACTTCGTATCAGCCTCAGCAAATTTTGAGTCAAATTATAACTTAAAAATTTATTTTTCTATTTTAGCTAGTCACTCATTGCATCAAACTCTTTATTTTAATTCAATCCTATTAAAATATTTGTTATTCTTTTTTTTATAATTAAATTGATAACCTATCAACCAAACAATTCTTATTTTTTATAAAAGATAAACTTGGAGGAAATGTAAAAAATAAAAAATAAAAAATAAAAAATTGCCATTGACCGGCCGGACGTTTGTCAGGACTTCCAGGCGAACATTCGGTTACATCCAAATTGCGTGCTGTAGCGATGAACAATTCCTCGCTTCATCAGACGAGTTACTGTACCAAATTTAACAAAAAGTTAATTTAACAAAAATTTGTTGAGACTAATGGAGGGAGAATTTGATGAGTTATTAGTTATATTTTAACTTTTTATTATTTTAAAGATACTGATGCTAATGCTCTTACTAGTTGATTTTAATTCTTATCAAATTTTGTTAAAAATAAATTTTAATAAAATTATTGTTAAAAACATATTTTTATGACATTTTTTTGTATATATCATTAAAAATTGATAATTAATGACTTTTTTCGCACGATTCACAATTAGTAACTTTTTCTTTGACAAATTTTTAAATTGTAATTGAAAATTAAAAATTAGTGACTTTTTGTGACATTTTTTTAAATTATCACTAAAACTTATAATTAGTGACATTTTTTGTGACAAAATTTTCAAACTGTCACTGAAAATTAATAATTAGTGACTTTTTTAATAGTGGTTGATAAAAAGTGTTATTAATTATCATAGGACCTATATTGGATAACAGTCGTGCTAGGGAGCTCGAATCTGAGCTCCCCGAATCCCCCTAATCCCAGAAACGATGTCATTTTTGCATTTTTTTTTTTTTCCTGGTTCAATCAGAAACGAAGAAGATGAAGAAGGAAGAAGGAGAAGAGAAGGAAGGAGGAAGAGAGGAGGAGGAGGAGGAGGAGGAGGAGGGAGGAGGACTGGAGAGGGCCCTAATTACAGGAGGAGGAGGAGGCAGAGGCGGGGCTGCCGGAAACGACAATCGGGTTGCGGAGACGACGATCGGGCAGAGGCGGGGGGGCTGCCGGAGACAACGATCGCGCGAGGCGACGTCGGGTGACGCTGCGACGAGTTGCTGCGAGGACACCGGGCGACGATCGGGTGGCGACTGCGAGCCCTCTTCCTCTCTCTCTCTCTCTCTCTCTCTCTCTCCCCCTCCTGAATTTCGGGGGATTCGGGAGGGAGGGGTTTCGAGCTCCCAAGCTTTATTCATTGGATAATAAGTTCACCTATTAAGACCTACAGGTAAGTTCCCTAAGATTTTTTCATTGGCTATATTACAAATGCACTCTATGATATTTTGAAAATTATATCTTATCTCTGGAAATTTTTAATTTCATAACAAATTGTCATTCTTACTAATAAATTATTAAGTCAATTAATAGTTTTTATGATGTCAAATTTTTATTTAATTAATAATTCAAGTAATTTCATCATAATATAGGAGAGCAATTATGAAATTTATTTTTTTAATTAATTGTTTTAAATAAAAAATTCTGACACTAGAGGATTTGTAATTTTTCAAACAATAGGAAACATTCTGTATTTTAAGCAAAACTCAAGAGATGTATTTGTAATTTACCATTTAAATTTTTTGTAAAATTTTAGTATTAAATTTTATAAATATTAATAATTAAAGTTTTAAAAAATTTCATTAATATGTAATTATTTTACAAAAGTATCACTAAATTATAAATTACCCAATTTAATAAACTTTATAATTTTTTTCATTTACAAGTTTGGCATTTATCACATTATCAGAGCGAATAATATTTTATCACATTATTAGAGCGAATCATATTTTAATTTTTTAAAAAATATTATACAACATATTAATTAAATAAATTATAAAATCTATTACTTAGATTACTATCTTCACTCACTTATTATAATTGCATAATTTGTATTTGAATAAAGCCTCACTATTCATCATTGTTACCGACATACAATGATGACATATTACAAGATAAAGGCTTTGTTTGGCGTATAGAGTTTAGGCTAAAATAGTTACGAGAAAATTTTAAAAAAAAATTAGCTCAATAAGAAAAAAATATCACATTTAAATCATAATTATTTTATTTTTTCTCTTTAAAAAGTTAAAAAATCTATCCCAAACGAGATTTTATAGTCTCAAATTAAAATAGTCAAAAAATTTAAAAATTAAAAAATCAACTCAAATTTCAAACGAAGACAAAAGCAATGTAATGTAAAAAGATGGTCATTCTGACATTACTATAGTAATTTTTTTGAAATTGATTAAGATGGTATTTAGATCATAAATTTTGAGAAAAAAAAATTAAGAAGATGATAAATGGTGGATAAAATATCGACAACATGTATTTAATTCATATTTTACTCACTGTTTTATATTAAAAAAAATCATATACAAATTTATGATCCAAATCCATTATAAAAAGTCATAGTGTTTTTTTTTGTTTTTAAAAAAAAAAAACTGAATCCTAAAGATATATTAGTTAACCATTAAAACTCGGTTAGCAAAATGTGGTTCATTTACCTACAGCAATTATTGGACACGTGACTATTTTGACAAGTCTTGAGACTATTTTAAAGGCTAGCCAAACGTGGAAAATATGGCTTGGCTATATATAAAGAGAAGTCATCAGATGTATTAGATCATCTCTAACGCATAATCAAATACAGTATCATATTTAAATTTTGGTGAAAAAATCATTTTTTAGTGCTCCAATGATTGTACCAAATCGATATCAAATTGGGAATTCAGCAAAGGTTTCCCTAAAATGAGAACAGGCTTCACATTTCACCAAAATACTGTGCATGACCGTTGGGGGAGACCAACCGGTCGATCATTAAAAAGTTCAAAAAGTTCAAAAAAAAAAATCAAAAAAAAAAAAAAAATTGACTTAACCGGTCGACTGGCCGGTCAACCAACCAGTTGTCCCGGCGTAAGTTTGATAAAAATTTGATGAAAATAATCGTTAGAGCACTTGGTATCAAATTGAGAAAAAAATTATTTTTTAACTCAAATTTAATAAAAATTTTGATGAACGGTTAGAGATGCTCTCAATGCCTACTGATTTCATGTGTGCGTGAAATAGGGGCTGTAGGCTATTCAAAGTTTAGTTGGTGCGGATGTATTAAAGCCTACTGATTTCGTGCGTGCATGAAATAGTGGCCGTAGGTTATTCAAAGTTTAGTTGGTGAAGAATTTTAGTGGCCGTAGTTTCGTTTTCTTAAATATTTTTTTGGAAATTTTATTTTCTTAATTTTCATATTTTTTTTTATTGAATCTTTTTAATATTTTAAGTAATTTTTTTAATCTTTAGATACACTTAACATAAATACATTTTAAAAATATAATTTTTGTGAAAAAAAATCTTTAAAAAATTCATTAAATACCAAAAATATAAAAAATAATGCAAAAATTCAGTTTAAGTAAGGTATATCTAAAAAAATATAAAAAAAATGCTTAAAATTTTAAAAATATTCACTAAAAACGAAAAATAAAAAAATTCAAATTTCAAAAAATAAATTCATAAAACTGAAATCAAACACACTAATTATGTATTCAGATTTAACTATTTAAATTATTTAAAATTATTATTTTATAATTCAAATTTATTTTACATATAAAACTCACACAATATAAATTTAATATCTATCACAAAATTATCCACTCAAAAAAAATTTAATTGAATAAAGTCTGGTTCCAGATTTTTGTCATATAGCCCTCTATGATGCCAACATGTCCATTATTATACTACTCACATTTTTTTATTGAAAAAATGATAAATTTTATAAATAAAAAAAAATATGAGAGATTTTTTTATAAATTTTATTTCTAAGAGTTTTATTCCATCTAATTCATATTCTTTTTAACTATTCCATTAAGTTTTATTTGAGGTAAGAAGACCAAAACACCCTCAATCTCTCGTCTCCTATCCCATTAATGTTGATATTTGATGTTAATTGTCATTATATTTTAGTAATTTCCATGACTATTCATATTTATCATATTTTCACTTTAAAAAAATGCATTAACTACAAACCACTATTTAATGTTGATATATGTTACACACAAAAAATTAAATATGGTTCTTCATTAATTGTCATTATGTTTTGGTAGTTCTCATACATCCAAATATTAACTGTATGTGATGACGTGAATGTTCACATCAAATGATGTGAATGTGAATGTTCACATCAAATGACGTTCTGATAAATGTTATGTTAAAAATTATATCAGCATTATATCAAATTACACAATCACAAGCGTCAACTTTCATTTGAATATAAACATGATTTGTGAATGTTCACATCAGATGACGTTGTGATAAAGTTAATGTTAAGGTTCACATCAATATTGTATCAAATTACATAAACACAATTTTCAACTTTCATTTGAATATAAATACAACGTAAATATTCATAATAAAAAGAGGCCAATTACATGATGTGTTATCAATTACATAATATTAATATTTAATGTTGATTGTCATTACCAATAGCAATTACAATCACAAAATGGAGAAAACAACATATTATCACTACTTAAAAATAAGAATGTTCACATGTTGTGAACATTCACATCATTATATTAGACGAGAGAGAATTTTTCGAAAAAATGTTGTGAACGTTCACATCAAATGAGAGAGAATTCTCATGGCGTTGAAGCCATTAAAGAACTTTCTGAAAATGTGTCTATTTTATAAAATTATCAAAATTTTTAATAAGTTTGATGAAAATGGAGCTTTCTTGGTTTGGGGTTTAGAGACATTAAATATCAACATTAAAGTTTGATGAAAATTCAGTCTTTTTAGTTTAGGGTTTAGAGATATTAACTATTAACATTAAATATAAGGACATAAGAGTCTAAGAAAATAGTGTATAAATTAAGAAAAAATAATTTTATGGAATAAAACTATACATACATGAGAGTAAGTGGGTTAAAAAATTATTTCATAAACTTCTTAGGTTAGAACACTTTTAAATGAGATTTATCTATAAAAATTTATTTATTCATTGATGAAAAATGTAATAATGAAATTTAAAATTTAAAAAATGACTTATTTAAATAACATGACAACTCATTTGAGTAATAGATTTATTTTTATAAAATATTAATCTATGTGTATATTATAAGTACATTTTTTTTTAATCTTTTTTATATCATATTACTTTTTAATTTGTTTCTTATCTTTTTTATAAAAAGTTAAAACGTACACTTATTTAGATTATTCTAAACAACTTATAATTTGTTGGTTTTAAGGCCCCATTTGTTTTGGGTTATAGGTAGGGGATTGAGATTTATAGTGAGGTAGAACCTATTAATATCATGTTTGTTTTGAGAGATGAAGAAGGGATTCGTAATCCCCTCCGGATTACTAATCCCCTTGGGGAGGCGTCCGGATCCTCTAGAGTGGTCCTCTACAGTGATCCTCTAGAGTGATATATTATGGCGCGACACGTGTCCCATTAATATAATTAACGGCTGAGATGATCCCTCACCAAAACGACGTCGTTTTGGTGAGGCAAAACCAGAAAAATAAAAAAAATAAAAAATTTTGCGCTGTTTGCTCTGCAGATCGAGAGGAGAGCTCTGAGGAAGAAGAATGACCCAACGTTGGTTTGCCCTGCCCAACACAAATTTGACTTTGAATTTTGTCGATCTGGTTTGAAACTCTTAGATTTATTCAAATTTGTGTTCAAGTTCCTCAAATCTTACTTGATTCCTTCAGCTCAGATATGGTTCGAAGTGGATATTCGATTATTCAGATCTATGTTCAGAGATTTGTTTGAAGTCTTATCCGGCTCAAATCCTCTCAAACCGATTCAAGAGTTCTTTGAATGCCTCTTATTGTGCTCAAAATCCCCCAAATTTGGGGTTGAATTGTATTGAATGCTTCAACTGAAGTTCAGTGTTAGATCAAAGCCTTCTCTTGGGTTGATTTAGTTCAAATCCCTTACATCTGGTTTGGACATTCGATCAACAAAGTGGGTTTAAGATTTGCAGAAATTTTGAGAGATGGTTCTGGGATGGGTGGATTTGCAGAGAAATTTTGAGAGATGGTTCTGAGATGGGTGGATTTGCAGAAATTTTGGGAAACCCTTGTCCTTTTGATGGACTCACCGAAGTCTTCTTCTTCCCAGACTACAGTTTTCACTATGACATTTTCACTCTCAATTTCTTCTATTAATTTTGGATGACCACCTGATCTTCTCTCCCTGCTTTCCTTCAAAATCAAAGACAAAACATTCCTGATTGAGAAGATTCCACAGATCAAAATTTATTTTCATTTGATTCAAAATTTAATCAAAAAAAAAAAAAAAAAATCAAAACGGAAGTGGGTTTGCCTTGTGAGATTGCTTTGTAATTTTTGGTCATCCTTCTCGTTTCATTCGGGTTCATGGACTTACTGGGTATTCAAGATTTCACTCCTTCCTCCATCTTTGATACTCCATTTGTAGAGCAACAGATTCAGAGTTCATCAGCGGAGAGAGAAAGGGCGAGGGGTTGTGGTGGGTTGGAGATTGGGATTGGAGGGTGAGGAGCTCGGAGACGAGGGAGGAGCCATCATCGGAGGAGGAGGAGCTCGGAGACGAGGGAGGAGGAGAGAGAGAAGAGAGAGAGGGGGGTTAGGAGGAGGAGGAGAGAGAGATGGGTCGTTGATCTTCAAGTTGCAGAGATCGCCATTGTTGAGGAGGAGAGAGAGACGGGCGAGGGGTTGATCTTCACAGACGAGAGATGGAGTTCCTGTTCGTTTTTTTTTTTTTTTGAAAAAATTCTCAGCCGTCCAATCTCCACTTTAGAGGATCACTCTAGAGAATTCACTCTAGAGGATCCGCTCGCCTTGGGGAGAGGATTAGGATAGGCCTGTAGGACTTGGTATTAGAAAAATAGTTCAGCGGATTAGAAATTTTTTATTTTTATTTATTTTTTATTTTATTTTTTACATGTCGAACATTTTTTTTTGAACTTTAATGTTTAATTTTTTTATATTTTTGGTTAAGTAAAAATCATTATTTTATTTATTTTGAAATTATTTTATTTTATTTTTATTTTTTTAAATTTTTTTACATGTTGGGTATTTTTTTTAAAACATTAATGTTTAATATTTTTGTATTTTTTTATTTGTTTTATTATTTTATATTTATTTTATATAAAATAATTTAACAATTCCCACACTAACAACTATCATCAAAACAAATATAATTTTACTTAATCCCTTCGCTATCAATCCCCTCACTAACAATGCCTTCACTATTAATCCCTTCACTATCGATCCCTTCTATTCTACCTCTGAAAACAAACGGAACCATGAAAGGAATTGATAGTGAGGGGATTAAGTAAAATTATGTTTGTTTTGATGATAATTGTTAGTAGGAGGATTGTTAAATTATTTTTATATAAAATAAATATAAAATAATAAAACAAATTAAAAAATACAAAAACATTAAACATTAATGTTTTAAAAAAATTGCCCAACATATAAAAAAATTTATAAAAAATAAAAATAAAATCAAAAATTTTCAAAAAAAATAAAATAAATAAAATAATGATTTTTACTTAACAAAAAATATAAAAATTTAAACATTAATACTAAAAAAAAAAATGCCCCACATGTAAAAAATAAAATAAAAAATAAATAAAAATAAAAAATTTATAGTCTGCCGAACTATTTTTCTAATACCAAATCCTATAAGCCTATCCTAATCCCCTCCTCAAGGGGATTCGTAGTCCGGAGGGGATTACGAATGTCCTCTCCATCTCTCAAAACAAATATGATATTAGTGTGTTTTACTTCACTATGAATCTCAATCCTCTTCCTATGACTCAAAACAAACGTAAAAGTTGTAACTAATCAATATAAGGGCACTTTGAAAAGCTAGTTAAAAATCAATTTTTAACTTTTAACCTATTTTTTATCACATCATTTTTTATTCACAAAAAAATCAAAAAATCAAAATTAACTTTTAACCAACTCCTCAAAACACCCCCGTAACATTTCACTACATTTGCCCCAGAAAAATAATGATGCACGTGACATGAGGTCGGCACAAAGTTCGTAGGGCCAAAGAGAAATCTCAGATAAGTTTTTCCTAAGTTTTTTTTAATTTAAATATTCTAATAACAATTATTTTTTTGTATTTAATTACTTGACCTTTGGGCAAAGAACGACTCCTACTCATTTTTTATGAGTTTTGATACAGACTTTACAAAAAGACCCCTAATTGATTTATGAAAAATGCCTGAGGCCTCGAATCTGCGGCCTCGAATCATCTTGTTTGTTTTTATTTTTTTAAAAATTTTATTTTCTTATTTTTTGTATTTTTTTATTTTTACTGAATTTTTTTAATATTTTAAACAATTTTTTTACTTTTTAGACACACTTAACATAAATATACCTAAAAAGTAAAAAAATTATAAAAAAATCTTTTAAAAAATCACTAAATACCAAAAATACAAAAAAATACAAGAATTCAGTACATTTTTTATATTTTTATGTATTTATTAATTTTTTAAAATATTTTTTCACAAATTTTTTACTTTTTAAATACATCTAAGTAAGATGCATTTAAAAAAGTTAAAAAAAATTAAAAATATTCACTAAAAACAAAAAAACACAAAAATAAAAAAAGTCAATTTTCAAAAAATTTAATCCAGAAAACTCAAACCAAACACACTAAATTATTATTTTTTTCTTTTCTTTTCTTTTAATTTAAGACTGTGTTAGTTTTTTTTTTTTTTCTCTTTTCTTTTTGCAAGGTTAGTTTATGTATAGAGATGTGCTAAAAAATTAGACATTCTGCAAATGAGTTGGATTGGACTGATTGAATGATAAAATTGACAGATTAATTTTTTTAAATTAATTTTATTTTATTTTATTTGTTGAGCTGTGTTAGTTTGGTTTTTTTTTTTAAGAAAGTCATATATAGGGGTGTGCCAACAAGAGTAGACATCACGCACCAATTCATCGTACAAAATTATATAAAATTAATAAATTTTAACCAGCAGTCTAACTGATCAATTTGTTAATTTCATATAATTTTATACGATGAGTTGGTACAAAATATCTAATTTTTTTAATACATTCCTACATATAACCACCCTAAAAAACAAAATAAATAAATAAATAAAAAAGTAACACACAAGGTCAAAAAAAAAAAAAAAAAAAAAAAAAAAAAAAAAAAAAACCACTTTGGAGGCAAATTCGAGGCTTCGAATTCGAGGCCTCATAAACTTACTCCTTTAAGTATTATAAGTGAATCGGTGTTAAAGTCTTATGATTCTTACTTTTGTATATAATTTTTGAAAAATCCTTTGAGACTCTAATTTTTAAATTTTAAAATCATTCTAATGAGTCAACAGTGGACCTCATTTATTGTAATGTGATATTTTAGTCTAGATTTATTTATTTATTTATTTATTTTTCTTTGTTATGTCATTAGTATTTTATTAAAGCACAAAAATTAGTGCTCTGAATCATATTGATAACCTTTTATCTTTTTATTGGGTATACAAATATTTATGATAGGGCCTTTTTAAGTTATGTTTGGATTATAAATTTTGATTAGTGCTACATACACTAATTGATATATCAATTAATATACTAACATATGTTATGGCATTATTATTTTAAAAATATGATATCGTCCATTATATAAGCTACAAATATCTAAAACTTTTAAAATAATGTCATATCATCTGTTAACACACTAATTGATATACTAATTAGTACAAATAATATTATTTAATTTTAATAGGCATTTGAAAATTAAAAAAATATATAAATAAAATATAATTATATTTAATTCACACATTATTTTTATTTTTTTAATTCATGATTCAAATACATTGTTAAGGTTGGAAAATAGTAAGATAAAAACAAGAATCTTGATTGAGTTTGTTCGGCTCTACACAAATTAACAATTTTTAAGAAAGTTTTTTATTCACGAGGGTTGTTCTTACATATTATTTAATTAAATATGTTTTAAATTCTAAATTTTTATCTAGCATTGACATCTATTCATATATTGTTGGCTCTTTTAACTTTTAAAAGTTAATATTGTAATTTTAAGCATGCCAGCAACGATTAATCAGTTCTTGCAGAAGATTAATTGTCAACCAATTATCAGACGATTGTATTTTAGTTCTTTCAGTTTCAATAAAGAAAACTTTTACTAGTAGCTTATTTAGGAGAATTTAGTAAATAACAACTAAGTGAAGAATAATTTCAGAATTTTATTAAGTAAAATGAAAAACTCACAATGATCTGACCCAGTCTCTTAGAGGTTTACAACAAGTTATTTGAAATTACTCTTATGAATGAAGTACAATACAAGAATTTGAAGTATAGAAATGTAAAGAATTGAAAAAACTGAAAGGAAAAATAAAATAAATAAAACTTATTTTTTTATCTGAGTCTGGATCCCTCTTTCTAGGGCCTTCTCTGCTATTTATACTTCTCAATAATAACCGTTGAAATGGGCTTTTAACCGTCGAAATGTCCCTCCATGATTGCCGAACATGCTCTCTTACAATCAGTCCCACTACACCATATTTGCAATTAGGCTTTCCTCCTGATTTTAAATTTGAATTTTGTGAGTAACCGTTAGGCCACTTCACCTTATATCCCTCAATCAATCCAGTGCTATGCAGACCCATTATTACCAACATGGGCTAACACGTGTCTAACTATGGTTGGCAACTTGTATTAACTCCCCAAATTGTCCTTTTCATGCCACGTGTTGAATTGTGGCTGGTTTGTACAAATTATACAACCAACATTACCCTCCGCACTAATATACCCAATACTTGGTGATGTTAGTGGATCAAGGCACTTTACCCGCATCTAAGATGTGCATGGGCTTTGCATCTTCTTAGAACTGCAACCGACGTCCATCATTACAATGTTTTTACTACATTAAATTCTTTTCAACACCTTGAACATTTCCCACTATCTGAACATCCGAAAAGACTGATACAATTCGCATGGCCAAACAAACCTTCTTTGACATAGATCAAGCATACGAAGAGTTGTTAGATAATGATGTTTGCCCTCGAAAGAATTTTCATGCATTTATAGCCACACCTATCCATCTTCATTTATTCAAATCATAGAAGCTTTTGCAAATCATTGACCTTTGGATCAATAACCTATTGGTCACAATTCTTTAGTCCAAGATTTTGCAAAAATGAATATTGGAAGCTCTTCTTCTGCCACAAAACCTTCTGCGTGGGATGAGGCTGCTGCTTCCTCTTCTTCTTCTTCTAAAGCTTATAGCTGGGAAAGCTGGGCAGAACATGATGAATCCAAGCTACAAGAGCGAATTAACCATCGATTCATCGAATTCGCTGATCCTTTGTCCTTTCCTCCTTTTGTTCGAAGTTCGGTGGTTTACCCATATGTATCTATCGATCTCCAACGAAGTTTGAAAGACAACTTACTTATAGCATGGTACGCATCTTCCATGCCTATGAAGATAGTGTGAGCAACTTCTTGTCCAGAGAAAGCATAAGGCTACAACCCGTCATTCTTAGCTTAGAAGGCAAAACTTTACTCTTCTAACTGGCTTAAATGTATGAATAACCCCTAGTTCCCTTTTTCCTTTAGGATGGATCCTCTTGCGTCTCCTCTTCCTCAAAACCCTCACTGGATTAAAGAACTGAGACTTACTCTCTTTGAGAATCAGTTTCTTCCTTCCTACTAACCTCCAGCTCTCCCCACTATATTTGAGCGATATCAAGCTCAACTTCAGTTTGCAGCCTTCTCTCACTTGCCCTTCAATGTTCTTGGAGGGGATATTCCTCTTAAGAACTTTCAATGGGCTTATGACATTATGACTCAGGGTCATGTCCTCAACCCCATTGCTCAAGTAGAATTTCAGATTTTTTGGACCAACTTTTACTACTTCTCTATTGGTACCAAATTTCTTTGGCTACCACTTAATCTTTGGACAGAATCTCAGCCCATCGAATTTACACCCAGTATGAAACAGAGAACCTTATCGATGAATATAACGACTTCAAGAATAAAGACTCTGTATACTGAGATGATCTAGATATGGATGAGATGGAACAAGGATTGGAGAAAACAAAGTTCGAAATAAAAAGCTGAACAACTTTTTCATTAAATAAGAATGTATCAACCACAGTAACCTAGCTTACAGAGGATAGAGGACAGAATAAAAAAGGAACATAAATTCATTGACCACTGTTGGAACAAATTCCATGACCTTGTTTTTCTTTCTATTCCTTATATTTATGAAATTGAATTTGTAGCCAAGAAGGCTTTCTAATGTAATTACTTTCATATTAATAAAGCTAGGTTTTCCTTTCTTTATTCGGCATGATCTAACTCTATATTCCAATTGCATACTTGTAACAATTCTTTTCGCCCAAATCCAACAAAATCATAGCTTCGAATTTATCAATTTTGTCCTTTGAAACCTGATTTGAACATTTCTAATAGAGTACTGGAAACCTAATTTGAATATCTCCAACATATGGGTTATAATTGACAATCTTTGCCTCAGGTCTTCTCAATTCCAATCATATGGTTAACACAATTAACAGTTTCGAATTAACTATTCGTGCTTCGAAAAAGCAGTTTATGTTTTTCACTGATTAACTAAATATTGGCTTTTTACAACTTCGAAGTTTAAAATCAAACAAGGTTTTTCACTACTTAACCAAATATTGGCTTTTTACAACTTCAAAGTTTAAAAATCAAACAAATTCTAGCTGCAGAGTATTTCAAAGTTTATTTCAAAGGACTTTATTTTCAATAAGAAACCCAAAAGCAAATCCTAATCCCCTTGAAGCAAACAAACACCTGAGCATTCTTGTAATCTTAGGTATGAAACGTGTTTCGAAGCCCTAGCTGGATGTTTGTCATCTAGTTTTGGAGCCAAAGCTTGGCTTTGAAGCCAAATATTTGATTTCGAAGCCACTATGAGTGTTTGAGATACGTTTCCCTCCCAAACGATCACTCTTAAGAGAAACTTTTCGTATCCGTACCTTCAGTATTTCTTTATGAATTCTACCCATTTAAACCGATTGGGCATTTTTCGAACAAAAAGGTTTAAAAACCCTTTCCTTTCATGCTTTTAATTTACTTGCTTGCCCAACACACAAACCTTTCATTTCTATTGATCTCTCATTTTCTTTACTCTTCGTCCTTTGAAAACTTCTGTCAATGGCTTCTTCCTCCTTGAAGATACCAGTCGTGGAGCGTATGAGTCCATCTGTAGTCTTGAAAAGGATCATTGCTGAAGAGTGTGAGAAATACAAAACTGGCGAGAAAAGTGCTATTGATTGGCGTATTTTCATTCCCCGTCGCCATGAGCAACAAGAATATGTGCTTGGGCCTATTTTTAAAGAGGTCCCTACTCAGCTTCCAGCTCTGTACCCATGTCTGGAGGACCATTGCCTCCTTTATGAAGGTGGTCTTAATTGGGAAAGCTGGAGAGTGAACCGAACCCATCGCTGCTGACCCACAGTAAGACCAGAATGGGAGGAATGGTATGATCAGGTCGTCCCTGCTAGAACACTGGATCTCCAAGAACTTTGCCTCTTCGATGTCTTTCAACTGTCCAGGTTCACTATTTCAGAGGACCCATTTTTAATACCTGCTGCTCTTTGTTTTTGGAATTCTGCTTTCGATTTCTTCCAATTTAGATGTGGTATGATGGCCCCTACTGTCCTTAACATCTGTTATCTGTTAGGGTTATCCCCTATTGGTACTCCCTTTGGTTTAGACTACCTTGACCTTAGCATCTCTTTTTATCTTCTCCCTCTGAACTTATCCTATAGTGACTTTGTCAAGGCTGAGAACAAAAAGGAAGGCCATGTGACTGATAGGAAATTCTTTTCCTTTTTATTGTATTGGCTTTGTAAATATCTTTTATGTACTTCTTCTCAGAGGATTATGCTTGAGTTTACCCCTCTTACCAAAGCCTTTGTTTTACATAAACAGGTGGCCTTAGCTTCTTATGTTTTGGAACATGTCTATAGAGTTTATTCCCTCTTTTGTGAAAAACCCATGGATACCAATCAAGGAGGTCCATTTTGGATACTCCAACTCTAACTTTTTGCATACTTCACTGATTTACATTCTAAGTGTCTAAAGTTTTTAATACCAAACTCTACCACTCATGGTATGAAGTTAGTCAATGTCTCTTTTTATCCTTCCAACTTTGCCATCTACTTTTCTTTCTTTCACCAACTTCCAGCTTCTCCTTCTTCTCACACCTTCTCCTGCCCCTTCGAAACCAATATTGGCCCAGCCTGGTTAAGGACCTTTTTGAACGATAGGTCCTACTCTAGGCCTCAGTACAAAAGTATGTGGGCTTCCATTTTGATCCTGAGGGAGCTATTCATTGGCACTATGAACTCCGAAGCTTATAAGTGTAACTCTGAGCCCTATTACCCTGTCTAATTTGCTAGGCAATTTAGACTCTCTCAAGGGATCCCTATCCCACTTTGCAGACAGTCCAACTCAAACCTTGTGAACAAAGAATTGAAAGTTCTCAGATCCAGATTAGAAGAGGCAACCTCCAAGTTCATCCAAGACTTGGATTGATTTTGAATACCTACCATTCATTCCCCAAAGCAATACAATGAAAAGGTACCAGAATTGGTGAATGGTCAATATGGAGGTGTACTTGGCCATTTCTCCTCAAGATCTATTAGTGGTACTAGATGTGCCTCAAGCCAAGTCCAAAGGGATTGGAGTTGTTACTTCCTTCACTGCTTATGCTACCCCAGCTCTTACCTCTACTACCATAAAGTCTGCTCCTACTACCTCACCTCTTCCTAAAGTCACTCGAGCTACTTCGAAGAAAGGTATGCACTGCTGTTTCTTTTCTTTTCTCTTTCTTTATGATGCTTTTGCTTTTTACTTATAGTTCATTCTTTGGTGTAGGTGGTGTAGATGCCTAACAGGGAAACTCTCCTCAAAGAGTTCAAGCTTTAAATCTCCTCAAGAGCAATCGGCAACAACAAAGGAAAAGAAAGCTCTTGCTTGATCCTAAAAAGGAGGTACCTGAGGCTCGCGTGGGAGAAAAGGAAGTAGAGAAAGAGCAAGAGACACCATTAAAAAGAAAGAAGAAAATGATAGTCTCTCTCTCTAATTTCATTGGGGATCCCATTCATGAAGCATCAACTAAAGCAGTGGAAGTGGAACGCTCCAAAGAGATCATTGTATTCTAGAGAGCTGAGAAGAGGAGACAACAACAAATGCTTAGGGATGAAGCTGCTGCTACTAATGCACTCCAAAGAGAAACTGCAAGGAGGTAACAAACTGCTGAACATTATTCCCTTCGTAGTTCTCCAACCATTGCTACCACTTCTGAAACTAATAATTTCCTTTTGTGTCTCTAGTTTTCCTTCTCAATTTTTTGATACTGAAACTTAACATTGCTTCGTATTTCTTCTTTTGCAGCAACAATTACTCTACCTTTTTTTTTCGATAAGGACTTCTTTAGTTTCATCTGAAGTTGAAAGACTATTAGAAGCATCTTGAAAAAAGAAAAAAAAAGACTGACACTAAAGTGCCTCTAAGTGTAAAGCCCATTCAGGCAATACTCTTACTCCTTGGTTCTACACTTTTCATACATTTTTTGAGGCAAAGCATTCCTATATCTTTATTCCTTGGCTTAACTCCATACCTTCCTCTTTTAACCTTTAATTCAGTTTAATTTATTCTCCCTGCAATCCTTGTTGCTCATTTCTTTCCTGAAGAGATCCCAGTTATTACTTCATCTCCAGTAATAACTGATTCTCTTAGAGAAGATACTGGTAGCTCACCAATTCTTTGTCCTTCATCATTGTCCTGCTCCAGTCCTTCTTCTCTTGACCTACTGGTGGCCAGGACTATGGAAACTGCTAGGGACACTTTATCCTCCTCTCCTATCCTTATGCAGCCATCTCTTCCTTCTACTAGAGCCTTTTCTGCACCACCAATGTCAATGGAAGAGATGGACATTTTCAAAGCTAGACTGGCTAACCTTTTTGACATGCCTTCTACCATTTCAACAGCCAGTAATGAAACTGAGTCATTGGTTCTGGTTGATTCTCTCTTGGATATTTTTTAGAGCTCTTCCACCATCAGTAGGGCTTCCTCACCTTCACTGGATTTGGGCATCTGTTTGGAGTTGCTGACATTGTTCTCGAGGATCCTATTCGAAGCCTTGCAAAAACCTATTATCAAGAATGGTTTCCTCCAGTGCTGCAAGGTCATTGAGCAATCCAACATGGCTGTTTCCAACCACTTGTCTCAGGCAGCAGCTACTATTGACTTTTATGTCAACGTCTGGCATATTGCTAAAGCTGCAAAGGAGAAATTGTTAAAAGACCAAGAATTTGTTTCCTATGTACATGCTGAGGTGTTTGAATTGAAAGAACAATATTCCTCTGTCTCTCAATTTCGAGTCCAACTTTTGGAAAAGAAAGCTCAACTAGATAAAAAGTTATCAGCAGTTAACTTGGTTTTGGATCAAATTGTCACAAAGCTGCAAATCACCAACCAAGTACTGGCTGATCGAAGGCAGGAGATGACTACAGCCATCCCGTTGTTCCCATCTCTTAAGAGTAGAGAATAAATTGTAAAGGAACAATTGAAACATTGTACTGACTTTTGGGTCAATCTATGACTGCATGTATTTAACTCCTTATGAAATGAAGTCTTTATTTATTATTTGAGTGTTTTCATGCTTCTCTTGTTTAGAATTTACTATACTCCTTGTGTTTCCCATACAGTTGGATAATAAGGCTTCAAGTACCTGCTATTAATTTTCTTAAGGTGTACATACCCATTCAAATTTCTCAAATGGTATACTCCCCAAGGCAATACTCTATGAACTTGATATGGTCCTTCCCAATTAGGTGACCATTTGCCAAACTTATGGCTTTTAATTTCTGTTGGGAGTATTGTCTTCCATACAAAATCACTTCATCAAAGCTTATGTACTTGACTTTCTTATTATAGTTTTTGGCTGCTTTCTTCTTTTGGAAAAGAATGATATTTAATGCCAAAATTCTAGTTTCATCCACTTTTTCTATTTCCAAGAACATGCTTTGATGGTACTGCTCAGGAACTAACTGATCTTGACATCTCACCCTCAAGGACTTAATGTTAATTTCTACAAGTAACACTGCATCATGCCCATATACTAAGACACAAGGAGTAACTCATGTACTTGATCTTGGAGAAGTCCTATAAGCCCATAATTTATCTAACAACAAGTTATGCCAATATCTGGGATTGTCTTCCATAACTCTCTGTATTCCGTGTTTCAAAGACTTATTGAATGATTCTGCCTGACCATTTGCTTGTGCATAATACGGGGTAGAATTAACAAAGCTAATTTCAAACTCTACCGCGAAAGACTTTACCATCTTCCTATCAAATACAGTCCCATTATCCACAGTTATGGTCTGTGGGATGCCACACCTATGAATATGATCTTTAATAAATCTAATAACTTCAGTTTGGTCTATAGCCTTATATATTTTAGCTTTGACCCACTTAGTGAAGTAGTTTGTGGCCACTAAGATGAAATAATGGTGCTTCAAAGAAGGTGGATGTATTTTCCATATCATATGCATAGCCCATCCTCTAAATGGCCAAGGCTTTACAACTGCATGTAAATAAGTTATTGGTATATGTCTTGTCATGCCATGCTTTTGGCATGTCTAGCAACCTTTAGCATACACTATACAATCTTTAAGGATAGTTGGCCAATAGTAGGAATGTCTTCGAAGCAGCCATCTTATCTTCACGCCAGATTGATGAGCACCACAGATGCCTTCATAAACTTTAGCCATGGCTGTCAATGCCTCATTTGGCTCTAGACACTCCAATAACAACTCATTTGCTCCCCTTTTGTAAAGAGCATTACTATACACTATGTATTGCATAGATTGTAATTTCATCTTTCTGCTGGCTTTCGAAGATGGGCCAGTTAGGTACTGCATTATTGGATGTCTCCAATCTTGATCTTGTAAGTCATTATGATTGACTTCTAACACCACATTCCTTTTAGTTAAGGGTGGTATTAATTTTTGATATGTTGCTTGACTTATGTTCATTTGAGTGTCATCCCTTCTCTTGAAATTCAAAACTTTTTGAGCTACATCATTGGCTTTGTTATCCATGAATTTTGGAATATAAGTCACATTTGCTATCTGAAACTGAGAAAGTAAATGTAATGCAACAACATAGTATGGCAACATGCTTGAACTTTAACATTTGAAAATTCCTTTCATTTAGTTGACCACCAATTGAGAATCCCCAAATATATCAACTGCATGAGCTTGTAATCTAATAAGCATTTCCAGTCCCATTATTAAAGCTTCATATTCAACTTAATTATTGGAACAAGTAATTTCATCAACTCTGAAACCATGTGTGGTTTCTACCCCCTGTAGTGACTTAATCACCACCCCAATTCCAGTTAGACCATTGGCTTTTGATCCATCAAACCACATTTGTCATGGCTCAATATTAATAATACCAAGATCCATTATCTCTTGGCTTTCTGTCTGGTATGGATGATCTACCAAGAAATTAGTTAAAACTTGTCATTTTACTACTTTTTGGGGGACATATTCTAGATGAAATTCTAACAAGGCTAGTATCTATTTGCCAATTCTTCTTCTCAACATAGGTCTAGATAACATATACTTAACCAAATCTGTAGTTGCAATTACCAAGATAATTGTAGGCAAAAGATAGTATCTCAATTTCATTGCAGCAAAATACAATGCAAGACACAACTTTTCTACAACTGAATATTTACATTCACAAGAATTTAAAAACTAACTAAAGTAATAAACTGCTTACTCTTTGCCTTCTTCATTGTCCTAGACTAAGAAAACTCCCAATGAATCTTCTGCTACAGTAATGTACAACTTCAAGGGCTTATCATTCTTTGGTGGCATCAGCACTGGAGGCTTGGCCAAGTAGGCTTTAATTCCTTCGAAAGCAGTTTGATGCTCTTCTGTCCACACAAACTCCTTTTCATTTTTCAACCTTAATAAGGAAGAAAATACTTTAGTTTTTCCTGCAGTGTTAAAAATAAATCTTCGAAGAAAATTAACCTGCCCCAGGAATTTTTGTACTTCTTTCTTACTTGATGGAGGCTTGGCTTCAATGATGGCTTTAGCTTTATTCTGATCAATCTGTATTCCCTTCTTGTGTATTATATAACCCAAGAAGTTTTCAGCTAATACACCAAAAGTACATTTGAGATGATTAAGCTTTAACTTGAACTTTCTCATTCTTTCGAAAGTTGCTTTCAAGTGAACCAAATGGTCCTCGATGGACTGAGATTTTACTACAATGTCATCAATGTAACACCCTAAATACCCTCCAATGAGATCATGAAAGATAGTGTTCATTGCCCTTTGATATGTAGCACTAGCATTTTTTAGGCCAAATGGCATTTTAACCCATTTAAAGGTACCAGTGTTTCTAGGACATCTGAATGTTGTCTTATGGACATCCTCCTCTGCAATGCAGATTTGGTTGTATCCAAAATGCCCATCTATCATAGATAAAATTTTGTGCCTTGCTGAACTATCTACTAATAAATCTACTATGGGCAGAGGGTACTCATCTTTTGGAGTTGTTAAATTCAGGTTTTTGAAATCGATGCATATCCTTATTTTACCATTCTTCTTAACCACAAGCACAATATTGGATAGCCATTCAACATATCTAGTTGTTCTAATAAAACCTGCCTTAAGGAGCCTAAGAATTTCCTCTTTGACCTTTTGAATCACTTTAGGACTCATTCTTCTTGGCTTCTGCTTGTATGACTTGAAATTAGGCTTCATAGAGAACCTATGTTCCACTAATATCCTATCCAATCCTGGCAGTTCATTATAAGACCATGCAAAACAATCTTTATATCTCCTTAAGACCATCAATAACTGGTCCCTGTCAAGAGCACTTAACCAAGCACTAATGTAAATGAGTTACTGTGTAGAACCTTCCCCTAAGTTAACTTCTTCCAAGGGGTCTTGTATTTGAGAACTCACTAATGCTTCTCTTTTGATTTCTTCTGTCCTCAAAGCAATTTCTTTGCTTTGTTCTGCTCCCACTTTCTCTAATTCAACATCTTTACCTTCTTCCTCATAGACAAAGTCTGTCCATAAGACTTCTTCTTCCTGTATTTCCTGGACTTTTGTTTCGATGTCCAATGCACAGTATTTTTCAAAAGTAAAAGGTCTGACCTGTTGTTGTTTCTACTTACAACCAACTACCATAGCTTTTTTCTTTTGTTCCTAAACTTTTTGGACTATTGCTTTTAAGTCAAATGCTGAAAACTTGACTCAAGCCAAGGGTTTGGCTTCTTGAGTTTCATCTGCTTGCCTACAACTAGGCATTATTATCATCTTTGATGACGAATTCTTCATCAGCACTCTCTTGTACCAACTACTTCAAGTGTGCTACTTCCTCATCAGTCGTTACTTCAGCTGAGCCATTAGGTTTTCTCAATTTACTGAGTGGTGTCACTCATTCAGTATACAACTTGGCTTCTGCAAAGTCAGCACAAACAACAAAGTGTTGAGGGTCTACATTGATCTCCTATGTCTCTCCATTGCACAAGGCCATCACTATCTTCTGATGTAGACATGAAGGCACACATTTGTTGGTGTGAATCCAATCCCTACCAAGTAAAGCATTATACTTAGCATTACTATCAATGACAAAGAATGCCATCATGCAATCTCTGGTTCCCACACTCAGGTTGATGGGAAAAATACCCTGAGCCATCTGCTTATCCCTAACAAAACCAGCAATGGTTGTGCTGGTTGGGATTAATCTGGGGTTCCTTTTCTCTAGTTTTTTCAAAGAGGATTTCGGAAGTAGATTCACTGCTGCTCCATTATCCAACAATACCCTATTCATCTGTATCCCATTGGAAAAAACCTTGATATACAAGGGCTTGACATGTTGTGTCATAGAGGTTGTAGGATACTCAAAAGGATATGAGAGCTTACTACTCACTTCTTCCTCACTCTCGTTGTGACAACCCTCACCTCTGATTAGCGTTAAACTGTGATTGAGCATGATAAGTAATTGATTAGTTTGAAATCCTAATCTGTTTGTATGAGTGTGTTGCTTTAATCGCATTTCTATTTGTTTGTCATTTAATGAACTATTCATGTTTTGACTTCCAATTGCAAATTGAAGGCCTTATCGGCGACCAAATAAGAAATTGATTAGTTTAATATGCTAATTAAGATTTATGTGATTTTATGGTAGGTTTAATTAAAATCCAACTTGGAATGATTCAAGTAGAATTGTTAATGTTAGTTATTTGAGCCTAGATTATTTACATTATTGCCATTAAGTGGGCCACCTTTAGAGTCATTGTTTGGGACTTAATTTATACACTTTGATACACCATTCTTCAGCCACTTTCTAGGCCAAACCGTGAGAGAGAGGGAGAGTAGGAGAAAATTGTTTCATCTAGAGATTAACTTGGAGAATTAGGGGAATTGAAGAGGATTTGCAAAATTGAGCCAACATACTTGGAATTCAAGACCTAAGGTAGGAAATTCACCCTCTTAATTATGAATTTGAGTTGTCACATGCATGGTTCATGGTAAATTAGTGATTTGAGTCAAGAATTAATTTAAAGTGTTGTTTTGAGAGTGATTTCATGCATGCATGTCCATATCATAGAATTTTGAGGTTGTTTTCATGAAATCCTTACATGCATGTTCATATTTTAGTTGTGGTCCATGAATTCACCATAATTTTGAGCTCAATCTTGCATTTGATCATGTTTTGGAGCATTGAAATTTATAAGAACTCATGCATGTTATGTTCTTGTATTGTTCTTCAAGTTTCTTTGAAATTGGTGTTCAATTGGCTTACCTTTGGGCTTGATTTTACAAAATAATCTTTGAAACATGTTGTATTATGGGTTTCTAAGTGTTTTCTAGAAAATTAGCCCAGAAAAATCGAATTTGAAGCTTTAGAAGTTGATTTTTGTGTTTGAAGGTCAATCTGGAAATTCCAGGATTTTGATCCACGCTCGAGCAGAGGACTTCACGCTCGAGCGTACCCTCTAAGTACATGCACTTCCGCTTGAACGTCGATGGTCACGCTCGAGCGTGAAATGCATATGCCCAGAAGTTCATGTGTTTTGCAGTCCGCTCGAGCGGGGTAATTTGCACTCGACTAAGGGTCTGAGTCTCACGCTTGATTGTGGGTCGAGCGTCTATTGAGCGTGAAAAACGTTCAACCAGTACTTTTTCATGAGTTTGCAGTCCGCTCGAGCGATGGAAGTCACGCTCGAGCGGAGCCTCTTTGTCTGCGTGTCCACTCGAGCGGAGAAAGCCACGCTCGAGCGAGACCTCTGTTTTCAGCAAATTTTGAAAAAGTGTTTTAAAGTACATTTTTGAATCCTCATTCCATTCTAGGCATTCCTAGGCCAAGTTTAAGGCATCTTAATGAGGATAATGTTATAGAACCACACCAAGTCAAGTTAAAGGGCTAAGTTATTAATCCCATGTGTGTAACTTAGTGTGTGTGTGTTCGTTCTGCAACTGTGTAGGGTTGGCACCCGAGGACGCTAATTAGCCTGTCTATAGCCCAGTACTCTGTGAGTAACAATGTTGTAAAGGTACGTTCAATTATAATTATTTCTGAACGATTGATTGTACTGCTTTCTGAAATGACGTTGTTTACTGAATGAATATTTGTCCTATTTGTAAACTGTACCCGTGGCATCCATAGCAACTTACTGTTACTGTTACTGTTATTGCTACTGTTACAGAGATTTTTGTCAGTTCCAACGTTTGGAACTACTACTGTTTATTGTTTTGATGGCCATCAGCTGACTGTTCGGTCTATTAAGACCTACTGTACTGTTTTGCTATTGAACGTAACACGTATGACTGTTATGATTTCTAAATGACTGATACGGTATGAAATATGAGCCACTGATTGAGTAACTGATTTACTGATGTAAATGACTGTTTTAATTAATGAAAGGACATTCATTCTCAACCCCTTTACGCATTTGTTATTCACTGGGCTTTAGCTCACTGTTTATATATGTATCCAGGTGGCCAGGCACTGGACCGAAGTTAGGAGCGTCAAGTTAAGCTCTCGTTTTGTCAAGCCAACCATTGTGCCTCACTTCGAGATTCCGAGTTCGTCCAAGCCAAGGCTGTTTTGGAGTGTTTCAGGTTCACCCCCTTGTCTCTGTTTTGTACTGACTGAATTAGACTTGACTGTACAGTTATGGTGAAGGGATTTGGTCCCTAACCTGGATGTTATATGTATATGATGTATGTATATATGTTTTGGTTATGAATGTGGACTAATCCATAAAAGTCTTTTTCCATTCAGATTTTCACAACTCATTGGATATCTTTTATTTACTGTTTGGCTTCCGCCAGCCCCTTACTCTGTATTACTGTCACTACTGTTAAGCAGACCTTCGGTAATCACGGATTACTGGCCGGTTGCAATGCTAAACCCACAGGGGAGGGTTTGGGTCGTGACACTCGTCCTCAGTTTCCATCGGTGTGGCCACTTTAGATTTATCTTGAACCATACTAACTTGTAAATCTTCACTAGAAACTGGAATAGGCTCAATCTCCTGACCTTCTTGGTTTCCATCGTCAACTTGGAACTCTTGTAGTAGTATATGCACCTTATTCATTGATACTGGAGGAAATGAACCAAACTGAACTACTGGCTGCACTTGCTTCTTTTCCAAGCTAACTTGTTCAGTTATTTCAGAAGCATCTTTTATGCTGCATTCTGGCACTTTAGTACTAGTGACTTCCTTCGAATGGTCTGTTCTTGTTGATTTTTCGACCAAAAATGTCTGTTTAGCCATGAAGGCTTCAAACATCTCCTCCTCAACTATTTCTTTCCTTTGGCCTAAGTCAACTTCTCTTTCTGTCTCACTGTCGCTTTCCATCAAAGCCTTTTCAAGACCTACTAAGCTGGATCTTTCCTTGGCTTTTAGTTCAGAGTGAACTTTAGACAACTGCTCTTTACTGAAACTTCTTTTGTTGTAAGGAGTCGATTTTGGACTATGATCCAATTTTGGACTTTCTCTTTCCTCTGTCTGACCTTTTGGCTGGGCTAATGAAGAACTCTCCCGACTTTCCTTCAGATCCTTTTGGTATTGAGTGTACCTTCGCTGGATCTTCCTCCTTTGGGACCTAGAAATTACTAGAACCATAATTGGTTCATTTATTTTTGGGTGCTTCGGTAACACCTAATTATTTGGAGCCACCAAGGAAGGTTTAACCATTCTATCCTGGTCTCCAACAACACTTCTCTAGGCAAGCATTTCCTTAGGCTTGTTCTGCATGACAAATCAATCTGGAACCCCAAGTACCTATGAACTCACTAGCTCAATTGCTGAATTAGCTCTTTCTGCCTTCGAAGTCAGCCTCGAAGTTGCCTGTGGGGGCCACTGCTTGGCCCTAATCCCCTGTCTTGGGCCTAATTCAGGCCTTCTGTCAGGGTGGTTACCTTTCATCTTATTTGAGGCTGATTTAGGAAGCCAATCTCTTGCTCTAATTCCATAACTTGAGCCCACTTCAGGTCTCCTCTTAGGATGATTGCCCTTCATCTTGTAGTAGTTGGGTGATCTAAACTCATGTAGAGGTCTCTTGCCTTTGGAATGCACTCTAGTGGCTGTTGGTCCAGTCAAGAATGGCTGTTGTCTGGGACTAGTTGGGTATGGTCTTTTGTTGTGGTTGGTTTAGGACGTCTTTGCACTTTCTTGTAATACTGCTTCCCATCAATTGGGAGCCCTTTTAACCACTTGTAACTTAACCTGCATTTGGGATACATCCTTTGCATGACAGCTGCCTCTAAAGAGTTATCATCCAGTGCCTCCTCACTAGAGTTCTCTCTTTGGTCTACAAAGCCCTACCCATTCGCTGGTGAACCTTTGGTATCTTTCTTGTCAGTAGTTTGTCTGGCAACATGCATCTGCACATTAACTTCTTCTAATTCCTTCAAGGACAAGTTCTAGAAGTTTGGGACAACAACATTGGCTGTAATTTCTCCAATCTCTAGGAATGGATTAATGTCAATCCCCATAGCTTTTTCTGCTTTAACTGGAAATTTTAAACTCTCATTTCGAATCTGTTATTGGATCTTGTCTCGAAAAACAATATAATTTTTAGTTGAGTGAGACTAAGAATTGTGCCATTTACAATACATTTTCTCTTTAAGTTCTTCTGGAGAAGAAATTTTAACTCTTTTTGGTAACTTTAGGAAATTTACTGCAAGCAAATGATAAAAAATGTGATCTGCCTTTGTTAAATCGAAAGAATATTTCCTATGAAGATCTTTCTTTTTAAACTGCTGGTCTATTGCAGTGTCTTTATGAATTAATGCCTCACAGATCACAAGCTCTTTCCTTACGATCTCTACTGCATCAATCTCATAATTATGATCTTTATAATAAGCCTTGTATGATGTATTACTTCAATCTTGTTTTTTCTCAAGTAATGATTTATATCTAAACACCTTATAGGTTAATTCCACCATGTCTCAAAACTCAATTGAGTCAAACTTCTTTCGAAACCTAAACTCTAAACCATTTCGAGCCAATCTCACAAATTCAGGCTCTGGTAGGATGACTCTACACTTATTTCGTGCTCTTTTGAATTTGATAATAAATTAAACAACCTTCTCATCAGGCCTTTGGCTCAACCTTGTCAAGTCTGCCATGGAAACTTCTGGCTCCATTTGGAAGAATTGGGCATAAAATGCCTTATCTATTTGCTGCCAAGTTTGGATAGAGCTAGGTATAAGGGTAATATGCCATACAAAAGCTGCCCCAATTAGAGAATTTGGAAAAAATTTTAACTTCATGTAATCATTATTGGTAAATTCACCATATTGGGCAGTGAACCTAGCAATGTGTTCTACTATTGACTGGTTTCCATTCCCATAAAAAAGAGCAAAGTCTGGTATTCTAAACCCTCTTGGGATTTATGCACCCTATCCACCCATTCTGGGTATGGCTTCCTATACACAGGAGTTTGAACCCCCCGAGCCATAAGTCTACACATTTCTCTGACAATATCAGCAATTCCTATACACAGGAGTTTGAACCCCCCGAGCCATAGGTCCACACATTTCTCTGACAATATCAGCAATTTGGTCTCTAGGAATCATATTTTGTGCTTATTGGACTACCATTGGAGGAACAAACACAGGATTTGATGGAAAACCTTGTACTTGAGGTCCTCTTGGTCCACAGGGAGGTATATTTGGGACTGGTTGTCCCTGTGGTACTGGCTGCTATTGAGGGTATGGTTGACCTCTCTGAGCTTGTCCTGCGAAAGGACCTGCGAAATGTGCTGTAGTAGGAGGAACAGGTGTTGTTTTTATTCCACCCGCAAAAAACCCTTCCAACCCCCTGGGTGCGAATTCAAACAAAGGATTAGTGAACCCCCTTGTGCCAGGTATGGCTTCAAACATGGGATTTGGAAACATTCTCATGGCATTTTCTTGTGTTAGCCCAGATCCACCAATTTGTATGGCTTCGCTGTTAGGTAATGAAGCATTTTGATTTACCATAAGCCTCAAAAGAGGCTTATACCAAGACTGAGGTATCGGTGATGGTCTTTCATAATTTTGATTATTAGTTTAACCATTGGTATGTTAATTACTTTGCATAGGCTGTTTATCTCTAGTCGATCTTTACTGGGGAGCATTTGAATTTTTCTCTATATGCCTTGTGTTGGTTGGTTGATGGGCATTTATCTAATCCATAAAGGATATTGCCATATCTTTTCATTGTGTTCATTAATTGCTGTCACATGTCATCTACTAGGCCTTCCCATTGATTCATTGGCTGAGCAGATGAAATAGTGGATGGTCCAATTCCATGGCCTCGCCCAATATTTTGAACATGTGGTGCATGTTCTGAATTACTGGTCTATTAGACCATAGGTTCTGATGAGATAGGTGCTTCCATAGGATGTGTTATCACATAATCCTCTAGATTAGGTACCTCTACCTCTCCTTCCACACCTTCTTCCAGGCATTCATTTTTTTCTTGTCTCCTACGTCTAGCCATTTCAATTAGTCCCACTAGGCTTGACAAAAATATATGTTGACTTTTTTGGCTTTCAAAGGTTAGTATTGTAATTTTAAGCGTGCCGGTAACGATCAATTAGTCCTTACAGAAAATTAATTGCTAACCAATTATTAGATGATTGTGTTTTAGTTTTTTCAGCCTCAATGAAGAGGACTTTTACTGGTGGTTTGTTTAGGAAAATTTAGTAAATAACAACTAAGTAAAGAATAATTTCAGAATTTCATTAAGGAGAATGCAAAACTTACAATGATCTGACCCAGTCTCGTAGAGGTTTACAGCAACAAGCTATTTGAAACTACTCCTATGAATGAAGTGCAGTACTGTTGGCTTTTTGGCTTTTCGAAGGGTATTTTTGTAAATGCGAGCGTGCCAGCAAGGATCAATCAGTCCTTACAGAAATTATAATTGCCAACCAATTATCAGACGATTGTATTTTAGTTCTTTCAGCCTCAATGAAGAGGACTTTTACTGGTGGCTTGACTTAGGAGAAATTAAGAGAAATAACAGTTAATATGAAGAACAATCGAAGTATTTCATTAAAATGAACACTTACAATAGTTCGAACTCAGCCTCGAAGAGGTTTACAGCAACAATCTACTTGAATCTACTTGAAACTACTCCTATGAATCGAAGTACAGTGCGAGTATTGAAAGTGCAAGTATTTAAAGAACAAAAAATGTAAAACTGGAAAGGAAAATATGAAGTAAAACTGGTTTGTATGATCTGAGTCTGAGGGTCTTTTCTGAGGGTTTCTCTGCTATTTATACTTGTCAAAGATGACCTTCGAACTGCATTTCAAACCGTCGAACTACTCCTCCATGATCGCTGATCATGCTGCCTTAGAAATAGTCCCACTACGCCATCTCTTGCAGTTGAACTTCCCTCCTGTATTTGAATTTGAATATGAGTAACCGTTGAAGCCACGTCACTTTGTATCTCTTTACTGATCTAATGCTACTCAGATCACGTGAGAACCAATGTTCATTGCCACGTGTTCGATCAGGATCGAAGACTTGAATTATCTACCCATAATACCCTTATTCTGCCACGTGTCAAGCTGTGATTTGACTTTTACAAAATATGTAGCCAACATTACCCCCCGCACTAATATACCCAATTCTTGAAAATATTAGTGGATCAAAAGCTTTTCTCGTGCTTTTGGAACATGCAAGGAATCCATCTTCAGGAATCACAACTGTCACCTATTTGGTGATCATTTGCATTAACTCTCAACTTGTTTAGAACATTCCAATACCTTTAGTATTCGAACGGACTATGGCTCAATCAACTTCTCAATCTATTGATCAAGCATATGAAGAGCCATTGAGTAATGTTGTTTCCCCTTGAAAGAATCTCCACGCATTCATTAGCCGCCTTTATCCGCCCTTCTATCTTTAGGTCATGGAGGCTTTTGCAGATTATCAACCTTTGGACTACGAACACATTGCCCTTAATCCTTTGGTTTACAAATTTACAGATACAAGAAGTTCTTTCTCTAAACTCCCCTTGTATTTTGAACGAACTACTCTCAAGCCTTTGCTTCAACAAGTTGCAAATATGGACTTAGGAAGTTCTTCTTCACAAACCTCTGCTTGGGATGAAGCTACAACTTCTTCATCTTCTGGGGCTTCCGAATGGACAAACTGGTCAGCATCTGAGTCCCGGGACTTGAGGGAACGAATTAATCACCATTTTGTTAAGTTCACTGACCCTTTAGATTTTCCTTCTTACGCTCGAAGCTCGGTGGTCTATCCTTATGTGCCCATTGACCTTCGACGTAGTTTGGAGGAGAATCTGCTTGTGGCCTGGTACACATCCTCTATGCCCACAAGGACAATGCACCCTGTCCGGCGTTTGGAAGAATCACAAGGGTATACCCCTTCATTTTTAGCCAAGAAGGCGAAAATTTGCTCTTCTGACTGGCTTGACTACATTAATGCCTTTGTTCCTTCCGCTCCCGTGCCATCTCCCCTAACAGAAGCATCCACTTCTTCTTCTCCATCTTCTGAAATTAAAGCATCCACACCTCATTCTCCACCTTCTGGAATAGAAGCATCCACACCTTCTTCATCTGCTGAAGCAGAACCATCTACTTCTCCTCCTCCCACTCTTTCCTGGACAGAGAAATTAAGGCTTGCCCTTCCCATGGACAAAATTTTTCCACCTTACAAACCTCCATCATCCCCAACTCCAGCTGAGCGGAAACAAGCTCAACTTCTGCTTGCGGCTTTTTCTCACTTGCCCTTCAATGTTCTTGAGAATGACATCCCTCTCAAGAACTTTCGATGGGCTTGTGATATTCTGACTAGGAGCCATGTCCTTAATCCCATTGCCCAAGCAGAACTTCACATGTTCTTAGATCAACTTCTGGTACTCCTCCACTGGCATCGGAATTCCAAGGTCACCATCCAATCTTTGGATCAACTTTCATCTCTCCGAATTCATGCCCAGTATGAAGCAGAAAATTTCATCGAAGATTTCGATGACTTCAAAAATAAAGATTCTGCGTATTGGGATGATTTGGTTATAGATGAGTTGGAACAAAAGTTGAGGGAAGAGGCTTTCGAAATAAAGGCTGAGGAGCTCTACTATGAAGTGAGAGCACACCAACTCATGCAGCCAACATTAGAGGAGATAGAAGATATCATAAAGAAAGAACAAATATTCATTGATCATTGTTGGACGAAGTTTCATGATCTTGTTATTTATTCTATTCCTTATTTTTATGAACTTGAATTTGTACCCAAATAAGGTTATTTAATGTAATTGTCTTGGCTTTAATACAAACAAAGTCTTTCTGTATTTGACATTGTCTGACTCTGTTTCCTTTTGTCTTCAAAAGCCAACTTATAGCTTCGAATTGAACAATCTCACCCTTCGAATCTGGACTCAATTATTTAATGAAACGCTGAAAGAACCAATATGTCTTTTTCCAATTTATGGAGTATAGTTGACAATTCTGGCTGATATTAATGCTTTGAATTTTAACAACATTACTCCTCAAAACTAACTATAACCAATATATGGTCATGGTTAATATAGCCAATCAATTTCAAATTGAATATTTTTCTTCGAAGAGTAATCCACACTATTTTTTGGTTTCAAAAGCAATTCTAAACCAACGATTGGTTTTAATACTTTGAACAGTGCTCATCCTTAAAGGATCCAAGGAGTTGCTCCAAAAAGTCGTTAACCCTCAAACAGGTCTTTAAACCCTTTGAAGTGGACCAATATTCGAGCATTCTAGCAATTTTAAGCATGTAGTACGCTTCGAAGCCGATTTATGTATTTCGAAGCCGTTATCTTTTGGCTTTTGGCGCCAAAAATTTGGCTTCGAAGCCACATAGTTTACTTCGAAGTTGGCTTTAGTATTTGGGCTGTGTTCTTTCCCTCCAAAAGTATCAATATTGAAAGAAACTCTTCGTATTCGTACTTTTAGTACTTAACGACTTATGTAATATATTTTTCAGACACATTTTAAAACCCCTTTGTTTCGTGTTCTGAAATCACTTGCTCTTTCAACACACAAACCCTACTAATCTTCTGTTAACCCTTTCCTCTTCACTACTCGCTATTAATGGATCCTTCCTCACTGAAAGTGCTCGCTGGTGGTCATCTCAGTCCTACCATGGCTTTGAAGAAATGTATTGATGAAGAAATTGCCAAACTCACGACTGGTGGACCAAGCAACATAGATGGGCGTCTCTTCGTTCCTCGCCACAGTAACAAACAAGAGTATGTCTTTGGTCCTATTTTTCGGGAAGCCCCTACTGAACTCGCAGCTCTATACCCTCTCTTGGAGGACTATTTCCTTCTCTATGAAGGAGGGCTTGATTGGCGGAACTGGAGAGTGAATCGCCCTCACCGCTGTTGGCCGACAATGAGGACTGAATGGGAAGAATGGTATGACAGAGTAGTACCTGCGAGAGAAGATGACCTGCAAGAGCTCTGTATCCTCGATGCCCTTCGTCTTTCCAGGTTCATTATTCCTGAAGACTCTTTTTTTGATTCCTGCTGCTTTATGCTTCTGGAATATGGCTTTTAATTTCTTCCAATTTCGGTGTGGCATGATGGCCCCCACCGTTCTTGATATTTGCCATCTCTTAGGGCTTTCACCCCATGGTTCCCCTTTTACTCCCAACTACCCGGACCTCCCCGTCAAATTTTCTCTTCCAGCCCTAAATTCCTCTTATAGTGACTTAAAATTTGAAAATAAAAGGAAGGTCCGTGGGGAATGAGAATTTTCCTTTATCTTATACTAGTTATGCAAATTCCTCTTTTGCACTTCATCTCAGAGGATTATGCCTGAGTTTGCTCCTCTTGCGAAGGCACTTGTCATGAAAAAACACATAACCCTTACTCCCTATCTTTTAGGTCATATCTACAGAGCCGGTTCCCAATTTTGCGAAAAACCTCTTGATGCTAACCAAGGAGGTCCCTTCTGGGTGCTTCAACTCTGGCTCTTTGCCTATTTCACTGACCTACATCCCAAGTGTCTAAGATTCCTTGTTCAGGATCCTAGTACTTATGGGGAAAAGTATGCTAGGATTACCCTTTATCCTGCTTCCTTCGCTTACTACTTTACCTTCTTTTACCAACTTCCTATCTCTCCATCTACCTCCTTCTTCTGTCCTTTCGAAGCCAATAAAGGACCAACCTGGCTACAAAATTTTTTGGCCGATAAAGAATGTTCCACTTCTCCTCATAAAGATATGTGGGCCTCTATACTTCTACCAAGAGAATTGTTCATTGGCAGTTTAAACCCTCGAGCCTACAAATGCATTTCTGAGGTGTACTGCCCTTCTCAATTTGCCAGACAATTTGGACTTACTCAAGGGATACCAGTCCCTCTTTGCAGTCTTTCGAATGTCCACCTCACTGCTAGAGATTTGAAAATACCCAAATCTAGACTAGAGATGGCAATTCTCAGACTGTTGAAGGAATTGCATGAGTTCCAATTTGTCCCCTTTCTTCCGTATGGCTTGGTCTTGAAAAGATTCCAGAATTGGTGGACAGTCAATATGGAAGTGCGCCTATCTGTACACCTCCATGATTTGCTGGTAGGGTTGGGAATACCTTTGAAGACTAAGTCAGCGACAGCTAGGAACATTCCCCCTCTTCCTGAAACTGCTACAATTACTCCTGCAGCTTTACCTCCTCCAGCTAGAGTTACCAGAGCTGCTTCGAAGAAGGGTAAGTACTTTCGGATTCTCTCTTTTTTTCCCTTTTGAATTTTTTCTTCGTTTCCTTTATACTTATGTTCTTTGGTGCAGGGTCCCCGCAAGAAGAATCTCCTAAGAGAGCTGAAACTTTAGCTACTCTCAAAAAGAAACAACAACAGAAACAAAAAAGAAAGCTTATCCTTCCTTCTGAGGAGTCTGAACCTTTGGGAGAAGAAGAGGTCGAACAAGAGCAAGAAATGCCCTTACAAAGAACAAAGAGACAAAAGGTGGCCCCTTCTGATACAATTGAGCATCCTTCTTTCGAGGTAACCACTGAAAAATCTAAACTCCAAATTGAAGAAAGAGAGATCGAAAAGGAACCAGTAATATCACCACCAAGGAGGAAGAGGAAGAAGGTGACTGTTTCTGCTGCTGACTTGAGTGAGGACCCGCTTCATGAAGCAGCTGTCAAAGCAGTAGAACAGGAACATTCCAAGGCAATAATCGTTTTTGAGAGGGCTGAGAAGAGGCGGCAACAACAATTTCTGAGAGATGAAGCTGCTGCTGTGGATGCATTACAAAGAGAAGTCGCACGGAGACAACAAACCATCGAGCATTATTCCCTTCGCAGCTCACCCATTAGTGCCAACACTTCTGAAACAAGTAATTTTTCATATTTCTACTGTTTTTCCTTAAATCGACCTTTGTATTGAAGTTTGACATTCTTTGTACATTTCTTCCTTTTGCGGCAACAATTATCTTCCCAGAGGCCTATTCGATTTGATTGAAGTTGACCAGATGCAACATGTAAAAACCATCCAAATCATGCTCCCACTCTCCAAGCCTATATTCGACACACCTTCTTTGAGTCCAAGCATCCCTGCATCCCTTTTCCTTGGCTTAGAGCCATTTCTCCCTTTTTTGACTTTTGATCTGCCTCAGTTTACCTCTTCCTCGAGCCTTGCTCTTCCTCCTTCCTTCTCAGAAATTCCAACTGCTGCTCCATTCCCAATGGCAGTTGATTCTTCCACAGAGGGTGCTGGTAGTTCCCCAATTCATGGTTCATCACCTGTGCCTACTTCCAGCCCCTCTTCACTTGATTCGTTGGTGGCTAAGACCATAGAGGCTGCCAAAGATGCTCCATCTATTTCTCTCATCCCCATACAGTCCCTTATGTCCTCTACCACAACACTCTCTATGCCCTTCATGTCTAGGGATGAGGTAGACATATTCGAAGGAAGACTAGCTAGTCTTTTCGACGTACCTTCTACCTCTCCAACATTTAGTGCTGAGGCTGAGCCATTAGTCTTGGCTGACTCCTTACTGAAAATTTTTGAGAGTCCTCCTTCTTCTAGCAGCAAGCTTCCTGCACCTTCAGTAGGCTTAGACACATATCTGGAACTGTTGACTTCCTTTTTGAGGATCCCCTTCGAGGCTCTACAAAGGCCTATTATCATGAATGGGTTTCTTCAGTGCTTTAATATTGCTGAGCAGTCCAGTATGAATGTCTCAAATCATTTATCCCAGGCTGCAGCTACTATTGACTTCTATATCAACATTTGTCATCTTTAATATCGCCAATGAGAAGCGGCTAGGGATCAACGTTTTGTTTCTCAAGTGCATCGAAATATCGAGATCTCAAGGAACAACACTCTTACGCCTCCGGTTTGAATTCATTTCTTTGGAGAAAAGCCCAACTTGAGGAGGAGTTAGGCTGCGATAAACGGGCCTTGGTTGAATCGACACCAAATTGCAAATCACCAACCAAGAACTGGTTGAACGAAAAGAAGACATGGCTGCAGCTATTCACCTGTTTCCATCACTTAGTAGTAGGAAATCAATTGTACAAAAACAATTGAAACATTGTAATGATTTTTGGGCCAATTTATGGCACCATGTACTTGATTCTTTATGAAAAATCAAATCCTTATCTATTGTCTGAGTATCTTGTGTTTTTGTACATAATGTTTATTTTATTCCTTGTGTTTCCCAAATGGTTGGAAAATAAGGCTTCAAATATCTGCCATTAATCTTTTTGGGATGTACATAACCATTTAAATTTCTTAAATGGTATGCTCCAAAAGGCAGAACTCTATGAATTTGATATGGTCCTTCCCAGTTAGGTGACCATTTGCCAAACTTATGGCTTTTAATTCCTATTGGGAGTATTGTTTTCCATACCAAGTCACCTTCATCAAAGCCAATGTGTTTGACCTTCTTGTTGTAATTCTTAGCTGCTTTCTTCTTTTAGAAAAGAATGCTATTTAATGCCAATATCCTAGCTTCATCTATGCCTTCTAACTCCAAGCACATACTTTGATGGTATTTCTCAGGATCTAATTGATCTTGGCATCTTACCCTCAAAGACTTAACATTAATTTCTACAGGTAGAACTGTATCATGCCCATATACTAAGGTATAAGGAGTAACTCCTGTGCTTGACCTTGGGGAGGTTCTATAAGCCCACAAAACATCCAACAAAAGGTTATGCCAATCCCTAGAATTATCCTCCACAACCTTTTGTATACCTTTTTTCAAGGATTTATTGGATGATTCAGCTTGACCATTGGCTTGTGCATAATAAGGTGTGGAATTAACAAGGCTAATTCCAAATTCTGCCACAAAGGACTTTACCATTTTCCCATCGAACACAGTTCCATTATCAACTGTTATGGTCTGTGGGATGCCAAATCTATGGATCAGATCTTTAATGAACCCAATGACCTCTGTCTGGTCTACAGCCTTGTATGGCTTAGCTTCGACCCATTTAGTGAAGTAGTCAGTGGCCACTAGAATGAAACAATGATGCTTCGAAGAAGGTGGGTGTATTTTTCCCATCATATCCATGGCCCACCCTCTGAATGGCCAAGGTTTCACTACTGCATGTAAGTCAGTTATGGGCACATGCCTTATTGTACCATGCTTTTGACATGCCTGGCAACCCTTTGCATATTTTATACAGTCTTTAAGGATAGTTGGCCAATAGTAGGAATGCCTTCGAAGCAGTCATCTCATCTTCACACCAGGTTGATGAGCACCACAAATGCCTTCATGAACTTCAGCCATAGCTGTTAATGCTTCTTTTGGGCCTAAACATTCCAGCAATAAGCCATCTCCCCCTCTTTTATAGAGAGTATTACCATATACCATATATTGCATGGATTGTAATTTAACCCTTCTGCTGGCCTTCGAAGATGAACCAGCCAAATACTGCATTATTGGATGTCTCCAATCTTGTTCTTGTAAGTGATTATGATTGACTTCCAAGATCACGTTCCTTTTATTCAAAGGTTGTATTAATCTCTGATATGTTGTTTGGCTTATGTCCTTTTGGGTATTATCCCTTCTCTTGAAGTTCGAAGCTTTTTGAGCCACATCGTTAGCTCTATTATTCAAGAATCTTGGAACATGGGTTACATTTGCTATTTGAAACTGAGAAAGCAGATGTAATGCAACAACATAATATGATAGGATGCTCATGCTTTGACACTTGAAAATCCCTTTCACTTGATTAACCACCAATTGAGAATCCCCAAATATGTCAACTGCATGTACTTGTAATCCAATGAGGATTTCTAGCCCTACTATTAAGGCTTCATATTCGGCCTGATTATTGGAACAAGTGGCTTCATCCACTCTGAAACCATGTGTGGTTTCTACTCCTTGTGGAGATTTAATCACAACACCAATTCCAACTAAGCCATTGGCTTTCGATCCATCAAACCACATCTGCCATGGCTCAACATTAGCCATACCAAGCTCTATTATCTCTTGGCTTTCTGTTTGAGATAGATGATCTGCCAAAAAATTGGCTAAAACTTGTCCTTTGAGGGACATATTCTAAATGAAATTTAGATAAGGCTAGTATCCACTTGCCAATTCTTCCCCTCAACATAGGCCTAGATAACATGTATTTAACCAAATCTGTGGTTGCAATTACCAAGATAGTTGTAGGTAAAAGATAATATCTTAATTTCATTGCAGCAAAATACAAAGCAAGACCTGACTTTTTAATTTGAATATTTACATTCACAAGGATTTAAAAACCTACTAAGGTAATAAATAGCTTGCTCTTTGCCTTCTTCGTTGTCTTGGGCTAAGAAAGCTCCCAATGAATCTTCTGCTGCAGCTATGTACAACTTCAAAGGCTTGTTCCCATTCGGTGGCATCAGCACTGGAGGTTTGGCCAAGTAAGCTTTGATACCTTCGAAAGCACTTTGATGCTCTGCTATCCACATAAATTCCTCTTCGTCTTTCAGCCTTAACAAGGAAGAAAATACTTTAGTTTTCCCTGTAGTGTTAGAAATAAACCTTCGAAAAAAGTTAACCTGCCCCAGGAACCTTTGTAATTCTTTCTTACTTGATGGAGGCCTAGCTTCAATGATGGCTTTAGCTTTATTCTGATCAATCTGTATTCCTTTCTTGTGCACTACATAACCCAAGAAATTTCCAGATGATACACCAAAAGCACACTTAAGAGGATTAAGTTTCAACTTGAACTTCCTCATTCTTTCGAAAGCTGTTTCTAAATGAAACAAATGCTCCTCCATGGACTGGGATTTCACCACAATGTCATCAATATAACATTCTAGATACCCTCCAATGAGATCATGAAAGATAGTGTTCATAGCCCTCTGATATGTAGCCCAAGCATTCTTCAGACCAAATGGCATTTTAACCCATTCGAAGGTGCCAATATTCCCAGGACATCTGAATGCTGTCTTGTGGATATCTTCCTCTGCAATGCATATTTGGTTATAACTAGAGTGGCCATCCATCATCGACAAAACTTGATGCCCTGCTGAACTGTCTACCAGTAGATCCACTATAGGCATAGGGTACTCATCTTTAGGAGTTGCTAGATTTAAGTTTCTGAAATCGATGCATACCCTCATTTTGCCATTTTCTTAACTACAGGCACAATATTAGATAGCCATTCAACATATCTGGCTGTCCTAATAAAGTCTGCCTTGAGTAGTCTAAGAATTTCTTCATTGACTTTCTGAATTACTTCTGAACTCATCCTTCTTGGTTTCTGCTTGTATGGCTTGAAATTAGGCTTCATAGGGAGCCGATGTTCCACCAATGATCTATCCAATCCTAGTAGTTCATTATAGGACCATGCAAAGCAATCTTTGTATTTCTTTAGAACAACCAATAACTGGTCTCTGTCCAGAACATTCAAGCAAGTACTTATATAGGTGGGCTGCTGCACAGAACCTTCCCCTAAATTCACTTCTTCTAAGGGGTCCTGCGTCTGAGAACTCATCGAAGCTTCTTCTTTGATTTCTTCAACTTTCGAAGCAACCTTTTCGCCCTGTTCTGCTCCTAGGTTCATTAATTTGACATCTCTGCCCTCTTCTTCATAGACAAAATCTGTCCATAAGGCGTCTTCTTCTTGTATCTCCTGGACTTTTGTTTCAATGTCCAATGCACAGTATTTCCCAAGGGTCAAACTTCTGACCTGTTGCTGCTCTTGTTTATAGCCAATTATCATGGCCTCTCTCTCTTGCTTCTGTACCTTCTGGACTATTGCTTTTACGTCCAATGATGAGAATTTAATCAAAGCCAAGGACTTGGCTTCTCGTTCTTCACTTCTTTGCCTATAACCAGGCATCATTATCATCTTTCACGACAACCTCTTCATCAGCACTTTCTTGGACTAAGTGCTTCAGGTGTGTTACTTCCTCATCAGCCATCACTTCGGCTGAGCCATTAGCTTTCCTCAGTATATTGAGTGGTGTCACTCCCTCAATATACAATTTGGCCTCTGCAAAGTCTGCACAGGCTATGAAGGGTTGAGGATCTACATCAATCTCCTCTGTCTCTCCATTGCCTAGGGCCATCATGATTTTCTGATGCAAAGAGGAAGGCACACATTTGTTGGTGTAGATCCAATCTCTCCCAAGTAAGGCATTATATTTAGCATTGCTGTCGATGACGAAGAATGCTATCATACAATCCCTGGTTCCCATACTCAAATTAATAGGCAGAATCCCTTGAGCCATCTGCTTATCTCCAGCAAAGCCAGCAATGGTTGTGCTAGTTGGGATCAACCTGGGATTCTTCTTCCCTAGTTTCTTCAAAGAAGATTTCGGTAATAAGTTTACTGCTGCCCCATTGTCTATTAGGACTCGGTTTAGCTATATCCCATCAAAGAAAGCCTTGATGTACAAAGGCTTGACATGTTGGGTCATAGAATTTGAGGGGTATTCAAAAGGATATGAGAGGTTGATGCTCACCTCTTCCTCACTTTCAAACTCAGTTTCCATTGGAGTAGCCGTTTCAGGAGCATCCTGTACCATACTCACTTGTGACTCCTCGCTAGAGACAGGAATTGGATCCATGTCTTGGTCACCCTGATCATCATTTTCAGCCTGGAATTCATGAGGTAGTATGTGTACCATGTTGACTGATATAGGGGGAAATGAGCCAAACTGGATGGCTGGCTGTACCTTCTTCCCCTCTTGGCTACCTTGCTCAGTGTCTTCAAGACATCTTCCATCTTTGCATTACAGTATTTTATTGACAAGCGATCCCTTGAAGGATCCTTCTCAGCTGGTTCTTGATCGAAATGTTTGTTCAGCCATGAAGGCTTCGAACATTTCTTCTTCTGCCATTTCCTTCTTTTGGCTCATGCCAATCTCTTCTTCCGTTTCGCTATCACTTTCCATCAGAGCCTTCTCTAGCCCTGCCAAACTAGACTTCTCCCTGGCCTTTAGTTCAGAATGAACTTGGGCCAATTGTTCTCTGCTACAAACCACTTTACTTTGTAGAGTCGGTTTTGGAGCATGATCTGGCTTCGAAGTTTTCTTTGCTTTTGTCTTGACCTGTGAAGAACTCTCCCCACTTTCTTTCAGATCTTGCTGGTACTGGGTGTACCTGCGCTAAATCTTCCTTCTTTGCGATTTGGAAATAACTGGAACCATATTTGGTTCCTTTGTCTTTGGGTGTTTCAATAATACCCAGTTGTTCGGAGCCACCAAAGGAGACTTGACCATCCTACCTGTGATTCCAACATCTCTCCTGGCAGATAATTCCCTAGGTTTGTTTTGCATTACAAACCAATCTGGAACCCTAGGTACCCAAGAGCTTATTGATTCAGATGTTGAATCACCTTTTTCCACCTTCGAAGCCATCCTCGAAACTGGCCGTGGAGGTAAGTGCTTGGTTCTGGTCTCATGCTTCGAGCTTGATTCTGGCCTCTGATGGAGGTGGCCACTTTCTGTTCTGTGTGAGGTTGGTCTGGGGGACCAATCTCTGGCTTTAGTCCCATAACCTGAACTCCTCTCCAATCTTCTTTCAGAATGTTTGCTCTCCATTCTATAGTAGTTAAGTGGCCTAGACTCATACAAAGACCTTTTGCCTTTAGCATTTATTCTGTCAACTGCAGGCTCAACCACCATTGGTCGCTGCTTATCACTAGCCTGCATGCGGCCTTTTTGTTATAGCGTTGGTTGATTTAGGACGTCTCTAAACATCCTTATAGTATTGCTTCCCATCAATTGGAAGCCCCTTCAACCATTTGTAACTTAGTCTACATCTGGGACACATCCTCTGTATTACAGCTGCTTCCAAGGAATCGTCATCGATGCTTCTTCCGAGAATGTTCCTTCGATGTGAAAACCTTGTCCAATAATGGCGGGTTTACGGTCTCCTTTTGGCGGTATGCGGTTGGCAATATGCATTTGCACATTGACCTCTTCCAATTCCTACAGAGATAGATTCTGAAAGTTTGGTACGACCACATTAGCCGTGCTTTCTCCAACTTCTGGAAACGGGTTACTGTCAATTTCCATGGCTTTCTCTGTTTTGGCTGGGAACTTCAGACTTCCTTTCCGGATTTGCTCTTGGATTCTGTCTTGAAAAACAATGCAGTTTTTAGTTGAGTGAGACCAAGAATTATGCCATTTATAGTATACTTTTCCTTTAAGTTCATTAAGAGACGGCAGTTTTACCCCTTTTGGTAACTTAAGGAAATTGGCTGTAAGCAAATGATCAAAAATGTCATCTGCTTTTGTTAAATCGAAAGAATACTTTCTGTGAAAGTCTTTCTTTTTAAACTGCTGGTCGATGGTTGTATCCTTATGAATTAATGCTTCACAGATTACAGGTTCTTTACCCACAATCTCTGCTGCATCGATCTCATAATTGGGATCTCTATAGTATGCCTTATACGAAGCATTGTTTCGATCTTGTTCTTCCTCTAGTAATGCTTCATATCGAGACACTTTATAGGTTAATTCAACCAAATCCCTGAATTCAGTTGAGTCAAACTTCTTTCGAAGCCTGAACTCTAAACCATTTTGAGCCAATCTTACAAATTCTGGCTCTGGAAGGATGACTCTACATTTATTTCGAGCCCTTTTAAATCTGGCAATGAACTGAGTAGCCTTTTCTTCAGGCCTTTGACTTAATCTTGCCAAGTCTGCCATGGACACCTCTGACTCCGATTGGAAGAATTGGGCATGAAATGCCTCTTCCATTTGTTGCCAAGTTTGAATGGAGCCAGGTGTAAGGTTGATATACCATACAAATGCTCCCCCAGTTAAAGAGTTTGGAAATAATCTCAGTTTTATGTAGTCATGATTAGTGAATTCACCACATTAAGCAGCGAATCTGGCAATATGCTCTATTGTTGATTGATTTCCAGTTCCATAGAATAGGGTAAAATCTGGTATTCTGAATCCTCTTGGGTATTCATGTACCCTATCTACCCACTCTGGGTATGGCTTTCTGTATACAGGAGTTTGGACCCCCTGAGCCATCGGTCCACACATCTCCCTAACAATATCAGCAATTTGGTCCCTAGGGACCATATTTTGGGCTTGCTGAACCACTATTGGAGGGACAAACACAGGGTTTGGTGGACAAACTTGTGCCTGTGGTTCTCTTGGTCCAAAAGGTGGTATATTTGGGACTGGTTGCCCCTGTGGTGCAGGTTGCTGTTGAGGGTATGGGTAACCCCTTTGAGCACATCTGCGAAAGGACTGTGAAAGTCTTTGGAGCAGTGTGTGTCCCTTCCATTTGTGGGAAAACCTTCCAACCCCCCGGGTGTAAATTCGAATAAGGGGTTATTATACCCTCTAGTGCCAGGTATGGCTTCGAACATGGGATTTGCCACCATTCTTATGCCAGTTTCTTGTACTTGGCCAGATCCACCAACTTGTGTGGCTTCATTGTTGAGTACTGAGGCATTTTGGCCTACTACAGGCCTTGAAATGGGTTCATACCAAGACTGAGGCAATGGTCTTTCATGGTTTTGAGTACTAGTCTGACTATTAAATTGTCCATTAACTTGCATAGACTGTTTTTCTCTAGCCAATCTTTGCTGAGGGACATTTAAAATTTCCTCTGTGTGTCTTGTATTTGTTGGTTGGTGGTTATTCATTAGATCCAAAAAGGATGTTGCCCACCTTTCTATTGTGTTCATTAATTGTTGTCCCATAGCATCTACCAAGCCATCCCATGAATTTGTTAGCTGAGCAGATGAACGGTGGATGGTCCAATTCCTTGGTTTCGTCCAATATTATGAACATATGGTTCTTGTCTAGAAGTACTGGTCTGTTCGACCAAAGGTTCTGATAGCATAGGAGTTTCCATAGAATGTGTTACCATATTCTCCTCTGGATTAGGTATTTCTACCTCTCCTTCTACGCCTTCTTCCAAGCGTTCATTTTCTCCTTGTCGTCTTCGTCTAGCCATTTTAACAAGTCCCACCGGGCGTGCCAAAAATATATGTTGGCTTTTTGGCTTTTCGAAGGGTATTTTTGTAAATGCGAGCGTGCCAGCAAGGATCAATCAATCCTTACAGAAATTATAATTGCCAACCAATTATCAGACGATTGTATTTTAGTTCTTTCAGTCTCAATGAAGAGAACTTTTACTGGTGGCTTGACTTAGGAGAAATTAAGAGAAATAACAGTTAATATGAAGAACAATCGAAGTATTTCATTAAAATGAACACTTACAATAGTTCGAACTCAGCCTCGAAGAGGTTTATAGCAACAGTCTACTTGAATCTACTTGAAACTACTCCTATGAATCGAAGTACAGTGCGGGTATTGAAAGTGCAAGTATTTAAAGAACAAGAAATGTAAAACTGGAAAGGAAAATATGAAGTAAAACTGGTTTGTATGATCTGAGTCTGGGGGTCTTTTCTGAGGGTTTCTCTGCTATTTATACTTGTCAAAGATGACCTTCGAACTGCATTTCAAACCGTCGAACTACTCCTCCATGATCGCTGATCATGCTGCCTTAGAAATAGTCCCACTACGCCATCTCTTGCAGTTGAACTTCCCTCCTGTATTTGAATTTGAATATGAGTAACCGTTGAAGCCACGTCACTTTGTATCTCTTTACTGATCTAATGCTACTCAGATCACGTGAGAACCAATGTTCATTGCCACGTGTTCGATCAGGATCGAAGACTTGAATTATCTACCCATAATACCCTTATTTTTCCACGTGTCAAGCTGTGATTTGGCTTTTACAAAATATGTAGCCAATAAGTACAGGAATTTGAAATACAAAAATGTAAAGAACTGTAAAAACTGGAAGGGAAAATAAAGTAAATAAAACTAGTTTTTTTTATCTGAGTCTGGATCCCTCTTTCTGGGGTCTTCTCTGCTATTTATACTTCTCAATGATAATCGTTGAAGTGAATTTTTAACCGTCAAAATGTCCCTTTATGATTGCCGAATATGCTCTCTCACAGTCAGTCCCACTACACTATATTTGCAGTTAAACTTCTCTCATGATTTTGAATTTGAACCTTTTGAGTAACCGTTAGACCACATCACCTTATATCCCTCGATCAATCCAGTGTTACGCAGACTCATCATTATCAATATAGGTTGACACGTGTCTGATTATGATTGACAACTTGTATTAACTCTTCAAATTACCCTTTTTATACCACGTGTTGAATTGTAATTCGTTTATACAAATTATACAAGTATATATATATATATATATTTGGGAAAATCAAACAATGTTTGAAAAATTATTTTTAAATTAATGATAAACATTATAAGATAAAATCATAATTTTTTTATGTTTTTATAATTGATTTTTAAAAATATCTCCGACAAGTACTTTTTTTTTCAATATATTTTTGGGTAATGCTATAGTGTGCAACTTACACCTTAGACCTTTTTGTGTTCACTTACACCTTACACTTACACCTTTTTTACCTTGCACTTACACTTTTTGTGTAAGTGGCACATGGTGTGCAACTTATACATTTCATTTATACCTTCCACTTACACTTACACCTTACACTATACCTTTTGTGTTAGTGGCACATGATGTACAACCCACTTACACATTTTGTGGGTTGGACACCTAAGAAAACTCCTATATTTTTTAGCCGTAGTTCTGCAAGTTTTACTTGTCCTTCACGGGTTTTCTTCCATCGTATTGTGTAGCTGACGAAACTTCCTGCAAGTTTCTTAAAAGCACAAGCCACGGGCCAATCAAGCAAAATTTTAGCATCACTAATAGTACTGGTTATTGGTATCATTCATCAACATTAAGGCCACGGTAGCAAACAGGCTAATTTAAGTAATTTTTTAGTTATTTGGTTAAAATATGAGCTAAAAAAATTAGTATATTTAGGATGATTTTTTGACTTTTTACAAAAAGATGTGTAAAAAATAGAGAGAAAAGAGAATGTTTGACTTTTTAGTATGGATTGTTGACCTTTTAATATTTTTAGTAACTTTTTGACTTTTTGACTAAATCGACTTGTTGCAAAATGATGCCTAAGGTCTCGTTTGGAAACATGTTAATTTAGTAACTTTTTGGTTATTTGACTAAAATATAAGCTAAAAAAAATTAATATGTTTGGAATGACTTTTTGACTTTTTACGAAAAAATGTGTAAAATGTAGAGAGAAAAGAGAATCTTTGACTTTTTGGTATATGTTGTTGGCTTTTTGATTTTTTTAGGCATTGTTTGGGAACTTGGTTTTGGGCTAAAATAGCTACAAAAAACAAAATAAACTATTTTAGCCACAACAAACAAAATATCATATCCAATCCATAATCATTACACTATTCTCTCACAAAAAAAGTCAAAAAAAGCAAAAAGTTCTTTCCAAACCAAGTTTTTCAGCCCTAACTAAAATAGTCAAAAAAGTTAAAAAGCCAACCCACTTCCCAAATGACACCTAACTTTTTTATTTTTTGACTAAAATAGTCACTTGTCAAACGAGGCCTAAATGTCGCATCTAATTTCTCTCAACTCGGTGATTTGGACATGTCTCATTTTAATAATTTAAATAATTTTTTTTATTTGAGTATTTGTACATATTATTTATATATAAAAAAATTAATTTAATAGTCATAATTTATTACCATTGTTACTAAAAAACAATAGATGGTCTATTTTTTTAAAAAAAATTACATCCTAATAATAGAAGGGAAAAATAATACAAATTCATAAAAAAAATTAAAATTTTAACTATTAATATTTATAATTTTTTTTACTGATTTATAATTTTTTTTTTAAAATTCACTGATGTCATAGTTTCTCATTTTAAAAAAAATATATTTATCATTTATATTTTTAAAAATAAATAAAATAGATTATAATTACCGTATCCAATCGAATCGAAATGAACCCATGGGAATAACACCCTCAAGTCCATATCACAAACTAAAGGGGTTTCAAGTCCTAAATCTAACATTCGGCAATGCACTAAATAAGTATACTTATTTATTATAAATATTTATATTATTTTTTTTATACATTTTTAATAAAAATTTAAAAAATCATTAAATAAGTAAACTCCAAACTACTCTTAAATTTTCCTTTTAAATATGATAAAATAAAGAGGGAATTAATTAATAATTAATAGTGGAGTACAGAAAACAAAAATTACGACCACATGGAGGTGCGGTTCTAATGGTTCATGGAGGTGCATCTCTAACGGTTCATCTTGTTTTTTTTTTCCTACCAAATTTGAGTAAAAAGGTTTTTTTGATATCAAGCACTCTAACGGAGCGTCATCAAACCACTGGTCAACTGATTGGATGACTGGGCAGATATCTAGTTAGTCGCTGGCCAGTGTAAATTTTTCATAAATTTTTGCCTCAAGGTGGTGATTTGGGAGACATCCGGTAATAAAAGTCCAACGATAATAAACAGTGATTTGATGAAAGACACATCTGTCCTCAATTTGATAAAAAATTTGAAAAATCATGGGTTTGATAATCTATTTGATAAACCATTGGAGATGGTCTAATGGGTTACAAATGAAAAGTTATGAAAATACATGTATGTGTATTTTTTTTTCCCCTATTATTGTCAAGTAATTCCTCTTAACATAAATTGCCAATAACTTCTTATCATTGTTCCACACAAATTTTAAATATATAATTTTTTCAAATGGAGAGGGGAGATAGCCTTCTAAGAGCATCTTCAATGTTGTATCAAATTTTTTTATTAAATTTGAAAAAAAATTTGATCTATATGATGCATTCCAATGGTAAATTCAAAATTTTCATCAAATCTTGGTACAAAGCAGGTTGCTCAGGAGGACGTTTGACTATGAGCAAACATTGACATTCAAATGAAGAAAACTTAGTTGTCTGGGAGGACATCCGACCCAACGACTACCTGTAAAATTTGATGAAGGATATAAGAGCATCTCCAATCGTTTACCAAATTTTTTACAAAATTTGAGTTAAAAAAGACCCATTTTTTCATTTTGATACAGGCTGCTCCAATGGTGGGCTTCAAAACAGGGATTGACCGGTTGGTCGACCAGCCGGTTGACTAGCCGGTCGACCAGTAAGGCATATATTTTTTTTTTTACCTCTTTGAACTTTTTGACCTGTTTGAATCAAAATTTTTGCAAAGGAACTGGTGGACCAGTTGGTTAACCGACTGGTCGACTGGTTGCTCTCCCCAACGATCACGCACAGTGAAATGGTGAAAGTTGCTGCCTGTTCTCACTTTGATGAATTTTTTGGTGAATTCTCAATTTGATATCGATTTGGTGCAACTGTTGGAGCATCAAAAGTGACTTTTTCACCAAAATTCAAATTTGATGTCAAGTTTGGTGAATCGTTGGAGATGGTCTAAGCTTACTTGATTTGATGAAAGATTTGGTTATTCATTCATTTGATTTTTATTAAATGAAAGCATTAGTTAAGTTTTAAGATTTTTTTCATTAAATTTAAATTTGATGAAATATTTAATGAAGGATTGGAGATGACAAAAATGGTAATTGAACACCCCTAAGGGCATCTCAAACGGTGCATCAAAATTTTCATAAAATTTGAATAAAATTTTGAGTAAAAGTTTCCTTTGATATCAAGTGCTTAAATTGAGGGATTTGTGATTTCATCAAATTACCGGTTGATTGGGCAGACGACTGGACAGTGTAATTTTTTCATATTTTTTTTCCTTGAGGTGATCACCCGGGGGGTTGATCGGGTAGACAATCGCTCAGTCAACCGGACAGTATAATTTTTTTTATAAACTTTTGCCTTTAGGTGATTATTCGAGAGGACATTCATGGGTAAAGATCTAACGGTAATGAATAGTGATTTGATGAGAGGTACATTGATTCTCAATTTAATAAAAGAAAAGTGAAATCTTAAATTTGATAATAGATTTGATGAATCGTTGGAGAAGCAAAAAATCACTTTTTCATGAACCATTGGAGATGGTCTAATCCATCATCAAATTTAAATTTGATGAAAAAATTTACTTTTTGCTACTTCAACCTAGTTCCAAATCTTTCATCAAATCTAAAATTTCTCAAATCTTTTATTAGATTGAGAATGAATGTGCCTTTCATCAAATCACTGTTCATAATCGTTAGATTTTCAACCACCGGATGTCCTCCGAATATCTCTCCGGAAGTTTGCCTGAATAACCACCTCAAGGCAAAAATTTGTAAAAAAATTATACTGACTAGTTGATCGGCTGGACATTTATCCAGTTGACCCCCTAAATGACTATTTCAAGACAAAAATTTATAAAAAAATTATACTATTGGGTCGATTGTTATTATGATAAAACTTTAATTTTTTTTTGGTTAAACACTTAGCCTAAGTTTGGCAAGTGAGAAAAAAGCCAAAAAATTAAAAATTATCAAAAAAGTTGAAAAGTTATCACTATTTATTAAAAAAATATATTAAAAAAATTAATATATAAATATTAAATACAAATTCACTTTTTGTTCAATAAATGTAGGTGACGTCAGGCTACGTTAGGCCAGCTTTAGTGAAAGGAAAGGGAACAAAATTGCATGGGTACATTCAATCAATTTGAATGGTTAATTTGGGCCTGTGGGGACTTACCATGGGTCTCTTTTTGATAATCTGAACCATAGGATGTAGAACTCATCTAGTATTATATCCTTGTACAAAATCACGTCTATCGGATATCGCTAACTACATGATCAAATCAGTTTTGTATAAAAATTGGATAGTGTTATAGTTAATAGTTGACAAAAAAACTAACACGATCAGATAGCTATTGATATTCAATCAAAGCGATTTTTTACAAGCATATAATACTCAATGAGTTCTACATATTGAACGGTTTCGATTAGAAAAATAGGACCCGTGGTGGGCCCCAATAGGCCGAACAACACTGTCTAATCAAAGCCCGAAAATAAGACAATAATTTCCCATGTCATACCAAGCTGGTTGGCTGCCAATTTCGTACTGTGTACTACACCATCTTCTCCTATACACTTCTTTATACAATTTTTTAATACATATTTTTTCATAAAAGATCAAAAAGTTAACCTAAATATTCATATTTTTTTTCTCAACTTTTTAGTTAAAAAAATAAAATATACACTTATTTAAGACACACCAAACAATCCCTTAATATCAAATAAATATTTTACTCAAATTTTTATTTAAATTTAATAAAAAATTTGATACATCGTTAAAAGATGCTCTCCAATGACTTAAAATGAATTACTAAAATGGTGGGCCCACGATCTTCATCTCTCCCCCCTCTCTCTCTCTATTTTCTCTCTCTTTGCCTCATTAACAGTCAAAATAATGGTGTCATATCAGCGGATGTAACATAGTTGGTTTTCAATCTCAAAACAAGGGCAATATGGGACGATGGGGGTGAATCGAAGGAAAAATTATGGGCAAATTACGTATAGCCTGAGGTTTAGTAAAATTATAAATACTTCTTGAAGGTATTATTTATATAATAAATTAAAGAATAAATTATTATAAAAATATAAATTTTAAGAGATAATTTATTATGAAAATATAAACATCAGAAGATATTTGTAATTTTTAAAATCTCAAGAAATATTTGTAATTTAACTAAATCTTGAGAGAAGTATATTTAATTTGTCCAAAAATTATTTGTTGGTTTTTGAACGTCACATTATTATACTTTTCATCAATTATAATTTAAGGTAAATTATAATTACATTTTTTTAAATTTATTTAAATTATAAATTATTTTTTATAATTTTAAAAGTTATATTATGTCTTTTAAAATTTTAATTTCATAATAAATAATTTTTTTTATTAATAAATTATTAAGTTAATTAATAATTAACTTAATAATTTTTAATAGTGTTAAAATTTTATTTCAATTAATAATTCAAATAATTTTATTATTGTATACGTGAATAGTTAAAAATTTTATTTTTTTAATTAATTCTGTTAAATAAAAAATTTTAACAAAAAAATATTTATAATTTTTTAAATCACAATATAATTTATATTTTAACCAAATTAAAAAAAATATATTTGTAATTCACCTTACAACAACGTTGAAGCACAGGTGACAGTATCCCAACCCAACGATTACTTCACGAATCCAAGTGACTTGATTCCCTCACCCTCGTCCCGACGTCTCTTTTTCGAGCACAGATCTTACCCTTACACTCCCTTCTTACATGTTCTTCGGGCTCACTTTTAAGTCTAATTTTGATAATGTAAATCGTTTATATTTTAAGATTTATTTAGTATATCATACTTGTAAAAAGTTAAATTGATCAGATATTAGAAAGTATGTGTTTAAAAAAATCAAACTAAAAACTATTTTTTTAAAGAATTTAATAAATAGTTTTTTGAACATATACTTTCTGATATCCGATTAACTTAATTTTTTACAAATATGATATACTGAATAAAACTTAAAATATAAACGATTTAAATTATTAAAATTAAACCTAAAAATGGGTCCGAAGTCCTGCAAGGAGAGAGAGTGCAGAGAAAGATCCCAATTCCACTTTTTCACCTTCTTTCCTTCCCACCATAGTCTCTTCTACTTTTCTGCTTCACTAATATACCCTCCACACAGGTCACAACAGCCCTCTCTCCTTTCACCCCATTTCACTTCATACCCTTCCCATCATCGACTTCAATTAGCCCGATCGAGCCTTACAAAAACATACCCACACACAAACGTATATACGCACACTTATAGAGAGAGAGAGAGAGAGAGAGAACGGGGGAGAGATGTCAGACTGGGGCCCGGTGTTCGTGGCGGTGGTGCTCTTCGTCCTGCTATCGCCGGGGCTGCTGTTTCAAGTCCCGGGGCGGAGCAGATCCGTTGAATTCGGCAACTTCCACACCAGTGGTGCGTCCATACTCATCCACACCCTGCTCTACTTCGCTCTCATCTGTATCTTCTTGTTGGCTGTTAAAGTTCATATGTACTTTGGTTAGAACATTTGGTTTGTTTGGTTCCGAATTTCGATTTGAATGCGTTGTTGAATTATGCCCCTAAGGTGTTTGTCAAATTGTCCAAGTCAATCTTTGATGTCTATGGCATTGGATTTTGTTGCTTTTGATATGTAATTGCATTTTTTTTAACGTTTGTTATAATCATTTTTTGTAGACTTTTTCATTGATTATAATATTTTATTTGAACCTATTATGCTGAACCATAGTGGCCTCTATTTAATGAGAAAACCAGTAAACATCAACAACAATGGGGAAAAAAATTGACAAAGAAACTAATAAAATAAGAATGGAAAAATCCATTAATTCTTGTATTGGACATGAATTTGAATATTGCAGAAGATTTGCACGAGATTAAGCAATGAAAAATAATTATTGATTACTTAATAATTATTGTCATCGCATCGCTTTAGCATATGTCCATTCCATTGTCCATATAATCCCTTCTGATTCCATTTCTTGCCCCCAAAATCTCTTTCAACTATTCTCAACTTTCCAACTGTTTTCCTACCTCTTTTATTTTTTCTTTTGTTTTCTTCAATCCCTCCATCTTTCTATATACATATACATACATCATACACACGATAGAGAAGCTTAATTAGAGAGAGAGAGAGAGAGAGAGAGAGAGAGAGATGGTGGATTGGGGACCAGTAGTGATAGCGGTGGTGCTGTTCGTGCTGTTAACACCGGGACTGGTGTTTCAGATACCGGGGAAGGATGCAGTGGTACAATTCGCGAACATGCAAACCAGCGGCATCTCCATACTTGTTGACACGGTCATCTATTTCGGCCTCATCACCATCATCCTCATCGCCATCGGCGTTCACATCTACTCTGGCTAATTATTACTTACTACTACTACTATATATATAGATATATATTTCCATTTCCACCACACTTCTCTCAAGTTTTCACCTTTCAAGTCTAAGCTTCTTTGTCACTGAAATTTTGTGATTGTGGGGCTGTGTTGTGCTCCTCCTTGTTATCTCATGCTTTCATATGTGTGAATATATATACATATTGGTTTGATATGTATTTCAAGAAGTGAAAGTGTGTAAGAAGGCCCTTTTTGTTCACCTAATTTATTGTAATTTTCATTCCAAATGAGAATTTTACTGGTGCTATTGCCATTGGTGTACCCTAGATCTAGGTGGTTGGTAAGTTGTTTTGGTTAAATTGTTTATGTTCTAAAGGGATGAAGTATAACTTTGATTAGGGATGTAAAATGAAACAATAATATTGGAAACAATGACAAACATAATGACAAACACATTAATTAGAGATAATGTTAAGTGAATATCACATTAAGTGGTGAAATTCACATACAAATCGTGTATTTTAACTGATATATTTATTGATATAGATTTGTTAGTGTTCCGTGAAATTGAATATTCTCTGGGCTTTGGCCTTCTCAAGGAGGGGTTATATTACGAGTTATCCATTTTAGGAAAGATTATATAGTACCTCTAGCTAATAATTTAGCACTCCTAAACCATCCCTATTGATGTGATATTAGAGTTAGATATCACATGATGGAATGTTTGATAAATTAAAATTTGACACTTGTCAAACATATCACTAGGGGTGATTTTTAAGAATAATAAATTACGGATCTCAAGTATTTTTCATACTTTATATGTGGTGTATCACTTTAATAATAAAAAGAGTCATTTTGTTTTGTTTTTATTTTTTTGGGGGTCATATTTTCATGTACATTTGGACCTAATTGATGGACGAATGGAGCCGGAGTTATATGACAGACGCAGAGGCAGGAGAGGGCCTTCTAAGGCTGTGATGGTGGTCCAAGCACAATCTTTGGCCACCGGCCCCAATCTCTATCTCTCTCTACCACACGATCAATTCCGGTTTTGATACATGGTGGAGAGGAGGTATACAACAGAGGTTAGAGAGATTCAAGAACAGATAATACTGGGGCATGACAGTGAGACAACAGTCGTGTCCCCAATTTCCCCTGCTACAACCCTGTCCCTACTAGCCAAGTGGAGCTGACTAATGGCTAGAGAACATAATATACATTCGGAAGTGTAATAGATCCAAAGCAACATAGCTCAGGGTTTCAATGTTTCAACAAACAAGATGGCTGAAATACTTTCTTCTAAAATTGACCAAACACAATGAGAATGTTTTATAAAGAAAGCAAAATGCCATGAAAAGAACTAAAAAACCAAACACAGTTGGTTCCTTCAACCTCAGCTGACAAAAACCACCTGACAAAACAACAAAGACATTGAAATCCCCAATGGCGAAGATTTTACACAATTCTAAAATGCACAAAATCAATAACAGAGTGAATTAAGACAAAAATAGAACAAGTAGAAACAGAGTGCTATCTATCTGTTCCCCCCTATGTAATTACTAATCAAGACATTACTTCTTAGAAACCTTCAACAGTACACTATTCTACTTAACAAAAAAGCCATATCCACAAGCTTCAGTAATTATTAAAAAAAAATTAAAAAAAAAAAATCAACAGTTCCTCCTGTATTCTCCAAGAAGCTGGAAAATGTTCTTTTCCCTTCTACATTGCTAAAGGCAGCACCCCACCCAGAAAAAGAACGATAGTGCTACTGAATCCTCCAACGTGTGCTCTAACCAACTCTGAACGACCATCACAAGAGTTTCCATGCTGCAGCATTGAGAAATTAAAAAGAAATTTAAAAAAAAAAAGGAGGAGGAATCCTCTTGACAGAAAAACACAGTGGATAATGCATAGAAGAAGTTGAATGACTGATTTAACCAACTTGAAAACATGCAGTGTTTATTTTTAGTACATGTGAATTATAAAGCCACAGCCCCAAGGGAAAAAACGGTATGCAATAGTTTTGGAGAAATGACAATGAAAAAACTGACTTGAGCAAAGCTTACAGAAAAGGGTCCTCAGAACCATTTCATCATACATATACATGCTAAGAAGGTAACCCTTCAGTGATGAATAGAAAATTGAATTTGTGTAAAACCTAAAAAGATTGGAAAATTTTTTTTAATCATTTCATCCTGTTAAAACTTTATATTACTTAACCAAAAAAAAAAGAAAAAAGAAAAAAATAATTAATGTAATCATTTCCTAAACAAGTCACGCCCACATTCAGTAAGCTCAAAAATGTTAACAAGCAAAGTAACGCTTAAACTTCAGCAAAGTTCGAATCAAACTATTCAGATTTGGCTTGAGAATTGAGGCACCCCTCTTTCAGCTTGGTCTGAGCTTTGATAAACCTAATCAAATTTTGATTCATGAGGGTGTGGCTGAGGTACCTGTTTTCATATGAGTAGATCCGAAAAGCTTGTTTAAAACAGACTCCCTTCAAGATGAAAACAAAACAAGCACCTCACTTCTAAAAGGTATGACAATTGATTAAAACTTGCATAATGCATGGATCTGTTCTGTGAAACAATGATACCATTGCAAATAACCAAATCAAACCAAACTAAGCCTTGTGTCCCAAGCTAGTGGGGTCTGCTAACGAGACCATTGTGGATATAGAGTAAAATCAATCAAGTTGCAACTGTGGCATTCCAAAGAGCTCATTTGAACCCATGAGTACTTGTCACCCCACCAACTCTAACCACTAGAGTTGGAAGCTTTTGAAGAACTTTGATGTCTTTCCACTATAAGTTCGTGAACTCAGGCTTTGCAAATTGAATGGAGGATATACATAAACACTCAAAAACTAGTTAACAGGCTAAGATTTTGGATGAGGCATATTGAAACCATTTATCCATTGTTCTTTAAACAAGCCTCAAATTTTCCATCCCTCACTCTCAGCATAAATCATGCCGCAAGACAAATTTTTATTTTTTTCTTTCCACTTTTTAACGAACCACAAATTTCAGTCTCCAAACCACTTTTTATCCTTCATCAAGTCTTTTGCATTCCAAAACCTCAAATTGACCTCAAAACATAAATCCCTATTGTCAGAAACATCAACCACGTAAAGTAGCCCACCACATTGTTCAAAAATAAGATGCAAAGTGCAAACAGATGTAAATCACTAGCAATAAACTGATGAACTTTCAAGAAAACAAAAAGAAACAGAAACAAGAAACCAACTAAACTCAAGTGTTCAATTCAAAATGGCAAGGGCAGGGTCAATAGAAACTCAGTTGATAACTCTGACATAGCTTCCCAGCTTAAGATAAAGAGGAGCCACTCAACAATTTTTAGATACCAATGAAGGCAGGTGTAAAAATAATAGAGAACATATTGTTACTGCAGACATTTATATACCTTAAATAGGAAAGCCACTTAAAGACTAAATTTCATCTGTAGGGCCACTACCAACAATCTACCATCATAATCCACAAACTTGTCAACAGAGCAACCTACTCTTTGACACTTACCAGTTTGAGCAAATTTTCTGGATGTTTGAGAGCTAAAAATACAAGAAAAAGAAACTATTGTCCCAAAAATTACTAAATGAAAAACTTATTTTGATCATAATTCAGCTGTGCCCACAAGAAGAAAGAGGAGGAATGGGAAGACAACAGAAAAATTTGCTGAAGAATTTTGTGTGGCAGAATTGGTTTCCTTTGATTCCATAAAGGACAAATAAAAAAAAGGTTTCAAGTGAAAAGAAGGAAACAAAAAACCTTGTTTGGTTCCATTTCTCACTTTTTTCTCCATACATAAACAAACACCAAAGAGACAACATCAAAGATGTGGGACAAAAGTGATTACTATTAGGACGGGCAAAACTTTTAGCATTTAAAGGGAGGCCTACTCAATGGGCAGACATGCGGCACTTCGCAATGCTGCCCATACAATACCGACAGATGGAATTGATTACTCCTCCCTTCATTTGGCCTGCCCATACAAGTGGCATCTCAACTACAAGGTGGATTGCTGCCCCATAAACCAACAGAAGACAATATATTCCTTTTCTAGACCTGTATGCCCAACCAAATTGAACAAATAAAGCTCAATAACCAATATTTTTGTTTTCCCCATAAATGTATGCATTAAACTACCTATCATCAATATTTGTCTTCAGCCAACCTAACAAAATTTTGTTTTGAGTACACAAAATTAAGGAGAGAGACCCATTTTGATGTCCTGCCAACCATAGATTCGGCAATTTAGTTCGACACATACTACAAAACTAGTGGGATTTTGGTCAAGTTACCCATAAATTAACTACCTTGCACATGTTAACATATTTTAATTGCCAGATTGATTACAAAAAGCACCAAACACTAAGACAATCATAAAAACAAATCCATATAACCATCAAGACTTGATATAGAAACAATTTCAATCAATACAAAAGCTGTAAAGACAAACCAATTGATAACTCTAGATCTCCAAGATCGATATAAATAGAATCAATCTCAAAGGCAATAAGTCTAACCTGGAACCTCTTTCCTCGGCGGTGACATGGTGTGACAAAGAATCGCGCGTCCCAGCATCGACAAAGTCGACACAATCCCAACCACATAGAGGAACATTACCAATCCAATAACCCAAGGCATCAACATGAATCCAATAAAAAACGTAACCGAGCCACAGAGCATCAAAGCCAGCGAAATCCCTAACAGCAACGACGCAAATCCCGCCGGGGACATCGACTGGGCCGGCGGCAATGGTCGCCTCGAGGAAGACACCGGCGGCGGCGTATGAATCGCCGGAGAGTGTTCGGAAAACTGAATCGGCGTAGGAGGAGATCGAAGAATGTTGAGAATCATAACAGAGAGCTCGTAAAAGAGCTTGGAGTGTTGATCTTGTCTTCTCATTATCTTTTCCCGAGAAAATTAAAAAGAAAAACGGTAATGACAGATAGTAATAGAATGCCTAGAAAATCAGAGAGAAAATTTTAGAATTGCTAAAAACGAGGCCAATGGATAAACTCTGAGAGAAGAGTCGGATATTATCTCTCAAATCGTTATCGTTTGGTTATTTGATTGGGAAGTGCTTTTAACTTTTTTTAATACATGTGGAGAGTTCTGATAGGTAACGGTTTGTTTGTTTCTCAGGAAAGACTGCTAAAGGAGAGAGAAAGTGGAAGCAGATGCGGCGGTGCTGTTCCGATCAGAGAGAGAGAGAGAGAGAGAGGAGGAGTAAATAACATATAAATTTTCTATGGAGCGTGTTTGGATTGACAGAAACATTTATGACGCAGTCAGCACAGCCATGTCTGGATGAATGAGTTTGGTGGCTTTATCTTTAGAAGATTGGGGGCCTCATCGTCGGTTGTTGGATTATTAGGCTGACACGTCTTGGGGGCGCGTGTGTGACACGTAAGTATGATCATGAGGTACGTGGTGGGCCCAGATGACGTGGGACCTTATCCACTTCGTTGACTACCATACTCCTCTATTAAATATATTTTTTTATTATTATAATTGAGATAGTTGTAAAAAATAAAATAAAATAATTATAATTTGAGTGTGATATTTTATTTTATTAATTATTTTAATTTATTTTATTTTTATTAATTATTTTAGTTTAAATTTAATTTTTTAAATAAAATTATAATATTATCTGATTAAAATAAATGTATAATATATTTATGAGGCATATATATGTAGACACCCCATTTTTGACCGACCTTAAGACTCAGACGTCACCGATTGAGCGCTCGGTGATGTTGTATATTGTGCTCGTTCAGAAGTCTCAGAATCGCGGCCGTGCGCCCTACCTCCGGACTTCCGAACCCTCTTCTATGCCTTGTATCGGTTTGCGAACCAGACTCGGTTTTCTCTGTTTTCTTTCTTGAGGGGAGGGAGAGGTCCCGTAAACTATCTCTCAGTGGCCGTGGGCTACATTTCGTGGCCACAGGCCGTTTTGCCCATTTCGGAGCCTGGTTTCCGATTTTCGGGGCCGTCGGTAGCCAGGCCTGCTTCGGGACCACCCAACCATCTCCGATTCCTCCGATTTTGGCATGCATCTCATTTACTCCTTCGAGGACACTGGGGTCTTAGATACCCACTTCGTGGCCAAACACCACTTTCGGTGCTTAACGGCCGGTTTTCGGGATCCCGAACTGCGTGTTTTGGCCCCCGAGCATTCGTTTTGCATCGATTTTTGTTCATTTTTGGCAGGTACCTCTGTTTTATCACCAGGAAGATCACTGGGGGGTGGGAGGCCAGCAATTGTTCAGACAACCAACTTTCTGCTTGGTCAAAGGTGGTTCAACATGAATCCAGGAAGGAGAAAAGTCTGCGCGGCTTCACCGAAACGGGCGTAACTCTTTGCACAAGAGTAATTAAGATGTGAGGCCACCACCATTGGAAAGCTTACTTCCGGGGCTTCATTTTGCACTCAAGAATCTCCTAAGTCCAAATCCGGGGGAAGGAGATATGGTTGGTTGAAGTCCGGTTGGACTGAATCTGCGCGGCTTACTGAACCGCATAACTTTTTCTACAGAGGAATTTTAATGCAAGGTTTGCGGCATTGGAAAGCTAACTTCGGGGCTTCATGGCCGGCCAGCTCTCTTATTTTTCTTCTATTTACCTTGCCGGCCACCATTTCCACCGGCCACCACCGCAACTAAAGCACCTTTTGCCCACCTTTTCTCCGATTTTCTTGCCTATATAGCTGGCCTCCCAGCTCTTGTAGAAGGGTTGGAAAATTTCTCTCAAGGATATACATTGATATCTATCTCTATCTCTCCATTTTTCTCTCAAATCTTCAAGTTTAGGCTCCATTTCTTCATCATCTTCAAGCTCTACTACCACCACTCCATTACAGCTGCAAGGAAGGGTTTTTCAGAGGCTTAGGAGCAGCAAACTTGAGCCAAGAAGCAACAAGAGTGTGATCTTCAAGGGTAAGTATCAATCACCCTCTTTTGGCACTTTTTTTTGCACCATTCCTCTACCCTACTTTCTCTCTGTTTTGGACTCCGGCCCTAACTGAAAGGGGCCTTATTTTGAGCTATTCTACATGTTTGTTTAAGGGCTCAACCCTGTTTGAGCCCTCTATGATGCACTTGCTTCAATATCATTTTGTATGTCAATATCTTGCATGCTTTTTTTAGTTCATGTGTGATCTATTTCTGAGCCTGATATAAACTGTGAGTGGGCCTATTTTGAGCCCCTCTTCAACATTGAAGAAGGGCTCAACCCTGTTTGGCCTCTCTATCATGCACTTGTTTCATAATCTCTCATATTTACCGTAAATTTGCATGATTTGTTTAGTCTCTGTGCGATCTGTTTTGGAGCATGTCATGAACTGTGAGTAGGCTTATTTTATGTCCCTCTACAACATTGTAGAAGGGATCAACTTCATTGGGGGTCTCCATGTTATACTTGTCATTATACCCCTCTTTGGCCCTCATTTTGCATGCTTTGTTAGGCCTATTTTGCTTCTGTTTTCGGCCATGATCAGGTCTGGAAAGAGTCACATTTTGGCCTTCTTGTCATCTTTTGTTAAGGGTCCAAGGCTGTTTGATGAATGTTTGGCATACCTCATGTTCTAGCCTTTGTTGGCTTCATTCTTGCATGACATTTTTAGCAAGTTTTCATACTGATTTGAGGGTTGTCATAAACTGTAAATATGCATATTTTTAGTCCCTCATCAGTGTTGTAGAAGGAAATTTTTCATTTTGAGCATTGCATACATCACTTGTTTCAATACCCCTCTCTTGGCCCCAATTTTTGCATGCCATTGTTGTCCTATCTATGCTTACTATTTCGCCATGTCTTGTACTGTAAAAAATGCTATTTTGGGGCTGCCTTGCTACTGTTTTGCATGTCATGTACCAATTATGCGTATTTATTATGGCTGTAGGCCACTTCGGGTGCTTAATATCGCATTTCGGGACCATTCCGTGCATTTGGTGTCATTTCCCCACCTTTTGGGACTATTTTGCATCATTTGTGAGTGCTGAAATCCATTTGCATGTTTGCATATCATTTCCATGTCATTTCGTGCCTTAGGGCCGTTGCCTCGGCTTATGCGTGCAGCACGCATTTCGAGGCATCTCATTTTTCATCCGACGGCCTCTTATGTGAGTGTGGCTGAGGCTCTCTCATGTTAGTGTAAGTCTAGTTGCATTGCGTATGCCATTTCATGCCTTAGGGCCATTGCCTCGGTTTACGTGCCCGTGTGCACGCATTTTGAGGCACTTCATTTTCATCCATCGGCCTCTTATGTGAGTGTGGCTGAGGCTCTCTCATGTTAGTGTAAGTCCAGTTGCATTGCGTATGCCATTTTATGCCTTAGGATCATTTCCTCAGTTTGCGTGCCCGTGTGCACGCATTCCGAGACATCTCATTTTCATAGCATTGTGCATGCTAGGATTGTATTTTAGTTGCATTCATGCATATCATGCATATTGCATCGTGTTCGGGATAGGAGTTAGCCCGGGCATGAGAAACGAGGCACGTTCTGTACTCCGAGTAACGGGACGGGTCTCAATTCCCAAGTCACCGACACTCCGGATTACCCATGATGGAGTTAGGTTTTGTTGTAGCATTCATACGCATTCATCTTATATTGAGTTGTGCAATCCGACTCCTCGGCCATCATGCATCGATATGCGTGATTGGTGGCACGAGGATCGAGGCATGCATATATTTGTGAAATACATTGCTATGCCCCTTTCCTGCTCTCTGTTGCAGCAAAATGAAGAATCAGCAACTTTTCGGAGTCTGGCACGCATTTCGAGAAACATTGCAAATAGAGGCTAATTGGGGCATCCCAGTGGATTTCCGTGCAAGGCAGCCCAATATGCATCATTTCATTATCCGGAGCAGAGTCAAGGCAGCCCCTAGCTTGCACGCCAATTTTACAGCTTTCTTATTTAATTTGATAATTAATTAGGAATTTGTATATTTATTTATTTCGGACTGTATTATTCATTTATTTCGGACTGTATTATTATTTATTCGGACCCTCTGCGCGAGGGCATAATTGTAATAATTGTGCGTGAGTGTGATGTATGTCTTCCAACCCCACGTCTTTCTTCCCTTTTATTTACCTGCCTACGATGGTTAGATATAGGGCATATTTCAATTAGCATACAGTATGACAGCATGTTTGCATCATTCATCTGTTTTGCACGCACCGGGCTCGGCGCATCATACTAACTGTATTTGTATTTCAATTCCAAGTTGAATACATGTTAGTTGTAGCATTCCATGTGCCATGTTTAGAATAGTCGAGCCTGCTATAGTTTGCATCTTTGCATGTGTTGCATTAGGCATTTCTGTATATTTAGGATCATGTATGATTTCTAACATAGCTTCTATTTTGGCGTGGAGTACTCGGTGAGTTTTATGCTTTAGCATCCTTGCATGAGTGTGAGTGATTGCCATGAATAGCATGCTTACCATGAGGCTAGATGCTTATATGATATAACTGCCTTGAATGCCTGTGGGTGGAGGTTGAGTTACTTGAATTTAGACAATTCATCAAATGTTTGCTTTAAGCCCACTAGATAGTGGCAAAATCATGTTTTCTAAGCCCACCTGAGGGTGGCAAATCCATGTCTTAGCCTACCTGCGGGTAGCACCGTCAAACCATTTTTAAAGACAAACATGAAGTGTTTTGTTCCAATTCAGGCGATTTAGTTTATATTTGTATGCTGTGCGCATCACATAGTAACCTAGGCTAATAACCGGAATAAGAACTCGCAATGTTTTCAAAAACAGATATCATGGTTAGTAGAGGCCGGTCTTTGACCGGGCGAGCGGGGGTGCTCACGAAGTGACCTTCCCCAATCGTACCCAAGTTCCCGAGCCGAGGCAACTTTGGTGATGATGGACACGTGGCCTTTGGCACCGAGTCAGGGTTTCCTAAATTTCCCATTAAAAAATATTTAGGTGGCGACTCTGTATCTGGCGAAACAGTCCATGTTTGGCACTTCTTTCAAAAAATCTGTTTTCAAAACGATTTGCCGGATTTGGACTCTTCGGTTCAAGATTAAGAACCGTGACATTTGAGTCCTTCGAACTGTAGTGACCCAATATCGAACCAGAACCGGGAGGGGGGAGGACTCGCACTCCCTTCCCCCGGGATGCGTTCGGGGACGTCTACAATATAGAAAAAATTAATTTAAATAATAGGGCATATTATTGTTATGACCATTTTAAGAAATAACAAAATAAATGTCACCAATAAATATATGTGAAATATTTATATTAAAATCATTTTAATTATTTAGCTATTGAACAATGATTTGTTTGAAGGGAGGGGGGAAAACAAATTGTTGACTGTCATTACACATTACATCCAATCATCATTTGTCATTCTTCTATTGATGCTAGGAATGGCAATGGGCTGGGCCGGGGTCGAAAATTACACTCTTCGTCTTCAATCTCTGAAGGTCAAAATATTTTCGTCCCTGTCCCTATCCTCGATCCTCGGCTGGAAATCCATCACTGCCCCCGCCCCTGCCCCCAATAGGGATCTGGCTTCTCCGATCCCGAAAAATCCCCAACAATCATCAACCACAACAAACTCAACTTTAAAAATTCAAATCTGAAAAATCTCCAAAAAAAGCCTTAATCATCAACAATTTAACAAAAAAAAAAAAAAAAAAGATAACTCAACAATCATCAACAACTCAACAATTTAGTATGTTTGTTCATTACATACACACACACACAGATCTAAGAAAACCCTAACAAAAATAAAAATAAAAATTTAGAGCTAAAAATATAACACAGATCATATCCAATCCAATCACACACACAGATCAGACGCTGTCGCCACCGTTATCTTAGATTTGCGCCTTAGATCGGAGATCGTTATCATCTTGCCTTTGTTTGCTTAGGTTGTCAAGCTCTTCATGATCTGGTTCAATTTGAAAATAGAACACACATACAGAGAGTGAGTGAGTGAGAAAGAGAGAAGAACAGTGAGAGAGAGAGAAAGAGAGAGAGAGAGAGAGAGAGAGAGAGAGAAGTGGTGGTGTCGGTGTCGGTGTCAGAGACGGTGGAAGGACACCAGAGACGATCTTTAGATTTTCTAGATCTAGAGACGAAGTCGTCGAAGACATCACGAGGCAGCGGAGATGAGGTGTGAGAAAGAGAAAGGGAGAGAGAAGTGGTGGTGTTGGTGACGGTGGAAGGAAGAGAGAGAGAGAGAGAGAGATGGTTTCACAAAGCAGAGGGAGGGGGAGAAGAAAGAGAGAGAGAGAAAGAGAGAGAGAGAGAGTTGAGAATTTGAATGGATAAACTCTATGGAAAATGCGTTGGACCCCTAGTGGGGGTGCTGGGGGTCCTTGCTGATTGGCTGAAAAACAAATTTTTTTTTTTTTGGGACTTCAGCCACTGACAGTGTACCATGTGGCACTGGGGGTGCCCAGTCACTGGGGGTCCTTAGCATCACTCAAACTCTAAATACACCAAACACACATATTATATATATATATATATTCTAAACACACTAACACATATTATATATATATATTCTAAACACACTAAACACATATTATATATATATATGTATACGGGGGCAACGGGGATGGTTTGGGGAAATTGCGAGGTGGGGCCGGGGCTAGGGCTGGGGCCGGGGAACCCATCACCGTCATCGGTCTGAAAATTATTGGGGATGTGTTTTTTAATACCACCCCTGGCCCTGTGGGGAATAATTTTTGAGAAAAATCCTATTTATCGGGACGGGACGGTCTGAGTCTCCGTCGGGTCGGGTTCAAATTGTCATCACTAATTGATCATATTTAAAAGTATCTCAAATTACTAAATAACTTCCCAAATATAAGAGGGGTTGGAATTAACCCATGTTTTAATTTTTGATGCGTAGGATTTCTTTTTCTGTATTTATTTAAGTTGATTAAATTATTAGTAGAAGAACAGTAAAACAAAATTTTATTCCACCCCTATAATAATACCATGTGATATGTGTCTATCTAATAATATGGTATAGATGATTTTTTTGGCAAAGAATTAGAGATAAAGTAACTCCATAATTGAATATTATTAGTTATTGGGCAAATACATAAATCATGGTGAATTCTGAATTTACGTATTATTTTTTGTTGGAATGAAGAGGGTTATGATTTTTTTTAAAAAAAAAATTCCTTCTCTTCCTAAATTAATTTATTCACAATCATTAATTGTAACTTAAGTCAAAATTCACATATTTTGACTTATTTATTTATTTTTTATTTTGCCCCTTTCAAAGAGCCTCAACAAAGAGAAATTATTCCATGAACATAAGGCACTGCTATATGGTGTTCCGTGAAGATTGTTGTTGATGGAGAGAACGGGCTATGATTTTGTGTTATGGATTGAAAGACTGGCACAAAGTTTGATGATTGAAGTGTGATATAGGTAACATGGTGTCCCATAACATAGAACAAAATTTTAATTGACTAATGATATCACGTCATAATTAATATATAATATTATTAGTTAATAACAAATTATTATATATGTATAATTAATTCCATTTGTGTTATGTATAAACAGCGATTATATGATCATAATAATGTTGGAATGAGTAGTTACATTTCAATTGTAAATTCATTTTCTTATATGTAAGATTTAATAGAGTTAATTATACCAAGATTCCTTTAATTATTAATAAATATTACTTTATTCCTTTCATTTATCAATTCGGACCTATTAATGCCTTTAACTATGAAAATTATACACATGTATTCATTTTGGGAGTAATCCGAAGGGGTAAAAGCGAGGGAATAAAAATATATGCATTTATAAATTAAGAAGTGAAGAAATAAGTAATAATCAGTTAATGCTGGTGTAAATAGCCCAATTTATAAGGTGATTCTGGGTAAGCCAGTGATGGGTAGAGGATGCTCCGTCGTGCGCATTGAAAGGCTAGAATAGGGGGAAATTCTACTATACATATTCTTCTTATATATATATATATATTTAAATTATGATTGATTTTTTTTCTTTAATAATGATCTTATTTTAATTATAATTTATGAGATCTTTAATTATGAGTAATGTTATTAGCACTCAATCTATTATTTTGGACCCCTCATTTCTTTAGACTCCTACTTATGAGTTTTGAAACCATTAAATTTTCTTTTTTCCTCCAAAATAATACTAAAATTATCATTGTAAAAATATTTCACCAATTCAATTGAATGCATACCCTCACATCCCAAAAACACCTCTCTTCCAAAACCTTTAACAAAACCCACGAAGAAGAAGAAGAAGAACCAAGTATGATTACTGTCTCTCCGCCTCATTCTTTTCTTCAATTTAACCATTGTTCTCTCTCTCTCTCTCTCTCTCTATATATATATATATATGCCGCTTCATCCTTTTCTTCAATGATTAATGTTCGGTAACTTGTTTCCGAACAAATAATAAATGTTCGGTTACCGGTTTCCAAACAAATAAACAATGTTCGGCCCTGTGTTTCAGAATTTCAATCATATGTTCGGGAGTTCAGTCCCGAAAAATGACGAACATATTTTATTATTTTTGTTTTTTTTAAAAAAAAAAATTTACCCTTACAAGACCAATCTCCTCTGAGCAAAAAACACCATCAAAGTTATGAACCTTTTCTGAACTTTTATTGTTGTACTCCTCTCGTCTCATGGAGTTGTGGTTGCCGAAAAAACTAACTCATTATCATTGCTGGAGAAGTGCAAGTAATCAAATGGTTGCTATCGTTATTGTCGGAATATTGCCACTAAAAGATTTTTAAGGTTTTGAGAGTGGGTAAGTTTTGAAAGTGGAATTTAGGGAAGATGGATGGGTGGTGATAAAAGTAGATGCTCTTATAAACCTTAATTCATGATATAGTGGGTGTGGATTTAATTATGAAATGGGGTGTGCCAAATTAATGATATCATTTTTAGTAATTTTATTTAAAGTTATTATTGTAATAAAAAAATGTTAAAAATTGAGAGGTCCAAAATAATTCATGAAATATTAATAACAGCACTCTTAATTATACCTATGTATTGTTTACTTATGACTTTTTTTAATTTTTTAATTATGATTAAAAAATATAAAATTATTTTATGTTTTTCTTTAATTATAAGGTGTACATAATTGAATTTTCCATTACATATATAGTGTGTGTACCGTCCACCATGCTAGTGCTTCAGCGCGCAGACACTGCTTGCAATTTGTCTATGGTCTTCTTTCTCTGCTTTTTACTGCATGAATGCGGTTAAGCTGCGAGGCATGAGACTTTCGTTAAAATTTTATGAGTTTTGCAATTCCTCCTTGATGAGAGATAAGAATCAAAAGTCCAATTAGTGAGGTGTACATTAAAAAGGCAATGGATTATGAATTTTAAAAATGGACTTGTGGAGAGAATACAACAGGGAATAAAAATATGAATGAAAAACAAATTTTCTCATCTCTCTGTGAATTCCTCTAGAGTTGGTTTGGAATATCCTAAAAAAATACAACTTATTGGTGGATTTGGATTGGATTTGGGTTGAATTTGATGTGATGTGTTAGAGAGGTAATGTGATTTAAATAAGATGATGTGACTTAAATAAAATAATGACTTTTTGACTTATTTAGGTTATGCCAAACTACAGCATTGGTGAAGTGCAAAAGTTAAGGCCAACTTTTGATAAATTACAAGAAGTTGAGCAACATACTCTTAATTGAAATTTTGTTTGAATGTTAAGAAAGTCTGCTCTAGTTGTTACACAAACAATCAGGGGTGAACTCAGAATAACATAATTCTAGAGACTTTATCTCAAACATTAATACAACATCTAACATAGAATAACATAGAGGAAGAATCATGTTAGGAGAACAGAGGTTTATTACATAAATAATACTAATAATCGATAATCAATAACCCAGGGCAATATTAGATACATGGAGAAATCAAATTTTTTTAGTCAGTGTTACAAACATTCTCACACATCAACGTCTCAATTCCCAAAGGTGTTTTGGCAGGGTGTGTTGGGACTCCACTTGCAAATATGTGCGTGTAGTGCGGTGTGGAGATCTACTCAAAGCAAATGAAGCATTGGCTGTTGTGAATGAGAATTCATATATTTATTTCCAAGGTGGTCATTAGATGCCATCACCACCTTGTTCTCTGCCTTATTTCCATTGGTCTCCATTGCAGCTATCTGTAAGTTTCACAAGCATGCATGGTGATTAAGCATTCTTTTCTCTTTTTTTCACATAAAAGTCCTTCAGGTAGTAGTATCTCTGTATGAAGGTATTTCTATTTTCTGTGCATACCTGATTCGCTAGAAGCTTGTTTTCTTCCTGCAGAATTCTTTCCTGAAGAAAAAAGTATTAGGATAAGTAATTGTGAATAGACCTTGTTTTCAGTCATCATATATAGAGGTGACCATTGGTTCAATGTTAAAATCTTGGCCTAATAACCTTGAAGTAATGGGTTCAAGTCTGAGAGTAATCACTTTGCGTATTATGTCAAAGGTTAGGTGTGTATCCAATTTTTTCCCCTCCCAAACATATATTAATGTGTACTAACTAGGAGTTGTATTGGTTTTATTTTCTCAAGTCCTCTGAAAAAAGATTCTATATACTTTCACAACACTTGCGCTTCCGAATGTCCATTAAAAGAAACAAATTATATAAACAATATACTCATAAAGCATGGAAGTATCAACCTAAGTGCAGTTATCCGAATGCTAGATGAACAAGATCATACAATGAGATATAGTTAGCAATATCCTTTAGTGCGATCAAGATTACATTACCATAGCAGGGGATAAGTTTAATCCATTTACTGCAAATTACCCTGCTAGTTCTCCCATTAAATACCTATAGAAGACTTGGTGCAACATTCTCTTGATAGGGCAGAACGGCGAAAGTAGATTCCACCTGAATGGATCTAATGGTGCAGATTAGTTCGATGTGGTCTGGTCAACTACAACATTAGATTTAAATGCAGTTTCTAACTCTTCCTGAAAATAATGGAAATTTCTCAACAAATTGCGTCCAACATTTTGTAGTCAAAACAAAATGATAAATAAATCTGCATGTAACTGGATAATACTACACTAATGTGGTGGAAAATTAACGGTACTTATTTGAGCATAATTAATAAAAGAACCAAACAATTTAACCAATCTCTCTCTTACTAACCACAGTTATCAAAATATAAACCATTATTCACAGCAGCAATTAGAATTAAAATAGATGACACTTTATTTAAAATTATATCTTAACAAGAAGCCATGCACGAAATTGAAAATGTGAGAACATGAGAAACATAAACAATCACATACCTTTTCATGAAGAGCCATTATGGACTCCATCATTAGTAGTGTCTGCATAAAAGAAAACTTAATGAGAATTGTAACATAATGTATCTAACATGCCTCGTTTGGGAATATATGATTTTAGTCAAAAAGTCAAAAAGTCACTAAAAAAGCCCAAAAAACCAACAAACTATAGAATAAAATAAAATAAAAAAAGTCAAATGGTCTATTTTCTCTCTATTTTTTGCAATTTTTTGTGTAAAAAGTCAAACAGTCATCCCCAAACATACTAATTTTTTTGCCTCATATTTTGGCCAAAAAATCAAAAAATTACTAAAATAGTCTATTTCCAAACGAGGCAATTTATATAACCCAACTTTTCATTTAACACGAAAAAGTAATATCAATAATAAATCAAATAAATATATTAGCTTCTACAAACAAAGTGGCAGTCCATGACATGGAACCATGTTCAACGGTGTACAATCTCTAAATAACAAATTGTTTAAGAGAAATGAGAACTCTCAACAGAGGTAGTTGATTTACTATGCAAATAGAAAGAATTTGCAGAATTTTATAATCCTATAAACTACTAAATAGGCAAAAAAGTTGCATCCATGTGACATGATATAGAAATTGCCTAAAAATAGATGAAGGATAGATAAACCAAATGAATAAATTGATGACGTTTGAATGTTTCCTAGGATTGCAAAACGAAATACTAAGCCTTGTTGATTTCCACTCTGAACCATGATATTAAATGAATTGATTAAGAATATCTCTCTTTTTAAAAGACACGACAGGCAGTCAGTGGTTAGACCTTAGAGACATTAGATTCTTTCATGGCACAACTACAAGATGGGATGAGATCTGGTAAGACTTCATCTGAATTCTTTTATACGGTGCTTGGTCACGATGGAGTTCCTTTCTTCCTGGCCAATTGTTTCATTAAAGGTGGCATTTTTATTATCAGTTAGTGCAACAAAAGGCCGATTAATGATTTACAGTTTGAGAAGGGTAACTAAAGTTTGACTCATTGGTGAAAGAGGACATGACTGACATACTTCACCACATTGAGGTGGCTAGGAGATCTAGAGGACATGACTGACATACTTCATCACATTGGTACTATTGTTTGGGTGGATATTTTGAAAATCTTTTGTTGGCCTACCCTTACGGGCTGTGTAAGGGATAGTTTTTATTTGGTCTCCAATTTTGTATCAGATTTTTGAGCATATGGAATATGTTCATGGTTCACATACAATTTGTATGGGGATCCTGAACACATTTAGACCATGTTTGTTTAGGCGGATTGGATTAGGTTGGATTAGCATTCTAATGACTAATAGTCCTAGGATTATAAATATCTTTGGATTGTATATCCTATCTTATGTTTGGATTGAGTTAGGATTATAAAGAGGGACTAATAGTCCAGACTTTGGCTTAGTCCTCCAATTTATATCCCACCCCCCTTTGTGAGATTGAATAGTCTATCATATGTGGGATACCATATCCGGATAGATTGTTAATCCATATTTCAATTGTTAAACCAAACATCAGATTCATAATTTTATTGGACTATTAGTCCAATCTCAAGCTCATGTCTATCCAAACAAACATGGCCTTAAGGAATCAAAATCTATTTTGCAGTATGACTGTAGTCTACCTATATGTGTTATAATTCTAAGTTATTTAATTATTTGGTATATTAATATCCATCCAGTTAATAGCTTTGGAATTTTTAAGTTTTATATTTATCTTGGGTTTGTTAGTTGAAGCTGTTTTTTGTCTCAGCTTGTTCTTTGTTTGGCATGTCTATATAGGTTGTTTTTAGGCCCGGTTGTATTTGTGTAATTTTAATGTTTTTAATTAATGACTTATTCACCAAAAAAAAAAAAAAAGAAGTGGCTAGGAGATCTAGACGGTCTGTTTTGGAGTATGACTTCAGTTTGCCTATCTGTGTTATAATTCTAAGTTATTTAATTGTTTGGTATATTAATATCCATCCAGTTAATAGCTGTGGATTTTTCAGGTTCTATATTTATCTTGGGTTTGTTAGTTGAAGCTATTTTTTGTCTCAGCTTGTTCTCTGTTTGGCATGCTTTTATAGGCTGTTTTTAGGCCGGTTGTTCTTACTTGAATAGTTGGGGTTAGGGCCTGGGGCATGCCCCTTGTATTTGTGTAATTTTAATGTTTTTAATTAATGACTTATTCACCAAAAAAAAAAGAGAAGTGGCTAGGAGATCTAGACGGTCTGTTTTGGAGTATGACTTTAGTTTGCCTATCTGTGTTATAATTCTAAGTTATTTAATTGTTTGGTATATCAATATCCATCTAATTAATAGCTTTGGATTTTTCAGATTCTATATTTATCTTGGGTTTGTTAGCTGAAGCTGTTTTTTGTCTCAGCTTGTTCTCTGTTTGGCAGACATTTATAGGCTATTTTTAGGCTTGTTGTTCTTGCTTGTATAGTTGGGGTTAGAGCCTGGGGCATGCCCCTTGTATTTGTATAATTTTTTTGTTTTTAATTAATGACATTCACCCAAAAAAAGAAGAAGAGGTGGCTAGGAGATCTAAACAGTTAATTACTCGTATTGTTTTGAGGTGGCTTCGCTTGGAGATGTGGACAGTTTTGAATGTGTTGACAATGGTCTATGATTCCTGTGTGTGATGATGAGTTGGTGTAATATTGAGAGTGAGGCTTCCTATTCATAAGTTAAAACTTTTGATAATTTAGTTGCTTCTATTTTGTTGGATTTAAGAATCATTTCATGTTCATACATTGCAGTTTCTTCAGAGAACTACATATCATGTAGATTGATAATTATTTATTATTTGATGCTTTTAATAAAATTGTTGCTTATCCAGAAATGTATGCTTTAGGCAGACAAGATCTTTCTTTTTTGACAAGTAAATAAATGTATTAAAAAAGCATCAAGGGGATGCCACTAATTTATATCACCCAAAAAACCTAAACTAGGGTCTCATAGGACCCCTCAAAATCCTATACATCTTATCTGAAGTATAAACAAAATCCAAGTATTGATCCAGATTAGGTCTTTGGTCTAACTCTCTTTGACAACCAAATGTTCAAAATCCCAACAAAACAACTCTACAGTCTACACGTGTTCCTCATATCCACAAAAAATTCTCCTAACAATCCACAAGAGACAAAGGGGCTTTTCATCTCTGCTTCCCTACTCGGCCTCCCCACCAACTGTGCAACAAGCCCACGACAACCCCATCATCATCAAACTCAGGCCCCACAACTCCTACATGCCCTTAAAATTTCACCTGAGCTATGAAAACAATACTGCATGTAGTACAATAATATTACTAAGTTCCTGGGAACACTAATAAAAAAGGGAAGAGTGTTTACAAGTCACAGACAAAAATTTTACTGCAGCTTTACAGGATTGATTAGAGATCACCAAAAAAAAAAAAAAATTGTTATGAAGGGGTGGTGACCACTAGTAGATCGCCTGCTGGAGAAACAAATGAATTTCCTATCACTGTAGGGTTACACCAAGGATCTACCTTAAGTCCTTATTTTTTTGCTTTAGTTATGGATGAGTTGACAAGAAATATCCAGGATGATGTGCCATGGTGCATGTTTTTTGCAGACGATATAGTGCTAGTGGATGAGATTAGAGAAGTTCATACAAAGTTGAAAATTTGGAAAAAAACTCTTGAATCTAAAGGATTCCGGATAAGCAGAACTAAGACAGAGTACATGGAGTCTAAATTTAGTAACAGTAACAATGAAAACAGAGGAGAAGTAAAGATTGAGAACCAAGAACTGCCTAAGAATGAACATTTTCGTTATTTAGGGTCGATTATCACAACAGTGGGGGAGATTAATGTAGATGTGGCTCATAGGATTAAGGCAGGATGGTGTAAGTGAAGAAGTGCATCTGGGGTACTGTGCAATAGACGAATACCCACTAGACTTAAAGGTAAGTTCTAGAGAACAACTATTAGACCAGCATTGTTGTATGGGACGGAGTGTTGGGCAATCAAGAAACAACATGTAGATAAGATGAGTGTGACTGAGATAAGGATGTTAAGGTGGATGTGTGGCAAGGCTAGACAAGACAGAATTAAGAATGACTGTATTCAGGAATGGGTAGGAGTAGCACCGATAGAAGATAAGTTGAGAGAGAATCGATTGAGATGGTTTGGTCATATTCAACGGAGACCAACAGAAGCAGTAATGAAGAGATGTGATGCGTAACAGTAGATGAAAGTGTTAGGGGACGGGGTAGGCTTAGATTAACGTTGATTAGCGTTATAAATAAAAATATGGATCTATTTAATTTGACTAACGAAATGGCCTTTGATAAGGTCGTGTGGAGAAGAATGATTCATGTAACCGACCCCATTTGATGGGACTTAAGACTTGGTTTGGTTTGGTTCACAAATACTTGAGGAGACAAGGAAATTACAAAACGAGAATCGAATGATTCTTAGATGAAATTTGAAAGTAAATTGTGATTTATGGTATAGGTTCAAAGCTCTAATTGCCTACTCTGTAACACATAGTACATGCAAACGTTTCATCAGTTCTATGGTAAAATATGAAAATCCTACTTGCACTGCAAATGATGTGGGTTTATGAGGTCGAGTGAGAATAATAAGATGGACGTTGACCTTTCTAGACTTTATTTGCATTAATGCAGCATCAAATTCTTTCTCTAGTTGGATGAGGTCAGTCACACTAAGCTGGTCCACATAGGGCTCTTCCAGGTGCCTGTCAGAAAATGAGATTATAAGTCGTTTGATGTCATGCATTATGCTAATTAAGACAGGCCAAAAGTGAATTAGAGAGTTATTGCCTTTTGGTTATTTGTAAAAGCTCCGAAATTGTCCGAAAACTGGCAAATCTGGACTGAAAAATTTAGAATACAGGTTAAATTTTTTGTCAATGGAAAACAAGATAGAAAGACAAATCAATATGCAGATGGATCAAAGATTAAAAAGTTTATAATCCACTGGATAACAGATTGTAAAATAGCCCCTTTGACTAATTTTGAACACTAGTTTAATCATTGATTAGATATTATTGAATATCTAGTGAGACTCATAGGCACCTTCTGCATTACTTCGGCAAAAACTAAACAATTTTGAACACTCGGAATTTTTAGGAGACGCAAAACACAAGATACAAATTAACATGGAAAGATTTTAAAATCATAAATCACTGGTTGTTACATCTAGTACAGATCAGTGTAGAAATGTGTGTAATTGTTTGGACAAATAAGACTGAATTTTACTGGACTATTCCCTGAGGAAAAAAAATTCTTATTTTAACTCGACTCTCCACAAGCCAGAAGAAACTGTTGTGCAAAACAGTGCAAGAAAAGATCGGGAGTAGTAACTTAAACCTCATTCAAAGGTAACAGACAAAGCTACTGCAATTACCTCTGCTTCACAATCACCTGTTGAGAACCTTCCTTTTGCCCCAGGGTGGTGATGATATTGCTTGAGGATCTTGGCCATACTGAATCATAAGGACTAGTCAGCTTGATCCTCATCCAAAGTATAAAGTAAATATAAAACATTCCAAATATTATGGTTTGAGTAGACGCACAATGAAGTTTGAATTTCATTAATTTCGCATACATTCAATCCTTCAATGCCAAAAACAAAAAATAAAAAAACCTGAAAGATTCTAAACATGTTTCAAATTTATATTCAATGCATTAGAAGAACATGTAAAAACACCCACATGTTTCAAATGCATACTCACATGTTTCAATTTGTATAACACTTGCCTTAATCTCATTCTGTATAATTTTTTTTGTTTTTTCCCTATAATATTTCCCTTGGTTTCAGTATAAACACATCTTGTGTTATCTTTTCCAAGTTTCCACATATACAGTCATGATGGGCACTACAACAACCTAACATCAGACTGTCAAACTAGGTGCAAAATTTTACCTGCAATAAAACGAAAAGAGTGAACACTGACGTATTATAGAACAGTATTTGCTCGGCCATGGTCATTCACACCTCATTTTCATAGGGTATGCCAAGTAGTGATTAGGAGCACTGCTTGCCCGAGCACCTCTCCAATCTGTCACTTCAACTAAGCAGCAGCAACATAAACTCTCTTAGCACGGGTGATTAAGGTCTTATACTACCATCCTCTTTTCCCCTCGTCTTCTCCTCCCCCACCTTTGACAATTCTTGGCCATTGAAGTGCCTGCCATCTTTCTATACGTCTACAACCAAACACCCCCTACACCTAATACCAGCATAATAGTAACAAAAAAAGGTGTACTAAATTCCTTTGATTATTGCTTGGTTGTTTCTGTTGTACAAACTTGGTAATGGTCCTGTTTGGTAGAGCTGCGGGAAAGTGCTTATAGCTCATGCCTAAACAGCTTATAGCTTATAACTTTCAGCTAAGCTGATTTCCAGCTTATTCTTAAAGCATCTCCTGCCCCACTCAAAGAATAAGCTGATTTCTGACTTCCAAAAAGGTATAAGCTATAAGTTATAAGCTAAACCAAACACATCAAAATAGCTTAAATTAAGCTGAAAGCTGAAATAAACTGTAATTAAGCTCTGCCAAATAGGCACAATATCTTTAATTAATTTTGTTGATGCTTGTTGGTTGGTATTTAATTTTATTGAAATCACTATAAGAAACACACATTTGTCAGAGCAAAAAAAGGTATTGGCAAAAGTCTTGGCTAACAAAAAATGTTACATAGGCAACTCATAAAATAAGGTGTATCGAGAATGTTTTTACCGACACAAAATCACTACGTCAGGGAAAGAAAAGAAAAGAAAAAAGAGATTACTGACACAATAATTCGTTGACAAAAGGCTTGAACCGACGTAGATAATTAATTACTTCATTGGAAAAGATGGATATAATAGAGGTAGAGTGTCACTTTTGCCGAAGCAAACAACTGGTGGTAAAAAGATGATTTTGCAATGCACAAGTTGCATAGGCAAAAGTAAATGTAATATTTTTATTTATTTTTTAATGCTTATGTCTTTAATTAATTTTGCCGAAGATTTGTAATTGTATTTGTTGTGTGCCTTATCTTTTTGTTGGATATTAGTATTTGGAAGCAAGTGAACTTGATTTTCTAGCTCCACTCAACTTTTCAAGAATCGAGTTATATTACATGAATAAGAACTTTCCAAAGGCCATCTAAATAAAGAAAGGTTCATGATCTCTATGTTCTCTATGTTTATATAGACCATACACAACATTGATATTTGATCTATATGAAGAGTTTGTAAATCACTTTAATCAATTCACAAATGCAAAAATAAATAAATAAATAAGAAAAAAAAAGAAAAAAAAAAGAGTATATTTAGTTAAATAAATTTCTAAACAATAAAATATACCGTAAAATCCGTTTAGCGCCTTGATGCACCTAGAGCTATTTAAATAATTGAATACGAGTACAACTTGTTACATTTGTATTAAGAAATTTATTTTTAACTTGGAATAATGTACAAATTAGTTAAATTGTTTAGTTCATTAAGATTCAACCTACAATTCACGTTTAACGCCAAAAGAAAAGTATAAATTAAAATTAAATATCATTATATTAAATAAGTTTGATGGATAAGCATAAAAAATTTCAATAAAATTAATTTTACCTCTGTATAGAAGAAAATACTATTCCGATTAAGGTATGACCTTAGTATATAGTAGGAACCCTTGAGGTATGGCAAAAATTAAGAAAAAAAAATTACTCACTACAGATACGGTATATTTGTTACAATACCCGTGTTTCATAGCTAATCCCTTATTAAAATAAGAGAGGTTAAAGTGAATTTTTTTTAAAGAGTAATGTTAGACCCCAAAAAAATCACTCTTAAAATTACTCACATTAACGTGGTTGGGTCTTACTTTATTGATTTCTAAATAAATCAACAATTGATATGTTATACCATAGAGATAAATTAAAGGTGATGTCTCAAGGTGGATGTTGTCCTAAGAGTAATGTCATAAATCCATAAAATATTTCTGACATCAATGTACATGATATTGGGTCTTCACTTGCTTGATTTTTAAATAAAGCAACAATTGACATGCAATAATCCACATCATTTAAGGTAAATATGAGGTATTTTTTTTATAGAAATCATAGGCATTTTTGTTTTTGTAAAATATACATTTAACTAAATTGTGTTATAATGAAAATACTTTTCAACTTCATTTATCAAAATATATATATATATATATTTTCAATGATGATGCATAGCAGATCTCACTTTCACAGTAAAATTTGGAGAATGATAATACCAATATGAATATATACAACCAAAGGCAAAATTGCATATGATTATAAAAACGGTAGATCCAAATGGTAAAACAAAATTCAAATAGCCTGCTCCAAATAGTTCGAGGCAATTTTTTAACTAATTACAATGACAATATCAATAAATGCATCTAACTTATAACAATCAAATCTATTTTCACTTAGTAATGAGTATGACCATCAAACTTAGTGCCTAGAAGCCTATTTTGTACGTCCCCAACTAACTTGAGTAATAGAGAAACATCAACTATTTTTAGTTACTACAACTTGGGATGTTTATTACAACCTATAGTTTTTACTTAAAAGATCAAATTTTGTTTGAATAGCATATTTAAAGTCTAATATTGACAAGTTTGAATTGTCATTCCTAGTTAGAAAGCATAGACACAACCAATCACTTCACCTTTGCTTACACTTCTTTAAAACTTGCTATACTGAAATCCATTAGTGAACTTTCTTCTTTCTCCTTACCATTTTTTTTTTTGGCATGTAGGTTGGAAACTTGCACTCACTCATTGGAGTTCCAACATTAGATCTTGAAGCATTAGTGTAAAAGTCAAGAACAATAAAAATCATAAAATAAAAAAAAAAACAATAAAAAAGATGGAAACGAAAGCTTCACATCACAAAAGTAAGCATTATGTAAATTATGTACAAAAAGTATCTCAAAGCAAAAAGGGGCCAATCCAATTAACCTAACCTACTAACAACAATAAAACATTGGCAAAAAAAACTAGACACTAATGATTTGTGGCCATGTATACAATAATTTCATTTTAATAGACTAACCATATGTATTAGTATTATGTTGGTTTTGTTCAATCTCACACCCGAACCAAAGACCAAAAAACCCCATAATATAACACCCATAAATGAGAGTCATATCATATCATAGACCTCTTCCAGCTTTTCCTTCACTCACTACCATCATCGTTCACCTTCCCTTTCCTTCACCATCATAGATCATTCGCATTCTTTCCAATACCTCATTTCATGCGGTGAATGCACTATGGAATCCTTGATTTCATTGATCGCAATTGTGCCCCTTCCTTTATTGTTGCCTATACAACAAAAATCTCCATTGTCGACGATATGATGCTCCACAAAATCCACAACTTCAATTTGTTGCAATTGGATTAGCATCATCCAACCATATTTTTCTTTTGTTCCCTTGAAGTGTATTTCTTTTTTCTTTTTTTAAATTTCAACAAATTTTTAGACTTACTCACATGGTGCAATCTAAACCAGTGGTTGGATAACAGTATAAATTACATGAAAGTGAGAAATTTCAATTTCAAAGTTAACACACCAATCTTTATGGAAATGTGAAATTTCGAACTTTCATGAAGAAAATTGTGAAACATTCATCTCATAAAAGTGTGAAGTTTGACACGTTTCCTTTCTTGTTATTTAAAGTGTGAAATTTCACTTTGAACATATCCAACTTATGAAAGTATGAAATTTGACAAAGATAGATAATTGAGAAACATCATCTCATAATTTAGGCCAAGTTTGGGAAGTATAAAAAAAGTCAAAAATTTATTCAAAAAGTTAAAAAGTTATCACTATTCACCAAAAGTCAAAAATTACGGCTGCACAACTCCCAATCCTAATTTTCCCCTACACACTAATTTATATAAATTTTTAATACACATTTTTCCATAAAAAGTCAAAAAGTTAACTCAAACATCCATATTTTTTTCTTCAACTTTTAGTCCAAAAAGACAAAAAATACACTTATTTAGGACACCCCAAACAACCCCTTATTCTCATTTTAAAATAGTAAAATTTCATTTTGAGGCCATGCCAATTACATCTCACTTCGCATTTTTAAACCTTGAAACTTCATAGTTTTTTATTTTTATTTTTTATACCTTGAAAAGTTTGAAATGCAACTAGATTCCCATGGCTTTCACAATTTGTTAGGGCCTTTTTTTTTTTTCCCAATTTTACAAGATTGAAATTTCACATTTTTTTTTTAGTTCAAATTTGAAATTTTTTAAAAACTAATTTCACACATTATACAATGGGACTTTATGTGTTAACAAAAAAGAGTTGGGATCTAATAGTAAATAATTCCACCCAAATAGCACTTCCCACTAATTCTTTTTTTTTTTTTTTGCCTTTTTTACCATACCATACCCATAAGAATAATGCATACCAATGAGAGCATTGAATAGTTTTTTTTTTATCACGGAATTACATAACAAATTAATCTAAAATTTTGTCACGAATTGTATGGCAAACATGCCATGATTGTGGAAGACTTTTGGAGTTAGGAGAACCAAGTGAGCCGTAATAAATTCTAGTGTCTTGCATCTAGTACCTCTTGATTCAATTTTGGTACTTCTAGGTTGTGGGGGCCATTTTTTTGTCCTTAAGAGTGTTTTCCTTGAGGATGGCAAACTCTAAAAAAGATGGGATCTAATAGTAAACAATTCCACCCAAATAGCACTTCCCACTAATTCTTTTTTTTTTTTTTTTACCATACCATACCCATAAGAATAATGCATACCAATGAGAGCATTGAATAATTTTTTTTATCAAAGAATTACATAACAAATTAATCTAAAATTTTGTCACGAATTGTATGGAAAACATGCCATGATTGTGGAAGACTTTTGGAGTTAGGAGAACCAAGTGAGCCGTAATAAATTCTAGTGTCTTGCATCTAGTACTTCTTGATTCAATTTTGGTACTTTTAGGTTGTGGGGGCCATTTTTTTGTCCTTAAAGAGTGTTTTCCTTGAGGATGGTAAACTCTAGTGGAGAAAACGCAAAAGATGATACTCACCCAAAGATTCAAATGTGGGAAACAATGAAAAATAAATAGAAGGAGCAATTCTTTCTTTTCAACACACCTTAGGTTATAAGAAACGATTCGAAATGGTTGAAACAACCTAAAATAGTGAAAGAATATGTAAAGAAGTTCATTTCTTTGAAGTTGGATATGAAGAACATGTCATAGAAAGCTAAGCTCTTCAATTTCATGTTTGAATTACAAAATTGGCCACAATTAGAACTCCTCAGGTAGGGAGTCAAAGACTTACCCTTTACCGTGGCTGCAACTAATTGCTTGCTTGACCACAAATTAGTTAGAACTCCACAAGTAGGGAGTCAAAGACTTGCCCTTTGCCATGGTTGCATTGCAACTAATGGCTTTTTTTACTACAAATTAGGCAAGGATTATATATCGAAAACCAATAATGCAAAAGGAAGGGAAAAACTAGAAGGAGGAAAGTTTGGTTTCAAGAAAAGCAAAGAAAGTTCCAAGTTCAAAAAAAAAAGGAGACAGGAGAGTTCACAAAGTAAATGTATCCAAAGTCAAATAAGGGTTGCTTCATACATCAAGGGCAGGTTCATAGCAGAGGTGATGAAAGGCCAACAAACACATAGTAGAGCAAGAGGCTGGATCCCAGTTGTAAGGCAGAGGGGTAGGCAAGAACGACGGAGGCATGGAGGAAGTAGAGATGTGTTCACCATATTCGTGGATAATCTACCTACTTCAGTGAGCCCGAAGGGGCTTTACACCCTCTTCAATAAGTTTGGTGTGGTGCAGGATGTATTCATCCCGTATAAAAGAAGAAAGACAACTAACACAAGGTTTGGCTTTTTAAGGTTTGATTGTTTTGTGGCAGCTACTTTTGCAGTGCAAAAAGCCAATGGGCTATGGGTGGATGATAAGGCAATCGAAGTGAAGCATGCGAATCTTGGGAAGGAGAAGGTAGGGGGAGTTGTATCAACAAAGCCAAGTCCTCTTCCAGTTAAGGGGCAAAATGGCGATCGAGGAGAAGGATGAAGGTGGGTACCAGTCTTGACAGATCAGAGATCATATGCAGAGGCGGTAAAAGGCAAATCGTGTGGTGCCAGTGGAAACATTACACTGAAGGCTGAAGAAATAGGGAATGGGTGGTTGTATGAGAGTGTAGTTGTTCGCTTGAAAGAGAGTTATGCTACAGTCAACTTAAAAAAGGAGATTGAAGCAATAAGAGTGGAGGATGTCTTGGTGAGAGAAAGTGGGGGTTGAGAGGTGGTGATTACATTCAGGTCTAAGGAGGAGATGGTAATGAGACTGAAGCCCATTAAGGAGTTGATTATGGAATGGTGTGAGATTATTTCTGAAGGCAAATATGGACTGGTTCTAGAGCAGGAAAGAAGTGTTTGGTTAAGTTGCTATGGCATCCCATTGAATCTCTGGAATAGTACAAATGTGAAGAGGATTGGTGGATTATAGGGCCATTTTCTGTACTGCGGGGGAGATATGAATCAGCCCAAATCTTTTGCATGTGCCAAGATAAAGATATCCACTAAATGCATGGAACCAATTAATAAGGTTGTAAATTTGGAGTGCCGAGGTGTGTCATACACAGTGAGAGTCTGTGAAGAACAAGTGGTGATAAAAAAACTAATGAATGTGGTGTGCCAATGCCAAAAGAATCAAGAGATGGAGGAACTAGGTAGTTCAAATGCCTTACAGAACCTGGACATGGCAAGGACCAATAGGGACAAGGAAGGAGATGCTGACATAGAGGATGACTCAGACCATGGTCTAGACATTTGAAATGGGGTGGACATTGCGTTCAACCCACGTGGGGGGAGGAGGAGTGAGGAGGTGGAACTGGTGAGGTGCTGGGGAAGTGATATGGTGGTGGCAAAGACAAGGAGTGATGTAGAGTTGGCAAGGGGAATTGGGAACAACAATATAGGGCTGCCAACTGCTATAAAGGAATGCAGGGCAATGATGGACCTAGGGAACCATAAAGTAGGGTCTGAGGCAGCTATCAGTGGGACAATACAGAGCATGGATGATCAGATACTAACATTAGGCTATGTTAGAAGCCTAGGTGGGTCAAGTCTAAATAGACCTGGGGTACAAATAGAAGTGGTATTGGGCCAGACTAAAGAACTATGTCAAGAACATGGGCTGGAGGAAATTCAAAAATCACAAAATGGGTCTAAGGATCAGATTAGTACTATTAAGGAGGGTGGGGCTGCAGCTGTGTCTGTTGAAAGTAGCACAAGTATTCAATACTCACAAAATGGGCCTAAGGATCAGATAAGAAATAGCAAGGAGGGTGGAGGTGCAGCTGGGGCAGTTGAAAGCCGCCCAAGTGTATCTGAAGCTAAGGAGCTGGAGCCCAGGTTTCGACATGCACAAAACAAGAAGGGGAAGAAGAAGGTTAGTTTTTCAGCTAAACATGGCTACTTACACCCCAAAAAAGGTCCCTTTAGTCTACTTCGAAGATATGAGCATAGAGGGGCCTCAACAAACAAAGCAGTACCAAAAGCTGCAGTGTAGAGAGCAGCAGCAGCAGCCGTCTCTCTATCAGCTTCGGGTGAGAGTGGGTCAAATAAAGGGAGGCATATATTAACTGTAGCCCAAGCAACTCTGAAAATGGGAGAAGTGCTGGGAGTAAATTACAATGGGAAGGAGGATGAAGTGCTTCACCAGATTGTAGAGCTTGAGCGTAAGGATAAGCAAAGAATTGGTAGGGGGGAAATAGGTGAGGCATAAAGCACCTACTAATTGGGGAGAAATAAAGGAGTATCATCATTTTATTATGCAATTATTAACATGGAATGTAAGAGGATTGGGCAAGAAGGAAAAGAAAGGAAAGATTAGGAAGCTGTTGAAGGAAAGAAAGGTTGATATGGTGCTGTTCCAGGAAACCAAGAAAACTGAGATCTTGGAGGCTGAAGTAAGGTCATTGTGGCCTAGGGATAACATGGAATTTATGACAGTGGACTCTGAGGGTGCATCTGGGGGATTACTTTGTGTGTGGGACCCAGGGGTGTTTTAGATAGCAGAGTGTTGTAATAGCAGGAGGTTCATATTGCTCTCAGGTACCTTTTTTAATTCTTTTGAGTGTGCAATTGTAAATATTTATGCACCTAATGAAGTGGGGTTAAGAAGCAAGCTCTGGAATAGCTTAGTCAAATTAAAGAAGGATTTCCTTAAACCTTGGTGCTTGGGTGGGGATTTCAATGAAATAAGGAACATCGGTGAAAGGAAAGGGTGCTCTAGAAGAGTCAAGGGGATGAGGGAGTTTAATGAGTTCATTGAGAGGTGTGAAGTGTCTGACTTGCCATTGTGTGGTAGGAAATTTACATGGTGTAACTCAAGAGAAGGTGAAAAGTGAAGTCAAATTGATAGAGTATTAGTAGATCCAAAGTGGCTTGAGGTATTTAACTTGAAGTTATGGGGTTTGCCTAGGCGACTTTCTGATCATAGTCCTCTCCTAGTGAAGGAGGATGGCCGGGACTGGGGGCCCAAACCTTTCAAGGTTCAAAATGCTTGGTTCCTTCATACAGCATTCAAAGCTTTCTGGGAGAGCTGCTGGAAAGAGGCTAATATAGTGGGTTGGGCTGGCTTTATTCTTCTACAGAAGCTAAGAACTCTGAAAGTTGGGCTTAAAAAATGGAATGTGGAGGTGTTTGAGAATATAATAACTAGCTTAGAAGCAGCAGAAGCTGACCTGCATAAGCTAGATCTTGTTGCTGAGGTTAGAGAGCTTGATAATGCAGAAAAAGCAAGAAGAAGGGAGGTTAGGGAAGAGGTGTGGAGGCTGAGCAAGATAGTGGAGAGAATGTGGATCCAAAAATCAAGGTTGAACTGGGCTTTGCAAGGTGACAAGAACACTAGATTCTTTTATGTGATGACTAAGTGTAGGCAAGTAAGGAATGAGATAAATTCTACTTCAGAGGGTGAGGTGGTATATGAGGAACCTACTCAAGCGAAGAGAAAAGTGTTTGAATATTTCAAGAGTCATTTTAATGAAGACTGGGGAGGAAGGCCACAGTTATGAGGAAGTTTTAACTCAGTACAAGGTTGTTGCGGTTTTAACAAACTTGAAGCAATATTTACAAAGGCTGAGATTAAAGATGCAGTGATGTCTTGTGATGGGAACAAAGCACTAGGGCCAGATGGTTTTAATATGAGATGTTTTCAAAAATTTTGGAAAGTGATAAAGGTGTGATGTGATAAATTTTTTGAATGAATTCCATAAGAATGGAAGGTTGGTTAAGGGTATTAATAGCTCCTTTATAACCCTTATACCAAAGAAGGAGAATCCTAAAGGGCTAACTGATTTTAGGCCTATAAGCTTGATGGGGTTAATATATAAGATCTTAGCAAAGCTGCTATCTCATAGATTGAAAGAAGTGATGCCACACATAATTAGTGAAACTCAGACTGCTTTTCTAAGTGGGAGGAACATTTTAGATTGTGTGTTAATTGCAAATGAGGTGGTAGATGGGTGGAAGAAGGCAAAGAAGAAGAGGCTAATTATTAAGCTGGACTTTGAGAAGGCCTATGATTCCATTAATTGGGGTTTCTTATTCCATACGATGTCTCAATTTGGGTTTGGAGATAAATGGATTAGTTGGATCAAGGAATGTGTAACATCTGCTAGAATCTCAGTGCTTGTTAATAGGTCTCCAATTGAAGAGTTCAGTCTGCAAAAGGGTTTAAGACAAGGTGACCCTTTGTCCCATTTCCTGTTTAATTTAGTTGCAGAAGGGCTACATATTTTACTGTCCAAAGCTCAAGCTCTTGGCATGGTCCAAGGAGTGAAGGTTGGAACAAATGGTGTTATATTATCTTATCTTCAGTTTGCGGATGACTCTTTGCTATTTTGTGTAGCAGAGGTTGATGAGGTGAGGAACTTGAAAAGTGTGCTTAAATACTTTGAGGTTCTATTTGGGCTGCGAATTAACTACCATAAGAGTGTTGTGTGTGGTGTGGGGGTTCCAGATGAAAACATGGCTGCTTTTGTCACAATCTTGAACTGCAAAGTGAAGGCATTACCAATCAGCTACCTTGGGTTACCTCTAGGGGCTAATCCAAAGAAGAAATCTACATGGAAGCCCATATTGGATAAAATTAGATGTAGGCTGGCTGGGTGGAAAAGGAAGTTGCTGTCTTTTGCTGGGAGATTAACACTTATTAAAGCTGTCCTATCTTCACTACCAGTGTACTACTTGTCACTTTTCAGAATGCCTGAAAAAGTTGCTAAAGAAGTTGAGAGGCTCCAAGCAACATTTTTGTGGGGAGGATCAGAAATTAAGAAGAAAATCCATATGGTTAGATGGGGGTAGCTGTGCAAAAGTGTGAAACAAGGAGGGTTAGGCATTAGGAGAGTGAGAGAGGTTAACCTCTGCTTATTACTAAAGTGGTGGTGGAGGTTTGGGTGTGAGAGTGAAGCTTTGTAGAAGAGAGTTATATGCAGCAGGTATAAGTTCAAGAATGCAAGCTGGCTGCCTCCTGCTATGCCTGGGAATAATCAGTCAAATGTGTGGAAAGGAATTACAGTTTTTGGTGAACATGGAAACAATCTTCAAGAAGTTTTTGTGAACAATTTTCAGTTGATAGTTGGGGATGGCAGAAGGATCAGCTTTTGGAATGACAGATGGTGTCAGTATCTATGTCTGAAAAAGGAGTTCCCAAGTCTATATAGGTTGTCCCTAGAGAAAAGTGTTACTCTAAGGATTATCCATGATAGGAAACAGTCTCTAGGAGGTTGGAATCTTTCATTCAAAAGAGTGTTGTATGGGTGGGAGGAGGTGGGGCTTCATAATCTCCTGAATAAATTGGAAGTAGGATCTGTAGTGAGGGTTGACCAAGTGGATAGGCCTGTCTGGACAGCATCATCTTTAGGTCAGTTTTCTGTAGCCTCTTTGTATAGTTTTGCTGCTAGTAATAGTAGCCTAACTCTCCCAATTACTAAGTTGGTGTGGCTTAATTTTATCCCACCTAAAGTTCAAGTATTTGGGTGGTTAGCTTGGAAAAATAGAGTGAAGACTGTGGAGTTTTTACAAAGAATTGGTATTCTGTCTGGGAATGGGGCTGATCTGTGTGTGTTTTGCAAGGCTGAGGGTGAGTCAGTGAACCATGTTTTGATCTGTTGTCCATTTGTGTAGAGGGTCTGGACTGATATATTGAATTAGTGGGGGACTCAAGGGGCATTACCAGGCTCGGTGGATCAGCTGTTGCTATGGTGGGCTGGAGGAAGAATGAAGAGGCTGGAAAGAAAGATTTGGAGTGCTATCCCTCTGGCTGTGCTGTGGTCTATTTGGAAACTTAGAAATGAATGTGTGTTTAAGGCAGCTAACCCAAATTTGATGGAGTTGTGTGAATTGGTTAAAACTAGGATTGCTCTGTGGTTGATTCCATATCTGAAAGAGTTCCATTTCTCAACCAATGATTTCATCTGTAATTTAGGGCAGATTAGAATGTGTTTTGGTGGTGCTGTGCTGTACTGAACTGGGTGACGTTTGTTGGGTTCAGTCAGGGCAACTCTGTTTTGGATAGTTTGTGAAGAGGCTACTTTAATCTTGGTTGATGATGTGCAGATTCAAATGGAGTAAATACTTGGTAGTATGCTGCAGCAGTATGTTTTAGGTGATTTCCTGGTTTGGTTGAATACCTGCTCTTGATTGATGATGTACAGATCCAAAAGTGCAGAAATGCAGGAACTGAGCTGTGTAGAATGAATTGAAGGGCTGCAGTGCATGTCATGGTTCTTCTCTACCATCTGTTTCTATCTAGTTTACCTCATCCCTGGCCCTGGCTCTGTTAGTGGAAGGTAATGGTTGTGTAGAATGAATTGGAAGGCTTTCATGGTCCACAGCCACTTTTGCTCTGCTGCTGCTGGTTGGTGTGGAAGGCTTTTGTGTTTTTTTGGTGTTTTCTTCTTTTGCTTTTGTTGTTGGTCTCTCACCATCTGGCGCTTGGAGCTTTTGCTAGCTCCAAGCTCTTCTTTATTGATGTACTCATTCATAATTCATATGATCCCATCAATAAAGATTTGTTTTGACGATCAAAAAAAATAAAAATAAGGGTTGCTTCATATGTGATGTGGTCCCCATAAGGGGGAAGGAATGCCCTAAGCGTAAAAAAAAAATGAGCATTGTAGCGACAGAAGATAGCAAAGAAGAGTCTTAACTCTGATGGTCCAATTGTTGTGAATTCCTTTAAATTGTTGAATAAAATTCATGTGAATGAGACCCCTTTTATCAAGTTTGATCCACATTAAATTGTTGTTCGTAGGTACTAATGTGTTGGCTATAATGGAAACAAGTGCCACACACAATACATAAAGGATGATCCAATCCCTTGGTTTGAAAGTTGTCCAGACTCTAACACAAATTAAGACCATAAACTTTGCTACACGATTGGTGCTTGAAATGAATTCTAGTGCGCAAATCAAGGAGAAAGAATGAAATGGACATGTTAATTAGATGGTAATGCTTCAATGCTTTAATCTCAATGGGTTTCTAATTTTCAAAAAGAATTAGCTTATACAAGCCTGAAGAGAAAGAGAGAGAACAGTAAGAGCTTCTCTTTCTAGAGATTTCCAGCGACACACCAGCGACCACTTTTACACTTCTCTACAATCCTATAGTATAGATTTGAACTTTTAGAGTATAGATCTGGGCGTTTTATGTTTAAAATAGGGATTTTGAGTATTTCTCCCCCCGATTTCGACATAAAATTTTGGATTTTCAACACCCATAATGGTTCCTTTTTCTCTCAACCCTTCTCCCATACTATCGTGGTCTTCTTCCTCTTCAACTATAACCTCTAGCAGTGTTCGAAGTACGGCAACAATGGTAGAGGCAGTGGAGTTGGACAGCGTCGACGGGTACGACAGCAAGAGCAGGTGTTGATGCAAATCTTGCTTAGTTTGATGCAAATCTAACTTTCCAGACCACATCTATGAAAAGATCGGTGGTTTTTCTGGATCGTTACTGGTTTTTTTGGCGGATTTATTTTTATTGTTTGTAATTTGTTGTTTGGCCCTTTAGGGTCTTGTTGTTTTTCTTTTTAATTGTATGTTGTTTGTTTCATTTTAATATAACTGCTTTTCATGTTCTCAAAAAAAAAAAAGAAGAAAAAAAAAAAGAATTAGGCCCATTTTGTTCTTGGTTGTAGTAGGCCAACAAAAGTGCCATAGAGAATGCTTTTGTCAGAGCATGTAGAGTTGCGAAAATTGACAAAATTGCTAGATGGTGGATTGGAATAGAATTGCTAGACCTAATGAGAGTCACTGCAAAATCCGTGTTCTAAACAACTCTCTATTATGGGTATCCCTCCCCAAATTCTACATGTGGTTGCTAACTCTAATACCAAATGCTATGAAAAAGGCAAATGTGCACTTTTTCTTTCAATTTTATTTCTAATTCATTAAAGCATGTCTCTTCTATGTTAAAGTCCTTGATTGTTAAGCCTAAAGAGCATGCAGATTTCACTTGCCTACCAAGTTATCAATGTCTAACTGTTTTTTTTTTTTGGGTTGAGAACAATCAAATGTCTCATATGAATGGACCATATATGATCACGAGGCACCATAAAACACAACAAAAGAGGTTGTTTACAACTGTTTCATGTGACTGATGGAGATGTAGCATATTCCAACAAATAATCATGAGGTTCATAGTTGGTAATGAACAAATAAACAAGGTAATACATAATTTTCATACAAATTTCATGACCTTTTATAGTCATTACATTTCCACCCAAAATGGTACTCATAATTATGTGTATGTTACAATCACATCATTCTAAATGTACCTTATGTATACAAATTATATTTGTAAATCATACTGACCACAATCCAACAAAATACGATATTACATGCACTAGAAAAAAATAAATTAAAAAAAAAACTAAAAGGTATTTGGTTGCAATTTTATATTATAATTTATTAGAAATTTTCAATTTATTTGGCAAAAAAAAAATAAAAAATTCTCTTAACCTATAATTTATAATTTTTTTAGTTTATTTGAAATCATTAAATAATAAATACCTATCCACAAACGAGCTCCATTTCCTTTGTCTTAATTATAATTTTTTATGGTATCTTAAATATTTGCACAACAAAACAACTTATTTGATCAAACAGATTCAGATTATTTTATAGATTATAGAAAGTTGAACCAAACAAATTAATAACTTATTTCAAACTTTTAAATTGTATTTGGTTCATAAATTTAGGAATAGAAAGGAAAAGATTGTGTAAAATATAAATAAAATATAATTATATTTCATTTACATTTCAACTATCTTTTCTTTTTTTCTTTCTAAATCCTTATCAACACAGCAATAAACTAATAATCTAAAAAATTAACTTATTATGCTATTGAATCTCATTGTTGCATTGGTAAATTCCCTCTCTATTTCTCTCTCCTATAGATTAAATAAATAAAAAAATAGGACTTTAAAGAAAAAAAAAACCTAGGGTTAACGTGTAGTCCAAATAAGACCAACCGATTTAGAATCAGAGTAGAATAACATGACAGGCCATTCTATGCTACGTCTCCGTCTTCTGTAATCGGCCATTGTAAACCTAAACACGGTAGCTACTGAACTAATATAACTTGCAATAAATCGACAAAAAACAGAAACAGAAAATGACAAGAAAGTTCACGCAAAACAGTGATTCCAAAAACATGAAAACAAACAAAAATCGAAGAGAGAGAGAGACCTGTTGTTGGCGCTGCAGAATTGATAGAGCTTGCCGCGGCTGGAGAAGACGAGGAGAGCGACGTCGACGTCGCAGAGGACGGAGAGGTCGCGAGCTTTCTTGACCAATCCACCTCTCCTCTTCGAGAATGTCACTTGTCGACTACTCTTCGATTCGATTCGCTTCATTTCCACCTTCTTTCGCCCCATTCTCCTCTCTCTCTCTCTCTCAAAATGTTCGCTTCGCTCACAGTTATTAGCCCTAATTCTGAAATTCACAATTACTCCTACTACATGAGTGCGGATATATGAGTGGCGCAAATAGATAAGCGAGAATTGAATCCACAAAAAAAAAATTATGAGACTTTTTGAAAAAGCATCCCGTTCAGCTTTCCGTTTTTTATACTAGCAGCAGTAAAGTAAGTAAGAAGAAATTTGTTTTTTGAGTTAGGCTCGAGATCCAAGTGAATTATTAAATATTTTATCAAATTTTTTATATGAATGTAAGATACATATAAATTATATTTGTGCGAGTTTAATATTTATGTGAGAGGTTTGATAAAATATTTAATAACTTATAATATATTTTTTTTTATTTAAATTAATAATAATAATAGAGAGTTCTAATTTTAAAATTTTAAAAAAAATTTTAATAATGTGACAAAAGAAAAAAAAATATAAACATACACATCATATCACATGTAAATTCTATTCTTTGCCACATTAGTAAGGCTTTGTTTGGAAAGATTAAATAAGTTCACACTTTTATCTTTTTATTTTTTTTGGGTCACATTAAGTAATATATCTTTTTTATTTTTTTACATATCTTTTTATAAAAAATCAAAAAATATATTTATTTAGAATATTCTAAACAACCCTTAAAAATTTTTTTAAAACTCTAAAATTAAAACTCTCAATTTTTATTTTTAAATTAATGGCATCAAGTTTTTAATAGACACGTGGCTTTCAGTAGGCGTCCTTCCTATCGGATAAGAGTACAAACAAAATTCTAATAAAAGCTTGTGTTACTGTTTGCATTCTAAACTATTTTAGGAGTTGATTTCTCTTGATCGGATTAAAGGGTACGATTAGATTTGTAGGAGTTTATTACGGTCACATTTCGATAATTTAAATTGTTAATGTATAAAAGTTGTTAAGTATTGCATATTTATTAAAAATTATATTAATCGAATATCAATAATTACGTGATCAAATTAGTTTTATATAAAAAAATAGACAATAAAAAAATAAATAGTTGATAGAAATCTGATATGATGATATAATTATTAATATCCGATCAACGTAATTTTTTACAAACAAATAGTACTCGATGAGATCTACATATTGAACGGTTCAAATTATCGAAACAGGACCCGTGATGAGTCTCTATGGACCTAACAATACCCTTCAATTTAATTATAGACCAGAAGAAAACCCAGCTCATTACTTATCAATTGTATTAATTATCACCTATCGATTGTATTAAGAGGTTGTTTGGGATGTTCTAAATAAGTATATTTTTTGACTTTTTATGAAATATGGGTTGAGTTTGAAGTGATGTGATAGAGAAGTGACGTGATTTAAATAAGATGATGTGACTTAAATAGTATAGTCACTTTTTGACCTTTTGACCTTTTTTAAAGATGCTAAACTTAACCTAATTATGTCTAGATTTAAATTTTATTTACTTATTATTATTATTATTATTATTATTATTAATACGTAGGACATGTGATCACTAAGAGGTTAAGATATGTTATGAAATTAAGTTATGAAGATTGAAGACACAGGGATACATGGCAATATAAGAGTATCTTTAACGACAAATGTTATAAATAGTATTTGTTAATAATATAATTTAGTAATGAATAGTAATAAATTGTTAAATTATAGTAATGGTACTCTAATGGTCATATGTTATTTTGATAAATCTCAACTAATTTCTCTATAATTTTGTAGGTGTTGTTTGGATATAGATTTTTTAGTGATTTTTTTATGTTTATTTTTTTGTTTTTTGTGACCTTTTTCAAACTTTTTCTAAGAAAATTAAATATTTACATTTTACCCAACTAGACAAATATAAAAAGTTTAAAAAATTGAAAAATTAAATACATTGAAAAATTATTGTCTTCATTTCAATAAGTTTGTATTTTTTTCATAATAACAATGAAAAATTAAAATTATATTAAAAAATACATTACATTGCAAAAGCAAAATTACATTGAAACAATGCATTACATTGGAATGATACATTACATTACAAAATAAAAATTATATTGAAATATAAATACTAAAAATTATATTAGAAAATAAATGACATTGCAAAATGAAAAGTACATTCTTTCCCAATTATTTGTTAGGAAGCAGGGAAAAATAGTAATTTGGATTGCTCACATGTACGGACTACTTTGCAAAAATCTTATTTTTGCACATTATGTAATAAGCTTTCAGTTGGGGGTCCATATTAGAAAGGTTTGCAATCATTATGGAATGTTCTTCCTTTTTCATCTCAAGTTCTTTCATCTCTTGCAATATTTGAATCATTTTACCTTCTCTTTCAACTCTTTTCATTTCCTTCTTAGTAAGGTGTTGATTAAATGTCTCTAACAAATTATTAAATTTGTGGACTTCAGCTTCAACGACTTGATTTTTTCGAAATAAATCTTTTACAAATTTCCTACCTATAGGCCTTTTACATCTTGTAGAGACACTACCATTACCAACACTTGGATTATTACCTTCAGTTGGACTATTATCGTCTTGAAAAGAAATACAGTTATCTATAGGGGAATTGGGGATTGAATCAACAAATGGTATATGTATCCTTGACTTGACTATGTTCGTAGGAGTTACATCTTACCACCTGATATTGTTTTGCAACACTTGCCAACAATGTTCAAAAGCAAAATATTTTTTTTCATCTTGATGGTATAAAAGTTTTGCTTGAAACATCTATATGGATAAAATATTAAATTAATTAATTAGTTAATTTTTATACAACATGAAATTAAAAAACGAACATAATAAATGAAGATAAAATCTTACTATATCAACTTGAGACATTCTACTTGGGTGTAGATTTTCGACTTGCGCTAAACACCCACGAAATTTGTTGGAACATTTCATGATTATACCCCATCGAAATTGGATAGACACTTGTATTCTTAATTGACCATTCTGAAGTGAGCAATAATTTTTATAAATTCTCCTCCAAAAGTGAGCATGAGATTGCGAATTACTAACAATTGGGTTTTTAGAAATGTGACACCAAGCTTTACAAAGTGCCACATCTTCATTAATGATAAATGATTTTTCTCTCTTTGTTTTTGATGAACCTTCCATAGTGATTGTGTGAAAAAACTATAAATAAAAATATAATTTTGGAGGTTTGTTGTGAAATGAAATTGAGAAAAAGAGAGGAGAAAAAGAAAAACATAATTTCTAAGGGTTATTGTGAAATGAAATTGAGATCGAGAGTTTGTATTTATAGGAAAAAAAAAACTGTTTTAAAAAAAAAAAAAAATTTATATAGTCGTTAAAACATAAAAATATGACCATTTCTTTTTTTATAGTCGTTGCCTCTTATATATATATATATATATTTTTTTTTTCTCTTTTAGGAACAAAAAGAGCCGTTGTGCAATTCCAAGACACCATCCAAACCGTTGGATAATTTCTAATCCACAGTTGAGATTTAGCCTCTGGAATCTTCGAGGCTGAGAATATCATACTGATGCCATCTTCATTTTCATCATCTCTCTCTCCCTTTCTCTTTAATTTCGACCCAGGGCTCTCTCTGTTTGTCTGTTTGTCTCTTTCTCTCTCCATCTCCATCCCTTTTTTTTCATCACCACGAGCGCTGATGGGCTTCAAACCAGTCGACTCTCTTTCTCTCTATGATTTCGATGACCACCTCCTTCATCTTGACCTTCTTGTTCTCCAACAACGATTGCCTCATCGATGTCTTCCATGGCGTCTCCATCGTCTAGGAACACGTCATCACCCACTCCCAAACCCACACTTTCTTCTAGTGCCCATTGCTGAAGGAGAAACATGGTTTCACTCCCTGAATCCAAAAAGAGGATAAAAATCTCATCCTCAAATCCTACCTCGATCACATTATGGAAAAATAGAGGGATAAAGATGTAGAGAATAATGATCATGATAGATTTCTCTACACCAATCGCGAGGCGATTCTCTCGATGCTAGAGGTCATTCTTGGGAATCTGTACTTTTCAAGCTTTCCAGCACATTCGAAACCCTACCTTGTGAATCCTGGTACATTTGTTTTAGATTTGTTATTCACTGAAATTTGTTATGAGATTTGCGAAAATTGGGTTGACTGATCATTCTGCTTTTTAATTTGTCATGAGATTTGTGAAATTTGTGAAAATTTGTTATGAGATTTGTGGAAAATAAAATGATACCCAAGTTATTGGGTTCACTGATCATTCTCAAATTTGTGAAATTTCTAATTTATTTTTTACTGAAATTTGTGAATTTGTGAAATCAAATAGAGAACGAATTCTGTTTTTCAATTTGTGAATTTGTAATGAAAAACAAAATTAGATGAACTTATGAATTTGAAGCCAAAATTCTGTTAATATTTGATGATGTGGCATGTTTGGCAAATGCCAAAACTTGTGCCAAATTTGACAGTAGAAATGGCATTTGCTATATTTGGCAGGAGGAATAGCATGCCATTGGAGATCTCATTTTTTTTTCATTCTTGTCAAATTATAGCTTTGGCAGCTCATTTGACAGTTCCATTGGAGATGCTCGAAGATGAAAGTTATGAATAATTATTTGTGTGATAACCTTGTTCCGTATTATGCTAATTGATCTTAATTGTGATTGTGATTATGTGTTTGATATGATTTTGAGTGCCATTTATGTGATTATATGTGGTTTTGAATTTCTATCTGTTTACCGTAGGAAAATCTATTCAACCTACTGTTATGAACTGAAAATTGAGGGCCTTATCGGCCACAGAAACCGAAATTGACTACACCATTGTGATTGGCATAATTTTTAGAGCCTATGGTGAAATTTAATTAAAAATTTATTCGAATAAAAATAATTAGATTCAGAACGATTAATTAAGCTCAATTACTTAGCCTTAATCAATTTGATTAGGCAAACATATATAAGGGCCTTATTACACTCATATTCATCTTGCTTGGAGCTCAAAATCTAAAAATCACACTCTAGAGAGAGAGTGGGCCGAATTTAGAGAGAGAAAGGGGCTAACATCGTAGATTTTGCAAGGAAAATGAAGAATTAAGTGGATTAACTCAAGGATTAGCTATAGTTGAAGAATTGGAGCTCCTAGGTGAGTAAATTCATGAGTTTGAGTTGTGATTTTGTGAATTCAAGATTTAATGGTGATCAAGAACATGAATTGAGTTGATTATGATGAGATTGAAGTCTATATGCACATGCATGTTTAGAATTGCCATGAATTTGCATAAGCTAGCATGTAACATGTTAATTATGAAAAATGGAGCATTGAAACACACATGCAAGCATGGTTTTGATGAGTTTTATGATTATAAGCATCTTTGGTGCCATTTGAAATGGAATTGGAGTAAAAAATTAACATGCATGCTAGATTGATGGAGATATGAGGCTTGTATGAAGTTTGAATGCATGGGTTTTGACCACACAAGAGAAATGTTGATTAATTTGAGAATTAAATCATGATTTTGAACAATTGGCCTCATATTGCTTATATCCTTATGATATATAAGGCGTTTCCACGTTTTTGAACTAAAAAAAAGAGTTTTGGACCTTTGAACATTGAGTTTGAACTTCAAGAATAATTCTGGAAATTCCACAATTTGGCATATCCGCTCGAGCGGGAAGAACGCCGCTCGAGCGCGAAATGTTAGCTCCCAGAACTTTTGCAGACATTGATGTCCGCTTGAGCGGGGAGAGTCACGCTCGAGCGCCAGCCACGTAGTTTGAATTCCAGCTCGAGCGTCTAAAGTCACGCTCAAGCGTAAATATGAGGCAACCAGTACTTTTGCAAACCAGAGGGGTCCGCTGGAGCGACAGAACCCGCGCTCGAGTGGAGAGCCCTGTTTCAGAAATTTTGTAAGGTTGATTTAGGTTTTGTTTTCAATTCTTTTTCATTTCTAAGCACTCTTAGGCATGCATTGAACATTATAAATGAGTTAAAAAGGATAAGAAAGAAGCCTAAGAGGGATGTATGAATTAAGAACAGATTGAATCGTTTGTGACCCATATATGTGTTATGTATTATGTAGGGTCGAGCACAAGGACGAATCCACCAGCAGAACATTGTGAGTAATATCTTAATAAAGATATTTTGAAGCATGCTATTTGTCCAATTATTTACTCCTATTTGAGTTTTGCAAGCTTGTTAATCTGAAAGGTAGACAATATTTGTTATGCCATATGATTGGGCCAAAGGCCGTTTGATACGAATGATTGGGCCAAAGGCCGTTGGATATGAATGATTGGGCCAAAGGCCGTTTGACACGAATGATTGGGCCAAAGGCCGTCGGATATGAATGATTGGGCATTTGACACGAATGATTAGGCCAAAGGCCGTTAGATATGAATGATTGGGCCAAACGCCGTTGTAAACACCCCATTTTTGATCGTCTTCAAGACTTGGTTGTGCTTGCAGGTACATCCAACCACTAGTTTGATTGCTCATCGAGTACTCGACTGTCGCGGTGGAATGTCACAGGTTTGAGCTTTCCAAACCCTATATCCTTTCTGCCCCATTTTTGGACCATGTATTGGCCCTTCCAGCTTGATTCTCTTAGTGCACTGCCGGCCACTGCTTGCCACTGCCGGCCATGCCTTTGTTACTGCCGGCCATTGATGAAGCCTGCTAGCCATCAATGAGCCACTGCCGACCACCATTGATGGCTGGCAGAACCCTTATATCAGTAGGTTTCACGCCAGATCTTTTGAGCCAGCTGGTTTTTACTCCTTTCCCCTCCATACATGTGTATGGAGGGATGAAACTCTTGCCAAGCTTGTTCAACAAGCTTTGTATTGTTTTTCTTCTATATAAGGAGAGGCCCTTCCTCTCCAGCAGGGTTGGAGAAAATTTTGGAGTTGTATCTCTCTCTCTATATTTCTCACACTCTCTCTTTATATTGTGTTGGTTTATGTTCTGAAGTCCATTTTTCTTGCACTTTTGCACTACAACACATAGAGGTACACCACCATCTTTGAGCTGAGGTTCTTGGGAGTGTTACTTGAGCTCTGAAACTTGGTTTCTAGCCTCTGAGGTTGCTGGTTTCGAAGTTGATCTTCAAGGGTGAGTATATTCCCCTTTTAAGCCTTTGTTTGTATCTCATTTTGGCCATCCTTGCATATTGTTTAAGGCCTTTCTTTCAACTGAAAAAAGTTTTGTTTTCAAGTGCTTTTGATGATTGTTTAAGGTCTTTTTGGTGTTAGGGGTGTACAACCCTCTTGTATGCCTTGTTTGGCCTTGTTTTGTGCCATGCTTTAAGGACTTTGGAGTAGTCTTGGTTTGGCCTTTTAGCCACTGAAATCCAGTGGATTTTCAGTGGTAGGCATGTGGTTTTGAGGCCTCAAATCAGAGGGGGGGTGACCCCCTCCCTTTTTGTTTTGTTTGCTTGAGTTATTGGCCTACCAAAGGAGCATGTATCTCTATGCTTTCGAGACTTAGTTTAGGCACTTTTTTGTGACTTTTAGGACCTACCTTGACTCTATCCATGGCTGGTTTGGTCACCTTTTGCATGCTCCTCGTATGTGTAGTGTAATCCCATTTGTGGCTCATCAAAGTAACATGTCTTTCTTGCATGTGTTGGCTCCATTTCAGTAGGTTTTTGGTGATGTTTTACCATGCCTTAGATCTGTTTTGGGTTGATTTTGTCACTCCATGCATGCATAACACACTTGTAGTGTAAATCACACAAACTAGCTTTGTATGCCTTATGAAGTAGCATGCCATTTTAGCTTGTTTTCTTTCCATTTCAGCATGTTTTTGGTGATATTTTGCCATGTCATGACTCTGTTTTGGTTTGGTTTGGTTGGCCCTTGCATGCCTCATGCACTTGTAGTGTAATCCTCTCTATTGCCTTAATATGCATCATGCTTTAACATGTCATTTTAGCATGCTTTTGGCTTAGCTCTGAGAAGATTTTGTTCATGTTAGCATATTTAAGGTCTAGTTTTGGTTGTTTTGACCATGCATGACTTGCTTTGTATAGCCATGGTTCAATCTAGCTTGTTGACTTTGTGTGTTGAGTCCACTAGCATGTGTTACTTGGCCTATTTCAATGATTTGGTATCACTTGTTATGTTATTTCAGTCCATGTAATGTGGTCATACACTTGCATTTGACATGCTTTCAATGTCTTAGAGAGTTTGTGTTTTATGTCTCATGAATGGATCATTGTGCATGCCTTTATGCTTAGGTCTTTGGGATGCCATCTCAGTGGATTTTTGGGCTTATTTTGACATGCTTTAACTCTGATTTTTGCTGCTTAAGTCATTCCATGCTTGGTCTTAATAGGTGTAGTGTAATCTACCTTATTTGCCTTGTATGCATCATGCCTCATGCTTACCATGCTAGCTTGTTTTGGCTTCTTTCCATACATGTTTTAGTATCATTCTGGCATGTTCTAGGACTGTTTTGGGTTGCCTTTGCCATAAGCTCCATGTTTTGCATAGTTGTAGTACAAGTGCTCTTGCTAGCTTCAAGCTTTGGGCACCATAGCATGCTTCATTTGCATCATGTATATGATTTAGCATCATTTATCATGTTATTTCAGAGCATTTAGCATTGCCATGTTCCCACTTCATTCATGCTTTGAATGCCTTTGAGTATTGTGCATTGTTGCCTCATTGTGGCTTAGCTTGTATGCTTGCATGCCTAGGTCTTTGGGCCCTTATCTCAGCATGTTTAGGTCCTTATTTTGACCTATTTGAGCTCTGTCCATGCTTAGTTCATGCATTTGTGCCATGTATTGCATGCCTCTTTTGTAGTCCTCTTTGATAACTCCATGCTTTTAAGGACCTTCGCATGCTTTACTTGTGTTGTTTAAATAATTTGGCGTCATTTCTTACCTCATTTCAGTGCACTTGGTGTTGTTACACTTTCATATTTTTTACTCTTTAGGTGTTCTTAAGAGTTGCACCTTTATACCTTAATTGGTGAGCCAATTGGCATGCATGCTTTTATGTGTTTTCGGTGCCTTCGTCTTAGCATTTTGGCCACTGATTTGGGCATATCTGAGGTTTGTCTGTTTCGGTTTAAGTCCATTGAGCATGGTTGATTACACTTTGTTTGCATGCTTGCATTACATCGCATTGTCTATACCTTATACTTTGCATTGTGTATGCTTAGGTAACATTGCATTGAGTGTGCCATCATTTGCACTGTGCACGCTAATTGACATTTGCATTGTGCATGCATTAGCATTGTTAGGTTGTTCATATCACATTACATGCTTGCATGCTTAAGTCATATTGTATGTTTGCATGCTTGAGTCGCATTGTGTATGCCATACTTGTGTTGCATTGTTGTTTAGATTAAGTGTTAATCCGAGCACGAGAAACGAAGGACGTTTCATACTTCAAGTGATGAAACATGTCTCAATTCTCGATCGTCGATGCTCTTGATCACACATGATAGAGTTTTAGGCTTTATGTGTTCATTCGTGCAGTCATTTCACATTGATTTGCACAAGTTGGACCTTTGGCCATCATGCATCGAGATGAGTGATTGAAGGTCTTGGATCCAATTATGCCTCTCCCTTGATATTTCGAGGTGATATGGGGTGGTATAGTGCGTACATACCCTTGGGAGACCCTCCATTTTCTCTATTTTCTCTATTTTGTACTCTACTGCAGCTTGGTGTCACAGTACACCAGTGGCCGGCAGTGCCTTGCAGATGGCTGGTAGACTTTCATTCTTGGCCGGCAGATGGTCGGCAGTGGCTCCCCATGGCCGGTAGGCCACTGGTGTATTCCCCAGACTGGTTTTGGTAAGATTCAGCAGGAATTCCTTGAGGACACCCTGCAAACAGAGCCTCTAAAGAGCAACCGGAGAGCTTTTGGGACGGCAACCGAGCATGCATCCTCTTCTACCCCAACCAAAGCTGGAACGGCATTGTTTACTGTGTTCCTTATTTGTTAATTAGCTTTGGTTTTGTAATAATTAATTAATTTATTAATTAGTTAATTGTTGTAATAATTAGTAAGTAGTTCGCTTATTAATTCAATTTGGTTGTGTAATAATTAATTAGCTTGTTAGTTAGTTAGTTAGTTGGTTTGTATTATTTATTCGGACCCTCCGTCAAGAGGGCGAACTCTGTAATAAGTGTGCGTGCGTGTGTGAATGCCTTCCGACCCCCATTTCTTTCTCCATTTTACTTATTTGCTTTTGATGGTTAGTTTTAGGGCATGTTTCAATTAGCATCCTTATGCTTCGCATGTTTGCATCATTCATCTGTATTGAATGCACCGGGCTCGGCGCATCATACTAACTGCATTGTATTTCAATTCCAAATTGAATACATGTTATTTAATCGCATCTCATATGCAATCTTAGAATAGCCGAGCCTATCTCTAGTTGCATTTTTGCATGTGTTGCATTAGCCATCTTAACATGAACTAGGATCATGCATTGATTACTAACTAGCTCTTGTTTTGGCTCTGAGTACTAGATAAGCTTTTATGCTTTAGCATCCTCGCATGAGTGTGAATGTTGCCACGATAGCATACTTGCCATGAGGCTAACTGCTTATGTGATATAACTGCCTGAATGCCTGTGGGTGAAGCTTGGATTACTTGAATTGGAACAATTCATCAAATCCTCGTTTTAGCCTACTTGCGAGTAGCAAACTTCAAGCCGTTTTTCAAAACAAACAAGTATGCAATGCTTTGTTCCAAATTAGGCGATCTAGTCTATACTTGTATACTGTACGCATCCCATAGTAATTCTAGGTTTAATAACCGGAATAAGAACACATATATTTTCAAAAACAAGATATCATGCTTAGTACAGGCCGATCTTTGATCGGGCGAGCGAAGGTGCTCATAGATGACCTTCTCCAATCGTACCCAAGTTCCCGAGCAGAGGCAACTTTGGTGATGATGGACACGTGGCCTTAAGCACGAGTCAGGGTTTCCTAAATTCCTCCAAAATAAAATATTTAGGTGGCGACTCTATATCTGGCAAAGCAATCCATGTTTGGCACTTCTTTATAAAAATCAATTTTCCAAAACGATTTGCCGGATTTGGACTCTTGGTGATTTATCGATCTTGCATTGCACTTTGCAAGATTAGATTCAGAACCGTGACATTGAGTCTAAACTGTAGTAGTAAGCCTAATTCAGGCGCGTCTATAGTTTCTAGCGACTCTGTCAGGGATTTAGAGAACTTGACTTGAACTCATGATATCTTGTTTTGTTTACACTTATGTGTTTCTTTGCATTGCATGTGCATTGGTGCGCCTAGGACACTGTGTTTGCCGTATGCTATTCCTAAACAGTTTGCTGGAGGCTTGCTTTGAGAAGCGTGCCATAAGGCTGACCGGTTGCGGCCTCTGCCACGACGGGAACACAAACCCCAGTTTTTACCGAGGCACCCTTTTTGACCATTCGACCTAGTGCATATCAGAATCCATAGTGACTACTCCAAACTAGGACAGGTTGCTTATCCGATTTTAGGTTGTTTGAAACTGCTGTGTGCGTAGTGAAACCCTAGCTCCTGACAAAATAGGACAGGAAAACCCTACTCCAAGATAGGGGTGTTTTGGCTCTCATTTACTTGCTATATGCTTTTAGAGTGTGCCTCTACAGGGAATGCGCGTATCAGTTTGCAAGTCTGGGTGTCAGGCCTGCAGGCATCAGTATTTGGGAATCAGTTTTCACCTGCGGGTATTGAATTCAGATTTGGGGCAGTGATTTGGGAACAGTGATCAGTGGTTGAGAACAGCTCTTGCAACTTGTGTTTGCCAACTGTGTGTTGCCTTTATTTAAGCTGTTATGCTGTCCGTTTTTCAGTACATTATTTCCTTATTATGCTTTATTTATCTTTTTGCAAGGTAGTTTAGCATCATTGCATCCGACCAGGTAAATATTCCCCGAGCACTTTGGGTTAGAGGTCGTAGACTTAATCGATCCAGGGATCTGGTAGACGGACAAGCAGTGTTCCTTTCTTTACCCCTGGTTACCAGACGGAGATCAATAAGGCGCAGTGTATCGGTACAACGATCGTTAGATCAGTGGTCTATCCCATTAGTGAACAGTTAGACTGAGGTCTTAGTTTCTGTTACAAGGACGGATATACCAAGTATTCAGATAGATCAGTACAATATGGCAGGTATGGAAGAGATGATGCGTTAGCTCCAGAAAAGTATGAAAACCATGCAGCAGGATGCTGCTCGTCAAACAGAATTTGCTACACGCCAGGCCGAGGTTATGGCCTAACAGGCAGAGGTAATTACCAGGCTACAGCAGCAGACTGGAGCATCTGCTTCACACCAAGCACCTCCTTCACCAAGAGTTCCCATACTCGGGGAGACAACTAATGTCCAGGATGATACGGACATTCCAATCGGGTCGGCTCCGCCCCCGAACCTATCCCAGTTATCTAAAGCATAGACCAACCTATCGGATTGTCCCTTTGAGTTCAAGGTGGACCCTACAGCGTTAAAAGTCAGCAAGCTAGAAAAGTTGTTCAAGAAGTCTCGGGGCGTGAAGTCCGTTCTAAATATTGAGGATGGGTACACCGACTCGGCCGTGACTCTGCCAGACCGGTTTAAAATGCCGCACATAGACCGTTTCGACGGGTCTGGAGATCCTATGGTGCATTTGCGTTTGTTTTCGGACATACTAAGGCTGATGGGTCTCTCCAGATTGCAGAAGCTTTCCTTGTTTGGCTGGACCCTGTCAGGTGTAACGGCTATTTGGTATGCAAAACTGGAGGACTCCGTCAAGAGGACTTGGGAGGAGATGACTGAGGCCTTCATAGCTCAATACTCCTATAACACGTAGATTGAGATTACAACCCGTGATCTTGAGACCACTAGGCAAGAACCGAAGGAGAGTTTCTCCGATTTCGTAACCCGTTGGAGAGCCAAGGCCTCGATGATGACCATCAGGCCCGTTGACAAAGATTAGATTCGGATGGTTGTGCGCAACCTCCAGCCCAAGCTCATGCAGAAGATGATCGTTCTCCCCCTCCCCACCTTTCAGATTTACATGAGATTGGGGTGCAAATCGAGGACGCAATGAACCAGGGCCTCATTGATTATAAGAGAGAGCAGCCCAAGAGGGCATTCAACCGCAGTACAAATGCAGGCACAAGCAGTGCTATAGCTGCCAGATCTTCAAATGTAGGTATGGTTACCACCACCACCACCCCAAGAACCCTTGCTGCTACACCATTCATCGGTGCGTCCGGAAGTAGCTCACAAACAACCAAGTATCAACCCCGAAGCCAAAGAACCTTCACCCCATTATACATGCCCCCGTTCAAAGCTCTGGGGGTTTTGATCAGAAAAGGGCACTTGAAGCCCCTAGAGTTGCGGCCATTACCAAATAGACTCCTGCTTTCCATAACCCAGCCAAGTATTGCGCCTTTCACCAACAGCATGGTCATGACACCGACCAGTGCTTTCGATTGCGTCATGAGATTCAGGATCTCATTGATAACAGGGTGATCGTGCCTCCGGAGAAACTGAATGTCACAACCAACCCTCTCCCACCTCACAACCAAGCTCCACCTCCCAAACGCATCAATTTAATCCAAACTAGGGTTGTGTCATACGACCCTAGCATATACATCACCCCTTCTCACCTACCCAAGCCGGAGGTGTTCATTCCTAACAGCACTAACTTATGCATGTTAGACATCTTCCAAACCCAACCGGAAGTGGTGGTGGTGGCTATCGAAGATAGAATTGGGTCAACTGTGGAAACAAATAAGAATGATCAGTTAGAGCCCGAGGGCTCTGCGAGCCTCATGTACAACCCAAGCGGTTACATTACATCAGCAGGCCAGGATAGGCCGAATGTAAGATTGCCAGTGGAGGCACAGATTTGTGTAGTATGGGAGGATGGACCTAATCAGGGGCTAAATGACCTAGCGGATCTGGAAGGAGACATGGCAAATCTGTAGTTCTTTGAAGAGCAGGACTCAGCGGACGTGGCAGTCAATTGGTTTGATGGGTCAGCAGAGTCTACTGGGTGGCTTGACGACCAACCAGATATTGTTGAACAACCTCAGCTAGAACAGGGTCCGTCGAGGACAAGGACATCAACAGTGGCCGGAAGGGCCGGGAATCAGTTTGTATCGCCAAAGAGTACCGATGTAAAGAATTTTGCTCAGAACACGGGTAGTTCGGGTATGGAAGATACTAAACAGCAAGCTATACTGAAGCAGTTTGAGCGAGAAATGATCGAAGATTCTGAAAGAGTCAGAAAGGCCAAAGCCCCTACGGAGACAGAACGTGCCATGCCAAAGTAGGCCCAATTTGCGCCTCCTCAACAAGCCAAGCTGTGCACTCATCAGAAAGAATGCAATTGAAAATCAGAGCAGGGGCCAGAAGCTCTCTAGTCCTCCATGCTGTGGCATTCCGAGCCAGCTGTGCGCCTCGGACCGGAAATGCAGCAGGGTACTTTATCCCCTCTATTGGGCAAGTCTGATCATGGCCGAACTGGCGCCGGAGTCGGAATGGAAAATAGAACACGCAATTTGTCAAGCCGATCAATTGGATCTCGGGCTGGTGGGTCATGCTATAGCTCATTGCCGGTAGATTGAGCCAAGGACAGCGCCAAGCAATGTCGGTAGCGGACAAACTACACATCCAATTGTACCACCATCCCTCATCTGGGGCATCGACCAAGCGTTGTTGGAAGAAATAGCTGTGAGTTGAATATGCCGGACATGAGTCCACCACTCTCAACTTGTCCATCAACCATACCTAGGGGAGGGATGAAAAATGAGAGATTAAAGAATAGAGAGGTGTAAGTTGAGAGAAAAAGTAAGCAAAGGGTTTTGAGAGAAAAAACCAAGCTTGAGGGCCGAGTGATGTGAGAAATATATGTGAGATGGGGTGGGAAACATTACCTGTAATAGTAGTGGACTCTCCACAAACCTAGCCGTCTCTCGGCGATGAAAAACGTCTAATCCCATCAATGTTTCGGCTAGTGTCATGGCGATACAGCTCTTACCCTCCTTCAAGCGCTCGGCGACTTTGATCAAATGCGTGCTAAACCCACCAGAGCCTGGGGCAAGCAAGAAATGGGACAACATGCACACGCAAAGTGCATGTCGCCGATAATCCTGCCAATGATGGTCACCGCGATCACCGGTATCAGAAAATCGACGAACCAAGCTCGGAATGTCCAGCTCTCCGTCGTGAATTAATGACAGAGCATCGTGCAAAGTAAGGCTGCACATCCGTCCTAGGGCTTGGACATGGCTAAACCGGAGTTGAGGCAAGATTTCTTCATTGCGCTCGGATTCCATTAAAGCTTGGAAATCCTCAAAAGTGGGACACATCTCTTGCCCGCCAAAGTTAAAGACATGTGTCACGGGATTCCAAAACCTTGCCGCAGCATGAAGGAACGGAAAACGCAGCAGGGTGCGACTCAATGTGAATAGTGCATTTATACCAAAGCCTCGGAAACTCAACTTTTCCGAGCCATCCAAGTTGGCAATCCAATTTGTGAGGTTTTGGACAAGAAATGCTTCCATTTAGTGCAAAATTGAGCTGAAATGAAGAGAATCCCGAAGCTGAAACTCATATAGAAGACAAGGTAGTGAGTGGAGGACAAATGTCGACGTTTTGGAGAGTCTACCATCGATGGTCGGCAGTGGCTCATCAGTGGTCGGCGATGGCACTGCGATGGTGGCAGTCTGGCCGTAGCCCTCCTCATGCTCACTGGCCTTCTTGGTGAAGATCCAGTTGTTTGCTGCAGAGAAGTCCTGTTACTCGTGTCTTTTAAGGTCTTGTTTTTTTGTCCTGTCGGACTCTGTTGTGTCTCGTTTAAGATGTATTAGTATTCGATTTTGTATCGAGTTATAATCATCTTCCTCTCAATTATCGAGTTGTTGTAACTTGCTTATCAAGTTGTAAACTTGTTAAGACTTTGTTTTGCTTATCGAGTTGTTTTGTTGTTAGTCGGTTCACTACCTGATTAGTGCGATTCGAGTGTTTAGTTTTCAAACAAAAGTTCAAGCTCATTTACATTGTTGTGTAAAGTGATGCGATGCGATGCGATGCATAGAATGTACAAATGTAACACTTTTTCGACAAAAATACTGCTTTCATTCCATTATAGATTCTTTTTACAAAAGAGCATAGTTTTAAAAAAAGTAAATCTGCCTGACGTAGTACAATGTGCAAAACTACTAGTAAAAAGAAAAATAAAGCAAAAAGAAAAGCAGCATCTGAATCAGCAAAATGTCTGGATCGGCGCCAGTCACCTCAAGGCTGAGAGGTCCTCCTCGTCCTTTTCCTCGACTGAGAGGACTTTGGAACATCGTCACCATCAGCATCTGAACTCGAACCATCCCCTAGCCCCATCTCTATCTTGAGATGACTCTGTCCGCGGACTCACTGCCTCCTCGTCAGACTCATCGTCATTTGGGGCAGGACCCCGTGAACTAGTCCGTCGTCCCGCTTCCTCTGCTGCTCAGGGAGGTGCTGAAGGACCCGTCCCTGCTCCTACTGGGACATCTGATGGGCCTGGCATCGTGAAAGGAATCTGAAAAAGGGCAATCCACCAAAATGCATTAGTAATCAAAATGTATCAGATGCAAAGAATAATGTGCTGTGAGCAGTTAATGATTTGCAGTGTATGTGTACCGTGAGCAGTGTATGGAAGCAATGTATCAGGTCAGTGTAGTGTAGAACTGTGCAAATGATGGCGTGTCAAGAAAAGACTTTGTGGCATGAAGTGTAGTTTGAAAGAATTTACCGGAATACTGTAAATACTGAGCAGGTCCGTGTAGTGTAGAACTGTGCAAATGATGGTGTGTTAAGAAAAGACTTTGTGGCATGAAGTGTAGTTTGAAAGAATTTACCGGAATACTGTAAATACTGAGCAGGTCCATGCTCGTCTGCAGCATCCCCATCACCGAAGCCGTTAACTCTAGAGACTGACGAGTGTACTCAATGGGAGCCTACAAAAATGTTGAAGTCATTAGTATTCTGTGGGACATCAAGTGAAATCAAATGACTGTACACAGTAAAAAGTATAGCGCACACTGGGGTTGAGCCGTAAACTTCGACAAGCTCGTGACCAGCTGGAGGAGGAGCGAAGGAAATCTAATAAGTCTCTCTAGCCTGCCTTCGGCATGTCATAGTAGCAGGCAGCACTGGCCATGCAGTCCCCTATCTCCCCTCAGGATCTCTCCTTCTACCAGACCTGGTCGCTCCGCCTCTCCCTCTCGCAGCTGGAGCCCTCGCTCCCTCTTCTCCTCGGACACCGGACAAATGTGGCATCAGATGCGTCTGAATAAAGGTCGCATAGTCGCCCTCGGCGCGTAATAAATCCGTCTCCAGTCCTACCATGAACTGAATCACCTGGTCGGCGGACAACCTGTGTGTCTCCCTCATCAATGGTGGAGGTGCCATCGGTACGAATAGAGCAGGCAAGCCCAAGGTCTGGCATATGAAGCGTTCACTCAAAAACCAGGTGCGACAGATCGGCCCCTCGAAGAGGATGTGGAACTGAGAAATAGTCCAGGCAGTGTGGTACTGATCTCGAAGACCTGATGGAATCGCATCCCATGGCTGCCACGTGATCTGAGAAAAGAAAATGAACAGAATGATCAGTCGTCAAATAACTAATGAGGATGCATCAGGTTAATCGAAATAATCTCATTGCAGACTTACTGTAACAAGCCCGCGAGGGACCTCGCTACAGTTCGGACTCGATTTTGTCGCGGTTCCAAATCTTGAACCAAAGAGTCCAAATCCGGCAAATCGTTTTTGAGAAAAACAGATTTTTTTGAAAGAAGTGCCAAACATGGACTGCTTCGCCAGATACAGAGTCGCCACCTAAATATTTTTTAAATGGGAAATTTAGGAAACCCTAACTCGGTGCCAAAGGCCACGTGTCCGTCATCACCAAAGTTGGCTCGGGAACTTGGGTACGATTGGGGAAGGTCACATCGTGAGCACCCCCGCTCGCCCGGTCAAAGACCGGCCTCTACTAACCATGATATCTGTTTTTGAAAACTTTGTGCGTTCTTATTCCGGTTATTAGCCTAGGTTACTATGTGATGCGCACAGCATACAAGTATAGACTGAATCGCCTGAATTGGAACAAAACACTTCATGTTTGTTTGTTTGAAAATGGTTTGATGGTGCTACTCGCAAGTAGGCTAAGACGCGGATTTGCCACCCTCGGGTGGGCTTAGAAAACATGATTTTGCCACTATCTAGTGGGCTTAAAACAAACAGTCAATGATTTGTCCAATTCAGATAACTCAACCTCCACCCACAGGCATTCAAGGCAGTTATATCATATAAGCATATAGCCTCATGGTAAGCATGCTATTCATGGCGACACTCACACGCATGCAAGGATGCTAAAGCATAAAACTTACCGAGTACTCCAAGCCAAAACAGAAGCTGATTAGAAATCATGCATGATCCTAAATGTGTTGAAATGCCTAATGCAACACATGCAAAATGCAACTATAGCAGGCTCGGTTGTTCTAAACATGGCATATGAAATGCTACAACTAACACGTATTCAATTTGGAATTGAAATACAAATGCAGTTTGTATGATGCTTGTAGGCAAAAACAGATGAATGATGCAAACATGCTGTCATACTGTTATGCTAATTGAAATATGCCCTATATCTAACCATCATAAGCGGGTAAATAAAAGGGAGAAAGAAATGGGGGTTGGAAGACATACATCACACGCACGCACACTTATTACAATTATGCCCTCGCGCAGAGGGTCCGAATAAATAATAATACAGTCCGAAAATGAAAGAATAATATAGTCCGAAATAATACAAATTCCTAATTAATTTACAAATTAACTAAGAAAACTGTAAACTGGCGCGCAGGCCAGGGGGCTGCCTCGATTCTGATGAATAATGCATGTTGGGCTGTCTTGGCGCTGAAATCCACTGGGATGCCCCAATTAGCCTCTGTTTGCAATGTTTCTCGAAATGCGTGCCGGACTCCGAAAGGCTGCTGATTCTGCATTTTGCTGCAACAGAGCGAGAAAGGGCATAGCAATGTATTTCACAAATATATGCATGCCTCGATCCTCGTGCCACCAATCACGTATATCGATGCATGATGGCCGAAGAATCGGATTGCACAACTCAATATGGGGTGAATGCGGATGAATGCTACAACAAAACCTAACTCCATCATGGGTATCCGGAGTGTTGGTGACTTGGGAATTGAGACCCGTTCCGTCACTCGGAATACGGAACGTGCCTCGTTTCCCGTGCCCGGGCTAACTCCTATCCCGAACACGATGCAATATGCACGACATGCATGAATGCAACTAAAATATGATCTGGCATGCACAATGCTATGAAAATGAGATGCCTCGAAATGCGTGCACACGGGCATGCAAACCGAGGCAATGATACTAAAGCATGAAATGACATGAAATATGATATATGATGAGACTAAAGTGAGATGCCTCGAAATGCGTGCCCATGGGCACGCAAACCGAGAAAATGGCATACGGAATGCGATGAGACTACAATGAGATATGCGATGCAAGATGGGCTTATACTAATATGGGAGTCTCAGCTGCACCCACATAAGAGGCCATCGGATGAAACTGAGGTGCCTCGAAATGCGTACACACGGGCACGCAAACCGAGACAATGATATAAAGGCATGAAAATGCAAATTGGGCTTACACTAATATGAGAGGGCCTCAGCCAAACTCACATAAGATGCCGATGGATAAAAATGAAGTGCCTCGAAATGCGTGCACACGGGCACGCAAACCGAGGCAGTGGCATACTCGATGCAATGATGCTAAAATGAGATATGGAATGCAAAATGGACTTGCACTAACATGAGTGAGCCTCAGCCACACTCACATAAGAGGCCGGCGGATAAAAGTGAAGTGCCTCGAAATGCGTGTACACGGGCACGCAAACCGAGGCAAAGGCATACGCAATGCAAATGACATGAAAAATGCGAATTGGGCTTACACTAACATGAGAGAGCCTCAACCGCACTCACATAAGCTGCCGGCGGATAAAAACGAAGCGCCTCGAAATCGTGCTGCAGACGCATAAGCGAACATCTATAATGCAAATGACATGGAAAATGCGAATTGGGCTTACACTAACATGAGAGAGCCTCAGCCGCACTCACATAAGCTGCCGGCGGATAAAAGTGAAGCGCCTCGAAATGCGTGCACACGGGCACGCAAACCGAGGCATGGCATACAGGCATGAAATGGCATGCGAATAAGATGCGATATATGGCATATGGAAAATGCAAACTTCAGAAGCTAAAATGATGCACAAATAGCCCCCGACTTATGACAAAATTACACCCGATGCCCGAAATGCAATGTTATGCACCCGAAACGGCCTACAGCCCCACTAAACATGCACAATATGGACATAACATGTAAAACAGTAGCAAGGCAGCCCCTAAACTAGCATTTTTTCAGTATAAAGAAAGACCAAACAATGATCACAAGTATGGTAAAAATAGCTTGCAAAAATGGGGGAAAAGAGGAGAATTACAAAGCAAGTGGTATCTACAATGCTCAAAATGAAAAGCACAGTTCTACAACATTAAAGAGGGGACAAAAATATGCGTATTTACAAGAGATGACATCCCTCAATTCAGTACGTAGATAGGCTAAACATAGCATGCAAAATAATGAGCCAACAAAGACTATAACATGAGGTACCATAAGCATACACCAAACAAGCTAAGACCCTTGATAAAACATGAAGAATGGGTCATTTTAAGACACTTTCTAAGCCTGATGAAGGCTGAAAACAGAAGCCAAGAAAGCCTAACAAAGCATGCAATTTTACGGAATCAAAAGTGATATTACATGAAGTACCAAAAACATGCACCAAATGGCCTAAGACCCTTAACAAAACATGATGAATGGGAAATTTTAAGACACTTTCTAAGCCTGATGAAGGCTGAAAACAGAAGCTAAATAAGCTCAAAGGGGCATGCCAAATAGGAGTAGATCATGAATTCAAAGCAAGTGGCATGTAGAACATGAATACCAGGTTGAGCCCTTCTTCAATGTTTAAGATGGCCTCAAAATAAGCATAATATCAGTTCATAAGATGCTCGAAATCAAATCAAAAATAGGCCAAATAAACCATGCAATTTTACGGAAAATATGGAGAATTACAAAGCAAGTGCATGATAGAGCCATCAAACATGATGGAGCCCTTCTTAAATGTTTAAGAGGAGCTCAAAATAGGTCCACTCACAGTTTAGAACAGGCTCGAAATCAGATCACTCATAAGTCAAATAAAGCATGCAAAATAATGGCATAAAGAGTGATATTGAAAGAAGTGTGTCATGGAGACACCAAACAGAGTTGAGCCCTTCTACAATGTTGTAGAGGGGCTCAAAATAAGCCTAAAACCAGTAGGGGTCGGAGCCTAAAACAGAGATTAAATAGGGTAAAGAATTAATTCAAGATTATGCTAGAAAAAGGGAATTAGGGGCTTACCCTTGGAGATAAGTCTTTTGTTGCTTCTTGGCTTGAATTTGCTGGTCCTTAGCCTTTGAAAATCACTTCTTTGCTGCTGGAATGGAGGTGGTGATGGTGGTGCTTAGGGTTGATGAAGAAAGGGGCTAGAAACTTGAAGCTTTTTAGGGTTTTTGAGATAGAAAATGGAGGTTTTTGGGAGAGAGGTTCTTGAGAGAAAATTTTGTAACCCTAGGGAAGGAGTTGTCCAGCCCCTTAAATAGGCAAGAAAGGGTGTAAAAGGGGAGGGAAATGCATCCAAGCTTTCCCTCCCAAAATATCCCCCGGAGGGGTGAGATATTTCAAAAGCGGTGGACAACAGAAAGGTGAAAAGCAGTGGCGGCGGCAGTAACTTTCTTGAAGGTGGCCGGCCACCCCACTGGTTGGCCGACCACTCCTTCAGTCCGGCCATGGCCAAAAATGGAACAAAAATTTCGGCCGACCACCACTGTTTAGGGTCCTCCTGTATGTTGAACAGGCCCCAAGGTTGGAATTTGACAACTCTGAAACAGGAGTCACAACATAGAACTTGAAGGAGAGGCTCAAAAATGAAAATCACAAATACTGGCCGACCACCACTTTTTAGGGTCCTCCCATGTCCCTTATCACAGATATGTAGTCTCGGCTCGAAGAAAATACCCCTAGGGTGTTCAACATTAGCCCTAAGCGAAAAAACGGCGCCTAAGAGTGAAACTGGTTTTCGAGATAATTCTGGCCTCCTGCCTTTGATGATCTTCCTAGTGTTGAAAGCAGTACCGCCAAGATTGAACAAAAACTAATGCAAAATGAATGCTCGGGGCCCCATGATTCGGGACCAAAAATGAAATGCGAACCGAAAGTGGCGTTCAGCCACGAAGTGGGCATCGAAGGCCCCAGTGTCCCTCGGAACGATAAAACATAGGTACCTGCCAAAAATCGGAGAAATCGGAGATGGTTGGGCGGTCCCGAACCGACCGGCTCCGAAATGGGCAAAATGGCCTCTGACCCACGAAATGTAGCCTCTGACCCGAGAGATAGCCTACAGGACCACTCCCTTCCCTCAGAAAAGAAAACAGAGAAAACCGAGTCTGGTTCGCAAACCGAGACAAAGCACAGAAGAGAGTTCGGAAGTCCGGAGGCAAGGCGCATGGCCACGACTCTGAGACTTTTGAACGAGCACAACATGCAACATCACCGAGCGCTCAATCAGTGACGTCTGAGTCTTAAGGTCGGTCAAAAATGGGGTGTCTACAGTTGCCCCTCTTTGACAGAACTCGAAAGTCAAGAAGTGACGGGAGTGAATGTCAAAGCCTAGAGACGACCCATTTTTGACAAGGGCCCAGACTTAGACAAACATACAAGATGAGCAGATATGTGCCCATGAGCGTGCTGAGCAGCAAAGGGGCAAAATGCAAAGGATATGCACAGAGCCAGGTGATCATGCAAGTGCAGCAAGCTGTAACGAAGCAAGTATTGACAGATAGATGCAACAGTTTTAAGCAAGAATGCAAAGCAACAACTACATTTCATGTAGTTTTGGAATGCGGAGAATCATTCAATTCTCGTCGCATCACACACGGAGAAGATACGATACCTGCGCGATTCGTCTGGTTGCACCAGCCTCAAATGAACCGTACATACAATATCGTGCCTGCAAAATAGAGAAATTCAACAAGAACAATATGCCAACAACATATATTCAATGTGATTCTGAAAGTTTGACACACGCGGTGTCGACGAGTAGATACATCACAATGCGAGAAAAGATAATGCGTGACAACACATGCTCAAGCATAGAAGTATTGTACACCAAGAAATCACGCATGATAATGCAAAACATTCATGAGAATGCAAATTATGAGCCAAATAATGTAAAACGAACAGAAATCAGGGTGCCCGTTTGTTGCGCAACAATGAACTGGGAAACGCGCATTCCGGCGACGGCAACTCGATCGCGGTCTCTGATTTACCTCCCGGAGAGGTCACAACATGTTTAAAAAGGATACACTCTGATTTTGATGAATAATGATGAAACACATGTCAGAAATTGCAATTGAAGTTCCGGTGGAGCAATTCGGCGCCAGAAAGTGCACTTTTCTTAAACTTTTTCAAGTCCCGGGAACTCCGATTTTCCTCAAAATTTGCAGAGAGGTAGGGGAGAGGGTGGGGACCATGGTCGGCCAGCTCATTCCCCTAGGAGAGGCCATCGGCCAGGGGGAAAAAAGTAGATGGCCGGCCCAAAGAAAGGTGGCGGTTGGCCCTTCTTAGCAGGGGCATTTTGGTCTTTTTCGGCTATTTCTATATATAGGCACCTCCACTCCATTCGAAATCACTCCCTCAAGTGTGAAATTCCCTCCTCTTGCATCCTAAGCCATTTGCTCTTTCAAATCTGCATTTTATACGCGCCCCTCGGCCTTCCACGCAAGTTGTTTCTGCGAAATCGTTCAGATTTAAGCACTTTGAGGCGACTAAATTTTGATTTCGGTGCTTCTCTTCTCATTTTCACCACTCGAGGTAAGCTTGTCTTAATATTTGGAAAAATTTTCCGGGAGTTGACTTTTGTTGACTTTTCATTTGCCGAGAGTTGACTTTTGTTGACTTTTTTCCAGTTTGGCTCATTTTGTTCATTTTTTGCTCCTTTTGCAGATTTCTTGACATGGCGGGTCATTTCCCTCACGGCGGAGGTTTTCCCGGCGCCGGAGATGATTTTGATATTATGACATTGCCCCCGAGGGTTCGCCCTTTTGTTCCGTCGATCCTTGCAGTACATAGGCTTCCGCGAGCCGTTTTCCGTCATTTCACCGATTTCAACGATCGGGTACCAGGGGATCTTCTTCTGCGAGAGCCGGAGCATCACCTCTCCCACGATGCAGAGGTATTTTACTTTATTTCCTGTATCTTTTGTGCATTTTGTGCCTTTGCCATGCTTAGACACACAGTTTAGCTTATGACATAGTACTTGCACCCTGAGCATGTGACTTAGCCACTTGAATTTCATGAACACACAATTCATCGCCTGATTGTGAACGTATAGTACACATTAGTTAGAAATTGAACACACGGCTCAAACATTGATTCACCGAACACATAGCCCGAAGTTGAAAATGAGCACACAGTACATACTAACTAAGAGTAGAACACACAGTCCCAAACTCAGATTTACTGAACACACAGCCCAGATAAAGTGAACACATTGCTTGATTAAGAGTAGAACACCTGACCCTAAACTCGATTTCTTGAACACGACCCAGTTGTAGTGAACACGACCCATCGATTAAGAGTAGAACACCTGACCCTAAACTCGATTTCTTGAACACACGGCCAGATTTGAAGTGAACACACTGCCCTTGATTAAGAGTAGAATACACCCTAAACTCGATTTCTTGAACACGACCAGATTGTAGTGAACACGCCCTTTCGATTAAGAGTAGAACACACCCTAAACTCGATTTCTTGAACACACTGACCCAGTTTGAAGTGAACACATTGCCCTTGATTAAGAGTAGAACACTGACCCTAAACTCGATTCTTGAACACACAACCCAGTTTGAAGTGAACACACATTAATCGATTAAGAGTAGAACACACAGCCCTAAACTCTGATTTACTGAACACACAGCCCAGATAGAGTGAACACGCATACTTGATTAAGAGTAGAACACCTGACCCTAAACTCGATTTCTTGAACACACCCAGATAGATGTGAACACGACCCTTGATTAAGAGTAGAACACACTGACCCTAAACTCGATTTCTTGAACACCTGACCCATTTGAAGTGAACACACAGCCCACTGATTAAGAGTAGAACACACAGCCCTAAACTCTGATTTACTGAACACACAGCCCAGATAGAGTGAACACATAGCTCATTTTCACTTCATTTGCACACAGCTCATTTTCACTTCATTTGCACACAGCTCATTTTCACTTCATTTGCACACAGCTCATTTTCACTTTAAATGCAGGCTGGCGCTCGCCGATCTGAGGATATGGCTCTCTCTTGTGAGGAGTGGTATGCTGAGCTTCCGGAACCTGTCCGAGACTTGGTTGACTTTGTAGGATTCGGACCATTCTGCAGGGGGTTATCTCACTGTCTTATCAGTAGGACATTGTTTGCTGCTCTGGCGGAGAGATGGTGGGACACCACCAATTCTTTCCATTTCTCTGCCACCGGGGATATGACCATGACCCCATTGGACTTTGCTGTACTCACCGGCCTAGACATAGGCGGTGGACCTATTCCCTACGACGAGGATATGGGTCAGTGGGAGGCTGCTTGGATGCACCTATTGGGGGCACTCACTTTGTAAACGAGTCTAGGGAGGTTCGGTATACTTGGTTCTCTTCCCATTTCCGGACCCACAGATGGAGCTCGAGTCTCCCGAGGAGGTCGGCAAGTATACTGTGGTTTCCTCATTTTCCTCTTTGGCACCACTCTGTTTGCCGATAGAGGGAACATGGTCGGGTTGTATCTACTGAGTGCTCTGGTAGACCTATCACAGGTCGGTCAATATGATTGGGGCGGTGCTGGCCTGGCTACCCTTTATTGTTACATGGCTGATCTCTACTTGCAGCGGGGGACTTACTCGTGACTCTTGGAGAGCTTGGGAGGTATATTCTGTCCTCTTGATTTACATTTTTGCTCCTCATTACTTATTCACTGCACATACGGCGCACTTTGCATTCTGTATTATGCCTTTAGCACTTTGTATTCACATTCCGCACTGCTTTTCTCAGCTATGGGTATATGCATATTTCCCCATATTGGCTCCGGAGATGGAGGTGGCAGGACCTCCTATGACTCCGTTTTCATTGATGTTTGAGGGCGAGCACTTATCGAGGCCTCGAGAGACTCTCTTCCATCTGCGACAGTACTTCGACACTGTGAGGGCGACAGAGATATTTCAGAACTCTCGATTCCTTTCATTTTCATCTTCGATCCGCTTTGCATATCCTTGATTTCTGATTGACTTGTACACTGGTTATCCACAGATCACCTGGCAGCCCTGGGCAGTCTTCGACGATGATCTCGAAAATCAGTACCCCGGAGGGTCGACTAGTTCCCAGTATAGGTTCCTGCTCAAGGGACCAGTTGGTAGAACTTTGGTTCTGGGGAACACTTTGTTGTCGAGGTTTGGGGGTATGATTCTCGGGACCCTCTCTGTGCCTCCACCCACTATGCGATCGGCAGGCTATCTCTTGAGGAGGTCATTAGGGACATCGAGGCACCGATGCTTTATTACATCTCATCGAGGAACTCGCCACCTATCGCCGCATATATCGATGCCCCTTGGCGAATCTGGGCTCCACCACTGAGGCACACTGGCGCACCATCTTCGAGTCGTGCCCGTGCTGCAGACATACCCTCTTCTAGCGGGCGGTATATCTAGAGGTAGAGGTAGTTCGATTCCTCCGATCCCTCCGACTCTCGATCATCCTGGGTGGCCAGATATGCCGACCGAGTTGACGAGTTGGCAGTATGGGACTACTTCTCCGATTCCGATCCCTATGGAGCCTCCGATGCACAGTCACGAGATATGTCGATGATCTGACTCACCACGGTATGTTCCACAATTTTTCATTTATCACACAGACATTTTGGCGATTGCTTATTTATTGATGACTTGAGCTTGTGTCATGACCACCTCGAGTACATAGATCGGATGCTCGGGGTGGTGGCCTCACTTGAGGATGGTCTTGCGTGAGAGGCCTGAGATGTCCATCATGGGCTTCGGTACCCTTCATCTCTCTTGCATTTATCATATTTGTGATAACGCTCTGGTTTTAAACATTCTGTATTGATGGTATGTAGAACACATCTGGCACACACCCTACTCACATACTGTACTTGCACCTGCTTTTTATGTTTGAACTGATGTACTGCACTTTTCATTTTCAGATGCCTCCCGTATATACTTCGACACGGGGCGGGCCACTCGGGCCTTCTCAGAGAGGTTGAGGTGCTATACCCGCTCGAGGTACTGGGCCTCGAGAAGCTGGGCCATCCAGGCCTTACCGAGGAGCTCGAGGAGCAGGGTCGTCTCGCAGACGCAGGGCACTCATTGTCGAGGATGAAGAGGAAGTGGTCGCAGACCATGTGTCAGAGACATCTCCTGGGGAGGGAGGCTCCGGTCTTGGTTCTGGGAGCGGCGGTGAGGCTGAGGGGGATCCGGAGGACGACAGCTCTGATCCGGATGGTGATGATTGTGTAGAGGTTGTCCCGCAGAAGAGGATGAGAGGGCCTCCTCATTCCCGTTCCCGAGAATATTGATGCTATTTCCTGCTTTATTTTACTTTTTGCTAGTAGTTTGTAGCACTTTGCATATTGTTAGGCAGTTTCATTTTCTGTAAAACTTGTACCTTTATTTGTTGTAAAATATGATGGAATGAAACAGCTTTTGAAAAGATGTTGTATTTGAAATTCTCAGCATTGCATCGCATTATTTTGCACAAAATGGAATTGAATGAAAATGTGCCTCATGTATTCACCGGGTCAGGTAATGAACCGACGCAACAAATCAAAACAACTCGACTCACTAAGAAATAACAGAATCTTAGCAAGTTTACAACTCGATAAGGAAAGTACAATATTGTTAACGACTCAATAAACAAGACTTAACAAAATTGTGTAACCAAAAGGGTAACAACTCAAAACATAAAATACGACAGCCCAACAAACTTACAACTCGATAAACAAAACAACAACTCGATAAGCAAAAACACGACAAAATGTATTTCAGACAGACGATCTGGATGATGGAACGTATCCAAAACTGATAGAAATGAAGGCCTTCGACATTCCCGATGCCTAGAAATGCTTCAAATTTCCTTCCAGAGGGCGAAACAGGACCAACGTGGGGCCAAACACATTTTGCATCTGGAAAACAGAGGGTGGCCGGCCTATTAGAATAGGTGGCCGGCCGGCCACCTCTCCCCTGACCTCCAAAATTTTGACAAGTGTCCCTTGAATAGTGTTTTACCCGGCCACCTCTCCCGTGACCTCCAAAATTTTGACAAGTGTCCCTTGAATAGTGTTTTACCCCTCTATAAGAGCCCCAGCCTTGGAACTTGTTCATTTCATCATCATTTCTCACAAAAATGGAGGCGTTTCTTGTGGAAAATCTCACATCTTGGATTTCTTCTTTGGATGGCTCGGAAAAGTTGAATTTCCGGGGTTTTGGCTTGAATGCACTATTCACGCTGGGCCGGACTCCGCTACATCTTCCTTTCCTCGTCTTTGCGGCGAGGTTTTGGAACCCTGGCCTTGCGTCTTTAGCTTTGGCGGGCAAGAGATATGTCCGACTTTTGAAGATTTTCAAGTCTTGATGGAGTCCGAGCGAGGCGAGGAAATCTTGCTCCAGCTCAATTTTGGCTATGCCCGGGCCTTAGGGCGGATGTGCGGACTTGACGCACATGACGCTCGATCCCTGATTGGTAACGGAATGTTGGATATCCCGAGCCTGATTTACCGATTCTCTGATGCTGGTGACCGCAGCGACCATCATTGGCAAGGTTTTCGACAGCATGCCCTCTGCTTGTGCCTGTTGTCTCATTTTCTGTTTGTCTCGGGTTTTGGAGGAGCTAGCGTCCGTTTGATTGAGATTGCTCAAGGCTTGAGGGAAGGAAAGAGTTGCACTGCCATGACTCTGGCCGAGACATTGATGGGTCTGGATGCCTTCTACTGCCGGGAGACAACCAGGTTTGCAGGGAGTCCACTACTGCTACAGGTAATGTTTCCCGCTCAAGCTCACATATGTATTTGCTCACATCACTCGGCCCTCAGGCTCGGTTTTTCTCACAAAACCCTTATCTTACTTTTCTCTAATCGTACGTCTCTCTATTCTTTATTTTCTCATTTTTCATCCCTTCCCAGATATGGTTGATGGATAAATTGCAAGTTGTAGACTCTTGCCACCTTACCATTTCGGCTCGGCTACTTCTTTCGGCAACGCCTAGTCAATGCCCTTGATGAGAACTGGTGGTTTGAATGGATGTGCAGTTTGTCAGCTGAACGCATTGCTTGGCGCTGCCCTTGGCTCAATCTCCCGGCGATGAGCTACAGCATGTCCCGGCAGGTCGGGATTCGACTGATCGGCTTGACTCACTGTGTGTTCTATTTCTCATTCTGTATTCTGCGCCAGTTCTGCCACGATCAGACTTGCCCACCAGAGGGGATAGAATATCCGGCTACATTTCCGGCTCGAGGCGCACAGTTGGCTCGGCAGGCCGCAGCGTGGAGAGTTAGAGAGCTTCTGGCCCCCGCCCCTACTTTCAATTGCACTTTGTCTGATGAATGCTGGGATTGGCTTAACGAAGAAGCACAGGTTGGGCCTAGGTCGGCATCAGAGGCTTCAACTAGCTCTGGAAGGGGGCGCAGGGACACCTGACTTAACTATGCCCCAGATTTATTGCTTTACTAGCACTTTCAAGTTTTCTTTATGAATGTAATAAAAAGCAACTTCAATTGTATGCAAGAGCAAAAGAACTCTGTTTTGAAATCAAAGAAATTGAAGGTTGTGGTACTGAAAATTCTCCGTTTTTGATCCAAAAATGGTCTTAGTTGTGAAAAGATTACTTTGAACAAAGTCAACTTTTATTAAAACTTTTCAAAACTATTTTCGATATGGATCAGAACTGGACACACGAGATCATCCTTTGAACGCACAACCGGATCCTAGCTGGAAAGTTGCCCTAGTTTGAAAAGTGCCTTGGCAATTCATAGCAACGAAAGTTGCCCTAGTCGAATGGTCGCAACACTTCGCCATAGCGGAAAGTTGCCCCTAGTCTGAATAGCACTGTACCGGAGATCACGATAAATGCTGATGAATAGAGATAGCTGAGATGATCAAAATGGACAAAGTTGATCGGGGAAAAGATTGTGGCTGAACTTCAAGATGAAGCTGCCTACGTATCCCGAAGATGGGAATCAAGCCTTACGTAGTTCAGGCTTAGGTTCGCTCGGGTATTTTTACTCTCCTTTTGCGCTCTAACTTTTGCCAAGGTCGCCCTTTGCGGGTTTTCAACCTTGCGAGCTCAGTTTTTATAATTTCAAATTTTTCTATGCTCTGAGTTTTGCCTAGGTCGCCCTTTCGGGTTTTCGGCCTAGCGAGCCTCTCAGGGGTAGTATTTCTTCAACTTGTCCATGTTGATCGGTTGGGAAAACTCCAAGCCATCTAGATCCATCAGAACCACAGCTCCACCTGACCAAATTAATTTGATAATGTAAGGACCAGTCCAATTGGGTCTGAACTTGCCCCTGGGGTCGTGAATGGGAGCTCGGTTGTCCTTGAGTACCAAATCTCCTTCTTTCAAGTTCCTGGACTTAACTTTCTTGTTAAAAGCCCGGGCGATTCTGCGTTGATAGCCTTGGACGTGGTACAGTGCTTTCAACCTTCTTTCATCGAAAAGCATGAGTTCCTCAAATCTGTTTCTTTGCCAATCCGCTTGACTATCGGCACTTTCGGCCAATACTAAATAACGCGGGACCTCAATCTCAATAGGTAGAAACGGCCTCCATCCCATAGACCAATGAGTCTGAGTCGCCCAAGAGAAGTTCTAATCGAAGTCTGTAGCCCATAGAGCGAATGGCGGCTTATCGGCCGATCCGATAGGTTTCCACCATCTTCGTAGTATCGCTTGATGTTCTTGTTGGCGGCCTCAAGCTGCTCCGTTGGTTTGTGGCGGTAAGTAGACGACTTATGAAAAGCCACATTGTATTTCTCCAACAAATCAATCACCTCCTTTTGAAGTGGGAACCATTATGCAAACTTGATTTCATTTGGGACCCCAGAGTGACAGATGATGTTGTTTCGATGAATTTTGCAACGTGAAGCTTTCAACCTTTGCATAAGATTGGGCCTCAACCCACTTTGTGAAATAATCTATCGCTACCAGACGAACTCATGCCCATTCGACCTTTCGGTAATGACTCAATTACATCAATTCCCAGACGTAAAATGGCCATGGCGAAGTCATGTTGTACAGCTTTGACGGCGGGATGTTCATGCGATTTGCATGAATTTGACACTTATGGCATCGCCGGACGAAACTAATACAATCCTCCTCCATGGTGGACCAATAATAACCCTGTCTAAGGATCTTCCGTGCCAACATTACCCCATTCATGTGTGCACCACATTCACCCCCGTGGATGGCTTCCATCAGACGTTTGGACTCTTCAGCATCAACACACAGTTTATGCATTCCCAGATGACCTCGTTTATATAGTTTACCCCCGCAGATGATGAACTGAACTGACATTCTTCTGATTGCCCTCTTGTCTTTGGCATTTACCCCTGGCGGATATGTTTCTGTCTCCAAGAAGTTCCAGATGTCGTAATACCAAGGGTGTTCGTCCTGAACTTCATCTATGACTGCAATCGACTCATAGGCAGGTACAAATTTCTGGTCGATGATGACTGGACGCATCCGGACTCCACACGGGATGTCTATCATAGATGATAGAGTTGCTAAAGCGTCTGCAAACCTGTTGTTCTCTCTTAGTAGATGAGTAAAACTTAACTTTTCAAACCGAGGAATTAGCAAATCCAAGGTCTGGTGATATATCATCATATTTTCCTCTTTTACTTTCCAATCTCCTTTAGCTTGAGACACAACAAGGTTCGAATCTCCAATGACGTCCAATCGTCTTGCCCCTAGTTCCAGGGCTGCTTCCAAACCAGCAATGCACGCTTCGTATTCTGCTTCATTGTTCGAGACTTTGAACCGGAGTTTGAAGGCTAGAGGGATACGGGAATTATCGGGTGCTATCAGCAACACTCCTATCCCATACCCGTGTTGATTTGACGCTCCGTCAAAGTACATCGTCCAAACTTCTTCATCGATATGCAGGATTGATTCATCTGGGAATAGGTACTCGACTGCTTCATCCCCCTCAACCGGATGGTCGGCAAGGAACTCTGCCACTGCTCTTCCTTTTACTGACTTGCGCGTCACATATGTGAGATCAAATTCGGAGAGCAACAGCAACCAACGGGCTAGCCTACCTGTAAGTGCTGGTTTCTCGAAGAGATATTTGATGGGATCAAGTCGTGAAACCAACATTACAGAGTGAGCTAACAGGTAGTGCCGCAGCTTCCTGGTAGCCCATACCAGAGCTAAACAAGCCTTTTCTAGCGGCGTATATCGGGTCTCATATTCCAGCATCTTCTTGCTCAAATAGTAGATGGCTTTCTCCACCCTATCTTCTGATTCTTGTGCAAGCATGCAGCCCATCGTGGTCTCAGTTACTGACAGATACAAAATCAACGGTTTCCCTGGTTCTGCTGGTGATAAAACGGGTGGGTTCTGTAAATATTCTTTAATCTGTTCAAATGCAGCTTGACATCGGCCGTCCCATTGGAACTTCTTTCCTTTCTTCAGGAGGCCAAAAAGTGGTTCACAAGTCAAGGTTAGTTTTGAAATAAACCGTCTTATGAATTGCACTTTACCCAGAAAGCCTTGCACCTCCTTTTCAGTCCTTGGTGGTGGCATTTCTAAGATGGCCTTGATTTTGGAAGGGTCGACCTCGATGCCTCTTTGTATAATCAGATTCCCTAGCATTTTTCCCGCTGTAACACCAAACGTACATTTCTGAGGGTTTAGCCGCAACCGGAATTCCCTGATCATTTGAAAAAACTTGTGCAAGGCGGTGTAGTGGCCCTCTCTTTCTTTGGACTTGACAATCATGTCGTCCACATACACTTCAACCTCTTTGTGGATCATATCATGCGATGATTGGTCGCGGCCGTTGATAAGTAGCTCCAGGCGTTCTTCAACCCAAACGGCATTACCGGTAGATATGTCCCTACGGGTGGTGAATGCGATCTTTTTCTCGTCTCCGGGCGCCATCACTATCTGGTTGTACCCGAGAAGCCATCCATGAATGAGAGCAATGCATGCCCCGCCAGGAAGTCCACTAACTCATCAATGTGTGGCAGGGAAAGTCGCCCTTCGGACTAGCTGCTCAAATCCTCAAGTCTACACACACCCGCCATCTTTCTTGGCACCGAACAATGTTGGCCAACCAAGTCGGATATTCAGATACCAAAGAGAAGCTGCGTCGATTTGCTTGGTGACCTCTTCCTTAATCTTAAGAGCCCAATCCGCAGATCCTTCGAGCTTCGCTGATGTCGGGCCTCGGGGTCAAGGGGATCCGATCTTTGTACAATCTCAGATCGATTCTGCATGTCTTCGTAGGACCACGCGAAAACATCTTTGAAATCTTTTAATAAAGCGACTAAGCGCTCGTGTTCCTCTGAAGACAACGTGGACCCGACCTGGACCAGCCGCGGGTCCTCCTCAGTACCAATGTTCACGGTAGTGATTTCATCCATTAATGGCTTAACAAATCTCTCCTGCTCTTGCTCAATTAAACGTTGTAAAACCGGAGGAACTTCGTCCTCGTCGTTTTGATCAAAATTTTGAAAGTCTGAATTAATGCAATAAATTAGGGGTACAGAAAAGTACTCGGAAACCACAGATAGTTCATTCTCATTAGGCACATCCAAATCGTCCAGTTCATTGGTTACAACAGACTCAAATGAAAAAGAAAAAGACGACCTAGACAGAACTCTGGCATCCGGGTTAACATCCCCAGGAGTACCAGACTCAGACTCAGTTGAGCTGGAACCTGATTCCGACTCACAGGACTCGGTGGAATCAGATTCCGGCTCACTACCTGACCCGGTGCTGCTGGACAAAAATCCCTCCTCGTACTGCCAAGTGAGAGAGGGTGCGATTGATGCATCCAAGATAGCTGCTGGTCGGCTCGCAGCCGTTTCATCCCCAATCATGGAAACAATGAAGTTATTCCCCAAGCAATCTTGGTCGATCGGAGGATCAGAGAGGAGACATGCTAGTGCTACCCCCATTTCCAATTCTATGCTCTCAGGATTCACTGTCTTATTCTGCTCAACCTCAGTTGTTGGGTCTGTCTGCTCTGTGGCAACATCATCCCCGGATAGTTGCAGGTCGAAGAAGATTTCGAAACCTGGTACGCGCTTCCTCTCCACATTGAACCATGGCTCTGGGAAGCCGCAAAATGGAAAGTCTTCCCCCTCCCGGACAAAGCGTCCGTTCAGGGTACCCTGGATGGGCCTGTGCATTAGATCAAAAGGCTTCCCAGCCTGCTTCGCTCTGGCTCTGCCGGCCATTTCCTTTCCCTTCCTCGCCCAATCTTCTTTGGTGGGCAGATAACCCAATCCAAAGGTATGTGGATTGTGTGGCACTTCGGCCAACGCTGCGACTCCTTTCCTGCCGCTTCTTCCCAATCCCATCCCAGGGATATGTTGTAGCTTGTTCATGAGGTAGACGGCTTGAGCGCTGACATACACACCCTCATTCACAGCCATAATATTTTGCACCACCCGGGCCTCAGCCAAAGTAAATCCTGATATGAACATGTCTTCCATGCCGTGTTCGATCTCCAAGACTGGCGTAGATATCTCCGGAGGAGGATGGATTGATGAATTCCCAAAAACAATGGCTACTCCCTTTCCATAGGGGTATTTCACCATTTGATGTAGAGTAGATGAGACGGCCTTCACCTGATGCAACCAGGGTCGCCCCAAAAGCATGTTAAAGGATGCAGGGACCTCCAAGACATGAAAATCTACCTCGTGTTGTCCAGGCCCAATCTTGGTTTGGATTTTTACTGTCCCCAGGACATCCCTACTTGTATTGTCGTAGGCTCTTATCACTTGAGTAGTCGGTGTGAAGTCCGCAGGTTTTAACCCAATTGCATACGCCGTTCTGGCCGGGCAGACATTAATAGCGGACCCAGTATCAACAAGTACTACCGGAATCCATTTGTCCCTGCATTCTACAGAGATGTAGAGGTGCATTATGATCCACGCCCTCGGTAGCGGTTCATATCCGAAAAAGTCAATCTTGGGGAACCTCCTCCGGAAAGACTAGCCCAACTAGTTGTTACAGCGTAGTTTCGATAGAGAGTTTGGCTTTGTCCATAGCAGAAAGGACAGCCTGTCTGTGCACCCTTGAAGCCATAAGCAGTCCCCAGATGGAGATGTCTGCTTGTATTTTCTTTAACTGTTTCAGTACAGCCTCTTCTTCAACTTGCTTCTCCCTCTGCTTCTCCGCTTCTTTATCTTTCCCTGATGCCTCGGGTTGATCAAGGTGTGGGGGCTTGAAATGCCGCCCACTTCTAGTCATATGGTCCACCTCTTCGAGGTACCAGGTGCTGTCTGGTTGGCCACCCGCCCAATCTTCGTCTGTGTGGGCGAGATACAAGTCTTCATCTTCCCACAACATTCCATTAGCATCTAGCAGGCACCTGTCTGGTTCCGGCTTGTTTGCGCTCTCAGCATTTTCCTCCCACATGCTCATAGCATGTTCAGTTTTTGTGCTCACAGCATTCTCAACCTCCTCATGGTTCTTTGCTTTTCGGATCCTCTCAGAATCCCATTTCTTTTCTTGTTCCTCCAGCGTCAATTGTTCAGTTTTCAAAATGTCTTGCTCCTGAGCGAAATTCTTCGTACCGGCGCTCTCCGACAATTCAATCTGACCCTCGGCCCTTCCGGCCACAAATGGTACAATATCTGGCTGATCATCCAACCACCCGACGACCTGGCGACTCAGATTGAACCAGTTGATTGATGCATCCCCTGATTCTTGGTCGTTAAAAAACTGTAGGTTGGCGAAGTCCTCTTCCATCGTTGTCAAATCATCCCCCACTGATTCAAGTTTGTCCCCCCAGATCATACACAATTCAGCCTCTCCCGGCGGCCCCACACTCAGCTTAGGCTGGCTCATTGACAAGATATATCCACTCGGATCAAAAGCTCTGCCAGTTAAATTCTCAGACTGCTCCACCCCTGACTCAACAGTTTTGCTCTCCTCGGAAGCCTGCCCCGTTACATTTTCGGTGGTCACCACCTTTGGCTCAGATTGGGTTGTGGAGGTGTCCATCATGCACAAGTCAGTGCTATCAGGAAGGATCACCTCCGGCTTGGGTAAGTGGGAGGGAGTAATGTAGATACTAGGGTTGTAAGACACGTCCCCAGTTTGGATGAGATTGATTCTTTTGGGTGGATCTTGGTTATGTGCTGGGAGTGGGTTGGTTGTAACGTTGGGTCGCTCGGGAGGTAGAATGATGTTTTTGTCAATGAGATCTTGAATCTCATGACGCAGCCTGTAACATTGGTCGGTATCATGACCATGCTGCTGGTGGTATTTGCAATATTTGGCTGGGTTGTGGGAAGGGGGGAGTGGATTTGGAAGGGGCCTCGGTTCCAAGGGTTTCAGATGCCCCTTTCTGACTAGAACCCCGAGGACTTTGGACAAAGGCATATGTAGTGGGGAGAAGGTTTGTTGACCCCTGGGTTGGTATCTTGAAGCTTGGCTACTGCTCCCAGATGCATCAGAAAAGGTGTGGCCGCGACAGGCCTTGGTTGGGGAGGGGGATTGGTGGTGACCATTCCGACCTCTGAAGTTCTTGCATTGGTAGAGCCGCTCGGGCCCGCATTGTTATTACGATTGAATGTTCTTCGGGGCTGATCCCGGTCTTGGTCAATCAACCCTTGCTTCATAGCATCCTCAATTTGCACCCCCATATCATGTAAGTCTGCGAAAGTGGGGAAGGGAACTACAATCATCTTCTGCATAAGCCTTGGTTGGAGATTGCGCACAATCATCCGGATTTGATCTTTATCAGTTGGCCTTAAGGTCATCATCGATGCCTTTGCTCTCCACCGAGTGACAAAATCAGAGAAAGTCTCTTTCTGTTCCTGCCTTGTTGTCTCGAGATCACGTGTTGTAATCTCGATCTGAGTATTATATGAATATTGTGCGACGAAGGCCTCAGCCATCTCATCCCAGTTCCTCTTGACATCATTATCCAACTTTGCATACCAGTTGGCGGCCACTCCTGACAGGGTTCGGCCGAACAGTGAGAGTTTCTGTAGTCTGGTTAGGCCCATTGGCCGCAAGATGTCTGAAAACAGCCGTAGATGAACCATGGGGTCCCCGGATCCATCAAAGCGATCGATCTGGGGCATCTTAAATCTGTCCGGCAATGTTACGGCCACATCAGTGTAGCCGTCTTCAATATCTGGGATGGCCTTCACCCCCTGTGATTTCTTGAAGAGCTTTTCCAACTTGCTCAATTTCAGAGCTGTCTGGTCTACCTCGAACTCGAATGGAGAGTCCGAGTGATTGGGTGTAATATTTTTGGACGATTCTTGGCGAAGCGGGGCGAACGGCCAGTTGGTAGACCCGTGTCCTTTTGGGTGTTTTGGAAGTTTGGCAGAGCGTTCTGTGGATTTGGGAGGGTATTCTGGGTGTTCTGGGTATTCTGGGGATTTGGAGGAGCATTCTGACCAGTAGATATCTGCTCAGGCAATGGGGCCCCGGGTGGAGGAGGAACCTGATGCGCCCCTAGTGGAGGAGGGACCTGGTGTGAAGCAGATGCGGCATTCTCATTATGTCTGGTGATCATTTCAATTCTTTGGGCCATGACAAGGCTTTCTTTGTTTAGAAAATTCCGCCTGGCGGATAGCATCATCTTGCATTTGTTTCATGCTCTCATTCATCTGGCGCATCATCGCCTCCATTGTTGGATTCTGTTGTTCCATCTGAATAACCGGCAAGTGTATCTCTATAGCAGAAACAGGAATCTTAACCCGACTGTCTGACACTAGAGTAGACTGTTGTTCCGGTGATCCGTGCTCTGACACACTGTGCCTTCTCGGCCTTCTTCTGGTGACTGGGGGTAAAGAGTGGAACACTGGATGTCCGTCAACTAGATCCTCGGATCGGTTGGGTCGGCGACCTCGTGTCCAAATTGCTTGGGGAGTATCGACTGGCTCGGAAGCAATCGTGCTGCAAACTGCCCTAGAAAAGAAAAGATAATAAAGCAAAAAGGAAATAAATGACCAGAAAAACGGACAGCATAACAGCTTAATTTAAATACACACAACACACAGTCGGGCATACAACACGCAGTTAATAAGTTGGAAATACACTGTCCTCAACCACTGGTCACTATTCCTGTATCACTGTTCCTCAAAACTGAATCGGATATCCGCATAACCGATTCTCGATAATCGATCGATGCCCGCAGTTCGATATCCAAACTCTTAAACTGATGCCCGCAGGCCGGATGCCGAAACTCATAACCTGATACATGCATTCCCTGTAGAGACGCACTCTAACAAGTACATAGCAGATAAGTGAGAGCTGAAAACACCCCTATGTTGGGGTTGGTTTTCCCTGTCCTATTTTGTCAGGAACTAGGGTTTCACTACGCACGCAGCGGCTTCAAACAACCTATAAACGGGTAAGCAACCTGTCCTAGTTTGGAATAGTCACTATGGATCCGAATATGCACTAGGTCGAATGGTCAAAAAGGGTGCCCCGGTAAAACCGGGGTTTGTGTTCCCATGCTGTCAGAGCCTAGAGCCGATCAGCCTTACGGACATGACTTGACAAGACAAGCCTCCGGCAAATCGTTCGGGAATGGCATATGGCAAACACGGTGTCCTAGGCGCACCAATGCAAATGCAATGCAAAGAAACACACAAGTGTAGTCAAAACCAGATATCACGAGTTCGAGTCAAGTTCTCTAAATCCCCAGCAGAGTCGCCAGAAACTGTAACAAGCCCGCGAGGGACCTCGCTACAGTTCGGACTCGATTTTGTCGCGGTTCCAAATCTTGAACCAAAGAGTCCAAATCCGGCAAATCGTTTTTGAGAAAAACAGATTTTTTGAAAGAAGTGCCAAACATGGACTGCTTTGCGGATATGAGTCGCCACCTAAATATTTTTTAAATGGGAAATTTAGGAAACCCTAACTCGGTGCCAAAGGCCACGTGTCCGTCATCACCAAAGTTGGCTCGGGAACTTGGGTACGATTGGGGAAGGTCACATCGTGAGCACCCCCGCTCGCCCAGTCAAAGACCGGCCTCTACTAACCATGATATCTGTTTTTGAAAACTTTGTGCGTTCTTATTCCGGTTATTAGCCTAGGTTACTATGTGATGCGCACAGCATACAAGTATAGACTGAATCGCCTGAATTGGAACAAAACACTTCATGTTTGTTTGTTTGAAAATGGTTTGATGGTGCTACTCACAAGTAGGCTAAGACGCGGATTTGCCACCCTCGGGTGGGCTTAGAAAACATGATTTTGCCACTATCTAGTGGGCTTAAAACAAACAGTCAATGATTTGTCCAATTCAGATAACTCAACCTCCACCCACAGGCATTCAAGGCAGTTATATCATATAAGCATATAGCCTCATGGTAAGCATGCTATTCATGGCGACACTCACACGCATGCAAGGATGCTAAAGCATAAAACTTACCGAGTACTCCAAGCCAAAACAGAAGCTGATTAGAAATCATGCATGATCCTAAATGTGTTGAAATGCCTAATGCAACACATGCAAAATGCAACTATAGCAGGCTCGGTTGTTCTAAACATGGCATATGAAATGCTACAACTAACACGTATTCAATTTGGAATTGAAATACAAATGCAGTTTGTATGATGCGCCGAGCCCGGTGCGTGCAAAACAGATGAATGATGCAAACATCTTTGTCATTACATGTTATGCTAATTGAAATATGCCTTATATCTAACCATCATAAGCGGGTAAATAAAAGGGAGAAAGAAATGGGGGTTGGAAGACATACATCACACGCACGCACACTTATTACAATTATGCCCTCGCGCAGAGGGTCCGAATAAATAATAATACAGTCCGAAAATGAAAGAATAATATAGTCCGAAATAATACGAATTCCTAATTAATTTACAAATTAACTAAGAAAGCTGTAAACTGGCGCGCAGGCCAGGGGGCTGCCTCGATTCTGATGAATGATGCATGTTGGGCTGTCTTGGCGCTGAAATCCACTGGGATGCCCCAATTAGCCTCTGTTTGCAATATTTCTCGAAATGCGTCTTGGGACTCGAAGGTCTTGATTCTGCATTTTGCTGCAACAGAGAGCAGGAAAGGGGCATAGCAATGTATTTCACAAATATATGCATGCCTCGATCCTCGTGCCACCAATCACGTATATCGATGCATGATGGCCGAAGAATCGGATTGCACAACTCAATATGGGGTGAATGCGGATGAATGCTACAACAAAACCTAACTCCATCATGGGTATCCGGAGTGTTGGTGACTTGGGAATTGAGACCCGTTCCGTCACTCGGAATACGGAACGTGCCTCGTTTCCCGTGCCCGGGCTAACTCCTATCCTGAACACGATGCAATATGCACGACATGCATGAATGCAACTAAAATATGATCTGGCATGCACAATGCTATGAAAATGAGATGTCTCGAAATGCGTGCACACGGACATGCAAACCGAGGCAATGATACTAAAGCATGAAATGACATGAAATATGATATATGATGAGACTAAAGTGAGATGCCTCGAAATGCGTGCCCACGGGCACGCAAACTAAGAAAATGGCATACGGAATGCGATGAGACTACAATGAGATATGCGATGCAAGATGGGCTTATACTAATATGGGAGTCTCAGCCGCACCCACATAAGAGGCCATCGGATGAAACTGAGGTGCCTCGAAATGCGTGCACACGGGCACGCAAACCGAGGCAATGATATAAAGGCATGAAAATGTAAATTGGGCTTACACTAACATGAGAGGGCCTCAGCCAAACTCACATAAGATGCCGATGGATGAAAATGAAGTGCCTCGAAATGCGTGCACACGGGTACGCAAACCGAGGCAGTGGCATACTCGATGCAATGATGCTAAAATGAGATATGGAATGCAAAATGGACTTGCACTAACATGAGTGAGCCTCAGCCACACTCACATAAGAGGCCGGCGGATAAAAGTGAAGTGCCTCGAAATGCGTGCACACGGGCACGCAAACCGAGGCAAAGGCATACGCAATGCAAATGACATGAAAAATGCGATTTGGGCTTACACTAACATGAGAGAGCCTCAGCCACACTCACATAAGCTGCCGGCGGATAAAAACGAAGTGCCTCGAAATGCGTGCACACGGGCACGCAAACCGAGACGGTGGCATACGCAATGCAAATGACATGGAAAATGCGAATTGGGCTTACACTAACATGAGGGAGCCTCAGCCGCACTCACATAAGCTGCCGGCGGATAAAAGTGAAGCGCCTCGAAATGCGTGCACACGGGCACGCAAACCGAGGCATGGCATACAGGCATGAAATGGCATGCGAATAAGATGCGATATATGGCATATGGAAAATGCAAACTTCAGCAGCTAAAATGATGCACAAATAGCCCCCGAATTATGACAAAATTACACCCGATGCCCGAAATGCAATGTTATGCACCCGAAACGGCCTACAGCCCCACTAAACATGCACAATATGGACATAACATGTAAAACAGTAGCAAGGCAGCCCCTAAACTAGCATTTTTTCAGTATAAAGAAAGACCAAACAATGATCACAAGTATGGTAAAAATAGCTTGCAAAAATGGGGGACAAAAGGAGAATTACAAAGCAAGTGGTATCTACAATGCTCAAACTTAAAAGCACAGTTCTACAACATTAAAGAGGAGCCAAAAATATGCATATTTACAAGAGATGACATCCCTCAATTCAGTACGTAGATAGGCTAAACATAGCATGCAAAATAATGAGCCAACAAAGACTATAACATGAGGTACCATAAGCATACACCAAACAAGCTAAGACCCTTGATAAAACATGAAGAATGGGTCATTTTAAGACACTTTCTAAGCCTGATGAAGGCTGAAAACAGAATCCAAGAAAGCCTAACAAAGCATGCAATTTTACGGAATCAAAGGTGGTATTACATGAAGTACCAAAAACATGCACCAAATGGCCTAATACCCTTAACAAAACATGATGAATGGGCCATGTTAAGACACTTTCTAAGCCTGATGAAGGCTGAAAATAGAAGCTAAATAAGCTCAAAGGGGCATGCCAAATAGGAGTAGAACATGAATTCAAAGCAAGTGGCATGTAGAGCATGAATACCAGGTTGAGCCCTTCTTCAATGTTGAAGAGGGCCTAAAAATAAGCATAATATCAGTTCATGAGATGCTCGAAATCAAATCAAAAATAGGCCAAATAAACCATGCAATTTTACAGAAAATATGGAGGATTACAAAGCAAGTGCATGATAGAGCCATCAAACATGATGGATCCCTTCTTCAATGTTTAAGAGGAGCTCAAAATAGGTCCACTCACAGTTTAGAACAGGCTCGAAATCAGATCACTCATAAGTCAAATAAAGCATGCAAAATAATGGCATAAAGAGTGATATTGAAAGAAGTGTGTCATGGAGACACCAAACAGAGTTGAGCCCTTCTACAATGTTGTAGAGGGGCTCAAAATAAGCCTAAAACCAGTAGGGGTTGGAGCCCAAAACAGAGAGTAAATAGGGTAAAGAATTAATTCAAGATTATGCTAGAAAAAGGGAATTAGGGGCTTACCCTTGGAGACAAGTCTTTTGTTGCTTCTTGGCTTGAATTTGCTGGTCCTTAGCCTTTGAAAATCACTTCTTTGCTGCTGGAATGGAGGTGGTGATGGTGGTGCTTAGGGTTGATGAAGAAAGGGGCTAGAAACTTGAAGCTTTTTAGGGTTTTTGAGATAGAAAATGGAGGTTTTTGGGAGAGAGGTTCTTGAGAGAAAATTTTGTAACCCTAGGGAAGGAGCTGTCCAGCCCCTTAAATAGGCAAGAAAGGGTGTAAAAGGGGAGGGAAATGCATCCAAGCTTTCCCTCCCAAAATATCCCCCGGAGGGGTGAGATATTTCAAAAAGCAATGACAACAGAAGAGGTGAAAGTCGGCCAGGTAACTTTCTTGAAGGTGGCCGGCCACCCCAACTGGTCGGCCAGCCACTCCCCCTGGTCGGCCGGCCATGGCCAAAAAATGGAACAAAAAATTTCTGGCCGACCACCACTGTTTAGGGTCCTCCCAGGTGTGTAGAACAAGGCCCCAAGGTTGGAATTTGACAACTCTGAAACAGGAGTCACAACATAGAACTTGAAGGAGAGGCTCAAAAATGAAAATCACAAATACTGGCCGACCACCACTTTTTAGGGTCCTCCCATGTCCCCTTATCACAGATATGTAGTGCCGGCTCGAAGAAAATACCCCTAGGGTGTTCAACATTAGCCCGGAAGCGAGAAAAACGGGCGCCGGAAGAGCGAAACTGGTTTTCTGAGATAATTCCTGGCCTCTTACCCCCCAGTGATCTTCCTAGTGTTGAAATAGAGGTACCTGCCAAGATTGAACAAAAACTAATGCAAAATGAATGCTCGGGGCCCAAACCAAGATTCAGGCCCAAAATGGGCCGCAGTAATCGCAAAGTGGCGTTTCGCCACGGTGGGCATCGAAGGCCCCAAAGTGTCCCTGAACGACAAAACAGAGGTACCGCCAAAACCGGAGAAATCGAGAGATGGTTGGCGGTCCCGAACCGAGGCACACGCCCGACGGTCTCAAAACCGGAACCGGCTCCGAAATGGGCAAAATGGCACGGCCACGAAATGTAGCCTACGGCCACCGAGATAGCCTACAGACCACTCCTTCCTCAGAAAGAAAACAGAGAAAACCGAGTCTGGTTCGCAAACCGAGACAAGGCACAGAAGAGAGTTCGGAAGTCCGGAGGCAAGGCGCACGGCCACGACTCTGAGACTTCTGAACGAGCACAACATGCAACATCACCGAGCGCTCAATCAGTGACGTCTGAGTCTTAAGGTCGGTCAAAAATGGGGTGTCTACACTTACCTTGCGCGCCGCGACCATGTCGAAATACTGTCGGAAGAACATAAAGCTCTTTCTAGTCCTGCGACGGAGCTGGCCGTCGTATACATCAGAAAATGGGACTGTCGCCGGGGTCTCCTCCACAGGCTCTGGAGCAAGTGTCGGGAAGTATGCATACACCCACAGCTGTAAAAAGATACAATTAGTACAGTGTATGAACAGAGTATAGAACATGCAGAAAGCGTAATGCAATACAATGCATAAGGAGTGCGGGTCTAGAGCAGACATTAGATTTTGTGTGTGCAGTGTATGGTATGCAGTGTGCAGTATGTGTGGTGTATAGAAAATGCAGAGCATAAAGCATACAGTGCAAGAGGATATACAGAAAATGTAGAAAGGACAAGTGTTGAACAAAGCAAAAGCAGGAAATGCTAAGCAAAGTAATGAAAAGGGGAAACTAGGCTGTGTACCTCCCAAGCTCGCCAATAGCCGCCGATCAACCTTCCACACATCCGAGAGATCAAGCTCATGTATCCGTAGAGAGTGGTAAGGCTGGTTGTGCCCTGGTCATAGAAACGGACCTGCTGGAGCACCACCAGAGCGCCCAGGAAGTATAAACCCACAGTATTCCACCTGTTCGAAAACAAGGTGGTACCGAAAAGGAACAAGAGGAAGCCCCTCGCGTACTGCTCTGCCTCCTCATCAGTATTGGGATCCTCTCCTCTGTAATGCTCCTCGAGCCAAGTGTATCTAACCATGCCTGCTCGAAGTGTCGGTGGGCGCACTCCAAGTAGTGTATCCCATGTAGCCACCCACTCTCCCATGTCGGGATCAAGAGGAATCGGATCACCTCCTACACCCAGGCTAGTGATCATAGCAAAGTCGATGGGAGTCATCGTCATCTCTCTCTCCGTGGAGAAATGGAAAGAGTTGGTGGTGTCCCACCACCTCTCCACAAGAGCCCCTAAGAGGGGGCGACTCACTGTGACCCGCGTCAAGCTGTAGCAAAATAGACTGAAGCCAGTCCCGTCAATGATCCAGCGGACCCTCGCGGGAAGCACATCATACCAATCCCTAGTTGTCGTCGCGCCATAACCTTTGAAGGAGCGAGATCCGTCCGGTTGACAGTGCATATGTCGAAATCAGATCAGTGATGTATTGAAAATACAGTTGAATTTAGATCAGTGATATATTGAAAATGCAGTCGCATTCAGATCAGTGATGTATTGAAAATGCAATCACATTCAGATCAGTGATGTATTGAAAGTACGGTTGCATCCAGAACAGTGATGTATCGAAGACGCAATTGAATTCAGGGCAGTGACGTACGAGGTGCAGTCGTATACAGTACATACAAGGCAGTAATGCGTGAAGTACAGTTAAATGCAGAGCAACAATGTATGAAATACAGTCAGATCAAAGCATATGATGCAATCAGATCGAAACAGTGCAAGAAATGCAAGTAGTTCAAAGAAATACTGCAGAAAAGTAGAGTTGGTACCTCTACAGCAATGGCCGACAAATGAGACATCGGCTCTCTCAGTAAGAGGTCGTCTGGCGCACCCTTATCGAAATCAGTGAAAGTGTGGATGCCTCCCGCCATTGGAATAATGTGAGTCTCCGGGTGATACCTCGCGGGGTCAAAAGGACGTATGCTCAATGGTAAAGGCTGAGGCTCAACCTCCGGCTCAGCCGCAAAGTCTGCCGCTAACTCTACTGGAAGGAGTGCGGGGAAGCCCTCATCATGCGGGATATCATCAGCCATCTGAGATAGATGCAAAAAGATGTAAAAATGAGCAAAATGGTGAAATTTTGAACAAATCAAACCCTCGGAGAGGGAAAATTCAAATAAAGTTGAAAACCCGGGAAAAGTGAACTAACCTTGAGAGAAATTCAGGAGAAATGATCATTCAATGGGGGAAATGATGAAAGAGGCCTCAGATTCAATTTCTGATCGGTTCAAATCGAAGAGAACAAAGGAGTTTTAACGATTCAAGGTTGTTTAGGGTGTTGGGAAACGCATAGAACGCGCGAATCTAGAGAAAAGACACACCTAGAGGGCAAGGGAAATGTTTTCTATGCAAGGGTTTGTGAGGAGATGGAGTAATTTTGGGTCTATTTAAAGACCCATGGCCGAAAAGACCACTTTGCCCGAATCTGCCATCGATGGCCGGCAGGCGGCCGGCGATTTTCCCTGGTGGCCAGAAATCCTCCACCAGCTTCTTTTGCCTATTATACCTTGGTATGTGTCCCTGGGTTCCAACAATTCTGAGAAGTGTTCAAAATTTGATTCAAAACGCCTCCATGGAAGCCCAGAATCATGTTCTCGATATACGGTGGTCATCGCCCATCAACGCGCACGAGGTATATCCTTTTGATGCATTGCAATCTTCCGAGAGGTAAACAGGAAGTTGCCTTCAAGATGTCTTTATCAAGCATGCTTTTGTTGTCACCTAGCATTTACTTGTTGTACTAAATATCCATTCTATATACCCGCATTGTTTTGCATATCTCTCACATTGTTTTGCATCTTTAACCTGCGTTGTCTCGCATGTTTTACCCGTATTGTTTTGCATATCTCTCACACATTATTTTGCACCTTTAACTTGCGCTATTACGCTCGTTATTTGCGTTGTTTCACACCCTCCTTTAACTTACGCTGCTACGCTCGTTATTTGCGTTGTTTTGCACCCCCCTTTAACTTGCGCTATTACGCTCGTTATTTGCATTGTTTCGCACCCCCCCTTTAACTTGCGCTGTTACGTTCGTTACTTGCGTTGTTTCGCACCCATCTTTAACTTGCGCTGTTACGCTTGTTACTTGCATTATTTTGCATATGTTTTACTTGCGTTATTACGCTTGTTACTTGCATTATTTTGCATGTTTTACTTGCATTGTTATGCACATCTTCACTTGCGCTGTTACGCATGTTTTACTTGCGCTATCACACACATATCTTTACTTACATTGCTTTGCACATCTTCACTTGCGCTGTCATGCACGTTACCTACATTGTTATGCACATCTTCACTTGCACTGTCACGCACGTTACTTACATTGTCATGCAGATCTTCACTTGCGTTGTCACGCATGTTACTTGCATTGTTATGCACTACTTCATTCGCGTTGTCATGCACTTTTCACTTGCATTGCTATGCATGTTTCTAACGATATCGTACCTATTGAGTTTCTTTCTCTTGCAGGCACGATATTGTATGTACGGTTCATTTGAAGCTTGCGCGACCAGACGAACCGGACGGTATTGTATTTACTCCACGTGAGACGTGGCGAGAATGGTACAATTCTCTTACATCCTTTCTACATGTAATGTAGTTTGATTTGTATTCGCTTGCTTAAAACTGTTGCATTTATTGTATATAATTGCTTCATTACAGCCTTCTTTGCATAATCATAAGTTATGCTTTTGCATCGTGCATATCATTTGCGTTTTGCCCCATCCTGCGGGCGCATCTCTGCATGTTTATTTTGAATGTTTGCCCAAGTCTTCAACCTTGTCAAAAATGGGTCGTCTCTGGGCTTTGATATTCACTCCCGTTGCTTTGTGACTTTCGAGTTCTGTCAAAGAGGGGCAACTGTAGACACCACATTTTTGACCGTCTTTAAGACTTGGTTGTGCTTGCAGGTACATCCAACCACTAGTTTGATTGCTCGTCGAGTACTCGACTGTCGCGACGGAACGTCACAGGTTTGAGCTTTCCAAACCCTGTATCCTTTCTGCTCCATTTTTGGACCATGTATTGGCCCTTCCAGCTTGATTCTCTTGGTGCACTGTCGACCACTATCGGCCATGCCTTTGTTACTGCCGGCCATTGATGAAGCCTACTGGCCATCAATGAGCCACTGCCGGCCACCACTGATGACCGGCAGAACCCTTGATCATCAGGTTTCACGCCAGATCTTTTGAGCCAGCTGGTTTTCATTCTTTTCCCTTCCATACACGTGTATGGAGGGATAAAACTCTTGCCAAGCTTGTTCAACAAGCTTTGCATTGTTTTTCTTCTATATAAGGAGAGGCCCTTCCTCTCCAGCAGGGTTGAAGAAAATTTTGGAGAAGTTGTATCTCTCTCTCTCTCTATATATATATTTCTCACACTCTCTCTCTATATTGTGTTGGTTTATGCTCTAAAGTCCATTTTTCTTGCACTTTTGCACTACAACACATAGAGGTACACCACCATCTTTGAGCTGAGGTTCTTGGGAGTGTTACTTGAGCTCTGAAACTTGGTTTCTAGCCTCTGAGGTTGTTGGTTTCGAAGTTGATCTTCAAGGGTGAGTATATTCTCCTTTTAAGCCTTTGTTTGTATATCATTTTGGCCATCCTTGAATATTGTTTTAGGCCTTGCTTCCAACTGAAAAAAGTTTTGTTTTCAAGTGCTTTTGATGATTGTTTAAGGTCTTTTTGGTGTTTGGGGTGTACAACCCTCTCGTATGCCTTGTTTGGCCTTATTTTGTGCCATGCTTTAAGGCCTTTTGGAGTAGTCTTGGTTTGGTCTTTTAGCCATTGAAATCTAGTGGATTTGTAGTGGTAGGCATGTGGTTTTGAGGCCTCAAATCAGAGGGGGGTGACCCCTTCCCTTTTTGTTTTGTTTGCTTGAGTTATTGGCCTACCAAAGGAGCATGTATCTCTATGCTTTCGAGGCTTAGTTCAGACACTTTTTTGTGACTTTTAGGACTTGCCTTGACTCTGTCCATGGCTGGTTTGGTCACCTTTTGCATGCTTCTCGTATGTGTAGTGTAATCCCATTTGTGGCTCATCAAAGTAACATGTCTTTCTTGCATGTGTTGGCTCCATTTCAGTAGGTTTTTGGTGATGTTTTACCATGCCTTAGATCTATTTTGGGTTGATTTTATCACTCCATGCATGCATAACACACTTGTGGTGTAAATCACACAAACTAGCTTTGTATGCCTCATGAAGTAGCATGCCATTCTAGCTTGTTTTTGGTGATGTTTTTCCATGTCATGACTCTGTTTTGATTTGGTTTGGTTGGCCCTTGCATGCTTCATGCACTTGTAGTATAATCCTCTCTATTGCCTTAATATGCATCATGCTTTAACATGTCATTTTAACATGCTTTTGGCTTAGTGTAGATGTCCCCGAACGCCCCGGGAGGGATGAGTCCCGTTCCGTTCTGTTCATTTTGGGCTCACTACAGTTCAGGACTCAAATTGTCACGGTTCGTAATCTGAACCAAAGAGTCCAAATCCGGCAAATGGTTTTGAGAAAACAGATTTTTTGAAAGAAGTGCCAAACATGGACTACTTTGCCAGACACAGAGTCGCCACCTAAATATTTTATTTTGGGAAATTTAGGAAACCTTGACTCATGCCTAAGGCCACGTGTCCGTCATCACCAAAGTTACCTCGGCTCGGGAACTTGGGTACGATTGGGAAAGGTCACTTCGTGAGCACCCCCGCTCGCCCGATCAAAGATCGGCCGCTACTAACCATGATATCTAGTTTTGAAAACATTTTGCATTCTTATTCCGGTTATTAGCCTAGATTTACTATGTGATATGCACAGCATACAAGTATAGATTGGATCGCCTGAATTGGAACAAAACATTTCATGTTTGTTTTTTTTTTTGAAAGATGGTTTGCTACTCGCAAGTAGGCTTAAAATGCAGATTTAGCCACTCTCAAGTGGGCTTAGAAAAGATGGTTTTGCCACTATCTAGTGGGCTTAAAACTCACAGTTGATGTGTTGTTCCAATCCAAATAACCCAACCTTCACCCACAGGCATTCAGGCAGTTATATCACATAAGCAAATAGCCTCATGGTAAGCATGCTATCATGGCAGTCACTTACACACATGCAAGGATGCTAAAGCGTAAAAACTTACCGAGTACTCCAAGCCAAAACAGAAACTACGTTAAAAATCCATGCATGATCCTAACTATACAGAAATGCCTAATGCAACACATGCAAGAATGCAACTAAGATAGGCTCGGCTATTCTAAACATGGCATATGAAATGCTACAGCTAACATGTATTCAACTCGGAATTGAAGTACAATGCAGTGAGTATGATGCGCCGAGCCCGGTGTATGCAAAACAGATGAATGAATGTAAACATGCTATCATACTGTATGCTAATTGAAACATGCCCTAATCTAACCATCATAAGCTGGTAAATAAAAGGGAGAGAAAGACGTGGGGTTGGAAGACATACATCACACGCACGCACATTTATTACAATTGTGCCCTCGCTCGGAGGGTCCAAATAAATAATATACAGTCCCAAATGAATAATTACAGTCCGAATAAATACAAAATCCTAATTAATTAACAAATTAATCTAGGAAAGAAATAAATAGCACACAAATCCATGGACCGCCTCGGCTCTGTTCCAAATGATGAATGATGCATGCTCGGATTGCTTGGCGCGGAAATCCATCGCGATGCCCCGATTAGACTCTGTTTACAATTAAGCCCGGAATATTGCGCGAAGCCCCAAAAGATTGTCGGTTTCTGATTTGCTGCAACAGAGAGCAGGAAAGGGGCATGACAATGTATTTTCACATATGTATGCTTGACTACTCTTCAGGGAGCGTAGTCTTCGATCCTTGTGCCACCAATCGCGCATCTCGATGCATGATGGGCGAGGAGTCGAATTACACGATTCAATATGGAATGAATGCACATGAAAACATAACAAGGCCTAGACTCCATCATGGATAATCCGGAGTGTCGGCGACAGGGAATTGAGACACGTTCCGTTACTCGGAGTACGAAACGTCCCTCGTTTCCCGTACTCGGGCTAACTCCTACCCCAAACACAATGCAATATGCATGACATGCATGAATGCGACTAATGTACAACCTAGCATACACAATGCTCGATGTAACATGGCATACACAATGCTTTAACGTGCAACCTAGCATATGTAATGCTATGAAATGAAATGGCATACGCGATGCATGATGGACTTACACCAACATGAGTGGACCTCAGCCGCACTCACATTAGTGGCCATTAGATGAAAATGAGACACTCGAGGTGCGTGTACACATGCACGCAAACCGAGGACCGATCCTAAGACACGAATGCCACTCTAACAAGGCATGAAATATGGCATACAAACATACAAGTTCCAACACTGAAATGTGATGCAAAATGGCCCCGAAACATGGAAACATGGCACCCGATGCATGGAATGGTCCCGAAACACAAAACTAGGCACATGCATTGACCTATAGCTATACAAAGCATGCATTATTTGATCATGAGGCACAAAGACAGAACCAAGGCAGTCCTAAAACATGAACATTTCTAGTTCAAAGCATGGCTGAAAGATGCTAGCAAGATGGCCTAACACAGCATGCGATTTTGACTAGCAAACATGATTTACATGGAAAGTATATGAAGCATATGAAATCTCACCAAACCAGCCAAAATCAGTGAACAAAACATGCCAAAATATGCCCGAATAACCACTGAAATGAAGTCAACACATGTAAAAATGATGAGCTCCTTTAGAGGGCTATGCAAGGGATTATTAAGCACATACAAGATGGACACTTAGAATGGCATAAAAAACTCTTAAAATCAAATATGATAGCTCCAAAACTCACCAAATTGGGCCTGAAAAGTGGCTAAGAAGCATGCAAAGAGGGGTCCCTTTGGAAGGCCAAAATGACCATCAAACAAGTCAAGGTGAGAGGGGGGGCATCCCCTTATGATTTGGAGGCTCAAAATAGTTTGTTGGCTACTGAAAATCCACTGGATTTCAGTGGCTAGATGGCCAAACAAAGCATGCAACAAGAGCTTAGGTGTAGGGCTCAAAATAAGAGACAAACAAGCATACAAGGAGGCATATGATCTAAAAAAAAAATGGGACCTCAAACAAACTTGAATATGAGATTAAAACAAGATATTTTTCAGTTTATGACAACTCTAAAAAATGAACACAAGTAGGGCTAATCTATCATGCAAAAATGGCCCTAAAAGAGAGATTAGAGACAAGGGACAGTAGTTGGCCTCAAATAGCAAAGAGCCCTTCAAAAAAGTTGAAGAGGGGCTAAAAAACAAGGTACTTTACAGTTTATATCAAATCTCGAAAATAAGCACAAGTAAGGCTACAATATGATGTAAAAATGGCCCTAAAAGAGAGATAGAAAGCAAGAGGTAGTAGCTGACCTCAAACAGTGATGAGCCCTTCAACAAAGTTGAAGAGGGGCTCAAAATAAAGTACTTTACAGTTTGGCTCGAAGCCTAGAAATGCTTACCAACAGGGCTAGCATATCATGCAAGAAATAGCCATAAAAGAGAGATAAAGGGAAAGGGGTAGCAGGTGGCTTCAAATAGAGAAAAACCCTTGATCAAACATGAAGATAAGCTCAAAATAAGACTATTTCTAGTTCGAGTCGGAGCCCATAAATGCTTGCAAGTATGGCTTATAGATGAAGCAAGAAAAGACTAGAAAAGGGAAAAAAAGAACTCACCCTTGTAGAGCAGTAAACCAACAGCTCTTGGATAAAATTTTTGAGCTTTCAACCTCTGAAAATCAGCTTCAAGGGGCTGGAATGGAGTGTGGGGGTGTGGTGCTATGGGTTGGTGTATAAAATGGCTAAGAAACTAAGGTTTTGGAGCTTGGATGAGAGAGAGAGAGGGAGGATTGTATGTAATGGCTCTAAACAAATTTTGTAACCCTTAGAAATGAAGGGGAGAGGCTGGTTTTATAGAGGGAGGAGTGGAGGAAAGGGGGGGAAAAACCAATTCAAATTTCCCTCCAAAAAGGGAGACCCTCAAACAGTAGGTCAAGTGGAAAATAGCTGGCACAGCTAGAATACACTCACGGAGACGAAAATGGCCAGCCAGGTGCAAAAGGTTCAGGTGGCCGGCCGGCCACCTCCCCTGGTCGGCCGGCCAGTTCAAAAGGTTCAGGTGGCCGGCCGACCGGCCACTTTACCTGGTCGGCCGACTTGGTCAAAAAGGTCAAAGGTAGCCGGCCACCCCCTAGGATAAAGCCCCAGAAGTTAGCTTTCCAATTCCGCAAACCTTGCATTAAAATTCCTCCTATGGAAAAAGTTATGTCAGTTTTGGTGAAGCCGCGCAGATTCGGTCCAACCGGATTGATCTCGTACTTCAACCAATCATATCTCCCCTGCCCGGACTTGTCCTTAGGAGATTCTTGAGTGTAAAATAAAGCCCCAGAAGTAAGCTTTCCAATGGTAGTGGCCTCATATCTTAATTCCTTTTGTGCAAAGAGTTATGCCCGTTTCGGTGAAGCCGCGCAGATGTTTTCCTCCTTCCCGGATTCATGCTGAATCACTTTTGACCAAAAAAGCTAGTTTTTCAGAAAAATTTCTGGCCTCCCATCCTCCTACAAGCTTTCTAACAATGAAAATAAGGTCCCTGCCAAAAATGGACCAAGACGGATGCAAAACGAAGGTTCGGGGGCCAAAACACGCAGTTCGGGGTCCCGAAAACAGGCTGTTAAGCATCGAAAGTGGCGTTCGACCACGAAGGCGGTCTCCCGGGCCACAGTGTCTCTCAAAAGAGAGGAAATAAGGTGTATGCCAAAAATCAGAGCAAACGGAGGTGGTTAAGCGGTCCCAAACTGAGGCACACGGCCGACGGCTCCGAAAAAATAGAAATCGGGCTCCAAACGGGAAAAATGGCCTACGACCACGAAACGTAGCCTACGGCCACTGAGAGATGATCTATGAGACCTCTCACTCCCTTCAGGAAGAGAAAACGGAGAAAACGGAAAAAACGGGACTTGGTTCGCAAACCGAGGCAAGGTACAAAAGAGTTCGGAAGTCCGGAGGCAAGGCTCGCAGCCGAGACTCCGCAACCTCAGAACGAGTACAATATGCAACATCACCAAGCGCTCAGTTGGTGACGTCTGAGTCTTAAGGTCGGTCAAAAATGGGTGTCTACACTTAGCTCTGAGAACATTTTGTTCATGTTTTACCATGTTTAAGGTCTGGTTTTGGTTGTTTTGGCCATGCATGACTTGCTTTGTATAGCCATGGTGGCTTTGTGTGTTGAGTTGTCACAACCCAAACCCGGCCCTATGGGTTTAGCAATCAGAATCGCCAAGAATCCGAAATTACCAAAGGCCCGAATAAAGAATACAATTAAACAGTAGTATGTGGCTCGGAAGCCAATACAGTAAATAACTAGTGTCCATTGAGCTGTGAAAATCTGTATGCCAAAAACATTTTTCATGCATTCATACAGTTCGGGACAGTACAGTCTAAACAATCATTTACAGACACTCAATATAGGGACTTAATCCCTACTCAACAGTGCAGTGAACATCCCGTCTATACATTCGATTCAGTTATTAGAAAACAGTAAGACAGTACAGTAGGGGAAAATACTAAAACACCCCCAAGCCTTGGCAAGGTAGGCTCGGAACCTCACAGTGAGGCACATAGGCTGGCTTGACAAGACTGAAGTAACCTTGACGCTTCTAGTCATGGCTCGGTGCTCAGACACCTACATATATATATGAGCAAAGTGAGCTAAAGCCCGATGAATAATATAATGCGTAAAGGGGTTAAGAATAAATGTCCTTCAAGATTAAAACCAAATATTTGATCGGTTTATCACTATTCGTTTGTGGCTCATATTTCAAGTCATAACAATCATTCGCTTAAAATAGTGATATGTGGTACATCCTCATGAATAAAGATAAAGAAAAGGGTAGGTCTTAAAAGACCGGGTCTTAACAGCATCAAACAAAGAAATGATGGCCATCAAGATAGCAAAGAGCGATAAAGATGCCAATTCAGAGAACAAGACAAGACTTGTGGATTCAAGAGGTGGCTCCCATCAGTAGCACTTAGTTCCGTAGATTCTAGAGGTGGCTCAGCAGTAGCACTTTGCTCCTTATCGAATACCTGGGATTCAAGAGGTGGCTCCCATCGTAGCACTTAGCTCCGAGATTCTAGAGGTGGCTCCCAAGCAGCACTTTGCTCCTTATCAAGAATACCGGATTCAAGAGGTGGCTCCCACGTAGCACTTAGCTCCGTGAGATTCTAGAGGTGGCTCCCAGGTAGCACTTTGCTCCTTATCGAATACCGAGTGGCCATCACAACAAGAAATGTGAGTGGTTCCAAACTTGGGAACCGACAGAGATCTCTCGTCACAAGATGTGGATTCAAGAGGTGGCTCCCATCAGAGCACTTAGCTCTGTGAGATTCTAGAGGTGGCTCCTAGTGTAGCACTTTGCTCCTTATCAAGAAAGGTGAGGTGGATGCCCTAATGCGGTTCGAATATAACTCATACGTTCATTTAGTATACTGATGTCGATTCGATGGGCAGTTCAATTGATGGCAGTGTCAATTCAAGAACTTGATTCAATGAACAGTATCAATTCAAGAAGTGTCAATTCAAGAACGGTGTCAATTCATAACGATTCAATTCAAGAAATTCGATAAAATAAAATTTCAATAAGGTAAGCGATTCAATAAAGTAAGCGATTGAAGATAATCATTTTTGGACATATCTTTACACTTGTTACTCACGAGTTCGGGCTACAAGATGCTAGAGCGTCTCCTCCGTAAGCCAACCCTACACAAGATATCAGGATGAACACACACTAAGCTATACAAATGGGGAAGATCAATAACTTACCCTAATTTGCCTCGGTGTGTTCTACATCTATATCCTCATTAAGATGCCTCAAACTAGGCCTAAGAATGCCTAGAATGGGATGAGGATGCAAAGATGCACTTAGAAAGTACTTTACAAAATTTGCTGAAAATAAGGGCTTCGCTCGAGCAAGCCCTCCTTTGCTCCAGCGAGCTTCCAAAATCAAGGCTTCGCCGAGCGAGAAATCCTTCGCCGGCGGTTCGATGAAACAAAGAAAATATCGATGCTGAAATTTTACGCTCGAGCCACCATTTCTTCGCTCGAGTGGAGCTCTGAACAAACGATGGTCGCTCGAGCGAGGAATCCTTCGCTCGAGCGAGGAGGCCAAATTCTGGAATTTCCAGATTTGTCTTCCAAGCCCGAACCAAGCATTCTACCACTCAATACTCGACCTCTTGGGCCCAAATTCTGAGAAACACATCTCAAATCAATATACAACAAGTTTCCAAGCTCAATTTATGAATTCAAGCCCCAAAGGTGAGTCAATTAAAACCATTTTCAAACTCATTTTCAAGAACAATTTGCAAACATGCAATGCATGAACTTTAAACCAAAACCAAGCTTCAATCTTGCTCTAATGAGCTCCAATCTTTGAAAACAACTTGAAAGCATGGACTAATATAAAATCATGGACTTGCATGCACAATTTATCATGAATTCAACTTCAAAATGCATCAATTCAAGCATGCATGTAACATTTGAGCTTCAATTCACTATTTATGAGCAAATTCATGACTCACTTCCCTATAATCATGATACTTGCAAGATGGAACTTAAAAACAACAAGAAGGTGATGATTTCCTTACCTAGAGTGTCAATTACAAGTCTTGGGAGCTCAATTTAGTAATCTATGTTACCAATCTTCAAGTTTCTAAGCAAGGTTATGCAATGCAAGAAGGAAATCAATTCTCTCCCTCTCCTCTCTCTCTAATTTTCGGCTATGCTCACAAAAATGGCTAAGGAGAAGTTTGATTAAGTGTTAAGGCTCACTACTAACAATAAACAAAATGTCCACTGTGGGTGGCAATGTGGTAAATAAGTCAATCTTGGTAATTAACTCGTTTTAATCTAATTTAATCATTCCTAATCAATTTTCAGATAAATATATCATTAAAACACAAATATTCTACTGATTATAAAACACTAAACGGTTCCTAGTTCGGCCGCCGATAAGGCCTTCAATTAGCAGTTTAAACATATAAATTCAAACAGATAATCAATCAATTAAACAGATACAATATGCAATTCAATAGATAAACTTATCCAATTTCAGTTTCGACTTCAATCAGTCCATTCAGTACTTCAGTTAAACCAATTATCAGTCGTTATCAGCTTAGTTTAACAATAATCAGTATATAACTCAGTGGTTATTCGGTAATCGGTACAAGGGTTGTTACATGAGTCCACTAGCATGTGTTACTTGGCCTATTTCAATGATTTGGCATCACTTGTTATGTTATTTCAGTCCATGTAATGTGGTCATACACTTGCATTTGACATGTTTTCAATGTCTTAGAGAGTTTGTGTTTTATGCCTCATGAATGGATCATTGTGCATGCCTCTATGCTTAGGTCTTTGGGATGCCATCTCAGTGGGTTTTTGAGCTTATTTTGACATGCTTTAACTCTGATTTTTGCTGCTTAAGTCATTCCATGCTTGGTCTTAATAGGTGTAGTGTAATCCACCTTATTTACCTTGTATGCATCATGCCTCATACTCACCATGCTAGCTTGTTTTGGCTTCCTTCCATACATGTTTTAGTATCATTTTGGCATGTTCTAGGACTGTTTTGGGTTGCCTTTGCCATAAGCTCCATGTTTTGCATAGTTGTAGTACAAGTACTCTTGCTAGCTTCAAGCTTTGGGCACCATAGCATGCTTTATTTGCATCATGTATATGATTTGGAATCATTTATCATGTTATTTCAGAGCATTTAGCATTGCCATGTTCCCACTTCATTCATGCTTTGAATGCCTTTGAGTATTGTGCATTGTTGCCTCATTGTGGCTTAGCTTGTATGCTTGCATGCCTAGGTCTTTGGGCCCTCATCTTAGCATGTTTAGGTCCTTATTTTGACCTATTTGAGCTCTGTCCATGCTTAGTTCATGCATTTGTGCCATGTATTGCATGCCTCTTTTGTAGTCCTCTTTGATAGCTCCATGCTTTTAAGGACCTTCACATGCTTTACTTGTGTTGTTTAAATGATTTGGCATCATTTCTTACCTTATTTCAGTGCACTTGGTGTTGTTACACTTCCATGCTTTTCACTCTTTAAGTATTCTTAAGAGTTGCACCTTTATACCTTAATTAATGAGCCAATTGGCATGCATGCTTCTATGTGTTTTCGGTGCCTTCGTCTTAGCATTTTGGCCACTGATTTGGGCATATCTGAGGTTTGTCCGTTTCGGTTTAAGTCCATTGAGCATGGTTGATTACACTTTGTTTGCATGTTTGCATTACATCGCATTGTCTATACCTTATACTTTGCATTGTGTATGCTTAGGTAACATTGCATTGAGTGTGCCATCATTTGCACTGTGCACGCTAATTGACATTTACATTGTGCATGCATTAGCATTGTTAGGTTTTTCATATCACATTACATGTTTGCATGCTTAAGTCATATTGCATGTTTGTATGCTTGAATCGCATTGTGTATGCCATGCTTGTGCTGCATTGTCGTTTGGATTAAGTGTTAATCCGAGCACGAGAAACGAGAGACGTTTCATACTTTAAGTGATGAAACGTGTCTCAATTCTCGGTCGCCGACGTTCTTGATCACACATGATAGAGTTTTAGGCTTTATGTGTTCATTCGTGCATTCATTTCACATTGATTTGCACATGTTGGACCTTTGGCCATCATGCATCGAGATGCGTGATTGATGGTCTTGGATCCAATTATGCCTCTCCCTTGATGTTTCGAGGTGATATGGGGTGGCATAGTGTGTACATACCCTTGGGAGACCCTCAATTTTCTCTATTTTGTGCTCTACTGCAGCTTGGTGTCACAGCACACCAGTGGCCGGCAGACCTTCATTCTTGGTCGGCAGTGGCTCCCCATGGCCGGCAAGCCACTGGTGTATTCCCCAGACTGGTTTTGGTAAGATTCAGCAGGAATTCCTTGAGGGCACCCTGCAAACAGAGCCTCTAAAGAGCAACCGGAGAGCTTTTCGGGACGGCAACTGAGCATGCATCCTCTTCTTCCCCAACTAGAGCTGGAACAACATTGTTTACTGTGTTCCTTATTTGTTAAGTAGCTTTGGTTTTGTAATAATTAATTAATTTGTTAATTAGTTAATTGTTGTAATAATTAGAAGTAGTTCGCTTATTAGTTCAATTTGGTTGTGTAATAATTAATTAGCTTGTTAGTTAGTTGGTTTGTATTATTCATTCGGACCCTCCGTCAAGAGGGTGAACTTTGTAATAAGTGTGCGTGCATGTGTGCATGTCTTCCAACCCCCATTTCTTTCTCCATTTTATTTACTTGCTTTTGATGGTTAGTTTTAGGGCATGTTTCAATTGGCATCCTTATGCTTCACATGTTTGCATCATTCATCTGTATTGCATGTACTGGGCTCGGTGCATCATACTAACTGCATTGTATTTCAATTCCAAATTGAATACATGTTATCTAATCGCATCTCATATGCCATCTTAGAATAGCCGAGTCTATCTCTAGTTGCATTTTTGCATGTGTTGCATTAGCCATCTTAACATGAACTAGGATCATGCATTGATTACTAACTAGCTCTTGTTTTGGCTCGGAGTACTATGTAAGCTTTTATGCTTTAGTATCCTCGCATGAGTGTGAATGTTGCCACGATAGCATGCTTGCCATGAGGCTAATTGCTTATGTGATATAACTGCCTAAATGCCTGTGGGTGAAGGTTGGATTGCTTGAATTGGAATAATTCATTAAATCCTCGTTTTAGCTTACTTACGAGTAGCAAACTTCAAGCCGTTTTTCAAAACAAACAAGTACGCAATGCTTTGTTCCAAATTAGGCGATCTAGTCTATACTTGTATACTGTATGCATCACATAGTTATTCTAGGTTTAATAACCGAAATAAGAACACATGTATTTTCAAAAACAAGATATCATGCTTAGTATAGGCCGATCTTTGATCGGGCGAGCGGGGGTGCTCATAGATGACCTTTCCCAATCGTACCCAAGTGTTCCCGAGCCAAGGCAATTTTGGTGATGATGGACACGTGGCCTTAGGCATGAGTTAGGGTTTCCTAAATTCCTCCAAAATAAAATATTTAGGTGGCGACTCTGTATCTGGCAAAACAGTTCATGTTTGACACTTCTTTATAAAAATCAGTTTTCCAAAACGACTTGCCGAATTTGGACTCTTTGGTGATTTATCGGTCTTGCATTGCACTTTGCGAGATTAGATTCAGAACCGTGACATTGAGTCTGAACTGTAGTAGTAAGCCTAATTTGGGCGCGTCTACAGTCGTTTGACACGAATGATTGGGCCAAAGGCCGTTTTATATGAATGAATATGCCAAAGGCCGTTTGATAAGAATGAATTGGGCCTGAAGCCGTTTGATACGCCTGGATTTGTAGTCGTTTGATACACTAAATAGAAACATGAACTGGGCCTAAGGCCGTCCGATGTATCTATTTCAAATTTCATTCATGTATCTTCTTTATTTGATATTATTCACTAAGCTTTCGCTCACTCTCATTTATGTGTCTGTAGGTGAGCCAAGAGATGTTCAAACCCTGCCCTAGTGAAGATGTGAGAAATAGTCAAAGTTTTGAGGAATCAGTCCATACGTTTCACGCACAAGACTTGTTTTTGCCCTCTTGTTTTTTTGTTATATTTTTGCTATGTTGGCGAAAACTTTGGATCACCTTTGTATATAAGCTTTTGGTTTGGCTGACTATGACTTGAATGATCTTGTTGTGTAAATCTTATATGTTAACTTCCTTTGATGTGAGTTATTAATGAATATATATGAAATGTTTTGATGTGCCATATAAGCATAGCTCTATGGATAAAAGTTTTAAGTTTGCTTCCGTTTTAGCCCCTTAACGCTGTTGAAATATATCCAATCTGGTTTGAAGCCATAGGTAATCTCTTGATTACTGGCCGGTTATGACCTTAATCCATGGGGGCGGGTTCGGGTCATGACAATTTGGGTGATGGTTAAGAGTAGTTTTTTTTAGCATTTTTTTTATTTATTTATACATTGTCATTCATAAAGCTTAAAGGAAATTTTAATAGCTATATACGTGGTAAGTTCGGTTTTAAGTTTGAGTCACACCTTACGAGACACTTGGCATAAAAATAAACAAAGAAGCTTTTGCTTTTATATAATGCCATTGTTCAAGTAAAAAAAAAATTATATATATGTATATATATATTGAATTATTTTTAATTTTGAGTTAAAAAAATTTTACTCGGTTAGAAAAATTATAAAAATTATTTTACTTTTCTCTTTCTAGAGTTTTTCAAAAAAATAAAAAAATAAAAAAAATTTAAGATTGTTTAATTGAAACGAATCTATAAATAAATAAATTTGATTGACATGAGCCATTCCACTAAAAATTTAGACAGAAGTTGATCTTTTCCTTGTAAAAAATTATTTGGTGGTCCATGACCACTTAGTAATGTCCCTCATTAATCACCGAACATGTACTTTGTTTTTCTTCATTATCTAACACAAAATCGTGAGTTCACACTCCACTAATTACAAGACTTCTCTTTTTCATATTTAGGGTTGTTTTGAAAAGTGTTAAAAAAAGTTTGTTTGTTTGTTTGTTTGTTTTGTTGTTGTTATTGTTGTTGTTTGTTTGTTTATTATAAAAAGACATGCAAAAGTAGAAAAGTGATGCGATCCATATAAGTCAACAAATTAATTTTTTTGACATTTCCCAAAAGAGGCCTTATAAGAGCATCTCCAATGCATTGCTAAAATAGCTGCCAAAGTCATAATATGGCAGTTTGAGCAAAAATGGCTTCTCCAATGGCATGCTGTAGCAGCTGTCAAATCTGTCAGGTCACCCAAAAACCAACTGCTTTCTCCCTTCCATCCTTTATTTTCAGTTGGGCATTTTCTAGAAAAACCTCCCAAAAATGTTTGAAGTTTTTTTTTTTTTTTTTTTTTTTCATGAAATTCATCATTAAAAAAAAAAATTCACCGAATTCACCAATTTGTGCCTTTCCCAGACACAAATTTCACCAATTTATATGAAAAAAATTTCAGCAAATCTCACAAATTTCAACAATACATATTTCACAAATTTATATAAATTTCTAAAAATTTCTAAAGCAATCTCAAATGAATTTTAGAAGATAAATACCTAGATTTGAAAGTCGAATTTATACGAAGTTCTCCAATATTCATCTTCTCCATCAGAAAGCCAATTTGAAGAAATGTGACCATTGGAGTTTAGGGTTAGGGTTTGAAACTCGAAGAAAAAGACACAGTTGACTAGTGGTTAAGATGTTTAGGGTTGGAGAAAAGGGTTGAAGATAGGGGTTAGGGCTTCGAGGGATGGGGATATATGGATGATTTGGTGGTGGTTTTAGAGAAGGGGGGAGAGAGAGAGAGAGTCGACTTTGGAGTGAAAACAAGGGAAGAGAAAGAGAATCAGTGAGTGTGAGTGAGAGAAAGTATGGGGTGGATGACAGAAGATGATCTGCAATCTGGAGAGGGGGTGATTCGCGATCCGAAGCTGAAGTTCATCGAGGCTCATCGATTTCTCTCTCTCTCTCTCTCTCTCTCTCTCTCTGATAAAGAAGTTGATAAATAGGGGATTCATCCGAAGACCAGAGAGACAAAGAGATAGATAAAAAGAGAGACAAAGACATGAAGATGCTTCCAGATATGATTCATCTAAACTGTTGGGCGGTGCTCTTTTGTTCCTTTGTATTGCACATGAATTATATATTAAAAAAAATATATTTTTTCAAAATTTTCAATTTTTTATATTTGTCTAGTTGGGTACAATGTAAAATTTTAATTTAAAAAAAAAAAAAAAGTTTTAAAAAGGTCACAAAAGACAAAACATAAACAAACCAAAAAAATTCACTAAAAAACTTATATCCAAACAATACCTACAAACTTGAAAAAAAAAGTTTGTTGAGATTTGTTAAAATAGCATGTGTACTATTGAAGCATCATTGTTATAATTTGACAAAATACTACTATTCATTATCAAATTATAGCAATGACAATGGTATTATAGCAAATATCATTAGAGATGCTCTAATAATGTTAATTATTATTGATTGTTTTACATTTTTTTTTTTTTGGGTATCATATAAGTAATTATGATTTAGATAAGTTAAAATAGTTAATAAATTAAAAAAAAAATTAATTTAATTTAAAAAATTAATTAAATTTTTTTTTCAAACGAAAATAAAATATTATATATATTATAATTATTTTTTTTTCTTACCATTATCAAATCAATTATAAAAAAATCAACTATCATTATAAATATAATTTTTAACTAAATTAAAATAATTAAATAAAAAAAAATTAATTAAAATAATCAAATTTCCAAACCGACGAGAGTCTCATAAATAAAATCAGTACCATCTTTTGTTCTATTCGAACATTTGTCAGCATTATCCGCTATGTGTGCAGTGTTAAAGTATTATGACCAAGTACCCTTTATTTCAGATCAAAAAAAGTACTCTTTATTTCAGGTAAAAAATAGTACTCTTTTTTTTTTTGAACGAAAAAAAAGAAGAAAAAAAAGTACTCTTTATTTGAGCATTCGTCAACATTACCCATCAACGTGTACTTGCAGTGAAGAAGAGTCAATTTGGTTTTTATGTGAGCATTCACTACTACCATATCCACACCACCATATGGATAAGACGTGGCTGCCCTCTATTTAGGTGTGAAATTTGGGCCCGGGCTGGGTCGGTCTGTCTTCGGATTTTACGGATTCTCGTCATTTTTTGAGTTGGATCGGGTTGTATTAGATTACATGTTAAAAAGTTCGGTCTAAGCCCACTAAAATTAGGATCCCGGGTCACGGGCTATTAGCCGGGCTTGGCAGGACATGTTTTTTAACAAAATAATAAATGATAAATCTATTATATATAAATTATTTATGAGGGATGAAAAAAAAAAAATTTGTATTAAAGTATATTAGTTAAGATTAATAAGATATTTGGTTATATCTCATGGGGTGGTGTTCAATTATGTATGATTTTTATTTTTTTATTATGACTAAAAAAGTATGAAATTATGTAACCTTTTTATTTTGAAATGAATAATTTTATATATATCAAAATAAAATGAAATATTACAATCATTAAATTAAATAGATAACATGAATAATTTTTATTTTAAAATGAAATAAAATATTATAAAAATTTATATCGTTAAATAAAATAGATATAGATTATTAATGATGGTAAAGAAATTGAATCACTATAGGTTCAGTACATCCAAACTAGGTTGACACCTACTAATCTACCAATCATTTGTATTATACTTTACCTCAATAATCTAATAGATACATTACGAAATGAAATAGTGAAAAAAAAATTGTTGATCAATTATCGGAAGAGGCAGATAATTCACTTGCGTTGCCGAATGATATATCATCAAAATCACTTTGAATTATATCATTTTTACTATAATTTTGTCTTCTCATAAGTGCATGCATATGATCTCTCTACATCATCAATGTTTCAATCATATGGGGATGAAGTCTGCTGCGGTAATCGCTCAACACTCATTCATTTGCACTAAAAATTATTTCAGAAGCAATTGTAGAAATAAGAACGGTTAATATATCACAGAGCATCTGTGAAAACACATGCCACATAAGTTGATTTTATTTTCACCAATCCAAAATATCAAAATTATCGCTATCATCCACTGGTACGCTATCAAAATAATGTTGTAATTCAAAACTACTTATATTTGTATGTTGAGATATTTTTCTACCTTGAGATGATGTTGGTGTAGTGTGTGTAGGTGTATTTGCAGATACAGCTTTTTTATATTCTTCAAAAAGTTTTGTGAATGTTTTCATAATAGGAGCAAGTTGTTTTTTATCAGCAAAAATATGATCTAAAAATTTTTGTAAATAAATTTCTTTACACTTAGGATCAGTTATGACGGCTAAACCTAAAAGATAAGACAATGAATCATAATATTTATCAATTTTTTTATAATGAAATTTTTATCCATATATTTTATAAAAACTTTCATTATTTCTACTAATATATATAAAACAAATAATGAAGTAGGAATATTTAAAAAAAAAAAAAAAATTTCAAAACAAAAATAAAAAATATATTTTTTATTTTGTTCTTTAAATGTTTCTTTACTTTTTATTTTTTTAAAAATAATTTTTCCAAAAAATATCTTATTTATTTTTATTTTTGAAGAAAAATATATATTTTTTTATTTTTTGAAAAAATATTTCGTTATTTTTTTAAAGTGTTGGCCAAATAATTTGTTATGTTATATACATATATGGGAGATCTAAAAAATTTTAAAATTAAATATAAAAAAATAAAAAAAATATTTAAAATAAGAAAATATTTTTTTAAAGATTTTTAAATATTTAAAAAATAAAAAAATATTTACAATAAAAAAATAAGGTAAATTACACTTTACCCCTACTTAAGTTTACTTTGGCTCTTATATTGTGTTTAGTTGAGGGATTTGGGAAGAGATTTGAAAAGGAAAAGGAAAAGGAAAAATGTGTATAAAATTAGGTGAAATATAGGTATATTTTATTTACATTTCACATTCCTTTTTCCATTTTTCTTTTTCAAATCTCTCATCAAATCTCCCAACCAAACACAGCATTAAAGTTTTTTTTCCTCACTTTGGCCCTTCATGTTTCAACATTTTCCCAGATTACTCTTAACACCAATTTCTATGAAAAAAAAAAGACAAAAAATGCCACATTGGCAGCCACGTAGCGCCATGTGGTACAAATAATATTATTATATTTAAGAGATATTTACCAATAAATCCCATCCCACAAACACTTGCACCATTTGGTCCCAACATTGTGTCTGTTGCTCTGATTGGTCCTATCAGTGAGTGAATATAGTCCTGTTGATCCCTTTGTCCTTCTTTGCTAATATGTATTGGTCATTTATACCCTTTCTTCACGTGGGGGTTTTTTTTTTTTTTTTGGTGGGTTTTCTTCTGTATATGGAAGTATAATATGTTCCTTTTTATTTTGTTAGGATTTTTCTGGCCGATGTATCGGTGTGTTGTGCTCATTGGTGTGTTTGTGGATAGACGGTGATTCGAGTTTCGTCAACAGTAGTGCTCGTGTGTTGCAGGTATTGTTCTGTTTCGTGTTTATCCATTTTTTCGTGTGCGTTGTGTGTATAGCTTAATCGTTGTGTGTTGGTGTGCCATATAATGTTTACAATATCGTTGTTTCCCATTCGTATGGGGCTGGGCACATTTGTATTGAATATGTTGACGTCGTTCTCCAGATGACACATTGGTGTCGTGTATTGGTGTAATAGGTTTGTCTTATTGTGTAATTTATACGATTTATACACCTAATATGTGTTGATACACATTGCTGATTTGATGTGCATTTGACACACATGGCTGGTCTTTGCGTAAGGCACAGGGTGTGGGTGGGTTGTTCACAAATATTGGTATGTAACAGTCTACTGCAATGCATTCATTGTAATCTGAAACATTTGTTACATTGTTTGCATATTGTAGGGATGGACGCTCATGTTATGTTGGTGTGTTGTTATCGTGATACAAACGCTGCCATGAAGTTGCAATTTCCATTTCGATTTGATGATTTGGTTAATTATGTCTATCAAAATTTTGATGGCCTCACACATGATGATGTGTGTTTATTTTTCAAGATTCCGGGATATAACAGTTTCAAATTACAAAATGATATTGATATGGAAAACATGGTATCCCTTGCACGGTCTTTCCGTTTAGGACATATTGACGTCGTCGTTGAAACTCAATGCACGCAAAGTTCAAACGGTTTTGGTGACGCAAATCGGAAACCATGTGATGTTACATTCAGTACACCGACGACAGGATATGAGTCGGATGATGACGATGAACAAGATGATTTACTCCCCAATTTTTGTCCTCATGTTGACAAAGTTTACATGTCCGCTCAATGGGCTAATGGTATCACACATGTGGGTTAAAGTTTTGAAGGCGGGGCTGCTGAATTTCGTAATGTTCTTCGTAAGTAGGCAGTTGAATGTGGATTCCGGTTCAAGTATCTAAAGAACGACTCCGTCCGGATTACAGCCGTGTGCACGATGAGGGAATCAAAAGGATGTATGTGGTCTATACATGCAAGTGTCCTTCATGCTAATGAGTTCTTTTACATTCGTAAGTGGAATGCAGAGCACATTTGCGGTGTTGCCATTCGGACACCAAAAAACCCGAGGGCAGGGTCTGATTTAGTGTCCGATGTTATCTCTGAATGAGTACGTGACAAACCGCTCACACGACCATCCGATGTTGTTTATGACTTGAAGAAAGGTTATGGATTAGAGATAAGCTACCGAGTAGCATGGTTGGGAGTTGAGAAAGCAAGGGGCGAGATGTTTGGTGCACATTCCATTTCGTTCGATCAATTACGGTGGTATAGTAATGTTGTTATGGAAAACAATCCGGGCAGTTACATTAACATTGATTATGATGACCAAAATCACCGGTTTGTACGATATTTTATATCATTCAAAGCATGCATCGATGGGTTCAATCATTGTCGCCTTTTACTATTCCTCGACGGTATCTTCTTGAAGGGGAAATTCAAAGGCAACTTGCTAGCTGCTACTGCAAAGGATGGCAGGCAAGGTTATGCTCATTCGTAGCACACACACTGTTATTGTCATATTTCTTTTTTTAAATTAAAAACTCTACGATGTTTGCGTCATACCTATCTGTTGAACCCATTACTAATTTTGCACACAAGTTTATTCTTATTGGCAATTGCAATTGTCGACTCGAAGAACACAACTAATTGGGCTTGGTTTTTGGAACACCTCGCGAACGTGGTCAAAACGGACAGGACGATCACATTTATTTCAGACCGACACACAGGTCTACTGGAATCTATTCCGATCACATTTCCATCTGTCCACCACGCTTTTTGCTTGCAACGAAACTTGCAAGACAAGATGCGATACACCAACAAGATGCACCGTGTCGGATTGCTAAGTAAATTTCGTGAATGCGCTTACGCACCGACCGTAACAACATTCAACTCCAGCTTTGAAAGGTTTAAAGCATCGGGCTGACAAGTGGCAACGGGTTTTCTGAAAGATTTACCTCCGGCGTATTAGGCAAATGCCTACTTTCAGTATGCACTCGATCATTAATATATTCCACCAAATTAATTTCGTACATTGTTCTGCTTAAGGCATTTATCCTTCATAATTACGTGTAACTATTTATTACATTTTTTCATCTTCGTGTCTGTAGGGGTGACTAGTATGGCGAGATGTGTTCCAACACTGCTGAGTCATTTAACTCATGGATTCATGAGGCACGACACCTCCCAATCACAAAGATGGTTGACAGCATTAGAACGAAAATTATGGACCAAATGTCAAAACGCCGACGCAAGGTAGCCGCGTGGCCTGGAGTTCTTTGTCCCAAAATCGAGTCTCGGTTGGTAAAAGCATACAACAAAGGCAGGGCGTGGCTTGTAACCCAATCAAATGACGATGTCTACGAGGTCCATTCATACCCATCAGTACTTGTGGATGTTGGCAGACAGACGTGTTCGTGTTTTCAGTGGCAGATAAAACGAATTCTATGTGCACACGCGATGGTTGCAATCCGTAATAGCGGACGAGATTTGTATGACTTGGTTGAACCATATTACCATGTGTCTTGATATTGTTCCATATATGCTTCAAGCATAACCCCAATACCAACTGTTGAGAAACCTCCGTTCAACACCGAAGATTTTATCATACACCCACCAGTTGTGAAACGACCACCGGGAAGGCCAAAGAAAAAACGAATTCTGTCTCGAGGTGAAGAAACACAGCAAATTCGATGCGAACATTGTCAACGCATGGGGCACCACAACAGGAAGACATGTAAAGAACCAATTTAGCCATCACTGCATGCAAGATTTATGGTTACTGTTTCATTCATAAGTTTGTCATTATGATTTTCTTTTCCCCTGATTAAATAAGTGTGTATGAACACACCGGACATACCATACTATTATCGTTCCTGTTATTACATACTATTATCGTTTTCATTATTACGTTGTCTTCATTATGTAAGTCGACCAAATAATTTGGGTCGTTCCCCTTATTAAACGTTTTCGTTATTAAATAAGTGGTACGTATTGTACACTTTTTCGTAATAATTTGGTTACATTGATAGCATTGAATTGAATTGTGGTCAAATTAAACCCACTTTTTCAAAACATGGTATGTTAACAACGTCACACCTGCATCATGACACACATTCACCTAACCACCCTATACATTTAAAAACACCAACCCACAAATTATGATATTGTGCTCCATTTGAAATTGTGCTCCATTTGGTCCTAATATATATTCATGACACACATTCACCTACCCACCTTATACGTTGAAAAACACTAATCCACAAATTTTGATATTGTGCCCCATTTCAAATTGTGCTCCATTTGGTCTTAATATATATTCATGACACACATTCACCTAACCACCCTATACGTGGACCATAAACATTTACCTAACCACCCTATTTGTTGAACAACACCAACCCACAAATTTTTTGTTTGCACACAGAATGATGTTGTTCAACATAGCAAACCACATTACTATGCATCATACAAACCCACTGTCAAACATTCTCACCAGCCAATAACATGTTATACCAACTCTATGTAAACACATTGCCCATGCAAGTATCACAAGTCACAAAAAAAAAAAAAAAAAAACACAACACATTTAACAAAACCCCACATCATATTTACTACAAAATTAATATTGTTAACATACGTTCACAAAAGCCAAAAAAACCATGCATATACCACTTGCTAATAAAAAATATATAACTGTACGCTATTGTTTTCATATGTGCTAAATAGTTAACATTCAGATGGAATGTTTAAGACCCCTGCTAATGTCGTTGACAAATCCCTTTACCATGTTTGCTCTCAACACGATGCCATTGGTACCTTGCAATGATCGCGCTACATCAACATGGTGCACGTACTGCCTCATCATCGCGCAAACAATAACGGCACAATCCAGCCTGCGTTCAAAAAACAAAAAATAAAATTTCAATTACATTTCACAATCAGTTTTGTAAACAACAGATAAACGATATGGTTCCAACACCAGATCACTTACGAGTTGGCTTTCTGCTGGGGGCAATCTTCAACAGCCTCAAGGGGTTGGTTGAAAGTCTCAGCGATGCTCACCTCGTCTATTTCATCTGCTCGTAAGGACTGCTTCATTACAATCGACACACGTTCCTTCTATCACACACAAAACACCCACCGTAATTACATTCAAACTCATAATACATCCATGACCTGATTAAAACTACAATTACATGTGTTTCTTACCAGGACAAGTGCTTCACTGCAGTGCATGTTTGACCTTCCAGACGAATGTTGCCTCATTGGATTAAAATGTTTCCAACTTCCATCCTCTGCGTCGTATACCACCAGCGTCCAGTGTGCTTGGTTGCATATTGGGAAATAAATGTACCGATATTCCTTTGATGAGGCAAAATTCTTCAGCACATAACTTTCTATTGTTTGCGTGCTGCCAGATTTGATAATGCTCTACAAAACAAACATTTAATATCAGTGCATACTGCACTGGTCACCATACAACAATTGAACAATACCTTCCTTACCATGCAAATACTGCTGAAGAAGTACGATTTGTCCGCTAAAGCATCACCCGCATAGACATGTGGCTGCTCTGTCACCAATGTCTCAGTATACGCATCAATAACTTGCATTGATACACGAAAATAGTCAATATGTAAATCAACAACATCAAACACGTATGGCTACACACATTTCACAATTCCATGTAACACAACACAGCGCGTGAGACACTAACATAATAAAAAAACTTACATTGCCACAGATACTTTCTCCACGTACAAGACTCTTGACGTCCGTAAAATACACAGCCACACCACTGTCAACACTAGCCTACATGACAGCCCTACACATAAAACAAACACAGCATCACATAAACTCACCAACACACGTTACGCATACGGAGGGAAATTACATAAACACCTGCACATACCTGTCGCCGTTCCGTTCGTAAGCCTTTGTTATTTTCTCCTTCTCCTCAAACGTCATTAGTTTCCACACCCCAAACCAGTTGTTCAACTAAAACCCAGACCATTTACTGGCAGCCACACCAACTGTGTCCACGTCTACAACTGTGTCATTTACAGTGCCTTTTTCCACCCCCACACCCTTGCACCCGTGTGTGACTGTTTTCTTTTCGTGCTCCCCAACTACCTGGTAGTCATAATCTTTCAGCCTTAACTCTTTTCTAACTTTGTTCTTCAGGTTATGCATGAACGAATTTCTTACACCTTCCCCTTTATTCGGAAACACTCCCACTTCAAGGTCCGTCAAATTTACATCACCCACACTATGTTGTGGCACCGGACTAGAATCAGACACTGTGTGCACAGTAACATTTTTACCATTAACACTCACATCTAAACCAACTCGAATAGGGGTAACATCATGCACCACTGTCACATCGAACCCACTACCTCCTTGGCGGTGGCTTGCACCAATGTCCCCAAAGTCGTTCTTCCGGTAAGCTTGTGTAACAGTGTGTACTTGCTGGTCAGCCAGTTGGTCCTCCAACATTGAAATTGTTTGCCATAATTCTTTGTTCGCATTTTCAAGTTTTCGTATTTCGTCATCCTTAACCTTCACGACACACCCGAACCCATCGACAATGTTCACGGCTTACATTTCCATCTTACTCTTCAAACTAACTACTTCATCCTCCAGCTTTGATATTGTCCCCTCATTTGCTTTGTTCCGCAATTCCATGTCTGCGATAGACTTCAAAGCCTTTTCCAATTCGGTTAAACCAGCCACATCACTCACTGCATCACGCATCACACTATACACATCTTTCGCTTTCACCCCCATGCCATCTACCACCTCATGCGTCACACGTTCCATCCCATCCGTCACTCCATCGTCATGACGGCCAACTTCTTGCTCGTCTGTTGCCAAAATATCACATTCATACTCCAAAGACCTCAATCTGTCAGTACATACCTGCCCATCATATAAACAAAACCCAAATCAAACAACACAACATTCAAACACCCTCGTCAAATAATAGTTATGAACAAATATTACACATCATTATATAGGTACTATACCTGGAATTTGCCAGGTGTTGATAAATGCAAACCCCGTATCCGAGTAACTAAGGCACCAATGTCCCAACTCATAAATCTTGGGAACATACTCTCCGTTTCAAGTTTCACCAGTGTGGAATGTTCACAAATCTAATACTGCGTTCCAAGTACAAAATTCTTTAAAACCAACCATTATTACAACAACATATATACTATAAAACAAATACTAAATTTGCAAAACAAAATAAAAATTACATACAAGCAACGCGACAACACACCCAATGACCTTCTCTGGCGTCTGATAGAAATCTTTGATTGAACCTATCAACATTTGTAGGATTGCACCAGTCCAATCGTATGAACGTATAATATTCAGGTCATCAATGTATCGCACAAATGCCCAGCTTATCGTCTCCCCAGAATTAGCAAAAAACATCTTCCCACACATATACAGTGTCAACAACTTTGTTGCGTCCTCCTCGTCAACCCTTCTTCGCCCGGCCACGGCTTCTTCGAACAAAGTCTTCACGAGCTTCGACGTTATCCTCACAGTGTTATGACTCCTCCGCTGAATGAAATCTGATGTAGGCCTTTGACAAGGAGACAGATCAATATGCTTAATACCACATTGAATCCCAAACAGGAGTCTAACATCACTTGAACACCCCATTGCGTGCCCATGTGCGCGTGTAGACACCCCATTTTTGACCGTCCTCAAGACTTGGACGTCACCGCTTGAACACTCGGTGATTACCCATGTTTGTGTTTATTTGGAGTTCCCGGAGTTCTCGGCTACGCGCCCTGCCTCAGGACCTCCGAACTTGACCGTTTTGTGTCTGGTTTTGCACCAAACACTTGTGTTTTGCCTTGGAGGGGCAGAGAATGCCTTCTCAGGCATCCCCACACACCACCGGCAGTGACTAGAGGCCACCGGCCGGTTTTTGTTTCCATCGGCACTATATTGTGCCGGTCGGCACTCTTTTTGGCAAAATGACCGTTTTGCCCTACCGACCACTTTACAGCTATTTTTGGAGATATTTTTAGACAGCTTTTTACCACTTTCTTCCCCTCCATACACGTGTATGAAGGGATGAACCCCTTGTTTGCTTGGTTGCTAAGCTTACAAGATTGCCTCCTCTATAAGAGGAGGCCTTGTCTTCTTGGCTTAGGGGTTAGCCACTTTGAAAGACAAAAAACCAGAGCTCACATACCTCTCTCTCTATATTTACCATCTCTCTCATCCTTGTGTGTGTGTGTTCTAAGCCTAAAAGGTGTGTTTTACCATACTTTTGCACCATTACACACACCATTACACCTTAGCTCGAGATTGAGAGACTTGGGAGGTTGTTTGTTGAAGTTTTGGACTGACTTTGATCACTAGAGAGTGGCTGGACCACCTGTTCTTCAAGGGATCTTCAAGGGTAAACTCTTTACTTTAGTTTCCCCATTCTTGCAACTAGTTTCTACCCCTCTTGCTTTGTGATTTAAGCTTTGTGCATAACATAAAAAAAATCTTGTTTTTACTTGCTCAAGAACATTCATTAAGGTCACTTTTTGGTTTGAGTGAAAACTCACCTCCTTAGGCCTTGTTTTGGTCCTTTTAGTGTCTTTTCTTGAAGCTTTGCTTACTTGGTGTTTTTGGTCTTCTCACCACTGAAAATCAGTGGGTTTTCAGTGGTGAGGAAGATGATTTTAGGTCACATATAGGGGAGGGACACCCCTCTCCCCTTTGGCCCTTTGTTTGCCTTTGTTCTTGGCCTAAAGAATAGCATGTGTGCTTGGTTGGTTTTGGCTTCATTTCAGAGCATATTTGTGGTCCATATGAGGTGTTATGCCTCTGTTTTAGGTTAGATTTATAGCCCTTAACATGCCTCTTATACTTGCTTTGAAATGCTCTCTTATGCCTAAAAGCATGCCATGCATCTAGGTCATGTTCTTTGCATGTTTTAGCTTGGTTCCATAAGGGTATTAGCATCATATTACCATGTATAAGGGTCGTGAGCCACTGATTTTGCCATATATAGTGTGCTTGACATGGTTGTTTTGCATTTTAGGCTTGTAAGCCTTATGTATTTTGCCCCCTAGCATGTTCAACATTGATCATCCTCATGATTTGGCATCATTTGTGACCTTATTTCAGTCCATAAGTCATGTTTGAATGTTTGTATATGTAGCCTATTTCATGCTTTAAGGGTGTGCTCATGTATGTCTAGGACTTGGCATTGTGCATGCTTGCATACTTGGGGCATTTTGGGGCTGCCATATGAGGGGATTTGGGCGCCATTTTGCATACCAAAAATCTGTTTTTGGTTGTTAGATTCATGCCATGAGTGGTTGTATAAGGGATGGTTAGATGCTCTCTTGAGTGCCCTTGGTTTTGGGCTTATTGGTTCGCATGCTTGTATGGCATTTTCCCCATGATTTCAGTCCATTTCGGCCACTGTTTTGGGGAGGTTCGAGGCCTCCCCCATGGTGGTTAAGGCCACCATTGTATGCTCATTATATGCTTGTTGCATGTTTGGTCCACTAGGTGTTGTAGCACATTGATTCCATTGCATACTTGGCTCATGTTTGCATCACACTAGCATCTCACGCACTTTGGCATTTTGCATGCCTAATATGTTAGTTGTGTGGTACTTAGTTTGCTAGCATCCTAATTTCCATAATACATTATTGATGCATGTTTACATGAGTTGCACTTCATTACTTGGTTTGGGGTGTCAAACCAAGTGTGGGAAATAAAGGGGTGTTTGTACCTCAAGTGACAAAACACACCTTAATTCCCATGTCACTAGGGCCCTTGACCTTAGCATGATAGGGCCTTGGTTCCCATGTTTGTGTTGCATGCATTTTTACATCAAAGTGCAATCTTGGTTCTTTAGGCTATCATGCACCAAGGTGCACAATTGATGGCCCTAGAATCAAGAGCCATGTTTCCTTGAGTCCCATTCATGATAGGAAGCATTGGCCATGCATAAATATGCTCAAAAATCCAATACCATACGCTTCTTGCTATCTTTGTCAAACTATCTTCTGCAGAATTTTGTGCCTACGGCAGAAAGAGTGCCGACCGGCATCAGACATAGCCGATAGATTATTTTGCAGCCGGTAACCACTATAAGCAGCCGGTGGTAATTTCTTCCAGCGGTGGCACTTAAAAGCATGCAAGGAAGGTGTTCTGGGGCTTTGGCAAATTTTGGAGAAACAGAGGCAGCAGTGGCACGGTGTAGGCTTTCCGGGCAAGTCGGATCGAGCATGCATCATTCACAAGATCCGAGGCGTAGTGAGGCCCCATTTCTTTTATTTATTTGATTCAATTTTAATAATTAGAATTCTGTAATAATTTATTCGTTTATTCTTCGGACTGTATTATTATTTGGTCCCTCCGAGTGAGGGCAAAATTGTAATAAGGGTGTGTGAGTGGGTGTATGTCTTCCAAACCCCCATTTCTTTCTATCCCTTTTATTTACCTGCTTATGTTGGTAGATTAGGGCATTTCTATCTTAGCATACCTTATGCAATGCATGCATGCATTCATGCATTTGTTTACATGCACCGGGCTCGGTACATCATACAAACTGCATTGCAATTTTCAATTCCAAATTGAATACGTGCTACTCGCGCATTTCACATGCCATGTTTAGGATTAGCCGAGCCTACTCTAAATTGCATCTATGCCTGTGTTGCATTAGCCACTTAATATGAACTAGGTCATGCATGTTTGCTAACTAGTTTTTGTTTTGGCACGGAGTACGATGTAAGTATTTTACGCTTTAGCATACCACATGCGTGTGAATGTTGCCATGACAGTATGCTTACCATGCGGCTAAATGCTTATGTGATATTACTGTTTGAATGCCTGTGGGTGAAGGTTGGATTGCCTGAGTTGGAACAACTCATTGAAATCCGTATTTTAGCCTACTTGCGAGTAGCAAAATCTAACACGTTTTTCGAGAACAAAACGGATATGCAATGTTTATTTCCAATTTAGGCAATCTAGTCTATACTTTCGTGTTGTGCGCATCACATAGTAATTCTAGGTTAATAACCGGAATAAGAACGCATAAAGTTTTCAAAAACGGATATCATGGTTAGTAGAGGCCGGTCTTCGGACCGGGCGAGAGGGGGGTGCTCATAGATGACCTTCCCCCAATCGTACCCAAGCTCCCGAGCCAAGTCCCTTTGGTGATGACGGACATGTGGCCTTCGGCACCGAGTCAGGGTTTCCTAAATTTCCCATTTTAAAATATTTAGGTGGCGACTCTGTAATCTGGCAAAGCAGTCCATGTTTGGCACTACTTTTCAAAAATCTATTTTCTCAAACGATTTGCCGGATTTGGACTCTTTGGTTCAGATTTAGAACCGACACAAAAAACGAGTCCTTGAACTGTAGAGTGAAGCCCACGGGCACGCCTACAGCGCGCACTTCGAGGCACTTCATTTTCATCCATCGGCCTCTCATGTGAGTGTGGCTGAGGCCCTCTCATGTTAGTGTAAGCCCAATTTACATTATGTATGCCATTTCATACCTTTATGCTATCGCCTCGGTTTGCGTGCCAGTGTGCACGCATTTCGAGGCACTGTTTTTCATCTCACGGCTTCTTATGTGAGTGTGGCTGAGGCTCTCTCATGTTAGTGTAAGTCCATTTTGCATTCTGTATGTCATTTTAGCATCATTGCATTCCGTATGCCATTACCTCGATTTGCGTGCCCGTGTGCACGCATTTCGAGGCACTTCACTTTTATCCGACGGCCTCTTATGTGAGTGTGGCTGAGGCCCTCTCATGTCAGTGTAAGCCCAATTTGCATTGCATATGCCATTTCATGCTTTAGGATCATCGCCTCGATTTGCGTGCCCGCGTGTACGCATTTCGAGGCATCTCATTTTCATAGCGTTGTGCATGCTAGGATTGTATTTTAGTTGCATTCATGCATATCATGCACATTGCATCGTGTTCGGGATAGGAGTTAGCCCGGGCACGGGAAACGAGGCGCGTTTCGTACTCTGAGTGACGGAACGGGTCTCAGTTCCCAAGTCACCGACACTCCGGATTACCCATGATGGAGTTAAGTTTTGTTGTAGCATTCATCTGCATTCATCCCATATTGAGTTGTGCAATCTGACTCCTCGGCCATCATGCATCGATATGCGTGATTGGTGGCACGAGGATCGAGGCATGCATATATTCTGTGAAATACATTGCTATGCCCCTTTCCTGCTCTCTGTTGCAGCAAAATGAAGAATTATCAACTTTCCGGAGCTTGGCACGCATTTCGAGAAACATCGCAAACAGAGGCTAATTGGGGCATCCCAGTGGATTTCGGCGCAAGGCAGCCCAACATGCATCATTTCATTTTTCGGAGCAGAGTCAAGGCAGCCCCTGGCTTGCACGCCAATTTTACAGCTTTCTTATTTAATTTGATAATTAATTAGGAATTTGTATATTTATTATTCGGACTGTATATTTATTTCGGACTGTATTATTATTTATTCGGACCCTCTACGCGAGGGCATAATTGTAATAAGTGTGGGTGAGTGTGATGTATGTCTTCCAACCCCACGTCTTTCTTCCCTTTTATTTACCCGCTTACGATGGTTAGATATAGGGCATGTTTCAATTAGCATACAGTATGACAGCATGTTTGCATCATTCATCTGTTTTGCACGCACTGCCTACAGATCATACAAACTGCATTCGTATTTCAATTCCAAATTGAATACATGATAGCTGTAGCATTCCATATGCCATGTTTAGAATAGCCAAGCCTGCTATAGTTGCATTTTTGCATGTGTTGCATTAGGCATTGATGTATACTTAGGATCATGCATGATTTCTAACGTAGCTTCTGTTTTGACTTGGAGTACTCGGTGAGTTTTATGCTTTAGCATCCTTGTATGCGCGTGAGTGACTGCCATGAATAGCATGCTTACCATGAGGCTAAATGCTTATGTGATATAACTGCCTTGAATGCCTGTGGGTGGAGGTTGAGTTACTTGAATTGGGACAATTCACCAAATGCTTGTTTTAAGCCCACTAGATAGTGGCAAAAACATGTTTTCTAAGCCCACCCGAGGGTGGCAAATCCACGTCTTAGCCTACCTGCGGGTAGCACCATCAAACCATTTTCAAACAAACAAACATGAAATGTTTTGTTCCAATTCAGGTGATTTAGTCTATACTTGTATGCTGTGCGCATCACATAGCAACCTAGGCTAATAACCGGAATAAGAACTCACAATGTTTTCAAAATAAGATATCATGGTTAGTAGAGGCCGGTCTTTGACCGGGCGAGCGGGGGTGCTCACGAAGTGACCTTCCCCAATCGTACCTAAGTTCCCGAGCCGAGGCAACTTTGGTGATGACGGACACGTGGCCTTTGGCACCGAGTCAGGGTTTCCTAAATTTCCCATTAAAAAAAAAAACATTTAGGTGGCGACTCTGTATCTGGCGAAGCAGTCCATGTTTGGCACTTCTTTCAAAAAAATCTGTTTTCAAAAACGATTTGCTAGATTTGGACTCTTCGGTTCAAGATTAAGAACCGTGACATTTGAGTCCTTCGAACTGTAGTGACTCAATATCGAACCAGAACGGGGGACTCGACTCTTCCCCGGATGCGTTTCGGGGACGTCTACGCTTCGCGACTCATTGGGATTTAGAGAACTTGACTCCGACTCATGAAATCTCGGGTTGAATACACATGTGTGTTTTTTTGCATTGCATTTGCATTGGTGCGCCTAGGACACCGTGGTTTGCCATCCGCTATTCTCGAGCGGTTTGTCGAGGCTTGTCTTGTCAAGGCATGTCCATAAGGTCGATCGTTACGGCTCGCCAAGATAGAACACAAACCCCGGTTTTGCCGGGGCACCCTTTTCGACCATTCGACGTAGTGCATATTCGGATCCATAGTGACCATTCCAAACTAGGACAGGTTGCTTACCCGTTCATAGGTTGTTTGAAACCGTTGCGTGCGTAGTGAAACCCTAGCTCCTGACAAAATAGGACAGGGAAACCCAACCCCAATATAGGGGTGTTTTGGTTCTCATTTATCTGTTATATGCTTGTTAGAGTACGTCTCTACAGGGAATGCATGTATCAGTTTATGAGTTCTGGTATCAGGCCTGCGGGCATCAGTTTTTTGAGATAGGGCATCACGCTCAACATCACTTGCTATTTGAGAATCGCTTGTCTCATGGATATCCGATTCGCTTTTGGGGAACAAAGTGATACAGAACAGGATCGCTATTGAGGACAGTGTATTTTCAGCTTATCAACTGCGTGTTGTATGCCCGACTGTGTGTTGTGTGTATTTAATTTAAGCTGTTACGCTGCCCATTTTTCTGGTCATTTATTTCCTTTCTGCTTTATTATCTTTTTGCTAGGGTAGTTTTTAGCACGATTGCTTCCGAACCACTAGATACTCCCTAAGCACTTTGGACACGAGGTCGCCGACTCAACCGACCCGAGGATCTAGTTGACGGACATCCAGTGTTCCACTCTCTACCCCCAGTTATCAGAAGAAGGCCGAGGAGGCGCGGTGTGTCAGAACAGGGATTACCGGGATAGATGGTCGCTGACAAGAACAACAAAGTTGAAATTTCGTGGTTCTGCCGAGAGGTACATTTACCGGTCATTCAGATGGAACCGCAGAATACATCAGGGATGGAGGTGATGATGCGCCAGATGCATGAGAGCATGAAACAGATGCAAGATGATGCCATCCGCCAAGCGGAATTCTCCAAACAACAAGCTGCAGTCATGGCCCAAAGAAAGTCGAGCCGATCACTAGGCCGCACAATACAGAATGCATTGTCTGCCTCACATCAGGCTCCTCCTCCACCGCTCCACTACTCGAAAGCAGCATCTATCGTCGTAATACCTTGCCAAATCCTCAGAGTATCCTCCCAACACCTGAATACCTTACCCGATGTCCTAACACTCAAGAGGACACAGTCTTCCAATCTGGGTTGGCTCGCCCCACTTCGCCAAGAATCGTCCAAGAATCTTACACCCAACCACTCGGACTCTCCATTTGAGTTCGAGGTAGATCAGATAGCTCTGAAACTGAGTAAGCTGGAAAAACTTTTCAAGAAATCGCAGGGGGTGAAGGCCATCCCAGACATTGAAGATGGCTACACTGACGTGGCCGTGACATTGCTGGACAGATTTAAGATGCCCCAGATCGATCGCTTCGATGGGTCTGGGGACCCCATGGTCCATCTTCGGTTATTTTCAGATATCCTGAGGCCAATGGGCCTAACCAGACTACAGAAACTCTCGCTGTTTGGCCGAACCCTGTCAGGAGTGGCCTCCAACTGGTATGCAAAGTTGGATAATGATGTCAAGAGGAACTGGGATGAGTTGGCTGAGGTCTTCGTTGCACAGTACTCATATAATACACAGATCGAGATTACAACACGTGATCTCGAAACAACGAGGCAGGAACAAAAAGAGACTTTCTCTGATTTTGTAACCCGGTGGAGAGCAAAGGCATCGATGATGACCTTGAGGCCAACAGATAAAGATCAAATTCGGATGATTGTACGCAATCTCCAACCGAAGTTAATGCAGAAGATGATTGTAGTTCCCTTCCCCACCTTCGCAGATCTACACGATATGGGGGTACAAATCGAGGATGCGATGAAGCAAGGTCTGATCGACCAGGACCGAGAGCAGCCCCGAAGGACATTCAACCGTAATAACACCGCAGGCCCGAGTGGCACTGCCAACACAAGGACTTCGGAGGTCGGCATGGTCACCACCACTCCCCCTTCTCAACCAAGGCCCGCAGCGGCCACACCCTTTTCCAGTACCTCCGGGAGCAGTAACCAAGCCCCGAGATACCAATCCAGAGGCCAAAGAACCTTTACTCCACTATATATGCCCCTGTCCAAGGCTCTGGGGGTGCTAATCAGGAAGAAGCATCTGACGCCCCTAGAACCGAGGCCACTACCGAATCCACTCCCCCCTTCCCACAACCCAAATGGCATCAGGCGTACCACCAAAGAAGATGGCCATGACAGATCAATGTTTCAGCCAAGGCCACGAGATTCAAGACCTCGTCGACAAGAATATCATTGTGCTCCCGAAAGACCCAACGTCACAACTAACCCACTTCAAGACATAATCAAGATCCACGACCCAAAAGAGTCAACTTCATCCTAACTGGGTCGTGTCTCACGATCCTAGTATCTATATTACCCCTCTCACCTACCCAAGCCGGAGGTGATCCTTCCCGATTAGAATCGACTTGTGCATGTTGGACACCTTCACAACCCAATCTGAGCCAAAAGTGGTGACCTCCAAGATGGAACGCAAGGTGTTTCAAGAGAGCGTAATTGGTGAGTGCAGGATGGGACAAATACCGAATTATCTTTGGAAGAGCTTATGATCCAAGCGGATACATCCTATCAGTGGACCAGTCTAAGCTGAGTGTAGGGCTGCCAGAAAAAGCTGAACTGTGCATGATTCGGGGAGACAGACTTGAACAAGGGGCAGATGATCTGACAACGGTGGAAGAAGATTTTGCCAATCTCTAGTTCTTCAACGATCAAGAAGCAGGGGATGCAACAATCAATTGGTTTGAATATGGGGAGTCGGCAGAGATTACCGGATGGTTAGATGATCAGCTAGATGTTGTGGAAATTCAGCCAAAGCGAGGCCCGGCAGGGGCAGGGGTATCAATGATGGCCGGAAGGGCCGAGAGTTAGAATGAACCGCCGGAGAGCGTCGGTGCAAAGAATTTCGCTCAGGATCAAGATATTGTGAAAACCGAACAACAAACCTTACTAACACAGGAGGAGCAAGAGAAGAGGTGGGATTTTGAGAGAATCCGGAAAGCCAAGAACCATGAAGAGGTTGAAAGTGCTGCGAGCACAAGAGTAGGACATGCTGTGAGCGTGTGGGATGAAAGTACCGAGAGTACGAACTTGCCAGAACCAGATAGGTGTTTGTTGAATGTCAGTGGGATGTGGTGGGAAGACGATGACTTATGTCTTGCCCACACGCATTTAAGATTGGGTGTGCTCAACCAGATGATACTTGGTACCTCGATGAGGTAGACCATATGACCAGGAGTGGGCGGTATTTCAAGCCCCCACACCTTGACCAACCTGAAGCATCTGGGAAAGACAAAGAAGCTGAGAAACAGAAGGAGAAACAGATTGAGGAAGAAGCTGTGCTCAAGCAGTTAAAGAAAATACAGGCAGACATCTCCATCTGGGGACTGCTTATGGCATCAAGGGTACATAGACAGGCTGTCCTATCTGCCATGGACAAGGCCAAACTCTCCATTGAAACTACGCCAGAGCAGCTGGTTGGGCTGGTTTTTCCGGGAGGAGGTTCCCCGGCATTAACCTTTTCAGACAAGGAATTGCCGCCTGAGGGCGTGAATCATAACAAACCCCTCTACATCTCCGTGGAGTGTAGAGATAAGTGGATACCGGTGGTACTTGTTGATACCGGGTCTGCTATCAATGTCTGCCCAGTCAGAACGGCATATGCAATCGGGTTAAAACCCGCAGACTTTATACCAACCACTCAGGTGATCAGAGCTTATGATAATACCAGTAGGGAAGTGATGGGGACTGTCAAGGTTCAGACCCAGGTTGGTCCAGGACAACACAATATTGAATTTCATGTCTTGGACGTTCCCGCAACCTTCAACTTGCTCTTGGGGCGGCCGTGGTTGCACCAAGTGAAAGCAGTCTCTTCCACTCTGCACCAGATGTTGAAATACCCTCACGGGAAGGGGGTTGCAATTGTTTTCGGAAATTCATCCATCTATCCACCGCCAGAAGTGTCTATGCCAGTTTTGGAGATCGAGCACGGCACCGAGGATGTGTTCTTATCGGGGTTCATTTTGGCGGAGGCCCGGGTAGTGCAGAATATTATGGCTATGAATGAAGGTGTGTACGTCAGTGCTCAATCCGTTTACCTCATGAACAAGCTACAACATATTCCCGGGATGGGATTAGGAAGGAGCGGCAGGAAAGGAGTCGCTGCGTTGGCCGAAGTGCCACACAACCCACATACCTTTGGACTGGGTTATCTGCCCACCAAAGAAGATTGGGTGAGGAAAGGAAAGAAAATGGCCGGCAGAGCCAGAGCGAAGTAGGCCGGGAAGCCTTTTGACTTAATGCACAGGCCCATCCAAGGTACCCTGAACGGACGCTTTGTCCGGGAGGGAGAGGACTTTCCATTTTGCGGTTTTCCAGAGCCATGGTTAAACGCGGAGAAGAAGCGCGTACCAGGTTTCGAAATCTTCTTCGACCTGTAACTATCCGGGGATGACGTTACAGAAAGCGCATGCACCCAACAACCGAGGTCGGCGTAATAAAGTAGTGGATCCTGAGGGCACAGAGTTAGAAATGGGGGTAGCACTGGCATGTCTCCTCTCTGATCCTCCGATCGACCAAGAGTACTTGGGGGATAACTTCGCGGTTTCCATGATTGGGGATGAAACGGCTGCGAGCCGACCAGCAGCTATCTTGGATGCATCAATCGCACCCTCTCTCACTTGGCAATACGAGGAGGGATTTTTGTCCAGCAGCACCGGGTCAGGTGGTGAGCCGGAATCTGATTCCACCGAGTCCTGTGAGTCGGAATCAGGTTCCACCGACCGAAGTCGAAGTCCGGTACTCTCGGGATGTTAACCCGATGCCACGCCTGTCAGTCGTCTTTTTCCTTTTCATTTAAGTCTGTTGTAACCAATGAATCGGACGATTTGGATGAACTTAATGAGAATGAGGTGGATGTGGTTTCCGAGTACTTTTCTGTGCCCCTAATTTATTGCATTAATTCAGACTTTCAAAATTTTGATCAAAATGACGAGGACGAAGTTCCTCCGGTTTTACAACGTTTAATTGAGCAAGAGCAAGAGAGATTTGTTAAACCATTAATGGATGAAATCATTACCGTGAACATTGGTACTGAGGAGGACCCGCGGCTGGTCCAGATCGGGTCCACGTTGTCTTTGGAGGAACGCGAGCACTTAGTCGCTTTATTAAAAGATTTCAAAGATGTTTTCGCGTGGTCCTACGAAGACATGCTTGGAATCGATCTTGAGATTGTACAGCATCGGATCCCCCTTGACCCCGAGGCCCGAATTGCCAAGGTAAACTCGAAGGATCCGCCGATTGGGCTCTTAAGATTAAGGAAGAGGTCACCAAGCAAATCGACGCAGCTTCCTCGGTATCTCGAATATCCGACTTGGTTGGCCAACATTGTTCCGGTCAAGAAAGATGGTAGGATCCGTGTGTGTAGACTTCGTGGATTTGAACAGAGCTAGTCCGGCGACGACTTTCCTTACCGCACATCGATGAGTTGGTAGATTTCACAAATAGGCATGCATTGCTCTCATTCATGGATGGCTTCTCGATACAACCAGATAGTGATGGCGCCAAGAGTAGAGAAAAGATCGCATTCACCACCCCGTGGGGAACATATCACAGGGTAATGCCGTTTGGGTTGAAGAACGCTGGAGCTACTTATCAACGGGCCGCGACCACAATACTACATGATATGATCCACAAAGAGGTTGAGGTGTATGTGGACGACATGATTGTCAAGTCCAAAGAAAAAGAGGGCCACTACACCGCCTTGCACAAGTTTTTTCAAAGGATCAGGGAATTCCAGCCATGCTAAACCCGTAAATGTACGCTTGGTGTTACAAAGGGAAAATGCTAGGGTTTCGACATTACACAAAGGGGCATCGAGGTCGACCCTTCCAAAATCAAGGCCATCTTAGAAATGCCACCACCAAGGACTGAAAAGGAGGTGCGAGGCTTTCTGGGTAAAGTGCAATTCATAAGACGGTTTATTTCAAAACTAACCTTGACTTGTGAACCACTTTTTGGCCTCCTCAAGAAAGGAAAGAAGTTCCAATGGGACGGCTGATGTCAAGCTGCATTCGAACAGATCAAAGAATATCTACAGAACCCACCCATTTTATCGCCACCAGAACCAGGGAAACCGTTGATTTTGTATCTGTCAGTAACTGAAACTACAATGGGCTGCATGCTGGCACAAGAATCAGAAGACAAGGTGGAAAAAGCCATCTATTATTTTAGCAAAAAGATGCTGGAGTATGAGACCCGATATACACTGCTGGAAAAGGCTTGCTTAGCTCTGGTATGGGTTACCAGGAAGCTGCGGCACTACCTGTTAACTCACTCTGTAATGTTGGTTTCACGACTTGATCCCATCAAATATCTCTTCGAGAAACCAGCACTTACGGGTAGACTAGCTCGTTGGTTGCTTTTGCTCTCTGAATTTGATCTCACGTACGTGACACGCAAGTCAGTGAAAGGAAGAGCAGTGGCAGAGTTCCTTGCCGACCACCCGGTTGAGGGGGATGAAGCAGTTGAATATTTGTTCCCGGATGAATCAATTCTGCATATCGACGAAGAAACTTAGACGATGTATTTTGACGGAGCGTCAAATCAACATGGGTATGGGATAGGAGTGTTGCTGATAGCACCCGACAATTCCCGTATTCCTCTAGCCTTCAAGCTCCAGTTCAAAGTCTCGAATAATGAAGCAGAATATGAGGCGTGTATCGCTGGTCTAGAAGCAGCCCTGGAACTAGGGGCAAGACGACTGGACGTTATTGGGGATTCGAACCTTGTTGTGTCTCAAGCTAAAGGAGACTGGAAAGTGAAAGAGGAAAAGATGATGATGTATCACCAAACCTTGGATTTGCTGATTCCTCGGTTTGAGAAGCTAAGTTTTACTCATCTACCAAGAGAGAACAACAGGTTCGCAGATTCGCTAGCAACTCTATCATCTATGATAGACATCCCGTGTGGAGTCTGAATGCGTCCAAATATCATCGACCGTAAATTTGCACCGCTTATGAGTCGATTGCACCATAGATGAAGTTCGTGACGAACACCCCGGTATTACGACATCCGAACTTCTTGGAGAAAGAAGCATACCCGCCAGGTAAATGCCAAAGACAAGAGGGCAATCGGAAGAATGGCGATCCGATTCATCATCTGCGGGGTAAACCGTATAAACGGGTCATCTGGGAATGCATAAAGCGTGCGTTGATGTCAAGAGTCAAAGCGTCGATGGAAGCCATCCACGGGGTGAATGTGGTGCACACATGAATGGGGTAATGTTGGCACGTAAGATCCTTAGACAAGGGTATTCATCGGTCCACCATGGAGGAGGATTGTATTGGCCGTCCGGCGATGTCACAAGTGTCAAATTCATGCAAATCGCATGAACATCCCGCCACAAAGCAGACAACATGACTTCGCCATGGCCGTTTTCTGGGAATTGATGTAATCGAAGTCACATACCAAAGGGGTCGAATAATGGGCATGAGTTCATTTTGGTAGCGATAGATTATTTCACAAAGTGGGTTGAGGCCCAATCTTATGCAAGGTTGAAGGCTTCGATGTAGCAAAATTTATCGAAACAACATTATCTATCGCCACTGAGTCCCAAATGAAATCGTTGCATAATGGTTCCCACTTCAAGAAGGAGGTGATCGATTTGTTGGAGAAATACAATGTGGCTTTTCATAAGTCGTTTACTTACCCGCAAGACACCAACGGAGCAGCTTGAGGCCGCCAACAAGAACATCAAGCGATACTACGAAGATGGTGGAAACCTATCGATCGCCGATAAGCCGCCGTTTGCTCGTGGGGCTACAGGACTTCAATCAACTTCTACCGGACGACTCGCACTCATTGGTTTATGGAATGGAGGCCGCTCGCCTTATTGAGATTGAGGTCCCGCTATTACGAGTATTGGCCGATAGTCAAGTAGATTAACAGCAAAACAGATTTGAGGAACTCATGCTTTTCGATGAAAGAAGGCTGAAAGCACTGTACCACATCCAAGGTTATCAACGCAGAATCGCCCAGGCTTTTAACAAGAAGGTTAAGTCCAGGAATTTGAAAGAAGGGGATTTGGTACTCAAAGACAACCGAGCTCCCATCCACGACCCAAGGGGCAAGTTCAGACTCAATTGGACTGGTCCCTATATTATCAAGTCAATCTGGTCTAGTGGAGCTGTGGTTCTGATGGACCTAGATGGCTTAGAGTTTTCTCAACCGATCAACATGGACAAGTTGAAGAAATATTACCCTTGAGAGGCTCGCTGGGCCGAAAACCCGAAAGGGCGACCTAGGCAAAATTTAGAGCATAGAAAATTTGAAATTATAAAACCGAGTCAAGAAGGTTGAAAACCCGCAAAGGGCGGCCTTGGCAAAAGTTAGAGCGCAAAAGGAGAGTAAAAATACCCGAGCGAACCCAAGCCTGAACTACGTAAGGCTTGATTCCCATCTATGGGATACGTAGGCAGCTTCATCCTGAAGTTCAAATTTCAATCTTTTCCCCAATCAACTTTGTCCATTTGATCATCTCACCATCTCTATTCATCAAGATTTATCGTGATCTCCAGATGTTGTTATTCAGACTAGGGGCAACTTTCCGTTGCAATGAAGTGTTGCGGCACCATCCAGACTAGGGGCAACTTTCTGTTGCTATGAATCGCCGAGGCACTTTTCAAACTAGGGGCAACTTTCCAGTTGCTAGGATCTGGGGTTGTGCATCTCAGTGACAGATCTCAGGTGTGTCCAATTCTGATCCATATCGAAAATAGTTTTGAAAAGTTTTAATAAAAATCGACTTTGTTCAAATTAATCTTTTCACAACTAAGACCATTTTTGGACCAAAAACGGAGAATTTCCAGTACCACAACCTTCAATTTCTTTGATTTCAAAACAGAGTTCCCTCGCTCTTGCATACAATTGAAGTTGCTTTTTATTACACTCATAACGAAAACTTGAAAGTACTAATAAAGCAATAAATCTGGGGCATAGTCAAGTCAGATGTCCCTGCGCCCCCTGCCAGAGCTAGTTGAACCCTCTGATGCCAACCTAGGCCCAGTCTGTGCTTCTTCGTTGAGCCAATCCCAGCACTCGTCAGATAAAGTGCAACTGAAAACAGGGGCAGGGGACATGAGCTCTCTAGTACTCCAGGCCGTAGTATGTCGAGCAAGGTGTGCACCTCGAACCAGGAAAGTGACCGGGTATTCAATCCCCTCCGGAGGGCAAGTCTGGTCATGACCAAATTGGCGCAGGATACGGAATGGGAAATAGAATACACAATGGGTCAAGTCGATCAAACGGATCCCAGTATCCTGGAACATACTATAGCTCATCGCTGGAAGGTTAAGCCAAGGACAGCGCCAAGCAATGCGTTCAGCTGACAAGTTGCACATCCATTCAAACCACCATCCCTCATCAAGGGCGTCAACCAGGCGTTGTCGAAAGAAGTAACCGCGGGCTGAGTAAGCAGGGCAAGAGTCTACAACTTGCAATTTATCCATCAACCATATCTGGGGAGGGATGCAAAATGAGAGAATAAAGAATAGAGAGATGTGTGATGAGAGAAAAGTAAGATAAGGGTTTTGTGAGAAAAACCGAGCCCGAGGGTCGAGTGATGTGAGCAAATACATATGTGAGCTTGGGTGGGAAACATTACCTGTAGCAGTAGTGGACTCCCCGCAAACCTGGTTGTCTCTTGGCGGTAGAAGGCATCCAAACCTAGCAGCGTCTCGGCCAATGTCATGGCGATACAGCTCTTTCCTTCCCTCAAGCCTTGAGCGACTTCAATCAAACGGATGCTAGCCCCTCCGGAGCCCGAGACAAACAGAAAATGAGATAACACGCACAAACAGAGGGCATGTTGTCGGAAACCTTGACAATGATGGTTGCTGCGGTCACCGGCATCAGAGAATCGGTAAATCAGGCTCGGGATATCCAACATGCCATTACCAATCAGAGATCGAGCATCATGCGCGTTGAGACCGCACATCCGCCCTAAAGCTTGGGCATGGCCGAAACGAGACTGAGGCAAGATCTCTTCCGAGCGTTTAGACTCCATCAAAGCTTGAAAATCTTCAAAAGTAGGACATACCTCTTGCCCTCCGAAGCTGAAGACATGCGTCGCCGGGTTCCAAAATCTCACTGCGGCGTGGAGGAAAGGAAGGTGCTATGGAGTCCGGCCCAGTGTGAATAGTACATTCAAGCCGAAACCCTGGAAGTTCAACTTTTCCGAGCCATCTAAAGAAGAGATCCAACATGTGAGATTTTCTGTGAGAAATGCCTCCATTTTGCACAAAGCGGTGATGAAATGAATAAGTTCCAAGGTTGGGGCTTTTATATGGGGGTAAAACACTATTCAAAGGACACGTGTCAAAATTCTGGGGGTTGCGGGAGAGGTGGCCGGCCGGCCATCTATTCTAGTAGGCCGGCCACCCTCTAGTCTCCAGATGCAAAATGTGTTCGGCCACGCATTGGTCCTGTCTTGCCCTCCGGAAAGGAAGTTTGAGGCATTTCTAGGCATCGGGAACGTCGAAGGCCTCCATTTCTCTCAGTTTCGGATACGTTCCATCATCCAGATCGTCCGTCCGAAGTACGCTTAGTTGTATTTTTGCTTATCGAGTTGTTGTTTTGCTTGTCGAGTTGTTGCTTTGTTTATCGAGTTGTAAGTTTTGTCGAGCTGTCGCATTTTGTGTTTTGAGTGGTTACCTTTTGTTTGCACAATTTTGTTAAGTCTTGTTTATTGAGTCAGTAACATTGTTGTACTTTGCTTATCGAGTTGTAAACTTGCTAAGATTCTGTTATTTCTTAGTGAGTCGAGTTTTTTGATTTGTTGCGTCGGTTCATTACCTGACCCGGTAAATACACAATGCATATTTTCATTCAATCCTATTTTGTGCAAAATGATGCGTTGCGATGCTAAGAATTTCAAATACAAACATCTTTTCAAAGGCTGTTTCATTCCATCATATTTTACAACAAAATAAAGGTACAAGTTTTACAGGAAATAAAACTGCCTAACAATATGCAAGGTGCTACAAACTACTAGCAAAAAGTAAAATAAAGCAGGAAATAGCATCAATATTCTCGGGAACAGGAATGAGGAGGCCCTCTCATCCTCTTCTGTGGGATAACCTCTGCATCATTATCACCATCCGGATCAGAGCTATCATCCTCCGGATCCTCCTCAGCTTCGTCTCCACTCCCGGAACCAAGACCGGAGCCTCCCTCCCCAACGGATGTCTCTGACTCACGGTCTGCGACCTCCTCCTCCTCCTCAATAATGGGTGCCCTGCGTCTGCGAGATGACCCTGCTCCTCGAGCTCCTCGAAAAGGCCTAGATGGCCCAGCTCCCTGAGAAGGCCTGGATGGCCCAGCTCCTCGAAAAGGCCCAGTACCATGAACAGGTCCAGTACCTCGATCTCCCTGAGAAGGCCCGGGTGGCCCGGCCCGCGGCGGAGCATACACGGGAGGCATCTGAAAGTGAAGAGTTCAATACGTCAGTTCAAATATGAAAAGCAGATGCAAGTACAATATGCGAGTGGGGTGTGTGTCAGATGTGCTCTACACAGCCTATCAATACAGCAGAATGCTCAAAACCAGCATGTCATCAGGAGTATGCTAAATACAAGGAAGATGGATAATACCTGCACACCCATGATGGCCATCTCAGGCCTCCTCCGTAGGGAGCATGCCCTCGAATGTGGCCAAGATCCCGAAAGTACCGTCTGTACTCAACTGGAGGCTGCAAATACAAATGCAAAACTATCAGTGAGGGAATGAATGTCCAAGTAATCTGACTGATAAATCAAAGCTGTAAAACATACCGGGGGCGAATCAGGGTCTCTGACATATCTGTGGTCAGGAAGAGGAGGCTCTAGCGAGACCTGGTAAGGAGTCCCGAACCGCCAACTCGTCAACTCGGTCGGCATGTCTGGCCACCCAGGATAATGAAGAGACGGAGGGATCGGAGGAATCGAACTACCTCTACCCCTAGATGCACCAGCCCTGCTAGAGGAGGGGATATCCGTAGCATCGGCACGACTCGAAGATGGTACATCAGTAGACCTCTGTGACGGAGCACGCACTCCCGTCAAGGGGGGCATCAAATATATACGACGATAGGTGGCGTAGTCCTCCTCCATGAGATGTAACAAAGCATCGGTGCCCTGCATAGCACTAATGACCTCCTGGGCAGAGAGTCTATCGGTAGTCCGCATAGTGGCTGGAGGTACAGCAGGAGGGTCCTGAGAATCGTACCCCCACACCTGACGCAGGAAGCGCTCCCCCAGGAACCATGCCCTACCAACTGATCCTTCGAGCAGGAACCTATACTGGGAATTACCCGATCCTCTGGGGTACTGATGTCGGAGACCATCACCAAAGACCGCCCAGGGCTGCCAAGTAATCTGCGGATAACTAGTGCATAAATCGATTAGGAATCAGGAATATACAGGACAGATCAAAGATGAAAATGAAAGGAACTGAGAGTTCTGAAATACCTCTGTCGTCCGCACAGTATCAAAATACTGTCGCAGGTAGAAGAGAGTCTCTCGAGGTCTCGCTCGGTGCTCGCCCTCGAACACTAATGAAAATGGAGTCATAAGGAGTCCTGCCACCTCCATCTTCGGGGCTAATGTGGGAAAGTATACGTACACCCATAGCTGAGAAAAACAGTGCAGAATATGAATACAAAGTACTAAAGGCAGAATACGGAGTGCAAAGTGCACTGTGTGTGCAATGAACAAGTAATAAGGAGCAGAAATGTAAATCAAGAGGACAGAACGTACCTCCTAGGCTCTCCAATAGCCGCCAAGTAAGTCTCCCCGCCCGCGAGAGGTTGCACTCATGTAACAATAGAGGGTAGCCAGGCCAGCGCCACCCCAGTCATATCGACTGACCTGTGATAGGTCCACTAGGGCACTCAGAAGATATAACCCGACAGTGTTCCCCCTATCGGCAAATAGAGTGGTGCCAAAGAGGAACATAAGGAAGCCACGGGCGTACTGCTCAACCTCCTCGGGAGACTCAGGCTCCATCTCCGGCCTCCGGAAACGGGAAGAGAACCAGGTGTACCGGACTCTCCCGGAAGCTCTGTCTACAGGTGGGTGAGCCCCCAATAGATGTGTTCAAGCGGCCTCCCACTCTCCCATATCCTCGTCATAAGGTATGGGCCAACCGCCTATGTCTAGGCCGGTGAGTACGGCAAAGTCCAGCAGAGTCATGGTCATATCCCCGGTGGCAGAAAAGTGGAAGGAATTGGTGGTGTCCCACCATCTCTCCACCAAAGCAGCTAACAAAGTCCTGCTGGCAGGATAACGTGATAATCCCACGCAAAATGCTCCGAACCCTGCTAGATCGACCAGATCCCGGACAGCCTCTGGAAGCTCAGGTACCTCATGCGGTAGACGCTACGTTGCGAGAGCCACCTGATTCGTAATGAATACATGTGTTCAAGACACAATGAAATGCAAGTCGTGCAAATGAAATGCAAGTGTGCAAATGAAACGGGTAGTGGGTGCGTGTTCACTTCAAACTGGGCCGTGTTCAAGAACTGTGTTTTGGGTCAGGTGTTCAATCCTTAATCGAGGGTCATGGTTCACTTCAACTGGGTGCGTGTTCAAGAACTCTGTGTTTTGGGTCAGGTGTTCAATCCTTAATCGATGGCCGCGTGTTCACTTCAAACTGGCCGCGTGTTCAAGAACTCTGTTTTGGGTCAGGTGTTCAAACCTTAATCAAATCGTGTGTTCACTTCAAATCTGGGCTGCGTGTTCGGTAACTCTATGTTTTGGACTGTGTGTTCAAACCTTAATCAGTGGGCTGCGTGTTCACTTCAAATCTGGACTGCGTGTTCAGAAAATCGGAGTTTGGGACTGTGTGTTCTACTCTCAATCAGTGTGGGCTGCGTGTTCACTTCAAATCTGGGCTGCGTGTTCGGTAAATCAGTGTGGGCTGTGTGTTCACCATCAACTTGGACTGCGTGTTCAGAAAATCGGAGTTTGGGGCTGCGTGTTCTACTCTCAATCAGTGTGGGCTGTGTGTTCACCATCAACTTGGACTGCGTGTTTAGAAAATTGGAGTTTGGGACTGTGTGTTCTACTCTCAATCAGTGTGGGCTGTGTGTTCACCATCAGCTTAGACTGCGTGTTCAGAAAATCAGAGTTTGGGCTGCGTGTTCTACTCTTAGTCAGTGTGTGCTGTGTGTTCACCTTCAAATTCGGGCTGTGTGTTCGACAAATCAGTGTTTGAGCTGTGTGTTCATTTCTTAACTAATGTGTACCGTGCGTTCACAATCAATCAGTCAATGAGCCTAGTGTTCAGAAGTTCAAGTGTTTAAGTCACGTTCAGGATGCAGGCAAAGTACTATGTCATAAGCTAAAACTGTGTGTTCAAGCATGGCAAAGCTACAAAATGCATGAAAATACAGAAAATAAAGTAAAATACCTCTCGTGCATCGTGAGAGAGGTGCTGCTCCGGCTCTTGCAGAAGTAAATCCCCGGGTGCCCGGTCATTGAATCCAGTGAAACGACGAAAAACGGCCCGCAGAAGCATATGTACCGGTGGGACGTATCTCCCCGGAATAAAAGGGCAGACTCTCGGGGGCAATGTCATGACATCAAAATCATCCCCGGCACCTGGAGGACCTCCACCATGAGGGTAATCACCCGCCATTTCAAGAAATCTGCAAAAAGGAGCAAAAATGAGCAAAATGAGCCAAAATTGGAAAAAGTCAACAAAAGTCAACTCCCGGGAAATGAAAAAGTCAACAAAAGTCAACTCCCGAGAAAATCTTCCAAATATTGAGACAAACTTACCTCAAGTGGTGAAAATGAGAAAAGAAGCCCCGAAATCGAAATTTAATCGGTCCAAAGTGCTTAAAACTGAAAGATTTTGCGAAAATAACTTGCGTGGAAGGTCGAAAAGCGCGTATAAAGTGCAGATCTGAAGGAAAAAATGGTTTGGGGGGCAAGGGAAGGAGTTTTTGCAGCTGTGGAAGTGATTTCGGAGGCATTGGATGAGGATATATATAGAAATGAGGAAAATGACAAAATTGCCCCTGTTTTTGGGCAGGTGGCCGGCCGGCCACCTTTTCTGGCTGGCCGGCCATTTGCTTTTTCTTTCCTAGCCGGTGGCCTCCCCTAGGGCAACCACCTGGCCGGTGGTGTTCCCCATACCCCCCTCTAGCTCTCTGCAAATTTTGAGGAAGATCGGAGTTCCCGGGACTTGAAAAAGTTCAAGAAAAGTACACTTTCTAGCGCGAAATTGCTCCGCCGGAACTTCAGCTGCAATTTCTGACATGTGTCTCATCATCACTCATCAAAATCAAGGTGTATCCTTTTCAAACATGTTGTAACCTCTCCGGGAGGTGAATCAGAGGCCGCGATCAAGTTGCCTTCACGAAATGTGCGTTCCATTTCGTTGTTTCAAGAACAAGCGATACTCGATTTATGCTCGTTTTGCATTGTTTTGCATATAACTTACATTCTTATGAGCATTTTGCATTATCATGCATGATTTCTTGATGTACCATACCTCTGTGCTTGTGCGTGCGTTGTCACGCGCGTTCCTTCCTCACATTGCGATGCATTCACTTGCCGACACTGCGTGTGTCAAACTTTCGGAACCACAGGAATCACATTGAATATATGTTGTTAGCATATTGTTCTTGTTGAATTTCTCTCTTTTGCAGCACGATATTGTATGTACGGTTCATTTGAGGCTGGTGCGACCAGACGAATCGCACATGTATCGTATCTTCTCCGTGTGAGACACGATGAGAATTGAATGATTCTCCGCATTCCTAACTGCATGAAATGTAGTTGTTGCTTTGCATTCTTGCTTAAAACTGTTGCATCTATTTACGAATACTTGCTTCATTACAGCTTGCTGCATTTGCATGATCATTTGGCTCTGTGCATGTCGCCTTGCATTTTGCCCCCACTGTCATGGCACGCTTATGCACATATCTCTGCTCATCTTGTATGATTGTCTAAGTTTTGGCCTTGTCAAAAATGGGTCGTCTCTAGGCTTTGACATTCACTCCGTCACTTCTTGACTTCCGAAGTTCTCACAAAGAGGGGCAATCAGAGACACCTCATTTTTGACCGACCTTAAGACTCAGACGTCAGTGATTGAGCGTTCAGTGATGTTGCATACTGTGCTCGTTCAGAAGTCTCAGAGTCGCGGCCGTGCGCCCTGCCTCCGGACTTCCGGACTCTCTTCTGTACCTTGTCTCGATTTGCGAACTGGACTCGATTTTCTCTGTTTTCTTTCCTGAGGGGAGGGAGAGGTCCCGCAGACCATCTCTCAGTGGCCGTGGGCTACATTTCGTGCCCGTAGGCCATTTTGCCCATTTCGGAGCCATGTGCCTCGGTTCGGGACCACCCAACCATCTCCGATTCCTCCGGTTTCTGGCATGCATCTCATTTACTCCCTTTCGAGGGACACTGGGGTCTTAGATACCCACTTCGCAGCCAAACACCACTTTCGGTGCTTAACGACCGGTTTTCGGGACCCCGAACTGCGTGTTTTGGCCCCCGAGCATTCGTTTTGCATCGGTTTTTGTTCATTTTTGGCAGGTACCTCTGTTTTATCATAAGGAAGGTCACTAGAGGGTGGGAGGCCAGCAATTGTCTCAGCAACCAGTTATGCTCCTCCGGCGCCCCCCGGCGCCCGTTTTTCTCACTTTCGGGCTAATGTTGAACACCCTAGGGCCATTTTCTTTGAGCCAAAACTACATATTTGTGTTGTACACACATGGGAGGACCCTAAAAACACATGGCCGGACAGTAATTCTTCTTTTCATTTTTGAACCTCTCCTAAAAGTGGCATGTTGTCTCTCTTGTTTCAGGGTAGCCAAATTCCAACCACAGGGCCTTGTTGTACACACTTGGGAGGACACCAACCTTTGGTGGCCGGCCAGAAATTCCCACTTTCCATTTTTGCCCTTGGCCGGCCATAGGGGTGTGGCCGACCACCTCCAAAGAAAAGTAGCTAGGCCATGCTCTCCTCAAGGCATACTTTCTACCAGATATTTGTTTCCTGAAAATATCTCAGATCAGGGATATTTTGGGAGGGAAAGCTTGGGTGCATTTCCCTCCACTTTGACACCCCTCCTTTTGTCCATATAAGGGGCCTCCCAGCTCTGTCCCTAGGGTTAGAAAAAATTGGTTCAAGCATATCTCTCTCTATCTCTCTCAAACTCTCAAGTTTTGGTTCCATTTCATCATCATCTTCAAGCTCTACCACCACCACTCCATTTTCAGCAGCAAGGAAGGGATTCCAGCAGCTAAGAGGCAACAAATTTGGTCCAAGAAGCAACAAAAGTATTGGTCTTCAAGGTTAAGTAGACTCCCCCCATTTGTAGCCCATTTTTGCTTCATTTCTTAAGCCTATTTTCTTATTGTTTTAAGCTCCGACCTTAACTGAAACTAGGTCTATTTTGAGCTATTCTTCATGTTTGTTCAAGGGCTCAACCCTGTTTGAGCCCTCTATGATGCACTTGCTTCAATATCATCTTGTATGTCAATATTTTGCATGCTTTTTCTAGCCTATGAATGATCTGTTTTCGAGCATAATGTAAAATGAAAGTGGGCCTATTTTGAGCCCCTCTTCAACATTGAAGAAGGGATCAACCCTGTTTGGCCTCTCTATCATGCACTTGCTTCATAATCTCTCATATTTACCGTAAATTTGCATGGTTTGTTTGACCTACATGTAATCTGTTTTGGTGCATGTCATGAACTGTGAGTAAGCTTATTTTGTGTCCCTCTACAACATTTTAGAAGGGATCAACCTTGTTGGGGGTCTCCATGTTGTGCTTGTCTTTTATATCTCTATTTGGCCCCCATTTTTGCATGCTTTTTTAGGCCTATCTAGCTTCTGTTTTTGGCCATGAGCAGTACTGAAAATATCCACATTTTGGCCTTCTTGTCATATTTCATTAAGAGTCTTTTCTGGTTTGATAAATTTTTGGGGTACCTCATGTTATAGCCTTATGTACCCTAGTTCTTGCATGGCATTTTTAGCATGTTTGCATACTGAGTTGGGGGATGTATTCTACTGTAAATGTTCATATTTTTAGTCCCTCTTCAGTGTTGTAGAAGGGTATTTTGCTGTTTGGGCATTGCATGTATCACTTGCTTCATAGCCTCCCTTGTGGAGCCATTTTTGTATGCCATTGTTGTCCTATCTATGCTTACTATTTCGCCATGTCTTGTACTGTAAAAAATGCTATTTTGAGGCTGCCTTGCTACGGTTTTGCATGTCATGTACCAATTATGCATATTTAGTATGGCTGTAGGCCATTTCGGGTGCTTAACATCGCATTTCGGGACCATTCCATGCATTTGGTGTCATTTCCCCACCTTTCGGGACTGTTTTGCATCATTTGCGAGTGCTGAAATTCCATTTGCATGTTTGCATATCATTTTCCATGTCATTTCGTGCCTTAGGGCCATCGCCTCGGTTTGCGTGCCCATGTGCGCGCACTTCGAGGCACTTCATTTTCATCCATCGGCCTCTCATGTGAGTGTGGCTGAGGCCCTCTCATGTTAGTGTAAGCCCAATTTACATTGTGTATGCCATTTCATACCTTTATGCCATCGCCTCGGTTTGCGTGCCAGTGTGCACGCATTTCGAGGCACTTTGTTTTTCATCTCACGGCTTCTTATGTGAGTGTGGCTGAGGCTCTCTCATGTTAGTGTAAGTCCATTTTGCATTCTGTATGTCATTTTAGCATCATTGCATTCCGTATGCCATTACCTCGGTTTGCGTGCCCGTGTGCACGCATTTCGAGGCACTTCACTTTTATCCGACGGCCTCTTATGTAAGTGTGGCTGAGGCCCTCTCATGTCAGTGTAAGCCCAATTTGCATTGCATATGCCATTTCATGCTTTAGGATCATCGCCTCGATTTGCGTGCCCGCGTGCACGCATTTCGAGGCATCTCATTTTCATAGCGTTGTGCATGCTAGGATTGTATTTTAGTTGCATTCATGCATATCATGCATATTGCATCGTGTTCGGGATAGGAGTTAGTTCGCACGGAAACGGCTGCTCCGTTACTGAGTGACGAACGGGTCTCGCCTCCCAAGTCACCGACACTCGGATTACCCATGATGGAGTTAATTTTTGTTGTAGCATTCATCTGCATTCATCCCATATTGAGTTGTGCAATCCGACCCCTCGGCCATCATGCATCGATATGCGTGATTGGTGGCACGAGGATCGAGGCATGCATATATTCTGTGAAATACATTGCTATGCCCTTTCACGCTCTCCTTTGCAAAGAAAATGAAGAATTATCAACTTTCCGAGTCCGCACGATTTCGAGAAACATCGCAAACAGAGGCTAATTGGGGCATCCCATGGATTTGCGCAAAGGCGTTTCAACATGCATCATTTCATTTTTCGAGCAGTCAAGGCACTGCTTGCACGCCAATTCTGACTTTTCTTATTTAATTTGATAATTAATTAGGAATTTGTATATTTATTATTCGGACTGTATATTTATTTCGGACTGTATTATTATTTATTCGGACCCTCTACGCGAGGGCATAATTGTAATAAGTGTGGGTGAGTGTGATGTATGTCTTCCAACCCCACGTCTTTCTTCCCTTTTATTTACCCGCTTACGATGGTTAGATATAGGGCATGTTTCAATTAGCATACAGTATGACAGCATGTTTGCATCATTCATCTGTTTTGCACGCACCGGGCTCGGCGCATCATACAAACTGCATTCGTATTTCAATTCCAAATTGAATACATGATAGCTGTAGCATTCCATATGCCATGTTTAGAATAGCCAAGCCTGCTATAGTTGCATTTTTGCATGTGTTGCATTAGGCATTGATGTATACTTAGGATCATGCATGATTTCTAACGTAGCTTCTGTTTTGACTTGGAGTACTCGGTGAGTTTTATGCTTTAGCATCCTTGTATGCGCGTGAGTGACTGCCATGAATAGCATGCTTACCATGAGGCTAAATGCTTATGTGATATAACTGCCTTGAATGCCTGTGGGTGGAGGTTGAGTTACTTGAATTGGGACAATTCACCAAATGCTTGTTTTAAGCCCACTAGATAGTGGCAAAAACATGTTTTCTAAGCCCACCCGAGGGTGGCAAATCCACGTCTTAGCCTACCTGCGGGTAGCACCATCAAACCATTTTCAAACAAACAAACATGAAATGTTTTGTTCCAATTCAGGTGATTCAGTCTATACTTGTATGCTGTGCGCATCACATAGCAACCTAGGCTAATAACCGGAATAAGAACTCACAATGTTTTCAAAATAAGATATCATGGTTAGTAGAGGTCGGTCTTTGACCGGGCGAGCGGGGGTGCTCACGAAGTGACCTTCTCCAATCGTACCCAAGTTCCCGAGCCGAGGCAACTTTGGTGATGACGGACACGTGGCCTTTGGCACCGAGTCGGGGTTTCCTAAATTTCCCATTAAAAAAAAAACATTTAGGTGGCGACTCTGTATCTGGCGAAGCAGTCCATGTTTGGCACTTCTTTTAAAAAAATCTGTTTTCAAAAACGATTTGCCGGATTTGGACTCTTCGGTTCAAGATTAAGAACCGTGACATTTGAGTCCTTCGAACTATAGTGACTCAATATCGAACCAGAACGGGGGGGACTCGCACTCCCTTCCCCCGGGATGCGTTCGGGGACGTCTACAGTTAACACCCAGTTTGTTCAGTTTTGTCCCAAATACACCTTCAACACGCTTCCGTTCACATGAACGCGTCCACGGACTTCTGTTATCGTCATCATCTATATTTTCACAAAAAAAACGAATTAGTTACGTTGCATACACCCACCTACCCAATGTACGCACAAAAAATGAAAACCTATAATTACAAACATAACCCACAGAGCTGAAACAATATAAACACACACATATAACTCCATGACAACTACGACCAACAGACAACTCACAATGGGGAACATAAATCATTACACTTATCAGCATAAAATGTGACACAAACATTTATTAGCACTAATGTCATCCCCAACCAACACACACCTACTCATATGACACTGCCCCCCTTCCCCCCCATTCAACACCACAACACTTGTACATTTCTAATACACATTCTCATATATCAACATAATACCCTGTGTCACATGTTCAATACGTGCAATCGCCAACACGTAATAGCCAAACGCACTTAATGCTAATACTGTCTAACACAAGAGACACACAGTCAACCCAAAATTAAAAAAAAAAAAAAATCAACCCAACACTATTATAATCACCAAAAACAGCCACACCCATCATCATCTTGACATTTATATAACATCTACAACAACAAACAACAAACCCACAAACAACCAACATCGTCACTCACAAAAACTACCCAATCGCACACATCATCACACGAATCCCCCATTTTTCACAATCCCAAAATCGACTGATTCGGAACATCACACAAAAATCACCAAACCACACACACACAATCATTCAACATCATAAGGAACATAACGAAAAGGGAAATAACAAAAACATTGGTGGCACGCACCTTTCGCAGACATTGTTCCACTCCGACTGAGAAATACCAACGCCTCCTTCAAATCGTCTCCCTGTACCCTACTCGAAATACCTTCAAATGTCGCAATGCAACCGACGATACACACACAAACAGATCACAATTGTCGATCGCACCTCAACATATACGACAGATCTCCCACAACCTTAGAACATAACAAATTCAATCGACAGGAATCAGGGTTCCCAAAACATGCCTAACTGGGTTTATGTTTACAATGTATTACGGAAACGGTTTGTCTAACGGGTCAGATCGTAGTATGTGTGGCACGTGCTTCATTCTCCCAAACGTAAGAAAGTACTAAAAGCCTTAGTGTACTTTCCAATTTTGTGGCACCCACTAAACACAATCAACGTGCCACGTGACAATTAAATTTGAGATTCTTCACGCGTGCAACATTCAATACCGAATGGTATTTATGTCATTTGCCAATACAAAGGACCAAATAGATCATAAGAATATATATTAGGACCAAATGGAGCACAATCTCAACATTTTGGATTTATTGGTAACTTCCTCCATATTTAACCCAAATCCACGCTTTAACCCAAACCCAAACCTAAAACTCGCACTCTTTCTTCTCTCTATCACTATTCTTTCCTTACACCAAAGCCCTAGCCACAGTTCTCACCTCCTTCCTGTTGTTCCATTGCCATCAACATCTACCATATCTCTCTAGCATCACCACCACTACTATTGTCTCAAAATCAAATAAAAAATAAAAAAGAAAAAATTGAAATGAAGAACACCACGACCTGTTGCGAATGTAGTGTGATAGCGGCAACTTGGATATGGAAACGTAACGATGCGATGGATCTAGTAACCTGATGAACTATGATGGTTGCGCGAAAATGTGATGCATGCAATGGTGACTTGGATTTGGTGGTGCGATAACGACTTGGATTTGGTGTGCGATGGCAATTTGGATCTGGCATGGTTTGAACACGCAACAATAATTTTGGATCTGGTGACACGACGACGTGCGATGACTATCTTGGATTTGGTGATGGGACGTCATGTGATGGTCATAGGGTTTTAAAATCGAAAGAGATGGTGAAGGTAGAGGGAGAGGTAGGTGGAGGTAGAAGGCGGTGGTGTATTGCAGCAAAGGAGTAGATGGAGATTAAGGCTAGGTTTTGGAGTGGAGGACGAACATTGAGAGAGAAAGGAATGGTGGGTGGGTCGGTTGGTTATGGTTTTGAATTTGGGCTTGGGTTAATGTGTGGGTTTGGTTTTGGGTTAAAATGTGGGTTTGGGTTTGGGTTTGGGTTTGGTTTAAATATAATAATATTGTTTATGTCACACGGTGCCACGTGGCATTTTCTGTCTATTTTTTTGATAGAAATTGGTGTTAGGAGTAATCTGGGAAAATTTTAAAACATAAAGAGCCAAAGTAGAAAAAAAAAACTTTAAGAGCCAAAGTGAGAAAGTGATAAAACTTAAAGGGGCAAAGTGTAATTTACCCAAAAAAAATACAAAACAATTTCAAAATACAATTTAAATTCAAAATTATTTTCAAAACTCAACCAAATAAGTTTTTTCTTTTCAAAACTAATTACAGAAGCTTGGGTTGCATTTGATAGAGTTTTAGAATTATGATTTGAGAATAGATTGTATTTTGAGTTTGTGAGTTTTGAAATTTTGATTTGAGTGTGAAAAATTTGTTTGGTTATGAGTTTTGAATTGAGTTTGAATTAAGTGGTGTGACATATGATATTTGATTAAAAAATTTACAACTCATAACCAAACATACAATCCAAAAATCTATTCAAAACTCTTAAAAAATTTAAAAAAAATTCTCAAAATATTTTATTATTTAAAATATAAAAATAACAGGTGTCAAAAAAAAAAAAAATACGAACATTGTTCCGGTCAGGTAGCCGGATGTTCGAAAGGATGACTGAGTAGACGTATTTTGAAAAGTGGGTGTGGAATCAAATTTTGAAAATTGTAAATAGATTAAATCATGTTGTGGAATTATATTTGAAAAGTTCCACCAAATACAGCCTTATATTTCAAATTATAATTTTATATTTAAGTTATGATTCTAAAACTAAACCAAACAAAATAGATTTACTTATTGAGAGTAGAGGGTGAGGGGTCACGTGCCGTGCATGTGACAAATTGCATGTAGTTTGTGCCTCAACGCCTATGTCCTTATCAAAGACTCATGTCAAAGCGTGTCCGCCACTAGCTTGAGTGGTACAAGTTACACCATCTTGGGAAGTGGGTTGGTTTTTAGTTTTTTAATTTTTTAAATTATTTTAAGGGTAATTTAAGATTATTTAAATAAAGGGGAAGTTACCAATAAATCCTAAGTGTTGAGATTGTGCTCCATTTGGTCCTAATATATATTCTTATGATCTATTTGGTCCTTTGTATTGGCAAATGACATAAATACCATTTGGTATTGAATGTTGCACGCATGAAGAATTTCAAATTTAATTGTCACGTGGCACGTTGATTGTGTTTGGTGGGTGCCACAAAATTGGAAAGTACACTAAGGCTTTTAGTACTTTCTTACGTTTGGGAGAATGAAGCACATGCCACATGTGATGAGAGATTTGCATTGGATTGTACGGCCGAGCAATGATGACGGCAGACTTGACGGAGTGTACGGCGCTGAGCTAACACTCACGACGGCGCGGCCAAAGAATCGACTCAAGACGGTCGAGGAAATCGACAGCAAAGAATCGGCATTGCTGCGGCTGCCGCACGAGGTGAACGGAGCTCAAGGCTGCAGATGGTGGTGCCGAGCTAGAGGGTGCCCGGGCTAGACTTGAGACGCGGTTAGCGCCAGTATGCGTTTAACGGGCCACAAGAGGAAGGTAGTGTCCGTGTGACCGAGGTGAATGATTGAACGGTTGGAGGCCGGTATGCCTCGCGACCGATTGATCAACATAAATCGGTCAGGAGTAGCTCGGCCGAGGTGGTCAGACCACATGATCCCAAGGGACAGTTCGGTGCAATGTAGCCTGGTTGAGTACGCGTAATGGATGTCTTCCGTCAAGTGATAGACCGGTCGTGGTACCTCGGTCAAGGTTGCCACCTGGGCCAATGGTGTGAAGGAGAGGACAACTGCTCCACGAACGCCTCAATACCGTTAGGCAGTTCAGTGTGTGCTGGTAAAAGAACAAAACCTTTACACGCGTAAGGTGGTGAGAGGCGCGTACTGCCACCTGTCCAGGGAAGGACAGCAGAGGTAGTGCGCGCACGACCTTGAGGCTGCATGGCCAGCCTAGAAATAGGGGAAGAGACGAATGTTGGAGGTATGCGAACTCACTCTCTCAAACCTTCTCTCTTCATTCTCTTCTTCCTCACTGAACTGACTTGAGCGTCGGAGGGTTTTTCCGGCACACCACCGCCGGGCAGCTCACCGTTTCTGTGTTGCAGAGTTAGACGCCGTTACCAGAAGCTTGACGTTCAAGGCGTACGGAGAGCTAAGGATATTTTCCCCCCGTACACCACACATACTACGATCCAACCCGTTAGACAAACCGTTTCCGTAACACATTGTAAACACAAACCCAGTTAGGCATGTTTTGGGAACCCTAATTCCTGTCGATTGAATTTGTTATGTTCTAAGGTTGTGGGAGCTTTGTCATATATGTTGAGGTGTGATAGAAAATTGTGATCTGTTTGTGTGTGTGTCGTCGGTTGCATTGCGACATTTGAAGGTATTTCGAGCAGGGTACGGGGAGATGATTTGAAGGAGGCGTTGGTATTTCTCAGTCGGAGTGGAACGATGTCTGCGAAAGGTACGTGTCACCAATGTTTTTGTTGTTTCCCTTTTTGTTATGTTCCTTATGAGGTTGAATGATTGTGTGATTTTTGTGTGATGTTCCGAATCAGTCGATTTTGGGATTGTGAAAAATGGGGGATTCGTGTGACGATGTGTGCGATTGGGTATGTAGACACCCCATTTTTGACCGACCTTAAGACTCAGACGTCACCGGTTGAGCGCTCGGTGATGTTGCATGTCGTGCTCGTTCAGAAGTCTCAGAGTCGCGGCCGTGCACCCTGCCTCCGGGCTTCCGAACTCTCTTCTGTGCCTTATCTCGGTTTGCGAACCAGACTCGGTTTTCTCTGTTTTCTTTCCCGAGGAGAGGGAATGGTCCCGTAGACTATCTCCCAGTGGCCGTGAGCTACTTTTCGTGGCTGTAGGCCATTTCGCCCATTTCGGAGCCCGGTTCCCGGTTTTCGGAGCCGTCAGGCCGTATGCCTCGGTTCGGGACCGCCCAACCATCTCCGATTTCTCCGATTTTTGGCAAGTGCCTCTGTTTTATCATTCCGAGGGACACTGGGGCCTCTGGTACCCACTTCGCGGCCGTACGCCACTTTCGGTGCTTACAGCCGGTTTTCGGGACCCCGAACTGCCCGGTTTTGGCCCCGAGCTTTCATTTTGTATCAGTTTTTGTTCATCTTTGGCAGGTGCCTCTGTTTTGTCATTATGAGGAATACTGGGGCCTCTAATGCCCGCTTCGTGGCCGAACGCCACTTTCGGTGCCTGCAGCCCATTTTCGGGACCCCGAACCTCGCGGTTTGGGCCCCGAGCATTCATTTTGCATCGGTTTTTGTTCAATTTTGGCAGGTACCTCTGTTTTAGCATCAAGAAGATCACTGGAGGGTGGGAGGCCAGCAATTGTTCCAGAAAATCAGTTTCGCTCCTCCGGCGCCCGTTTTGCTCACTTCCAGGCCAATGTTGAACACCCTGGGGATATTTTCTTCGAGCTGGGACTACATATTTGTGATGAGGGCACATGGGAGGACACTAAAAAGTGGTGGTCGGTCAGTAATTCAGATTTTCATTTTTGAGCCTCTTCTTCAAGTGCAATGTTGTGACCCCTGTTTCAGTGTTGCCAAGTTCCAACCCTGGGGCCTTATTCTACACACCTGAGAGGACCCTAAAACATGGTGGTCGGCCAACAATTTTTTTGTCCCATTTTTGGCCATGGCCGGCCGGCCAGGGAGAGTGGCTGGCCGACCAGTTGGGGTGGCCGACCGGCCACCTTCCAGAAAGCCACCTGGCCGGCCACACGCCTTTCACGTCTTCATGTCAATTGCTTTTCAAAATATCCCTGTCCTCCGGGGGATATTTTGGGAGGGAAAGCTTGGGTGCATTTCCCTCCCCTTTTACACCCTTTTTGGTCTATTTAAGGGGCTGGACAGCTCCTTCCCTAGGGTTACAAGATTTTCTCTCAAGAACCTCTCTTCCAAAACCTCCATTTTCTATCTCAAAAACCCTAAAAAGCTTCAAGTTTCTAGCTCCTTTCTTCATCAACCCTAAGCACCACCATCACCACCTCCATTCCAGCAGCAAAGAAGTGATTTTCAAAGGCTAAGGACCAGCGAATTCAAGCCAAGAAGCAACAAAAGACTTGTCTTCAAGGGTAAGCCACTAATTCCCTTTTTCTAGCATAATTTTGAATCAATTCTTTACCCTATTTACTCTCTGTTTTGGTCCCCGACCCCTACTGTTTTTAGGCTTATTTTGAGCCCCTCTACAACTTTGTAGAAGGGCTCAACTCTGTTTGGTGTCTCCATGACACACCTCTTTCAATATCACTCTTTATGCCATTATTTTGCATGCTTTATTTGACTTATGAGTGATCTGATTTCGAGCCTATTATAAACTGTGAGTAGAGCTATTTTGAGCCCCTCTTCAACATTGAAGAAGGGCTCCATCATGTTTGATGGCTCTATCATGCACTTGCTTTGTAATCCTCCATATTTTCCGTAAAATTGCATGGTTTATTTGGCCTATTTTTGATTTGATTTGGAGCATCTCATGAACTGATGTTATGCTTATTTTGATCCCCTCTTCAATATTGAAGAAGGGCTCAACCTAGTTTTCATGCTCTACATGCCACTTGCTTTGAATTCATGTTCTACTCCTATTTGGCATGCCCCTTTGAGCTTATTTAGCTTCTGTTTTGAGCCTTCATCAGGCTTAGAAAGAGCCTTGTTTTGTCCATTCTTCATGTTTTGTTAAGGGTCTTAGGCCATTTGATAAATGCTTTTAGTACTTCATGTTGTACTCCCTATTTGGTTCATTAATTTGCATGCTTTGTTAGGCTTGCTTGGCTTCTGTTTTCAGCCTTCATCAGGCTTAGAAAGTGTCTTAAAATGACCCATTATTCATGTTTTGTTATGGGTCCAAAGTTGTTTGATGCATGCTTTTGGTACCTCATGTTACAGCCTTTGTTGGCTCATTATTTTGCATGCTATGTTTAGCCTATCTACATGCTGTTTTGGGGGATGTCATCTCTTGTAAATGTGCATATTTTTGGCCCCTCTTTAATGTTGTAGAACTGTGTTTTTCATTTTGAGCACTGTAGATACCACTTGCTTTGTAATTCTCCTCTTTTCCCCCATTTTTGCAAGCTATTTTTACCATACTTGTGATCATTGTTTGATCTTGCTTTATACTGAAAAAATGTTAGTTTAGGGGCTGCCTTGCTACTGTTATACCTGTTATGTCCATATTGTGCATGTTTAGTAGGGCTGTAAGCCGTTTCGGGTACATAACATTGCATTTCGGGCATCGGGTGTATTTTTGTCATAATTCGGGGGCTATTTGTGCATCATTTTAGCTGCTGAAGTTTGCATTTTTCATATGCCATATATCGCATCTCATTTCATGCCTGTATGCCATGCCTCGGTTTGCGTGCCCGTGTGCACGCATTTCGAGGCGCTTCATTTTTATCCGCCGGCAGCTTATGTGAGTGCGGCTGAGGCTCTCTCATGTTAGTGTAAGCCCAATCTGTATTTTCCACGTCATTTGCATTGCGTATGCCACCCCTCAGTTTGCGTGCCCGTGGGCATGCATTTCGAGGCACTTCTTTTTTATCTCTTGGCATCTTATGTGAGTGTGGCTGAGGCCCTCTCGTGATAGTGTAAGCCCAATCTGCATTTTTCATGCCTGTATGTCACCGCCTCGGTTTAGGTGCCCGTGGGCACGCATTTCGAGGCATTTCATGTTTTATCCGACGGCCTCTTATGTGGGTGTGGCTGAGGCCCTCTCATGTTAGTGTAAGCCCAATTTGCATTCTGTATGTCATTTTTAGTTCTGTTGCATTCCGTATGCCATTTTATGCATTCCTCGGCTTGCATGCCCATAGGCACGCATTTCGAGACATCTCTTTTTTAGTCTCATTGTGTATCATATTTCATGTCATCTCATGCTTGTATGTCATCGCCTCGGTTTGCGTGCCCTTTGGGCACGCATTTCAAGGCATCTCACTTTCATAGCATTGTGCATGCTATATCACATGTTAGCTGCATTTCATGCATACCATGCATATTGCATCGTGTTCGGGATAGGCGTTAGCCCGGGCACGGGAAACGAGGTACATTCCGTACTCTGAGTGGCGGAGTGTGTCTCAAATTCCCAAGTCACCGACACTCCGGATTACCCATGATGGAGTTAGGTTTTGTTGTAGCATTCATCTGCATTCATCCTATATTGAGTTGTGCAATTCGGCTCCTCGGCCATCATGCACGAGATGCGTGATTGGTGGCACGAGGATCGAGGCATGCATATATGTGTGAAATATATTGCTATGCCCTTTTCCTGCTCTCCGTTGCAGCAAAATGAAGGATCAACAGCTCTTCGGAGTTTGGCACGTATTTCGAGAAAAAGTGCAAACAGAGGTTAATTGGGGCATCCCAGTGGATTTCCGCGCCAGGTAGCCCAAAATGCATCATCCATCAGAAGCAAGGCGGTCCCTGGCTTGCATGCCAGTTTTTCTTATTTAATTTGTCAATTAATTAGAAATTTGTATATTTATTCGGACTGTATTATTCTTTCATTTTCGGACTGTATTATTATTTATTCGGACCCTCTGCACGAGGGCAAACTTGTAATAAGTGTACGTGAGTGTGATGTATGTCTTCCAACCCCACGTCATTCTCCCTTTTATTTACCTGCTTACGATGGTTAGATATAGGGCATATTTCAATTAGCATACAGTATGACAGCATGTTTGCATCATTCATCTGTTTTGCATGCACCGGGCTCGGCCCATCATACTAACTGCATTTGTATTTCAATTCCAAAATGAATACATGTTAACTGTAGCATTTCATATACCATGTTTAGAATAGCCGAGCCTGTTATAGTTGCATTTTGCATGTGTTGCATTAGGCATTTCAGCATATTTAGGATTCATGCATGATTTCTAATCATTTTCCTGTTTTGGCTTGGAGTACTCGGTGAGTTTTATGCTTTAGCATCTTTGCATGCGTGTGAGTGTTACCATGAATAGCATGCTTACCATGAGGCTATATGCTTATATGATATAAACTGCCTTGAATGCCTGTGGGTGGAGGTTGAGTTATCTGAATTGGAATAATTCATCAGATGCTTGTTTTAAGCCCACTAGATAGTGGCAAAACCATTGTTTTCTAAGCCCACCTGAGGGTGGCAAATCCGCGTCTTAGCCTACTTGCGGGTAGCGCCATCAAACCATTTTCAAACAAACAAACATGAGATGTTCAGTTCCAATTCAGGCGATTCAGTCTATACTTGTATGCTGTGCGCATCACATAGTAACCTAGGCTAATAACTGGAATAAGAACTCACAGTGTTTTCAAAAATAGATATCATGGTTAGTAGAGACCGGTCTTTGACCGGGCGAGCGGGGGTGCTCACGATGTGACCTTCCCCAATCGTACCCGAGTTCCCGAGCCAACTTTGGTGATGACGGACACGTGGCCTTTTGGCACCGAGTCAGGATTTCCTAAATTTCCCATTTTAAAATATTTAGGTGGCGACTCTGTTATCTGGCAAAGCAGTCCATGATTGGCACTTCTTTCAAAAAAACCTATTTTTCTCAAAAACGATTTGTCGGATTTGGACTCTTTGGTTCAAGATTGAGAACCGCAACAAAATCGAGTCCGAACTGTAGCGAGGTCCCTCGCGGGCTTGCTACAGTTTCTAGAAACTGTAGCAAGCCTGTGAGGGACCTCGCTACAGTTTCTGGCGACTCTGCTGGGGATTTAGAGAACTTGACTCGAACTCGTGATATCTGGTTTTGACTACACTTGTGTGTTTCTTTGCATTGCATTTGCATTGGTGCGCCTAGGACACCGTGTTTGCCATATGCCATTCCCGAACGATTTGCCAGAGGCTTGTCTTGTCAAGTCATGTCCGTAAGGCTGATCGGCTCTGGCTCGACAAAGATGGGAACACAAACCCGGTTTTACCGGCACCTTTTTGACCATTCGACCTAGTGCATATTGAATCCATAGTGACCATTCCAAACTAGGACAGGTTGCTTACCCGCTTATAGGTTGTTTGAAGCCAGCGTGCGTAGTGAACCCCTAGTTCTCGACAAAATAGGACAGGAAACCCTACTCCAACATAGGGTGTTTTGGCTCTCACTTATCTCGCTATGTGCTTGTTAGAGTGCATCTCACAGGAATGCATGTATCGGTTGAGTTTGGGCATCGAACTGCGGGCATCATTCAAGATTCGAGAATCGGTTGTCATGCGGATATCGATTGATTTAGGGAACAAAGGATACAGGAACAGTGATCAGTGGTTGAGGACAGTGTATTTCCAGCTTATCCAACTGCGTGTTGTATGCCCGACTGTGTGTTGTGTGTATTTAAATTAAGCTGTTATGCTGCCTGTTTTTCTGGTCATTTATTTCCTTTTTGCTTTATTATCTTTTTGCTAGGGCAGGTTTGTAGCACGATTGCTTCCGAGCCAGTCGATACTCCCCAAGCAATTTGGACACGAGGTCGCCGACTCAACCGATCCGAGGATCTAGTTGACGGACATCCAAAGGTTCCACTCTTACCCGATCACCGAAGAAGGTCGAGAAGGCACAGTGTGTCAGAGCACGGATCACCGGAACAGCAGTCCACTCTAGTGTCAGACAGTCGGGTTGAGATTCCTATTTCTGCTATAGAGATACACTTGCCGGTTATTCAGATGGAGCAACAGAATACAGCAATGGAGGCGATGATGCGCCAGATGAATGAGAGCATGAAACAAATGCAAGATGATGCTATTCGCCAGGCGGAATTTTCTAAACAGTAGGCCGCTTTTATGGCCCAGCAGTCTGAGTTGATCACCAGATTACAACAGCAGAACGCCGCATCTGCTTCACACCAGGTCCCTCTTCCACTAGGGGCACATCAGGTTCCTCCTCCACCCGGGGCCCCATTACCTGAGCAGATATCTACTGGCCAGAATGCTCCTCCAAATCCCCAGAATACCCAGAACACCCAGAATACCCTCCCAAATCCACAGAACGCTCTGCCAAACTTCCAAAACACCCAAGAGGACACGGGTCTTCCAACGGGGCTGGCTCCGCCCCCGCTTCTGCCGCAACTATCCAAAAATATTACACCCAATCACCCGGACTCTCCATTCGAGTTCGAGGTAGACCAGACAGCTCTGAAATTGAGCAAGTTGGAAAAGCTCTTCAAGAAATCACAGGGGGTGAAGGCCATCCCAGATATTGAAGACGGCTACACTGATGTGGCCGTAACATTGCCGGACAGATTTAAGATGCCCCAGATCGATCGCTTTGATGGGTCCGGGGACCCCATGGTTCATCTATTATTGTTGAGACATCTTATGCCAATGGGCCTAACCAGACTACAGAAACTCTCACTGTTTGGCCGAACCCTGTCAGGAGTGGCCGCCAACTGGTATGCAAAGTTGGATAATGATGTCAAGAGGAATTGGGATGAGCTAGCCGAGGCCTTCGTTGCACAATATTCATATAATACTCAGATCGAGATTACAACACGTGATCTCGAGACAACGAGGCAGGAACAGAAAGAGACTTTCTCTGATTTTGTAACCCGGTGGAGAGCCAAGGCATCGATGATGACCTTGAGGCCAACTGATAAAGATCAAATTCGGATGATTGTGCGCAATCTCCAACCGAGGCTTATGCAGAAAATGATTGTAGTTCCCTTCCCCACCTTCGCAGACTTACACGATATGGGGGTACAAATTGAGGATGCCATGAAGCAAGGGTTGATTGACCAGGATCGGGAGCAGCCCCGAAGAACATTCAATCGTAATAACAATGCGGGCCCGAGCGGCTCTACCAATGCAAGAACTTCAGAGGTCGGAATGGTTACCACCAATCCCCCTCCCCAACCAAGGCCCGCAGCGGCCACACCTTTTTCTGATGCATCTGGGAGCAGTAACCAAGCTTCAAGATACCAATCCAGGGGTCAACGAACCTTCTCTCCACTACATATGCCTTTGTCCAAAGTCCTCGGTTCTAGTCGAAGGGCATCTGAAACCCTTGGAACCGAGGCCCCCTCCAAATCCACTCCCCCCTTCCCCCAACCCACCCCAAAATTGCAAATACCACCAAAGAAGATGGTCATGATACCGACCAATGTTACAGGCTGCGTCATGAGATTCAAGATCTCATTGACAAAAACATCATTCTACCTCCCGAGCGACCCAACGTTACAACCAACCCACTCCCAGCACATAACCAAGATCCACCCAAAAGAATCAATCTCATCCAAACTGGGGACGTGTCTTACGACCCTAGTATCTACATTACTCCCTCCCACTTACCCAAGCCGGAGGTGATCCTTCCTGATAGTACTGACTTGTGCATGATGGACACCTCCACAACCCAACCTGAGCCAAAGGTGGTGACCACCGAAAATGGAACGGGGCAGGCTTCCGAGGAAAGCAAAACTGTTGAGTCTGGGGTGGAGCAGTCTGAGAATTTAGCTGGCAGAGCTTATGATCTGAGTGGATATATCTTGTCAATGAGCCAGCCTAAGCTGAGTGTGGGGCCGCCGGAAGAGGTTGAATTGTGTATGATCCGGGGGGACAAACTTGAATCAGCGGGGGATGATCTGACAACGGTGGAAGAGGACTTCGCCAACCTCCAGTTTCTCAACGACTAAGAATCAGGGGATGCATCAATCAACTGGTTCGAATACGAGGAGTCAGCAGAAGTCGTCGGGTGGTTGGATGATCAGCCAGATATTGTACCATTTGTGGCCGGAAGGGCCGAGGGTCAGATTGAATTGCCGGAGAGCGCCGGTACGAAGAATTTTGCTCAGGAGCAAGACATTTTGAAAACCGAACAATTGACACTGGAGGAACAAGAAAAGAAATGGGATTCTGAGAGGATCCGAAAAGCAAAGAACCATGAGGAGATTGAGAATGCTGTGAGCACAAAAACTGAACATGCCGTGAGCATGTGGGAGGAAAATGCTGAGAGCGCAAACAAGCCGGAACCAGACAGGTGCCTGCTAGATGCTAATGGAATGTGGTGGGAAGATGACGACTTGTATCTCGCCCACACAGACGAAGATTGGGCGGGTGGCCAACCAGACAGCACCTGGTACCTCGAAGAGGTGGACCATATGACTAGAAGTGGGCGGTATTTCAAGCCCTCACACCTTGATCAACCCGAGGCATCAGGGAAAGATAAAGAAGCGGAGAAGCAGAGGGAGAAGCAAGTTGAAGAAGAGGCTGTACTGAAACAGTTAAAGAAAATACAAGTAGACATCTCCATCTGGGGACTGCTTATGGCTTCAAGGGTGCACAGACAGGCTGTCCTCTCTGCTATGGACAAAGCCAAACTCTCTATCGAAACTACGCCAGAACAACTAGTTGGGCTAGTCTTTCCGGGAGGAGGTTCCCCGGCATTGACCTTTTCGGATAAAGAACTGCCGCCTGAGGGCGTGGATCATAATAGGCCCCTCTACATCTCTGTAGAATGCAGGGACAAATGGATTCCGGTAGTACTTGTTGATACCGGGTCCGCTATTAATGTCTGCCCGGCCAGAACGGCGTATGCAATTGGGTTAAAGCCTGCGGACTTCACATCGACTACTCAAGTGATCAGAGCCTACGACAATACAAGTAGGGATGTCCTGGGGACAATAAAAATCCAAACCAAGATTGGGCCTGGACAACACGAGGTAGATTTTCATGTCTTGGAGGTCCCTGCATCTTTTAACATGCTTTTGGGGCGACCCTGGTTGCATCAGGTGAAGGCTGTCTCATCTACTCTACATCAAATGGTGAAATACCCCTATGGAAAGGGAGTAGCCATTGTTTTTGGGAATTCATCAATCCATCCTCCTCCGGAGGTATTCACGCCGATCTGGAGATCGAACACGCATGGAAGACATGTTCATATCAGATTTACTTTGGCCGAGGCCCGTGGTGCAAAATATTATGGTCAGGAATGAGGGTGTGTATGTCGGCCAAGCCGTCTACCTCATGAACAAGCTACAACATATTCCTGGGATGGGATTGGGAAGAAGCGGCAGGAAAGGAGTCGCAGCGTTGGCCGAAGTGCCACACAATCCACATACCTTTGGATTGGGTTATCTGCCCACCAAAGAAGATTGGGCGAGGAAGGGAAAGGAAATGGCCGGCAGAGCCAGAGCGAAGCAGGCTGGGAAGCCTTTTGATCTAATGCACAGGCCCATCCAGGGTACCCTGAACGGACGCTTTGTCCGGGAGGGGGAAGACTTTCCATTTTGCGGCTTCCCAGAGCCATGGTTGAACGCGGAGAAGAAGCGCGTACCAGGTTTCGAAATCTTCTTCGACCTGCAACTACCCGGGGATGACGTTGCCACAGAGCAGACAGACCCAACAACTGAGGCTGAGCAGAATAAGGCAGAGGATTCTGAGGGCACGGAATTGGAAATGGGGGTAGCACTGGCATGTCTCCTCTCTGATCCTCCGATCGACCAAGATTGCTTGGGGAATAACTTCATGGTTTCCATGATTGGGGATGAAACGGCTGTGAGCCGACCAGCAGCTATCTTGGATGCATCAATCGCACCCTCTCTCACTTGGCAGTACGAGGAGGGATTTTTGTCCAGCAGCACCGGGTCAGGTAGTGAGCCGGAATCTGATTCCACCGAGTCCTGTGAGTCGGAATCAGATTCCAGCTCGACTGAGTCTGAGTCTGGTACTCCTGGGGGTGTCAACCCGGATGCCACAGTCCTGTCCAGGTCATCTTTTTCCTTTTCATTTGAGTCTGTTGTAACCGATGAATTGGATGATTTGGATGTGCCTAATGAGAATGAACTGCCTGTGGTTTCCGAGTACTTTTCTGTGCCCCTAATTTATTGCATTAATTCAGACTTTCAAAATTTTGAGCAAAACAACGAGGACGAAGTTCCTCCGGTTTTACAACGTTTAATTGAGCAAGAGCAAGAGAGATTTGTTAAGCCATTAATGGATGAAATCACTACCGTGAACATTGGTACTGAGGAGGACCCGCGGCTGGTCCAGATCGGGTCCACGTTGTCTTCAGAGGAACGCGAGCGCTTAGTCGCTTTATTAAAAGATTTCAAAGATGTTTTCGCGTGGTCCTACGAAGACATGCCTGGAATCGATCCTGAGATTGTACAGCATCGGATCCCCCTTGACCCCGAGGCCCGACCTGTCAAGCAGAAGCTCAGAAGGATCCGCCCGGATTGGGCTCTCAAGATTAAGGAAGAGGTCACCAAGCAAATTGACGCAGGCTTCCTGCTGGTATCTGAATATCCGACTTGGTTGGCCAACATTGTTCCGGTGCCAAAGAAAGATGGCAGGATTCGGGTGTGTGTAGACTTCAGGGATTTGAACAGAGCTAGTCTGAAGGACGACTTTCCCTTGCCACACATTGATGAGTTAGTGGACTTCACAGCAGGGCATGCATTGCTCTCATTTATGGATGGCTTCTTAGGGTACAACTAGATAGTGATGGCGCCAGAAGACAGAGAAAAGACTGCATTCACCACCCCGTGGGGAACATACTGCTACCGAGTAATGCCGTTTGGGTTGAAGAACGCTGGGGCTACTTATCAACGGGCCGCGACCACAATACTACATGATATGATCCACAAAGAGGTTGAGGTGTACGTGGACGACATGATTGTCAAGTCCAAGGGAAGAGAGGGCCACTACACCGCCTTGCACAAGTTTTTCCAAAGGATCAGGGAATTCCGGTTGCGGCTAAACCCTCAGAAATGTACATTTGGTGTTACAAATGAAAATGTCGGGTTTCGACATAAAAGGGCATCGAGGTCGACCCTTCCAAAATCAAGGCCATCTTAGAAATGCCACCACCGAGGATTGAAAAGGAGGTGCGAGGCTTTCTGGGTAAAGTGCAATTCATAAGACGGTTTATTTCAAAACTAACCTTGACTTGTGAACCACTTTTTGGCCTCCTGAAGAAAGGAAAGAAGTTCCAATGGGACGGCCGATGTCAAGCTGCATTTGAACAGATTAAAGAATATCTACAGAACCCACCCGTTTTATCACCAGCAGAACTAGGGAAACCGTTGATTTTGTAGCTGTCAGTAACTGAGACCACGATGGGCTGCATGCTTGCACAAGAATCAGAAGATAGGGTGGAGAAAGCCATCTACTATTTGAGCAAGAAGATGCTGGAATATGAGACTCGATATACGCTACCTGGAAAAGGCTTGTTTAGCTCGTATGGGCTACCGTGAAGTCATGCGCACTACCGTTAGCTCACTCAGTAATGTTGGTTTCGCGACTTGATCCCATCAAATATCTTTTCAAGAAACCAACACTTACGGTAGGCTAGCTCGTTGGTTGTTTGTTTCTCGAATTTGATCTCACATATGTGACGCGTAAGTCGCTGAAAGGAAGAGCGAGGCAGAGTTCCTTGCCGACCATCCGGTTGAGGGATGAAGCAGCTTGAATATCTATTCCTGGATGAATTAATTACGATATCGACGAGGAAACTTGATTTATGTACTTTGACGGAGCGTCAAATCAACATGGGTATGGGATAGGAGTGTTGAGATAGCACCGACAATTCCTCAGATCCTCTAGCCTTCAAACTCCGCTTCAAAGTCTCAAACAATGAAGGTAATATGAAGCGTGCATTGTCGGGTTTGGAAGCCCTTGAACTAGGGGCAAGACTACCGACGCCATTGGGGATTCGAACCTTGTTGTGTCTCAAGCTAAAGGAGACTGGAAAGTAAAAGAGGAAAATATGATGATGTATCACCAAACCTTGGATTTGCTGATTCCTCGGTTTGAAAAGCTAAATTTCACTCATCTACTAAGAGAGAACAACAAGTTCGTAGATTTGCTAGCAACTCTATCATCTATGATAGACATCCCGTGTGGAGTCCGGATGCGTCCAGTCATCATCGACCAGAAATTTGTACCTGCCTATGAGTCGATTGCAACCATAGATGAAGTTCAGGACGAACACCCTTGGTACTATGATATCTGGAACTTCTTGGAGACAGAAACATACTCGCCAGGGGTAAATGCCAAAGACAAGAGGGCAATCAGAAGAATGGCAGTTCAGTTCATCATCTGCGGAGGTAAACTGTATAAACGGGTTCATCTGGGAATGCATAAACTGTGTGTTGATGCTGAAGAGTCCAAACGTCTGATGGAAGCCATCCATGGGGGTGAATGTGGTGCACACATGAATGGGGTGATGTTGGCACGGAAGATCCTTAGACAAGGTTATTACTGGTCCACCATGGAGGAGGATTGTATTGGTTTCGTCCGACGATGCCATAAGTGTCAAATTCATGCAAATCGCATGAACATCCCGCCGTCAAAGCTGTACAACATGACTTCGCCATGGCCATTTTCTGTCTGGGGAATTGATGTAATTGGAGCTGTTACGCCGAAAGGGTCGAATGGACATGAGTTCATCCTGGTAGCGATAGATTATTTCACAAAGTGGGTTGAGGCCCAATCTTATGCAGTGTTGAAAGCTTCACACGTTGCAAAATTCATCAAACAACATTATCTCGCCACGAGTCCCAAATGAAATCGTTTTGCATAATGGTTCCCACTTCAAAAGGAGGTGATTGATTTGTTGGAGAAATACAATGTGGCTTTTCATAAGTTGTCTACTTACCGCCGCAAACCAATGGAGAATGAGGCCGCCAACAAGAACATCAAGCGCATACTACGAAGATGGTAGAAACCTATCGCGATCGCCGATAAGCCGCTTGCTCAGGGGGCTACAGACTTCGATTAGAACTTCTACCGGGCGACTCCAGACTATTGGTCTATGGGATGGAGGCCGTTTCGCTTATTGAGATTGAGGTCCTGTGTTATTTAGTATTGGCCGAAAGTGCCGATAGTCAAGCGGATTGGCAAAGAAACAGATTTGAGGAACTCATGCTTTTCGATGAAAGAAGGTTGAAAGCACTGTACCACGTCCAAGGTTATCAACGCAGAATCGCCCGGGCTTTTAACAAGAAGGTTAAGTCCAGGAACTTGAAAGAAGGAGATTTGGTACTCAAAGACAACCGAACTCCCATTCACGACCCAAGGGGCAAGTTCAGACCCAATTGGACTGGTCCCTACATTATCAAGTCAATCTGGTCAGGTGGAGCTGTGGTTTTGATGGATCTAGATGGCTTAGAGTTTTCCCAACCGATCAACATGGATAAGTTGAAGAAATACTACCCCTGAGAGGCTCGCTAGGCCGAGAACCCGAAAGGGCGACCTAGGCAAAATTCAGAGCATAGAAAATTTGAAAATTATAAAACCGAGCAAGAAGGTTGAAAACCCGCAAAGGGCGGCCTTGGCAAAAGTTAGAGCGCAAAAGGAGAGCGAAAATACTCGAGTTTAACCTAACCCCGAACCACGAAGACTTGATTCCCATCTTTGGGATACGAGGCGCTTCATCTTGAAGTTCACCACAATCTTTTCCCCGATCAACTTTGTCCATTCCGATCATCTCACCATCTCTATTCATCAAGATTTATTGTGATCTCCTAAGGTTATTCAGACTAGGGGCAACTTTCCGTTGCAATGAAGTGTTGCGGCATCATCCAGACTAGGGGCAACTTTCCGTTGCCATGAATTGCCGAGGCACTTTTTAGACTAGGGGCAACTTTCCAGTTGCTAGGATTCGGGGTTGTGCATCTCAGTGACAGATCTCAAGTGTGTCCAGTTCTGATTCATTTCGAAAATAGTTTTGAAAAGTTTTAATAAAAGTTGACTTTGTTCAAATTAATCTTTTCACAACTAAGACCATTTTTGGACCAAAAGTGGAGAATTTTCAGTACCACAACCTTCAATTTCATTGATTTCAAAACAGAGTTCTATTGCTCTTGCATACAATTGAAGTTGCTTTTTATTACACTCATAATGAAAACTTGAAAGTACTAATAAAGCAATAAATCTGGGGCATAGTCAAGTCAGGTGTCCCTGCGCCCCCTTCCAGAGCTAGTTGAAGCCTCTGATGCCAACTTAGGCCCAACCTGTGCTTCTTCATTGAGCCAATCCCAAAGACTCATCGACAAAGTGCGATCAAAATAGGGGCCGAAGTTTCTAACTCTCCATGTCAGCTCGCCGAGTCACCAGGCGCCGAATCGAAATGTAGCCGGATACTCTATCCCCTCTGGTGGGCAAGTCTGATCATGGCCAAACTGGCGCAGAATACGGAATGGGAAATAGAACACACAGTGAGTCAAGCCGATCAGTCGAATCCCGACCTGCCGTGACATGCTATAGCTCATTGTCGGGAGATTAAGCCAAGGACAAGCAATGTGTTCAGCTGACAAGTTGCACATCCATTCAAACCACCATCCCTCATCAAGGGCGTCAACGAGGCGTTGCCGAAAGAAGTAGCCACGGGCTGAGTAGGCAGGGCAAGAGTCCACAACTTGCAATTTATCCATCAACCATATCTGGGGAGGGATGAAAAATGAGAGAATAAAGAATAGAGAGATGTGCGATGAGAGAAAAGTAAGATAAGGGTTTTGTGAGAAAAACCGAGCCCGAGGGCCGAGTGATGTGAGTGAATATACATGTGAGCTTGGGTGGGAAACATTACCTGCAACAGTAGTGGACTCCCCGCAAACCTGGTTGTCTCCCGATGGTAGAAAGAATCCAAGCCCATCAGTGTCTCAGCCAATGTCATGGCGATATAGCTCTTCCCATCCCTCAAGCCTTGAACGACTTCAATCAAACGGATGCTAGCTCCTCCGGAGCCCGAGACAAACAGAAAATGAGACAATAGGCACAAGCAGAGGGCGTGCTGCCGGAAGCCTTGCCAATAGTGGTTGCTGCGGTCACCAGCGTCGGAGAATCGGTAAATCAGGCTCGGAATATCCAACATTCCGTCACTAATCAGAGATCGAGCATCATGCGCGTTGAGACCGCACATCCGCCCTAAGGCTTGGGCATAGCTAAAATTGAGTCAAGGGCAGACTTCGCCGCCGACTCCATCAAGGCTTGAAAATCTTCAAAAGTAGGACATACCTCTTGCCCGCCAAAGCTAAAGACGTGCGTCGCCGGGTTCCAAAACCTTGCCGCAGCAGAGAGGAAAGGAAGATGCAGTGGAGTCCAGCTTAGCGTGAATAGTGCATTCAAGCCAAAACCCCGGAAGTTCAACTTCTCTGAGCCATCTAAAAAAGAAATCCAAGATGTGAGATTTTCTGTGAGAAATGCCTCCATTTTTGCGAGGAAAGGTGATGAAATGAATGAGTTCCAAAGGGGGGGCTTTTATAGAGGGGCAAAACACTATTCAAAGGACATGTGTCAAATTTCTGGAGGTTGCGGGAGAGGTGGCCGGCCGGCCATCTATCCTAGTAGGCCGGCCACCTTCTAGTCTTCAAATGCAAAATATTTTCGGCCGCGCGTTGGTCCTGTTTTGCCCGCCGGAGGGAAGTTTGAGGCACTTTTTATGCATCAGGAATGTTGAAGGCCTCCATTTCTATCAGTTTCAAATACATTCCATTATCCAGATTGTCCGTCTGAAGTATCGTTTGGTTGTGTTTTACTTATCGAGTTGTTGTTTTGTTTATCGAGTTGTAAGTTTTGTCGAGCTGTCGCATTTTGTGTTTTGAATTGTTACTTTTTGGTTATACAATTTTGTTAAGTCTTGTCTATTGAGTCGTTAACATTGTTGTACTTTGTTTATCGAGTTGTAAACTTGCTAAGATTCTGTTATTTCTTAGTGAGTCGAGTTGTTTTGATTTGTTGCGTCGGTTCATTACCTGACCCGGTAAATACATGAGGCACATTTTCATTCGATTCCATTTTTGTGCAAAATGATGCGATGCGATGCTAAGAGTTTCAAATACAAACATCTTTTCAAAAGCTGTTTCATTCCATCATGTTTTTACAACAAAATAAAGGTACAAGTTTTACAGAAAATAAAACTGCCTAACAATGTGCAAAGTGCTACAAACTACTAGCCAAAAAGTAAAATAAAGCAGGAAATAACATCAGTATCCTCGGGAACGGGAATTAGGAGGTCCTCTCATCCTCTTCTCATGGATAACCTCTGCACCTCATCACCATCCGGATCGAGCTGTCATCCTCCGGATCTCCTCACCACCTTCGCCTCCGAACCAAGACCGAGCCTCCTCCCCAGAGATGTCTCGACACACGGTCTGCGACCTCCTCCTCCTCATCCTCGACAATGGGTGCCTCAAGGCTCATGAGACGACCTCGCCTCGAGCTCCTGGTAAGGCTCGATGGCCCAGCCTTTCGGGGCCCAAGACTGAGTAGGTCTAACACCTCGACCTCTCTGGGAAGGCCTGGGTGGCCCACCTCGTGTCGAAGCATATACGGGAGGCATCTGAAAATGAAAAGTGCAATACATCAGTTCAAACATAAAAAACAGGTGTAAGTACAGTATGTGAGTGGGGTGTGTGCCAGATGTGTTCTACACAGCCTATAGTGCAACAGAATGTTCAAAACCAGCATGTTAACAGAAATATGATAAATGAAAGAGAGATGAAGGGTACCTGGAAGCCCATGATGGACATCTGTGCCTTTCTACGCAGGACCATCCCCTCAAGTGAGGCCACCACCCCAAGCATCTGGTCTATGTACTCTCGAGGTGGCTGCAGACACAAGCTCAACTCATCAATAAATAAAGCAACTGTCGAAATGTCTGTGTGACAAATGAAAATGGTAGAACATACCGGTGGTGAGTCAGGATCACTGACATATCTGTGACCAGGCATCGGAGGCTCCATAGGGATCAGAATCAGAGAAGTAGTCCCATACTGCCAACTCGTCAACTCAGTCGGCATATCTGGCCATCCAGGATGATCGAGAGTCGGAGGGATCGGAGGAATCGAATCGCTTACCTCTAGATGCACCACCGCTAGAAGAGGGGATGTCTGCAAAGACGGCACGGCCAAGATGGTACGCCAAGAGGCCTCGGGCAGGAGTCTCAGACTCTCGTCAAGGGGGGCATCAGATATATGCGGCGATAGGTGGCGTAGTTCCCCTCAATGAGATGTAATAAAGCATCGGTGCCCTGCATGTCCCTAATGACCTCCTCAGCAGATAGCCTGTCGGCAGTCCGCATAGTGGGTGGAGGCACAGCAGGAGGGTCCTGAGAATCATACCCCCACACCTGGCGCTGAAAGCGTTCCCCCAGGAACCAAGCCCTACCGACTGGTCCCTCGAGCAGGAACCTATACTGGGAACTAGTCGACCCTCCGGGGTACTGATTCTCGAGATCATCGCCAAAGACTGCCCAGGGTTGCCAAGTGATCTGCGGATAACCAGTGCATAAATCAATCAGAAATCAGAATATATAGAGCAAGCCAAGAATGAAAATGAAAGGAACTGAGAGTTCTGAAATACTGCCGCCTAACAAAGGTCGGCATCGCCGCAGAGAGAAGAGAGTCTCGAGGCCTCGATAAGTGCTCGCCTCAAACATCAATGAAAATGGAGTCATAGGAGGTCCCGCCACCTCCATCTCCTGAGCTAATGTGGGAAATATGCATATACCCATAGCCGAGAAAAGCAAATGGATGTGAATCCAATGTGCTAAAAGGCAGAATCTAGAGTGCAAAGTACGCGGTGTGCACACTGATCAAGTAATGAGGAGCAAAAATGTAAAGCAAGAGAACAGACTGTACCTCCTGTGCTCTCCAAGAGTCCAAGTAAGTCCTCACAGGCGAGAGATCAAGGCCATGTAGCAATAAAGGGTAGCCAAAGCCACGCCTAATCATACCGATTGACTGTGATAGGTCTACTAGGGCACTCAAGAGATACAACCACCATGTTCCTCTATCACAAACAGGTGGTGCCAAGAGGAACATGAGGAAACCACGGTATATCGCCGACCTCCTCGGGAGACTCGGCCTCCATCTGGGTCACGGAAATGGGAAGAAACCAAGTATACCGAACCTCCCTAAGCTCGCTTCACATGCGGAGTGCCCCCAATAGATGCATCCAAGCGGCCTCCCACCCACCCATATCTTCGTCAGGAATGGGTCCACCGCCTATGTCTAGGCCGTGAGTACAAAGAAAGTCCATGGGTCATGGTCATATCCCTGGTCAGAAAAAATGAAAAGAATTGGTGGTGTCCCACCATCTCTCGCCAGAGCAAAGAAATAATGTCCTCGATAAGACAAGGTGATAACCCCCGCAGAACGGTCCGAATCCTCGAAGTCAACTAAGTCCCGACACCGGAAGCCAAAGATACCACTCCTCACGAAGTTGAGCCATATCCTCAAGACTGCGGCGAGAGAGCCACCAAGATTTAGAAATAATGCATGTATCAGCAAATGAAGTGAAAATGAGCTGAAAATGAAGTGTTTTGGGCTGCGTGTTCAAATTTCAGAAAATTAGTGGGCTGTGTGTTCACATCGAATCTGGGCTGCGTGTTCAGTAAATTTGGTATTTGGGTCATGGTTCAAATTTCGTAAAATTAGTGGGTCAGTGCTCACTTCAAATCTGGGCTGGTTCAAGAACTGAGTTTGGGATCGTGTGTTCTACTCTTAATCGGGCAATGTGTTCACTTCAACTGGGTCATGGTTCAAGAAATTAGAGTTTAGGGTCAGTGTTCTACTCTTAATCAATGGGAGGTATGCTCACTTCAAATCTGGGTCATGGTTCAAGAATCGAAGTTTAGGGTCAGGTGTTCTACTCTTAATCGGGTCATGCGTTCACTTCAACTGGGTCGTGTTCAAGAACTGAAGTTTGGGATCTGGCGTTTACTCTTAATCAAGGGGTCAGGCGTCCACTTCAAATGGGTGCGTGTTCAAGAACTGAAGTTTGGGATCTGTGGTGTTCTACTCTTAATCGGGTCAATGGCGCTCACTTCAAATCTGGGTCATGCGTGTTCAAGAACTGAGTTTGGGACTGTGTTCTACTCTTAATCGCTGGGTCGTGTGTTCACTTCAACTGGGTCATGGTTCAAGAACTGAGTTTGGGACGTGTGTCCTACTCTTAATCGATGGTATGCGTTCACTTCAACTGGGTCGTGGTTCAAGAAATCGAGTTTATGGTGGTGTTCTACTCTTAATCAATGGGTGTGTTCACTTCAACTGGGCCGCGTGTTCAAGAATCTGAAGTTTGGGACTGTGTGTTCTACTCTTAATCAAATGTCGTGCTCACTTCAAATTTGGATCGTATGCTCGTAAAATCTGAGTTTTGGGACTGTGTTCTACTCTTAATCGATGGTCAGTGTGTTCGCTTCAAATCGTACGCATGTTCAAGAACTGATTTAGGGTGGTGTTCTACTCTTAATCAGTGGGCTGTGCGTTCACTTCAAATTTGGACTGTGCGTTCAGAAAATCTGAGTTTTGGGACTGTGTGTTCTACTCTTAGTCAGTAGGTGCTGTGTGCTCATTTTCAATTTCGGGCTGTGTGTTCCGCGAATCAATGTTTGAGCCGTGTGTTCAATTTCTAACTAATGTGTACTGTGCATTCACAATTATTCAATGTGCCGGGTGTTCACGAAATTCAAGTGTTTAAGTCACATGCTCAGGATGCAAGTACTATGTCGTAAGCTAAACTGTGTGTCTAAGCATGGCAGGGGAATGAAATGCACGAAAGATACATAAAATAAAGTAAAATACCTCTGCATCGTGGGAGAGGTCTTGCTCGCCTCGCATGAAGAGATCCCCTGCACCCGTCGTTGAACTCGGTGAAATGACGAAAAAGTGGCTCATGAGCCTATGTACCGGGCATATTGATCGGGAACAAAAGGCGAACCCTCGGGGCAATGTCATAATGTCGAAATCATCTCCGCACCGAAAACCTCCACCGTGAGGGAAATGATCCGCCATGTCAAGAAATGCAAGAGAAGCAAAAATGAGCAAAAATGGGCCAAAATTGGAAAAAGTCAACAAAAAGTCAGCTCCTGAAATGAAAAGTCAACAAAAGTCAACTCAGGAAATTTTTCCAAATATTGAGACAAACTTACCTCAAGTGGTGAAAATGAGAAGAGGCATGGGAATCAAAATTTAGTCGGCTCAAAGTGCTTAACTGGAAGATTTCATAAAAACAACTTGCGTGGAAGGCCGAGGGGCGTATAAAGTGCCAATTTGAAGGAAAAATGGTCTAGGGAGCAAGGAAGGAGTTTTCACAACTTTGGGTGTGATTTGGATTGAATGGAGGTGTGTATATATAGAAATGGGAAAAATGACCAAAATGCCCTGCTTTGGGCGGTGGCCTACGGCCACCTTTTCCTTGGCCGCGCCCTTTACTTTTTTTTTCCTGGCCGATGGCCTCTCCTAGGAAATGGGCTGGTGCTGGTGGTCCCCACCCCTCCTACCTCTCTGCAAATTTTGAGGAAAATCGGAGTTCGGGACTGAAAAAGTTCAAGAAAAGTGCACTTTCGGCGCCAATTGCTCCACCGAAGTTCAACCGCAATTTCGACATGTGTCTCATCATTATTCATCAAAATCGAGTGTATCCTTTTTAAATATGTTGTGACCTCTCCGGAGGTGAATCAAAGGTCATGATCAAGTTGCCTTCACCGAAATGCGCGTTTCGGCTTCGTTGTTGCGCAACAAACAGGCATACGATTTATGCTTTCGTTTGCATTGCTTTGCACGTACATTGCATTCTCATGACTATTTTGGATTGTCCTGCATGACTTCTTGATGTATAATATACAGTTAAACATGCGTTGTCACGCATTATCTTTTCTCACATTGCGATGCATTCATTCGCCGACACTGTGTGTGTCCAACTCTTGGAATCATAGGAATCGCATTGAATATATGTTGTTAGCATATTGTTCTTGTTGAATTTCTCTATTTTGCAGGCACGATATTGTATCTACGATTCATTTGAGGTCAGCGACTGCATTTAATCGCAGGTATCGTATCTTCTTCGTGTGAGACGCGACGAGACTTGACTAATTCTCCGCATTCCTAACTGCATGAAATGTAGTTGTTGCTTTGCATTCTTGCTTAGAACTGTTGCATCTATTTGTCAATACTTGCTTCATTACAGCTTGCTGCACTTGCATAATCACCTGGCTCCGTGCCTATCATTTGCATTTTGCCCCCTTTTGCCTGAAGGCACGCCTGCGGGCACACATCTTTGTTCATCTTGTATGATTGTCTAAGTCTTCGGCCTTGTCAAAAATGGGTCGTCTCTGGGCTTTGACATTCACTCTCGTCACTTCTTGACTTCCGAGTTCTGTCAAAGAGGGGCAACTGTAGACACCCCATTTTTGACCGACCTTAAGACTCAAACATCACCGGTTGAGCGCTCGGTGATGTTGCATGTCGTGCTCATTCAGAAGTCTCAGAGTCGCGGCCATGCGCCCTGCCTCCGGGCTTCCGAACTCTCTTCTGTGCCTTGTCTCGGTTTGCGAACCAGACTCGGTTTTCTCTGTTTTCTTTCCTGAGGGGAGGGAATGGTCCCGTAGACTATCTCCCAGTGGCCATGAGCTACTTTTCGTGGCCGTAGGCCATTTCGCCCATTTCGGAGCCCGCTTCCACTGAGCCGGTGCCTCGTTCGGACCGCCCAACCATCTCCGATTTCTCCGGTTTTGGCAAGTGCCTATGTTTTATCGTTCGAGGACACTGGGGCCTCTGGTACCCACTTCACGACGTCGCCACTTTTGCTTCTGGTTTTTGGACCGGCGCGATTTGGCCCCGAGCTTTCATTTTGTATCAGTTTTGGTTCATCTTTGGCGGGTGCCTCTGTTTGGTCATTATGAGGAATATTGGGGCCTTTAATGCCCGTTTCGGGGCCGAAGGCCACTTTCCGTTTTCGGACCTCGCATTTGGGCCCCCGAGCATTCATTTTGCATCGTTTTTTGTTCAATTTTGGCAGGTACCTCTGTTTTAGCATCAAGAAGATCACTGGAGGGTGGGAGGCCAGAAATTGTTCCAGAAAACCAGTTTCGCTTCTTCGGCGCCCGTTTTGCTCACTTCCAGGCCAATGTTGAACACCTTGGGGATATTTTCTTCGAGCCGGGACTACATATTTGTGATGAGGGCACATGGGAGGACACTAAAAAGTGGTGGTCGGCCAGTAATTCAGATTTTCATTTTTGAGCCTCTTCTTCAAGTGCAATGTTGTGACCCCTGTTTCAGTGTTGCCAAGTTCTAACCCTGGGGCCTTATTCTACACACCTGAGAGGACCCTAAAACATGGTGGTCGGCCAGCAATTTTTTTGTCCCATTTTTGGCCATGGCCGGCCGAGTGGTGGCCGAGGGTTGGGGTGGCCGGCCACCTTCCGTAGCCACCTGGCCGACTTTACTTTTCACCTCTTCTGGTTGTCATTTGTTTTCAAAATATCCTGTCCTCAGGGATATTTTGGGAGAAAGCTTGGGTGTATTTCCCTCCCTTTTACACCCTTTTGGTCTATTTAAGAAATTTGGACAGCTCCTTCCCTAGGGTTACAAGATTTTCTCTCAAGAACCTCTCTTCCAAAACCTCCATTTTCTATCTCAAAAACCCTAAAAAGCTTCAAGTTTCTAGCTCCTTTCTTCATCAACCCTAAGCACCACCATCACCACCTCCATTCCAGCAGCAAAGAAGTGATTTTCAAAGGCTAAGGACCAGCGAATTCAAGCCAAGAAGCAACAAAAGACTTGTCTTCAAGGGTAAGCCACTAATTCCCTTTTTCTAGCATAATTTTGAATCAATTCTTTACCCTATTTACTCTCTATTTTGGTCCCCGACCCCTACTGGTTTTAGGCTTATTTTGAGCCCCTCTACAACTTTGTAGAAGGGCTCAACTCTGTTTGGTGTCTCCATGACACACCTCTTTCAATATCACTCTTTATGCCATTATTTTGCATGCTTTATTTGACTTATGAGTGATCTGATTTCGAGCCTGTTATAAACTGTGGGTGTGCCTATTTTGAGCCCCTCTTCAACATTGAAGAAGGGCTCCATCATGTTTGATGGCTCTATCATGCACTTGCTTTGTAATCCTCCATATTTTCCGTAAAATTGCATGGTTTATTTGGCCTATTTGTGATTTGATTTGGAGCATCTAATGAACTGATGTTATGCTTATTTTGAGCCCCTCTTAAACATTGAAGAAGGGCTCAACCTGGTTTTCATGCTCTACATGCCACTTTCTTTGAATTCATGTTCTACTCCTATTTGGCATGCTCCTTTGAGCTTATTTAGCTTCTGTTTTGAGCCTTCATCAGGCTTAGAAAGAGCCTTTTTTTGTCCATTCTTCATGTTTTGTTAAGGGTCTTAGGCCATTTGATAAATGCTTTTAGTACTTCATGTTGTACTCCCTATTTGGTTCATTAATTTGCATGCTTTGTTAGGCTTGCTTGGCTTCTGTTTTCAGCCTTTATCAGGCTTAGAAAGTGTCTTAAAATGACCCATTATTCATGTTTTGTTAAGGGTCCAAAGTTGTTTGATACATGCTTTTGGTACCTCATGTTATAGCCTTTGTTGGCTCATTATTTTGCATGCTATGTTTAGCCTATCTACATGCTGTTTTGGGGGATGTCATCTCTTGTAAATGTGCATATTTTTGGCCCCTCTTTAATGTTGTAGAACTGTGTTTTTCAGTTTGAGCATTGTAGATACCACTTGCTTTGTAATTCTCCTTTTTTCCCCCATTTTTGCAAGCTATTTTTACCATACTTGTGATCATTGTTTGATCTTGCTTTATACTGAAAAAATGTTAGTTTAGGGGCTGCCTTGCTACTGTTATACCTGTTATGTCCATATTGTGCATGTTTAGTAGGGCTGTAAGCCGTTTCAGGGACATAACATTGCATTTCGGGCATCGGGTGTATTTTTGTCATAATTCGGGGGCTATTTGTGCATCATTTTAGCTGCTGAAGTTTGCATTTTCCATATGCCATATATCGCATCTCATTCGCATGCCATTTCATGCCTGTATGCCATGCCTCGGTTTGCGTGCCCGTGTGCACGCATTTCGAGGTGCTTCGTTTTTATCCGCCGGCAGCTTATGTGAGTGCGGCTGAGGCTCTCTCATGTTAGTGTAAGCCCAATCTGCATTTTCCATGTCATTTGCATTGCGTATGCCACTGCCTCGATTTGCGTGCCCGTGGGCATGCATTTCGAGGCACTTCTTTTTTATCTCTTGGCATCTTATGTGAGTGTGGCTGAGGCCCTCTCATGATAGTGTAAGCCCAATCTGCATTTTTCATGCCTGTATGTCACCGCCTCGGTTTACGTGCCCGTGGGCACGCATTTCGAGGCATTTCATTTTTTATCCGACGGCCTTTTATGTGGGTGCGGCTGAGGCCCTCTCATGTTAGTGTAAGCCCAATTTGCATTCTGTATGTCATTTTTAGTTCTGTTGCATTCCGTATGCCATTTTATGCATTCTAAACGCGTGCCCATAGGCACGCATTTCGAGACATCTCTTTTTTAGTCTCATTGTGTATCATATTTCATGTCATCTCATGCTTGTATGTCATCGCCTCGGTTTGCGTGCCCTTTGGGCACGCATTTCGAGGCATCTCACTTTCATAGCATTGTGCATGTTATATCACATGTTAGCTGCATTTCATGCATACCATGCATATTGCATCGTGTTCGGGATAGGCGTTAGCCCGAGCACGGGAAACGAGGTACATTCCGTACTCTGAGTGGCGGAGTGTGTCTCAAATTTCCAAGTCACCGACACTCCGGATTACCCATGATGGAGTTAGGTTTTGTTGTAGCATTCATCTGCATTAATCCTATATTGAGTTGTCCAATTCGGCTCCTCGGCCATCATGCATCGAGATGCGTGATTGGTGGCACGAGGATCGAGGCATGCATATATGTGTGAAATACATTGCTATGCCCTTTCCTGCTCTCCGTTGCAGCAAAATGAAGGATCAACAGCTCTTCGGAGTTTGGCACGCATTTCGAGAAAAAGTGCAAACAGAGGTTAATTGGGACATCCTAGTGGATTTCCGCACCAGGTAGCCCAAAATGCATCATCCATCAGAAGCAAGGCGGTCCCTGGCTTGCATGCCAGTTTTTCTTATTTAATTTGTCAATTAATTAGAAATTTGTATATTTATTCGGACTGTATTATTCTTTCATTTTCGGACTGTATTATTATTTATTCGGACCCTCTGCGCGAGGGCAAACTTGTAATAAGTGTGCGTGAGTGTGATGTATGTCTTCCAACCCCACGTCTTTCTCCCTTTTATTTACCTGCTTACGATGGTTAGATATAGGGCATATTTCAATTAGCATACAGTATGACAGCATGTTTGCATCATTCATCTGTTTTGCATGCACCGGGCTCGGCGCATCATACTAACTGCATTTGTATTTCAATTCCAAAATGAATACATGTTAACTGTAGCATTTCATATACCATGTTTAGAATAGCCGAGCCTGTTATAGTTGCATTTTGCATGTGTTGCATTAGGCATTTCAGCATATTTAGGATTCATGCATGATTTCTAATCATTTTCCTGTTTTGGCTTGGAGTACTCGGTGAGTTTTATGCTTTAGCATCCTTGCATGCGTGTGAGTGTTACCATGAATAGCATGCTTACCATGAGGCTATATGCTTATATGATATAAACTGCCTTGAATGCCTGTGGGTGGAGGTTGAGTTATCTGAATTGGAATAATTCATCAAATGCTTGTTTTAAGCCCACTAGATAGTGGCAAAACCATTGTTTTCTAAGCCCACCTGAGGGTGGCAAATCCGCGTCTTAGCCTACTTGCGGGTAGCGCCATCAAACCATTTTCAAACAAACAAACATGAGATGTTCAGTTCCAATTCAGGCGATTCATCTATACTTGTATCTTTGGCGCATCACATAGTAACCTAGGCTAATAACCTAATAAGAACTCACGGTGTTTTCAAAAATAGATATCATGGTTAGTAGAGGCGGTCTTTGACGGCGGCGAAGTGCTCACGATGTGACCTTCCCCAATCGTACCCGAGTTCCCGAGCCAACTTTGGTGATGACGGACATGTGGCCTTTTGGCACCGAGTCAGGGTTTCCTAAATTTCCCATTTAAAAATATTTAGGTGGCGACTCTGTTATCTGGCAAAGCAGTCCATGATTGGCACTTCTTTCAAAAAACCTGTTTTTCTCAAAAACGATTTGCCGGATTTGGACTCTTTGGTTCAAGATTGAGAACCGCAACAAAATCGAGTCCGAACTGTAGCGAGGTCCCTCGCGGGCTTGCTACAGGGTAGCTTTTGTGTGTGACGATGTTGGTTGTTTGTGGGTTTGTTGTTTGTTGTTGTAGATGTTATATAAATGTCATGATGATGATGGGTGTGGCTGTTTTTGGTGATTGTAATAGTGTTGGGTTGATTTTTTATTTTTTTTTTTAAATTTTGGGTTGACTGTGTGTCTTTTGTGTTAGACAGTATTAGCATTAAGTGCGTTTGGCTATTACGTGTTGGCGATTGCATGTATTGAACATGTGACACAGGGTATTATGTTGATATGTGAGAATGTGTATTGGGTATGTACAAGTGTTGTGGTGTTGAATGGGGGGGAGGAGGGGGAGGGCAGTGTCATATGAGTAGGTGTGTGTTGGTTGGGGTTGACATTAGTGCTGATAAATGTTTGTGTCACATTTTATGCTGATAAGTGTGATGATTTATGTTCCCTATTGTGAGTTGTCTGCTGGTCGTAGTTGTCATGGAGTTATATGTGTGTGTTTATATTGTTTCAGCTCTGTGGGTTATGTTTGTAATTATAGGTTTTCATTTTTATTGGTTTGTGCGTACATTGGGTAGGTGGGTGTATGCAACGTAACTAATTCGTTTTTTTTGTGAAAATGTAGATGGTGACGATAACAGAAGTCCGTGGACGCGTTCATGTGAACGGAAGCGTGTTGAAGGTGTATTTGGGACAAAACCGAACAAACTGGGTGTTAACATGCAGGGCCGCATACTGTTTAAGCAATCGAAGACAAACCAGCAGCAAGCTCATGAACAAGTTAATAAAATGGCTACAGGGCCATTACGCACTGCACCCATAATGATTAACTTCCGCTCAAACATTGCTGGGATCGTGTAGCTTGTAACAATATCTCCTTTGAGGGCTGGTCACTTTGAACAATTGAAGAGGACTCTATTTTGGATCATGGTTGAGGCTATCCGAATTAACAAGCTGAATCACAATGAATTCAGGAAGTATGACGAGGCGATTTTGAAAATAATACGGACGTACGATGGACAGTGTGATGCATTCAACATCGCTGGAAATTTTGTGAAGCTATGTAGGAGTGATTTTAGACTCCTGTTTGGGATTCAATGTGGTACTAAGCATATTGATCTGTTTCCTTGTCAAAGGCCTACATCAGATTTCATTCAGTGGAGGAGTCATAACACTGTGAGGATAACGTCGAAGCTCGTGAAGACTTTGTTCGAAGAAGCCGTGGCCGGGCGAAGAAGGGTTGACGAGGAGGACGCAACAAAGTTGTTGACACTGTATATGTGTGGGAAGATGTTTTTTGCTAATTCTGGGGAGACGATAAGCTGGGCATTTGTGCGATACATTGATGACCTGAATACTATACGTTCATATGATTGGACTGGTGCAATCCTGCAAATGTTGATGGGTTCAATCAAAGATTTCCATCAGACACCGGAGAAGGTCATTGGGTGTGTTGTCGCGTTGCTTGTATGTAATTTTTATTTTGTTTTGCAAATTTAGTGGTTGTTTTATAGTATATATGTTGTTGTAATAATGGTTGGTTTTAAAGAATTTTGTACTTGGAACGCAGTATTGGATTTGTGAACATTCCACGCTGGTGAAACCTGAAACGGAGAGTATGTTCCCAAGATTTATGAGATGGGACATTGGTGCCTTAGTTACCCGGATACGGGGTTTGGATTTATCAACACTTGGCAAATTCCAGGTATAGTACTTGTATAATGATGTGTAATATTTGTTCATAACTGTTATTTGATGAGGGTGTTTGAATGTTGTGTTGTTTGATTTGGGTTTTGTTTATATGATGGGCAGGTACGTACTGACGGATTGAGGTCTTTGGAGTATGAACATGACATTTTGGCAATAGAAGAGCAAGAAGTTAGCTGTCGTGACGATGGAGTGACGGATGTGGTTATTGGATCTGGCGATGGGATGGAACGTGTGATGCATGAGGTGGTAGATGGCATGGGGGTGAAAGCGAAAGATGTGCACAGCGTGGTGTGTGATGCAGTGAGTGACGTGGTTGGTTTAACCGAATTGGAAAAGGCTTTGAAGTCTATGGCAGACATGGAATTGCGGAACAAAGCAAACGAGGGGACAATATCAAAGCTGGAGGATGAAGTAGTTAGTTTGAAGAGTAAGATGGAAATGTAAGCCGTGAACATTGTCGGTGGGTTCGGGTGTGTCGTGAAGGTTAAGGATGACGAAATACGAAAACTTGAAAATGAGAACAAAGAATTATGGCAAACAATTTCAATGTTGGAGGACCATCTGGCTGACCAGCAAGTACACACTGTTATACAAGCTTACCGGAAGAACGACTTTGGGGACATTGGTGCAAGCCACCGCCAAGGAGGTAGTGGGTTCGATGTGACGGTGGTGCATGATGTTACGCCTATTCGAGTTGGTTTAGATATGAGTGTTAATGGTAAAAATGTTACTGTGCACACAGTGTCTGATTCTAGTCTGGTGTCACAACATAGTGTGGGTGATGTAAATTTGACGGACCTTGAAGTGGGAGTGTTTCCGAATAAAGGAGAAGGTGTAAGAAATTCGTTCATGCATAACCTGAAGAACAAAGTTAGAAAAGTGTTAAGGTTGAAAGATTATGACTACCAGGTAGTTGGGGAGCACGAAAAGAAAACAGTTACACACGGGTGCAAGGGTGTGGGGGTGGAAAAAGGCACTGTAAATGACACAGTTGTAGACGTGGACACAGTTGGTGTGGCTGCCAGTAAATGGTCTGGGTTTGAGTTGAACAACCGGTTTGGGGTGTGGAAACTAATGACGTTTGAGGAGAGGGAGAAAATAACAAAGGCTTACGAACGGAACGACGACGGGTATGTGCAGGTGTTTATGTAATTTCCCTCCATATGCGTAACGTGTGTTGGTGAGTTTATGTGATGCTGTGTTTGTTTTATGTGTAGGGCTGTCATGTGGGCTAGTGTTGACAGTGGTGTGGCTGTGTATTTTACGAACGTCAAGAGTCTTGTACGTGGAGAAAGTATCTGTGGCAATGTGAGTTTTTTTATTACGTTAGTGTCTCACGTGCTGTGTTGTGTTACATGGAATTGTGAAATGTGTGTAGCCATACGTGTTTGATGTTGTTGATTTACATATTGACTATTTTCGTGTATCAATGCAGGTTATTGATGCGTATACTGAGACATTGGTGACAGAGCAGCCACATGTCTATGCGGGTGATGCTTTAGCGGACAAATCGTACTTCTTCAGCAGTATTTGCATGGTGAGGAAGGTATTGTTCAATTGTTGTATGGTGACCAGTGCAGTATGTACTGATATTAAATGTTTGTTTTGTAGAGCATTATCAAATCTGGCAGCACGCAAACAATAGAAAGTTATGTACTGAAGAATTTTGCCTCATCAAAGGAATATCGGTACATTTATTTCCCAATATGCAACCAAGCACACTGGACGCTGGTGGTATACGACGCAGAGGATGGAAGTTGGAAACATTTTAATCCAATGAGGCAACATTCGTCTGGAAGGTCAGACATGCACTGCAGTGAAGCACTTGTCCTGGTAAGAAACACATGTAATTGTAGTTTTAATCAGATCATGGATATATTATGAGTTTGAATGTAATTGCGGTGGGTGTTTTGTGTGTGTGATAGAAGGAACGTGTGTCGATTGTAATGAAGCGGTCCTTACGAGCAGATGGAATAGACGAGGTGAGCATCGCTGAGACTTTCAACCATCCCCTTGAGGCTGTTGAAGATTGCCCCCCGCAGAAAGCCGACTCGTAAGTGATCTGGTGTTGGAATCGTATCGTTTATCCGTTGTTTACGAAACTAATTGTGAAATGTAATTGAAATTTTATTTTTTGTTTTTTGAACGTAGGCTGGATTGTGCCGTTATTGTTTGCGCGATGATGAGGCAGTATGTGCACCATGTTGATGTAGCGCGATCATTGTAAGGTACCAATGGCATCGTGTTGAGAGCAAACATGGTAAAGGGATTTGTCAACGACATTAGCAGGGGACTTAAACATTCCATCTGAATGTTAACTATTTAGCACATATGAAAATAATAGCGTACAGTTATATATTTTTGATTAGCAAGGGGTATATGCATGGTTTTTTGGTTTTTGTGAACGTACGTTAACAATATTAATTTGGTAGTAAATATGATGTGCGGTTTTGTTAAATGTGTTGTGTTTTTTGTTGTGACTTGTGATACTTGCATGGGCAATGTGTTTATATGGAGTTGGTATAACATGTTATTGGCTGGTGAGAATGTTTGACAGTGGGTTTGTATGATGCATAGTAATGTGGTTTGCTATGTTGAACAACATCATTCTATGTGCAAACAAAAAATTTGTGGGTTGGTGTTGTTCGACGAATAGGGTGGTTAGGTGAATGTGTGTCATGAATACATATTAGGACCAAATGGAGCACAATATCAAAATTTGTGGATTGATGTTTTTCAACGTATAGGGTGGGTAAGTGAATGTGTGTCATGAATATATATTAGGACCAAATGGAGCACAATATCATAATTTGTGGGTTGGTGTTTTTAAACGTATTGGGTGGTTAGGTGAATGTGTGTCATGATGTAGGTGTGACGTTGTTAATATACCATGTTTTGAAAAAGTGGGTTTAATGGGACCACAATTCAATTCAATGCTATCAATGTAACCAAATTATTACGAAAAAGAGTACGATACGTACCACTTATTTAATAATGAAAACGTTTAATAAGGGGAACGACCCAAATTATTTGGTCGACTTACATAATGAAGACGACGTAATAATGAAAACGATAATAGTATGTAATAACAGGAACGATAATAGTATGGTATGTCCGGTGTGTTCATACACACTTATTTAATCAGGGGAAAAGAAAATCACAATGACAAACTTATGAATGAAACAGTAACCATAAATCTTGCATGCAGTGACGGCTAAATTGGTTCTTTACATGTCTTCTTGTTGTGGTGCCCCATGCGTTGACAACGTCCGCATCGAATTTGCTGTGTTTCTTCATCCTGAGACAGAATTCGTTTTTTCTTTGGCCTTCCTGGTGGTCATTTCACAACTGGTGGGTGTATGATGAAATCTTCGGTGTTGAACAGAGGTTTCTCAACAGTTGGTATTGGGGTTATGCTTGAAGCGTATGTGGAACGATATTCGGACACATGGTAATATGGTTCAACCAGGTCATACAAATCTCGTCCGCTGTTACGGATTGAAACCATCGCATGTGCACATGGAATTCGTTTTATCTGCCACTGAAAACACGAACACGTCTGCCTGCCAACATCTACAAGTATTGATGGGTATGAATGGACCTCGTAGACATCGTCATTTGATTGGCTTACAAGCCACGCCCTGCCTTTGTTGTATACTTTTACCAACCGAGACTCGATTTTGGGACAAAGAACTCCAAGCCACGCGGCTGCCTTGCGTCGGCGTTTTGATATTTGGTCCATAATTTTCGTTCTAATGCTGTCAACCATCTTCGTGATTGGGAGGTGTCGTGCCTCACGAATCCATGAGTTGAATGACTCAGCGGCGTTGGAACACATCTCGCCATACCGGTCACCCCTACAGACACGACGATGAAAAAATGTAATAAATAGTTACACGTAATTATGAAGGATAAATGCATTAAGCAGAACAATGTACGAAATTAATTTGGTGGAATATATTCATGATCGGGTGCATACCGAAAGTAGGCATTTGTCCAATATGCCGGAGGTAAATCTTTCAGAAAACTCGTTGCCACTTGTCGGCTCGATGCCTTAAACCATTCTAAGCTGGAGTTGAATGTTGTTACGGTCAGTGCGTAAGCGCATTCATGAAATTTACTTAGCAATTCGACACGGTGCATCTTGTTGGTGTATCGCATCTTGTCTTGCAAGTTTCGTTGCAAATGTTGCAAGCAGAAAGCGTGGTGGACAGATGGAAATGTGATCGGAATAGATTCCAGTAGACCTGTGTGTCGGTCTGAAATAAATGTGATCGTCCTGTCCGTTTTGACCACGTTCACGAAGTGTTCCAAAAACCAAGCCCAATTAGTTGTGTTCTCCGAGTCGACAATTGCTATTGCCAATAGGAATAAACCTATGTGCAAAATTAGTAATGGGTTCAGCAGATGGGTATGACGCAAACATCGTAGAGTTTTTAATTTAAAAAAAGAAATATGACAATAACAGTGTGTGTGCTACGAATGAGCATAACCTTGGTTGCCATCCTTTGTAGTATTAGCTAGCAAGTTGCCTTTGAATTTCCTCTTCAAGAAGGTACCGTCGAGGAATAGTAAAGGGCGACAATGATTGAACCCATCGATGCATGCTTTGAATGATATAAAATATTGTACAAACTGGTGATTTTGGTCATCGTAATCAATGTTAATGTAACTGCCCGGATTGTTTTCCATAACAGCATTACTATACCACCGTAATTGATCGAACGAAATGGAATGTGCACCGAACATCTTGCCCCTTGCTTTCTCAACTCCCAACCATGCTACTCGGTAGCTTATCTCTAATCCATAATCTTTCTTCAAGTCATAAACAACATCGGATGGTCGTGTGAGCGGTTTGTCACGTACTCGTTCAGAGATAACATCGGACACTAAATCAAACCCTGCCCTTGGGTTTTTTGGTGTTCGAATGGCAACACCGCAAATGTGCTCTGCGTTCCACTTACGAATGTAAAAGAACTCATCAGCATGAAGGACTCTTGCATGTATAGACCACATACATCTTTTTGATTCCCTCATCGTGCACACGGCTGTAATCCGGACGGAGTCGTTCTTCAGATACTTGAACCGGAATCGACATTCAACTGCCTACTTACGAAGAACATTACGGAATTCAGCAGCCTCGCCTTCAAAACTTTGACCCACATGTGTGATACCATTAGCCCATTGAGCGGACATGTAAACTTTGTCAACATGAGGACAAAAATTGAGGAGTAAATCATCTTGTTCATCGTCATCGTCCGACTCATATCCTTCCGTCGGTGTACTGAATGTAACATCACATGGTTTCCGATTTGCGTCACCAAAACCGTTTGAACTTCGCGTGCATCGAGTTTCAACGACGACGTCAATATGTCCTAAATGGAAAGACCGTGCAAGGGATACCATGTTTTCCATATCGATATCATTTTTGTAATTTGAAACTGTTGTATCCCGGAATCTTGAAAAATAAACACACATTATCATGTGTGAGGCCATCAAAATTTTGACGGACATAATTAACCAAATCATCAAATTGAAATGGAAATTGCAACTTCATGGCGGCGTTTGTATCACGGTAACAACACACCAACATAACATGAGCGTCCATTTCTACAACATGCAAACAATGTAACAAAGTGTTTCAGATTACAATGAATGCATCGCAATAGACTGTTACATACCAATATGTGTGAACAACCCACCCACACCCCGTGCCTTACGCAAAGACCAGCCATGTGTGTCAAATGCACATCAAATCAGCAATGTGTATCAACACATATTGGGTGTATAAATCGTATAAATTACACAGTAAGACAAACCTATTACACCAATACATGACACCAATGTGTCATCTGGAGAACGACGTCAACATATTCAATACAAATGTGCCCAGCCCCATACGAATGGGAAACAACGATATTGTAAACATTTTATGGCACACCAACACACAACGATTAAGCTATACACACAATGCACACGAAAAAAGGTACAAACACGAAACAGAACAATACCTGCAACACACGAGCACTACTGATGACGAAACTCGAATCACCGTCTGTCCACAAACACACCAATGAGCACAACACACCGACACATCAGCCAGAAAAACGCTAACACAATAAAAAGGAACATATTGTACTTCTATATACAGAAGAAAACCCATCAAAAAAAAAAAAACCCCACGTGAAGAAAGGGTATAAATGACCAATACATATTAGCAAAGAAGGAAAAAGGGATCAACAAGACTATATTCACTCACTGTTAGGACCAATCAGAGCAACAGACACAATGTTGGGACCAAATGGTGCAAGTGTTTGTGGAATGGGATTTATTGGTAAATATCCCTTAAATAAATGTATTTTTTGACTTTTTATGAAATATGGATTGGGTATGGGTTGGCTTTGAAGTAATGTGGTAGAGAGGTGATGTAACGATGATGTGACTTAAATAAGATAGTCACTTTTTGACTTTTTAACTTTTTAAAATTATGACAAACAAGGCCTTAGTTTGAAGTTAAAAATTTTCATTTGGAAATGACTTTTGATTTTTTTGACTTTTTTGTGAGAGAAAGAATGTAATGATTATGAATTGGATATGATGTTTTGTCTTATTAAACTAAAAAATTTATTTTATTTTTTGTGACTAAAATAACAAAAAAAAAAAAAAAAAAAACTCCAAACTTGACTTTCCAAATGAAGTATTAATTTTTTTTTTATCAATTTTTGAATAAAAAATTATTCAATGATTCAGTGATATCACGGATATCTATCTTTATTATGGCCAAGTTTGCTAAGTTGAAAAAAAATCAAAAAGCCAAAAAGTTACTGAAAAAGTTAAAAAGTTATCACTATACACCAAAAGTCAAAAATTACAGTGCACAACTCTAAATCCTAATTTTCCCCTACACACTAATTTATATAATTTTTTAATACACATTTTTCCATAAAAAGTCAAAAAGTTAACCCAAACATCCATATTTTTTCCCTCAATTTTTTAGTTCAAAAAGACTAAAAGTACACTTATTTAGGACACCCCAAACAACCTCCAATTATCCAATATCAAGCCCCTTTTCTTAGGCTTTCATTCGTCAATCACAATTTTATTGAACATTAATTAGTCATACAACAGTGCTGAAGAATTTATAGATGTAGAATAACCAGTAGAAAAATTTTAAAAAGAAAAATTAAAGTTAATTCCAGCTAAATATGTATATAAGCTAGGTAAGATTCATAAAAAACAATATCTATTTAAACACTATGGTGAACAAATGATTAGTGAAACTCATAAAGATGAAAAAATATAGCTAAATTTAATAAATTGAGAAAGTTATAAATATGCTGTAAATGAACACCTCTAAATGACTCACTTAGGATTAATTGTGGTAGGAGTTAAGGCTTTAACTAGAGAAAATTTAGGAACTAAAGTTTTTGTATGTCTTTATGATGATAGATTTAATGATGTAGTAATATAGAAATTTTATTTCTAGCCAGATTGTGTGAAAAATTTGAAGAATTAGCAGAACAACTACACAGTTTAGAAAATCGTTTAGCTTCTCTAAAAAGAATAATACTTCAAAAAGGAAAAGGAACAGAAGGACAAGTAAACAAACCCCAATCTCAGATAAAAGAAGAAGATATAGCTAGATATTTTGAAAAGCTTAAATTGCCAAAGAAACCTGTCTGTAGAACTTACAGAAAATAAAAAATGTTTAAACAGCTAGTAAAAGGAAGTAGTAGTAAAAAGCGTAATGAGGATGAAGATGTTAAAATGGAAGAATTTATAAATGTAGAATAACAAATAGAAAAATTTAAAAAAAAAATTAGAGGTAATTCTAGCTAAATATGTATATAAGCTAGGTAAGATTCATAAAAAACAATATCTATTTAAACACTATGGTGAACAAATGATTAGTGTAACTCATGAAGATGAAAAAATATAGCTAAATTTAATAAATAGAGAAAGTTATAAATATGCTGTAAATGAACACCTCAAAATGACTCACTTAGGATTAATTGTGGTAGGAGTTAAGGCTTTAATTAGAGAAAATTTAGGAACCAAAGTTTTTGTATGTCTTTATGATGATAGATTTAATGATGTAGTAATATAGAAATTTTATTTCTAGTCAGATTGTGTGAAAAATTTGAAGAATTAGCAGAACAACTACACTGTTTAGAAAATCGTTTAGCTTCTCTAGAAAGAATAATACTTCAAAAAGGAAAAGGGATAGAAGGACAAGTAAACAAACCCCAATATCAGATAAACGAAGAAGATATAGCTAGATATTTTGAAAAGCTTAAATTACCAAAGAAATCGGTTTGTAGAACTTACAGAAAATAAAAAATGTTTAAACAGCTAGTAAAAGGAAGTAGTAGTAAAAAGCGTAATGAGGATGAAGATGTTAAAATGGAAGAATTTATAGATGTAGAATAACAAACAGAAAAATTTTAAAAAGAAAAATTAGAGTTAATTCCAGCTAAATATGTATATAAGCTAGGTAAGATTCATAAAAAACAATATCTATTTAAACACTATGGTGAACAAATGATTAGTGTAACTCATGAAGATGAGAAAATATAGCTAAATTTAATAAATAGAGAAAGTTATAAATATGCTGGAAATGAACACCTCAAAATGACTCACTTAGGATTAATTGTGGTAGGAGTTAAGGCTTTAATTAGAGAAAATTTAGGAACCAAAGTTTTTGTATGTCTTTATGATGATAGATTTAATGATGTAGTAATATAGAAATTTTATTTCTAGTCAGATCGTGTGAAAATTTTGAAGAATTAGCAGAACAACTACACAGTTTAGAAAATCGTTTAGCTTCTCTAGAAAGAATAATACTTCAAAAAGGAAAAGGAATAGAAGGACAAGTAAACAAACCCCAATCTCAAATAAAAGAAGAAGATATAGCTAGATATTTTGAAAAGCTTAAATTACCAAAGAAACCTGTCTGTAGAACTTACAGAAAATAAAAAATGTTTAAACAGCTAGTAAAAGGAAGTAGTAGTAAAAAGCGTAATGATGATGAAGATGTTAAAATGGAAGAATTTATAGATGTAGAATAACAAATAGAAAAATTTTAAAAAGAAAAATTAGAGGTAATTCTAGCTAAATATGTATATAAGCTAGGTAAGATTCATAAAAAACAATATCTATTTAAACACTATGGTGAACAAATGATTAGTGTAACTCACAAAGATGAAAAAATATAGCTAAATTTAATAAATAGAGAAAGTTATAAATATGCTGTAAATGAACACCTCAAAATGACTCACTTAGGATTGATTGTGGTAGGAGTTAAGGCTTTAACTAGAGAAAATTTAGGAACTAAAGTTTTTGCATGTCTTTATGATGATAGATTTAATGATGTAGGACAAAGTATTTTAGGCAGTTACGAATTAGATATGAATTCAAAAGGCGGGATAGTTTATTTTACACAAGATTTCTTACTACCAGCCTCGACCTTTCATATAAAGATAAAAAGAAGAATAAAAAGTAGAGGATACAAAATGAAAAAAGGAGAAAAGAATTTATTAGTTTACATAGGATTTTTAGGCTTAGCAGTTTCAGAAAGCAATACTCATTATAGACTTACAAATGATCAGATAGTTAATATTAGGTTCAAAAGGAATAAAGGCACTACCAGCTAAAAAATTTAATTTTGAAGATAATACAGCACTAGATTGGAATTTAGGAGATTTTCTAGGACAAAAGAGATTAGCCCCTCAAGATAACTTATTATATCTAAAAGCAGATAGATGCTATGCAGTAAGGTTTACTCAATATACGTATGTAACACCAGAAAAATCTGAAGATGATGAATTTAGCAGTATAGATAGGGAAGAAAATCAAGATAATCATAGTGACATAAATCAGTTTTATGTAATGACAGAAGAAAAAACAATATCACAAAATAATATATATAATATTAATGATATATATTTAGAAATTTCACCCTAAGCGATATGAATAAAATATTAGATACCAGATACTTCGAATATATAGGTAGAGGAGATACCCATGATAAAGCAGTGTCATTTTTAGATCAAGAATTTCATACAGAATTTGTAGACGACATCATAGAAGATAAAATACATCCTAGCAAAATATTTAAAATACAAAAACAATCTAACTTAGAAGATACTTTTTACATGAACATAGAAAGCACGGGAACTAGTAACCCACAACTAACGGTAGAAGATCCAGTAGAACCAATACATTATGCAGTAGGAGGAAGAAAACCATTAGCTAATTCAGGGCGTAGTAAAGCAGATCCGAATAAAAGTTATAGATTTCATGGAAAGCGTAGGCAACTAGATATGAGTATACAATTACAGCCAACAAATAACCAAGGAACTCTTTTAGATTTAGCTAGATTCGACCATCAGATATGGCAAGAAGTAATAGAAGAATGAGAAAAAGATGTTGTAAAAGCATGGATGAGTAATCCCTTTAAATCAACAGATATGTAGGAATATATGGAAACACTTTTAGGAGATTCAGCTTTTAATATATATTTAACTTTTAAAGGAAAATATGAAGAAACAATTAGACAACTTAAAGGACTAGGAGATAACCCATGGAATTTTACTAGTTTTATAAAAGAAATACTTATAAGATATGACCCTTCTAGAAGAAATGATTATACTCAAAGCATAGCATTAATTGAGTTAGATCAGATAACATTAGGAAGTTGGAAATACGTTGTACCCTTTAATAAAGAATATTTAGCCATAGCAGCTAGAATTGGAAAAAGTTTTGATGAAGAAATAAGAAATAAATATTTTAGAAAATTATTCGGAGAACTAGGAAGAGAAATAGAAAATAAATAGTCAATTTATTATGCAAACTTACCAGCCAAAATAGCCTTAGGAGAAGTAAAAATAAGAGGAACTTTAGGAATAGGACCTAGAATAGTTTTTACATTTCACAAGCTCAGAGAAAAATGTATAGAAGTTAAAATACAGAAAGATTTGAAAAAACAAAACTATGATTTCTGTAGCAGCGTAATATATACTCATCAACAATATGAAGATAAATATAATAGGAAAAAATATAAAAAATATGGAAAATATAGAAAAGAAAAATATTGGAAGAAAAAAAATATAGAAAACCATGGAAAAAATAAAAATTCATTAGAAAGAGTAGAACTTTTAATAAGATAAATTATAAGCGACTACCCAAAGAAGAAAAAGATAAAAGAAAACAAAGATATGTTAGAAAACCTAATAGTAAAAAATGCAATTGTTTTATATATGGAGAACCCAATCATTTTGCAAAAACCTGCCCAAAAAGACAAAGGCCTAATACTAATAAACAGATAGAAAGACTACATATTATAGAAGATTTAGAAGAAAATATAGTTAGCATAAACAGTGATGATTCAGAAGTCTACAGCATAGTCAGTGATTACGAATATCAAATAGAAGCCATAAGTTTAGATAGTGGTTCAGAAAAGTGATACAAATGTGGATAATCTTTTGGGACAACTTAATCAAGAAATATGAATGACTCTGTTTCATGACACATTCTTTATGATGGAATGCAATGCATATACTGAATGTCAGCGTAATTTTCAAATAGGACTAGGATTTGATACCACTAGATGTAGTTATTGTAATTGGTTTCCAGCTAAAGATAAGAGAGCTCAGTGTTTATTATGCAGCATAACCTATTGTGTAATCTGTCTAGAAAAATTAAACATGACACAAAAGATAACATTAAGAAATAATAACGAGATGCTAGAAGATCGTAGTGTAGAAAGCAGAGAATTACATCTAACAATTAGGGAATTAGAAATACAGAAAAGAGAACTTAAGTTACAAATACGAGAGGTAGAAACTAAAGCTAATTTTGACATAGAATGTTTAGAAGCAGAAAATAGACAACTTAAACAGCAGTTAGAACAATTTCATACTAAATATCCTTTAAAAGATAAACTTGTTGAAGAACATATGAATTCTTTAGAATTAGTCAACCTAGTTGACTCTCAACCTTTTAGTCAGTACTCCCAAGCACAGTCAGATAATATATATTTACCATTTAATTACCCTGTTATACCCAAACCAAATTTAGTTGAGATCTTTTGTGTAATTAAATTTGCAGAAAAAACCCTTAGTATAGATGCCATGATAGATACAGGAGCCAATAAATTATATATTGAACAACACAGTCCCACTTGGATGGAACACAGCTTTAATAAGCTCAGCTTTAGTTAGTATAGCCGATGGTACTAAACAGACTTATACACATTGCATCAATGGAGCACAAATTAGTTTTCATCACATAGGTTCTCGGACCCAACATGTAGAATGGTTTCCTTTGCCCTAAGTTTGGATTGGACATACTCGACAAAATCATCCTTTCATCCTAGGACTTAACTTTATACTTAGTCTACAAGGTGGCATGTTTATCAGCCAAAACAACATTAGTTTCTTTAAACGAACTGTACATACACCCACAACATATGCCCTTAGCACCATTGCCCATTCATTAGAGTTGCATGCGAAGAGTAGTGGTACCATAGGAGTAGATTCAATTCCCGCTAGTTTTCTATTTCCTAGTAGAAACATTTTTCCTGAACTAGCCCAAAAGTATATACCTGATGAGATGGCAAATACTTTTTTAGAAAATTTAGATATAGAAAATTATGAATTAGAGGATTTAGAAGAGTTTGACTTTGAAGAAAAAGGAGACTATTGGAACCAAGACGATTTTCAACAAATAGGTAACCTAGAGTTAATTTTTGCAAAAATAGGAAAATTAAGGAAAAAACCAATATACAGAAGAACAGAAAATGATTTAGATGAAATAATCAAATTAGCTGAAACAATAGAAATTTTAGGTGAACTGCCCATGAAATATTGGGAAAGAAATAAAGTTATAGCCAGCTTAGACATAAAAAATAAAGATTATAGGATTACATTAGCGCAAATAGATCATACGCCAGCAGACGTAGAAGAATTCAGAACACAGATTAAGGAGCTATTAGATTTAGGAGTAATTCGACCTAGTAATAGCCCGCATAGGAGCGCCGTATTTATGGTTAGAAATCATGCAGAGATAAAAAGAGGAAAAGCTAAAATAGTTATAAATTATAAAAGACTAAATGACAATACAGAAGATGATAAATATAATATACTAGATAAAGATCAGCTCATAAACAGAATACAGACAGCAAAAATATTTAGTAAATTTGATTGAAAGTCAGGATCTTGGCAGATAAAATTGGAAAAAGAAAGCATACTATGGACATCCTTCTGTTGCCCACAAGGACATTATAATGGCTAGTTATGCCTTTTGGATTAAAAAATGCACCTTATATACTTCAGCGTAAGATGGATAATATATTTAATAAATATAGTTTTATATTGGTATATATAGATGACATATTGGTATTTAGCCCAGATAAAAATAGTTACACAGATCATTTATATATAGTATTAGAAGAATTCATAAATAATGAAATAATAATTAGTAAGAGAAAAATGGTATTAAATAAACCTCATATAAAATTTTTAGGAATGGAGTTAGGAGATGGAAAAATCAGGCTACAACCTCACGTAGTGAAGAAAATTTTAGATTACCCAGATAAATTAGAAGATACAAAAACAACTTTAATCATTTTTAGGAATTTTAAATTATGCACGAATGTACATCCCTAACCTTAGTAAAATAATAGGACCTCTATACAGTAAGACCACACCTACAGGGCAAAAATATTTCAATCAACAAGATATAGCTCTAGTTAGAAAAATTAAAGACATTTGTAGAAATCTATTTGACCTACAACTTCCCCTAGAATTAGAATATATAGTCGTAGAAACGGATGCAAGTCAGTTAGGATGGAGAACAGTACTATTGGTCAAACCTAGCAAGTATGATAGTAAAAATAAAGAATGCATTTGTAGATATAGTTCTGAAAAATTTAAAGAAAAAGACACAACCATGACTAGCCTAGATTTTGAGATATTAGGAATAGTATATGCAATAAACAAATTTAGATTATTCTTACACAAGCCCTTTACAATTAGAATAGACTGCGAAGCTATAGTTAGATTTCATAATAAACTTAATGAGCGCAAACTAAGTACCAGAAGATGGGAAAAATTTTTAGATTGTGTAGTAGGACAAGGATATAAAGTAGAATTTGAACATATTAAAGGGAGTGATAATAAATTAACAGATTGGCTAAGTAGGAAAATTTATTTAGAAAAAGAAAATAACCAGTTTAATTTTTGTGCAGATAATGGAGAACAGCAAAACCATAAACTTTGGGGGATTTGCCCTTTCCATTCATGAAGGCAGAAACAAATTCAGACCATTAACAGGAATTAAGCTAGACCTAGTTCAACAGTGTCTTCTAGATAACCTTTGGAACAACCATAACCACCCAGCTAAACGTCTGTCAGCCTTAAACTCTCTTAGTATATATTTTTCAAAAATCCAGAATAAACCTTTGTCTAAAAGCTTTTCTTTTTATGTAGTAGCTAAAGGAACCAAGCCTGGTATTTACCATGATTGGGTAGAAGTTGAACCCTTAGTTAAAAACTTTCTTGTACCACAGTTTAAAGGATGTTATGATTTCGAGTTAGCCAGTACATATGCTCGTAGACAAATAGGAACCAGTTACTTTATCAGTCAGATAGCTAAAGATTATCTGGACACATTGGGCAAGATGCAGTCAACCATTCTTGCTACTAGTGGAGTTCCAGTTAGCCAGATAATTGGAAGCAGTAGTACTAACCCTCAGATAGATTCTCAGAATCCTCTCCAAATGTGCAGACATTGTGAAAGCCTTACCAGAAATTTCAAGAAAATTATGGATAAAGGCAAAAAGGTCAGTGAAGAGCTAGACCAGCTCCGAGATGAAGAAAAACAGATGAGAGCCACCATTCGAACCCTAACCAACCAGCTTAAAAAACTAACTCTAGAAAATGCATCCACTCCATTTCTTGACTGAGAAACCAGACAACTCACCATGAGGAATTTGAACAATTGAGTGCTAGAATGTATTTCTTTAAGCATTCTATTTTTGTGAGAAAAACCAAGAAATAGAGGATCTTAAACCCTATATATACACCTTAGCCGAAGATAGCAGAAATAGTGAGCTAGTCACTATACAGCAGTTTCTTCAGGATCTCTCCATAGCAGGAGTTCACTGCCCTGGTATAGTTTACCAATGGACTTATCTCTATGAAGATGAAAAGCATCCCTGCTTAGAAGAGGAAAGATGTATGGACAGGCCATAATATTTTGGTCGATGTCAGTGTAATTTAGATTTTAGCATCTGCCTTTGCCAGATAAATCTAGCAACGTTCAAGCCATTGGAGATAGAGATTAAGGGCAGACCACGTTATCTAACGGCCTCACAATTGTTAGATTACGGCTTTGCCTCTAGAATAATTTTCTCATATTCAGATCAAACAGATAGCTTTGGAAATAAACTTGCTCATTCAGTACTTTGTGTAATGGAAGAACATCATCCATACGTAGAAGCATTAATTGATAGCAGGCTACCAGAGTGGAAAGGAATAAGGTGCATCCCAGCTAAGCATAAAATGTACCTTAGAGGAACCTCAACATTTCCAGTGTACCCCAGACTTCTCAATCGGAGACCCTGGCTGTGCAGAAAATTTTCACTCAGAAATCAGCTCAATAAATGAAGGAAATTTGCTAATAATCCTCTATTAGCATATAATGGAAATTATGGACATCTAATTTTACGAAGATAGAAATCAGAAAATATACTGTAACCTAGCTATCCCAGCTTATCCCTTCAGCAAAGAAACATTCGTCGATGAAAGTCAGTATCCCAACTATCAACATAGTGTCTCTCACGAGTCACCACTAATAGGAGAAGATGACCAATAGGGGAATGAACCAGCTATGGGGGATGATTTTTACGACCAACTTTCGGCAGCAGATCTTGACGACCTCTCAGATAGAATGTATGGATAAAAAAAAAATAAAAAAAAAATGCTTGACATTTGATATGAATATTAACCAATCAATCATTTTATAAGGCGTGGTGCGCCTGATGCATTCGTTGTTCCTTTGGTGTGGGACGGACGCTAATGAGTAACACAACAAATGATGGTTTTGGAAAGCAAAATAGGTCAAAGTGACGATGCGACGTCATTGCTATAGCCCAGATGCCTTTGTGTTCATAAACTACACGCACCCAATTCAAAAAAAAAAAAGAAAAAAAAGAAAAAAAGAAAAAAAAAAAGGCACATAAGTTATTTTTGAAAAGTGTTTTAAATTGATCTAAAAGTTCTATACAAATTTATCTTATCCTCTTTTCTTATACCTTCTTTTTTTTTCTCTCTCTCTCTCTCTCTCTCTCTCTCTTTCTCTGATATTGACGACCACCACGACCATAATCACATTTTTTTTTTCTTTTCTACAGTCATTGGCAATCGGTGACTACCATTGATTGGGGTTCACGAGCAACCACCGAGCACCAACTCCTTACTTCATGCTCACAGACAGTAAAAGAGATGAGTTCCAACAAATAATCTAACATAGATCTACTTAGATTTACATCATATTTAAACAGATCTATGCTAGACCCAGCTAGATCTGAACCAAAAAATAATTGTCGAAGAACAAACATCTCTCTATATCTGTCTCTTTCCTTCGATCTCTCAGTTTTAATATTTTTTTTTGTACTATACACTTCTATTTTCCTGTTATAGTGGGAAAAAAAATTCAAGTTCTGAATAAGTTGTTTTCCAGTTTTAATTACAGGTGGTGACAACTGTAAAATTTTACAGTTTTAGTTTTTTTTGTGCTAAATTGAATAATTCTTTAGAACTGTAAAATTTTACAGTTTTATAACATGTTTTCCAGTTTGATGATTAATAAGGATAAATATTTAATAGAATCATACTTTGAAACTATAACATTTTACAATTTCAAAACTTGCTTTTCAGTTTGATCAATATTAGAAATTATTTGCTTAAACCCTATAAAAATTGAAAATAACATATGGTTTTTTTCATTGTTGCTGTTTTTTGTTGTTGTTGTTGTTGTTGTTGTTGTTGTTTTTTTTTTTTTTTTTTTTTTTTTTTTTTTTAAATTTATTTAGCACATTTTGCTACGTTTTTTCATTTTAATTTCTTAGTTTATTCTTTTTTTTTTGGGCAATATTCTAGACATTGCTGTGAGTTTCTAGTGATATTCTTGACGTCCAGCAAATATTCTAGACATTCTAACGACTTCCGGTGACGTTCAAAATATTCTAATGATACTCCAGCGAATTTTCGATGATATTCTGCCGACTTTCCGGTGATGTTGAATATTCCGACGAGTTTCCAATGACTATCTGACGGAAGTCCAATGGTGGTAGGATGTAAGAGCTTCTTTAATTATTTTTTTTATAAAAAAAAATAGGATTTTTTTTGTAACAGTTAAAAAAATATAGGACTAATTGGTGCAAGTACTTTGTTTTGGGACTAGAAGGATTTTGAATTTTGCGTATGAGACTTATCAGTAACTTCCCCAAAAAACAATAAGGTTGTGGAGCTATCCCCCAAGCCGACTGGAAAGCCCACTCTAACCATGCTCCAACACTTTAAAATGAGTTGAGCTAAGGTGAGTTGACAAACATGTCACACTGTGGCGGTGTGAAAGAGTGAGTGAAGGTGGGTGTGGAGGATAGTCTAGTAGGCTTTTATAATTTTTCTATGAATTTAGGCCCTGTTTGTTAGGGGTATACAAGAGGCAGATATGAGGGAGGATCAGATATAAAATGAGGGTCTCACATGTTTTCTTATCTCCTTATATCCCGTGTTTGGTTGCTCCGAATATAGGGAGTTCAGATAGTATATCCCCCAAAAGGGGGATATGCAATACCAATCCCTCCATGATATTGTATATCCGCCATCGTCGGACCTTTCATCCAAAGGTAAAAAATAATTACTCTCCTCTTATTCCATTCTATATCATATCCTAACAAAACATAATATAAGTGACTCCACAGTATGTATAATCCATTTCATATCCTACAATATATTATATCTCATCTTTATCCTTAGGTATTACATATCCTCCTCAAACTCTTATATCTAATCCGGACAATCAAACGGTGCCTTAGTCTCTAAGAGACATCATAGATTCAGCAATCCCTAAAGAAAGTTGAATTAAAGGAACAAGTATTTGGTGCTTTGCAAAGGGTGTGTAGACTAACTCTCATAGGTGTTAATTAACAACTAACAATTGACTTTCGTTGATAATATAGCAATTCCGTTTCTTGGCCCGTCACCTGTTGTGTTTCGGACTTGAGTTGTATAGTTCTAAATAGTGATTCATATCTTGTTTCCCTTGTTCCCCCTTTATTTTGGTTATCGGGTTATGATTGTTTGTTTGAAACAGGTTGGTTGCATGTTTTTCCAAACCTGTGTTGCCCAGATTTTGGTTCTTGCGCTCGAGCAGGCTTCACGAATTTTGCTCATCCGCTCGAGCGGCCATTCTTGCGCTCGAGTGAGATTTGTCAACTTTCAGTATTTTTGCAGTTCTACAAATACTGGGAGAAAGCATTGGAAGCTCGAGCTTCCAGACCCACCCTCGAGCGCCACTTTTTACGCTCGAGTGGAATTTTGTGTCTGACGCTCGAGCGTCATTTTTTACGCTCGAGCAGATTGCGTGTATAATAGTCCGTGTAGATGACATTTTGAATCACTTTTTTATATCTCTCTCTCTCTAAAACTTCCCAAAAAGCTAGATTTGAGTTTCTCTCTCTAAAACTCACATTCTCTCTTCGATTTCATCTAGATCCATTGATCTCTTCACCTAGTGCCTTTGAGAAAAAGGTAGAGTGCTTCAAGATCTTCATTTTGATCTGAATAGAAGTGGGTTTTGGTGTTTTCGAAGTTCCATCCTTGCTTGGCTCATCTTCTTCTTTTGAGGTAGGGATATTCCACACTTTGTTATGATCTTTAACCTAGTTATTTGTTGTTATGTATAAATGGTGAGATTTGGGGTGTCTGGAGAAAACCTAGGGTTTTGGGTTTAAGTATAGAAAGAGGGGTTTCTATGTGGGGTTACATAATTGATCATGGGGTTTGGTTATGAGCCTATCTTATGTTAAAATAGTTGATTTTAACTATTGTGTCAATATTTGGAAAATAGGGAGTTTTGCCCTAAAATGTTTGGAATAATTATTTTGTATAATTAATGGAATTGGTACAAAAAATGGGAAATTGGAAAGATATATGAATGAATGGTGTAGTTGGATTTGTTTAATCACTCACCTATGAAAATTTGATGAATTATCTGTTATAAAGATTGCATATCTGTATTGGGCTATTAGTGGAGGATAGCTATGATTGTTGTAGAAATTGTATGAGGATTAGGTGAATTAAAAGTAATCACTTAAATTGTGTCATTGAATATGACTGTATGATAAGGCATTGAATATGTATAGTTGATAGTCGTTGAATATGACGATACTTTTAAATACATTATATATGTATAACATTTTGGGAGGAGAAATGAGATGTATTCCATTGTTTGGGAGGAGATAGGGGATGGACTCCATTGGGAATTAAGTTGGCCGGAGTGTCTAAGGTGAAAGTCCCGAAATCTTATGTATACCTGGGTGCCGATCTCGCGAACGAAATTTCCTTAAAATGGCATTGTTGAAGTGCTTGTATGATAGTTATGTGGATTGAGAACCACTGAGTTGTAGTCTCGGTTGGGGTTATCTGGAAAATTATACACTTGGTATATGACTTGAATGAAATGAATTAATTGGAAATGAATAAATGGAAATGGTTTGAGGTGTGAGTATCAATACTGAATGGTCATGGGAAGAATGTACATTGGTCATAAATCTTGAATGTTTATCTGACACATATATTTTAGTTAAATCTCATATATTGTGTTAGACTATCTCTATTGAGTTTTGGCTTACCCTACTTGGGAAACCATTTTCAAGTACCAGTGACATGCTTCCTCCAAGGACATAGGTTGGGAAGACTTATGAACTGGAGGCTCTATTTTGTTATTTAAATGTTTAGATATTTATTCAAATCAAGAGCTTTATATGTGCTGAGCTTATGACCTTATTTTATTGTAACCAAGTAATGTCTTGGAAAGATGTAAGCTCGTAGGACATTTATTTTGTTGTAATTAACTGATATTACATGTTATAAATTTAGGATAAACATTTATGAATGTATACTGCATGTATTATCTTTTGTAATCACGAACTCTGATGAATGAAAGTATATCAATTCTATTATGTTCACTTTTCTTATGAGTGGATTATCTGTAATTTTTTTGGGGAGCGTTACAACTTAGTATTAGAGCTTACCGGGTTTGAATACTTTGGGTACGTAGGAAGTGGTTAGTACCACAATGGGTTTGTCTCGTTTATTAGAGACTTAAGTACAGACAATATATGCTTATATGATAATATGCTTATGTGACTATATTAGTATGGGGTTTAGTTCCTAAGATGTTGATTGGGTCTATAGGTTTCTGGAAGTCCTATTAGAAGAGCACTTGATCACTGTTGTTTCTAATTGGAACTCTTTTAACGCCGCGGAACGGTCATTATCTAGGAAGGAAATTCGTATGTGTTTCCGTAGTTATGTGCTTACGTGTAGTGAATTACTGTTGTTCAATGTATTAGGACGCGAGTGAGTTAGCTTCGGTACATTTGTAAATGTGCTAACCTCTTTTGTTACCTTTATTAGGATGTCAAGATGTGGTCGTAGTGGTAGGCATGGTAGGCCCAGGAGGCACGAGATGCCTATACCGGATGAAATTTTGGCACAGGAGGAAGGAGTTGGTCAGGCTAATGTGGCCGAACTAGTTGGTCAACAGGCTATAGGCACCTTAGCTCGCGAGATGGCCGGAGCGTTGTGGGAATCTATGGACATTCTCAGAGCTGAGAATCAAGTCCAGGCCCAAGTAGCTGAGGCAGGGCCTTCTTTCTGAAGAGGGAGTTCTTCTGGTCAAATCCGGACGAGTTTTTGGGTAATCCTAAGGAGCCACTGAAGGCTGATGAGTGGCTAGAGCAGATGGTGAAGACGTTTGAGATGCTCGGCATTGAAGACGGGGGTTTGAGAGTGACCTTGGCGTCCTTCCAGTTGAAAGAAAACATGAGTCAATGGTGGAAGTATGCGCAGGGACGCATTGAAGGGACTTGGGAGGCTTTTATCAACGCCTTCCAGGACAAGTTTCTACCTCCCACAGTTAGAGAGAAGTTGAGGGACCAGTTTTCCAAGCTGGTGCAGTTGAACACACCTGTGGCAGAGTTTGAAGCCACCTTTATTAGCTTGTCTAGGTTTGCACCAGAGTTGGTAGCGATTGAAGAGTGCCATTGTCTGGAGTTTGAGAAAAGGCTGAGGACCGGATTCATGTTTAGAGTGGTTGGATCCATGATTAGGGATTATGGGTGCCTTGTGGAGGTTGCAGCCCACCTTGAGACTATCATGCTGTAGACACCCAATTTTTGACCGCCCTTAAGACTTGGGCACTACTGATGGTTTACTTGGTGGTGAAAGGCGTGCTAGGCAAAGGTTCGATTTCTTCGGCAATGAGAGAGTCAAATCCCAACTTCATACCCCTTTTGGACCAAAACAATCTCGATCAAAAGATTTTAGACCTTGAAACCCTCTATTTCAAAATAGTTTTTGAAAATAAAGTTCCTACGATGTTCCAACGCTCGCATTTTGTTAAATGTTACGCTTTTCGGTAAACCGAGCAAAGACAAAGTGGAATAAATGAAAGAGAGATGAACTCTTTGAAAAATATTTCAAAACACCTTGCTTAGGGGTTTGGAGTTGAAGAAAAGAGGAAAGGAGAGAAGAAACCTAGTTGAGGAAGAAGTTGGATATGAATCGTTAAGAGAGAGACGGGCGGCCCTCGGTAAATCGAGCCTATCCTTTTGTATACTTGGATTTAAGCTATGAGGCCACCACTATTGGAAAGAAGAATTCTGGGGCTTCATTTTGTACTCAAGAATCTCCTAAAGACGAGTCCGGATGGGGGAGATATGGTCGGTTGAAGTTGGGTGTCAATCCGGTTAAGACCGAAACTGAGCAGCCTTCACTAAAAGAGGGATATCTCTTAGCACAGTTGGAATTTTGATGCAAGGCTTCCACCATTGGAAATCTTACTTCCGGGGCTACAGTTTAGGCTAAAGAATGACCTGAAAAGGAGTCCAGATGAAGGAATTAGGCTTGTTTCAAGTCAAGGACCAGGACTGATTTTTGCCATCGGCCTCTATGGGAGTGCATCGGCCACAATTGGAGCTCATCAGCCATAGGTCAGCCAAAAGTGAACCTTATCGGCCACAAATGGTGGCCGGTCGGCCCCAAAGATGGCCGGTCGGCTAGAAATGTCCAAAACTTAGATTTTTTTTTTGCAGATATTTCTCCTCCAGCTCAGATATTTCGACCAAAGTTGATATTTTTCTATATATGAGAGCCTTATATCTCATATTCAAGGGGTTAGAACATTGGAGAATAGATTAGAACAATTTTGGCAAAAGATTTGGGAGTCTCTCTCTCTAGAAACTCTCTCTAGATTTCACTCTCTCTAAGGATTTTGTGCTTGAAGGCTTGCATACATCCATCTTCAACCTATCAACCCTTAAGAAGACTTGATCACCATTGGGCTGAGGTCCCTTGGAACTTGTTTTGGGCTGCTAAAGCTTGGTTTTCACTCAGAAATCTTGCTGTTTTACTGTTTGGCTTCAAGGGTAAGCACTTGTCCCTCTAAAGCTTTGTTTTGCATGCTTGTTTTACCACCTTTGCAAACTGTTTTTGGCTTGGTTTTGAACTAAAGAAAACTCTATTTTTCAGTCCTAAAAATGATGGTTTAGGCCTATTTTGTGTTAGGGGGTTGTCTCTCCCTTTTGTTCCTTAGCTTGTTTAACTTTTGAGCCATCTTCCAAGGCCTTTCAAAACAAATTTTCATGGCCTTTTAACCACTGAAATCTAGAGAATTTTCAGTGGTAAAAATCCTATTTTGAGGGCCCAAATAGGAGAGGGTGGTCCCCTCTCCTCTTGTCTTGCTTGCTAGTGTTGATGGCCAACCAAATGAGCATGTGTTTTTACTTCTTTATGGCTTTGTTTAGGCTCATTTTTGTGACTTCTTAGACCTGCCATAACTCTGTTTTTGGTTGGTTCGGTCACCTCTTGCATGCTTCATGTACTTGTAGTGCAATATGGCCCATTAGCCTAGTATACTTGGTGTTTTGGCCCTTCATGCTAGCTTGTCTTGGCTATACTCCATACATGTTTTAGCATTATTTTGACATGGTTTAGGACTGTTTTGGGCTGCCTTGGTCATATGACTCATGTTTTGTATAGCTATAGTGCAAATGCCTTGACTAGTCTTTAGTTTTGAGGTCCCTACCATGCTATACTTGTGATGTTTGCATGCCTTGGCATGATTTGGCATAGTATTTCAAAGCTTATATCTTTGCCATACTATCATGTTTATCACTCTTTAATTGCGTTTAAGAGTTGGTGTTTTATGCTTTGCTTGCGAGCCAATATGTGCGCATGATTTTCTTGCCTTTTGTGCCTAAGTTTCAGTATATCTAGCCCACTGTTTTAGCATGATTTAGCCCTATCCAGACATGGTTTGGCCATTTATGCTTGATATTACATACCTCTAGTGCAATGCTTGTCACTAGCTTCGATGTTTTTAACCTTCAACATGTTATGCTTGCATTGTTTGCATGCCTTAAGGTCTTTAGCATCTCATTTTAGTGCTGAAATGCATACCATTGCATGCCATCTTTCATTTATTGCATCACTTTGAAAGTGGTTTTGAGCCCCTTGTTGGCTTGAGCATGAAATTGAGGCTCTCATGCCTAATGGTTTAAGCCTTCTCTTGAGGGTTTCTACTAACCAAAAGCATAAGACTTCTTTTATGCTCAAGGTGCTTGTGGTTTAGACCATCTTTCCCATTAGAGGACTTCTCACTTTTGGACTTAACCGGTTAAATGGCTTCTCGGTAATCTAAAATGAGTAAACAAAAGGAATCAAAGTAAAACATGCCAAGATAACATGTTTGTGATGCATTGCATATGTTTGGATCGGATGTTAATCCAAACACGAGAAATGAGGGACGTTTCATACTTGAAGTGATGAAACGTGCCTCATTTTTTTGTCACCGACACCTTTGATCATGCATGATAAGGTGGAGGTTCATCGAGTCCTATGTGTTACTTGTGCATTCATCAAAATTGTGCAAGCTCGATTCTTTGGCCATCAAGCATAGAGATGCGTGATTGATGGCTCGAGAGCTAAGCACTACACTTCTTTGAGCTTGAGACATGATAAGGAGTGTGGTTGCACACACATTTTCTTGAAAATACACTGCCATGCCTCTGTTTGTGCTCTATTGCAGCAAAAGGAGAAATTGCAGGAAGCAGTGGCCGACCGGCCATCAAAGCTGTCGACCAGCTACCAAGTTTGTCGATCGGCAAATTGGCTGATAACCATTAACTTTGGCCGATGGCCATTCCTCTTGGCCGACCACCCTTCAGCATGTCCATAAGGTGGATCAGAAGCATCTTGGAAGTTGGCACAATGTTCAGAAGTCCAAAACAGTGCAAACAGAGGCATCATGAGGCACGACAGTGGATTTCCGAGTGAAGCCGACCGAGCATGCATCTCTTCATTGCCCGCGAGGCCATTTCACTGCTTATGATTAGTTTGCATGATTAGTCATTCAATTTGTTGTGTAATATCTCAACTAGCTTAGTATAGCTATTTGATTCAATTCGGTTGTGTAATAATTAATTAGCTAAGTTAGCTAATTAGTTTGGTTTGTAATAATTAGTTTAATTAGCGTAGCTAGTTAGCTTACTATTCGGACCCTCTATCGAGAGGGCAAATTTTGTAATAAGTGTGCGTGTGTGCGATGCATGTCTTCTAACCCCATTTCTTTCTCCCTTTCACTTATCAGCTTTTGATGGTTAGTTTTAAGGCATGTTTCAATTAGCATACTTATGCTTCGCATGTTTGCATTCATCTATCTGTCTTGCATGCACCGGGCTCGGCGCATCATTCAAACCGCATTGTATTTCAATACACTTTCTTGAATACGTGTTTCAAAGCATGTTATCAAGTGTTGCATTCATATGTCATTCTAGATAGCCGAGCCTATTTTAGTTGCATTTTTGCGTGTGTTGCATTAGGCATTCTTGACATAGCTAGGGTCATGCATTGATTTCTAACTAGCTTTTGCTTTGGCTCGGAGTACACTGTGAGTGTTTACGTTTTAGCATTCTTGCATGTGTGTAAGTGACTACCATGATAGCATGCTTGCCATGAGGCTAATTGCTTAAATGATTAACTGCTTGAATGCCTGTGGATGAAGGCTTCATTGCTTGAATTGAAACAATTCATCGAAATGTGCATTTTAAGCCCACTTGAAGTGGCAAAATCATGTTTTTCTAAGCCCACTTGAGGGTGGAAAATCTACATTTTAGCCTACTTGAGGGTAGCAACTTCAAACCATTTTTCGAAAAATAAACATGAGATGTTTTGTTCCAAATTGAGTGATTTAGTTTATACTTGTATGCTGTGCGCATCACATAGTAAGCTAGCTAATGAACCGGAATAAGAACACATGTGTTTTCAAAAACAACATATCATGTTAGTAGAGCCCGATCTTTGATCGGGCAAGGGAGGGTGCTCATTTCATGACCTTCCACCCTCGTACCCAAGTTTTCGAGCCGAGGCAACTTTGGTGATGACGAACACGTGGCCTTAGGCATGAGTCAGGGTTTCCTAAATTTCCCAAAATAAAACATTTAGGTGGCGACTCTGAAATTTGGCAAAGCAGTCCATGTTTGGCGCTTTTTGATTAAAATCGATTTTCTAAAATTATTTGCTGGATTTGGACTCTTTGGTGATTTATCAGTCTTACATTGCACTTTGTGAGATTAGATTCAGAATCGTGATAGGAGTCTGAACTGTAGTAGCTAGAACTACGATTCGCGCCCTCGTGCGCGGAGCGGAGTTCGAGCGGTCTATACATGCATGCAGAGGAGAAGAGAATGAGGGGCTCCAGGAGGAGTCAGGATAATTAGGGGGACAGTAAAAGACAGAAGGGTTCTAATCCCTAGCCGTCTTTGGGAGCTCAGTCGAGGTTTACTTTTCGAGTGCTGAGTTCGGGTTCTGGAAAGGGTGGCCCAGGAGATTTTACTTGTTTTAAGTGTGGTTAGTTAGGCCACAAGTCTCCAACTTGCCCACAGAGAGAAGAAGGGCAGTGAGCAGCATTGTCTTCAGCTCGTTCTCTAGGCCAAGGTCAAGGGAGAGGCCAGCCACTCACTTGCTATCAGTGTGGGCAAGCAGGGCACTTGAAGAGGTTTTTCCCACAGCTGGGTAACATGTTTGGTGCGTTTGGTTCGAGGCAAACACAAAGCTCGTAGCCAACACAGTTAGCATAGGCCTCAAGGGCCAATCAAGGAGCCTCTTCGGCTTAGTCCGTGCAGCAAGCTTATGCTCTAAGAGGTGAACAAGTAGATCAAAGGCCAACAGAACATGTGCTAACAAGGCGTGTATATGCTGTTACTGCGCCAGATCTTGTATCGGTTCCATCAGTAGTGAGAGGTACCTTTTTGTTTTGCAATTTTGTTGCTAATGTGTTGATTAATACGGGTGCACCCCATTCTTTTATCTCGTCTGCATTTGCATCGGTTTTGGGATTGGAGTTGGCACAATTAGCATCTCCTATTTGCATAGAGTCACCTATTGGTGGTGAGGTCATCTTAAAACAGGGATGTTGGGGTTGTGACATAGAGGTCGCCGTTTGTCGACTCCCATTTTCATTTGTATTGCTTGACACGTCTAGTTTTAATGTTATTTTGGGTATGGACTGGTTATCATCATACCGGGCTGTTATAGATTGCTATCGTCAGAAAGTTACTATATGTACCTCGAGCGGTGGCTGTTTTTATTTCTTGGGGGACCAGGTGTAGACACCCCATTTTTGACCGACCTTAAGACTTAGACGTCGCCGATTGAGCGCTCGGTGATGATGCATATTGTGCTCGTTCTGAGGTCACAGAGTCTCGGTTGAGAGCCTTGCCTCTGGACTTCGGGACTCTTTTGTGCTTTGTCTCAGTTTGCGAACCAGGACCTGTTTTCTCTGTTTTCTCATCCCGAAGGGAGGGAGAGGTCTCAAAGACCATCTCTCAGTGGCCATAGGCTACGTTTCGTGGTTGTAGGCCACTATTCCCGTTTGGAGACTAGTTTCCGGTTTTCGGAACCATCGGTCGTGCGCCTTGGTTCGGGACCGCTTAACTTTCTCCATTTGCTCCGGTTTTTGGCACACACCTTGTTTCCTCTCCTTAGAGGGACACTGTGGCCCGGGAGACCACTTTTGTGGTCATACGCCACCTCCGGTGCTTAATAGTCCGTTTTTGGGGCCCCCGGCTGCGCATTTTGGCCCCCAAACCCTCGTTTCGCATCGGTGTGGGTTCATTTTTGGCATGGACCCTAGTTTCATTGTTAGGAAGGTGGTAGTAGGGTTGGAGACCAACTTTTCTTCTTGGAGACCACCTTTCCTTGGTCGGCCGATTTTTCTTGGCAGGTAGATGGTCTCCCTCATTTTTGATCCATATTTTCGGGTCTCCCATACCACCATTGTGTTGCATTCATCTGAGAGGCCACCAATCTGGTATGGCCGACCACCTTTTCTACCTGACCCTTTTGACCCCTTGGTCTCCCTCACTTTTGAGCCACAATTTTGGGTCTCCCATACCACCACTAAGCTGCATTCACCTGGAAGACCACCAATCTGGGCTGGCTGACCACCTTTTCAACTTGAACCTTTTGACCCCTGGTCGCCCGACCAGGGAGAGTGGCCGGCCGACCACCTTAACTGGTCGACCTGCTTCCTGCTTTTTGGTCTCATTGAATGTGTTCCAGCTGTGCCAGCTAGGAGCCATTTGATGCATCCTCCATACACATGTATGAAGGATGTTTAAAGCTTCTTTGAGAAGCTTTGGCCTCTCTTCTCTATAAAAGGAGGCCTCCTCCTCCATTGCAAGGGTTGAACAAGTGGTCTAGAGCATACATACACTTCCCTCCATGTCTCTCTCCTTGAAGCTTCAAACTCCATTGTTCTTGCACCCATTGCACTACACCTCCAAGCACAACACCTCCACTACCATCCTAAGTACCTTGGATCTATTTTTTAGAGGTTGAGAGCTCACTTTCTTGGTCCAGAAGTTGCTGGAGTTATTGGCTACAAGGGTAATTCTCTATTTCCCTCTTTTGGTCCTTATTTTGCTTCATTCTTTAGCCTTATTTGCAAGCATTTTTGGACTTTGTCATAAACTAAAAAAAGTCTTATTTTGAGCTCCTCTTCAATTTTAATTAAGGTCATTGTTCTGTTGGGAGTCATCTACCCCCTTGCATGCTTCATTTCCTCATGTTTTGAGCTATGCATTAGAGCATTTGTGTTGGCCTTGGTTTGGCCTTTTAGCCACTGAAATCCAGTAGATTTTTAGTGGCTAACATGTGTCTTTGAGTCTCAAAATCAGAGAGGGGTGACCATCTCACCCCTTGTTTTGTTTACTAGCTTTATTGGCCTTACAAAGGAGCCCCTATTTGCATGTTTTGAAGCCATGTTTCAAGCCATTATTTGTGAGTTTTATGACCTGCATAAGCTCTTTCTAGAGCCCTTTTGGCCATTTTGAATGTCTATTATGTATGTGTAGAGCAATCCTATTCAAGGCCTTTCAAAGGGGCTTTTACTTGCATGCTTCCTAGCTTCATTTCAGGCCATTTCTGATGAGTTTTAGGACCCTCATAACCTCTTTCAAGAGGTGGTTTTTCCATTTTGCATGTCTATCTTGCATGTGTAGAACAACCCTCTTATTGGTCCTTCAAAGGGACACATCATTCTTGCATGCATTGACTGAGTTTCAGTGGGTTTTTGGGCATATTTTGGCATGGCATACTTCTATTTTTGGCTGCTTTGGTGAGCTCTCATATGCTTCATATAGTTGTAGTACAACTCATGGTTCACTAGCTTTTTTTACATGCTTTGTTGACCCTTGATTCTAGCACATTTTGACTATGTCTTAAACTGATTTTGTGCATATTTTGGACTGCCCTAGCTCTGTTTTTGGGTCTCATGGTCGAATGATGCTTGTTTTGCATGCTTGTAGTTCAATACACTTGCCTAGCTTTGAGATTTGAGGTCTATTGCATGCATATACTCAGGTGTTTTCATCCTTTGGGGTCATTTTGCATCGTATTTCAGAGCTTATGTGAATGCCATATTTCCATGTTTTCTCCTCTTTAAGTGTGCTTGAGAGTTGTGCATGAATGCCTTGTTTTTCGACCATTGAATGAGCTCCATTTCTTTGCATTCTGAGCCATCATTTTAGGCCATTTCCCCACTGTTTCAGACCTGCCTAGGGTTTGTTTAGGGTTGGTTTTGCCACTGGTGCATTGCTTTGTGTACCTCTAGTGTGACGCACTTCACTAGTTTCGGTATTCGGACCATCTAGCTTGCATTGTGTGACATGCTTGTATGTTTTAGGACCATCTTTTATGCCATTTCAAAGTTGTATCATGTGCCATCCTATGCCATATTTCATTCCTTGCCATGCCTTGTTAGAGTTGCATGTTGCCTTAGGATCGGTCCTTTGCATCCGTGCATGTTTGCATGTATTTCGGTTGTCTCATTTCCATCATATGGCCATTGATTTGAGTGGGGATGAGGTCCACTCACTTTAGTTTAAGTCCATATTGCATTGCGTATGCCATATAGTTCGTGTGCATTGAGTATGCCATTCTTAGTTCATAGCATTGCGTATGCTAGGTTGCATGTGTGCATATCATCCCTCGCATGCCAGCATGATTAGGTTGCATTGCATTTAGGGTTGCATGTTAGTCGCATTGTGTATGCCATCTCATTGCATTGTGTTTGGAGTAGGGTTAGTCCAAGCACAGGAAACGAGGGGCGTTTCGTACTCAAAGTGACGAAACGTGTCTTAATTCCTGGTCGCCGATACTCCGGATTACCCATGATGGAGTCTAGGCCTTGTTGTGTTGTCATGTGCATTCATTTCACATCGAGTCGTGCAATTCGACTCCTCGGCCATCATGCATCGAGATTCATGATTGGTGGCACGAGGATCGAGGTGTGCACACATATGTGAAAATACTTTGTCATGCCCCTTTCTTGCTCTCTGTTATAGCAAATAAGAAATTAGCAGCCTTTTAGAGCTTTGCACAACATTCCGGGATTAATTGCAAAACAGAGGCAAATTGGGGCATCGCGAGGAATTTCCCGACGAGGCGACTCGAGCATGCATGCATCTTTCATCATTCGGAACAAGAGCTGAGGCGGTCCATGGATTTGCATATTAGTTTATTTTGCTTTCCTAGTTAATTTGTTAATTAATTAGGCTTTTGTAATATTTAATTATTTATCTGGACTGTATTATTTATTCGGACCCTCTGAGCGAGGGCACAATTGTAATAAGTGTGCGTGTGTGTGATGTATGTCTTCCAACCCCACGTCTTTCTCCCTTTTATTTACCGGCTTATGATGGTTAGATTAGGGCATGTTTCAATTAGCATACTTATGTTCGCATGTTTGCATTCATTCATCTGTTTTGCATGCACCGGGCTCGGCGCATCATACTAACTGCATCGTATTTCAATTCCAAGTTGAATACGTGTTAGCTGTAGCATCTCATATGCCATTCTTAGGATAGTTGAGCCTATTTCTAGTTGCATTTTGCATGTGTTGCATTGTCCATCTTAACATGAACTAGGATCATGCATTGATTACTAACTAGTTTCTGTTTTGGCTCGGAGTACTCAGTAAGTGTTTATGCTTTAGCATCCTTGCATGCATGTGAGTGACTGCCATGATAGCATGTTTACCATGAGGCTAACTGCTTATGTGATATACCTGCCTGACTGCCTGTGGGTGAAGGTTGGATTATCTGAATTGGAATAATGCATTGACTGTGAGTTTTAAGCCCACTTGAGAGTGGCAAAATCATGTTTTCTAAGCCCACCTGAGGGTGGCAAAATCCGCATTTTAGCCTACTTGCAAGTAGCAAACCGCTTTAAAAAACAAACATGAAATGTTTTGTTCCAACTTAGGCGATCCAGTCTATATTTGTATGCTGTGCGCATCACGTAGTAAATCTAGGCTAATAACTGGAATAAGAGCACATATTGTTTTCAAAACTTGATATCATGGTTAGTAGAGGCCGATCTTGATTGGGCGAGCGGGGGTGCTCACGAAGTGACCTTTCCCAATCGTACCCAAGTTCCTGAGCTGAGGCAACTTTGGTGATGACGGACACGTGGCCTTAGGCAACGAGTCAGGGTTTCCTAAATTCTCCCAAAATAAATATTTAGGTGGCGACTCTGTATCTGGCAAAGCAGTCCATGTTTGGCACTTCTTTCAAAAAATCTGTTTTCAAAAACGATATGCCGAATTTGGATTCTTTGATGATTCATCGGTCTTGCATTGCACTCTGCGAGATTAGATACAGGACCGTGGCATTGAGTCCTGAACTGTAGTGAGCCTAATGAACAAAACAGGATTCCCTTCCGGGACGTTCGGGGACGTTTACAGTTTTTGGCGACTCTGCTGAGGATGTTAGAGAACTTGACTCGAACTCATGATATCTTGTTTTGATTACACTTATGTATTTCTTTGCATTGCATGTGCATTGGTGCGCCTAGGACACCGTGTTTGCCGTATGCTATTCCTGAACGGTTTGCCGGAGGCTTGCTTCGAGAAGCGTGCCATAAGGCTGACCGGTTGCGGGCTCTACCATGACGAGAACACAAACCCCGGTTTTTATCGGGGCACCCTTTTTGACCATTCAACCTAGTGCATATTCGGAATCCATAGTGACCATTCCAAGCTAGGACGGGTTGCTTACCCGATTATAGGTTGTTTGAAACCGCTGCGTGCGTAGTGAAACCCTAGTTCCTGACAAAATAGGACAGGGAAACCTTACCCCAACATAAGGGTGTTTTGGGTCTCACTTGTTTGATATGTGCTTTAGAGTGTGTCTCTACAGGAATGCATGTATCAGTTTACAAGTTTGGGCATCAGGCCTGCGGGCACCAATTCAGTATTTTCGAAATCAGTTATCAGCGAGTATCAGATTCAGTTTTGGGGACAGTGATTTGGGAACAATGATCAGTACTTGAGAACAGTGTATTTCAGCTTATCAACTGTGTGTTGTGATGCCCAACTGTGTGTTGTGTGTTTATTTTAAGCCGTTATGCTGTCCGTTTGTCTGGTTGTTTATTTCCTTATTATTGCTTTATTTATCTTTTTGCTAGGTAGTTTAGCATAATTGCTTCAGACCAAGCAGATATTTCCCAAGCACTCTGGACAAGAGGTCGCCGATTCAATCGATTTGAGGATCTGGTTGACGGACAACCAGTGTTCCGTTCTCTACCCCTAGTTGTGAGACGGAGGTCGAGAAGACGCAGTGTATCCGAGCAGAGGTTGTCAAAGCAGTAGTTTACCCCATCAGTGGACAATCGGGTTGAGGTCTCAATTGTTGCCATAGAGATAGACCTACAGGTAGTTCAGATAGATCAGGGTAGTATGGCAGGAATGACAAGAGTTGAGGAAATGATGTGTCAGATGCAGGAGACCATGAGAGCCATGCAGCATGACGCTGTTCGTCGAGATGAGTTTGCCAAACAATAGGCCAAGATCATGGCCCAGCAGGCAAAGTTAATTGCCAGGCTGCAACAACAAACCGGGGCATCTATTTCACACCAAGCTCCTCCCCTACCAGGAGTTCCAGCACCCGGGGAGGCACCAAATGTCCAGGGAGATATGGATATTCCGACAGGACCAGCTCCGCCCCCGATTCTACCTCAACTATCTAAGGCACCTACGCCTGTCAATCAACCGGACTGTCCCTTTGAGTTCGAGGTGGACCATACAGCGTTAAAGTTGAGCAAGCTTGAGAAGTTGTTCAAGAAATCCCAGGGGGTAAAGTCCATCCCAGACATTGAGGACGGATATACTGACGTGGCTGTGACGCTGCCAGATAGGTTCAAAATGCCACAAATCGACCGCTTTGACAGATCTGGGGATCCCATGGTGTATCTCCGGTTATTCTCAGATATACTGCGACCGATGGGCCTTACCAAACCGCAGAAGCTTTCATTATTCGGCCGGACCTTATCGTGTGTGGCCGCTATCTGGTACGCAAAATTAGAAGACGATGTTAAGCGGAACTGGGATGAGATGGCCGAGGCCTTCATTGCACAGTACTCCTATAACACTCAAATCGAGATTACAACCCGTGGTCTTGAGATGACAAGGCAAGAGCCTAAGGAGAGCTTTTCGGATTTTATAGCCAGGTGGAGGGCCAAGGCCTCAATGATGACCCTAAGGCCCATTGATAAAGATCAAATTCGGATGATTGTGCGCAATCTCCAACCCAAACTGATGCAGAAAATGATCGTGCTCCCCTTCCCTACCTTTTCAGATTTGCATGAGATGGGGGTACAAATTGAAGATGCTATGAAACAAGGTCTGATTGACCAAGACAGAGAGCAACCCAGAAGAACCTTCAACCGCAACAACAATACAGGCACCAGCAATGCCGCAAATGCTAGAGCTTCAGAAGTAAGCATGGTCACCACTATTCTCCCTCCAAGACCCATGGCAGCTACACCTTTCTTCGGCGCGTCCGGAAGCAACACACAAACCCCTAAATACCAACCTCGAGGCCATAGAACCTTCACACCTTTATATATGCCCCTGTCCAAAGCTCTGGGGGTATTAATCAAGAAAGGGCACTTAAAGCCCCTGGAGCCGAGGCCATTGCCAAATCCACTCCCTCCCTCTCATAACCCAGCAAAATACTGTGCATATCACCAACAACATGGTCACGACACTGACCAATGTTTTAGATTGCGTCATGAGATTCAAGATCTCGTTGACAAGCAGGTGATTGTGCCTCCAGAAAAACCCAATGTCACAACAAATCCCCTCTCACCGCACAACCAAGCTCTACCTCCCAAACGTATCAACTTCATCCAGACTGGGGTCGTGTCTTACGATCCTAGCATATACATCACCCCATCCCACCTACCCAAGCTGAAGGTGCTCATTCCTGATTGCACTGACTTGTGCATGTTGGACATCTCCCGAACCCAACCCGAACCATTGGTGGTGACTATCGAAGACAGAACAGGGGAGATTTCAGCGGAGAATGGGATTGTTGAGCCAGAGTTTGAGGAATCTAGGAGTTTTGTTGAGGAGGTATACAGTCCGAGTGACTACATTTTATCAGTAGGCCAGGTTGGGCCAAATGTGAAATTGCTGGTAGGGGCAGAGCTTTGTGTGATACAGGGGGATGAATCTGGTCAGAGGGCAGATGACTTGGCAGCTGTGGAAGGGGACTTTGCTAACCTCCAAATTTTCAATGAACAAGATCCAGAGGGCATGGTAGTCAACTGGTCAGATTTTGAGGAGTCAACAGAGGTCACCGGGTGGCTTAATGACCTACCAGATGTTATCGACGAAACTCAGTTGGAACGGGGCCTGGCAGGGGTAAGAACATCAGTTGTGGCCAGAAGGGCCGGAAATTATAATGCATCGCCGGAGAGCGCCGGTGCTAAGAATTTCGCTCAGGATTTGGGCATTGTGAATACAGGAAGTGTTGAACAGCCAACTGTACTGACACAGTTGGAACAAGAAAGGTTCGGGGATTCTGAGAGAATCAGGAAAGCTAAGGCCCCTAAGGGGACTAAAAGTGTTGTGTGGACGAGGATAGAGAATGCTGCAAGCATGTGGACGGAAAGTACTGCAAGTATAATTATACCGGAGCTGGACAGGTGTCTGTTGGCTGCCGACGGAATGTGGTGGGAAGACGATAATCTATGTCTTGCCCACACGGATGAGGATTGAGAGAGTAACCAGCCAGACGATACCTGGTACATCGGCGAAGTCGATCATATGACTAGAAGCGGGCGGTATTTCAGGCCCCTACATCTAGATTAGCTAGAGGCGTCTGGGAAAGATAAGGAGGCCGAGAAACAGAAAGAGAAGTAACTCGAAGAAGAGGCTGTACTGAAGCAGTTGAAAAAGATACAGGCAGACATCTCCACCTGGGGACTGCTTATGGCATCGCGAGTACATCGACAAGCTGTCTTATCGGCCATGGACAAGGCCAAGCTCTCAATAGACACCACGCCTGAAAAGCTGGTGGGCTTAGTTTTTCCAGGAGTGGCTACCCCAATGTTGACTTTCTCCGACAAATAATTGCCACCTGAGGGTGCGAACCATAACAAGCCACTCCACATCTCTGTGGAGTGCAAAAACAAATGGATACCCGTGGTGCTTGTCGACACAGGGTCCACCATCAATGTGTGCCCGGCAAGGACTGCATATGCAATCGGTTTAAAGATCGCAGACTTTGTGCCTACAGCCCAGGTGATTTGGGCATATGATAACACAAGTAGAGAAGTAATGGGGACAGTGAAAATTCAGACCAAGGTTGGGCCGGGACAACATGAGGTAGACTTTCACATCTTAGAAGTTCCTACAACCTTCAATCTACTTTTGGGGCGGCCGTGGTTGCACCAAGTAAATGCAGTTTCGTCCACCTTGCATCAGATGGTGAAATACCCCCATGGGAAGGGAGTAGCCATCGTTTTTGGAAATTCGTCGATCCATCCATCGCCAGAAGTATCTATGCCAGTTTTGGAAATTGAGCACGGTATGGAGGATGTGTTCATGTCGGGTTTTACCCTAGCTGAGGCTCGGGTCGTGTAGAACATCTTAGCTGTTAATGAAGGGGTGTATGTTAGCGCACAATCAGTATACCTCATGAACAAGCTTCAACACATCCCCGGGATGGGATTGGAAAAGAGCGGCCGAAAGGGCGTTGCAGCGTTAGCCGAAGTGCCACACAACCCACACACCTTTGGCCTGGGTTATCTGCCCACAAAGAGGATTGGATAAGGAAAGGTAAGGAGATGGTTGGGAGATCCAGAGTGAAGCAGGCGGGGAAGCCTTTTGAGCTGATGCATAGACCCATTCAGGGTACCCTAAATGGACGCTTCGTCCAGAAGGGGGAGGACTTTCCGTTTTGTGGCTTCCCAGAGCCGTGGATAAACGAAGAGAAGCGCTGTGTGCCAGGGTTTGAAATTTTCTTTGACCTACAGTTATCCGGGGATGATGTTGCCGAAGAGTATACGGACCCATTAGCTGAGGCTGAGCAGAGCAAGAAAGTGGAGTCTGAGGACGCCGAAAGTGAACTGGGGGTAACGCTGCCGTGTCCACTTTCAGATCCTCCGATCGAACAGAATTGCTTGGGGGATAACTTCTCGGTATGCGTGATGGGGAATGCAACGGCTGCGGGCCTACCAGCAAAACATTTTGGATGCATCTATCGCACCGTCTCTCATTTGGTAGTATGAAGAGGGGTTTTTGTCAAGCAGCACCGAGTCAGGTAGTGAGCCAGAATCTGATTCCTCCGAATCTGTTGAGTTGGAATTAGGTTCCAGCTCGACTGAGTCTGAGTTCGGTATTCCTGGAAGTGATAACCCAGATGCCACAGTCCTGTCCAGGTCGTCTTTTTCTTTCTTTTTTGAGTCTGTTGTAACCGAAGAATCGAACGATTTGGATGTGCTTAATGAGAATGATGTGGCTGTGGTTTTTGAGTACTTTTCTATGCCCTTGATTTATTGCATTAACTCAAACTTTCAGAATTTTGATGAAAACGACGAGGAAGAAATTCCTCCGGTTTTGCAACGCTTAATTGAACAAGAGCAGGAAAGATTTGTTAAACCTTTAATGGATGAAATCACTACTGTGAATATTGGTACTGAAGAGGACCCGCGGCTGGTCCAGATCGGGTCCACGTTGTCTTCGGAGGAACGCGAGCGCTTAGTCACTTTATTAAAACATTTCAAAGATGTTTTCGCGTGGTCCTACGAAGACATGCCTGGAATCGATCCTGAGATTGTACAGCACCGGATCCCTCTTGACCCTGAGGCCCAACCCATTAAACAAAAACTCAGAAGGATCCGCCCGGACTGGGCTCTCAAGATCAAAGAAGAGGTCACCAAGCAAATTGACGCAGGGTTCCTGCTGGTATCCAAATACCTGACTTGGTTGGCTAACATTGTTCCAGTGCCGAAGAAGGATGGCAGGATCCGGATATGCGTGGATTTCAGGGATTTAAATAGAGCCAGTCTGAAGGGCGACTTTCCCTTGCCGCATATTGATGAGTTAGTGGACTTCACAACGGGGCATGCTTTGCTTTCGTTCATGGATGGCTTCTCAGGCTATAATCAGATTGTAATGGCACCTGAAGACCGGGAGAAGACTGCTTTCACCACCAGTGGGGACCCTCACTTCTGAGTGATCTTTGTTTGGGTTGAAGAACGCTGGAGCTACATATCAACGAGCCGTGACCACAATATTACACGACATGATCCACAAAGAGGTTGAGGTGTATGTGGACGACATGATTGTCAAGTCCAAAGAAAGAGAGGGCCACTGCACCGCCTTGCAAAAGTTCTTTCAAAGGATTAGAGAATTTCGGTTGAGGCTGAATCCTCAGAAGTGTACGTTTGGTGTTACAGCAGTGAAAATGCTGGGGTTTCTGATTACACAGAGAGGTATCGAAGTCGACCCTTCCAAAATCAAGGCCATCTTAGAAATGCCACCACTAAGGACTGAAAAGGAGGTGCGAGGTTTTTTGGGTAAAGTGCAATTCATAAGACGGTTTATCTCAAAATTAACCTTGACTTGTGAACCACTTTTTGGCCTCCTGAAGAAAGGAAAGAAATTCTAATGGGACGGCCGATGCCAAGCTACTTTTGAACAGATCAAGGAATACTTACAGAACCCACCCGTGTTGTCACCGCCAGAGCCGGGGAGACCGTTGATTTTGTATCTTTCAGTAACTGAGACTACAATGGGCTGCATGCTCGCACAAGAATCAGAGGACAAAGTGGAGACAGCCATCTACTACCTGAGCAAGAAAATGCTGGAGTATGAGACTCGCTACACACCATTGGAAAAGGCTTGCTTAGCCTTGGTATGGGTTACCAAGAAGCTACGGCACTACCTGTTAGCTCACTCTGTAATGTTGGTTTCAAGATTAGATCCCATCAAATATCTATTTGAGAAACCGGTGCTTACGGGTAGGCTAGCTCGTTGGTTGCTATTGTTTTCCGAATTCAATTTGAAATATGTGACGCGCAAGTTAGTCAAGGGAAGAACGGTAGCAGAGTTCTCAGCCGATCATCCAGTAGAAGGAGGTGAAGCAGTTGAGTACTTATTTCCAGATGAGGCCATTTTGCATATCGACGACGAGTTTTGGACGATGTACTTTGACGGAGCGTCAAACCAGCACGGGTATGGGATAGGAGTGTTGCTGATAGCACCCGACAACTCCCGTATCCCTCTAGCATTCAAACTCTGGTTCAAAGTCTCGAACAACGAAGCAGAATATGAGGTATGCATTGCCGGTCTAGAAGCAGCCTTGGAATTAGGGGCAAAACGGTTGGACGTCATCGGGGACTCGAACCTTGTTGTATCTCAAGCGAAAGGAGATTGGAAAGTCAAAGAAGAAAAGATGATTATGTATCACTAGATCTTGGACTTGTTAATTCCTCGGTTTGAGAAGCTAAACTTTGCTCATCTGTTAAGAGAGAACAACAGGTTCGCAGATTTATTAGCAACTCTATCTTCCATGATAGACATCTCGTTTGGAGTCTGGATGCGTCCAGTCATTATCGACCAAAAATTTGTGCCGGCTTACGAGTCGATTGCCGCTATAGATGAGGTTCAAGATGAGAACCCCTGGTATTACGATATTTGGAATTTCTTGGAAAAAGAAGCATATCCACCAGGGGCAAATGCCAAGGATAAAAGGGCAATCAAGAGAATGGCCGTTCAGTTCATTATCTGCGGAGGTAAATTGTATAAGAGAGGTCATCTGGGAATGCATAAGCTGTGCGTTGAAGCTGAAGAATCAAAACGCCTGATAGAGGCCATCCATGGAGGGGAATACGGTGCGCATATGAACGGGGTAATGCTAGCGTGGAAGATCCTCAGACAAGGTTATTATTGGTCCACCATAGAGGAGGATTGTATCGGCTTTGTTCGGCGATGCCACAAGTGTCAGATCCATGCAAACCGCATGAACATTTCGCCGTCGAAGCTATACAATATGATTTCGCCATGGCCATTTTCAGTTTGGGAAATCGATGTGATCGGGGCTGTCACTCCGAAGGGGTCGAATGGGCATGAGTTCATCCTGGTCGTGATAGATTACTTCACAAAGTGGGTTGAGGCCCAATCCTACGCGGTGTTGAAAGCGTCGCACGTTGCAAAGTTTATTAGAAACAACATCATCTGTCGTTATTGGATTCCAAACGAGGTCATTTCAGATAATGGTTCCCACTTCAAGATAGAAGTGATTGACTTGCTGGAGAAATACAACGTGGCTTTTCATAAGTCATCCACCATTCGGCCGCAGACCAATGGAGCGGTCAAGGCTGCCAAGAAGAATATCAAACACATATTGCAGAAGATGGTGGAAACCTACTGGGATTGGCCAGATAAGCTGCCGTTTGCTCTGTGGGGTTACCGGACCTCAATTAGGACTTTTGCTGGGGCGACTCCGTATTCATTAGTTTATGGGATGGAGGCCGTTCTATCTATTGAGACTGAGGTTCCGTCTTTGAGTCTTGGTGAGTGTCGGATAAGCCGAAAGATTAGCGATGAAAGCGATTTGAAAAACTCATGCTCTTTGACGAGCGCAGACTGAAAGCACTGTACCATGTTCAAGGTTATCAGCGCAGAATTGCCAGGGCTTTCAACAAGAAAGTTAAGTCCCGGAATTTGAAGGAAGGAGATTTGGTGCTCAAAGACAACCGAGCTCCCATCCATGACCCAAGGGGCAAGTTCAGACCCAATTGGACTGGTCCCTACATCATTAAGTCTATCTGGTCAGGTGGAGCTGTGGTTCGGATGGACCTAGATGGCCTAGAGTTCTCCCAACCGATCAACATGGACAAATTGAAGAAATATTACCCCTGAGAGGCTCGCTAGGCCGAAAACCCGAAAGGGCGACCTAGGCAAAAGTTAGAGCACAAAAAAATTTGAAATGATGAAAACTGAGCTCGCAAGGTTGAAAACCCGCAAATGGCGGCCTTGGCAAAAGTTAGAGCGTAAAAGGAGAGTGAAAATACTCGAGTGAACCTGAGCTTGAACTATGTAAGGCTTGATTCCCATCTTTGGGATACGTAGGAAACTTTATCTTGAAGTTCAGCCATAAACTTTTCCCCGATCAACTTTGTCCATTTGATCATCTCGGCCATCTTTGTCTATTCAGCATTCAAGAGTTCGGTTATGATCTCCGGTGCAGTGCTTTTCAAACTAGGGGCAACTTTTCGTTGCTGTGCAGTGCCACGGTACTATTCAGACTAGGGGCAATTTTCCAATTGTTGGGATCCGGGGTTGTGCATCTCAGTGACAAATTTCAAGCATGTCCAGTTCTGATCTATATCGAAAATGGTTTTAAAAAGTTTTAATAAAAGTTGACTTTGTTCAAAATTAATCTTTTTACAACTTAGACCATTTTTGGACCAAAGCGAAAAATTTTCAGTACCCACAACCTTCAATTTCATTGATTTCAATACAGAGTTCTCCTGCTCTTGCATACAAATTGAAGTTGCTTTTGGTTACATTCATAAAGAAAACTTGAAAGTACTAATAAAGCAATAAATCCAGGGCATAGATAAGTCAGGTGTTCCTGCGCCCCCTCCCAGAGCTGGTCGAAGCCTCTAATGCCAAAGTGGGCCCTTCCTGTGCCTCTTCATTGAGCCAATCCAAGCACTCATTAGACAAAGTGCAACTAAAAGTAAGAGCGAGGGCCAGGAGCTCTCTAGTCCTCCATGCTGTGGCATACCGGGCAAGCTGTGCGCCTCGGGCTGGGAATGCAGCAGGGTACTCTATCCCCTCTGGCGGGCAAGTCTGATCATGTCCGAACTGGCGCCGGAACCGGAACGGAAAATAGAAGACACAGTGTGTCATGCTAATCAGTTGAATCCCAGGTTGATGGGTCATGTTGTAACTCATTGCCGGTAGGTTGAGCCAAGGACAGTGCCAAACAATACAGTCTGAAGACAAACCGCACATCCAGTTGTACCACCACCCCTCATCCAGGGCATCGACCAGACGTTGTCGAAAAAAGTAGTTGTGAGCTGAGAATGATGGGCAAGACTCCACAATCTGTAACTTGTCCATTAACCACACCTGGGGAGGGATGAAAAATGAGAGAATAAAGAGTAGAGAGATGTACGATGAGAGAAAAGTAAGAAAAGGGTTTTGTGAGAAAAACCGAGCCTGAGGGCCGAGTGATGTGAGCAATACATATGTGTGATTGGGTGGGAAACATTACCTGCAATTGTAGTGGGCTCCCCGCAAGCCTAGCTGTCTCCCGGCGATGAAAAGCGTCTAAGCCCATCAATGTCTCAGCAAATGTCATGGCAATGTAGTTTTTGCCCTCTTTCAGGCCCTCGGCCACCTCAATCAAACGAGTGCTAAACCCACTGGAGCCCGGGGCAAGCAAGAAATGAGATAGCAAGCATAAACAAACCGCGTGTCGCCGATATCCCTGCCAATGATGGTCGCCACGGTCACCAGCATCAGAGAACCGGCAAACCAAGCTTGGGATGTCCAGCTTCCCGTCATGAATCAATGATCGAGTGTCATGCAAAGTGAGGCTGCACATTTGTCCTAGGGCTTGGACGTGGCCAAATCGGAGTTGAGGAAAGATTTCCTCGTTGCGCTCTGACTCCATCTAAGCTTGGAAATTCTCGAAAGTAGGACACATCTCTTGCCCGCTAAAGCTAAAGACGTGTGTTACCAGATTCCAAAACCTTGTTGCGGCATGGAGGAAAGGAAGATGCAGCGGAGTACGGCCAGCATGAATAGTGCATTCAAGCCGAAGCCCCGGAAGTTCAACTTTTCCGAGCCATCTAGAGAAGCAATCCAAGCTGTGAGATTTTGGATGAGGAATGCCTCCATTTTGATGCAAAATTGAGATGAAATGAATGAACCACGAGGCTGGAACTTTTAAAGAGGATAAGGCACTGTTCGGGGGGACACGTGTCAAAAAACTGGTGGTTGCCAAACCAAGTGGTCGGCTGACCACCTTTTCTGGTAGTCCGACCACCCCTTGTTCTCCAATGGAAAAAAGCTGGTTGGCTAGCTTCCTTAGGTGGTCGGCCATGGAGAGAATTGTGGCTTTGGTCTTGTCCTAGTCCCCAGAAGAAAGTTCCTAGCATTTCCATGCATTGGGAGTGATGAAGGTGCGAGTATTCCTCTGTTTCGGATGCGTTTTGTCACCTCGATTGTCCAAGATACGTCTGTTTATCGAGTTGTTGTTGAGTTTTGCTTATCAAGTCGAGTTGTTAAGTTTATCGAGTTGTTAAGTTTTGTCTGTTGAAATCGTTGTTCTTTGTTTATCAACATTTCCGGGATTTGCTTATCGAGTTGTAAGCTTGCTAAGGCCTCGTTGTTTCTTAGTAAGATAAGTTGTTTTGGTTGTTATGTCGTTTCACTACCTGACTTGGCAAATTTTTGATTCTCAATTTTCATTCAATCTCATTTTTATGCAAAATGATGCGATGCGATGCTAAGAACATAAAATACAACACTTTTTGAACAAAAGCTATTTCATTCCATCATGCTTCCTTTGTTACAACATTTTACAACAAGGGTACAAGTTTTACAGAAAATAAAACTGCCTAATAATGTACAATGTGCTACAACTACTAGTAAAAAAGGCAAATAAAGTAGGAACATCTGCATCAGTGCTCTCAAGTGCAAGAATAAGAGGCCTTCTTCGTCCTCTTCGGCTGAGAAGTCCCTGCACCATCTCCACCAGCACCACCATCTGAATCGGAGCTGCTGTCCTCGGAACCCTCCTCGGCATCACCTCCGCCCTCAGAACCGGACTCAGAGTCATCCTCTCTGCCTGCAGATGTCTCTGACTGAGGATGCGCAGACTCCTCCTCCTCGTTGGACTCCTCCTCTATGACAGGTGCTCTGCGTTTGCCTTGTCTGCGAGACGAGTCCTCTCTCCCAGCTCCTTGAGAAGGCCTAGATGGCCCGGCCTGTGGCCCAGTATGTAGCGGAGGCATCTGAAAAGGAAGAGGACAATTTGAGTACATTAGCTAGTATGTATATCAGATGCAAATGCAAGAAAACTACATAGAGAAGGTGTATGCAGATACAGTACATGAATGTGGTGTGTGTCAGATGTGCTATATACATACAGTCAATCAATGCAGTGAAATGTTCAAGATCAGCATGTCATCAGAAGTATGATAAATGCAAGAAAACTAAAGAGTACCGGGACACCGACGATGGACAACTGCATCTCTCTCCGCAGGACCATGCCCTCGAGTGAGGCCACCAACCCGAGCAACCCCGCAGTATACTCCGTGGTAGGCTGTAGATGTAAGTGCAAGTCATCAGTAAATGAATGGATGTTCAAGTATCTGAGTGATAAATCAAAGCTGTAAAGCATACCGGTGGCGAATCAGGGTCTCTGACGTATGGGTGACCAGGCATAGGAGGCTCTATCGGAATTGAGTAGGAAGTCCCGTATTGCCATCCTGTCAACTCAGTCGGAATATCTGGCCATCTAGGGTGATGATAAGTCGGGGGAATCGAGGGGACCAGTCCAGCCCCACCTCTCGATGTGTCGGCTCTGCTAGTAGAAGGGATAGCTGCAGCCCGAGCTCGACTCGATGATGGCATGCCAGTAGATCTCCTCGTGGGAGTATGGACACTTGTCAATAGAGGCATCAAGAATGTATGATAGTAAGTCGCGTACTCCCCCTCCTCCAAATGTAGAAATACGTCGGTACCTAACATGGCGCTGTCGACATCCTGGGGAGTGAGCCCCTCAGTGGATCGCATATTGTCCAGAGGTGTTGCGGGGACACTCTGCTTAGGGAAGCCCATAGTCTGGCGCATGAAGCGGTCCCCTGGAAACCAGGCCCTACCAGCTGGCCCCTCAAACAAGATCTTGTACCGAGAAGCGGCCCATCCTCCAGCAAACTGAAATCGGGTGTCTCCACCCAAGGGCGCCCAGGGCCGCCATGTGATCTACGGATAACCAATGCATAAGCCGATTAGAAATCGCAAATGTGCAAGATGAATCAAAGATGAAAGTATGAAGAACTGAGAGTTCTGAATTACCTCAGTTGGCCGCACTGTATCAAAAAACTGTCGCAGGTAGGGTAGAGTCTCCCGAGCTCTCGGCCGGTACTGGCCCTCAAACACGAGCGAGTAAGGAATCATGAGAGACACCTCTACCTCAAGCTTCCGGGCTAGTGTTGGAAAGTACGCGAAAACCCATAGCTGTGGAAAATAGGGCAAAAGCCATTAGAATACAGAATGTTGAGTGCAGAATGTGAATACAAAATGTACAGAGAATACAGAATGCTGAGATTGGAATGCAAAGTGTGCCGTGTGTGCAATGTACAGATAATGAAAAGCAGAAATGTAAACCAAGAGGGCAGAAAGTACCTCCCAGGCTTTTCAATAGCCGCCAACTATGTTCCCCCATCCGCGGGAGGTCACACTCATGTAGCAGTAGAGGGCAGCTAAGCCGGCGCCACCTCGGTCATACTGATTGACCTGCGAGAGGTCTACCAGGGCACTCAGCAAATAAAGTCCAACGGTGTTCCCCCTATCGGAGAATAGAGTGGTCCCGAAAAGGAACATCAAAAACTCTTGAGTGTACTGCGCTATCTCCTTGGGAGTCTCGGGCACCCTCTCTCTGAAATGTGAGGAAAACCAAGTGTACTGGACTCTGCCCGAAGATCTGTCAACTGGTGGGCGAGCTCTCAATAGATAAATCCAGGAAGCCTCTCACTCGCTCATGTCCTCGTCGTAGGGGATCGGCCAGCCTCCCATGTCAAGGCCCATCAGCACGGCAAAATCGAATGGGGTCATAGTCATGTCCCCGGTAGTTGAGAAATGGAAGGAGTTGGTGGTGTCCCACCATCTCTCTACAAGGGCGCCCATCAGGGTCTTGCTCGCTGGATAACGTGATATCCCCATACAGAAGAGTCTGAACCCTACCTGGTCAACCAGGTCGCAAACAGCCTATGGGAGCTCCGCATACCCCTCCTTGGCAATGATCGATCCATAGCCTCGGGTAATACGGGAAGATACCTGCATCCAGAATGAACACATGTATTCAATTTCAAAATAAAGTATATGAGCTGTGTGCAAATTAAATCAGATACAGTGTGTGAGCTGCGTGTTCGACATAAAGTATATGAGCTGTGTGTTCAGAATTGAAGTGTGTGAGCTGCGTGTTCAACATAAAGTATATGAGCTATGTGTTCAGAATTGAAGTGTGTGAGCTGCATATTCAACATAAAGTATATGGGCTATGTGTCAATCTCAAAGTTCGAGCTGTGTGTTCACCTCAAAATTTGGGCTGCGTGTTCAGAAATTCAACAGTTTGGGCTGCGTGTTCAACTCTCAACCAGTGTGTGTTGTGTGTTCACCTCAAAGTGTGAGCTGTGTGTTCAACATCAAGTGTTTGAGCTGTGTGTTCAGGCTTCAAAAATAGTGGGCTGTGTGTTCATCATCAAAGTGTGAACTGTGTGTTCAACATCAAGTCTTTGAGCTGTGTGTTCAGACTTCAAAAACAGTGGGCTGTATGTTCATCTCAAAGTTCGATCTGTGTGTTCAACATCAAGTGTTTGAGCTATGTGTTCAGACTTCAAAAACAGTGGGCTGCGTGTTCATAATCAACAAGTTTGGGCTGTGTGTTCAGATTTCAGAAAATAGTGGACTGTGTGTTCGCCGTCAATAGTGAGCTATGTGTTCATCATCAAAGTGTGAGCTATGTGTTCTGAAATTCGAGTGCTTGGGCTGCATGTCAACTCAACAAGATACTGTACTGTGACCTGTGTGCTAGAGTAAGCAGAAGTATAGTGTGTGAACGCATTCAGAACGAGCAGATAAGCATGCATAGCGAAAGCATGAAATGCACGGAAAATGCAGAATACATTGCGGAAAATGTAAAAGTGAAGTACATACCTCTCGTGCCTGATAAGAGAGGTGGGACTCTGGCTCCCGCAGTAATAGATCTACAGGTGCCCGCTCATCAAAGTCGGTGAAGTGGTAGAAAACGGCCCGAGGAAGGATGTGCGTCGGGGGTCATACCTCTCGGGAATAAATGGCCGAATCCTCGAAGGTAAAGACATAATGTCTGGCTCACCCTCGGCACCTGGAGGACCTCCGCCCTGAGGAAAATGACCTGCCATTTCGAGAAATTTGCAAAAAGGAGCAAAAACGAGCGAAATGAGCCAAAATTAGAAAAAGTCAACAAAAATCAACTCTCGGGAAATGAAAAAGTCAACAAAAGTCAACTCCCGAGAAAATGTTCCAAATATTGAGACAAACTTACCTCAAGTGGTGAAAATGGGGAAAGAAACTCCGAAATCAAATTTTAATCGGTCCAAAGTAAAGAAAGCTGAAAGATTTCGCGAAACAACTTTGCGTGGGGCGTTGGAAAATGCATATAGAGTGCAGATTTGAGAGGGAAAATGGTCTAGGAAGGAGGAGGAGCTAATTTCGGACCTGAAGTTGTGAGGAAAAGTGTTTTGGCCAAGTGCATTTAAAGATCTGAATGTGAATGTACCAAACTGCCCCTGTTTTTGGCTAGGTGGTTGGCCGACCACCTTTTCTGGCAGGCTGACCACCCCCCTTCACCAAACCTGGTCGGTGGCCCTCTTGAGTGGTCTCCCATGCCTCTTTGAGCTCCCTGCAAATTTTGGTGGTGATCGGAGTCCTCAGCACTCGAGAAAGTACAAGGAAAGTGCACTTTTCGGCGCGAAATCCCTCCATGGGAACTTCAACTTCAACTTTCGATACGTGTTTCGTCGTCACTCGCCAAGAGCGAGGTGTATCCTTTTTGAATACGTTGCGACCCCTCCGGGAGGTAAACCGGAGGTTGCGATTGAGTTGTCCTCGTCAAAGTTTGCATTTCTTTGCTCGATGTTTTATTTTAAACACGCTCGTAAAGTCGCACTTATCTTGCGTTGTTATGCATGCCACTCGCATTGTTGTGAACATCGCTTGCATTGTTGTACATGTTTCACCGGTATTGTCATACCTCCATGCTTAACTTGCATTGTCACGCGCGCTTCTCTCGCATTGCGGTGCACTTTCTCATCGGCACCATGTTTGTCTGCATTCGATGTAGTGTTGAACATGTGTTGATAACTATGTTGTGCTTGTTAAGTTTCTCTCTTCTACAGGCACGATATTGTATGTACGGTTCATTTGAAGCTGGTGCAACTAGATGAATCGCGCAGGTATCGTATCTTCTCCGTGTGAGACGTAGCGAGAATTGTAATTCTCTTACATTCTTATTGCATGAAATGTAGTTGTTGCTTTGCATTCTTGCTTAAAACTGTTGCATCTATTGTGAATACTTGCTTCATTACAGCTTGCTGCTTTGCTTGATCATGAGTCACTTTCAACTTGGTGCATATCGTTTTGCATTTTGCTCCCACCTGCGGGCACATCTCTTTTTATCTTGCCTGTTTGTCTCAATCTTCGGCCTTGTCAAAAATAGGTCGTCTCTGGGCTTTGACATTCACTCCCGTCACTTATGACTTTCGAGTTCTGTCAAAGAGGGGCAACTGTAGACACCCCATTTTTGACCGACCTTAAGACTCAGACGTCGCCGATTGAGCGCTCGATGATGATGCATATTGTGCTCGTTCTGAGGTCACAGAGTCTCGGCTGAGAGCCTTGCCTCCGGACTTCGGGACTCTTTTGTGCTTTGCCTTGGTTTGCGAACCAGGTCCTGTTTTCTCTTCCTGAAGGGAGGGAGAGCTCTCAAAGACCATCTCTCAATGGCCATAGGCTACGTTTCGTGGTCGTACGCCACTATTCCCATTTGGAGACCAGTTCCCAGTTTTCGGAACCATCGGCTGTGCGCCTTGGTTCGGGACCGCTTAACTTTCTCCGTTTGCTCCGGTTTATGGCACACACCTTGTTTCTTCTCCTTAGAGGGACACCGTGGCCTGGGAGACCACCTTTGTGGTCATAAGCCACCTCCGGTGCTTAATAGTCAATTTTTGGGGCTTCTGGTTGCGCGTTTTGGCCCCCGAACCCTTGTTTTGGATCGGTGTGGGTTCATTTTTGGCATGGACCATAGTTTCATTGTTAGGAAGGTGGTAATAGAGTGGGAGACCACCTTTTCTTCTTGGAGACCACCTTTCCCCGGTCGGTCGATTTTTCTTGGCATGTAGGTGGTCTCCTTCATTTTTGAGCCATAATTTCGGGTCTCCCATACCACCATTGTGTTGCATTCATCTAGGAGGCCACCAATCTGGTATGGCCGACCACCTTTTCCACCTGACCCTTTTGACTCCTTGGTCTCCCTCACTTTTGAGCCACAATTTCGGGTCTCCCATACCACCACTAAGCTGCATTCACCTGGAAGACCACAAATCTGGGCTGGCCGACCACCTTTTCAACTTGAACCTTTTGACCCCTGGTCGCCCGACCAGGGAGAGTGGCCGGTCGACCACCTTAACTGGTCGGCCTGCTTCCTGCTTTTTGGTCTCACTGAATGTGTTCCAACTGTGCTAGCTGGGAGCCATTTGATGCATCCTCCATACACATGTATGGAGGATGTTTAAAGCTTCTTTGAGAAGCTTTGGCCTCTCTTCTCTATAAAGGGAGGCCTCCTCCTCCATTGCAAGGGTTGAACAAGTGGTCTAGAGCATACATACACTTCCCTCCATGTCTCTCTCCTTGAAGCTTCAAACTCCATTGTTCTTGCACCCATTGCACTACACCTCCAAGCACAACACCTCCACTACCATCCTAAGTACCTTGGATCTATTTTTTAGAGGTTGAGAGCTCACTTTCTTGGTCCAGAAGTTGCTGGAGTTATTGGCTACAAGGGTAATTCTCTATTTCCCTCTTTTGGTCCTTATTTTGCTTCATTCTTTAGCCTTATTTGCAAGCATTTTTGGACTTTGTCATAAACTAAAAAAATTCTTATTTTGAGCTCCTCTTCAAGTTTAATTAAGGTCATTGTTCTGTTGGGAGTCATCTACTCCCTTGCATGCTTCATTTCCTCATGTTTTGAGCTATGCATTAGAGCATTTGTGTTGGCCTTGGTTTGGCCTTTTAGCCACTGAAATCCAGTAGATTTTCAGTGGCTAACATGTGTCTTTGAGTCTCAAAATCAGAGAGGGGTGACCATCTCACCCCTTGTTTTGTTTACTAGCTTTATTGGCCTTACAAAGGAGCCCCTATTTGCATGTTTTGAAGCCATGTTTCAAGCCATTATTTGTGAGTTTTATGACCTGCATAAGCTCTTTCTAGAGCCCTTTTGGCCATTTTGAATGTCTATTATGCATGTGTAGAGCAATCCTATTCAAGGCCTTTCAAAGGGGCTTTTACTTGCATGCTTCCTAGCTTCATTTCAGGCCATTTATGATGAGTTTTAGGACCCTCATAACCTCTTTCAAGAGGTGGTTTTTCCATTTTGCATGTCTATCTTGCATGTGTAGAACAACCCACTTATTGTCCCTTCAAAGGGACACATCATTCTTGCATGCATTGACTGAGTTTCAGTGGGTTTTTGGGCATATTTTGGCATGGCATACTTCTGTTTTTGTCTGGTTTGGTGAGCTCTCATATGCTTCATATAGTTGTAGTACAACTCATGGTTCACTAGCTTTTTTTACATGCTTTGTTGACCCTTGATTCTAGCACATTTTGACTATGTCTTAAACTAATTTTGTGCATATTTTGGACTGCCCTAGCTCTGTTTTTGGGTCTCATGGTCGAATGATGCTTGTTTTGCATGCTTGTAGTTCAATACACTTGCCTAGCTTTGAGATTTGAGGTCTATTGCATGCATATACTCAGGTGTTTTCATCCTTTGGGGTCATTTTGCATCATATTTCAGAGCTTATGTGAATGCCATATTTCCATGTTTTCTCCTCTTTAAGTGTGCTTGAGAGTTGTGCATGAATGCCTTGTTTTTCGACCATTGAATGAGCTCCATTTCTTTGCATTCCGAGCCATCATTTTAGGCCATTTCCCCACTGTTTCAGACCTGCCTAGGGTTTGTTTTGGGTTGGTTTTGCCACTGGTGCGTTGCTTTGTGTACCTCTAGTGTGACGCACTTCACTAGTTTCGGTATTCGGACCATCTAGCTTGCATTGTGTGACATGCTTGTATGTTTTAGGACCATCTTTTATGCCATTTCAAAGCTGTATCATGTGCCATCCTATGCCATATTTCATTCCTTGCCATGCCTTGTTAGAGTTGCATGTTGTGCCTTAGGATCGGTCCTTTGCATCCGTGCATGTTTGCATGTATTTCGGTTGTCTCATTTCCATCATATGGCCATTGATTTGAGTGGGGATGAGGTCCACTCACTTTAGTTTAAGTCCATATTGCATTGCGTATGCCATATAGTTCGTGTGCATTGAGTATGCCATTCTCAGTTCATAGCATTGCGTATGCTAGGTTGCATGTGTGTATATCATCCCTCGCATGCCAGCATGATTAGGTTGCATTGCATTTAGGGTTGCATGTTAGTCGCATTGTGTATGCCATCTCATTGCATTGTGTTTGGAGTAGGGTTAGTCCAAACACAAGAAACGAGGGGTGTTTCGTACTCAAAGTGACGAAACGTGTCTCAATTCCCGGTCGCCGATACTCCGGATTACCCATGATGGAGTCTAGGCCTTGTTGTGTTGTCATGTGCATTCATTTCACATCGAGTCGTGCAATTCGACTCCTCGGCCATCATGCATCGAGATTCGTGATTAGTGACACGAGGATCGAGGTGTGCACACATATGTGAAAATACTTTGCCATGCCCCTTTCTTGCTCTCTGTTACAGCAAATTAGAAATCAACAGCCTTTTAGAGCTTTGCACAGCATTCCGGGATTAATTGCAAAATAGAGGCAAATTGGGGCATCCCGAGGAATTTCCTGACGAGGCGACGCGAGCATGCATGCATCTTTCATCATTTGGAACAAGAGCTGAGGCGGTCCATGGATTTGCATATTAGTTTATTTTGCTTTCCTAGTTAATTTGTTAATTAATTAGGGTTTTGTAATATTTAATTATTTATCTGGACTGTATTATTTATTCGGACCCTCCGAGTGAGGGCACAATTGTAATAAGTGTGCGTGTGTGTGATGTATATCTTCCAACCCCACGTCTTTCTCTCTTTTGTTTACTAGCTTATGATGGTTAGATTCGGGCATGTTTCAATTAGCATACTTATGTTCGCATGTTTGCATTAATTCATCTGTCTTGCATGCACCGGGCTCGGCGCATCATACTAACTGCATCGTATTTTAATTCCAAGTTGAATATGTTAGCTGTAGCATCTCATATGTCATTCCCAGGATAGCCGAGCCTATTTCTAGTTGCATTTTGCATGTGTTGCATTAGCCATCTTAACATGAATTGGAATAATGCATTGACTGTGAGTTTTAAGCCCACTTGAGAGTGGCAAAATCATGTTTTCTATGTCCACCTGAGGGTGGCAAAATCCGCATTTTAGCCTACTTGCGAGTAGCGAATCGCTTTCAAAAACAAACATGAAATGTTTTATTCCAACTCAGGCGATCCAGTCTATACTTGTATACTGTGCGCATCACGTAGTAAATCTAGGCTAATAACCGGAATAAGAGCACATAATGTTTTCAAAACTTGATATCATGGTTAGTAGAGGCCGATCTTTGATCGGGCGAGCGGGAGTGCTCACGAAATGACCTTCCCCAATCGTACCCAAGTTCTCGAGCTGATGCAACTTTGGTGATGACGGACACGTGGCCTTAGGCAACGAGTCAGGGTTTCCTAAATTCTCCCAAAATAAATATTTAGGTGATGACTCTGTATCTGGTAAAGCAGTCCATGTTTGGCACTTCTTTCAAAAAATCTGTTTTGAAAAACGATTTACCAGATTTGGACTCATTGATGATTCATCGGTCTTGCATTGCACTCTGCGAGATTAGATACAGGACCGTGATATTGAGTCCTGAACTGTAGTGAGCCTAATGAACAAAATGGGATTCCCTCTTGGGACGTTCGGGGACGTCTACCCCAGGTAGATAGAGTCTTATCACTGGTGTATGGTCCACGTGGGCGGGGCGAACTTAATTGTCTTCTCGCTAGCTGCTTGAGTGGTGAGTAATGAAGACCGAGTTGTGTTACCAAGAGTGGTTTGTGAATACCCTGATGTCTTTCCCGAGGACTTTACCAGTTTGCTACCTCACCGGGAGATTGAGTTCTCTATTGACTTAGTGCTTGGCATGACACCGATTTCTATGGCACTGTATCGGTTTGCACCTGTTGAGTTGAGTGAGTTAAAGATTCAACTCCAGGAATTGTTAGAGAAGGGTTTTATTTGCCCTAGTACTTCATCATGGGGAACACCGACTCTCTTTGCTAAAAAGAAAGATGGAGCGTTGTGACTTTGTATAGATTACCAGAAATTAAACCGAGTAACTGTTAAGAACAAGTACTCAATGCCTCGTATAGATGATCTGTTTGATCAGTTGAAGAGGTCTTGTTGTTTTTCTAAGATAGACCTAAGATTGGGTTACCATCAGTTGAGGGTAAGGGAGGAGGATATCCCAAAGACGGCATTCCGTACGTGGTACAACTATTACGAGTTCCTAGTGATGCCTTTTGAGCTAACTAATGCTCTAGCCGTATTTATGGATTTGAGGAACTGGATCTTCCGGGAGTTCCTAGATTGTTTTGTAGTCGTCTTTGTAGATGACATCTTGATTTACTCATCTCCAAGGAGGAACATGAGGAACACTTGCGAGTAGTGCTTGAGTTGCTTAGAGCCCACAAGCTGTATACTAAGTATGAGAAGTGCGAGTTCTGGCTGAAAGAGGTTAAATTCCTAGGTCATGTGGTATCCAGGGAAGGGGTGACTATGGATTCATCCAAGATAGAGGCAATGCAAGATTGGGCACAACCTAAGAATGCTTTCAAGATCCGTAGTTTCTTGAGGTTTGTTGATTATTATCAGAGATTTGTGAAAGATTTCTCTAGATTAGCTTCACCATTGACTAGGCTGACGAGGAAAGGAATCAAATATGTATGGGATGAGACTTGTGAGAAGTCGTTCCAGGAACTTAAGGTTAGACTCACCACTGCTCCAGTCTTGATTATTCCAGAAAAGGGTTTAGGCTATTCAGTATACTGTGATGTTTCATGGGAAGGTTTGGGCTGTGTTTTAATACAAGAGGGAAAGGTAGTAGCCTATGGCTTACGACAGTTGAAAACACATGAGAGGAACTACCCTACTCATGATCTAGAACTAGCAGTGGTGATATTTGCCTTGAAGATTTTGAGGCATTATCTATATGGCGAGAAATTTGAAGTGTTTTTCGATCACAAGAGTCTGAAATATCTGTTCACACAGAAAGACTTGAATTTGAGGCAGATGAGGTGTATGGAATTCATGAAGGATTATGATTTTGAGTTGTATTATTATCTCAGAAAGACTAATGTTGTGGCCGATGCTTTGAGTAATAAATCAATTAGTAGTGTGGCTTGCATCGCCATCTAGGAATGGGAGATGTTGGGTGCTCTTGGGGAGTTTGACCTGCATCTTGGTGAGTCCATTGAATCTGTAACCTTGTTTGCGGTAGTTGTCCAACTTACACTTGTGAACTGAGTGTTAGAAGCGCAAAAGAATAACCTTGAGGTAGAATCCCTTTAGGAGAAAATTTCCAATGGGAAAGTAAAAAGAGGCTTGAATATGTATCCTGACCAGAGCGTGAGATACCGTGACCGTTTGTTTGTGCCGGAGTCTTGTCGAGAGGAAGTACTCCGAGAGTTTCATTATTTGCGCCTTGTGGTGCACCCAAGAGGCACAAAATGTACCATGACTTGAGTCGTCAGTTTTGGTGGAGAGGTATGAAGAAGGACGTGGTGGTGTTTGTATCGAAGTGCCTTACTTGTCAACAAGTGAAGGCCGAGCATCAGAGGCCAGCGGGTTTGTTACAACCCTTGCCTATAGCCGAGTGGAAGTGGGAACATGTCACGATGGATTTTGTCGTGGCTCTTCCGAGGACTTAACAGGGTAGTGATGCCATTTGGGTGGTAGTTGACCGGTTAACTAAGTCTACAGACTTCTTACCTATGCACGTGAGTGATTCGGTAGACTATCTTGCCGACTTGTATATCAAGGACATAGTGAGGTTGCACGGGGTCCTTGTGATGATTGTTTCAGATAGAGATCTACATTTTACAGCTCGGTTGTGGCAGAGCTTGCAGAGTGCCTTGGGCACTAAGTTGACCTTTAGTACAGCGTACCATCCTTAGACTGACGGGCAGTCCGAGCATACTATTCAGATCCTTGAGGATATGCTTCGAGGCTGTGCCCTTGATTTTAAGGGGTGGGAGAGACATCTACCCTTAGTGGAGTTTGCTTATAATAATAGCATCCAATCGAGTATTGGCATGGCACCGGTTGAGGCCTTGTATGTCTAGTGTGTTGGTCTGAGGTGGGTGATGCACCTTTGTTGGGTCCAGAATTGGTTTGGAAAATGACAGAGAAAGTTGCACTTATCCGTAAGAGGTTGGTTACAGCCCCGAGTCGCCAGAAAAGTCACGCCGATCGTTGGAGGAGACCCTTGTCTTTTAAGGAAGATGATCACGTCTTTTTGAAAATATCACCTAGGCGGGGGTTGATGAGATTTGGGAAGAGTGTGAAGTTATACTCTCGGTTTATTGGCCCTTTTGAGATCCTTGAGCGGATCAGAGAGGTTGCCTATCATTTGGCATTGCCGCCACAACTTTCCGGAGTATATGACGTGTTTCATATTAGTATGTTTCGGAAGTATGAACCAGATCCGTCGCACGAGTTGGATTGGATTGACTTGGAGGTAGATGAGGATGCCACGTATGAGAAGAGACCGATGAGAGTCTTGGATAGACAGGACCAAGTCTTGCGAAGCAAGACAATTCCCGTAGTAAAAGTATTGTGGAAACATCACGGAGTTGAGGAAGCAACTTGGGAGCGTGAATTGGAAGTCCGAGAGAAGTATTCGGACTTATTTGTTGATGCTTGAACATGTATTGTATTGTGATTATGATTGGTAGAATGTTGGTTTACATTTTGAAAACATGAGTTTATTATAACATTGTATATGTTTGAGGATATGGAATATCATGGGTATTATATCACCTTGGGAAGCATTGTATATACTATATAAAATTTTGAAATTTTGGATTTTGACTTAAACGTTGCACATGTTTGGGACATTGTAAACTGTACTTTTAATGCGGGACTTGTGTATCGAGTTAGTGAGTATGGATGACCGGAGAATAGGTCATTGTGATGAACTTGCAAGAATAACATTGATGTGAATGGTTTAATTATGTTTGTGAACTTGATTTATAATTTCGGGGACAAAATTTTTTAAGGGGGGAGGTTATAGCTATTCTGGTTCTTGGCCCATCACCTGTTGTGTTCCAGACTCGGGTTGTATAGTTCTACATAGTGATTCATATCTTGTTTTCGTTGCTCCCCATTTATTTTAGTTATCGGGTTGTGGTTGTGTGTTTGAAACAGGTTGGTTGCGTGTTTTTCCAAACCTGTGTTGCCCAGATTTTGGCTCTTCCGCTCAAGCAGGCATTCTTGCCCTCGAGTGGGCTTCACGAATTTTGTTCCTCCGCTCGAGCGACCATTCTTGCGCTCGAGTGAGATTTGTTAACTTTCAGTATTTTTGCAGTTTTGCAAATACTGAGAGAATGCATTGGACGCTCGAGCGTCCAGATCCATGCTCGAGCGATGTCCTTCGTCTGCAAAACTTATGGAAATGTGTATTCTACGCTCGATCTTCACTTTTTACGCTCGAGCGTCACTTTCCACGTTCGAGCGGACTGTATGTATAATAGTCCGTGCAGATGACATTTTGAATCACTTTTTCATATATATATATATATATATCTCTTAAACTTCCCAAAAAGCTAGATCTTGAGTTTCTCTCTCTAAAACTCACATTCTCTCTTCGATTTCATCTAGATTCGTTGATCTCTTCACCCTAGTGCGTTTGAGAAAAAGGTAGAGTGTTTCAAGATCTTCATTTTGATCCGAATAGAAGTGGGTTTTGATGTTTTCGAAGTTCCATCCTTGCTTGGCTCATCTTCTCCCTTTGAGGTAGGGATATTCCACACTTTGTTATGATCTTTAACCTAGCTATTTTTGTTATGTATAAATGGTGAGATTTAGGGTGTTTGGAGAAAACCTAGAATTTTGGGTTCAAGTCTAGAAAGAGGGGTTTTTATGTGGGCTTACATGATTGATCATGGGGTTTAGTTATGAGCCTATCTTATGTTAAAATAGTTGATTTTAACTATTGTGTCAATATTTGGAAAATGGGGAGTTTTGCCCTGAAATGTTTGGAATGATTATTTTGTATAATTAATGGAATTGGTATAAAAAAATGGGAAATTGGAAAGATATATGAATGAATGGTGTAATTGGATTTGTTTAATCACTCACCTATGGAAATTTGATGAATTATCTGTTATAAAGATTGCATATCTGTAATGGGCTATTAGTGGAGGATAGTTATGATTGTTGTAGAAATTGCATGAGGATTATGTGAATTAAAAGTAATCACTTAAATTGTGTCATTGAATATAACTGTATAATAAGGCATTGAATATACATAGTTGATAGTCATTGAATATGACGATACTTTTAAATACATTATATATGTATAACATTTTGGGAGGAGAAAGGGGATGTATTCCATTGTTTGGGAGTAGATAGGGGATGGACTTTATTGAGAATTAAGTTGGCCGGAGTGTCTGTAGACGTTCCCGAACGTCCCGGGAGGGGAAATCCCGTTTTGTTCATTTGGGCTCATTACAATTTAGGACTCAATGTCACGGTCCTGTATCTAATCTCGCAGAGTGCAATGCAAGACCGATGAATCATCAAAGAGTCCAAATCCGGCAAATCGTTTTTGAAAACAGATTTTTTGAAAGAAGTGCCAAACATGGACTACTTTGCCAGATACAGAGTCACCACCTAAATATTTTAATTTGGGAGAAATTTAGGAAACCCTGACCCGTTGCCTAAGGCCACGTGTCCGTCATCACCAAAGTTGCCTCGGCTCGGGAACTTGGGTACGATTGGGGAAGGTCACTTCGTGAGCACCCTCGCTCGCCCGATCAAAGATCGGCCTCTACTAACCATGATATCGAGTTTTGAAAACATTATGTGCTCTTATTTCGATTTTATTAGCCTAGGATTACTATGTGATGCGCGTAGCATACAAGTATAGACTGGATCGCCTGAATTGGAACAACACATCTCATGTTTGTTTATTTTGAAAATGGTTTGATGGTGCTACCCGCAAGTAGGCTAAGACGTGGATTTGCCACCCTTGGGTGGGCTTAGAAAACGTGATGGTTTGCCACTCTCAAGTGGGCTTAAAACTCATAGTTAATGCATTATTCCAATTCAGATAATCCAAGCTTCACCCACAGGCATTTAGGTAGGTATATCACATAAGCACATAGCCTCATGGTAAGCATGCTATCATTGCAATCACTCACACACGTGCAAGGATGCTAAAGCATAAACACTTACCGAGTACTCCAAGCCAAAACAGAAGCCATGTTCGAAATCCATGCATGATCCTAACTATGCTGAAATGCCTAATGCAACACATGCAGGAATGCAACTACAGTAGCCTCGGCTATTTCTAAAGATGGCATGTGAAATGCTACAACTAACAAGTATTCAACTCGGAATTGAAATACAATGCAGTTAGTATGATGCGCTGAGCCCGGTGCATGCAAGACAGATGAATGGATGCAAACATGTGAGCATATAGATGCTAATTGAAACATGCCCTAAACTAACCATCATAAGCTGGTAAATAAAAGAGAGAAAGATGTGGGGTTGGAAGACATACACCACACACACGCACACTTATTACAATTGTGCCCTCGCTCGGAGGGTCCGAATAAATAATACGGTCCGAATAAATACAAAACCCTAATTAATTAACAAATTAATCTAGGAAAGCAAGTAAATTAGCATGCAAGCTATGGACCGCCTCAGCTCTGTTTCGAATGATGAAAGATGCATGCTTGAGTTGCTTGGTGCGGAAATCCATTGCGATGCCCCGATTTGCCTCTGTTTGCAATTAATGCCGAAATGTTGTGCAAAGCTCTAGAAGGCTATTGATTTCTGAGTTGCTGCAATAGAGAGCAAGAAAGGAGCATGGCAAAGTATTTTCACATATGTATGCACACCTCGATCTTTGTGCCACCAATCACGCATCTCGATGCATGATGGCCGAGGAGTCGATTTGCACTACTCGATGTGAAATGAATGCACATGACAACACAACAAGGCCTAGACTCCATCATGGGTAATCCAGAGTGTCGGCAATCGGGAATTGAGACACGTTCCGTCACTTGGAGTACGAAACGTCCCTCGTTTCCCGTGCTTGGGCTAACTCCTATCCCAAGCACAATGCAAATGAGATGGCATACACAATGCGACCAACATGTAACCTAGCATACGCAATGCTATGGACTAAAATGGCATACGCAATGCACGTGATGTAACATGGTATACACAATGCTCTAACATGCAACCTAGCATACGCAATGCTATGGACAAAAAGGGCATACGCAATGCACGATGGACTTACACCAACATGAGTGAACCTCAGCCACACTCACATCAGTGGCCATTAGATGAAAATGAGACAACCGAAATGCGTGCACACATGCACGGATACCAAGGACCGAACCTAAGGCATCAAATGGCACTCTACCAAAGCATGGCAAGGGATGAAAGATGGCATACAAACATGCAATTTTCAGCACTGAAATATGATGCGCAATGGTCCCGAATCATGGAAATATGGCACCCAATGCATGAAAGAGGCCCCGAAACTCAAAACTAGGCAAATGCATTGAACTATAATCATGCAAAGCAAGCATTATTTGATCATGAAGTACAAAAACAGAGCCAAGGCAGTCCCAAAATACGCACAATATTAGTTCAAAGCATGGCCAAAAAGTGCTAACATGAAGGGCTAAAACAACATGCAACCTAGACTAGTAAGCATGGTTTACATGGCATGTATATGAAGCATAAGAGAGGTCACCAAACCAGCCCAAAAAAGTAACATGGCATGTCAAATAAACCCCAAAAACCCACTGAAATGAGGTTCATGCATGCAAGAAAAGTGTGTTCCTTTGAAAGGCCACAAGAGGGGTTACTCTACACATGCATCAAGGACACTTAGCATGGCAAAACCAACTCTAGAAATCAATTATGACAGCCCTAAAACTCACCAAAAAGGCCCTGAAATGGGTCAAGGAAGCATGCAATGAAAGGTCCTCTTGAAAGGCCTTGAGGAGGATTGTTCCACACATGCATGAGGGACACAAAATATGGTCAAAGAGGCTCTGGGCAGAGCTAAGGCAGACCTTGAAACTCACCAAATTGGGCCTAAAAAGTGACTTCACAAAATACAAGTAAGGGGCCCTTTGGAAGGCCAAAAGGGCCAACAATCAAGACAAGGAGAGAGGGGGTCGCCCCCCTCTGATTTTATCTCTCAAAAACACATTTAAGCCACTAAAAATACACTATATTTCAGTGTCTAAGAGGCCAAACGAAGGCCAATGCGAATGCTCTAATGCATAGCCCTAATCATGAGGAAATGAAGCATGCCAAGAGGAAGATGACCCCAAACAGAAACATTCCCTTAATCAAACTTCAAGAGGGGCTCAAAATAAGACTTTTTTTAGTTCATGGAAAATCTCAAAAATGCTTGCAAGTAAGGCTAAGATATCATGCAAAATAAGCCCTAAAAGAGAGATGAAGCATACAACGATGTAGGAGACCTCAAACAGAAAATTATCCTTAATCAAACTTCAAGAGGAGCTCAAAATAAGACACTTTACAGTTTATAACGAAACCCATAAATGCTTGCAAATAGGGCTAAGCTATGGAGCAAAATAATGCAAGAAAAGGGAAAATGGAGACTTACCCTTGTAGCACAGCAATGCAGCAACTTCTGGACCAAGTTGGTGAACCTTCAACCTTTGTAAATCAGTCCCAAGGTGCTGGAACGGATGGTGGAGGTGGTAGTGTAATAACCCGACCCTCATACATGTTTTCTGATATAGTTTTAGTCCTTGATGTGAGCAATTGAATGTTTACTGTGAAATTCCGTAGAAAATTAAAGTGATGTAAGTGAAATCCATGTTTAAGGAAGTCTATCTGTTGAACAAGGAACATATCTGTTCCTCTAGAATGTTTAGAGCAGCAATTGGGGGCCTTAACGACTTAATTTTCAGAAATGGATTATATATCTGTGATCAGCATAATTTTTAGGTAATATTAAGCATGCAATCCAAGATGAATTTTGTTTGAAATGGAGAGAAATGACTTGATTAAGCTCCTAATCTTGTTTAGTTTGTCAAATTCAAGGTAGAATCCATGTTATGATGATGTTAGATTGATGTATTGTCTCAAATTCATCTTGGATTGCATGAAACTAGCATGGAAATGGAGCTAGGTTATGGAATTGGAAGATCGATTTTGAACTTGGAACTTCGGCCGAAGGAAGAAGGCCCGCCGGCGGAAAATCCACCTTCCAAAGAATTTGGTACCAGATCGAAGGCCAAAGTGGCGCCGAAAGTGGAGGCTTATTTTAGACAAAAATAAATGTTGTTCGCTTTTGCATGCTTATGCCTCGGTATTGCTAAAATATTTTTCTCGATGCTTTTAAGGCGATTATAAATTCGTATGAAGTGTAATGACTCCGAGAATGGTTCCTCAATGATTTAAGAAAAAAAAAGGAATTAATTTACAAGTTATGCTTGTGTGCAGGCTACACTCTGGAAGGAATTAGCACGCTATTACAACACTGTGAGTAATAGTACGCTATATGTACATTTTACTTTCTGTTGTACATTTTACTTTCTGTTATAACGCTCTAATCCTTGTAAGTGATTTCACTTCAAATGGATATACGTGTGAACGTTGAAAAAAAAGCTACATACAGTGGTGTAACTATGGAATTATTCTGCTCTGTCTATATTACGTACTAACTTTCTGTCATCTGTAAGCAACTAGTATTATTTCCTGTTATTACGAGGCAACTATTTTGATGGATCAAATGCACATACTATTATCCGCAAATTAAGGACATTGATTCATGATAATAAGCAAGTGAAATGTGGGTACATTATGATACTATAGTATTTATGTACCCTTGGAATTAATGGATGATGTTGGCACTTTGTGATAAGTAACTTAAATATGCTAAATCCTCTAAATGAGAAAAGAGACTATGTGTCTCTATATGGTCAGAAGGCTAGTCCGTTTTGATGACACTATGGTTGTTCCGCTATGATACTCGTTTTGTTTTATGACATGACATGATGAAACTTATTGACTTCTGGTGCGGAGCAAAGTGCTGTACGGAACTAAGTGCTACACTTTAGTGGGAGCCACCTCTAGAATCCGTACGAGCCACCTCTTGAATCCATGCACAATTCTGTATATTTCTAAAGTAGCTGTGTGCCGAAAGGCTACCTGTGCCGCAAGGCTACCTGTTGTGCCGAAAGGCTACCTGTTGTGCCGAAAGGCTATCTGTGCCGAAAGGCTACCTGAGCCGAAAGGCTATCTGTGCCGAAAGGCTACCTGAGCCGAAAGGCTATCTGTGCCGTAAGGCTACCTGAGCCGAAAGGCTATCTGTGCCGAAAGGCTACCTGAGCCGAAAGGCTATCTGTGCCGTAAGGCTACCTGAGCCGAAAGGCTATCTGTGCCGTAAGGCTACCTGAAAGGCCAATCTGATAAAGTTGGGCCAATAGGTCAATCTGTTAAAAATTAGGTAATAGGCCAAGAGCCGTTCGAAGGTAAAATCGTATTACTTTTGTATGTGAGTTGATGCATGTACAGCTACGCATTATGGTTTAATTGTTTAAGTACTAATATTCACTGAGCTTGTCTCATTCTGTTATTTTGTCTGATTCTGTAGGTAATCAAGTCTAGCATCATTGTCAGCCATCCTTTGTCAGCCTGAGGACGACTAGGCACTCAAAGAAGCCCTGTATACTAGAGCAGTTTTGTTTGGCTTTGCCTTTTGACTTTACTAGTTTTGTTGGCTTAAAGCCGTTTGTAATTAATGTTTTGTTGAGTGCCCAATATCTGGGCCAGACTTGTACATTTGTATATATCTCAGTTGTTTATTATTATTAGTTGGTTTAAGGCATGGTCCTGGTTTGTGATAGTAGCTCAATGGATGTGTCTAATTATTGTACTTTTGAATTTAATGCTTCCGCTTAGGCCCCAGTTATCATTTACATCAGGATATTCCATGCATTCGAGTAGGTCATGCCCAAACCTTTTAGGGGCGTGACAAGTGGTATCAGAGCACGAGTTGCTATCTCACACACGGATCCATTGAGCTCTAGGATGTCTAGAAAAGCTTTAGGCATCTTGCATGACACCCTGAAAGTATCTGGAAAATTGATAGCAACGTTAAGTATTCTGGTAAGGCTAACAATTGTGGATTATGTCTACTGTATAATGGTTATTGTGCAGATTGTGGCGAGAATAAGGACAAGGATCCTACCTCCGTTGGAAAAAAAAAATTGTTGGTAGACTGTATAAACAAGCAGGTGGAATTGGATCAACAAAGTTGCCGGTAGAAGTGGGGTAAGAGTTCGAGTTGACTGGTAAGATAATTTATGTGTCCATAATGAAGTATACTTTTATGTTATTGGTTGTTATTGATGGATTGATATAACAACGATTGTGCCTTCTAACACTGCTCAAATTGAATGGCTCGCACATTAAATATGGATTATTCCTACAACTTAATGAGTAAACCAGATAATATATACCATATGTACATTCCGCAGTATAGCCACGTTCACTGTATTATCACAATGTTCAAACCTGCGGGGTGCTTGTAATTAGACTTTCTGACAAGAATAAGTTTTGCATGACGTTCTGTAATGTGTTGAGAAGGACTGACTGTGATAAGAAGTTAGGTATAGAGAGACTCTTATAATTATGTAAGGAAAGAATTGATTATATCCTGTTCCCTACTGATAGTTCATACGAAATAAGGGAATGATGTACATATTAGTTATGTTTGGACATGTGAAGATTGACATTGAATCGATTTGTTCAAGTACTATGATTTCTGATTTTGGAATAAGATGTAAATACTACGAATTTGTGAGCCGACACATTTATTGTCAATGTCTGAGGGACTGAGGGGTTTGTTTATGAAAATTTGAAACTTGTAATATGTTTTGTTATGTATAATCGATAATCTGTGATCAAAATTTCTTGTAAAGAATAATTGATCGGCATAAGGAATCTCACTCACATTGTGAGTTGGCTTCCATAATACTTGACGAGATATGGTTAGTTATTGACTATTTTGAGGCTGAAATTAACTGATTAATAATTTGACTGCTTACGTATGTTCATGATATAAGATTGTCAAATCCTTCAAGTGCGAACCGTTCTATATGACATTTGAATTCGGATAGAAATGAATGGAATGGGAGTATGCTATGTTAATGGGTGATTGAGATTATGTACCGGACCTTTACCTCTTATTGCAGATTGATATGGATTTGCACGATAATTAATACATAGTTACGAATTGACTTATGATTTTGGAATCATTCAGTTGTGTCAGTAATGAATAAAAACTTTCGATTATCTTTACGTAAACTAAGTTGTCTCTTAACGAATAAATGGGATGATGTTCGTTTGTAAATTAAGGTATCTGCACGGTTAAAATTTTCTGTTGTGTTACGTAGGGACCCGAATTGTTTAAACTCTATGACATGAATGCAAAAGTTTGACCTCATTAGGATGTGGACTGTTATTTTGTTAAGTATACCCTAATGACATGATATGATAAGAAATAATCCATCTTCTAATATGTAATGTTTCGCATCTGCTTTGTTTAGGTCTAATTTGTGATCTGGTCCCTATTCTGTTATGTCGAACCTGTAATCTGTCAGTGGGACTTCTGATAAGGAAGAGTCGTAACATAAGGAACCCCGCTTATAATCCGTATCCGTCCATATGATACTTGTAGAGCAATAGCTAATCACTAAATAATTTGATTGGTAATCTGATATGTTACTGTAAGAATTAGCATCCTATCTCTAAGAATAAGAAAACACGTCTGTGATACACTTTTGTGTAAATCTTGTAACTTATCAAACCAAACCCTAGTCTTTGTTGATAGCAATAATACAAGCTATTCTGGGTGTCACTATGAATTTTGATGAGAACAAATGGTTATAGAGGTATTTCAGGATAAGAATGGGTTGCCGGGTATATATATTCCGCATAGTGTGAGTCTACATTAAGTTCTTGTAATGTTGAACGGATCTTGTTACGTTACATCATATTATGGATATACTACTGAATTAAGTCCTTATAAACAATGTAGTTAATTGTATGCAATAAGGAGAGTATAAACCCTGAAGCGATGATATGAAGAAAAAGAAAGAAAAGTGAAGCTTAATGATTTGCTTATGGTAACCGAATAGAAAACTTAAGAAGAGTGGGTGTAGTACTACATCATTATGATTGAGTGATGCAATACGATTCTAAATGTGATTCCCAATTTTATTTTTAAATGGCTCCATTTGCTTGAAACGACGATTGCTATAGTTCTACTTGTTACTTAGATTTGTATTCATGAAATATGTCTAAGTGTTGTGATGATAAATCTGCATGAATTGATGTAAGTGTTATCCTAATCATTGACCCAGAGTATGATTTTCCTTGTAATTCTACACTTACCAGTAATACTATTAAGAACTAACAATGTGTATCGGGATTTCTTGTTTTAGTTTTGCCGATGTGCTAACGTTTGTTTGTTAAAGACGTGTTATTCTTAAAGAATTGTTAAAGACTATTGCATGTAATTCTAAACCAATATAGCGATATGCTTGTGGAACATTTGTGAACATTGAAGACTGCAAAACTAATGGATATATCTACTTAAACGGCTCCTTTGTAACGGTTAAAATGAATCATACATATTTAGGTAGGGCCCTACTGGGCGAACTTTGGTGTCTGATTGAATTATACATAATCCGACTCGACTCTAACCACGTAATCGTATAAAAACAAAACAAGATAAATAACCAAATAAAAAAAATATAGAGAATGTTGTGGTTGGAATTAAGGTATGTTATAGAAATTTGATTTACGTGACTTATGTGTTGAAGGTAACGATATCTACCCAGTGGAGATTATATGTCTATAATGCCCTGTTATGAAATTGTGTAATCTCATCTTGCGTTATGTAATTTATACATGCCCGATACGCAGTAAATCGCTTGGTTAAACAAAATAGTAAGATACTGATTGTGGTAACACCTCTATAGGAAGAACCAGGGTAATCTGTGAATTGTTTGAACTGCAGTATTATGTGAACCCTTATAAGAAGAAGAGACACTGAAGCGAGACTACGATTTCTACTTTGTTATACGTTGAACAAGTTTGGAGGACCAAACTTATTTAAGGGGGGGAGAGTGTAATAACCCGACCCTCATACATGTTTTCTGATATAGTTTTAGTCCTTGATGTGAGCAATTGAATGTTTACTGTGAAATTCCGTAGAAAATTAAAGTGATGTAAGTGAAATCCATGTTTAAGGAAGTCTATTCATGAACAAGGAACATATCTTCCTCTAGAATGTTTAGAGCAAAGAATTGGGGGCCTTAACGACTTAATTTTCGAAATGGATTATATATCCGTGATCAAGATAATTTTTAGGTAATATTAAGCATGTTTACGAAATTTCAATTTCGGAATGATTAAACGATTGATTTTCGTCTTATATGTCTTTATATATATATGTGTCTAAGTCTTGTTTTGAGGCCTAAGAGGAAAACGTGAGACTCTTTTGGGAGAGAAAATAAGAGAGAGTGGAAGAGAGAATTGGGGGAAAGGAGGATTCAACAAGAGCTTGGCAAATTGTTAGTGTTGTGGAATCTAATTCAAGGTAAGACCAAGCTCCCCTTGTTATGGCAACTTAGAGATTGTTATGGATGTTCATGAAGTGATCATGGTTAACTCATGGTTGATTATGAGGGTTTCTCTTTAATTGATATTTTGATACTATAGTGGGTGTAGTATAAAATTATACTCACTCTTTGGTTGTTTATCATGAAATTATGGTTATATGTATGTTTTGATTCAAGATTGGGTTTTGTTTGAAATGGAGAGAAATGACTTGATTAAGCTCCTAATCTTGTTTAGTTTGTCAAATTCAAGGTAGAATCCATGTTATGATGATGTTAGATTGATGTATTGTCTCAAATTCATCTTGGATTGCATGAAACTAGCATGGAAATGGAGCTAGGTTATGGAATTGGAAGATCAGATTTTTGGAACTTCGTCCAGTCCGCTCGAGCGGAAAAATCCACCTTCCAGCAATTTGGTACCTCGTGCAGTCCGCTCGAGCGGCCAAAGTGGCGCTCGAGCGGGGAGGCTTATTTTAGACAAAAAAATAAATGTTGTTCAGTTTTGCATGCTTATGCCTCTGGTATTGCTAAAATATTTTTCTGATGCTTTTAAGGCGATTATAAATTCGTATGAAGTGTAATGACTCCGAGAATGGTTCCTCAATGATTTAAGAAAAAAGGAATTAATTTACAAGTTATGCTTGTGTGCAGGCTACACTCTGGAAGGAATTAGCACGCTATTACAACACTGTGAGTAATAGTACGCTATATGTACATTTTACTTTCTGTTATAACGCTCTAATCCTTGTAAGTGATTTCACTTCAAATGGATATACGTGTGAACGTTGAAAAAAAAGCTACATACAGTGGTGTAACTATGGAATTATTCTGCTCTGTCTATATTACGTACTAACTTTCTGTCATCTGTAAGCAACTAGTATTATTTCCTGTTATTACGAGGCAACTATTTTGATGGATCAAATGCACATACTATTATCCGCAAATTAAGGACATTGATTCATGATAATAAGCAAGTGAAATGTGGGTACATTATGATACTATAGTATTTATGTACCCTTGGAATTAATGGATGATGTTGGCACTTTGTGATAAGTAACTTAAATATGCTAAATCCTCTAAATGAGAAAAAGAGACTATGTGTCTCTATATGGCTGTAAGGCTAGTCCGTTTTGATGACACTATGGTTGTTCCGCTATGATACTCGTTTTGTTTTATGACATGACATGATGAAACTTATTGACTTCTGGTGCGGAGCAAAGTGCTGTACGGAACTAAGTGCTACACTTTAGTGGGAGCCACCTCTAGAATCCGTACGAGCCACCTCTTGAATCCATGCACAATTCTGTATATTTCTAATGTATCTGTGTGCCGAAAGGCTACCTGTGCCGAAAGGCTATCTGTGTGCCGAAAGGCTACCTGTGCCGAAAGGCTATCTGTGTGCCGAAAGGCTACCTGTGCCGAAAGGCTATCTGTGTGCCGAAAGGCTACCTGTGCCGAAAGGCTATCTGTGTGCCGAAAGGCTACCTGTGCCGAAAGGCTATCTGTGTGCCGAAAGGCTATCTGTGTGCCGAAAGGCTACCTGTGTGCCGTAAGGCTATCTGGGCTGAAAGGCCAATCTGATAAAGTTGGGCCAATAGGTCAATCTGTTAAAAATTAGGTAATAGGCCAAGAGCCGTCCGAAGGTAAAATCGTATTACTTTTGTATGTGAGTTGATGCATGTACAGCTACGCATTATGGTTTAATTGTTTAAGTACTAATATTCACTGAGCTTGTCTCATTCTGTTATTTTGTCTGATTCTGTAGGTAATCAAGTCTAGCATCATTGTCAGCCATCCTTTGTCAGCCTGAGGACGACTAGGCACTCAAAGAAGCCACAGATACTAGAGCAGCTTTTGTTTGGCTTTGCCTTTGACTTTACTAGTTTTGTTGGCTTAAAGCCGTTTGTAATTAATGTTTTGTTGAGTGCCCAATATCTGGGCCAGACTTGTACATTTGTATATATCTCAGTTGTTTATTATTATTAGTTGGTTTAAGGCATGGTCCTGGTTTGTGATAGTAGCTCAATGGATGTGTCTAATTATTGTACTTTTGAATTTAATGCTTCCGCTTAGGCCCCAGTTATCATTTACATCAGGATATTCTGTCTGTTTCTGAGTAGGTCATGCCCAAACCTTTTAGGGGCGAGTTAGGGGCGTGACAGGTAGGCTATGAGGTGTAGTGTAAATGACCAAGGACAAGGGTGTTTGAAGGCTTGAAGTAGAGAGATGGAGGGGAAATGAGTGTATGCCTTAGTCAAGATTGTTCAACCCTTGCAAAATGAGAGGGAGGCCTCTCTTATAGAAGAGGAAAGCCATGGCTTCTTGGAGAAGCCTCAAGAGGGGGTCAAAGCTTCTTGAGGAAGCTAGACCAAAAGGGTCAAGCTTCCTCAAGAAGCTTGACAAAAGGGGCAAACTTCTCCTAGAAGCTAAGCCCAGGGGTCAAAACCACCTTAAGAAGGCCAAACAAAGGGCTAAAAACTCGGACAGTAGGTCAAATGCTTCACAGCTGGCACAACTGTGAAGCACTTGGGAAGGCCAAAAAGCAGAAGGTAGGCTGACCAGTTCAAGTGGTCGGCCGACCACTTGCCCTGGTCGGCCGACCAAGTTTCAAAAGGGTCAAGGTGAATTTCTGGTCGGCCATACCAGAAAGGTGGCCTCCCAGATGAGTAGAATACAGTTGCAGGGTGAAAAACCAAAAAAAGTGACCCATGAGAGAGGAAAACCAGCTTTTTAGCAAGGTTCAAAAGGATCAAGAAGAAATACTGGTCGGCTTACCCATATTGGTGGCCTCCCAGGTGTGCACAACACAATGGTGGTACGAAAAACTAGAAATTATGGCTCAAAAGTGAGAAAAACCAGCTTTCTATCAGAAAAATCGGCTAGAGGAGAGAGAAAATATTTTTCAAAAGAATTTCTGGTCTCCCACCATACTACCACCTTCCTAACAATGAAACAATGGTCCACACCAAAAATGAACCCTAACCGATGCAAAACGAGGGTTCGGGGGCCAAAACGCACGGCCTGGGGCCCCGAAAACAGGCTATTAAGCACCGGAGGTGGTGTATGACCACGAAGGTGGTCTCCCGGGACACAGTGTCCCTCTAAGGAAAGGAAATAAGGTGTGTGCCGAAAACTGGAGCAAACGGAGGTAATTAGGCGGTCCCGAACCGAGGCACACGGCCGACGGCTCCGAAAATCGGAAAATGGCCTCCAAACGGGAAAAAGGGCCTATGACCACGAAACGTAGCCTACGGCTACTGAGAGATAGTCTACGAGACCTCTCCCTCCCTTCGAGAAGAGAAAATAGCGAAAACAGGACTTGGTTCGCCAACCGAGACAAAGCACAAAAGAGCCCCGAAGTCCGGAGGCAAGGCTCGCAGCCGAGACTTTGAAACTCCAGAACGAGTACAATTTGCAACATCACCGAGCGCTCAGTTGGTGACGTCTGAGTCTTAAGGTCGGTAAAAAATGGGGTGTCTACAGTTGCCCCTCTTTGACAGAACTCGAAAGTCATACGTGACGGGAGTGAATGTCAAAGCCCAAAAACGACCCATTTTTGACAAGGCCGAAGACTTAGACAAACAGGCGAGATAAACAAAGATGTGCCCGCAGGCAGGGGGCAAGATACAAAACGATATGCACAAAGCCGGATGTAACTCATGATCATGCAAAGCAGCAAGCTATAATGAAGCAAGTATTCGCAATAGATGCAACAGTTTTAAGCAAGAATACAAAGCAACAACTACATTTCATAAAGTTTAAGAATGCGGAGAATCACAATTCTCGCTACGTCTCACACGGAGAAGATACAATACCTGCACGATTCGTCTGGTCGCACCAGCTTCAAATGAACCGTACATACAATATCGTGCCTGCAAAAGAGAGAAACTTAACAAGCACAACATAGTTAGCAACACATGTTTGACGCTATATTGAATGCAGAAAAACATGGTGCCGATGGGAAAGTGCATCGCAACACGAGAGACACGCGCGTGACAACGCAAGTTAAGCGTGAGGGTATCGCAATACGAGAGACACGCGCGTGACAACGCAAGTTAAGCGTGAGGGTATGACAATACCCGTGAAACGTGCACAACAATGCAAGTGGTATGCATGAGAATGCAAGTGACGTGCACAACAATGCAGGATAAGTGCAAACTCGAATGCGTGTTTGTCATGAAACAACGAGCAAAGAAATGCAAGTTTCGACGAGTGCGATTCAATCGCGACCTCCGGTTTACCTCCCGAAAGGGTCACAACGTGCTCAAAAAGGATACACCTTGCTCTTGACGAGTGACGATGAAACACGCATCGAAAGTTGGAGTTGAAGTTCCCGCGGAGGGATTTTACGACGAAAAGTGCACTTTTCCTGTACTTTCTCGGGTGTCGGGGACTCCGATCACTACCAAATTTTGCAAAGAGTTCAAAGAGACCTTGGAGACCACCTTGGGAACACCACCGACTAGGTTTGGTGGCTATTGGAGGCCACTGACCAGGTTTGAGGCAAGGGGGTGGTCGGCCTACCAGAAAAGGTGGCCGGCCGACCATCTAGCCCAAATCAGGGGCAGTTTTGACTTTTCACCCTTGTTTCTTTAAATGCTCTTGGCCAAGACACTTTTTGTTCACATCTTCAGGTCCAAAAATTGCTCCTCCTCCTTCGTAGACCATTTTCTCTCTTAGATCTGCACCCTATATGCGTTTTCCAACGCCCTACGCGAAGTTGTTTCGCGAAAACTTTCAGTTTTCTTCACTTTGGACCGATTAAAATTTGATTTCGGAGCTTCTTTTCTCATTTTCACCACTTGAGGTGAGTTTGTCTCAATATTTGGAATATTTTCTCGAAAGTTGACTTTTGTTGACTTTTTCATTTCCCGAGAGTTGACTTTTGTTGACTTTTTCCAATTTTGGCTCATTTCTTTCATTTTTGCTCCTTTTTGCAGATTTCTTGAGATTGCGGGTCATTTTCCCCATGGCGGAGGTTTTCTAGGCACCCAGGGCAAGCCAAACATCATGTCTTTACCTCCGAGGGTTCGGCCATTCATTCCCGAGAGGTATGACCCTTCGACACACGTCATCCCTCAAGCAGTTTTCTATCATTTTATCGACTTTGATGCTCGAGCACCTGTGGATCTGCTATTGCGGGAGCCGGAGTCCCACCTCTCTCATCAGGCACGAGAGGTATGTACCTCACTTTTCACATTTTCCGCCTTATATTTTGCATTTTCCATGCATTTCATGCTATGTACATTTATCTGCTCATTCTAGCACACAGCTTGTTCTGAACACTTAGTTTATAACGCAATATTCTATTCGCATTTTGAACACATAGCTCAAAAACCTGAATTTCTGAACCCGCAGTCCATGTATTGAGTGTGAACACATAGCACACACTTGTTGAAAGTTGAACACGCAGCCCAAACTTTGAGATGAACACGCAGCCCATATTTGATTGTGAACATGCAGCACACACTTGTTGAAAGTTGAACACGCAGCCCAAACTTTGATGATGAACACACAACCCATATTTGATTGTGAACACGTAGCACACACTTGTTAAAAGTTGAACACGCAGCCCAAACTTTGATGATGAACACATAGCCCATATTTGATTGTGAACACGTAGCACACACTTGTTGAAAGTTGAACACGCAGCCCAAACTTTGAGATGAACACGGCAGCCCATATTTGAGGTGAACACGCAGCACATACTTGTTGAAAGTTGAACACACAACCCAAACTTCGATGATGAACATGCAGCCCATATTTGATTGTGAACACGCAGCACACACTTGTTGAAAGTTGAACACGCAGCGCAAACTTTGATGATGAACACGCAACCCATATTTGATTGTGAACACATAGCACACACTTGTTGAAAGTTGAACACGCAGCCCAAACTTTGATGATGAACACGCAGCCCATATTTGATTGTGAACACGCAGCACACACTTGTTGAAAGTTGAACACGCAGCCCAAACTTTGATGATGAACACGCAGCCCATATTTGATTGTGAACACGCAACACACATTTGTTGAAAGTTGAACACGCAGCCCATATTTGATTGTGAACACGCAGCACAAACTTGTTGAAAGTTGAACACGCATCCCAAACTTTGATGATGAACACGCATCCCATATTTGATTGTGAACACGCAACACACACTTGTTGAAAGTTGAACACGCAGTTTGTCATACAACACTGCTTAATCTGAACACACGGCTCATAACACAACACTTGGTTTGCACACAGCTCATACATTTCATTTGCACACAGCTTATTTATTTCATTCGCACGCAACTTATTCATTTCATTTGCACGCAGCTTATTCATTTCATTCTGAAACTTAATACATGTGTTCATTATGAATGCAGTTGTCTTCCCGCGTTACATGAGGATATGGCTCCATTGTTGCGAGGGAGTGGTACACAGAGCTCCCGGAGGCTGTTCGTGATTGGGTTGACCAGGCAGGGTTTGGACCCTTCTGCATTGGGATTTCTCGCTATCTTGCTAGCATGACGTTGATGAGCGTCCTTGTAGAGAGATGGTGGGACACCACCAACTCCTTCCATTTCTCCGCTACCGGGGACATGACTATGACCTCGTTCGACTTTGCTGTGCTGACAGGCCTTGACGAGGACATGGGCGAGTGGGAGGCCGTCTGGATTTATTTGTTGGGAGCTCGCCCACCAGTTGACAGATCCTTAGGCAGAGTCCAGTATACCTGGTTTTCCTCATATTTCAGACAGAGAGAGCCCAAGACTCCTGAGGAGATAGTACAGTACACCTGAGGATTTTTGATGTTCCTCTTCGGGACCACTCTGTTCGCCGATAGGGGAACACCGTTGGGCTATATTTGCTGAGTGCCTTGGTAGATCTCTCGCAGATCAGTCAGTATGACTGGGGTGGCATTGGCTTGGCTACCCTTTATTGTTACATGAGCGCGACCTCCCGCGGACGGGGGAACATAGTCGGCGGCTACTGGAGAGCCTGGGAGGTACTTTCTGCCCTCTTGATTTACATTTTTGTTTTTCATTATCTATACATTGCACACACGACATACTTTACATTATGTACTCACATTCTGCACTCAGCATTCTCTATTCAGATTCTGCACTCAGCATTCTGTATTCTGATGGCTTTTGCCCTGTTTTCCACAGTTATGGGTTTTTGCGTATTTCCCGACGCTAGCCCCAGAGCTCTAGGTGGAGGTGCCCTCATGACCCCCTACTCGTTCGTTTTTGAGGGCCAGTACCGGCCGTAACCTTGGGAGACTCTCCCCTACCTGCGGCAGTTCTTCGACACAGTGCGGTCGACAGAGGTAATTCAGAACTCTCAATTCACCATGTTTTCAATATTTGATTTATCTTGTGCATCTACAATTTCTAATCGGCTTATATATTTGGTTATCCGCAGATCATATGGCAGCCTTGGGTACCTTTGGGTGAAGACCTCCGATTTCAGTTTGCTGGAGGATGGGCCGCTTCCCGGTATAGGATCTTGTTTGAGGGCTAGTGGCAGGCTCGGTTCTTGGGGACCGCTTCGCACTGCACTGGCTTCCCGGCAGTGTTCCCTCAGCACCTCCTGATGATATGCGATTCGCTGATAGGCTTACTCCTCTGGACGTCGATAGCGCCATGTTGGGCACCGGCATGTTACTACACTTGGAGGACGGGGAGTACACGACCTACTGTCACACATACTTGATGCCTCCATTGGCAGGTGTCCGTACTCCCGCGAGGAGGTCTGCTGGTATGCCATCCTCGAGTCGCACCCGAGCTAGAGACATTCCTTCGACCAGTAGGGCTGGTATATCTAGAAGTGAGGCTGGACTGGTCCCCCTGATTCCCCCAACTTATCATCACCCTGGATGGCCAGATATGCCGACTAAGTTGACGGGATGGCGATACGGGACTTCCTACCCGATTCCGATAAAGCCTCCTATGCCTGGTCACCTATACGTCTGTGATCCCGACTCACCACCGATATGTTCCATTGTTTTTCATTTATCACTCAGCTACTTAGGTACTCATTTATTCATTGATGATTTGAGCTTGTATCTGCAGCCACCCAGAGAGTACATGGAGGGGATGCTCAGATTAGTGGCCTTACTTGAGGGCATGGTCTTGCGGAGAGAGGCGCAACTGTCCATCATCGGTGTCCCGGTACTCTTTAGTTTTCTTGCATTTATCATACTTCTGATGACATGCTGAACTTGAACATTTCACTGCATTGATCGACCGACTGTATGCGTAGAGTACATCTAACACACACACACCACATTCATGTACTATATCTGCATACATCCACTCCATGTAGCTTTTTATCTGTGCATCTGAGATACATATTTTGGCTGATGTGTTCAAATTGCACTCTTTCTTTTCAGATGCCTCCGATATATACCGGGCCACAGGTCGGGCCACCTGGGCCTTCCCGGGGAGCTGGGCCATCTAAGCCTTCTCGAGGAGCTGGGAGAGGGGAGTCGTCTCGTAAACGAGGTGGACGCAGGGCACATGTCATAGAGGAGGAGTCCAGCGAGGAGGAGGAGTCCGCGCATCCTCAGTCAGAGACATCTGCAGGCAGAGAGGAGGACTCTGAGTCTGGTTTTGAGGGTGGAGGTGATGCCGAGGAGGGTTCCGAGGACAGCAGCTCTGATTCAGATGATGGTGCTGGCGAAGATGGTGCAGCGACTTCTCAGCCGAAGAGGACGAAGAGGGCCTCTTATTCTTGCACTTGAGAGCGCAGATGTTCCTGCTTTATTTGCCTTTTTTTACTAGTAGTTGTAGCACATTGTACATTATTAGGCAGTTTTATTTTCTATAAAACTTGTACCCTTGTTGTAAAATGTTGTAACAAAGGAAGCATGATAGAATGAAACAGCTTTTGTTCAAAAAGTGTTGTATTTTTATGTTCTTAGCATCGCATCGCATCATTTTGCACAAAAATGAGATTGAATGGAATTGTGTATTGAAAATTGCCAAGTCAGGTAGTGAACCGACGCAACAAACTAAACGACTCAACTTACTAAGAAACCACTGAACCTTAGCAAGTTTACAACTCGATAAGCAAGACACAACAATGTTGATTAGACAAAGAGTAATAACTCGTTATACAAAACTCGTCAACTCGACAAAACTTAACGACTCGATAAGCAAAACAACTCGGTAAGCAAAACAACAACTCGATAATCAAAATAACAACTCGATAAGCAGGACTTAACAACAACTCGATAAACAAATGCATTTCGGACGATCTGGGTGACGGAACGCATCGGAAACAAAGGAAAACACGCACTTTCAACACCCCCAATGCATGAAAATGCTAGGAACCTTCTTCTAGAAGCTAGAACAAGACCAAAGCCACCCTTCTCTCCATGGCCGACCACCTAAGGGAGCTGGCCGACCAGCTTTTTTGCATTGGAGGGGAGAGGGGTGGTCGGCCTACCAGAAAAGGTGGTTGGCCGACCACCTAGCTTGGCAGCCACCAATTTTCCGACACGTGTCCCCCGAACAGTGCCTTATCCTCTTTAAAAGTTCCAGCCTTGTGGTTCATTCATTTCATCTCAGTTTTGCATCAGAATGGAAGCATTTCTCACCCAAAATCTCACAGCTTGGATCGTTTCTCTAGATGGCTCGGAAAAGTTGAACTTCCGGGGCTTCGGCTTGAATGCACTATTCACGCTGGGCCGTACTCCGCTGCATCTTCCTTTCCTCCGTGCCACAGCAAGGTTTTGGAATCCAGTAACACACGTCTTTAGCTTCAGCGGGCAAGAGATGTGTCGTACTTTTGAAGATTTCCAAGCTTTTATGGAGTCCGAGCGTAACGAGGAAATCTTGCCTCAACTCCAATTTGGCCACGTCCAAGCCCTAGGGCAAATGTGTGGCCTCACTTTGCATGACACTCGATCATTGATTTATGACGGGGAGCTAGACATCCCAAGCTTGGTTTACCAGTTTTCTGATGCTGGTGACCGCGGCGACCATCATTGGCAGGGCTATCGGCGACACGCGCTTTGCTTATGCTTGCTATCTCATTTCTTGCTTGTCCCGGACTCTAGTGGATTCAGTGTCCGGTTGATCGAGGTTGCCCAAGGTTTGAAGGAGGACAAGAGCTGCATTGCTATGACATTGGCTGAAACATTGATGGGCTTAGACGCTTTTCATCGTCGGGAGACGGCTAGGCTTGCGGGGAGCCCACTACTATTGCAGGTAATGTTTCCCACCCGATCTCACATATGTATTGCTCACATCACTCGGCCCTCAGGCTCGGTTTTTCTCACAAAACCCTTTTCTTACTTTTCTCTCATCGTACATCTCTCTATTCTTTATTCTCTCATTTTTCATCCCTCCCCAGGTGTGGTTGATGGACAAGTTGCAGATTGTGGAGTCTTGCCCATCAGACTTAGCTCGCGGCTACTTTTTCCGACAACGCCTAGTCGATGCCCTGGATGAGGGGTGGTGGTACAACTGGATGTGCAGTTTGTCTACAAACTGCATCGCTTGGTGCTGCCCTTGGCTCAATCTGCCAGCAATGAGTTACAACATGACTCGTCAACCAGGGATTCAATTGATTGGCATGACACACTGTGTCTTCTATTTTTCGTTCCGGTTCCAGCGCCAATTCGGACGTGATCAGACTTGCCCGCCAGAGGGGATAGAGTACCCTGCTGCATTCCCGGTCCGAGGCACGCAGCTTGCTCGGTATGCCACAACATGGAGGACTAGAGAGCTCCTAGCCCCCGCTCCCACTTTCAGTTGCACTTTGTCTGATGAGTGCTTGGATTGGTTCAATGAAAAGGCACATGAAGGGCCCACTTTGGCATCAGAAGCTTCAACCAGCTCTGGGAGGGGGCGCAGGAACACCTGACTTATCTATGCCCCGAATTTATTGCTTTATTAGTACTTTCAAGTTTTCTTTATGATTGTAATAAAAAGCAACTTAAATTTGTATGTAAGAGCAGGAGAACTTTGTATTGAAATCAATGAAATTGAAGGTTGTGGGTACTGAAAATTTTCCGCTTTGGTCCAAAAATGGTCTAAGTTGTAAAAGATTAATTTTGAACAAAGTCAACTTTTATTAAAACTTTTCAAAACCATTTTCGATATGGATCAGAACTGGACACACCTAAAATCTATCACTGAGATGCACAACCCCGGATCCTAGCAACTGGAAAGTTGCCCCTAGTCTGAATAGTACCGCAGCACTGCACAGCAACGAAAAGTTGCCCCTAGTCTAAAAAGCACTGCACCGGAGATCATAACCGAACTCTTGAATGCTGAATAGACAAAGATAACTGAGATGATCAAATGGACAAAGTTAATCGGAGAAAAGTTTATGGTTGAACTTCAAGATGAAGTTGCCTACGTATCCTAAAGATGGGAATCAAGCCTTACGTAGTTCAGGCTCCGGTTCACTCGAGTATTTGTACTCTCCTTTTACACTCTAACTTTTGCCAAGGCCGCCCTTTGCGGTTTTTCAACCTTGCGAGCTCAGTTTTTATAATTTCAAATTTTTTGTGCTCTGAGTTTTGCCTAGGTCGCCCTTTCGGGTTTTCGGCCTAGCGAGCCTCTCAAAGGTAATATTTCTTCAACTTGTCCATATTGATCGGTTGTGAGAACTCTAGGCCATCTAGATCCATCAGAACCACAGCTCCACCTGACCAGATAGACTTAATGATGTAGGGACCAGTCCAATTGGGTCTGAACTTGCCCCTTGGGTCGTGGATGGGAGCTCGGTTGTCCTTGAGCACCAAATCTCTTTCTTTTAGATTCCTGGACTTAACTTTCTTGTTAAAAGCCCGAGCAATTCTGCGCTAATAACCTTGAACATGGTACAGTGCTTTCAGTCTTCTCTCATCAAAAAGCATGAGTTCCTTAAACCTCGCTTCACGCTAATCTGCTTGATTATCGACACTCACCAAGATCGCAATGACGGAACTTCAATCTCGATAGGTAGAACGGCCTCCATCCCATAAACCAATGAATACGGAGTCTCCCCAGTAGAAGTTCTGATTGAAGTCCGGTAGCCCCACAGAGCAAACGGTAGCTTATTTGGCCAATCCCAGTAGGTTTCCACCATCTTCTGCAATATATGTTTGATATTCTTGTTGGCGGCCTCGACTGCTCCATTGGTCTGCGGACGATAGGTGGATGACTTATGAAAAGCCACATTGTATTTTTCCAACAAATCATTCACTTCCTTCTTGAAGTGGGAACCATTATCTGAAATGACCTCGTTTGGGACCTCATAATGACAGATGATGTTGTTTCTGATAAACTTTGCAACGTGCGACGCTTTCAACACCGCATAGGATTGGGCCTCAACCCACTTTGTGAAATAATCTATCGCGACCAGGATGAACTCATGTCCATTCGACCCCTTCGGAGTGACAGCCCCGATCACATCAATTCCCCAAACCGAAAATGGCCATGGCAAAGTCATATTGTACAGCTTCGATGGCGGGATGTTCATGTGATTTGCATGGATCTGTGTAGATGTCACACCCCAAACTTGCCCCTAAAAGTTCGGGCATGACCCATACAGAAATGGACACTTATCCTAATAAATATATCACATGGGGTCTGAACAGAAGCATTTAATATAATAAAATAACACAGAAAAGCATCCATTGAGCTAAACCTAACATGCCAGGATCACATTCGTGAAAGTCATTATGTTTAGACATACTCATGCACATACATGACCGCATAAATGAACATTAGTATAGAAAGGGGTCATATATATACTTTTTAACCTTAGGTAAATAATTAAAGTGTAAGCCAAAATCTTAACAAAACTTGACATAAATGCATAGACTTGGTCTAGGGACCTGGGCAAACTGAGGTTGGCATCAAGGGTGAGCTTCAAGGGTTAAGATGGACTCCCAAAGTGGTTACCTCTGAGCAGACATAATACAAAGTGAGCGAAGCTTCGATGAATAATAGTACATAAACAATTCAATGCTCAACTAGAATTTAAAATACTATCAATGCATACGTAAATAATGAAGCATGAGGTCAATTGATCTCAGATATTCTGGAACGGCCTAAGGCCCAGTCTTGAAACATATTGACTTGAAACGTAATATAATGAAACATAATGGCCTTAAACCCTTGAATAAAGTGGCGATAGCCCTTGAATATAGTAGCATTAAACTTTTACCCATGTTGGCATATAACCTTTGTACATATGGCATGAAGCCCTTGAACATGTGGCACGAGGCCCTTGAAACATGTGTATATGAATTTAAGAGATGTCTCACACAGACTCTAGAGGTGACTCACTTCGTAGCACTTAGTTCTGTGTAGCACTTTGTTTCATATTATAATAACTTGTCCGGAATGGCCATAGGCCTCATAACTTGCACATATATATGGACTCAAGAGGTGGCTCGTACGGATTCTAGAGGTGATTCGCATTGCAGCACTTAGTTCCGTACAACACTTTGCTCCATACCAAATATATAGAATGGCCTCTGGCCTCACAGATCATATAGAATGGCTAATAGCCTCATTCATATATGTATGGACTCAAGAGGTGGCTCACATGGGCTCTAGAGGTGGCTCACAGTGTAACACTTAGTTCCAAGTAGCACTTTGTTACATACCAGTAATTAACAGGTTTTACAGACCAACCATACATATCATGTCATATCATAACGGAAACAAATTCATACATATGTATTATGCTTAATTCATAGACAGCAATCAGAATTCAAACTTAATTATACTTGGCACTTCAATAGTGCTAACAAGTCCATATACAGCATTCTCGTTCCTCGGTATTAAGAACTTGTAATATCCTAGAACTTATAACATACGTGAACTCGTAACAGACTTAAACTTATAATATATATATAAACTTGTAACAGGCTTAAACTTGTAACATGATTACTTGAACCACGGCATTATTACCCCTGGGTGAGGGCCGTGTGCTACGGATGTTATGAATACTTTACATTTATGGACAACTGTTCATTAATTTCAAACGTGACATATCACATCAGGACATAGGGCATTTCTTGTTATATCATGCCATTACAATACACTTAGTAAAGACGGAACAGTTTACATTATAACGTGAGTTACAAAACAAGGTCATGGATATTTAATTCTATCTTCAGGTTGAGTCATCCGTAAGTCAATCCGTAGTTTATCATAATGCTTAACAAGTATTAATGATTAAAATCATCCATGGTCTTAATTAATTATTCATGAGGAAATGGCGTAGTTCACTTAATCTATTAATCGATAACATATAGAATCATGCACTGTAGACACCCCATTTTTGACCGACCTTAAGACTCAGACGTCACCGATTGAGCGCTCGGTGATGTTGCATACTGTGCTCATTCAGAAGTCTCAGAGTCGCGGCCGTGCGCCCTGCCTCCGGACTTCCGAACTCTCTTCTGTGCCTTGTCTCGATTTGCGAACCAGACTCGGTTTTCTCTGTTTTCTTTCCTGAGGGAAGGGAGTGGTCCCGTAGACTATCTCCCAGTGGCCGTGAGCTACTTTTTGTGGCCGTAGGCCATTTTGCCCATTTCGAGCCGGTTCCGGTTTGAGCCGTTAGGCGTGTGCCTCGGTTGGGACCGCCCAACCATCTCCGATCTCTCCGTTTTGGCATGCATCTTATTTACTCCCATTTAAGGGACACTGGGGCTCGAAACCCACTTCGCGAACACCACTGGTGCCCGGACCCATTTTCGGGATCCCAACCGCTGCTTTTGGCCCCGAGCATTCATTTTGCATCGATGTCTGTTCATTTTTGGCGACACCTCTGCTTGGTCCTTCCGAGGGACACCGGGTCTTCGAGACCCACTTCGCATTAACACCACTTTCGGTGCCGGCCCATTTCGGGATCCCGAACCGCGGTTTTGGCCCCGAAGCTTTCATTTTGCATCGATGTCTGTTCATTTTTGGCGACACCTGCTTGGTCCTTCCGAGGGACACCGGGGTCTCGAGACCCACTTCGCAATTAACACCACTTAGGTGCCCGTGACCCATTTTCGGGATCGAACCACGCGGTTTTGGCCGAGCTTTCATTTTGCATCGATGTCTGTTCATTTTGGCAGACACCTCTGCTTGGTCCTTCCGAGGGACACCGGGGCTCGAAACCCACTGACGAACACCGCTGGTGCCCGGCATTTCATTCGGATCCCGAACCGCGGTTTTGGCCCCGAGCATTCATTTTGCATCGATGTCTGCTTCATTTTTGGCGAACACCTCTGCTTGGTCCTTCCGAGGGACACGGGGTCTCCGAGACCCACTTATGACGAACACCACTTAGGTGCTGACAGGTCCATTTCGGGACCCCGCGCGGTTTTGGTCCCCGAGCTTTCGTTTGGCATTAGTTTTTGTTCAATTTTGGCAGGTACCTCTGTTTCATCATTCCGAGGAACACTGCGGTCTCAGATGCCCACTTCGTGGCCGAACAAAATCTTTTGTTTTTGCCCTCAAAATATCTAGATATTTTGTCCTCAAAATATCTAGATATTTGGGGATAGATATTTCCATCTTTTTGGATATAAAACCAGCAGCTTCCAGCTGGGGGAAGGGTTAGAGAAACCCTTTGGGAGCTCCATACACACGGCTCCTCTCCCTCTCCATTTCCAAGCTTCAAACATCCAAGTTTGCTCCCATTTTCTTCATCATCTTCAAGCTCTATCATCACCACTCCATTTCCAGCAGCAAGGGAGGGATTCCAGAAGCTTGAAGTCATCAAAGTTGGTCCAAGAAGTAGTCAAAGTATTGGTCTTCAAGGGTAAGTTCACTTTCCCTCTTTTCTAGCTCATTCTTGCACCAATTTCTTAGCCCACTTGCTCACTGTTTTGAGCTCCGGCCCTAACTGAAAGGGGCCTTATTTTGAGCTATTCTACATGTTTGATTAAGGGCTCAACCCCATTTGAGAGCCCCATTTGGTACTTGTTTCAATATCATCTTATATGTCAATATTTTGCATTGAATATTTGGCCTATGTGTGATCTGTGTTAGAGCCTGAAATAAACTGATTTTGGACCTATTTTGAGCCCCTCTTCAACATTGTAGAAGGGCTCAACCATGTTTGGTGACTCTATCATGCATCTCCTTTGTAAATCCTCCAAATTACCGTAAACTTGCATGCTTTTTTTAGCTTATGTGCATTTATTTTTGGAGCATGCTATAAACTGATTTTGAGCCTATTTTGTGTCCCTCTACAACATTGTAGAAGGGACCAATCTTTTTTGGTGTCTCCATGAATGGCCTCTCTTTGTATCTCTCTTTGGTCATGTTTTGCATGCTTTGTTAGACTTATTTGGCTCCGGATTTCAGCCTTCATCAGGCTTAGAAAGAGCCTTATTTTTGTCTCCTTGTCTTGATTTGTTAAGGGCCTTAAGCCATTTGGTGTTTGGTTTTGGTACTTCATGTTGTATCCATCAAATTTTCCGTAAATTTGCATGTTTGTTTAGGCCATTCTAGCTTCTGTTTTTGGCCTTAATCAGGCTTAGGAAGTATCTTTTTTTGGCCTATTCTTTGTATTTTATTAAGGGTCTTAGGCCATTTGATGTTTTCTTATGGTACCTTATGTTATAGCCCCTTTTGGTCCATATTTTGCATGCTATGCTTGCCATGTCTACACACTGTTTTGAGGGATGTCATCTACTGCAAATGTGAATATTTTTGGCTCATCTTTATTGTTGTAGAACTGATTTTTTGGGTTTGAGCATTGTACATATCACTTGCTTTGTAATTCCCCTCTTTTACCGTATTTTTGCAAGCTTTTGTTTCCATACTTGTGAGCATTATTTGGCCTTGCTTTGTGCTGATAAAATGCTAGTTTAGGGGCTGCCTTGCCACTGTTTTGCATTCCATGTCCATATTCTGTATGTTTAATAGGGCTGTAGGCCATTTCGGGTGCATTTCATCGCATTTTGGGAATTGGTTGCAATTTTATCATAATTTGGGGGCTGTTTTTGCATTATTTTAGTTGCTGAATTTTGCATCTTCCTTATACCATTTGCCACATCTCATTCGCATGTCATTTTGGTGCTTTAGAGCCTCGCCTCGATTTGCGTGCCCGTGTGCGTGCATTTCGAGGCAGCCTCGTTTTATCCGACGGCAGCCTATGTGAGTGTGGTTGAGGCCCTCTCATGTTGGCGTAAGCCCAATTTGCATTTTCATGCTTGTATGCCATTGCCTCGGTTTGCGTGCCCGTGTGCACGCATTTCGAGGCACTTCATTTTTATCCGACGGCAGCTTATGTGAGTGGGGCTGAGGCCCTCTCATGTTAGCGTAAGCCCAATTCGCATTCCGTATGCCATTTCATGCCTTCGGGCCATGCCTCGGTTTGCGTGCCCGTGGGCACGCACTTCGAGGCACTCCGTTTTCATTCATTGGCAGCCTATGTGAGTGCGGCTGAGGCCCTCTCATGTTGGCGTAAGCCCATCATTGCATTCCGTATGCCATTTCATATATTCCTCGGTTTGTGTGTCCGTGTGCACGCATTTCGAGGCAGCTCTTTTTATCCGACGGCCTCCTATGTGAGTGAGCTGAGGCTCTCCCATGTTGGTGTAAGCCCATCGTGGCATTCCGTATGCCATTTCATTCCATTTCATCATCGCCTCGGGTTGCGTGCCTGTGGGCGCGCACTTCGAGGCACTTCGGTTTTATCCGATTTGTACTTCATATCATCGCCTCGGTTTGCGTGCATGTGGGCGCGCATTTCGAGGCACTTCGGTTTTATCTGACTATCTCATTTCATCAACGCCTCGGGTTGCGTGCCTGTGGGCGCGCACTTCGAGGCACTTCGGTTTTATCCGACTATCTCATTTCATCATCGCCTCGGGTTGCGTGCCTGTAGGCGCGCACTTCGAGGCACTTCGATTTTATCCGATTTGCACTTCATATCATCGCCTCGGTTTGCGTGCCCGTGTGCACGCATTTCGAGGCACTTCAGTTTTATCCGATTTGCACTTCATATCATCGCCTCGGTTTGCGTGCCCGTGTGCACACATTTCGAGGCACTTCGGTTTTACCCGATTTGCATTTCATATCATCGCCTCGATTTGCGTGCCCGTGTGCACGCTTTTCGAGGCGTCTCATTTTCATCTCATTTTCATAGCATTGAGCATGCTAGGTTGTATATTAGTTGCATTTCATGCATATCATGTATATCGCACGGGAATCATATCATCGCCTCGATTTGCGTGCCCGTGTGCACGCTTTTCGAGGCGTCTCATTTTCATCTCATTTTCATAGCATTGAGCATGCTAGGTTGTATATTAGTTGCATTTCATACATATCATGCATATCGCACGGGAAACGAGGTACATTCCGTACTCCGAGTGACGGAGTGTGTCTCAATTCCCCAGTTACCGACACTCCGGATTACCCATGATGGAGTTAGGTTTTGTTGTAGCATTCATCTGCATTCATCCTATATTGAGTTGTGCAATCCGATTCCTCGGCCATCATGCATCGGTATGCGTGATTGGTGGCACGAGGATCGAGGCATGCATATATTTGTGAAATACATTACTATGCCCTTTTCTTGCTCTCTGTTACAGCAAAACCGAGGATCAACAACTTTCCGGAGTCCGGCGCGCATTTCGAGAAATACTGCAAACAGAGGCTAATTGGGGCATCCCAGTGGATTTCCGAGGCGTTAGCAACAGCATGCTCATCATAGCAAGGTGACCCCGGCACTAGCGCCATTCTGACTTTCTTAGTTTAATTTGTTAATTAATTAGGAAGCTGTATATTTTGACCGTAATATTCTTTCATTTGGGATCAGATATTTATTCGGACCCTCTGCGCGAGGGCACAATTGTAATAAGTGTGCGTGAGTGTGATGTATGTCTTCCAACCCTCATTTCTTTCTCCCTTTTATTTACCCGCTTACGATGGTTAGATATAGGGCATATTTTATTTAGCATACAAGATGACAAAGATGTTTGCATTCATTCATCTCAGACAGACGCACTGCTCTCGCATCATACAAACCGCAGATCAGATTTCAATTCCAAGTTGAGTACTTGGTAGCTGTTGCATCTCATATGCCATATTTAGAATAGCCGAGCCTGCTATAATTGCATCTTTGCATGTGTTGCATTAGGCATCTCTGCATTCTTAGGATCACGCATGGATTTCTAATGAGCTTTTGTTTTGGCTTGGAGTACTCGGTAAGTTTTATGCTTTAGCATCCTTGCATGCGTGTGAGTGTTGCCATGATAGCATGCTTGCCATGAGGCTATGTGCTTATGTGATATAACTCCCTTGAATGCCTATGGGTGAAGGTTGAGTTATCTGAATCGACGATACATTATTTGTGCTTGTTTTAAGCCCACTAGATAGTGGCAACATCATCGCTTTTCTAAGCCCACCCGAGGGTGGCAAATCCGCATTTTAGCCTACCTACGGTAGCACCATCACACCATTTTCAAACAAACAAACATGAAATGTTTAGTTCCATCAGACGGCCCATCTATACTTGTTTGTCGAGCATCACATAGTAATCCTAGGCTAATAATCGAATAATAAGAACTCACAAAGTTTTCAAAACAGATATCATGGTTAGTAGAGGCGGTCTTTGACGGCGAAGGGTGCTCACGATGTGACCTTTCCCTAATCGTACCCAAGTTCCCGAGCCAACTTTGGTGATGAAGGACACGTGGCCTTTCAGACCGAGTCGTGGTTTCCTAAATTTCCCATTTTAAAATATTTAGGTGGCGACTCATTATCCGCAAAGATCCATGTTTGGCACTTCTTTTCAAAAAATCTGTTTTCCTTCAAAACGATTTGCCGGATTTGGACTCTTTGGTTCGAGATTGAGAACCGCAACAAAATCGAGTCCGAACTGTAGCGAGGTCCCCCGCGGGCGTTGTTAATTGTCTAATCGTTCATATGTGTTAACATGGTTGATTCGTAATTAACTAAGTACTATTGGTAACCATTACCTCATTCACATGAGTTAGCATAGACTTAAGTTCAACAGGACATTTTTAATAATTATTAGAGCAGACTTGCTATAGAATTTTATAAAGTTTCAGAGTCATGAGAAGGTACCTGCATCCTTACCATTATGCATTCACATTCCTTAATCATGCACATATTTCCATACTTAACATGCGTTATATAGCGCTAATTGAACTTATTAGTCACAAGAAAACATATTATAACAGTACTACTACTCACAGTGATCGGTTCCCGGTGGTAATGGTACAATGTCCTCATCTCGACCTACAATTACAGTGCACAACACATAATATGAGGTTATACTCGATCCTTTACTTATTCTCTTTGATCGTTCAATCAATTAGTCATGGTGGTACCAAACTCATTATTCTTTAATAAGTTGTAATCCATGTCTTAGAAAACAGGAGAAATCGATGGGAAATGGTTTAGGTGAAGAAATGGTACAAAACTAATTGACATAACGTGAACAGTCGTCACTAATTTGGGTATAACTTTTTCTATATTTAGAATTTGGGAGTAAGACTAGCTCCATTGGAAACTAGACTTCCGGGGCTTGATTTTAGGCTCAAGAATCACTCAAAACGGAGTCCAGATGCAAAAGATATGCCTATTAAAAGTTGGCTGGACAGAGTTGTCCTCAAGACGCAGGTGAACAAAGTCAAGACGCAGGCCCTGGACAGTAGCAGTCCGAAAATGACAGAATTTTTGGGACTTCTCATTTTCAAAAATCAAACCTTAATTACATGTAATTCAAAGCCCAAAACCCTTTAATACATGACCAATTTTACATTATTATTCTTCATCAAATACCATAATCTCAAAATAAACAAATTTAATGATTTTACTTCTTCAATCAAGAAATTCTTAGAAAATCAAGGTTCATGGGTTCAAAGCTCACATCTTCTATATCAATCCATGATTTCAAGTAGTAGATGGATTCTATACAAGGTTAGTAATTAAAGCCACATACCTTACCCAAACCTTTGTTCTTCGTTTAGTCTCTTCAATTTTCCCAAGCTTTTGGTTGATCTTTCCTCTCTCTTCTATCTTCTTCAACCATCTTCAAGCTTCCATGGATGTTGAATTCCTTAGGGAGAAGCTTTGCCTCTTCTCTCTCTCCCTCTCTCTCTCTCTCACGGTTCTCCTTCCCCTTTCTCTAGATATATTTTTTTTTTGTTTGGTTCAAATAGATGAGTTCAACAACTCATAAGGCATATATGTATATATAAAAGCTTCCCACAAATAAGAAGGGCCAAACACACCCTTACGAATCGCACAAAATCACATTTCAATTAAACTTCCCAGATAACTCTAAAAATTATGCTGATCATAAATATGTCCCCTGTTCCGGTATTTGAAGTCTTTAAGGCCTTTAATTTGCAATATAAAGTTAATCACCCAAACGTCCATTAACGAATCAGACAAATTAGATTTCAAATTAATTTTCCCAAATAATTCCAAAAATTCCCATTAACATATCCAAGTACTCAATTTTGATTTTTGAACCCATAAAGGTCGGTAATTTCCATTTTAAGTCCGTAACTCAACTGATAATGCTTCAATTCTAATAGATATAATTAAATTAAACCACATCATTTCAGAGGAAAATAAAGATGATTTCTTATACGCATTTTGGGGTCATTACAGTAGACGTCCCCGAACGTCCCGGGAGGGAAATCCCGTTTTGTTCATTTGGGCTCACTACAGTTCAGGACTCAATGTCATGGTCCTGTATCTAATCTTGCAGAGTGCAATGCAAGACCAATGAATCATCAAAGAGTCCAAATCCGACAAATCGTTTTTGAAAATAGATTTTTTGAAAGAAGTGCCAAACATGGACTACTTTGCCAGATACAGAGTCGCCACCTAAATATTTTATTTTGGGAGAAATTTAGGAAACCCTGAATCATTGCCTAAGGCCACGTGTCCGTCACCACCAAAGTTGCCTCGGCTCGGGAACTTGGGTACGATTGGGGAAGGTCACTTTGTGAGCACCCCCGCTCGCCCGATCAAAGATCGGCCTCTACTAACCATGATATCTAGTTTTGAAAACATTATGCGTTCTTATTCCGATTATTAGCCTAGAATTACTATGTGATGCGCACAGCATACAAATATAGACTGGATCGCTTGAATTGGAACGAAACATCTCATGTTTGTTTTGAAAACGGTTTGCCACTCGCAAGTAGGCTAAAATGCAGATTTTGCCACCCTCAGGTGGGCTTAGAAAAGATGGTTTTGCCACTATCTAGCGGGCTTAAAACTCACAGTTGATGATTTGTTCCAATCCAAATAACCCAACCTTCACCCACAGGCATTCAGACAGATATATCACATAAGCATATAGCCTCATGGTAAGCATGCTATCATAGCAATCACTCACACACATGCAAGGATGCTAAAGCATAAACACTTACCGAGTACTCCAAGCCAAAACAGAAGCTATGTTAGAAATCATGCATGATCCTAACTATATAGAAATGCCTAATGCAACACATGCAAAAATGCAACTATAACAGGCTCGGCTATTCTAAAGATGCCATGTGAAATGCTACAACTAACAAGTATTTAACTCGGAATTGAAATACAATGCAGCTAGTATGATGTGCCGAGCTCGGTGCATGCAATACAAATGAATGAATGCAAACATGCGAGCATAAGTATGCCAATTGAAACATGCCCTAATCTAACCATCATAAGCCGGTAAACAAAAGGGAGAAGGACGTGGGGTTGGAAGACATACATCACACACACGCACACTTATTACACAATTGCCCTCGCTCGGAGGGTCCGAAAGAATAATACAGTCCGAATAATAATTACAGTCCGAATAAGTACAAAACCCTAATTAATTAAAAAATTAATCTGGGAGGAAAGCAGGTAAATTAACATGCAAGCCATGGACCACCTTAGCTCTATTCCGAATAATGAATGATGCATGCTTGAGTTGCTTGGCGCAGAAATCCATTGCAATGCCCCAATTCGCCTCTGTTTACACTTAATCCTGGAATGCTGTACAAGGCCTTGTAGCACAACAATGCAGCAGCTTTTGGTCCAAGAAAATGAGCTCCTAACCTCTAAAAATCAGCCTCAAGGTGTTGGAATGGATGATGGAGGTGGTAGGCTATGAGTTGGTGTGTAAATGGTGCAAGGACAAGGGTGTTTTGAGGCTTGGATGAGGGAGATATGGAGGATTATAGGGATATGCTCCAGCTGGTTTTTCTAACCCTTGCAAATGGAGGTGGAGCTTGTGTTATATAGAGGAGAAGGAGTGAGGCTTCTTGGAGAAGCCAAGAGAAAGGTTCAAGGCTTCCAAGAGAAGCTTGACCAAAAGGGCCAAACTCTTCTTGAAACCAAGCAAAAGGGTGAAAACCACCTTAAATGGACCAAAAACCAGGGCAGAACCTCGAACAGTGGATCTGGTGCAAAACAACTGGCACAGCTGGAATGCTCCTGAAGAGACAAACCTGGCCGACCAGGTTCAAAAGGTCCAGGTGGCCGGCCGGCCACCTCCCCTGGTCGGCCGACTAGGGGTCAAAAGGGTCAAGAAAAATTACTGGTCGGCCACCCCAAAAAGGTGGCCTCCCAGATGAGTGCAATACAGTTGTGTAGAGAAAAACCAGAAAAAGTAATCCAGAAGAGAGAAAAACCAACTTTTTAGAGGGGTTCAAATAGGTCAAGAACAATTACTAGTCGGCCTACCCATATCGATGGCCTCCCAGGTGTGTACAACACAATGGTGTGGTGGAAATTCAGAAAAAGTGGCCCGGGAATGGGAAAAACCAGCTTTCTAGTAAGAAAAAATGGGCGATGAAGAGCAATGAAGACAAAAGCTGGTTTTTCAAAAAAAATTGCTGGTCTCCCACCGTCCTACAACCTTCCTAGCAATGAAAATAGGGTCCATACCAAAAATGAACCCTAACCGATGCAAAATGAGGGTTCGGGGGCCAAAACGCGCGGTCCGGGGTCCTGAAAATAGCCTGTTAAGCACCGGAGGTGGCGTATGACCACGAAGTTGGTCTCTTGGGCCACAGTGTCCCTCAAAAGGGAGGAAATAAGGTGTGTGTCAAAAACCAGAGCAATTAGAGGTAGTTAAGCGGTTCCGAATTGAGGCACACAGCCGACGGCTCTAAAAACCGGGAACCGGGCTCCAAACGGGAAAAATGGCCTACGACCATGAAACGTAGCCTACGGCCACTGAGAGATGATCTACAAGACCTCTCCCTCCCTTCGGGAAGAGAAAATAAAGAAAACAGGGCCTAGTTCGCAAACCGAGGTGTAGACACCCCATTTTTGACCGACCTTAAGACTCAGACGTCACCGGTTGAGCGCTCGGTGATGTTGCATACTGTGCTCGTTCAGAAGTCTCATAGTCGCGGCCGCGTGCCCTGCCTCCGGACTTCCGAACCATCTTCTCTACCTTGTCTCGGTTTGCGAACCAGGTTCGGTTTTCTCTGTTTTCTTTCCTGAGGGAAGGGAGTGATCCCGTAGATTATCTCCCGGTGGCCGTGAGCTACTTTTCGTGGCCGTAGGCCATTTTGCCCATTTCGGAGCCCGGTTCCCGGTTTTCGGAGCCGTCAGGCTGTGTGCCTCGGCTCGGGACCGCCCAACCATCTCCGACTTCTCCGGTTTTTGGCGGAGACCTCTGTTTTAATGTTCCGAGGAACACTGGGGCCCCTGATGCCCACTTCGCAGCCGAACACCACTTCCGGTGCCCGGCGACCCATTTTCGGGACCCCGAACTGCCCGGTTTTGGTCCCGAGCATTCATTTTGCATCGATTTTCTCTGATTTTTGGCAGGGACCTCTGTTTTGTCATTTCGAGGGACACTGGAGTCGCAGATACCCACTTTGCTGCTGAATACCACTTCCGGCACCCGCAGCTCATTTTCGGGATCCCGAATTGCTCGGTTTTGGCTCCGAGCGTTCATTTCTCATTAGTTTTTGTTCAAACTTGGCAGGTACCTCTGTTTCAACATCAGGAAGATCACTGGGGGGGAGAAGCCAGCAATTATCCCAGATAACCAGTTTCGCTCCTCCGGAGCCCGTTTTCTCATAGGGCCAATGTTGAACACCCTAGGGTATTTTTTTCCAACCAAAGCTACATATACGTGATGAGGGCATCTAGGAGGACCCTAAGGGTTGGTGGTCGGCGAAATTCAGTGGTTTCATTTTTGGGCCTCTCATTCAAGCTCTATGTTGTGGCTCTGCCGGTGTTGCCAATTTCCGACCTTGGAACCTTGTTCTACACATCTTAGAGGACACAAAAAGTATATGGTCGGCGAAATTGTTGAGTTCATTTTGAGCCTCTTCTTCAAGCTCTATGTTGTGACTTACCTTGGCGTTGCGATTCCGACCACAGGACCTTATTCTACACTTGGGAGGACACTCCTACATGGTGGTCGGCGGAAAATCTTCACTTCAATTTTGTGCCATGGTGGCCGGCCAGAGAGGTATGGCCGACCAGGTGGGGTGGCCGGCCGGCCACCTCCTAAATTTACAGCGGCCAACTTCTTCTTTCGGCTGTCCAATTTGTCAGGATATCTTCCAACATATCCCGGCATCCGGGGGTTATTTCGGGAGGGAAAGATTGGGTGCTTTCCCTCCCCTTTTACACCCTATTTCTTGTCTATTTAAAGGGCCCTCCTTCCCCTTTGCTGAGGTTGGGAAAATTTGTCTTCAAGAACACTTCTCCAAAAACCTCCATTTCCTTAGCTTAAAACCTCAAAAAAGCTTCTAAGTCCCTAGGTCTTCTCTTCATCAACACCTAGCCTCACCATCCCTACTACCATTTCAGCAGCAAGGAGGTGTTCTTCAGAGGTCAAGAAGCAACAAATCAAAGCCAAGAATCAAAGAAAGACAAGTCTTCAAGGGTAAGTCTTCAAAACCAACTTTTAGGGCTTTTTCTTGATTCATTTCTATACTCTATTTGGTTGCGAATTGGGGCTCCGAACCCTACTGGTTTTGTGCTCATATTGAGCCCCTCTACAACTTTGTAGAAGGGCTCAACTTCATTTGAGGCTTCTATGATATACTTGTTTCAATACCTAGCTTTTATGCCATTATCTTGCATGCTAGTTTAGGCCTATTTCCTTTTGTTTTTAGGGGTCCGACCCCTACTGGTTTTGTGCTCATTTTGAGCCCCTCTAAAACATTGTAGAAGGGCTCAACTTCATTTGGCCATTGTATCCACCACTTCCTTCAAATTCCATCAAGTGTGCCCATTTTTGTATGCAACTTTTGACCTATTTCTATTTGTTTTTGGGACTTCGACCCCTACTGAATTTGGTCTTATTTTGACCCCCTTTACACATTTCATTAATAAAATTTTGTCATTTGGTGCTTTCTTTGCATGACTCTTGTTATAGCCTCTTTTGAGCTCCATTTTTGCATGGAATTGTTAGCATGATTTTATTCTGATTTTGAGGATGTTATCTTCTGAAATTGTGCTTATTTTTAGCTCATCTTCAATGTTGTAGAAGAAAGTTTGTCCATTTGGGGTTTTCATATGTCACTTGTCTCAATACTCCTCTTTTGGCCACTAACTTTGCATGCTATTGTTGATCTATCTATGCTTGCATTTTGGCCATGTTTGTTACTGAAAAATGCCATATTTGGGACTGCCTTGCTACTGTTCTTGCTGCCATGATCATATTTTGCATGTATGGCATGGCTATAGGCCATTTCGGGGCTTAATTTCACACTTTCGGGATGAATGCATGCTTCGAGTGTCATTTCGAATTTTTTTCGGGGCTGTTCTCCCCTTTATTTAGGTGCTGAAATTCCATTGCCATGCTTGCATATCATTTCCCATGCCATTTGTATCATTTTTGCATTGCCTCGGTTTGCGTGCCAATGGGCACGCACTTCGAGGCACCTCATTCTTATCATTCCGGCAGCCTATGTGAGCGTGGCTGAGGCTATCTCATGTTGGCATAAGCCCAATTTGCATTTTCATGCTTCTACATCATTGTCCCGATTTGCGTGTCCGCGGACACGCGTTTCGAGGCAACTTTGTTTTTATCCGATGGCTTCCTATGTGAATGAGCTGAGGCTCTCCCATATTGGTGTAAGCCCATCGTTGCATTCCGTATGCCATCTCGTCTCATTTTATCATCGCCTCGGTTTGCGTGTCCGCGGGCACGCATTTCGAGGCACTTCGATTTTATCCGATTTTCCCATTTCATCACCGCCCGGTTATGCGTGCACGCGGCGCATTTCGGCTGCCGGTTTTATCCGTTTTTTGCATCGCATATCATCGCGTCGGTTTGCGTGTCCGCGGACACGCATTTCGAGGCACTTCGGTTTTATCCGATTTTCTCATTGCATCCTCGCCTCGATTTGCCTGCCCGTGTGCACGCATTTCGAGGCACTTCGGTTTTATCCATTTTTTTTTCCATTTCATCATCGCCTCGGTTTGCGTGCCCGTGTGCACGCATTTCGAGGCACTCTGTTTTATCCGCTTGGCATTGCGTATGCCTCTGCCTCGGTTTGCGTGCCCGTGTGCACGCATTTCGAGACATTCTGTTTTATCCGATTGGCATTGCGTATGCCTCCGTCTCGGTTTGCGTGCCCGTGTGCACGCATTTTGAGGCACTTTGTTTTATCCGATTTGCATTTCATCATTGCCTCGGTTTGCGTGCCAGTGGGCACGCATTTCGAGGCACCTCATTCTTATCATTCCGGCATCCTATGTGAGTGTGGCTGAGGCCCTCTTCATGATTGGTATAAGCCCATCATTACATTTCGCATGTCATTCCGCATTGCCTCGGTTTGCGTACAAGTGGGCACGCATTTCGAGGCATCTCATTCTCATAGCATCGTGCATGCTAGGTTGTATGTTAGTTGCATTTCATGCATATCATGTGTATTGCACGGGAAACGAGGCGCGTTCAGACTCCGAAATGAACGGGTCTCAATTCCCAGGTCACCGACACTCCGGATTACCCATGATGGAGTTAGGTTTTGTTGTAGCATTCATATGCATTCATCCCATATTGAGTTGTGCAATTCGATTCCTCGGCCATCATGCATCGATGTGCGTGATTGGTGGCACGAGGATCGAGGCATGCATATATTTGTGAAATACATTGCTATGCCCTTTTCCTGCTCTCTGTTGCAGCAAAACAGAGGACCAACAACTTTTTGGAGTCCGGTGCGCATTTCGAGAAATACTGCAAACAGAGGCTAATCAGGGCATCCCAGTGGATTTCTGCGCCAGGCAGCCCAACATGCATCATTCATCATAGCAAGGCAGCCCCCTGGCCTGCGCGCCAGTTTACAGCTTTCTTAGTTTAATTTGTTAATTAATTAGGAATTTGTATATTTATTTCCGGACTGTATATTCTTTTATTCGGACTGTATATTTATTCGGACCCTCTGCGCGAGGGCATAAATGTAATAAGGGTGTGTGAGTGTGATGTATGTCTTCCAACCCCCATTTCTTTCTCCATTTTATTTACCCGCTTTGAATGGTTAGATATAGGGCATATTTCAATTAGCATACAGTATGACAGCATGTTTGCATCATTCATCTGTATTGCATGCATCGGGCTCGGCACATCATGCAAACTGCATTGTATTTCAATTCTAAAGTTGAATACATGTTAGCTGTTGCATTCCATATACCATGTTTAGAATAGCCGAGCCTGCTATAGTTGCATTTTTGCATGTGTTGCATTAGGCATTCTGTATATTTTAGGATCATGCATGATTTCTAATCAGCTTTTGTTTTGGCTTGGAGTACTAGGTAAGTTTTATGCTTTAGCATCCTTACATGTGTGTGAGTGACTGCCATGAAAGCATGCTTACCATGAGGCTAAATGCTTATGTGATATAACTGCCTTGAATGCCTGTGGGTGGAGGTTGAGTTATTTGGATTGGGACAATTCATTGTTGTTTGTTTTAAGCCCACTAGATAGTGGCAAAATCATGTTTTCTTAAGCCCACCTGAGGATGGCAAATCCGCATTTTAGCCTACTTGCGAGTAGCATCATCAAACCATTTTCAAACAAATAAACATGAAATGTTTTGTTCCAATTCAGACGGCTTAGTCTATACTTGTTTGCTGCGAGCATCACATAGTAACCTAGGCTAATAACTGGAATAAGAATGCACAAAGTTTTCAAAAACAGATATCATGGTTAGTAGAGGCCGGTCTTTGACCGGGCGAGAGGGGGTGCTCACGATGTGACCTTCCCTAATCGTACCCAAGTTCCCGAGCCAACTTTGGTGATGACGGACGCGTGGCCTTTTGGCACCGAGTCAGGGTTTCCTAAATTTCCCATTTTAAAATATTTAGGTGGCGACTCTGTTATCTGGCAAAGCAGTCCATATTTGGCACTTCTTTCAAAAAATCTGTTTTTCTCAAAAACGATTTGCCAGAGTTGGACTCTTTGGTTCGAGATTGGGAACCACAACAAAATCGAGTCCGAACTGTAGCGAGGTCCCCCGCGGGCGTTGTTACAGTTTCTGGCGACTCTGCTGGGGATTTAGAGAACTTAACTCGAACTCGTGATATCTGTTTTTGACTACACTTGTGTGTTTCTTTGCATTGCATTTGCATCGGTGCGCCTAGGACACCGTGTTTGCCATCTGCTATTCTGGCGGTTCTTGGGAGGCTTGTCTTGTCAAGGCATGTCCATAAGGTCGATTCTGAGCTCTGCCCGATATGGGAACACAAACCCGGTTTTACCGGGGCACCCTTGACCATTCGACCTAGTGCATATTCGGATCCATAGTGACCATTCCAAACTAGGACAAAGTTGCTTACCCGATATAGGTTGTTTGAAGTCATGTGCGTAGTGAAACCCTAGCTCTTGACAAAATAGGACAGGAAACCCTACCCCAACATAGGGGTGTTTTGGCTCTCACTTATACGCTATGTGCTTGTTAGAGTGTGCCTCACAGGAATGCATGTATCAAGATGAGTTTGGGCATCACTGCGGGCATCGCTTTTGAATTTGGGAATCAGTTCGGGCATTATCCAAAGATTTGGGGAATCGGTTGTCCGGATATCGATTCATTTATCGAAACGATGATACAGAATATTGACCAAGATTTGAGGATGTTGTATAGCACTTACCAACTGTGTGTTGTTGTATACCCGACTGTGTGTGGTGTATTCAATTTAAGCCGTTATGCTGCCCGTTTTATTTCTGGTTATTTATTTCTTTTTCGCTTTATTTATCCTTTTGCTAGGACAGTTTGTAGCACAATTGCTTCCGAACCCGTCGATACCCCCCAAGCAATCTGGACACGAGGTCGCCGACTCAACCGATCCGAGGATCTAGTTGACGGACATCCAGTGTTTCACTACCCCCTGTTATCAGAAGGAGGCCGAGAAGGCACAGTATATCAGAGCACAGATCACCAGAACAGCAGTCTACTATAGTGTCAGATAGTCGGGTTGAGCTTCCTGTTTCTGCTATAGAGATACACCTGCCGGTTTTTCAAATGGAACAATGAATCTGACTATGGAGGCGATGATGCGCCAGATCGAAAAGCATGAAGCAAATGCAAGATGATGCTATCCGCCAGCGGAATTTTCTGCATAACAAAGTCATGTCATGGCCCATGATGCGAGTTGATCACCAGTTACAACAGAACGCAGCGTCGCTTCAAATCAAGCTCCTCCTCCACGGGGCCCCATTACGAACAACTACTCGCCGTAATGCCCTCCAAACCCTCAAAATGCCCAGTGCCCGTAATACCCTCCCGAATCAACAACATTCTCGCCAAACCCCCAAACATTCAAGAGGACACGGGTCTTCCAACTGGCTCGCCCCGCTTCTACCACAACCGTCCAAAAACATTACCCTAACCACGGGACTTCCATTTGAGTTCGAGGTAGACCAGATACCAAATTGAGCAAGTTGGAGAAGCTCTTTAAGAAGTCTCAAGGGTGAAGGCCATCCCAGATATTGAAGACGGCTATACCGATGTGGCCGTGACTCACGGATAGATTTAAGATGCCCCAGATCGATCGCTTTGATGGATCCGGATCCTATGGTTCACCTCGGCTATTCTCGACGTTCTAAGACCAATGGGCCTAACCCGACCGCAAAAGCTTTCTTTGTTCGGTCGAACTCTGTCGGGTGTGGCATCCACTTGGTATTCAAAGCTGGAAGATCAGGTGAAGATAAACTGGGATGAGATGGCCGAGGCCTTCGTGGCACAATATTCATACAACACGCAGATCGAGATCACAACTCGTGATCTCGAGACAACCAGGCAAGAACAGAAAGAGAGTTTCTCTGATTTTGTAACCCGGTGGAGGGCGAAGGCATCGATGATGACCTTAAGGCCAACTGACAGAGATCAAATACGAATGATTGTGCGCAATCTCCAGCCGGCATTAATGAAGAAGATGATTGTAGTTCCCTTCCCAACTTTCGCAGATCTGCATGATATGGGGATGCAAATAGAGGATGCGATGAAACAGGGTCTGTTTGACCAAGATCGGGATCAACCCCGGAGAACATTTAACCGGAATACCAATGCAGGCCCGAGTGGCTCTTCCAATACAAGAACTTCAGAGGTCGGAATGGTCACCACCAATCCCCCTCCCCAACCAAGGTCCGCAGCGGCCACACCTTTTTCTGATGCCTCTGGGAGCAGTAATCAAGCCCCAAGATACCAACCCAGGGGTCAACGAACCTTCTCCCCACTCTATATGCCTTTGTCTAAAGTCCTCGGGGTTCTAGTCGAAAGGCACTGAAACCCTTGGAACCGAGGCCTCTCGAATCCACTCCCCTTCCCATAACTTGACCAAATATTGCCAATACCACCAACAAAGATGGTCACGACACCGACCAATGCTACAGTCAAGGCCATGAGATTCAAGATCTCATTGACAAAAACATCATTCTACCTCCCCAAGGACCCAACGTCACAAACAACCCACTCCCCAAACACAACCAAGATCCACCAAAAGAGTCAACCTCATCCATCTGGGGTCGCTTCATATGATCCCAAAGATCTATATCACTCCTCCCACCTACCCAAGCCGAGGTGATCCTCCCGATAGCACGGACTTGTGCATGATGGACACCTCTACACCCCAACTCGAGCCAAAGGTGGTGACCACCGAGGATGGAACAGGCGGTGCTTCGAGGAGAGCAGACCAATTGAATCTGGGGTGGAGCTATCTGAGAATTTAGCTGGCAGAGCTTGTGATCCGAAAGTGGATATATCTTGTCAATGAGCCGCCTAAGCCGAGTATGGGGTTCTTAAGAGGCCGAGTTGTGTATGATCCGGGGACAAGCTTGAATCACGGGGATGATTTGATCGGTGGAAGAGGACTTCGCCAACCTTCAATTCTACGAAAGGAATCGGGATGCATCGATTAACCGGTTCAAGATGAGGAGTCGCCAGGTCGTCGGTGGTTGGATGATCACCGATATTGTACCATTTGTGGCGGAAGGGCCGAGGATCGAATTACATTGCGGAGAGCGCCAGACGAAGAATTTCGCCAGAACAAAACATTTTGAAAACCCGCATGCTTATTGTTGGAGGAACAAGGAAAAAGATGGGATTCGAGAGAGCGAAAAGCAAAGAATCACGAGGAAGTTGAGAGTCTTTGCGGCACGAAGACCGAACATGCCGTGGGCATGCGGAATGAAAACGCCGAGAGCGTAAACTTACGAGAACAGCATGGATGCTGTTAGATGCTAATGGAATGTGGTGGGAAGATGACGACTTGTATCTTGCCCACACGCGAAGATTGGGCAGTGGCCAACCAGACAAAGACTGGTACCTCGGAGGTGGACCATATGACTAGAAGTGGGCGGTATTTCAAGCCCCCACACCTTGATCAACCCGAGGCATCGTGGAAAGATAAGGAGGCAGAAAACAGAAGAAGCAAGTGGAAGAAGAGGCATCTTGAAGCGGCTAAAAGAAAATACAGAGACATCTCCATCTGGGAGCTTATGGCTTCGAGGGTGCACCGGCAGTCAGTCTTATCCGCCATGGACAGAGCGAAACTTTCCATCGAAACTACGCCGAACAACTAGTTGGTTTGGTCTTCCCGGAGGAGGTTCCCGGCATTGACCTTCTGGACAAAGAATTGCCGCCGAGGCGTGGATCATAAGCACCTCTCTACATCTCCGTAGAATGAGGGACAAATGGATTCGGTGGTGCTTGTTGACACCGGTCCGCTATCAATGTCTGTCCGGCGAACGGCGATGCAATTGGGTTAAAGCTGCGGACTTCACCGACTACTCAAGGAATCGAGCATATGATAATACAAGCGGGGATGTCCCGGGATGTTGAAAATCAAACCAAGATTGGGCCCGACAACACGAAATAGATTTTCATGTCTTGGAGGTCCCTACATCTTTCAACATGCTTTTGGGCGACCACGGTTTGCATCGGTGAAGGCCGTTTCATCTACTCTGATCAAATGGTGAAATACCCCTATGGAAAGGAGTAGCCATTGTTTTTGGGAACTCATCAATCCATCCCCCTCGGTATCTCCGATCCGGAGATTGAACACGGCATGGAGGACATGTTTATATCGGGATTTACTTTGGCCGAGGCCGGGTGGTACAAAACATTATGGTCATTGAATGAGGGTTTGTATGTCGGCCAAGCCGTATACCTCATGAATAAGCTACAACATATCCCGGATGGGATTGGGAAGAAGCGGCGAAAGGAGTCATTGCGTTGGCGAAGTGCCACATAATCCACATACCTTTGGATTGGGTTATCGCCCACCAAAGAAGGGCAAGAAAAGGAAAGAAATGGCGGCGGGCAGGCGAAGCAGTGGGAAGCCTTTTGATCTAATGCATAGGCCCATCTGGGTACCTGAGCTGACGCTTCGTCCGGAGGAAGATTTTCCATTTTGCGGCTTCCCGTAACCATGGTTGAACGCGAGGGAAGCGCGTGCACTGTGTTTCGAAATCTTCTTCGACACCTGGCTGTCGGGGATGACGTTGCCGGAGCGAGCAGACCCAATAATTGAGATTGAGCGAGAATCTGGCAGAGAATCCCGAGGGCAATCAATTGGAAATGGGGTAGCGGCATGTCTCCTCTCGATCCTCCGATCGACCAGATTGCAGGGAATAACGTCGCGGTTTCCATGATTGAGATGAAAGCAATGCGGGCCAACCGCCATTTATTTTGGACGATCGATCGCACCCTCTCTCATTTGGCAAGACGAGGAGGATTCTTATCCAGCGATAGTCCGGTAGTGGCCGAGTCCGATTCCACCGAAGTCTTCGAGTCGAATCGATTCGGCTGACCGAGTCTGAGTCTGGTACTCAGGTGTCAACCCGATGCACAGCCCCTGTGTCTTTTTTCCTTTTCTTTTGAGTCTGTTGTAACGGAAGAATTGGACGATTTGGATGCACTTAATGAGAATGAGGTGAATGTGGTTTCCGAGTACTTTTCTGTGCCCCTAATTTATTGCATTAATTCAGACTTTCAAAATTTTGATCAAAACGACGAGGACGAAGTTCCTCCGGTTTTGCAACGACTAATTGAGCAAGAGCAAGAGAGGTTTGTTAAACCCTTAACGGATGAAATCATTTCTGTGAATATTGGTACTGAGGAGGACCCGCGGCTGGTCCAGATCGGGTCCACGTTGTCTTCGGAGGAACGCGAGCGCTTAGTCGCTTTATTAAAAGATTTCAAAGATGTTTTCGCGTGGTCCTACGAAGACATGCCTGGAATCGATCCTGAGATTGTACAGCATCGGATCCCCCTTGACCCCGGGGCCCGACCTATCAAGCAGAAGCTCAGAAGGATCCGCCCGGATTGGGCTCTCAAGATCAAAGAAGAGGTCACCAAGCAAATTGACGCAGCTTCTGCTAGTATCGAATATCCCACTTGGTTGGCCAACATAGTGCGGGTGAGGAAGAAAGATGGCAGGATCCGGGTGTGCGTAGACTTCAGGGATTTGAACAGAGCTAGTCCGAAGGACGACTTTCCCCTACCACACATCGACGAGTTGGTAGACTTTACAGCGGGGCATGCCTTGCTTTCATTCATGGATGGCTTCTCAGGGTACAACCAGATTGTGATGGCACCAGAGGATAGAGAAAGATCATTCACCACCCTGGTAGAACATCACTATCGGGTAATGCCGTTTGGGTTGAAAAACGCTGGGGCTACTTATCAACGGGCCGCGACCACAATATTACACGATATGATCCACAAAGAGGTTGAGGTGTATGTGCACGACATGATTGTCAAGTCCAAAGAAAGAGAGGGCCACTACACCGCCTTGCGCAAGTTTTTCCAAAGGATCAGGGAATTCAGGTTGCGGTTAAACCCTCAGAAATGTACGTTTGGTGTTACAGCGGGAAAAATGCTGGGGTTTCTGATTACACAAAGGGGCATCGAGGTCGACCCTTCCAAAATCAAGGCCATCTTAGAAATGCCACCACCAAGGACTGAAAAGGAGGTGCGAGGCTTTCTGGGTAAAGTGCAATTCATAAGACGGTTTATTTCAAAACTAACCTTGACTTGTGAACCACTTTTTGGTCTTCTGAAGAAAGGAAAGAAGTTCCAATGGGACGGCCGATGCCAAGCTGCATTTGAACAGATTAAAGAATATCTACAGAACCCACCCGTTTTATCACCACCAGAATCAGGGAAACCGTTGATTTTGTACCTGTCAGTGACTGAGACCACGATGGGCTGCATGCTTGCACAAGAATCAGAAGATAGGGTGGAGAAAGCCATCTATTATTTGAGCAAGAAAATGCTAGAGTATGAAACCCAGATACGCTACCGAAAAAGGCTTGCTTAGCTCGTATGGGCTACCAGAAGTTCGGCACTACTTGTTAGCTCACTCAGTAATGTTGGTTTCACGACTTGATCCCATCAAATATCTTTTCGAGAAACCAACTACTGGGTAGGCTAGCTCGTTGGTTCATGTTGCTCTCGAATTTGATCTCACATATGTGACGCCAAGTCGATAAAGAAGCGGAAGCAAGAGCAGAGTTCCTTGCCGACCATCCGGTTGAGGGGGATGAAGCAGTTGAGTACCTATTCCCAGATGAAGCAATTTTGCATATCGACGAGGAAAGTTGGACAATGTACTTTGACGGAGCGTCAAATCAACATGGGTATGGGATAGGAGTGTTGCTGATAGCACCCGACAATTCCCGTATCCCTCTAGCCTTCAAACTCCGTTTCAAAGTCTCAAATAACGAAGTAGAATACGAAGCGTGCATTGCTGGTATGGAAGCAGCCCTGGAATTAGGGGCAAGACGGCTGGACGTCATTGGAGATTCGAATCTTGTTGTGTCTCAAGCTAAAGGAGACTGGAAAGTAAAAGAAGAAAATATGATGATGTATCACCAAACCTTGGATTTGCTGATTCCTCGGTTTGAGAAGCTGAATTTCGCTCATCTACTAAGAGAGAACAACAAGTTCGCAGACGCCTTAGCAACTCTATCATCAATGATAGACATTCCGTGTGGAGTCCGGATGCGTCCGGTCATTATTGACCAGAAATTTGCGCCTGCTTATGAGTCAATTGCGGCCATAGATGAAGTTCAGGACGAACACCCCTGGTACTACGACGTCTGGAACTTTTTGGAGAAAGAAGTATACCCGCCAGGGGTAAATGCCAAAGACAAGAGGGCAATCAGAAGAATGTCAGTCCAGTTCATCATCTGCGGGGGTAAACTGTATAGAAGAGGTCATCTGGGAATGCATAAACTGTGTGTTGATGCTGAAGAGTCCAAACGTCTGATGGAAGCCATCCACGGGGGTGAATGCGGTGCACATATGAATGGGGTGATGTTGGCTAGGAAGATCCTTAGGCAAGGTTATTATTGGTCCACCATGGAGGAGGATTGTATCGGTTTCGTCAGGCGATGCCACAAATGTCAGATTCATGCAAATCGCATGAACATTCCGCCGTCAAAGCTGTACAACATGACTTCGCCATGGCCTTTTTCTGTCTGGGGAATTGATGTGATCGGAGCTGTTACGCCGAAGGGGTCGAACGGGCATGAGTTCATCCTCGTAGCGATAGATTATTTCACGAAGTGGGTTGAGGCCCAATCTTACGCAGTGTTGAAAGCTTCACACGTTGCAAAATTCATCAGAAACAACATTATCTGTCGCTACGGAGTCCCAAATGAAATAGTTTCTGACAATGGTTCCCACTTCAAGAAGGAGGTGATTGACTTGTTGGAGAAATACAACGTGGCTTTTCATAAGTCGTCTACTTACCGGCCGCAAACCAACGGAGCAGTTGAGGCCGCCAACAAGAACATCAAGCGCATACTACAGAAGATGGTGGAAACCTATCGGGACTGGCCAGATAAGCTGCCATTTGCTCTGTGGGGCTACAGGACTTCAATCAGAACTTCTACTGGGGCGACTCCGTACTCATTAGTCTACGGGATGGAGGCCGTTCTACCTATCGAGATTGAGGTTCCGTCATTGAGAGTATTGGCCGAGTGCGGATAAGCCAGCATTGGCGTGAGAATAGATTTGAAGAACTCATGCTCTTTGATGAAAGGAGATTGAAAGCACTGTACCACGTTCAGGGTTATCAACGCAGAATCGCCCGGGCTTTTAACAAGAGGGTTAAGTCCAGGAATTTAAAAGAAGGAGATTTAGTACTCAAGGACAACCGAGCTCCTATCCACGACCCAAGGGGCAAGTTCAGACCCAATTGGACTGGTCCTTACATCATCAAGTCAATCTGGTCAGGTGGAGCTGTGGTTCTGATGGATCTAGATGGCTTGGAGTTTTCCCAACCGATCAATATGGACAAGTTGAAGAAATATTATCCCTGAGAGGCTCGCTAGGCTGAAAACCGAAAGGCGACCTAGGCAAAACTTCGAGCATAGAAAATTTGAAAATTATAAAACCGAGCTCATAAGGTGAAAACCGCAAAGGCGGCCTTGGCAAAAGTTAGAGCGCAATAGGAGAGCAAAAACACTCGAGCGAACCTGAGCCTGAACTACGTAAGACTTGATTCCCATCTTTGGGATACGTAGGCAGCTTCATCTTGAAGTTCAGTCATAATCTTTTCCCCGATCAACTTTGTCCATTTTTGATCATCTCAGTCATCTTTATTCATCAGCATCTATTGTGATCTCCGGTACAGTGCTACGCAAACTAGGGGCAACTTTCTGTTGCAATGGAGTGTTCCGATGTCATCCAGACTAGGGGCAACTTTCCGTTGCTATTGAATGGCTGAGGCCCTTTTTCAGACTAGGGGCAACTTTCCAGTTGCTAGGATTCGGGGTTGTGCATCTCAGTGACAGATCTCAGGCGTGTCCAGTTCTGATCCATATCGAAAATAGTTTTGAAAAGTTTTCATAAAAGTTGACTTTGTTCAAATTAATCTTTTCACAACTAAGACCATTTTGGACCAAAAGCGGAGGATTTTCAAGACCACAACCTTCAATTTCATTAATTTCAAAAGCGAGTTCTTTTTGCTCTTGCATACAATTGAAGTTGCATTTTATTACACTCACGCTAGAAAACTTGAAGGTACTAATAAAGCAATAAATCTGGGGGCATAGTCAAGTCAGTGTCCTCGCCCCTTTCCAGAGTTGGTTGAAGTCTCTGATGCCAACCTAAGCCCATCTTGTGCTTCTTCGTTGAGCCAATCCCAGCACTCGTCAGATAAAGTGCAACTGAAGACAGGGGCAGGGGCCAGGAGCTCTCTGGTCCTCCAAGCTGTAATAGGCCGGGCAAGATGTGCACCTCGGACTGGGAATGTAGCCGGATACTCTATCCCCTCTGGTGGGCAAATCTGATCATGGCCGAACTGGCGCAGAATACGGAATGGGAAGTAAAATACACAGTGAGTCAAGCCGATCAGACGGATCCCAGTATCCTGGAACATGCTGTAGCTCATTGCCGGGAGATTGAGCCAGGGGCAGCGCCATGCAATGCGATCTGCTGATAAATTGCACATCCATTCAAACCACCAGCTCCCATCAGAGCATTGACTAGGCGTTGCCGAAAAGTAGCCATGAAATTTGAATAAGCAGGGCAAGAGTCCACAACTTGCAACTTATCCATCAACCATATCTGGGATGGGATGAAAAATGAGAGATTAAAGAATAGAGAGATGTGCGATGAGAGAAAAGTGAGATAGGGGTTTTGTGAGAAAAATCGAGCCCGAGGGCCGAGTGATGTGAGTGAATACACATGTGAGCTTGAGTGGGAAACATTACCTGTAGCAGTAGTGGACTCCCTGCAAATTTATTTCGGTGGTTGTGGGAGGAGTGGCCGGCCAGCCACCTATCCTAGTAGGCCGGCCACCTTCTTGGTCTTCAACTACGAAATGTTTTCGGCCTCGCATCGGTCCTATTTTGCCCGCCGGAAGAAAGTTTGAAGCATTTTCATGCATCGGGAATGTCGAAGGCCTCCATTTCTCTCGTTTTCGAGTGCATTCCGTCATCCAGATTGTCCATCCGAAGTATATCGTGTTGTATTTTGCTTATCGAGTTGTTGTTTTGCTTATCGAGTTGTAAGTTGTGTCGAGCTGTCGCATTTTGTGTTTTGAATTATTACCTTTTGATTACACAATTTTGTTAAGTCTTGTCGATTGAGTCATTAATATTGTTGTATTTTGTTTATCGAGTTGTAAAACTTGCTAAGAATCAGTTATCTCTTAGTGAGTCGATTTGTTTTTATTTGTTGCGTCGGTTCACTACCTGACCTGGTAAATACATAAGGCACATTTCCATTCAATTCCATTTTATGCAAACTAATGCGATGCGATGCTGAGAATTTCAAGTACAACATCTTTTCAAAAGCTGTTTCATTTCATCATGTCTTACAACGAAATAAGGGTACAAGTTTTACAGAAAATAAAACTGCCTAACAATGTGCAAAGTGCTACAAACTACTAGCTAAAAAAAGTAGAATAAAGCAGGAAATAACATCAGTGTCCTCGGGAACGGGAATGGGGAGGCCCTCTCATCCTCTTCTGCGGGATAATCTCTGCATCTTCATCACCATCTGGATCGGAGCTGTCATCCTCCGGATCCTCCTCAGGCTCGTCTCCGCTCTCGGAACCAAGACCAGGGCCTCCCTCTCCAGGGGATGCCTCTGACACATGATCTGCGATCTCCTCCTCGTCATCCTCGACGATGGGTGCCCTGCGTCTGCGAGACGACCCTGCTCCTCGAACTCCTCGAGAAGGCCTAGATGGCCCAGCTCCCTGAGAAGGCCTGGATGGCCCAGTACCTCGACCTCTCTGAGAAGGCCCGGGTGGCCCACCTCGCGTCGAAGCATATACTGGAGGCATCTGAAAATGCAAGGTGCAGTGCATTAGTTCAAACAATAAAAGCAGGTGCAAATGCAGAATGTGAATAGGGTGTGTGTCAGATGTGCTCTAATACAGCAGAAGGTTCAAAACCGGAGTATCATCAGAAACATGCTAGTACAGGGAAAATGAACAATACCTCCACACCCACGATGCTCATCTGCGTCTCCCTCCGATGGATCATGCCCTCGAATGTGACTGACATCCGGCAGCTTCGTCAGATACCCAACAGAGGTCGCAAATGTACATGCAAAACTATCGATAAAGGAATCAATGTCCAAATATCGTGATAAATCAAAATTTGAAAAAACATACCGGGGGCGAGTCAGGGTCTCTAACATATCTGTGATCAGGCAGAGGAGGCTCTAACGGAATCTGGTAAGGCGTCCCAAATCGCCAATTCGTCAACTCGGTCGGCATGTCTGGCCACCCTGGATGATCAAGAGTCGGAGGGATCGGAGGAATCGAACTGCCCCCACCTCTGGATGTGCCAGCCCTGCTAGAAGAAGGGATATCTGTAGCACGGGCACGACTCGAAGATGGTGCGCCGGTGGACCTCCGTGATGGAGCCCGTACTCCCGTCAAGGGGGGCATCAGGTATATGCAGCGGTAGGTGGCGTAGCTCCCATCAAGAAGATGTAATAAAGCATCACTGCCTTGCATAGCACTACTGACCTCCTCAGGGGATAATCTATCAGCAGTCCGCATGGTGTCTGGAGGCCTGAGAGGTTCTGAGAATTGCCCCCCCATATCTGACGCTGAAAACATTCCCCCAGGAACCAAGCCCGGCCGACTGGTCCCTCGAGCAAGAATCTGTACTGGGAACTAGTCAACCCTCCGGGGTATTGATGCTCGAGGTCGTCGCCAAAGACTGCCCAAGGCTGCCAAGTGATCTACGGATAACCAGTGCATAAATCGATCAGAAATCAGAATATATAGAGCAGATCAAAGATGAAAATGAAAAGAACTGAGAGTTCTGAAGTACCTCTGTCGCTCGAACAGTATCAAAGTACCGTCGCAGGGAAGAGAGAGTTTCTCGAGGCCTCGGTAGGTGCTCACCCTCGAACATCAATGAATACGGAGTCGTCGGAGGCCCTGCCACCTCCATCTCCGGAGCCAATGTAGGAAAATACACATACACCCATAGCTGAGAAAAGCAGTGTAGAATGTGAATACAGAATGCAAAGTGCGCCGTGCGTGCAGTGAACAAGTAATAAGGAGCAAAAATGTAAATCAAGAGGACAGAATGTACCTCCCAGGCTCTCCAGTAGCCGCCGAGTAAGTCCCCTCGTGTGCGAGAGACTGCGCTCATGTAACAGTACAGGGTAGCCAGGCCAGCGCCGCCCCAATCATACTGGCCGACCTGTGAGAAGTCTACCAGAGCACTCAGGAGATATAATCCTACCATGTTCCCTCTATCAGCAAACAAGGTGGTGCCGAGGAGATACATAAGGAAACCGCGGGCATACTGCTCCGCCTCCTCAGGAGTCTCAGGCTCCATCTGTGGCCGCCGGAAATGGGAAGCAAACCAGGAGTATCGGACCCTCCCCGAACCTCTGTCTACAGGCGGGTGTGTCCCCAGTAGGTGCATCCAGGCAGCCTCCCACTGACCCATATCCTCGTCGTAGGGAATGGGAGCACCGCCTACGTCTAGGCCAGTAAGTACAGCAAAGTCCAGCGGGGTCATGGTCATATCCCCGGTGGCAGAAAAATGGAAAGAATTGGTGGTGTCCCACCATCTCTCCGCCAAAGCAGCCAATAAAGTCCTACTGATGAGGCAATGAGATAACCCTCTGCAGAATGGCCCGAATCCCGCAAAGTCAACCAATCCCCGGACAGCTTCCGGAAGCTCAAAATACCACTCCCTCGCGGCGACAGAGCCGTATCCTCGCACTGTCCGAGAGTGAACCTGCATTTCAGATAAATGCATAGATCAGCAAATGAAGTGAAAATGAGCTATGTGCAAATGAAGTAAAAATGGGCTGCGTGTTCAATAAATTTGGTATTTGGGGACTGTGCGTTCTACTCAATCAGTGGGCTGTGTGTTCGCTTCAAGTTTGGGACTGTGTGTTCTACTTCAAATCAGTGGGCTGTGTGTTCGCTTCAAAGTTTGGGACTGTGTGTTCTACTCAATCAGTGGGCTGTGTGTTCGCTTCAAGTTTGGGACTGTGTGTTCTACTTCAAATCAGTGGGCTGTGTGTTCGCTTCAAAGTTTAGGGCTATGTGTTCTACTCAATCAAGGTCATGTGCTCTACTCAATCAATGGGCTATGTGTTCGCCGAACTGGGTGCGTGTTCGTAAAATCGAAGTTTGGGACTATGTGTTCTACTCTTAGTCAAGATGTGCGGTGCTCATTTTCGACTGGATTGTGTCTTCGATGAAGCAATGTTTGAGCTGTGTGTTCAATTTCTAACTAATGTGCACGGCGCCACAATTATTCAAATATGCTGTGTTCATGAAAGTGTTTAAGTTACATGCTCAGGTGCAAGTTTCATGTCGTAAGTTAAACTGTGTGTCTAAGCATGACAGAGTATGAAATGCACGAGAAATACAGAGAATAAAGTGAAATACCTCGCATCAGAGGAGAGGTGCTGCTCGGCCTCAGAGAAGAAGATCCACGGGTGCTCGATCGTTGAATGCGTAAAATGACGAAAAGTGGCTCATGGAAGCCTATGCATCACCGAGCATAACGATCGAAGGAAAGGGCGATCCTGGGTAGTGTCATAAGATCATAATCATCTCCGACCAGAAAACCTCCGCCGTGAGGGAAATGGGCTGCCATATCGAGAAATCTGCAAAGAGGAGCAAAAAGGAGCAAAATGGGCCAAAATTGGAAAAGGTCAACAAAAGCCAACTCTCGGGAAATGAAAGGCCAACCAAAAGCCAACTCCCGGAAAAGTTTTCCAAGAATTGGGTCAAAATTACCCCAGGTGGTGAAAATGAGAAGAGAAGTCCCAAAGTCGAAATTTAGTCGCTTCAAAGTGCTTAAATCAAAGATTTCGCAAAAACAACTTATGGGAGGCCGAGGACGCCAGATAAAATGCAGATCTGAAAGAGAAAGTGGCTTAGAGAGCAAGAGGAAGAAGTTTTGCAACTTTGGGTGTGATTTCGGAGGCAATGGAGGTGTGTATATATAGAAAATGCCAAAATGACCATTTTGCCCTCGCTTTAGGCGGTGGCACGGCCACCTAACCTGGCTGGCCGGCCCCTCTACTTTTTGGCCCTGGCCGATGGCCTCTCCTAGGGCAATGGGCTGGCCGACCATCTTCCCCCCTCCCTCCCCTACCTCTCTGCAAATTTTGAGGAAAATCGGAGCTCCCGGGACCCGAAAAAGTTGAAGAAAAGTACACTTTCTGGCGCGAATTGCTCCGCTGAAACTTTAACTGCAATCTCTGACATGTGTCTCATCATTATTCATCAAAATCGGAGTGTATCCTTTTTAAACATGTTGTGACCTCTCCGGAATGGAATCAGAAGCCGCGATCGAGTTGCCGTCGCCGGAATGCGCGTTTTCCAGCTCGTTATTGTGCAACAACTGGGCATCCTGATTTGTGTTCATTTTGCATTATTTGGCTTATAATTTGCATTCTCATGAATACTTTGCATTGTCATGCATGATTTCTCAATGTGCCATACTTCTATGCTTAAACATGCGTTGTCGCGCATTATCTTTTCTCGCGTTATGTTGCATTCATTCATCGACACCGTGTGTGTCAAACTCTTCGAGTCATAGGAATCGCATTGAATGTATGTTGTTAGCATATTGTTCTTGTTAAATTTCTCTCTTTTGCAGGCACGATATTGTATGTACGGTTCATTTGAGGTCAATGCGACTGCATTTAATCGCAAGCAGTATCGTATCTTCTCCGTGTGAGACGCGACGAGAATTGAATGATTCTCCGCATTCCTAACTGCATGAAATGTAGTCGTTACTTTGCTGCTTTGCATTCTTGCTTAAAACTGTTGCATCTATTTGCGAATACTTGCTTCATTACAGCTTGCTGCATTTGCATGATCACCTGGCTCCGTGCCTATCATTTGCATTTTGCCCCATTTTGCCTGCGGGCACATATCTCTGTTTATCTTGTATGATTGTCTAAGTCTTCGGCCTTGTCAAAAATGGGTCGTCTCTGGGCTTTGACATTCACTACCGCCACTTCTTGACTTTCGAGTTACAAAGAGGGCAATCAGAGACACTCCATTTTTGCCCGACCTTAAGACTCAGACGTCACTGATTGAGCGCTCGGTGATGTTGCATACTGTGCTCGTTCAGAAGTCTCATAGTCGCGGCCGCCGCCTCCCGGACTCGAACCATCTTCTACCTTGTCTCGGTTTGCGAACCAGTTCGGTTTTCTCTATTTTCTTTCCCGAGGAAGGGAGTGATCTCAGAGATTATCTCCGGTGGCCGTGAGCTACTTTTCGTGGTCAGAGGCCATTTTGCCCATTTCGGAGTCTTCCGGTTTTCCGAGTCAGTGTTGTGCCTCGGCTCGGGACCGCCCAACCATCTCCGACTTCTCCGGTTTTGGCGGAGACCTTCGCTTTAATGTTCCGAGGAACACTGGGGCCCCGATGCCCACTTCGCACGAACACCACTTAGGTGCGGACCCATTTTCGGGACCCGAATCGCCTTGCTTTTGGTCCCGAGCATTCATTTTGCATCGGTTTTCTCGATTTTTGGCAGAGGACCTCTGTTTTGTCATTCCGAGGGACACTGGGTCGCAGATACCCACTTTCGCTGAATACCACTTCGGCACCCGCAGCTCATTTTCGATCCCGAATTGCTCGGTTTTGGCTCCGGCGTTCATTTCTCATTAGTTTTGTTCAAACTTGGCGGTACCTCTGCTTCAACATCGAAGATCACTGGGGAGAAGCCAGCAATTATCCCAGATAACGGTTCGCTCCTCCGAGCCCGTTTTCTCACTTCCGCCAATGTTGAACACCCTAGGTATTTTCTTCCAACCAAAGCTACATATCTGTGATGAGGGCATCTAGGAGGACCCTAGGGTTGGTGGTCGGCCAGAAATTCGTGGTTTCATTTTTGGGCCTCTCATTCAAGCTCTATGTTGTGGCTCCTCGCCTGTTGCCAATTTCCGACCTTGGAACCTTGTTCTACACATCTTAGAGGACACAAAAGTATATGGTCGGTCAGAAATTGTTGAGTTCATTTTGGTGTCTCTTCTTCAAGCTCAATGTTGTGACTTCTACTTCAGCGTTGCCAGAGTCCGTCCCTGGGACCTTATTCTACACACTTGGGAGAACACTCCTGCATGGTGGTCGGCCGTAAAATCTTCACTTCAATTTTGTGCCATGGCCGGCCGGCCAGAGGGGTAGTGGTCGACAGTGGGGTGGCCGGCCACCTCCCACAAATTTACTGGCCGCCACCTTCTTGCTTCCAACTGTCCACCTGTCCGGATATCTTCCAACATATCCTGGGGCATCCGAGGGATATTTCGGGAGGGAAAGATTGGGTGCTTTCCCTCCCCTTTTACACCCTATTTCTTGTCTATTTAAAGGGCCCTCCTTCCCCTTTGCTGAGGTTGGGAAAATTTGTCTTCAAGAACACTTCTCCAAAAACCTCCATTTCCTTAGCTTAAAACCTCAAAAAAGCTTCTAAGTCCCTAGGTCTTCTCTTCATCAACACCTAGCCTCACCATCCCTACTATCATTTCAGCAGCAAGGAGGTGTTCTTCAGAGGTCAAGAAGCAACAAATCAAAGCCAAGAATCAAAGACAGACAAGTCTTCAAGGGTAAGTCTTCAAAACCAACTTTTAGGGCTTTTTCTTGATTCATTTCTATACTCTATTTGGTTGAGAATTGGGGCTCCGACCCCTACTGGTTTTGTGCTCATATTGAGCCCCTCTACAACTTTGTAGAAGGGTCAACTTCATTTGAGGCTTCTATGATATACTTGTTTCAATACCTAGCTTTTATGCCATTATCTTGCATGCTAGTTTAGGCCTATTTCCTTTTGTTTTTAGGGGTCCGACACCTACTGGTTTTGTGCTCATTTTGAGCCCCTCTACAACATTGTAGAAGGGCTCAACTTCATTTGGCCATTGTATCCACCACTTCCTTCAAATTCCATCAAGTGTGCCCATTTTTGTATGCAACTTTTGACCTATTTATATTTGTTTTTGGGACTTCGACCCCTACTGAATTTGGTCTTATTTTGACCCCCTTTACACATTTCATGAATAAAATTTTGTCATTTGGTGCTTTCTTTGCATGACTCTTGTTATAGCCTCTTTTGAGCTCCATTTTTGCATGGAATTGTTAGCATGATTTTATTCTGATTTTGAGGATGTCATCTTCTGAAATTGTGCTTATTTTTAGCTCATCTTCAATGTTGTAGAAGAAAGTTTGTCCATTTGGGGTTTTCATATGTCACTTGTCTCAATACTCCTCTTTTGGCCACTAACTTTGCATGCTATTGTTGATCTATCTATGCTTGCATTTTGGCCATGTTTGTTACTGAAAAATGCCATATTTGGGACTGCCTTGCTACTGTTCTTGCTGCCATGATCATATTTTGCATGTATGGCATGGCTATAGGCCATTTCGGGGCTTAATTTCACACTTTCGGGATGAATGCATGCTTCGAGTGTCATTTCGAATTTTTTTCGGGGCTGTTCTCCCCTTTATTTAGGTGCTGAAATTCCATTGCCATGCTTGCATATCATTTCCCATGCCATTTGTATCATTTTTGCATTGCCTCGGTTTGCGTGCCAATGGGCACGCACTTCGAGGCACCTCATTCTTATCATTCCTGCCTATGTGAGCGTGGCCGAGGCTATCTCATGTTGGCATAAGCCCAATTTGCATTTTCATGCTTCTACATCATTGTCCCGATTTGCGTGTCCGCGACACGCTGCTTTCGAGGCTTTTTGTTTTTATCCGATGGCTTCCTATGTGAATGAGCTGAGGCTCTCCCATATTGGTGTAAGCCCATCGTTGCATTCCGTATGCCATCTCGTCTCATTTTATCATCGCCTCGGTTTGCGTGTCCGCGGGCACGCATTTCGAGGCACTTCGGTTTTATCCGATTTTCCCATTTCATCACCGCCCCGGTTTGCGTGCCTGTGGGCGCGCATTTCGCGTCTCATTTTATCATCGCCTCGGTTTGCGTGTCCGCGGGCACGCATTTCGAGGCACTTCGATTTTATTCATTTTTTGCATCGCATATCATCGCGTCGGTTTGCGTGTCCGCGGACACGCATTTCGAGGCACTTCGGTTTTATCGGATTTTCTCATTGCATCCTCGCCTCGGTTTGCGTGCCCGTGTGCACGCATTTCGAGGCACTTCGGTTTTATCCGTTTTTTTTCCATTTCATCATCGCCTCGGTTTGCGTGCCCGTGTGCACGCATTTCGAGGCACTCTGTTTTATCCGCTTGGCATTGCGTATGCCTCTGCCTCGGTTTGCGTGCCCGTGTGCACGCATTTCCAGGCACTCTGTTTTATCCGATTGGCATTGCGTATGCCTCCGTCTCGGTTTGCGTGCCCGTGTGCACGCATTTCGAGGCACTCTGTTTTATCCGGTTTGCATTTCATCATTGCCTCGGTTTGCGTGCCAGTGGGCACGCATTTCGAGGCACCTCATTCTTATCATTCCGGCATCCTATGTGAGTGTGGCTGAGGCCCTCTTCATGATTGGTATAAGCCCATCATTACATTTCGCATGTCATTCCGCATTGCCTCGGTTTGCGTGCCAGTGGGCACGCATTTCGAGGCATCTCATTCTCATAGCATCGTGCATGCTAGGTTGTATGTTAGTTGCATTTCATGCATATCATGTGTATTGCACGGGAACGAGGCGCTGCTTCAGACCGAGTAACAGAACGGTCTCAATTCCTGTGTCACCGATAATCTCGGATTAGCCATGATGGAGTTAGGTTTTGTTGTAGCATTCATATGCATTCATCCCATATTGAGTTGTGCAATTCGATTCCTCGGCCATCATGCATCGATGTGCGTGATTGGTGGCACGAGGATCGAGGCATGCATATATTTGTGAAATACATTGCTATGCCCTTTTCCTCGCTGTTGCAAAGAAAACCGAGGACCAACAACTTTTGAGTCCGGGCGCATTTCGAGAAATATCGCAAGCAGAGGCTAATCAGCATCGGTGGATTTCGCCAGCAAATTTCAACATGCATCGTTCATCATAGCAAGGCTGCCCGCGCACTGCGCAGTTCTGACTTTCCTAGATTAATTTGTTAATTAATTAGGATTTTGTATTTATTCGGACTGTATATTCTTTTATTCGGACTGTATATTTATTCGGACCCTCTGCGTGAGGGCATAAATGTAATAAGGGTGTGTGAGTGTGATGTATGTCTTCCAACCCCCATTTCTTTCTCCCTTTTATTTACCCGCTTTGAATGGTTAGATATAGGGCATATTTCAATTAGCATACAGCATGACAGCATGTTTGCATCATTCATCTATATTGCATGCATCGGGCTCGGCACATCATGCAAACTGCATTGTATTTCAATTCTAAAGTTGAATACATGTTAGCTGTTGCATTCCATATACCATGTTTAGAATAGCCGAGCCTGCTATAGTTGCATTTTTGCATGTGTTGCATTAGGCATTCTCAGATATTTTAGGATTATGCATGATTTCTAATCAGCTTTTGTTTTGGCTTGGAGTACTAGGTAAGTTTTATGCTTTAGCATCCTTGCATGTGTGTGAGTGACTGCCATGAAAGCATGCTTACCATGAGGCTAAATGCTTATGTGATATAACTGCCTTGAATGCCTGTGGGTGGAGGTTGAGTTATTTGGATTGGGACAATTCATTGACTGTTTGTTTTAAGCCCACTAGATAGTGGCAAAATCATGTTTTCTTAAGCCCACCTGAGGATGGCAAATCCGCATTTTAGCCTACTTAAGTAGTAGCATCATCAAACCATTTTCAAACAAATAAACATGAAATGTTTTGTTCCAATTCAGACGGCTTAGTCTATACTTGTTTGCTGCGAGCATCACATAGTAACCTAGGCTAATAACTGGAATAAGAATGCACAAAGTTTTCAAAAACAGATATCATGGTTAGTAGAGGCCGGTCTTTGACCGGGCGAGAGGGGGTGCTCACGATGTGACCTTCCCTAATCGTACCCAAGTTCCCGAGCCAACTTTGGTGATGACGGACGCGTGGCCTTTTGGCACCGAGTCAGGGTTTCCTAAATTTCCCATTTTAAAATATTTAGGTGGCGACTCTGTTATCTGGCAAAGCAGTCCATATTTGGCACTTCTTTCAAAAAATCTGTTTTTCTCAAAAACGATTTGCCAGAGTTGGACTCTTTGGTTCGAGATTGGGAACCGCAACAAAATCGAGTCCGAACTGTAGCGAGGTCCCCCGCGGGCGTTGTTACACGAGGCAAAGCACAAAAGTGTCTAGAAGTCCAGAGGCAAGGCTCGCAGCCGAGACTCCGTAACGTCAGAACGAGCACAATATGCAACATCACCAAGCGCTCAATCGGTGACGTCTGAGTCTTAAGGTCGGTCAAAAATGGGGTGTCTGCAGTTGCCCTTCTGTGACAAAACTCGAAAGTCAAGGAGTGACAGGAGTGAATGTCAAAGCCCAAAGACGACCCATTTTTGACAAAGGCCGAAGACTTAGACAAACAGGCGAGATAAAGAAAGATGTGCCCGCAGGCAGGGGGGCAAAATGCAAAGCGATATGCACAAAGCCGAATGTAACTCAATGATCATGCGAAGCAGCAAGCTGTAATGAAGCAAATATTCACAATAGATGCAACAGTTTTAAGCAAGAATGCAAAGCAATACTACATTTCATGCAGTTAAAGAATGCGGAGAATCATTGAATTCTCGCCACGTCTCACACGGAGGGGATACAATACCTGTGCTGCTCGTCTGGTCGCACCAGCTTCAAATGAACCGTACATACAATATCGTGCTTGTAAAGGAGAGAAACTTTAACAAGCATAACATAGTTAGCAATATATGTTCAACACTATATTGAACACAAACAAACATGGCGCCGATAGGAAAATGCATCACAATGCAAGAAGAAACGTACGTCGCGACGCAAGTTAAGTGAAACGTGCACAACAATGCAAGTGGTATGCATGAGAATGCAAGTGACGTGCACAACAATGCAGGATAAGTGCAAACTCGAATGCGCGTTTGTCATGAAACAACGAGCAAAGAAACGCAAGCTTCGACTAGTGTGACTCAATTGCGACCCCCGGTTTACCTTCCGGAAGGGTCACAAGCTGAAACACTTGAATTTCTGAACCCGCAGTCCATGTATTAATTGTGAACACGCAGCACACACTTGTTGAAAGCTGAACACGCAGCCCATATTTGATGAAAGTTGAATACGCAACCCAAACTTTGATGATGAACACGCAGCCTAAACTTTGATGATGAACACGCAGCCCATATTTGATTGTGAACATGCAGCCCAAACTTTGATGATGAACACGCTGCCCATATTTGTTGAAAGTTAAACACGTAGCCCAAACTTTGATGATGAACACGCAGACCATATTTGATTGTGAACATGCAGCACACACTTTGATGATGAACACGCTGCCCATATTTGATTGTGAACACGCAGCACACACTTTGATGATGAACACGCAGCCCATATACAACACTGCTTAATCTGAACACACGGCTCATAACAAAGCACTTGGTTTGCACACAGCTTACTCATTTCATTTGCACGCAGCTTATTCATTTCATTCTGAAACTGAATACGTGTGTTCATTATGAATGTAGGTGTCTTCTGGCGTTACACGAGGATACGGCTCCATTGTGGCGAGAGACTGGTATACAGGGCTCCCGGATGTTGTTCGAGATTGGGTTGACTAGGCAGGGTTTGGACCCTTCTGCACTGGGATTTCTCACTACCCTGCTAGCAGGATGTTGATGAGCGCCCTTGTAAAGAGATGGTACAGGGACTTCTCAGCCGAAGAGGACGAAGAGGGCCTCTTATTCTTGCACTTGAGAGCACAGATGTTCCTGCTTTATTTTCCTTTTTTACTAGTAGTTGTAGCACATTGTACATTATTAGGCAGTTTTATTTTCTGTAAAACTTGTACCCTTGTTGTAAAATGTTGTAACAAAGGAAGCATGATGGAATGAAACAGCTTTTGTTCAAAAAAAGTGTTGTACTTTATGTTTTTAGCATCGCATCGCGTCATTTTGCACGAAAAATGAGATTGAATGGAAATGTGCATTGTGTATTTGCCCAGGCAGGTAGTGAACCGACGCAACAAACTAAACAACCCAACTTAACTAAGAAATAACGAAACCTTAGCAAGTTTACAACTCGATAAGCAAGATACAACAATGTTAATAAACAAAGAGTAACGACTCAATGCACGAAACTTGATGACTCGATAAACAAGACTTGATAAACAAAACAGCTCGACAAACAAAACAACAACTCGATAAGCAAAACAACAACTCGATAAGCAAGACTTTACAACAACTCTATAAACAAAGTGTATTTCGGACGATCTGAGTGGCGGAATGCATCCGAAACAGAGGGAAATGGAGGCCTTTGACACTCCCAATGCATGGAAATGCTAGGAACTTTCTTCTAGAGGGTAAAACAGGACCAAAGACACACTTTGCAGCATGGCCGACCACCTTTGGGAGCTGGCTGACCAGCTTTTTGCATTGGAGGGGAAAGGGGTGGTCGGCCTACCAGAAAAGGTGACCGGCCGACCACCTAGCTCAGCAACCACCAACTTTTCGACACGTGTCCCCCGAACAGTGTCTTATCCTCTTTAAAAGTCCTAGCCTCGTGGTTGATTCATTTCATCTCAGTTTTGCACCAAAATGGAGGCATTTCTCGTTGAAAATCTCACAGCTTGGATTGCTTCTCTAGATGGCTAGAAAAAGTTGAACTTCCGAGGCTTCGGCTTGAATGCACTATTCACGCTGACTTGTACTCCGCTGCACCTTCCCTTTCTTCATGTCGCGGCGAGGTTTTGGAACCCAGTAACACATGCTTTTAGCTTCAGTGGGCAAGAGTTATGTCCAACTTTCGAAGATTTTCAAGTTTTGATGGAATCTGAACGTCATGAAGAAATTTTGCCTCAGTTTCGCTTTGGTCACACCCAAGCTTTAGGGCGAATGTGTGGGCTCACCATGCATGACGCTCGGTCTCTGATCTGCAACAGGGAACTGGACATCCTCAGCTTGATTCATCGCTTTTCTGATGCCGGTGACCGTGGCAACCATTATTGGCAAGGTTTTCAGCAACACGCCCTTTGCTTGTGCATGCTATCTTACTTTTTGCTTGCCCCAAGCTTTAGTGGATCTAGCATTCGTCTGATTGAAGTTGCTCAAGGCTTGAAGGAAGGAAAGAGCTGCATCGCTGTAACATGCTCGGGAGGGTACCCGCGCGCGTTAAAGAGTTCGGACTCCCGAGATCTCTTTGTTCTCAAGTTTCACGAGAGCAATGTGAAACGTAGATGAGAGTCCAGATTTGGAAACTTTTATTGAAAATCCATTTTATTGCAATTTTGTCAAAAATGGACTGCGTCATCAGATCTCAGAGTCGCCACCTAATATTTTGGGAAATTAGGAAACCCATGACTCGGTGCCAAAGGCCACTGTTCCTCGTAACCAAGGATGCTTGACTCGGAACCTTAGGTATGAGAGGGGAAAGTCAATAATGAGCACCCCTGCTCACCCGATCAAAAGATCGGCCTCTACAAAACCATGATATGACTTTTATTTTCTTTATATGTTTATGTTCTGATTATTTTAGTAAATCCTAAAATTTACTATGTGAAGCATACAAGTATAGACTAGTTTGCTCAAATTGGAACAATTCAACTTCATGTTTGTTTTTCGAAAAGGGTTTGAATTTGCCACTTGACAAAGTGGGCTTAAGACGTACATTTATTGAATTATTCCAATTCAAACAGCAAGCCTTCATCCACAGGCATTCAAACAGTTTATCACTTAAACAAATAGCCACATGGTAGGATGCTAAACATAATAAGAAAATCACACACAAATGGGATGCTAAAGCATAAAAACTCACAGATTGACCGATGTCCCTCGTACAGCTACAAAACAAAGTTAGTAAAAATATGCATGATCTTATATACAGAATCCTAATGCAATTCACTCATGAGATGCACTAAAGATTCGGCTTCTAAAATATGGCATGTGAATCATCTCAATAACATGAGGTAGCGCATAGAATCACAGAAGAATTGATTAAATTCACACATAGAAATGTAGCCGAATCTCAATGCATGGAACATAAATGTAAAGCATGGATATGCATGGCATGTCAGATATATACATACACACAGTTAGGGAAAGCGATAAAAGAATGGGATAGAAAGAAGCGGGGTGGGGGAATTATTACAATACTTGAATTATTACAGATCTGAATGAGGTTGAGAGGAGAGAAAAATAAAATAAAATAAAACCTCACAACACTCAAAATAAAAATAAAATAAACAACTTCATCACTGGCACATGTCACTCCTTTTTGCATGTCCCGGGTTCCGCAACATCGCATGATTCACATTTTCTGGATTCAAGCGGCAAACCAAGGAACGGATTTGAAATCTGACTAGCATGGCTTATAGGGAAATCACTATTGGATGATGTGCAAATTTCCCGGGAGTGTAGAGAGAGAAAGTGTGACTATCTCCTCTTCAGAAACTCGGAGTTGTACCTTGCCACAAACTAGACAGCTGTCACTTCACTCCATCCACTCGTATATACAACCCAGGTGGAAATGATGTGAGCATTTTGTAATTATCTTGGGGTTTTATGGACTGTTCTGTGGCAACAATAACAAGATAAAGAAGGATGATGAGAGAGAGGGACCCAGCTAGTGAGAGAGAGAGTTTGAACGTGTGATCCTTGTGCCGTGTGTGGGTGTGTCATGGATGTGAGTATCTGATGTGTGTGTTTTAGTGAGAGAGGTGCTGTGTGTGCATGTGAGCGTGTGTATGGCTATGGTGTGGGTGTGTGTTTATGTGGGGGTGTTAGTGTGTGCCGTGTGTGAATGGTGCCTGGTATGCCGTGGGTGTATGTATGGCTATGGTGTGGGTGTGTGAGTGGTGTGGTCTCTACAGAGAGAGAGAGCTGGGTCTCTCCCTCCCCGTGTGCATGTGTTCATGGCTACTGGGTTTGCTCGGTTAGAGAGAGAGAGAGAGAGAGACCATGGGTTTGTCTAGGTGAGGATGTCCCTCTCCCGAGTGTGTGATGTGCATGACTTCATATGTGTGTGTGTCTCGGTGAGGTGCTGTGGCCTCTCCCTCTCTCTAACCGTGTGTGTGTGCTTGGTCCATGGGTGTGATGTGTTCCTTCCTATCAGTCCCAGCCGTGTGTGCATGTGTGTGGATCAAACTCTGTGTATGAGTGTGTGCGTGTGTTGTGGATAATGTGCTTGCGTGGGTGTATGTGGTCTGCCGTGGGTCTGTCAAGCTTTGGCAATGGTAGTGTGCATATGTATCCATATCAGCTAGTGAGAGAGCTCAACCAAAGAGGCCGAGCCTCCTGTGTACGTGTGCTGCTATGCCTGTGCTGTGTGTAGGTAAGTGTGGTGTGTGAGAGTGTTGAATGTGTTAAGTGTATGTGTGCTGGGTTTGGTGCCTCTCAATCCCGTGTGTCTGTGTGTGTGTGTCAATGGAGCCGTGAGCGGGGGAGAGAGAGAGGTCAGGTGCAGAGGTCTTCTCCCTCTTTTTTTCTTTTTTTTTTCTTCATGGCTTTTTTTCCTTCTCTCCCCCCCCCCCGAAATCTGTGTGTATGTGATCATGTATATCCTCGGAGAGCCACGAGGCAGTGTTGTCTATGTGTGTTTTTTTTTTTTTTTTTTGAGCATGTGTGCCTCGTGGGTGTCTCATGTGCCTCCCCCCAGCTGTATTCTCCTCCTTTTTCTTTTTTTAATGATCCATCAATGCTGTAAAGCACTCCCACTTAGCCGACCTCTCTTTTTTTATATTATTTATTATTTTTTTTTTTCTTTTCTTTTGCTTTAAAAATAGTTATCAATTATAAAACACACTTAAAAGATATGCACACACCTAATTTAATATGTACACACACATTATAAAACACTACAAATTAACAAAAATACTAAAATTCCCAAGTCTTAGGGCCGGTCAAAATGGGGTATGTACAGTTGCCCCTCTTTGACAGAGCTCGAAGTCATGAAGTGATGTGAGTGAATGTCAAAACCAAAAGACGACCCTTTTGACAAGGCCGTAAGACTTGGGCAATCACACAAAATGCAATGCATGTGGTTGAACCCGAAGGTTGCCTACGTATCCCTTTGCAAGGAATCAAACCAGCGTAGTTCAGGGGCAAGAATGCAAATGTCATACTCAAAATGCAGTTTGAAAGTTGGACTTACACGCTTCACGAAGCCGGTTTGTTTGAAAATTCATGAATATGCAAGATAGGGAAGACCTCAACCAAGAGAAATCAACATCCTATCGCATCTCACGCAAGAGGAGAATGGGTGGTGTAAACAGACAGGCGCACCTGCTATTTTTAACCGAGTGACATCAACAACTTAACGTGTCTCACGCGAGAGGAGAAAGGGTGGTATAAACAGACAGGTGCACCTGCTGTTTTTAACTGAGTGAATCAACATCCTAACGTGTCTCACGCGAGAGGAGAAGGGGTGGTATAAACAGACAGGCGCACCTGCTGTTTTTAACCGATTTTGAAGATTGGACTTATACGCTTACGCGAAGCCGGTATGAAAATTAGACTTATATGCTACGCGAAGCCGATTTAACGATTGGACTTATACGCTTACGCGAAGCCGGTTTAACGATTGAACTTATACGCTACGCGAAGCCGATTTAACGATTGGACTTATACGCTTACGCGAAGCCGATTTAACGATTGGACTTATACGCTTACGCGAAGCCGGTTTAATGAGTGGACTTATACGCTACGCGAAGCTGGTTTAACGACTGGACTTATACGCTTACGCGAAGCCGATTTAACGATTGGACTTATACGCTTACGCGAAGCCGGTTTAACGATTGGACTTATACGCTTACGCGAAGCCGGTTTAACATTGGACTTATACGCTTACGCGAAGCCGGTTTAACGATTGGACTTATACGCCACGCCGGCCGATTTAACGATTGACTTATACGCCACGCCGATTTATTTAACGATTGGTCTTATATGCTTACGCGAAGCCGATTTAACGATTGGACTTATACGCTTACGCGAAGCCGATTTAACGATTGGACTTATACGCTACGCGAAGCCGATTTGATGATTGGACTTACACGCTACGCGAAGCCGGTTTGATGATTGGACTTACACGCTACGCAAAGCCGGTTTTGAAGATTGGACTTACACGCTACGCGAAGCCGGTTTGAAGATTGGACTTATACGCTTACGCGAAGCCGATTTAACGATTGGACTTATACGCTACGCGAAGCCGGTTTAATGATTGGACTTATGCGCTACGCGAAGCCGATTTAACGATTGGACTTATACGCTTACGCGAAGCCGATTTAACGATTGGACTTATACGCCACGCTTCTGGCCGATTTAACGATTGGACTTATACGCTTATGCGAAGCCGATTTAACGATTGGACTTATACGCTACGCGAAGCCGATTTAACGATTGGACTTATACGCTACGCGAAGCCGGTTTAACGATTGGACTTATACGCTTACGCGAAGCCGATTTAACGATTGGACTTATACGCTTACGCGAAGCCGATTTAACGATTGGACTTATACGCTTACGCGAAGCCGATTTAACGATTGGACTTATACGCTTACGCGAAGCCGATTTAACGATTGGACTTATACGCTACGCGAAGCCGGTTTAACGATTGGACTTATACGCTTACGCGAAGCCGGTTTAACGATTGGACTTATACACTTACGCGAAGCCGATTTAACGATTGGACTTGTACGCTACGTGAAGCCGGTTTAACGATTGGACTTATACGCTACGCGAAGCCGGTTTAAAGATTGGACTTATACGCTTACGCGAAGCCGATTTAGCGATTGGACTTATACGGTTCGCGAAGCCGGTTTAACGATTGGACTTATACGCTTACGCGAAGCCGATTTAACGATTGGACTTATACGCTTACGCGAAGCCGATTTGACGATTGGACTTATACGCTTACGCGAAGCCGGGTTGTCAAGTGGACTTACATGCTACGCGAAGCCGATTTATCGATTGAACTTATACGCTTACGCGAAGCCGATTTAATGATTGAACTTATACGCTTACGCGAAGCCGATTTAACGATTGGACTTATACGCTTACGTGAAGCCGAGTTGGCAAGTGGACTTACACGCTACGCGAAGCCGAGTTGGCAAGTGGACTTACACGCTACGCGAAGCCGAGTTGGCAAGTGGACTTACACGCTACGTGAAGCCGAGTTGGCAAGTGGACTTACACGCTACGCGAAGCCGGGTTGTTTAAAAATTCATGATGTATACAATGCAATGTCATGGAGTGCTGGCTATGTTTGCAACTTTCCCTATTCTCCAACAGGGTGACAGACTAGGTTGGTTCAGTATCCAGAATTGAGGCGCATACAAGCTATCTCAACCTATGGGGTTGCCATACAGATTTCAAGCCGGGGATACACCCCTGGGTATTTAAACCAGACTTTAGTCTCAGAAATCCCGAACCTTTTGCGTTCTAGGCATCGCCATTCAAACTCTAGTTTCCACCGTCTTTGTTGATCTCCTAGGAACTCATTACAAACACAATCAGGTGACTATACCAGACCGATTGAAGTCGTTCGGGCACGACAAACACCAAAGGAATTGCACCTTTAGAGGATTTAAGGTCTCCTAGACCCTGAAAGTCGTTTGGGCATGACAAACACCAAAGGACTTGCACCTTTAGAGGATTTAAGGTCTCCTAGACCCTGAAAAAGAACAACAAGCACACTTGCTATTTTTAACCGATTGAATGGCCACAGATGCCGCTTTACTTCCTGATCATATTCACAACTTTCCCTATTCTCCAACGGAGTGACAGACTAGGTTGGTTTAGTATCCAGAATTGAGGCGCATATACGCTACCTCAACCTATGGAGCTGCCATACAGATTTCAAGCCGGGGATACACCCCTGGGTATTTAAACCAGACTTTAGTCTCGGAAATTCCAAACCTTTTGCGTTCTAGGCCTTGGCCATTCGAACTCTAGTTTTCACCGTCGCAGTTGGTCTCCTAGGAACTCATTGCAAACACAGGCAGGATAATGCACGGATATGTGTAGAGAAAATACAGACATATACACAGATATATACGGTACATACGACACAAATATATACAGATATATACACAGACATATACAATATTTATACAGGTATATACGACACAGACATATACGGACCTATACACAAACATATACGGATATATACACAAATATATACGGATATATCTTTTCTGCGCTTGCTGTTTTCTCTCTTTTCTTTTTCTTTTTTTTTTTTTTCATTTTTTTGTTTTTGTTTTTGGAGTCTCTGTAATCGGGGATATCATCCCCTGACTGTAACAAAATCAGTTTCTTTTTTGCTCATCAATAGCGTGATTGGCATATCACTTTGAGTTTGAAAATAATTTTGATTGAATTTGAGAATGATTGAATTTTGAACTCTGAATGGAACATTGATTCTATACTGACCTAAATCAAAGAATGACTTAATGAAAGAAGAACAAAGCAAAACGATCCAAACATACTTATATATATTGACTAGTATAAATACACCGACTGGTATAAATATACTGACTGGTATGAATACACACTTATATACACTAAATAGTTGACTCGAGCGGTGGAGAAGACAGAATCACTGACTTGACTATGCCCCTAGTTCATTGCCTTGACCCTTTTTTATCTCTTGATTTTTTTTTTGTAAAAATGTTTTGACCAACATAAGAGTTAGATTAGCATACTTATTCCATTTTCTGTTTTGAAATCACGTAAGCTAAGCTGTGAGCACTGAAAATTTTCCTTTTTCAAATCCAAAGAATGGTAAGTTTTGCAAAAATGGAACAATTTTTGAGAAAAATTAGTCAACTTCATTCAAATTAATCAAAACCTATTTTTGCAAATGGTCATTACTCAACTAACATGGAATCAACCATTAGGGTGCATAGTCCCAAACCAGATAATCAATGGTGATATCCGAACCAAGCCAACCGAACCAAGCAAAACCAAACTGAATGAAGCCGAGCAGAACTGGACCAAACCGAACCGCCGAACCGAACCGAACCAAGTTGAATCGAAACCAACTGAACTGAGCAGAACGAAGATACACCAATGAAACATGGATAGGACAACCAAGTCGACTAAAGATACACCAATCAAACATGGACAAAATGAATGAGTTGAAAATTATTGGGACCGAACTTCAAGATGAAGCTACCTACGTATCCCGAAGATAGGAATCAGGCCATCGTAGTTCGAGCTGAGGGTCATTCGGGTATTGATACTCTCCTTTTGTGCTCTAACTTTTGCCAAAGCTGCCCTTTTGGGTTTTCAACCTTGCGAGCTTTTCATTTTTCAATTTTTTTTATTTTCTTTTTTTTTTCATCATCATTTTTTTTAATTTTTTTTGTCTTTCTACTCTAACTTTTGCCTGGGTCGTCCTTCTGGGTTTTTTGCCCAGCGAGCCTCTCAAGGGTTTCAGTTTAGCTTGTCCATGTTGATTGGGTGTGAGATCTCTAGGCCATCAAAATCAATAATAATGACTGCTACACTTGACCAGGAGATATGATGATGTAGGGACTAGGCTACTTGGGTTTGATTTTGCCCCTAGTGTAGTGGATAGGAACTCGACTGTCCTTCAATAAGAAAATTCATTCTCTCAAATTCTGGGTTTTGGCCTTTCTAGGCGGTCTTCATTGGGAAACGATTCAATTTTAACTCATTGATCATATCCAACCTTTTGCCCCTAGTTCAAAGGCTGCTTCAAATCTAAATCACATCCAACCTTCTTGCCCTTAGTTCAAGGGTTGCTTTCAATCTGAATCACAGGCTCTACATAGTTTTTGGCTAAGGTTCATTCGAGTATTGACACTCTCCTTTTACGCTCTAACTTTTGCCAAAGCCGTCCTTTCGGGTTTTCAACCTTGCGAGCTTTTCATTTTTTTTTTCTTATTTTTCTTATTTATTTTTTTTTTTTTTGTGCTCTAACTTTTGTCTGGGTCGCCCTTCCGGGTTTTCGGCCCAGCGAGCCTCTCAAGGGTGATACTTTATTGCCCCTAGTTCAAGGGCTACCTCCATTTTAGCTATGCAAGCCTTACACTTTTGCCCCTCGTTCAAGGGTTATTTCAAATCGAAATCACATTCTCTGCTCTGAGTTCAAGGTCTGTTTCCAATCTGGATCACATCATTGCCCCTAGTTTAAGGGCTATTTCCAATCTAAATCATATTCGACCTTATTGCCCCTAGTTGAAGGGCTGCCTCCATTTGAATCACATCATGGCCCCTAGTTCAAGGGCTATTTCCAATTTGGCTATGCAAGCCTTACACTTTGATTGATCATGGGAGACTTCAAATCACGGTTTGAAAGCTAAGGAGCTAAGGAGGTTGGACCACGAGTCAAGAGGGACCCTATGCTGTATAATCAATTCTAGGCATGTTTTCGTAGGACCACGCAAAAACAGTTTTTTGAAATCCTTTCACAAAGTGACTAATCACTCGTACTCTTACGAAGACAAGATAGAACCAATTTGGACCAAGCCAGGATCCTTCTCAGTACCCACATTAACAAAAATGATCTCATTCATCAAAGGCTTAGCACACATCTCTTCCTCTCAATTGATCAAAATTTGCAAATCCCGAGGAAATTCTTCCTCTTTGTTTTTATCAGAGTTTTGAAAAACTTTGGTCAATGCGATGAATTAAGGCACAGAGAAGTAAGCAGACTCTATGGCATTTTTTTTGTATATTTTATTTTATTTTATTTTTGAAAAGTGACTATGACTCAGCAATGACACAGACTCAAAAGAAAAATGACAAAGATGACCTAGACAAGACAGAAATGTCTAGGTTAGTACTATCGAAATCAACAGACTTTGACTCACTAGAATGACTCGAGCTTAATCCCAACTCTACAAACTTGGTGGTACTCAATTCAGAACTCAAAGTAAAACCATTCTCAAATTGCCAGTCAAAGTATGGGCCATCGACAACACTCAAAATAAAGCCTGTGTACTCAACAGGTGGTCACTCCCCAATTACAGAAATGGTCGGATATCCCACAAGTTCTATTTATTTACACTGGTGGACTTGTGGGATATCAAAACTTTTTTTTTTTTTTACAAATTTTTTTTTTATTTTATTTTATGTTTTTGTTATTTTTTTTGTTTTTGAAGTAATGGTGCTACACTGAACAACCTGAACCACTCATTCGAATTTGAGAACCCCTGTATAGATCCAATACATTGCACATAACACATAGCAGGAAAGAGAACAAACACCCCTATGGAGGGTAGGGTTATTATATCCTAGCTTGAAATGATCTAGGGTTTCAATATTCAGACAAGTGGTATCACACATCCTAGAAATAGGAGAGCATCCTGTCCTAAGTTTGAAAGGTACTATGGCTCACTATATGTACAAGGTTAGCTCTACCCTAGGGGTTGAAGTCAAGGTGACGTTACCAAAGAGTCCTTTGGGTCATAACCAATAAAGATCCCAGGAAATCAGAAGAGTCAAATAGCCTCTCTTCGGAGTCTGAGAACCTTAGATAGCAAAGCCAAATAGCAGAGCTACCTTTTTGACAGATCTTAAAAGGTTACAACACAAGGCCTCTAAAGTATCGTAAAGTTAGATGTAGTGTCACAAAAAGCTTACTTGTGCTCCCACCAGTATCTGGGCAACACAAGGACTTGAAGTGCACCAATGAATGCAATGCAATGAACATATAATTGAAAATAAAGGTCATATCATGGAGTTCGAGTCAAGGTTTCATAAATCCCCAGCAGAGTCGCCAGAAACTGTAACATGCCCGGGAGGGTACCCGCGCGCGTTAAACAGTTCGGACTCCCGAGATCTCTTTGATCTCAAGTTTCACGAGTGCAATGTGAAACGTAGATGAGAGTCCAGATTTGGCAACTTTTATTGAAAATCCATTTTATTGCAATTTTGTCAAAAATGGACTGCGTCATCAAATCTCAGAGTCGCCACCTAATATTTTGGAAAATTAGGAAACCCATGACTCGGTGCCAAAGGCCACTGTTCCTCGTAACTAAGGATGCTTGGCTCGGAACCTTAGGTATGAGAGGGGAAGGTCAATAATGAGCACCCCCGCTCACCCGATCAAAAGATCGGCCTCTACTAAACCATGATATGACTTTTATTTTCTTTATATGTTTATGTTCTGATTATTTTAGTAAATCCTAAAATTTACTATGTGAAGCATACAAGTATAGACTAGTTTGCTCAAATTGGAACAATTCAACTTCATGTTTGTTTTTCGAAAAGGGTTTGAATTTGCCACTTGACAAAGTGGGCTTAAGACGTACATTTATTGAATTATTCCAATTCAAACAGCAAGCCTTCATCCACAGGCATTCAAACAGTTTATCACTTAAACAAATAGCCACATGGTAGGATGCTAAACATAATAAGAAAATCACACACAAATGGGATGCTAAAGCATAAAAACTCACAGATTGACCGATGTCCCTCGTACAGCTACAAAACAAAGTTAATAAAAATATGCATGATCTTATATACAGAATCCTAATGCAATTCACTCATGAGATGCACTAAAGATTCGGCTTCTAAAATATGGCATGTGAATCATCTCAATAACATGAGGTAGCGCATAGAATCACAGAAGAATTGATTAAATTCACACATAGAAATGTAGCCGAATCTCAATGCATGGAACATAAATGTAAAGCATGGATATGCATGGCATGTCAGATATATACATACACACAGTTAGGGAAAGCGATAAAAGAATGGGATAGAAAGAAGCGGGGTGGGGGAATTATTACAATACTTGAATTATTACAGATCCGAATAAGGGAGAGAGGAGAGAAAAATAAAATAAAATAAAACCTCACAACACTCAAAATAAAAATAAAATAAACAACTTCATCACTGGCACATGTCACTCCTTTTCGCATGTCCCGGGTTCCGCAACATCGCATGATTCACATTTTCTGGATTCAAGCGGCAAACCAAGGAACGGATTTGAAATCTGACTAGCATGACTTATAGGGAAATCACTATTGGATGATGTGCAAATTTCCCGGGAGTGTAGAGAGAGAAAGTGTGACTATCTCCTCTTCAGAACCTCGGAGTTGTACCTTGCCACAAACTAGATAGCTGTCACTTCACTCCATCCACTCGTATATACAACCCAGGTGGAAATGATGTGAGCATTTTGTAATTATCTTGGGGTTTTCTGGACTGTTCTGTGGCAACAATAACAAGATAAAGAAGGATGATGAGAGAGAGGGACCCAGCTAGTGAGAGGGAGAGTTTGAATGTGTGATCCTTGTGCCGTGTGTGGGTGTGTCATGGATGTGAGTATCTGATGTGTGTGTTTTAGTGAGAGAGGTGCTGTGTGTGCATGTGAGCGCGTGTATGGCTATGGTGTGGGTGTGTGTTTATGTGGGGGTGTTAGTGTGTGCCGTGTGTGAATGGTGCCTGGTATGCCGTGGGTGTGTATATGGCTATGGTGTGGGTGTGTGAGTGGTGTGGTCTCTAGAGAGAGAGAGAGCTGGGTCTCTCCCTCCCCGTGTGCATGTGTTCATGGCTGCTGGGTTTGCTCGGTTAGAGAGAGAGAGAGAGAGAGACCATGGGTTTGTCTAGGTGAGGATGTCCCTCTCCCGAGTGTGTGATGTGCATGACTTCATATGTGTGTGTGTCTCGGGGAGGTGCTGTGGCCTCTCCCTCTCTCTAACCGTGTGTGTGTGCTTGGTCCATGGGTGTGATGTGTTCCTTCCTATCAGTCCCGACCGTGTGTGCATGTGTGTGGATCAAACTCTGTGTATGAGTGTGTGCGTGTGTTGTGGATGATGTGCTTGCCGTGGGTGTATGTGGTCTGCCGTGGGTCTGTCGAGCTTTGGCAATGGTAGTGTGCATATGTATCCATATCAGCTAGTGAGAGAGCTCAACCAAAGAGGCCGAGCCTCCTGTGTACGTGTGCTGCTATGTCTGTGCTGTGTGTAGGTGAGTGTGGTGTGTGAGAGTGTTGAATGTGTTGAGTGTATGTGTGCTGGGTTTGGTGCCTCTGAATCCCGTGTGTCTGTGTGTGTGTGTTTGAGGCTGTGTTCTTTCTCTCCTCTCTTCCCGTGTCTGTGTGTGTGTCAATGGAGCCGTGAGGGAGGGAGGGAGGGAGAGAGAGAGAGAGAGATCAGGTGCAGAGGTCTTCTCCCTCTTTTTTTCTTTTTTTTTTCTTCATGGCTTTTTTTCCTTCTCTCCCCTCCCCGAAATCTGTGTGTATGTGATCATGTATATCCTCAGAGAGCCACGAGGCAGTGTTGTCTATGTGTGTGTGTTTTTTTTTTTTTTTTTGGAGCATGTGTGCCTCATGGGTGTCTCATGTGCCTCCCCCCAGCTGTATTCTCCTCCTTTTTCTTTTTTTAATGATCCATCCATGTTGTAAAGCACTCCCACTTAGCCGACCTCTCTTTTTTTATTTTATTTATTATTTTTTTTTCTTTTCTTTTGTTTTAAAAATAGTTATCAATTATAAAACACACTTAAAAGATATGCACACACCTAATTTAATATGTACACACACATTATAAAACACTACAAATTAACAAAAATACTAAAATTCCCAAGTCTTAGGGCCGGTCAAAATGGGGTGTCTACAATCGCTATGACATTGGCCGAGACACTGATGGGCTTGGATGCTTTATATCGCTAGGAGACGACCAGATTTGCGGGGAGTCCACTACTGCTACAAGTAATGTTTCCCACCCAATGTCACATATATATTGCTCACATCACTCGGCCCTCGAGCTCAGTTTTTTCTCACAAAACCATTTCCTTACTTTTCTCTCATCGTACATCTTTCTATTCTTTATTCTCTCATTTTTCATCCCTCCCCAGGTATGGTTGATGGATAAATTGCAGGTTGTGGACTCTTGCCCAGCCTACTAAGCTCGCGGCTACTTCTTTCGACAACGCCTGGTCGATGCCCTTGATGAAGGATGGTGGTTCGACTGGATGTGCAATTTGTCTGCAAATCACATTGCTTGGCGCTGTCCTTGGCTCAATCTCCCGACAATGAGTTATAGCATGTCCCGGCAGACCGGGATCCAGTTGATTGGTCTGACCCACTGTGTGTTCTACTTTCCGTTCCGGTTCCAACGCCAGTTCGGTCATGATCAAACTTGCCCACCAGAGGGGATAGAGTATCCTGCCACATTCCCGGTTCGAAGCGCACAGCTTGCCCGGTATGCCACAACATGGAGGACTAGGGAGCTCCTGGCCCCCGATCCCACTTTCAGTTGCACTTTGTCTGATGAATGCTTGGATTGGCTCAATGAAGAGGCACAGATTGGGTCCAGCTTGGCATCAGAGGCTTCGACCAGCTCTGGGAGGGGGCGCAGGGATACCTGACTTATCTATGCCCTGGATTTATTGCTTTACCAGTACTTTCAAGTTTTCTTTATGGATGTAATAAAAAGCAATTTCAATTTGTATGCAAGAACAGGAGAACTCTGTTTTGAAATCAAAGAAATTGAAGGTTGTGGGTACTGAAAATTTTCCGCTTTGGTCCAAAAATGGTCTTAGTTGTAAAAAGATTAATTTGAACAAAGTCAACTTTTATTAAAACTTTTCAAAACCATTTTCGATATGGATCAGAACTGGACACGCCTGAGATCTGTCACTGAGATGCACAACCCTTGATCCTAGCAACTGGAAAGTTGCCCCTAGTCTAACTAGTACCGCAGCACTGCACAGCAACAGAAAGTTGCCCCTAGTCTGAAAAGCACTACCCCGGAGATCATAACCGAACTCTTGAATGCTGAATAGACAAAGATGTCCGAGATGATCAAATGAACAAAGTTGATCGGGGAAAAGTTTCTGGCTGAACTTCAGGATGAAGTTGCCTACGTATCCCAAAGATGGGAATCAAGCCTTATGTAGTTCAGGCTACGGTTCACTCAGGTATTTTCACTCTCCTTTTACGCTCTAACTTTTGCCAATACCGCCCTTTGCGGGTTTTCAACCTTGCGAGCTCAGTTTTTATAATTTCAAATTTTTTGTGCTCTAAGTTTTGCCTAGGTCGCCCTTTCAGGTTTTCGGCCTAGCGAGCCTTTCAAAGGTAATATTTCTTCAACTTGTCCATATTGATCGGTTGTGAGAACTCTAGGCCATCTAGATCCATCAGAACCACAGCTCTACCTGACCAGATAGACTTAATGATGTAGGGACCAGTCCAATTGGGTCTGAACTTGCCCCTTGGGTCGTGGATGGGAGCTCGGTTGTCCTTGAGCACCAAATCTCCTTCTTTTAGATTCCTGGACTTAACTTTCTTGTTAAAAGCCCGAGCAATTCTGCGTTGATAACCTTGAACATGGTACAGTGCTTTCAGTCTTCTCTCATCAAAAAGCATGAGTTCCTCAAACCTGCTCTGCTGCCAATCTGCTTCGGCTATCTGACACTCAACCAGTACTCGCAATGACGGAACTTCAATCTCGATAGGTAGAACGGCCTCCATCCCATAAACCAATGAATACGAAGTCGCTCCAGTAGAAGTTCTGATTGAAGTCCGGTAGCCCCACAGAGCAAACGGTAGCTTATCTGGCCAATCCCGGTAGGTTTTCACCATCTTTTGCATTATGTGTTTGATATTCTTCTTGGCGGCCTCAACCGCTCCATTGGTTGGCGGCTGATATGTGGATGACTTATGAAAAGCCACATTGTATTTTTCCAACAAGTCAATCACTTCATTCTTGAAGTGGGAACCGTTATCTGAAATTATCTCGTTTGGGACTCCGTAGCGACAGATGATGTTGTTTCTGATAAACTTCGCAACATGTGAAGCCTTCAACACCGCATAGGATTGGGCCTCGACCCACTTCGTGAAATAATCTATCACGACCAAAATGAACTCATGCCCATTCGACCCCTTTGGAGTCACAGCCCCGATCACATCAATTTCCCAGACTGAAAATAGCCATGGCGAAGTCATATTGTACAGCTTCGATGGCGGAATGTTCATGCGATTTGCATGAATTTGACATTTGTGGCATCGCCGAACAAAACCGATACAATCCTCCTCCATGGTAGACCGGTAGTAACCCTGTCTGAGGATTTCCGTGCTAGCATTACTCCGTTCATATGCGCACCGCATTCCCCTCCATGGATGGCCTTCATTAGGCGCTTCGATTCTTCAGTATCGACACACAGCTTATGCATTCCCAGATGACCTCTCTTATACAGCTTACCCCCACAGATGATGAACTGGACGGCCATTCTTCTGATTGCCCTTTTATCCTTGGCATTTACCCCTGGCGGGTATGCTTCCTTCTCCAAGAAATTCCAAATGTCGTAATACCAGGGGTTTTCATCCTGAGCCTCATCTATAGCAGCAATCGACTCGTAGGTTGGCGCAAATTTCTGATCAATGATGACTGGACGCATCTGGACTCTGAACGGGATGTCTATCATGGAAGATAGAGTTGCTAAAGAATCTGCGAACCTATTGTTCTCTCTTAGTAGATGAGCAAAGTTTAACTTCTCAAACCGAGGGATTAACAAGTCCAAGGCCTGGTGATACATCATCATCTTTTCTTCTTTGACTTTCCAGTCCCTTTTTGCTTGAGATACAACAAGATTCGAGTCCCCGATGACGTCCAACTATCTTGCCCTTAGTTCCAGGGCTGCTTCTAGACCGGCAATGCATGCCTCATATTCTGCTTCGTTATTCGAGACTTTGAATCGGAGCTTGAAGGCTAGAGGGATGCGGGAATTGTCGGGTGCTATTAGCAACACTCCTATCCCATACCCATACTGATTTGACGCTCCGTCAAAGTACATCGTCCAAAATTCGTTGTCGATGTGCAAAATGGCTTCATCTGGGAATAAGTACTCAACTGCTTCACCCCTTTCTACCGGATGGTCGGCTAAGAATTTTGCTACTGCTCTTCCCTTGACTGACTTGCGTGTCACATATTTCAGATCGAATTCGGAGAGCAACAGCAACCAACGAGCTAGCCTACCCGTAAGTGCTAGTTTCTCGAAAAGATATTTGATGGGATCGAGTCGTGAAACCAACATTACGGAGTGAGCTAACAGGTAGTACCGCAGCTTCCTGGTAGCCCATACCAAAGCTAAGCAAGCCTTCTTCAACAGTGTGTAGCGAGTCTCATACTCCAGCATCTTCTTGCTCAGGTAATAGATAGCTTTCTCCACTTTGTCCTCTGATTCTTGCGCGAGCATGCAGCCAATTGTAGTCTCAGTCACTGAAAGGTACAATATCAATGGTTTCCCCGGCTCTGATGGTGACAACATGGGCGGGTTCTATAAGTATTCCTTGATCTGTTGAAAAGCAGCTTGGCATCGGCCATCCCATTAGAATTTCTTTCCTTTCTTCAGGAGACCAAAAAGTGGTTCACAAGTCAAGGTTAATTTTGAGATAAACCATCTTATGAATTGCACTTTACCTAGAAAGCCTCGCACCTCCTTTTCAGTCCTTGGTGGGGGCATTTCTAGGATGGCCTTGATTTTGGAAGGGTCGACCTCGATACCTCTTAGTGTAATCAGAAACCCCAGCATTTTTCTTACTGTAACACCGAACGTGCATTTCTGAGGATTCAGCCGCAACCAAAATTCTCTGATCCTTTGGAAGAACTTTTGCAAGGCGGTGTAGTGGCCCTCTCTTTCTTTGGACTTGACAATCATGTCGTCCACGTACACCTCAACCTCTTTGTGGATCATGTCGTGCAATATTGTGGTCGCGGCCCGTTGATAAGTAGCTCCAGCATTCTTCAACCCAAACGGCATCACTTTGTAGCAGTATGTCCCCCACGGGGTGGTGAATGTAGCCTTTTCCTGGTCTTCAGGTGCCATTACTATCTAATTATAGCCTAAAAAGCCATCCATAAATGAAAGCAACGCGTGCCCTGCTGTGAAATCCACCAACTCATCAATATGTGGCAAGGGAAAGTCGTCCTTTGGACTGGCTCTATTTAAATCCCTGAAATCCACACATACTCAGATTCTGCCATCCTTCTTTGGCATTGGAACGATGTTGGCCAACCAAGTCAGCTATTCGGATACTAGCAGGAAGCCTGCGTCGATTTGCTTGGTGACTTCTTCCTTAATCTTGAGGGCCCAATCCGGGCGGATCCTCCTGAGTTTCTACTTGACGGGTCGGGCCTTGGGGTCAAGAGGGATCCGGTGCTGTACAATCTCAGGATCGATCCCAGGCATGTCTTCGTAGGACCACGCGAAAACATCTTTGAAATCTTTTAATAAAGCGACTAAGCGCTTGCGTTTCTCCGAAGACAACGTGGACCCGATCTGGACCAGCCGCGGGTCCTCCTCAGTACCAATATTCACAGTAGTGATTTCGTCAACTAAAGGTTAACAAATCTTTCTTGCTCTTGTTCAATTAAGCGTTGTAAAACCGGAGGAATTTCGTCCTCGTCGTTTTCATCAAAATTTTGAAAGTCTGAGTTAATGCAATAAATCAAAGGCACAGAAAAGTACTCAGAAACCACAGTTACTTGATTCTCATTAAGCACATCCAAATCGTCCGAACCTTCAGTTACAACAGACTCAAAAGATAAAGAAAAAGACGACCTGGACAAAACTGTGGCATCCGGGTTATCATCCCCAAGATTACCAGACTCAGACTCAGTCGAGCTGGAACCTGATTCTGACTCACAAGACTCGATGGAATCAGATTCCGGCTCACTACCTAACCCGGTGCTGCTGGACAAAAATCTCTTTTCGTATTGCCAAGTGAGAGAGGGTGTGATAGATGCATCCAAAATAGTTGCTGGTAGGCCCGCAGCCGTTTCATTCCCAATCATGGAAACCGAGAAGTTATCCCCCAAGCACTTCTGGTCGATCAGAGGATCTGAAAGTAGACAAGCCAATGCTACCCCCATTTCAATTTCAGCGCCCTCAGAATCCACTTCCTTACACTGCTTAACTTCAGCTGATGGGTCTGTCTGCTCTTTGGCAATGTCATCCCCAGATAATTGCAGGTCGAAGAAGATCTCGAAACCTGGCACACGCTTCTTTTCCGCGTTCAGCCATGGCTCTGGGAAGCCACAAAACGGAAAGTCCTCCTCCTCTCGGACGAAGCGTCCGTTTAGGGTACCCTGAATAGGCCTATGCATCAGCTCAAAAGGCTTCCCAGCCTACTTTGCTCTGGCTCTTCCAGCCATTTCCTTTACCTTTCTTATCCAATCCTCTTTGGTGGGAAGATAACCCAATCCAAAGATATGGGGGTTGTGTGGCACTTCGGCCAATGCTGCGACGCCCTTCCAGCCGCTCCTGCCCAATCCCATCCCGGGGATATGTTGAAGCTTATTCATGAGGTATATAGATTGAGCACTAACATACACTCCCTCATTAACAACCATGATGTTTTGCACAACCCGAGCCTCAGCTAAGGTAAACTCTGACATAAACACATCCTCTATGCCGTGCTCAATTTCCAGGACTGGTGTAGACACCTCCGGCGGTGGATGGATCGATGAATTCCCAAACACAATGGCTACTCCCTTCCCATGGGGGTATTTCACCATCTAATGTAAGGTGGACGACACTATTTTTACCTGGTGCAGCCACGGCCGTCCCAAAAGCAGGTTGAAAGTTGCAGGAACCTCTAAGACATGGAAATCTATCTCATGCTGTCCCGGCCCAACTTTGGTCTGGATCTTTACTGTCCCCATGACTTCTTGACTCGTGTTGTTATATGCCCGAATTACCTGGGCTGTCGGTATAAAGTCCGCGGTCTTCAAACCGATTGCATACGCTGTCCTTGCCGGACACACGTTGATGGCGGATCCGGTATCAACAAGAACCACCGGTATCCATTTATTTTTACACTCCACAGAGATGTAGAGTGGCTTATTGTGGTTCCCACCCTCAGGTGGCAGTTCTTTGTCAGAAAAAGTCAGCATCGGGGTAGCTTCTCCCGGAAAGACTAATCCCACCAGTTGCTCTGGCGTGGTTTCTATCGAGAGCTTAGCCTTGTCCATGGCAGATAGGACAGCCTGTCTGTGTACTCGTGATGCCATAAGCAGTCCCCAGATGGAGATGTATGCTTGTATCTTTTTTAACTGTTTGAGCACAGCCTCCTCTTCAAGTTGTTTCTCTTTCTGTCTCTCAGCTTCCTTATCCTTCCCAGATACCTCTGGCTGGTCTAGGTGCGGGGGCTTGAAATACCGCCCGCTTCTTGTCATGTGATCAACCTCATCGAGATACCAGGTGTTGTCTGGTTGATTGCTCTCCCAATCCTCGTCTGTGTGGGCAAGACATAAATCATTGTCCTCCCACCACATCCCGTGAGCAGCCAACAAACATCTGTTTGGCTCTGGCATGATTGTACTCGCAGTACTTTCAGCCCACATGCTTGCAGCATCTTCTGTCCTTGTGCCCACAGCATTTTCAGTCCCCTCATGGGCTTTGGCTTTCCTAGTTCTCTCAGAATCCCAAAACTTTTCTTGTTCCACCTGCGTCGGCGCAGTTTGTTGTTCAGTTTTCCCTGTGTTCACAATGCTCCTGTTCTGAGCAAAATTCTTCGTACCGGCGCTCTCCGGCAATGTACTCTAACTTCCGGCCCTTCCGGCAACAACTGACACCCTTGCCCGTGCCAGGCCCTATTCTGGTTGGAACTCTTCCACCACATCCGGTTGATCATCCAGCCACCCGGTAGCCTCTGCCGATTCCTCATAATCAAACCAGTTGACTGCCGCGCCCCTTGATTCTTGGTCATCGAAAAATTGTAGATTGGCAAAGTCCTCTTCTACAGTCATCAAATTATCTGTTCTCTGCTCAAATCCATCCCCCTAGATCACACACAGTTCTGCTCTTTCTGGCAATTCTACATTGGGATCAGACTGGCCTGTTGACAGGATGTAATCACACGGATCGTAGGCTTCCCCAACAAAATTCCCAGACTGCTCAAACCCTGACTCAACAGTTCCATCCTCCTCTGCAATCTCCCATGCACCGTCTTCAACAGCCACCACCATTGGCTCAGGTTGGGTTGTGGAGATGTCCATCATGCACAAAAAGTCAATGCAGTCAGGAAGGAGCACCTCCGGCTTAGGTGGATAGGACAGAGTGATATAGACGCTAGGATCGTAAGACGTGACCCCAGTTTGGATAAAGTTGATTCTTTTGGGAGGTGGAGCTTGGTTGTGTGTAGGGAGCGAGTTGGTTGTGACGTTGGGTCTTTCTGGTGGCAAAATCACCAGTTTGTCAACGAGATTTTGGATCTCGTGACGCAATCTGAAACATTGGTCGGTGTCATGACCATGTTGTTGGTGATATGCGCAATATTTGGCTGGGTTGTAAGTGGGGGGGAGTGGATTCGGCAACGGCCTCGGTTCCAGGGGTTTTAGATGCCCTTTCCTGATTAAGACCCCTAGAGCCTTGGACAGGGGCATGTACAATGGGGTGAAGGTTCTTTGGCCTCTGGGTTGGTATTTGGTGGTCTGTGTACTACTTTCGGATGCACCAGAGAAGGGTGTGGCTGCCATGGGCCTTGGAAGGGGAGGGGGAATGATGGCGACCATGCTTACCTCCGAAGTTCTTGCAGTTACAGCGCCACTCGGGCCTGCATTGTTGTTGCGGTTAAAGGTTCTTCGGGGTTGCTCTCTGTCTTGGTCAATCAGACCCTGTTTCATTGCATCTTCAATTTGTATCCCCATCTCGTGCAGATCTAAAAAGGTGGGGAAGGGGAGCACAATCATTTTTTGCATCAGTTTTGGCTGGAGATTGCGCACAATCATCCTGATCTGGTCCTTATCGGTGGGCCTTAGAGTCATCATCGAGGCCTTCGCCTTTCACCGGGTCACAAAATCCGAGAAGCTCTCTTTGGGCTCTTGCCTTGTTGTTTCGAGATCACGGGTTGTAATCTCGATTTGGGTGTTGTAAGAGTATTGCGCAACAAAGGCCTCGGCCATTTCATCCCAACTTCGCTTAACATCATCCTCTAATTTCTCATACCAGATGGCAGCCACACCCAACAAGGTTCGGCCGAATAGTGAAAGCTTCTGGGGTCTGGTTAGGCCCATCGGCCGTAGTATATCTGAGAATAGCCGGAGGTGGACCGTGGGATCCCTAGATCCGTCGAAGCGATCGATCTGCGGCATTTTGAATCTATCCGGCAACGTCACAACTACATCGGTATATCCATCCTCGATATCTGGGATAGCCTTTACCCCCTAGGACTTTTTTAATAGCTTCTCGAGCTTGCTCAATTTCAGTGCTGTAGGGTCTACTTCGAACTCGAAGGGAGAGTCCAGGTGGTTGATGGGTGTATATACCTTGGATAATTGAGGTGGAAGCGAGGGTGGAGCCGGCCCTGTTGGGATGTCTGTGTCCTCCTGAACGGCATGGACATTTGGCAAAATGTTCTGGGCATTTGGCAGGACATTCTGGGTAGTTGGTGTCTGCTCGGGCAGCGGAACCCCTGGTGGGGAAGGAACTGGATGTGAGGCTGATGCTCCAGCTTGCTGATGTAGCCGGGTAATTAACTCCGCCTACTGGGCCATGATTGTGGCCTGCTATTTAGAGAACTCTACTTGGCGGACAGTGTCTTCCTGCATTTGCTTCATACTATCTTGGAGCTGGCGCATCATTTCTTCAATTCTAGCCTTGTTCTGCTGATCTTGCTGACTGACTGGTATGTGTATTTCTATGGCAGAAACTGAGACCTCAGCTCAACTGTTCACTGCTAGGGTAGACCACTGCTCTGGTAACCTCTGCTCAGACAGACTGCGCTTTCTCGGCCTCCGTCTGACAACCGGGGGTAGAAAATGAAACACTGGTTGTCCGTCAACCAGATCCTCAGATCGATTGAGCCGACGACCTCTTGTCTAGAGTGCTTGGGGAATATCTGCTTGGCTTGAAGCAATTGTGCTAAAACTGCCCTAGCAAAAAGATAAATAAAGCAAATAAGGAAATAAATAACCAGATAAACGAACAGTATAGCAGCTTAAAAAAAATACACAACACACAGCTGGGCATAACAACACACGGTCGATAAGCTGAATACACACTGTTCTCAAACACTGATCACTATCCTCAATCATCGTTTCCCCAAGATGAATCGATACTGCAGATAATCGATTCTCAAACATCGATGCCCGATGCTCGATACCCAAACTCGTAAACTGGTACATGCATTTCCCTGTAGAGACACATTCTAAAAGCACATAACAGATAAGTGAGAGCCAAAACATCCCTATGTTGGGGTAGGGTTTCCCTGTCCTATCTTGTCAGGAGCTAGGGTTTCACTACGCACACAGCTGTTTCAAACAACCTATATCAAGTAAGCAACCTGTCCTAGTTTGGAATGGTCACTATAGATTCCGAATATGCACTAGGTCGAATGGTCAAAAGGGTGCCCCGGTAAAACTGGGGTTTGTGTTTCCATATCGCGAGCAGAGCAGAATCGTAAGCCTTATGGCACGAAGCCTTTGGCAAACCGCTCAGGAATAGCAGATGGCAAACACGGTGTCCTAGGCGCACCAATGCAAATGCAATGCAAAGAAGCACATAAGTGTAATCAAAACGAGATATCATGAGTTCGAGTCAAGTTCTCTAACTCCCCAGCAGAGTTGCCAGAAACTGTAGACGTCCCCGAACGTCCTGGGAGGGAAATCCCATTTTGTTCATTTGGGCTCACTACAGTTCAGGACTCAATGTCACGGTCCTGTATCTAATCTCGCAGAGTGCAATGCAAGACCGATGAATCATCAAAGAGTCAATATTCGGCAAATCGTTTTTTAAAACAGATTTTTTGAAAGAAGTGCCAAACATGGACTGCTTTGCCAGATACAGAGTAGCCACCTAAATATTTTATTTTGGGGGAAATTTAGGAAACCCTGACTCGTTGCCTAAGGCCACGTGTCCGTCATCACCAAAGTTGCCTCGGCTCGGGAACTTGGGTACGATTGGGGAAGGTCACTTCGTGAGCACCCCCGCTTGCCCGATCAAATATCGGCCTCTACTAACCATGATATCTAGTTTTGAAAACATTATGCGTTCTTATTTCGGTTATTAGCCTAGAATTACTATGTGATGCGTACAGCATACAAATATAGACTGGATCGCCTGAATTGGAACGAAACATCTCATGTTTGTTTTGAAAACGGTTTGCCACTCGCAAGTAGGCTAAAATGTAGATTTTGCCACTCTCAGGTGGGCTTAGAAAAGATGGTTTTGCCACTATCTAGAGGGCTTAAAACTCACAGTTGATGATTTGTTCCAATCCAAATAACCCAACCTTCACCCACAGGCATTCAGACAGATATATCACATAAGCATATAGCCTCATGGTAAGCATGCTATCATGGCAGTCACTCACACACATGCAAGGATGCTAAAGCATAAACACTTACCGAGTACTCCAAGCCAAAACAAAAGCTATGTTAGAAATCATGCATGATCCTAACTATATAGAAATGCCTAATGCAACACATGCAAAAATGCAACTATAGCAGGCTCGGCTATTCTAAAGATGGCATGTAAAATGCTACAACTAACAAGTATTCAACTCGGAATTGAAATACAATGCAGTTAGTATGATGCGCCGAGCTCGGTGCATGCAATACAGATGAATGAATGCAAACATGCGAGCATAAGTATGCTAATTGAAACATGCCCTAATCTAACCATCATAAGCTGGTAAACAAAAGGGAGAAAGACGTGGGGTTGGAAGACATACATCACACACACGCACACTTATTACACAATTGCCCTCGCTCGGAGGGTCCGAAAGAATAATACAGTCCAAATAATAATTACAGTCCGAATAAGTACAAAACCCTAATTAATTAACAAATTAATCTGGGAGGAAAGCAGGTAAATTAACATGCAAGCCATGGACTGCTTCAGCTCTGTTCCGAATGATGAATGATGTATGCTTGAGTTGCTTGGCGCAGAAATCCATTGCGATGCCCCAATTCGCCTCTGTTTACACTTAATCCCAGAATGCTGTACAAGGCCTTGTAGCACAACAATGCAGCAACTTTTGGTCCAAGAAAATGAGCTCCTAACCTCTGAAAATCAGCCTCAAGGTGTTGGAATGGATCATGGAGGTGGTAGGCTGAGTTGGTGTGTAAATGGTGCAAGGACAAGGGTGTTTTGAGGCTTGGATGAAAGAGATATGGAGGATTGTAGGGATATGCTCTAGCTGGTTTTTCTAACCCTTGCAAATGGAGGTGGAGCTTGTGTTATATAGAGGAGAAGGAGTGAGGCTTCTTGGAGAAGCCAAGAGAAAGGTTAAAGGCTTCCAAGAGAAGCTTGACCAAAGGGATCAAGCTTCTTGAGGAAGCTAACCCAAAAGGGTCAAGCTTCCCCAAGAAGCTTGACCAAAAGGGCCAAACTCTCCTTGAAACCAAGCAAAGGGGTGAAAACCACCTTAAATGGGCCAAAAACTAGGGTAGAACCTCGAACAGTGGATCTGGTGCAAAACAGCTAGCACAGCTGGAATGCACCTGAAGAGACAAACCTGGTCGACCAGGTTCAAAAGGTCCAGGTGGCCGGCCGGCCACCTCCCCTGGTCGGCCGACTAAGGGTCAAAAGGGTCAAGAAAAATTACTGGTCGGCCACCCCAAAAAGGTGGCCTCCCAGATGAGTGCAACACAGTTGTGTAGAGAAAAACCAGAAAAAGTAATCCAGGAGAAAGAAAAATCAACTTTTCAGAGGGGTTCAAAAGGGTCAAGAACAATTACTGGTTGGCCTACCCATATTGGTGGCCTCCCAGGTGTGTACAACACAATGGTGTGGTGGAAATTCAGAAAAAGTGGCCCGGAATGGGAAAAACCAGCTTTCTAGTAAGAAAAAACGGGCGACGAAGAGCAATGAAGAGAAAAGCTGGTTTTTCAGAAAAATTGCTGGTCTCCCACCCTCCTACAACCTTCCTAGCAATGAAAATAGGGTCCATACCAAAAATGAACCCTAACCGATGCAAAACGAGGGTTCGGGGGCCAAAATGCACGGTCCGGGGTCCCGAAAATAGGCTGTTAAGCACCGGAGGTGGCGTATGACCACGAAGTTGGTCTCTCGGGCCACAGTGTCCCTCAAAAGGGAGGAAATAAGGTGTGCCAAAAACCAGAGCAATCGGAGGTAGTTAAGCGGTCTCGAACCGAGGCACACGGCCGACAGCTCCGAAAACCGAGAACTAGGCTCCAAACGGGAAAAATGGCCTACGACCACGAAACGTAGCCTACGGCCACTGAGAGATGATCTACGAGACCTCTCCTTCTCTTTGGGAAGAGAAAATAAAGAAAACTAGGCCTGGTTCGCAAACCGAGGCAAAGCACAAAAGAGTCCGGAAGTCCAGAGGCATAACTTGCAGCCGAGACTCCGCAACCTCAGAACGAGTACAATATACAACATCACCAAGCGCTTAATCGGTGACGTCTGAGTCTTAAGGTCGGTCAAAAATGGGGTGTCTACAATCTGACATTTGTGGCATTGCCGAACAAAGCCGATACAATCCTCCTCCATGGTGGACTAGTAATAACCCTGCCTGAGGATCTATCGCGCTAGCATTACCCCGTTCATATGCGCACCGCATTCCCGTCCATGGATGGCCTCCATCAGGCGTTTTGATTCTTCAGCTTCAATGCACAGCTTATGCATTCCCAGATGACCTCTCTTATACAATTTACCTCCGCAGATGATGAACTAAATGGCCATTCTTTTGATTGCCCTTTTATCCTTGGCATTTGTCCCTGGTGGATACGCCTCTTTCTCTAAAAAGTTCCAAATATCGTAATACCAGGGGTTCTCATCTTGAACCTCATCTATAGCAGCAATCGACTCGTAAGCCGGCACAAATTTTTGGTCGATAATGACTGGACGCATCCGGACTCCGAATGGGATGTCTATCATGGAAGATAGAGTTGCTAGTGAATCTGCGAACCTGTTGTTCTCTCTTAACAGATGAGTAAAATTTAATTTCTCAAACCGAGGAATTAACAAATCCAAGGTCTGGTGATACATAATCATCTTTTCTTCTTTGACTTTCCAGTCTCCTTTTGCTTGAGATACAACAAGGTTCGAGTCACCGATGACGTCCAACCGTTTTGCCCCTAGTTCTAGGGCTGCTTCTAGACCGGCAATGAATGCCTCGTATTCTGCTTCATTGTTCGAGACTTTGAACTGGAGTTTGAAGGCTAGAGGGATACGGGAATTGTTGGGTGCTATCAGCAACACTCTTATCCCACACCCGTTCTGGTTTGACGCTCTGTCAAAGTACATCGTCCAAAACTCGTCGTCGATATGCAAAATGGCCTCATCTGGAAATAAGTACTCAACTGCTTCACCCCCTTCCACTGGATGATCGGCTAAGAATTCTGTTACTGCTCTTCCCTTGACTGACTTGCGCGTCACATATTTCAGATCCAATTCGGAAAGCAACAACAACCAACGAGCTAGCCTACCCATAAGTGTCGGTTTCTCGAAAAGATATTTGATGGGATCCAATCGTGAAACCAACATTACAGAGTGAGCTAACAGGTAGTGCCGCAGCTTCCTGGTAGCCCATACCAAGGCTAGGCAAGCCTTTTCTAACGGTGTGTAGCGAGTCTCATACTCCAGTATCTTCTTGCTCAGGTAGTAGATGGCTCTCTCCACTTTGTTCTCTGATTCTTGCGCGAGCATGCAGCCCATTGTAGTCTCAGTTACTGAAAGATACAAAATCAACGGTCTCCCCGGCTTCGGCGGTGACAACACAGGCGGGTTCTGTAAGTATTCCTTGATTTGTTCAAACGCAGCTTGGCATCGGTCGTCCCATTGGAATTTCGTTCCTTTCTTCAGGAGGCCAAAAAGTGGTTCACAAGTCAAGGTTAATTTTGAGATAAACCGTCTTATGAATTGCACTTTACCCAGAAAGCCTCCCACCTCCTTTTCAGTCCTTGGTGGTGGCATTTCTGAGATGGCCTTGATTTTGGAAAGGTCGACTTCGATACCTCTTTGTGTAATCAGAAACCCTAGCATTTTTCCCGCTGTAACACCAAACGTACACTTCTGAGGATTCAGCCACAATCGAAATTCCCTGATCTTTTGAAAGAACTTTTGCAAGGCGGTGTAGTGGCCCTCTCTTTCTTTGGACTTGACAATAATGTTGTCCACGTACACCTCAACCTCTTTGTGGATCATGTCGTGCAATATTGTGGTCGCGGCCCGTTGATATGTAGCTCCAGCGTTCTTTAACCCAAACGGCATCACCCTATAACAGTAAGTCCCCCACGGGGTGGTGAAAGTAGTCTTCTCCTAGTCTTCGGGTGCCATCACTATCTGATTATAGCCCGAGATGCCATCCATGAACGAAAGCAAAGCATGTCCCGCTGTGAAGTCCACTAACTCATCAATATGCGGCAAGGGAAAGTCGTCCTTCGGACTGGCTCTGTTCAAATCCCTGAAATCTACGCATACCGGGATCTTGCCATCCTTCTTCGGCACTGGAACTATGTTGGCCAACCAAGTCGGATATTCGGATATCAGCAGGAAACCTGCGTCAATTTGCTTGGTGACCTCTTCTTTAATCTTGAGGGCCTTGTCCCGACGGATCCTTCTGAGTTTTTGTTTGACGGGTCGGGCCTCGGGGTCAAGAGGGATCCGGTGCTATACAATCTCAGGATCAATTCCTGGCATGTCTTCGTAGGACCATGTGAAAACATCTTTGAAATCTTTTAATAAAGCGACTAAGCGCTCGCGTTCCTCCGAAGACAACGTGGACCCGATCTGGACAAGCCGCAGGTCCTTCTCAGTACCAATATTCACGGTAGTGATTTCATCCATTAAGGGTTTAACAAATCTTTCCTGCTCTTGTTCAATTAAGCATTGTAAAATCGGAAGAATTTCTTCTTCGTCGTTTTCGTCAAAATTTTGAAAGTCTAAGTTAATGCAATAAATCAAGGGCACAGAAAAGTACTCAGAAACCACAGCCACATCATTCTCATTAAGCACATCCAAATCGTCCAATTCTTCGGTTACAACAAACTCAAAAGAGAAAGAAAAAGACAACCTGGCCAAGACTGTGGTATCCGGGTTATCACCCCCTGGAATACCGGACTCAGACTCAGTCAAGCTGGAACCTGATTCTGACTCAACAGATTCGGAGGAATCAGATTCCGGCTCATTACCAAACCTGGTGTTGCTTGACAAAAATCCCTCTTCATACTGCTAAATGAGAGAGGGTGCGATAGATGCATCCAAAATGTTTACTGGGTAGGCCCGCAGCCGTTTCATTCCCGATCACGCATACCGAGAAGTTATCCCCCAAGCACTTCTATTCGATCGGAGGATCTGAAAGTAGACACGCCAGCGCTACCCCTATTTCACTTTCGGTGTCCTCAGACTCCACTTTCTTGCTCTGCTCAGCCTCAGCCAATGGGTCTGTCTGCTCTTCGGCAACGTCCTCCCCGGATAACTGTAGGTCAAAGAAAATCTCAAACCCTGGCATGCGCTTCCTCTCCGCGTTCAGCCACAGCTCTGGGAAGCCACAAAATGGAAAGTCCTCCCCCTCCCGGACGAAGCGTCCGTTTAGGGTACCCTGAATAGACCGGTGCATTAAGTCAAAAGGCTTCCCCGCCTTCTTCGCTCTAGTTGTCCTAGCCATCTCCTTACCCTTCCTTATCCAATCTTCTTTGGTGGGCAGATAACCCAAGCCAAAGGTATGTGGGTTGTGTGGCACTTCGGCCAACGCTGCAACGCCCTTCTGGCCGCTCTTTCCCAATCCCATCCCAGGGATGTGTTGAAGCTTGTTCATGAGGTATACTAATTGAGCACTGACATACAACCCCTCATTAACAGCCATAATGTTCTGCACGACCCGAGCCTCAACCAGGGTAAAACCCGATATGAACACATCCTCCATACTGTGCTCAATTTCCAAAACTGGCGTAGATACTTCCGGCGGTGGATGGATTGATGAATTCCCAAAAACAATGGCTACTCCCTTCCTATGGGGGTATTTCACCATCTGATGCAAGGTGGACGAAACTGCCTTCACCTAGTGTAGCCACGGCCGCCCCAAGAGCATATTGAAAGTTGCAGGAACTTCTAAGACGTGGAAATCTATTTCATGCTGTCCCGGTCCAACCTTGGTCTGAATTTTCACTGTCCTCATGACTTCTCTGCTCATGTTGTCATATGCCTGAATCACCTAGGCTGTCGGCGCAAAGTCTGCGGTCTTTAAATCGATTGCATACACTGTCCTTGCCGAGCAGACATTGATGGCGGATCCGGTATCGACAAGAACCACCATAATCCATTTGTTTCTACACTCCACAGAGATGTAGAGTGGCTAGTTGTAATTCGCACCCTTAGGTGGCAATTCCTTATCGGAGAAAGTCAACATCGGGGTAGCCCCTCCCAGAAAAACTAAGCCCACCAGCTGTTCGGTTGTGGTGTCTATTGAGAGCTTGGCCTTGTCCATGGTCGATAAGACAGCTTGTCGATGCACTCGCGATGCCATAAGCAGTCCCCAGATGGAGATGTCTACCTGTATCTTTTTCAACTACTTCAGTATAGCCTCTTCTTCGAGTTGCTTCTCTTTCTGTTTCTCCGCCTCCTTATCTTTCCCAGGTGCCTCTGGCTGATCTAGATGTGGGGGCTTGAAATACCGCCCGTTTCTAGTCATATGATCGACTTCGCCGATGTATTAGGTATCGTCTGGCTAGTTACTCCCCCAATCCTCATCTGTGTAGGCAAGACATAAATCGTCGTCCTTCCACCACATTCCGTCGGCAGCCCACAGACACCTGTCTGGCTCCGGTACAATTGTACTCGCAGTACTCTCCATCCACATGCTTGCAGCATTCTTGATCCTTGTGCACAAAGCACTTTCAGTCCCCTCAGGGCCCTTAGCTTTCCTGATTCTCTCAGAAGCCTCAAACCTTTCTTGCTACAACTGTGTCAGTACAGCTGGCTGTTCAATACTTCATGCATCCACAATGCCCAAGTCCTGAGCGAAATTCTTAGCATCACCGCTCTCCGGCAATTCATTCTGATTTCCAGCCCTTCCGGCCACAACTGATATTCCTACCCCTGCCAGGTCCCGTTCTAACTGAGCTTCGTCGGCAACATCTGGTAGGTCATCAAGCCACCCGGTTACCTCTGCTGACTCCTCAAAATCTGACCAGTTGACCACCATGTCCTCTGGGTCTTGTTCATTGAAAAATTGGAGGTTAGCAAAGTCTTCTTCCACGCCTGCCAGGTCATCTATCGTCTGACCAGATTCATCCCCCTGTATCATACAAAGCTCTACCCCTGCCGGCAATTCAAAGTTCGGTCCAACCTGGCCCACTGATAGAATATAGTCACTCGGACTGTATACCCCCTCAGCAAAACTCCCGGATTCCTCAGACTCTGGCTCAACAATCCCATTCTCCCCTGAAATCTCCCATGTTCGGTCTTCGACAGCCACCACCGATGGTTCAGGTTGGGTTCTAGAGATGTCCATCATGCACAAGTTAGTGCAGTCAGGAAGGAGCACCTCCGGCTTGGGTAGGTGGGTTGGGATAATATATATGCTGGGATCGTAAGACACAACCCCAGTCTAGATAAAGTTGATTCTTTTGGGAGGTGGAGCTTGGTTGTGCGGTGGGAGAGGGTTTGTTATGACATTGGGTCTTTCAGGAGGCACAATCATCTGCTTGTCAACGAGATCCTGAGTCTTGTGACGCAATCTAAAACATTGATCAGTGTCGTGACCATGTTGTTGGTGATATGTGCAGTATTTTGTTAGGTTATGAGAGGGATGGAGTGGATTTGGCAATGGCCTCGGCTCCAGGGGCTTTAGGTGCCCTTTCCTGATTAATACCCCTAGACAGCCTTGGATAGGGGCATATATAAAGGCGTGAAGGTTCTTTGGCCTCTAGGTTGGAATCTGGTGGTTTGTGTGTTGCTTCCGGACACGCCGGAGAAAGGTGTAGCTGCCATGGGTTTTGGAGGGGGGATGGTGGTGACCATGCTTACCTCCGAAGCTCTAGCATTTGCGGCATTGCTGGTGCCTATGTTGTTGTTGCGGTTGAAGGTTCTTCGGGGTTGCTCTCTGTCTTGGTCAATCAAACCTTGTTTCATAGTATCCTCAATTTGTACCCCCATCTCGTGCAAATCTGAAAAGGTAGGGAAGGGGAGCACAATCATTTTCTGCATCAGTTTTGGCTGGAGAATCATCCGGATTTGATCTTTATCTATAGGCCTTAGGGTCATCATTGAGGCCTTCGCCCTCCACCGTGAAAAGCTCTCCTTAGGCTCCTGCCTTGTCGTCTCAAGATCACGGGTTGTAATCTCGATTTGAATGTTATAGAAGTACTGTGCAATGAAAGCCTCGGCCATTTCATCCCAGTTCCGCTTAACATCATCTTCTAATTTCGCATACCAGATAGCGGCCACACCTGACAAGGTCCGGCCGAATAGTGAAAGCTTTTGTGGTCTGGTGAGGCCCATCGGTCGCAGTATATCTGAGAACAACCGAAGATGGACCATGGGATCCCCGGATCCGTCGAAGCGGTCGATTTGTGACATTTTGAACCTATCTGGCAATGTCACAGCCACATCGGTATATCCGTCCTCGATGTCTGGGATGGACTTTACCCCCTGCGATTTCTTGAACAACCTCTCGAGTTTGCTCAACTTTAATGCTGTATGGTCCATCTCGAACTCAAAGGGAGAGTCCGGTTGATTGACAGGCATCGGTGCCTTGGATAATTGAGGTAGAATCGGGGGCGGAGCCGACCTCGTCGGGATGTCCGTATCTCCCTGGACATTTGGTGCCTCCCCGGGCACTAGAACTCCTGGTGAGGGAGGAACTGGGTGTGAAGCAGATGCGCCAGCTTGTTGTTGCAGCTTGGTAATTAACTCTGCCGGCTGGGCCATTATCTCAGCCTGTTGTTTGGCAAACTCGTCCCAGCAAACAGCGTCTTGCTGTATGGCTCTCATGGTCTCCTGTATCTGACGCATTATTTCCTCAACTCCTTGCGTTCCTGACATACTGCCCTGATTTGTTTGAACTACTGGCAGGTCTATCTCTATAGCAACGATTGAGACCTCAGTCCGACTGTCCACTGATGGGGTGTAGACACCCCATTTTTGACTGACTTTAAGACTTGGACGCGACTGATGGTTTACATGGTGGAGAAAGGTATGCAGGGGAAAGGTTCAGTTTCTTCGGCAAGGAGAGAGTCAAATCTCAACTTCATACCCCTGTTCTAGAACAAAACGATCTTGATCAAAATATTTTAGTCTTAAAACCCTCTCTTTCAAAACGTTTTTGAAATAAAGTTTTTACGATGTTCCGAGGCTCGCATTTTGTCAAATGTTGCGCTTTTCGGTAAACCGAGCAAGGACAAAGTGGAAATGAATGAAAGAGAGATGAAATCTTTGAAAAATCTTTCAAAACACCTTACTTAGGGGTTTGGAGTTGAAGAAAAGAGGAGAAGAGGGAAGAAATCCAGTTGGGGGAGAAAATGGGCATGAACCGTTAAGAAAGAGTCGAATAGCCCTCGCCGAATCGGGCCTATTCATTTGCATACTTGGAATCAAGATATGAGGCCACCACCGTTGGAAATAAGACTTCTGGGGCTTCATTTTGCACTCAAGAATCTCCTAAATCCAATTCCGGACGGGGGACATATAGTTGATTGAAGTAGGGGATCACTCTGGTTGGACCGAAATCTGCGCAGCTTCACCAAAAAGGGCATAGATTTTCCACAGAAGGAATTTTAATGCAAGGTTTGCGCCATTGGAAAGCTAACTTCCGGGGCTTCAATTTGGACACTTGAACGGCTACCATTGGACTTCCCTAGCACTGGACGGCCACCTTTCTTTCCAGTAGACCCATTTTTTTTTTTTCTGAAAAGTAGCAGGCCGGCCAGAAAATGTAGCAGGCCGGTCAGAAAGTAGCCGGCCGGCCAGAAAATGTAGAGAAAAAGTAGCAGGCTGGCCACTTACCTAGTTGGATGACCTTTTTTGCCCTTTTGAGCTGGCCGTCCATGACCCTCCTCCCAAGTGTGTTCCAGCCATGTATTTTGTTTTGCACATCACCCATGTCCGAAGGTTTGGCCCTTTGGAGGGGAATTTTGAATTTGTTTTCCCCCCCATTTTTTCCCCTCTTTTCCACCTCTTTTGTCTATATAATCAGACCCTCCAACTCTCATTTGAAGGGTTAGAAACTTTGGTCTTGTGCTCCTATATTGCTTCTCTCTCTCTCTACACTTCAACCATCAAAACCCTAAGTTTCCTACACCATTTCTACACTACCTCATAGCATAAAGCCTCCATACTCCATCCCAACAACTTGGAGCTATTTTTCAGTGCTTAGGAGCTTCCAAACTTGGTCCAAAGGCTGTCAAAGAATTAGTCTACAAGGGTAAGCACATTTCTCCTCTTTTTTGGCCTTATTTTGCTCAATATATTAGTCATTCTTGCTTGCATTTTTGGGCTCCGACCCTAACTGAAAATAGCATTATTTTGAGGCCTTTTTCATGTTTGTTTAAGGGTCCTTCCCTGTTTAAGGTCCCTAGCCACCACTTGCCTCTTTAGCTCTCTTGTATGCCTCTTTCCTGCATAGTATTTTAGGCCTATGTATAAACTGTTTTGAGCTTTGTCATAAACTGAAAAGTGGCTTATTTTGAGCCCTTCTTCAACATTGTTGAATGGCTCATCACTGTTTGAGGCTTCCTTTTGCCACTTGCCTTTGTATCCCTCTTTTGGCCTTATTTTTGCATGATTTGTTAGCCCCTTGTGCTTGTATTTTTGGGCTTTGGTCTAAACTGTAAATAGCCTTTTTTTGAACCCCTCTTCATGTTTTATCAAGGGTCTTTTGTTTTTTTTGGGCTTCCCTTTTGCTCTTTGTGTTTAAACCTCCTTTTTGGCCTTATCTCGCATAGTATTTTAGGCTTGCTTATGCACTGTTTTGGGTTTGGTCATCAACTGTAAAATGCCATGTTTTGGGTCCCTCTTCAACATTGTTGAAGGTCCCTCCTCTGTTTGAGGCCAGAAACCATCACTTGCTTCTTTGTCCCTCTTTAGGCCCATTTCTTGCATCATAATTTAGCCATACTTGTGTTTGTTTTTGTGGCTTTTTTTAAACTGTAAAGTGCTTCATTTTGAACCCCTCTTCAACTTTGTTTAAGGGCTCTTGGCCATTCATGGCCAGTGGCTGCCATTTTCTTTTTTATCTCTCTTTTGTGGCCATTTTTGCATGTTGATTTAGCTCTATTTGTGTTCACTGTTTGGCCTTGCTTAAAACTGTAAATATGCTTGTTTTGGGGCTGTCTTGATTCTGTCTTCATACTTCATGTTCAAATAATGCATGCATCGCATAGCCATAGGTCATTCCATGTACCTAATTTCATGTTTCGGGATTCATTTCATGCATCGGGTGCCATTTTGCCATGCTTCGGGGCTGTTTTGCATCACTTTTTGCTACTGAAATTTTCATGCTAGTATGCCATATTCCATACTTTGTCATGTCTTGTTAGAGTGGCATTCTGTGCCTTAGGTTCGGTCCTCGATTTGTGTGCACGTGTGCACGCATCTCGAGTGTCTCATTTTCATCTAATGGCCTCTTATGTGAGTGTGGCTGAGGTCCACTTGTGTTAGTGTAAGTCCATATTGCATTATGTATGCCATTTCATTCCATAGCGTTGTGTATGCTAGGTTGTATGTTAGTACATTGTGTATGCCATGTTACCTCGTGCATTGTGTATGCCATTTCATAGCATGTTGCATGTTAGGATGTATCTTAGTTGCATTTCATGCATGTCATGCATATTGCATTGTGTTCGGGATAGGGGTTAGCCCGAGAACGGGAAACAAGGTACGTTTCGTACTCCGAGTGACGGAACGTGTCTCAATTTCCCAGTCACCGACACTCTGGATTATCCATGATGGAGTTAGGTCTTGTTGTGTTTTCCTGTGCATTCATTTCATATTGAGTTGTGCGATTCGACTCGTCGGCCATCATGCATTGAGATGCGTGATTGGTGGCACGAGGATCGAGACATGCATACATTTGTGAAAATACATTGCCATGCTCTTTTCCTGCTCTTTGTTGCAGCAAATCAAGAATCAACAGTCTTCCGGGGCTTGGCGCGCTTTCCAAAAATTATTGTAAAACAGAGGCTAATTGGGGCATCATAGTGGATTTTCGCGCAAAGGCAACCCGGATATGCATCATTTATCATCTGAAAAAGAGTCAAGGCAGTCCCTAGCTTGCATGCCAGTTTATTGTTTTCTTAATTAATTTTGTTAATTAATTAGGAATTTGTATATATCTTGGACTGTATTATTTATTTGGACTGTACTATTTGGGACTGTATATTATTTATTCGGACCCTCTGCGCGAGGGCATAATTGTAATAAGTGTGCGTGTATGTGATGTATGTCTTCCAACCCCACGTCTTTCTTCTCTTTTATTTACCTGCTTATGATGGTTAGATTAGAGCATGTTTCAATTAGCATACAGTATGATAGCATGTTGGCATTCATTAATCTGTCTTGCATGCACCGGGCTCGGTGCATCATACTAACTGCATTTGTATTTCAATTTTACGTTGAATACGTGTTAGCTGTAGCATTCCATATGCCATGTTTAAAATAGCCGAGCCTGCTATAGTTGCATTTTTGCATGTGTTGCATTAGACATTTCTGTATAGTTAGGATCATGCATGATTTCTAATCGATTTCTGTTTTGGCTTGGAGTACTCGGTGAGTTTTATGCTTTAGCATCCTTGCATGCGTGTGAGTGACTGCCATGAATAGCATGCTTACCATGAGGCTATTTGCTTATGTGATATAACTGCATGAATGCCTATGGGTGAAGGTTGGGTTATTTGAATTGGAACAGTTCATCAAATATATGTTTTAAGCCCACTAGATAGTGGCAAAATCATGTTTTCTAAGCCCACCTGAGGGTGGTAAAATCTGCATTTTAAGCCTACATGCGGGTAGCAAACCATTTTTCAGAAACAAACATGAAATGTTTTGTTCCAATTCGAGCAACCCGGTCTATACTTGTATGCTGTGCGCATCACATAGTAAATCTAGGCTAATAACTGGAATAAGAACGCACAATGTTTTCAAAATTAGATATCATGGTTAGTAGAGGCTGGTCTTTGACCGGGCGAGCGGGGGTGCTCACGAAGTGACCTTCCCCAATCGTACCCAAGTTCCCGAGCCGAGGCAACTTTGGTGATGACGGACACGTGGCCTTAGGCAACGAGTCAGGGTTTCCTAAATTTTCCAAAAATAAAATATTTAGGTGGCGACTCTGTATTTGGAAAAGCAGTCCATGTTTGGCACTTCTTTTTTAAAAATCTGTTTTCTCAAAACGATTTGTTGGATTTAGACTCTTTGGTTCAGATTAAGAACCGTGACAAAAAATCGAGTCCAAGCTGTAGCGAGGTCCCCCGCGGACTTGTCTACAGTTTCTGGCGACTCTGCTGGGGATTTAGAGAACTTGACTTGAACTCATGATATCTGGTTTTGACTACACTTGTGTGTTTCTTTGTATTGCATTTGCATTGGTGCGCCTAGGACACCGTGTTTGCCATCTGCTATTCCTGAACGGTTTGCCGGAGGCTTGTCTTGTCAAGACATGTCCATAAGGCTGACCGGTTATGGGCTCTGCCAGTGTGGGAACACAAACCCTGGTTTTATCGGGGCATCCTTTTTGACCATTCGACCTAGTGCATATCGAAATCCGTAGTGACCATTCCAAACTAGGACAGGTTGCTTACTCGATATAGGTTGTTTGAAACCGCTGCGTGCGTAGTGAAACCCTAGCTCCTGACAAAATAGGACAGGGAAACCCTACCCCAACATAGGGGTGTTTTGTCTCTCACTTGCTTGTTATGTGCTTTTAGAGTGCGCCTCTACAGGAATGCATGTATCAGTTTGCAGGTTTGGGCATCAGGCCTGCGGGCACCAGTTCAATATTTTGGGGTTCAGTTTTACCCGAGGGTATTAGATTTGAGGCAGAATTTTGGGGGCAGAATTCAGTAGAGGGCACAGTCATCCTGCTATGCTCGTATCTATTTTGGTGAAGTTGAGCTGAGGTGCTATCTATTTTCTCTTTTGCTAGGTAGTCCTGGAACCATAGCTTCAGAAGGCTCTGATATCTCCCGAGGTTCATCGAACTTGTGCTGATAGACTTTGTCAGGTCAGAGATTCTGTCACGCCCCAAACTCGCCCCTAAAAGTTTGGGCATGACCACCTCAGAAATGGATATAAAACCTGATGAATATAATTTATGGGGCCTAAACGGAAGCATTAAATATCATATAACGGTGTAAAATAATATCCATTGAGCTACCACTACTATGCCAGGATCGCAAACAGAATATAACACATAAAGATAGCTATGTAAATATATATATAAACATTACATACACATCAATATTAACAGACATTTAGGGTACAAATTAATAATTTAGCAAAACTCCATAACTTGAACGGTCAACACCTAAGAGCTTAGATATTCCGGAATTGACAACTGGGTAACGAAAGCCACAGGTTAAGGTTGACCTCCAGGTTGAGTGCCTACAGAAACAGACATAAAATAAAGTGAGCCAAGCTCAGTGAATAATAGCACATAACAATTCAATGTACAACATGAATTATAATACATATCTGTGCATTTATCAATAAAGAGAACATATGGTTAATTTGTTTCTGTATGCATAGCAAGGTATCTTATTCAAAGAACTTGTCATATCTTGAACATTCGGAGTTTCATAGCATATCTAGGCATTTTGGGAAAATTATCCAGAAAACGTATCATATCATAAACATGTCGGAAGTTCATAGCATTTTTATCATTTCAGAAAATACTTATCATACTAAACATTTCGTAACCCAAAATATAGATTTCATTAAACACACTTTCATATACCAATGTAGAGTTCACATAACGAGTCTGAATTTGTATTTAATCATAATGGTCTTAGACCTTATCTTGGAACATATCCATAATTTCACAAATTGGCTCTCGGCCTCATTGATTCATAACTTCATAGCTTCACAAATTGGCCCTCGGCCTCTCAGATTCATAACTTCATAGCTTCACAAATTGGCCCTCGGCCTGTTAGATTCATAACTTCACAAATGGCTCCTGGCCACATAAGTTCATAGTTCACAAATGGCCCTTGGCCTCATAGGTTCATAGTTCACAAATGGCCCATGGCCACATAAGTTCATAGTTCACAAATGGCCCTTGGCCTCATAAGTTCATAGTTCACAAGTTGTATCTTTCATAACTTCACAAATTATATCTTTCACAGAACGACCGTAGGCCTCATAACGTTCACATATGTACGGACTCAAGAGGTGGCTCATACGGATTCTAGAGGTGGCTCCCACTAACGTGTAGCACTTAGTTCCGTACAGCACTTTGTTCCATACCAGAAATCATCATAACATATTAACTTCATAATTATGCAGAAAGTATATACATTCTTCCCATTATTCACATGCATTACCATCGGTAATATAAGTTTTACAGAATGTTACTGATATTTGTTAGCAAAAGGGAACCACATTCCAGAGATACGTAGATATTATAATTTCATAATACACATAATCACATCAATAGGTCAGAACAGTTCATATCATATCATGAATCATGTAACAATGTTATTGATACTTAATTCCTTTCTGTTAACCAACTTCACAGTGTTAATAGTTTGTATGCAATTCTTATGCAGAAGCCTGAGTAATTCGTAGGATGGTACATTAATAATAAACGTTAGCCATAACCAAAATACAGAGGAGGTTCAGAGTCATATCGGTGTGTGATCACTCTTTTAATGTTCACATCAATTCTCAATCAACACACATGTTAACATATTAGCTCACGGAGGATAGAATGTCAATAACAATAATGATTAACGGTAAATAACATATGTTTGAGGTACTATTACTCACAGTGTTCAGATGCTTGGTCCACCCCTGTAGCTGACCCTACACAATACATCATAGTACAACACCATTCAATTTCCAATATTATTCAATACAACATTATCCAACAAAGTTAGCATCACTTGGTTCATCAATACCATTTGCAACTTCACATAATTCACAATAAATCCTTGAATCCTATTTCAACATTCTAAAACCAAGTTCATATCATCTATATCCTTAATAGATTATTTCCCTAATTTTTCTTTTACATGATAGCATGAATTCCAACATTTATAATAAAGTTCATTCGCAAATTCTAAACATAATTTTCAACATTCCCAAATTCCAATTCAACTTGAACACACATAATTCAATACTTCAATTTCATTACTCCACTTTCAACTTGAGCCAATTCATTGATTATCATCATTAATCAACCTAGGGTTTCCAAGAAAATTGGGGGTTTTCCTCTTTTCTTAGTGAAATCGCCAAATCAACAATTACTATATGCCAATATGCTAAAAACATTCAACATCCTTTAAGAAGTAGAGTGGGAGCCCCAATTGTGCATAAACATTAAGCCATAAGTGTCCCTAACCCATAATTAACTCAAGATTCCAAAATGTCAACAAAATCCCAAAGTACCAACAAAAATCACTTTGAATCATAAACATTCAAGGCTAAGAGAACCCCCTACCTCGAAATTAGAAGCAAAGAAGCTAGGTTGAACGCATCCTCTCGAAATCCCAAAATCTAATCGGTTGGAAAAGTTGATCTTCACTTCTTCTTTACCCTTGATGCACGATCCATGGTGGATTGTTGGTAAAAATGGATGAAATCAAAGGTTTGAGAGTTAGGGTTTCGGACTTAGGCAAGGAGGAAGGAAGAGGGAAGAAGAAAATATAAGAAATGACCCAAAAATCCCGTTTTTAAAGCTGCTGTCCCGTAATTCCCGCTCGAGCGGAGGAATTCCCGCTCGAGCGTACTTGTTTTCAGCACAGATTACGAAACTTCGAACATGTATAACTCTCCCATCCGGACTCTGTTTTAGGTCGTTCTTGTGTCCAAATTGAAGCCCCGAAAATAAGCTTTCCAATGGTTCTAACCTCACATCCAAATTCAAAGTGTGAAAAAAGAAAAGGGCAAAAGAGTGGCGGCTGGTTGCAGACAAATTATTCTAATTAAAGTTTTTGGTCCAATCTTACTTTACCATCGTATTACCACCTCAACCAATACTCCAAAATAAAATGAGAAAGTTCCAAATACACTAATAAAAATGTCCAAAAACGAACCCATGTGCCTCAGAAATACAACTCAACTTGGAGACCCGCTCGAGCGCCCAACCTTGCGCTCGAGCGCGAAGACCAACAAAGACGTCCGCTGAAGGCTAACTCCCCGCCGGCGAAAATCACAACTCCCAGAATCTCAAGCCGTCTGCGAAATTTGCTGGGAACCCCAAATGTCCGCTCGAGCGTCAACTCCTCTGCTCGAGCAGAGGGAAAGATTCTGGGTCGTCACAGATTCAGTGCAAGGGCCATCAGTGTTCCTTTGCCAGAGGCAGGGTAAAAGGGCCAGTCAAGCACAGATCACCAGTTACCAGATCAGTAGCCCTTATCCACCCCGCCAGTGAACAGTCAGGCTGAGGTCTCAGTTTCTACTGCAGGGATAGATACCAGTCAGTTAGATGGATCAGCAGAACACGTCAGGGATGGAGGCAATGATGCGTCAGATGCAAGAAAGTATGAAACTCATGCAGCAAGACGCCGCCAAGCGAATTTTCCAAGCAAAGAAGTCAGAATCATGGCTCGCCAGTCGAGCTCATCACTGTGCTACAACAAAGAAAGCGGCTCGCTTCCCACCAAGTTCCTCCTCCAAGAGGGAGCTCCGCGACCGGGAAACGATTTAATGTTCATAATACCCAGGAGGGTACAGACATTCCACAGGATGCCTCCGCCTCGATCTTACCCCAGCTGTCCAAAACACCTACCAATCTACTGGACTCACCCTTCGAGACTGAGGTCGACCCTACAGCGTTGAAATTGAGCAAGCTTGAGAAGTTGTTCAAGAAATCCCAGGGGATAAAATCCATCCCAGACATTGAAGACGGGTACACCGACGCAGCTGTGACACTGCCGGACAGGTTCAAGATGCCTCACATCGACCGCTTTGACGGGTCAGGAGATCCCATGGTCCACTTGAGTTTGTTTTCAGATGTTTTGCGCCCGATGGGCTTGACAAGATTACAGAAGCTCTCCCTTTTTGGCAGGACCCTGTCGGGTATCGCGGCCATCTGGTACGCCAAATTGGAGGATTCAGTGAAACGAAGCTGGGAGGAGATGGCCGAGGCCTTCGTCGCACAATATTCATATAACACCCAGATCGAGATCACAACCCGTGATCTTGAGACGACGAGGCAGGAGCCTAAGGAGAGCTTCTCAGAATTCGAGGCCCGCTGGAGGGCCAAGGCCTCAATGATGACCATTAGGCCAACGGATAAGGATCAAATACAAATGGTTGTGCGCAACCTCCAGCCCAAACTAATGTAGAAAATGATCGTGCTCCCCTTCCCTACCTTTTCAGATTTGCATGAGATGGGAGTACAGATCGAGGATGCCATGAAGCAGGGCCTTATTGACCAGGAGAAAGAGCAGCCTAGGCGGGCGTTTTCCCACAGTTCGAATGTGACCACCAGCGGTGATGCAACTGCAAGATCTTCTGAAGTGGGCATGGTCACCACCACCACATCAAAAAGGGCTACTCCATTCACTGGTGCGTCTGGAAGTAGCTCACAGAAAACCAAATACCTACCTCGAGTCAAGAGTGTTTTCACCCCACTTTATATGCCTTTGTCAAAAGCTCTAGAGGTCGTAATCCGGAAAGGACATCTGAAACCATTGGAACAACGGCCTTTACCTGATCCTCTCCTTCCAAAGCATGACCATACTAGGTACTGTGCGTACCATCAACAAACTGGTCATGACACTGACAGTTGCTTTCGTCTGCGCCATGATGTACAAGATCTGTTTGACAACAGGGTCATCCCCACGCCAATCCAGCAAAGTTTATCAGCACTCGACCAGTGAACCTGTGGAGGATAATGTGACTATGTGATCAAGGGATGAACCACCTGCGAATGGCACTCGATTTACTCCAGATATGGCGTATGGCACGCACTGTTTTGAGCATTTGTGAATGCTGGTTTTTGTGCTTTCTGACTTGGGTATTAGGTCAGTCTTGTTGTTTTGAGTCCGTTTTGAGTCAGTCTTTTTTATTAAGGGTCTGTCTTGTTGTATCGAGTCAGTCCTGTTGTACAAAAGGTCGGGTGATTCCGGGGGTGTTACCTCGGGCATCACCATTTTGTTTTGTGTTTGTCTCTTCGTTTTCTTTTGAGTCTGTTTCTGTCAGGAAGCCAGTTGTGCCAACAGATCTGAATGAAACAGCAGTGATTTTCACACTCTCGTGTTTGCTTCTGCCTTGTGCCAGTTATGCCAGAAGTTTTAAATGAAATGGCAGTGCATTCCACCTGCTCTCTTGTGCCCTTGAAACTATTGCATTGACCTAAGTTTTTCAAAGCTTTTTGAACACTGCGGTGAAAACGAAGAGGAAGGAATTCCTCGAGTTTTGCAAAAATTTGATCAACTGAGAGAAAGAGAGGCGTGCTAAACCCTTAATGAATGAAATCATGCTTGTTAATGTGAGTACTGGGAAGGATTCTGGCTTGATCCAAATTGGTTCTACACTGTCTTTAGCGCGAGCGACTGGTCGCTTCCTTAAAAGATTTCAAAAAATGTTTTTGCGTGATCCTGCGAAGACCTGTGTGGAATCGCTCTTGAGATTGTGCAGCCTAGGATCGCTCTCAGCCTCGAGACTCGACCCCTTGCTTTCAAACCTTGGACCTTAATTCAGAGTGTTCAACGATCAACCGCAATGTGAGGCCTGTGTGGCCAGATTCGAAGCAGCCCGCGACCTAGGGGCGAAAAAATGTCAGATGTGCTCGAAGAGCCGAAGATGGATCATCCTGCAAATCAATGAAGACTGGAAGGAATGCCAAATCCTAGAGGGAGGAAGAATAAAGTATTGCTGAAGAAAAACTGAGTTCCGATCCACAACACCAGGGGCAAATTCAGCCCCCATTGGATGGACTCCTACATCATCAGCGAACAGCAGCCATTCTCTTGGATTCAGATGACTTCAGGATCTCAAAACCATTTGACATGGACAAAGCTACACTTTTACCCTTGAGAGGTTCGCTGGGCCGAAAACCCGGGAGAGCGACCCAGGCAAAAGTTAGAGCAAGAAAAAAAAAATGCAAAGAATGAAAAAAAAAAAAAAATGAAGAAAACGCAAAGAAAAGAAAGAAAAAAAGAAGAGAATCAGAAAAACAAAGCTCGTAAGGTTGAAAACCCGCAACAGGCGCCTTGGCAAAAGTTAGAGCATAAAAAGGAGAGGTTAAATACCCGAGTGTACCTTAACCCCGAACTACGTAAGGCTTGATTCCCATCTTTGGGATATGTAGGCAACTTCATTCTGAAGTCCAGCCATAAACACTTCCAAATTGATTATGTCCATGTGATGGTTCTGGTCTTTGTCTTCACTATATCCGAGGGTTTGGTTGCGTTCATCACTCTATGGGCTGCCTACCATGCGCTGCGATGCCATTCAAACAAGGGGCAACTTTCCGTTGCCATTCAATGCGCTGCGGTGTCATTCAAACAAGGGGCAACTTTCCATTGCCATTCAATGCGCTGCAGTGTCATTCAAACAAGGGGCAACTTTCCGTTGCCGTGCAGCTCTCTTCAAGCACGGGGCAGTTTTCCTTCAGATCTGAGGTTGTGCATCTCAGGAGTAGGTTTCATGTTCGTTGAGCAAGTGGCCATTTGCAAAAATTGTTTTTGAGAATTTTTATTGAGGTTGACTAATTTTCTCAAAAATTATTTCATTTTCCAAAACTGGACCATTTTCTTGGACCCAAAAAGGAAAATTTTCAGTGCTCATGGCCTGACTTGCATGATTTCAAATCAAAAATTGAACAAGCGTGTTAATCTAACTCTCATATTGGTCAAAATTGTTTTAGTAGAAAAATCAAAACAAAAAATGGTCAAAATAATGAACTAGGGGCACAGTTGAGTCAGGCTTCCTGTCTTTTCCCTGTTGTCAATGCATTTGCCGAAAAGGGCACCACATTCGCCAGAAAAGGGCACCACTGAAGCTAATTGCAAAGGGCTGAAAGCTCTCTCGTCCTCCGAGCAATGAGGTATCGAGCCAAGTGCGAAGCACGAACTGGAATGGATCAAGATATTCCACTCCCTCATCCAGACAAATCTAATCACGTCCAAACTCCCCAGCAGAGCATCATCGATCGATGTCAGCTGCAGGTTTGCTACACACCTAGTTATAGCGCAACCCCTCTGTAGGAGAAACTCACTGTTGTAAACAAGAATGAGAATCTGGTAGAATACCAGGGGCAAGAGCCCACAACTTCATGCTTATCCATCAACCACCCAGTGGAGGGATTGAAAAATGATAGATTGAAGAATAGAGAGATGTATGATGAGAGAAAAAGTGAGAAAAGAGCTTTTCAGAAAAACAGAGCTTGAGGGCCGAGTGATGTGAGAATCACAAGTGAGAAAGGGTGGGAAACAATACCCGGTGAAACAGGCTCCCTGTGCACGTCTGAGTATCATGTCTTTTTGTTTGTCTCGATTCTTGTTTTGAGTCGTCTCGAGTGTTACTCAATGTGTCTAGGTTGTGTGCCTTTTATTTCCATGTTGAGTCGCTTTGGCTGTGGTCAGTTGTAGGCTCAATACCCAGTTGAGAACTTATGCTCACTCTCAATTTCAAAAATCATTTTGTGCTACGAGTGCTGTGCCGTTCTCCACATTTGTGCAAAACAGAATTTGTTCTTTCATAAAACCGCAGGGTTCAACCCAAGTCATGTGAGAACAATGGAACCAGGACCTATCTGAAGCTATAATGGTTCCGGACTGCAAAGCAAAAGCAAAAGAGGAAAATGTCGGGCATCTGAGTTTGTTCCAACTTCAGTAAGCTCCGAGATCGCATTCCGTATGCACCTTGTCAGGCCTTGTCAATGCTCTGAAGTATGAGTGTGCCTCTACCTCAAGCTCAAGATCAAGTCTGCCTCAAGCCAGAATGGCAATCAGAAATGCTCTCTCTGAGTACCAATTCCTTGCCAGGGTCATCTTGGCTGTGTTCACAATGAGTTCCTAAGAGACCAACTGCGACGGTGGAAACTAGAGTTCGAATGGCTGATGCCTAGAACGTAAAGGTTCGGGATTTCCGGGACTAAAGTCTGGTTTAAATACCCAGGGGTGTATCCCCGACTTGAAATCTATATGGAAGCCCCATAGGTTGAGATAGTGTGTATGCAACTCAATTCTGGATACTAAACCAACCTAGTCTGTCACCCCGTTAGAGAATAGGGAAAGTTGTGAATATGATCAGGAAGACAAGCGGCAGCCGTGGCTCCTACATACAGATGTTGTTACTTATTAGCATTTCAGAACCTTTATACTGTGAGTTAAAGGTAAAGTGTTCGAAGAGCACGAGGGGAGATCCCCGTCAGAGTAGAGCGGTTCACCGCCACTCACCTCATGAGGTGCTTTCTAAAGCACCACTTTGTCCATTTATTGCTTTCCTTAAGCATCATGCATTGTAATGCATCATACCTATCAAGTTTCTTTCTCAGTCATGCACGATATTGTATGTACGGTTCATTTAAAGAAGTTCCGTTTAAGGTCATTCATTTAGTGTATCAATCACACTTCACTTGCTTCACTCAGTGTATCTAACACACTTCATTTGCCTAAGTGTATCAATAACACTTCATTCACTTAGTGTATCAATTACACTCTCATTTATTTAGTGTATCAATCACACTCTCTTCACTTAGTGTATCAATCACACTTCATTCATTTTGTGTATCTATTACACACATTCTCATTTTGTATATCTATCACGCACATATTCACTTTTGTGTATCTATCACACACATTCTCGTTTTCTGTATCACGCTTTCAGTGTATCAATAACACTTCATTGATTCAGTATATCAATTATACTTGTTCACTAAGTGCATCTATCACACTTCGTGTTCACATTCAGTATATTTATCATACTTGCTCACTAAGTGCATCTATCACACTTCGTGTTCACCTTCAGTATATCAATCATACTTGTTCACTAAGTGCATCTATCACACTTCGTGTTCGCATTTAGTATATCAATCATACTTATTCACTAAGTGCATCTATCACACTTCGTGTTCACCTTCAGTATATCAATCATGCTTGTTCACTAAGTGCATCTATCACATTTCGTGTTTACCTTTAGTGTATCCATCACACTTGTTCACTTAGTGCATCGATCACACTTCGTGTTCACCTATTGTGCGTCTATCACACTTTGTGTTTGCCTTTTGTGTATCCATCACACTTTGCTCACTTCATTCATTTAGTGTATCAATCACACTTTGTTCATATAGTGTATCTATCACACACTTGCTTTGTATCTATCACACTATGCCTACTTTGTGTATCAATCACACACACTCGCTTTGTATCTATCACACTATGCCTACTTTATGTATCTATCACACGTTCGCTTTGTGTATCTATCACACACCCACCTAGTGTATCCATCACACTTCGCTTCATATAGTGTATCCATCACACTCGCTTCACTTTGTGTATCTATCACACATTCGCTTTGTGTATCTATCACACATGCACACTGTATTCACAGTGAGAATTGCAGTAATTTTTTTACATCCTTTCTGCACGAGACGTAGTTTGGCTCAAGTTTACTTGCTTGCCTAGCATTCGCTTAAAATGTTGCATTTATTTTGCATAATTGCTTCATTACAGCTCTCTTTGCATGATCATGAGTGATGTCCGGCTTCGCGTAGCGTATAAGTCCAATTTTCAAACCGGCTTCGCGTAGCGTATAAGTCCAATTTTCAAACCAGCTTCGCGTAGCGTATAAGTCCAATCTTCAAACCGGCTTCGCTTAGCGTATAAGTCCAACTTTCAAACCGGCTTCGCGTAGCGTATAAGTCCAATTATCAAAATCTTGCTGCATATCATTTTGCATCGTGCCCCAGAACTACGCTGGTGGCTTCGCGTAGCGTATAAGTCCAATTATCAAAATCTTGCTGCATATCATTTTGCATCGTGCCCCAGAACTACGCTGGTTTGATTCCTTACAAAAGGATATGTAGGCAGCCTGCGGGCACAACCATTTATTTATCTATATTTTGTTTGTTTGTCCAAGTCTTCGGCCTTGTCAAAAATGGGCCGTCTTTGGGCTTTGACATTCACTCCCGTCACTTCTTGATTTCCGAGTTCTGTCAAAGAGGGGAAACTGTAGACACCCCATTTTTGACTGACTTTAAGACTTGGACGCGACTGATGATTTACATGGTGGAGAAAGGTGTGCAGGGGAAAGGTTCAGTTTCTTCGGCAAGGAGAGAGTCAAATCTCAACTTCATACCCCTGTTCTAGACCAAAATGATCTTGATCAAAATATTTTAGTCTTAAAACCCTCTCTTTCAAAACGTTTTTGAAATAAAGTTTTTATGATGTTTCGAGGCTCGCATTTTGTCAAATGTTGCGCTTTTCGGTAAACCGAGCAAGGACAAAGTGGAAATGAATGAAAGAGAGATGAAATCTTTGAAAAATCTTTCAAAACACCTTAATTAGGGGTTTGGAGTTGAAGAAAAGAGGAGAAGAGGGAAGAAATCCAGTTGGGGGAGAAAATGGGCATGAACCGTTAAGAAAGAGTCGAACAGCCCTCGCCGAATCGGGCCTATTCATTTGCATACTTGGAATCAAGATATGAGGCCACCACCGTTGGAAATAAGACTTCCAAGGCTTCATTTTGCACTCAAGAATCTCCTAAATCCAATTCCGGACGGGGGAGATATAGTTGATTGAAGTAGGGGATCACTCTGGTTGGACCGAAATCTGCGCAGCTTCACCAAAAAGGGCATAGATTTTCCACAGAAGGAATTTTAATGCAAGGTTTGCGCCATTGGAAAGATAACTTCCGGGACTTCAATTTGGACACTTGAACGGCCACCATTGGACTTCCCTAGCACTGGACGGCCACCTTTCTTTCCAGTAGACCCATTTTTTTTTTCTGAAAAGTAGCAGGCCAGCTAGAAAATGTAGCAGGCCGGCCAAAAAGTAGCCGGCCGGCCAGAAAATGTAGAGAAAAAGTAGCAGGCCGGCCATATACCTAGTTGGATGACCTTTTTTGCCCTTTTGAGCTGGCCGGCCATGACCCTCCTCCCAAGTGTGTTCCAGCCATGTATTTTGTTTTGCACATCACCCATGTCCGAGGGTTTGGCCCTTTGGGGGGGAATTTTGAATTTGTTTTTCCCCCCATTTTTCCCCATCTTTTCCACCTCTTTTGTCTATATAATCAGACCCTCTAGCTCTCATTTGAAGGGTTAGAAACTTTGGTCTTGAGCTCCTATATTGCTTCTCTCTCTCTACACTTCAACCATCAAAACCCTAAGTTTCCTACACCATTTCTATACCTCATAGCATAAAGCCTCCATACTCCATCCCAACAACTTGGAGCTATTTTTCAGAGCTTAGGAGAATCCAAACTTGGTCCAAAGGCTGTCAAAGAATTGGTCTACAAGGGTAAGCACATTTCTCCTCTTTTTTGGCCTTATTTTGCTCGATATATTAGTCATTCTTGCTTGCATTTTTGGGCTCCGACCCTAACTGAAAATAGCATTATTTTGAGGCCTTTTTCATGTTTGTTTAAGGGTCCTTCCCTGTTTAAGGTCCCTAGCCACCACTTGCCTCTTTAGCTCTCTTGTATGCCTCTTTCCTGCATAGTATTTTAGGCCTATGTATAAACTGTTTTGAGCTTTGTCATAAACTGAAAAGTGGCTTATTTTGAGCCCTTCTTCAACATTGTTGAAGGGCTCATCACTGTTTGAGGCTTCCTTTTGCCACTTGCCTTTGTATCCCTCTTTTGGCCTTATTTTTGCATGATTTGTTAGCCCCTTGTGCTTGTATTTTTGGGCTTTGGTCTAAACTGTAAATAGCCTTTTTTTGAACCCCTCTTCATGTTTTATCAAGGGTCTTTTGTTTTTTTTTGGGCTTCCCTTTTACTCTTTGTGTTTAAACCTCCTTTTTGGCCTTATCTCGCATAGTATTTTAGGCTTGCTTATGCACTGTTTTGGGTTTGGTCATCAACTGTAAAATGCCATGTTTTGGGTCCCTCTTCAACATTGTTGAAGGTCCCTCCTCTATTTGAGGCCAGAAACCATCACTTGCTTCTTTGTCCCTCTTTAGGCCCATTTCTTGCATCATAATTTAGCCATACTTGTGTTTGTTTTTGTGGCTTTTTTTAAACTGTAAAGTGCTTCATTTTGAACCCCTCTTCAACTTTGTTTAAGGGCTCTTGGCCATTCATGGCCAGTGGCTGCCATTTTCTTTTTTATCTCTCTTTTGTGGCCATTTTTGCATGTTGATTTAGCTCTATTTGTGTTCACTGTTTGGCCTTGCTTAAAACTGTAAATATGCTTGTTTTGGGGCTGTCTTGATTCTGTCTTCATACTTCATGTTCAAATAATGCATGCATCGCATAGCCATAGGTCATTCCATGTACCTAATTTCATGTTTCGGGATTCATTTCATGCATCGGGTGCCATTTTGCCATGCTTCGGGGCTGTTTTGCATCACTTTTTGCTACTGAAATTTGCATTCTAGTATGCCATATTCCATACTTTGTCATGTCTTGTTAGAGTGGCATTCTGTGCCTTAGGTTCGGTCCTCGATTTGCGTGCACGTGTGCACGCATCTCGAGTGTCTCATTTTCATCTAATGGCCTCTTATGTGAGTGTGGCTGAGGTCCACTTGTGTTAGTGTAAGTCCATATTGCATTATGTATGCCATTTCATTCCATAGCGTTGTGTATGCTAGGTTGTATGTTAGTACATTGTGTATGCCATGTTACCTCGTGCATCGTGTATGCCATTTCATAGCATGTTGCATGTTAGGATGTATCTTAGTTGCATTTCATGCATGTCATGCATATTGCATTGTGTTCGGGATAGGGGTTAGCACGGAAACGAGAATGCGTTCGTACTCCGAGTGACGGAACGTGTCTCAATTCCCCAGTCACCGACACTCCGGATTATCCATGATGGAGTTAGGTCTTGTTGTGTTTTCCTGTTCATTCATTTCATATTGAGTTGTGCGATTCGACTCCTCGGCCATCATGCATCGAGATGCGTGATTGGTGGCACGAGGATCGAGGCATGCATACATTTGTGAAAATATATTGCCATGCCCATTTCCTGCTCTCTGTTGCAGCAAATCAAGAATCAGCAGTCTGCCGGGGCTTGGCGCGCTTTCCAAAAATTATTACAAAACAGAGGCTAATTGGGGCATCACAGTGGATTTCCGCGCAAAGGCAACCCGGATATGCATCATTCATCATCTGAAGAAGAGTCAAGGCAGTCCCTAGCTTGCATGCCAGTTTATTGTTTTCTTAGTTAATTTTGTTAATTAATTAGGAATTTGTACATATCTTGGACTGTACTATTCGGGACTATATATTATTTATTCGGACCCTCTGCGTGAGGGCATAATTGTAATAAGTGTGCGTGTGTGTGATGTATATCTTCCAACCTCACGTCTTTCTTCCCTTTTATTTACCTGCTTATGATGGTTAGATTAGGGCATGTTTCAATTAGCATACAGTATGATAGCATGTTTGCATTCATTCATCTGTCTTGCATGCACTGAGCTCGGCGCATCATACTAACTGCATTTGTATTTCAATTCTAAGTTGAATACGTGTTAGCTGTAGCATTCCATATGCCATGTTTAGAATAGCCGAGCCTGCTATAGTTGCATTTTTGCATGTGTTGCATTAGACATTTCTGTATAGTTAGGATCATGCATGATTTCTAATCGGTTTCTATTTTGGCTTGGAGTACTCGGTGAGTTTTATGCTTTAGCATCCTTGCATGCGTGTGAGTGACTGCCATGAATAGCATGCTTACCATGAGGCTATTTGCTTATGTGATATAACTACCTGAATGCCTGTGGGTGAAGGTTGGGTTATTTGAATTGGAACAGTTCATCAAATGTATGTTTTAAGCCCACTAGATAGTGGCAAAATCATGTTTTCTAAGCCCACCTGAGGGTGGCAAAATCTGCATTTTAAGCCTACCTGCGGGTAGCAAACCATCTTTCAGAAACAAACATGAAATGTTTTGTTCCAATTCGGATGACCCGGTCTATACTTGTATGCTGTGCACATCACATAGTAAATCTAGGCTAATAACCGGAATAAGAACGCACAATGTTTTCAAAATTAGATATCATGGTTAGTAGAGGCCGGTCTTTGACTGGGCGAGCAGGGGTGCTCACGAAGTGACCTTCCCCAATCGTACCCAAGTTCCCGAGCCGAGGCAACTTTGGTGATGACGGACACGTGGCCTTAGGCAACGAGTCAGGGTTTCCTAAATTTCCCAAAAATAAAATATTTAGGTGGTGACTCTGTATCTGGCAAAGCAGTCCATGTTTGGCACTTCTTTTCTAAAAATCTGTTTTCTCAAAACGATTTGCCGGATTTAGACTCTTTGGTTCAGATTAAGAACCGTGACAAAAAATCGAGTTTGAGCTATAGCGAGGTCCCCCGTGGACTTGTCTACATGGGGTAATCCATTGCTCTGGCAACCTCTGGTCGAATACACTGCGTCTTCTCGACCTCCGTCTGATAATCGGGGGTAGGGAATGATACACTGGTTGTCCGTCGACTAGATCCTCAGATCGATGGAGTCGGCGACCTCTTGTCCAGAGTGCTTGGGGAATATCTGCTTGGTCCGAAGCAATTGTGCTAAACTACCCTAGCAAAAAGATAAATAAAGCAATAATAAGGAAATAAACTAGCAGACAAACGGACAGCATAACAACGTAAATAAACACAACACACAGTCGGGTATAATTAACACGCAGTTGATAAGCTGAAATACACTGTTCTCAAAGACTGATCATTATTCCCAAATCACTGTCCCCAAAGCTGAATCTGATACCCGCAGATAACTGATTCCAAAAATACTGAACTGGTGCCCGTAGGCCTGATATCCAAAATACTGAACTGGTGCCCGCAAGCTTGATGCCCAAACTTGTAAACTGATACATGCATTCGTATAGAGACGCACTCTAAAAGCACATAGCAAACACGTGAGAGCCAAAACACCCCTATGTTGGGGTAAAGTTTCCCTGTCCTATTTTGTCAGGAGCTAGGGTTTCATTACGCACGCAGCGGTTTCAAACAACCTATAAACGGGTAAGCAACCTATCCTAGTTTGGAATGGTCACTATGGATTTCGAATATGCACTAGGTCGAATGGTCAAAAAGGTGCCCCGGTAAAACCAGGGCTTGTGTTCCCGTCGTGGCAGAGCCCGTAACCGGTCAGCCTTATGGCATGCTTCACAAAGCGAGCCTCCGGCAAACCGTTCAAGAATAGCATACGGCAAACACGGTGTCCTAGGCGCACCAATGCAAATGCAATACAAAGAAACACATAAGTGTAGCCAAAACAAAATATCATGAGTTCGAGTCAAGTTCTCTAAATCCCCAGCAGAGTCGCCAGAAACTGTAGACGTCCCCGAACGTCCCAGGAGGGAAAATCCCGTTTTGTTCATTTGGGCTCACTACAGTTCAGGACTCAATGTCACGATCTTGTATCTAATCTCGTAGAGTGCAATGCAAGACCGATGAATCATCAAAGAGTCCAAATCCAGCAAATCATTTTTGAAAACAGATTTTTTGAAAGAAGTGCCAAACATGGACTGTTTTGCCAGATACAGAGTCGCCACCTAAATATTTATTTTGGGGAATTTAGGAAATCCTGACTCATGCCTAAGGCCACATGTCCGTTATCACCAAAGTTACCTCGGCTCGGGAACTTGGGTATGATTGGGGAAGGTCACTTCGTGAGCACCCCCGCTCGCCCGATCAAAGATCGGCCTCTACTAACCATGATATCGAGTTTTGAAAATATTATGTGCTCTTATTCCGATTTTATTAGCCTAGAATTACTATGTGATGCACGCAGCATACAAGTATAGACTGGATCGCCTGAATTGGAACAACACATCTCATGTTTGTTTATTTTGAAAATGGTTTGATGGTGCTACCCACAAGTAGGCTAAGACGTGGATTTGCCACCCTCGGGTGGGCTTAGAAAACGTGATGGTTTGCCACTCTCAAGTGGGCTTAAAACTCATAATTAATGCATTATTTCAATTCAGATAATCCAACCTTCACCCACAGGCATTTAGGTAGGTATATCACATAAGCACATAGCCTCATGGTAAGCATGCTATCATTGCAATCACTCACACACGTGCAAGGATGCTAAAGCATAAACACTTACCGAGTACTCCAAGCCAAAACAGAAGCCATGTTTGAAATCCATGCATGATCCTAACTATGCTGAAATGCCTAATACAACACATGCAGGAATGCAACTACAATAGGCTCGGCTATTTCTAAAGATGGCATGTGAAATGCTACAACTAACAAGTATTCAACTCGGAATTGAAATACAATGCAGTTAGTATGATACACTGAGCCCGGTGCATGCAAGACAGATGAATGGATGCAAACATGTGAGCATATAGATGCTAATTGAAACATGCCCTAAACTAACCATCATAAGCTGGTAAATAAAAGAGAGAAAGATGTGGGGTTGGAAGACATACACCACACACACGCACACTTATTACAATTGTGCCCTCGCTCGAAGGGTCCGAATAAATAATACAGTCCGAATAAATACAAAAACCTAATTAATTAACAAATTAATCTAGGAAAGCAAGTAAATTAGCATGCAAGCTATGGACCGCCTCAGCTCTGTTCCGAATGATGAAAGATGCATGCTTGAGTTGCTTGGCGCGGAAATCCATTGCGATGCCCCGATTCGCCTCTGTTTGCAATTAATGCCGGAATGCTGTGCAAAGCTCTAGAAGGCTGTTGATTTCTGAGTTGCTGCAACAAAGAGCAAGAAAGGAGCATGGCAAAGTATTTTCACATATGTATGCACACCTCGATCCTCGTGCCACCAATCACGCATCTCGATGCATGATGGCCGAGGAGTCGATTTGCATGACTCGATGTAAAATGAATGCACATGACAACACAACAAGGCCTAGACTCCATCATGGGTAATTCGGAGTGTCGGCGACCGGGAATTGAGACACGTTCCGTCACTTGGAGTACGAAACGTCCCTCGTTTCCCATGCTTGGGCTAACTCCTATCCCAAGCACAATGCAAATGAGATGGCATACACAATGCGACCAACATATAACCTAGCATACGCAATGCTATGGACTAAAATGGCATACGCAATGCACGTGATGTAACATGGCATACACAATGCTCTAACATGCAACCTAGCATACGCAATGCTATGGACAAAAAGGGCATACGCAATGCACGATGGACTTACACCAACATGAGTGAACCTCAGCCACACTCACATCAGTGGCCATTAGATGAAAATGAGACAACCGAAATGCGTGCACACATGCACGGATACCAAGGACTGAACCTAAGGCATCAAATGCCACTCTACCAAAGCATGACAAAGGATGAAAGATGGCATATAAACATGAAATTTTCAGCACTGAAATATGATGCGCAATGGTCCCAAATCATGGAAATATGGCACCCAATGCATAAAAGAGGCCCCCGAAACTCAAAACTAGGCAAATGCATTGAACTATAATCATGCAAAGCAAGCATTATTTGATCATGAAGTACAAAAATAGAGCCAAGGCAGTCCCAAAATATGCACAATATTAGTTCAAAGCATGGCCAAAAAGTGCTAACATGAAGGGCTAAAACAACATGCAACCTTGGCTAGTAAGCATGGTTTACATGGCATGTATATGAAGCATAAGAGAGGTCACCAAACCAGCCCAAAAAAGTAACATGGCATGTCAAATAAACCCCAAAAACCCACTGAAATGAGGTTCATCCATGCATGAAAAGTGTGTTCCTTTGAAAGGCCACAAGAGGGGTTACTTTACACATGCATCAAGGACACATAGCATGGCAAAAACAACTCTGGAAATTAATTATGACAGCCCTAAAACTCACCAAAAAGGCCCTAAAATGGGTCAAGGAAGCATGCAATGAATGGTCCTCTTGAAAGGCCTTGAGGAGGATTGTTCCACACATGCATGAGGGACACAAAATATGGTCAAAGAGGCTTTGGATAGAGCTAAGGTAGACCTTGAAACTCACCAAATTGGGCCTAAAAAGTGACTTCACAACATGCAAGTAAGGGGCCCTTTGGAAGGCCAAAAGGGCCAACAATCAAGACAAGGAGAGAGGGGGTCACCCCCCTCTGATTTTAGCTCTCAAAAATACATCTAAGCCACTAAAAATCTATTAGATTTCAGTGGCTAAGAGGCCAAACCAAGGCCAATGCGAATGCTCTAATGCATAGCCCTAATCATGAGGAAATGAAGCATGCCAAGAGGAAGATGACCCCAAATAGAAAAATTCCCTTAATCAAACTTTAAGAGGGTCTCAAAATAAGACTTTTTTTAGTTCATGGAAAATCTCGAAAATGCTTGTAAGTAAGGCTAAGATATCATGCAAAATAAGCCCTAAAAGAGAGATGAAGCATACAAGGATGTAGGAGACCTCAAAAAAAAAAGTATCCTTAATCAAACTTCAAGAGGAGCTCAAAATAAGACACTTTACAGTTTATAACAAAACCCAAAAATGCTTGCAAATAGGGCTAAGCTATGGAGCAAAATAATGCAAGAAAAGGGAAAATGGAGACTTACCCTTGTAGCACAGTGTAGACACCCCATTTTTGACCGACCTTAAGACTCAGACGTCACCGTTTGAGCGCTCAGTGATGTTGCATGCTATGCTCGTTCAGAAGCCTCAGAGTCGCGGCCGTGCGCCCTGCCTCCGGACTTCCGAACTCTCTTCTGTGCCTTGCCTCGGTTTGCGAACCAGACTCGGTTTTCTCCGTTCTCTTCCTTGAGGGAAGGGAGTAGTCCTGTAGACTATCTCCCGGTGGCCATGAGCTACATTTCGTGGCCGTAGGCCATTTTGCCCATTTCGGAGCCCGGTTCCCGGTTTTCGGGACCGTCAGGCCGTGAGCCTCGGTTCGGGACCGCCCAACCATCTCCGATTTCTCTGGTTCTTGGCTGGTACCTCTGTTTTATCATTTTGACGAACACTAGGGCCTCTGATGCCCACTTCGCGGCCGTATGCCACTTCCGGTGCCTGCAGCCGGTTTTCGGGATCCTGAATTGCCCGGTTTTGGCCCCGAGCGTTCATTTCTCATTAGTTTTTGTTCAAATTTGGCGGTACTGCTTTCAACACTGTGGAGATCACTGGGGGAGGCCAGCAATTATTCCAGATAACCAGTTTCGCTCCTCCGCGCCTGCTTTTGCTCACTGGGCCAATGTTGAACACCCAGGGATATTTTCTTCCAACCAAAGCTACATATCTGTGATCAGGGGACATGGGAGGACCCTAAAAACTACTGGTCGGCCAGCAATTGTGGATTTCATTTTTGAGCCTCTCCTTCAAGTCCTATGTTGTGACTCCTGTTTCAGTGTTGCCAATTTCCGACCTTGGAACCTTGTTCCACACATCTAAGAGGACCCTAAAAGTTGGTGGTCGGCCAGAAATTGTGGATTTCATTTTTGAGCCCCTCCTTCAAGCTCTATGTTGTGGCTCCTGCTTCAGTGTTGCCAATTTCCGACCTTGGGGCCTTATTCTACACACATGGGAGGACACCATTGCATGGTGGTCGGCCAGAATTTTTGCCCTTCATTTTTGGGTGAGTGGCTGGCCGACCAGGTGGGGTGGCCGTGGCCACCTCCCAAACCCACTGCCGGCCGACTGCTTTTCACCTCTTTCCAGCTGTCCAGATATTTTTCAAAATATCCCGGGTATCCGGGGGATATTTTGGGAGAGAAAGCTTGGGTGCTTTTCCCTCCCCTTTTACACCATTTTCTTGCCTATTTAAAGGGTCCAACTCCTTCTTTGCTAGGGTTAGAACAATTCACCTCAATACTTCATCTTCCCTAACCTCCATTTTCATAGCCAAAAGCTCAAAAACCTTCAAGCCTCCTAGCTAATTCCTTCATCAACCCTAAGCTCCACCATCCCCACCTCCATTCCAGCAGCAAAGGGGTGTTTTCCAGAGGCCAAGAAGCAATAAATTGAAGCCAAGAGGTAGCAAAAGACTTGTCTCCAAGGGTAAGCCACTAATTCCCTTTTTCTAACATAATTTTCCATCAATTCTTTGCCCTATTTCCTTTTTGTTTTGGGCTCCAACCCTTACTGGTTTTAGGCTTATTTTGAGCCCCTCTACAACATTGTAGGAGGGCTCAACCTCATTTGGTGTCTCCATGATATACTTCCTTCAATATCACTCTTTAGGCCATTGTTTTGCATGCTTTATTTGCCTTAGGAGTAATCTGATTTCGAGACTGATGTAAACTGTTGGTGGGCTTATATTGAGCCCCTCTTCAACATTGAAGAAGGGATCCATTATGTTTGGCTTCTCTATCATGCACTTCCTTTGAAATTCTTCCATTTTACCGTAAAATTACATGATTGTTTTGGCCTATTTATAATCTGAGTTGGAGCATGCAACATACTGATATTGTGCTTATTTTGAGCCCCTGTTCAACATTGAAGAAGGGCTCAACCTGGTTTTCTTGCTCTACATATCACTTGCTTTGAATTCTTGTTCCACTCCCATTTTGCATGCTTTTTTAAGCTCACCATGCTTCGGATTTCAGCCTTCATCAGGCCTAGAGAGTGCCTTATTTTGGTCCATTCTTCATGATTTGTTAAGGGTCTTAGGCCATTTGATGATTGGTTTTGGTACTTGTTTTGTAATCCTCCATATTTTCCGTAAAATTGCATGCTTTGTTAGGCTTTCTTAGCTTCGGATTTCAGCCTTCATCAGGCTTAGAAAATGTCTTTTTTTGGTCCATTCTTCAAGTTTTTTTAAAGGTCTTAAGTTGTTTGGTCATTGCTTATGATACCTCTCTTTATAGCCCTCTTTTGGCCCAAATTTTGCATGCTACATTTAGTATATCTACACACTGAATTGGAGGCTGTCATCTATTGTAAATGTACATATTTTTGGTCCCTCTTTAGTTTTGTAGAACTGATTTTTTGGGTTTGAGCACTCTAAATACCACTTGCTTTGTAATTCCCCTCTTTTCCCGTATTTTTGCATGCCATTATTGCCATATCTATGCTCACAATTTGGCCTTGTTTTGTACTTAAAAGATGCTATTTTTGGGGCTGCCTTGCTACTGTTTTTTCTTTCATGTACCAATTTTGCATGTTTAGCATAGCCGTAGGCCATTTCGGGTACTTAAGATCACATTTCGGGATGATTTCATGCATTGATCGTCATTTCGTATCATTTCGGGGCTGTTTTCCCCTTCATTTAGCTGCTGAAATTTGGTTGGCATGCTTGCATATCATTTTCCATGTCATTTCATGCTTTAGTGCATTACCTCGGGGCACGCACTTCGAGGCACTCCATTTTCATTCATTGGCAGCCTATGTGAGTGCGGCTGAGGCTCTCTCATGTAGGCGTAAGCCCATCATTGCATGCCATATGCCATTTCATACATTTCTCGGTTTGCGTCTGCAGCGCAGATTTCGAGGCGCATCTTTTATCCGGCACCTATGTGAGTGCGGCTGAGGCTCTCTCATGTAGGCGTAAGCCCATCATTGCATGCCATATGCCATTTCATCATCGCCTCGATTTGCGTGCCTGTGTGCACGCATTTCGAGGCACTTCGGTTTTATCCGATTTGCATCTCACATCATCGCCTCGGTTTGCGTGCTTGTGGGCACGCATTTCGAGGCACTTCAGTTTTATCCGATTCGCATGTCACATCATCGCCTCGGCACGGGCACGCATTTCGCGGCACCTCATTTTCATCTCACGGCCTCTTATGTGAGTGCGGCTGAGGCTCTCTCATGTTAGTGTAAGTCCAATTTGCATTCTGTATGCCATTTCATGCTCGTATGTCACCGCCTCGGTTTGCGTGCCCGTGGGCACGCATTTCGAGGTATCTCATTTCAGTCCCATTGTACATCATTTTTCATGTCATTTCATGTTTTTATGCTATCATCTCGGTTTGCGTGCCCGTGGGCACGTATTTCGAGGTATCTCATTTGCATAGCATTGTGCATGCTAGGATATATTTTAGTTGCATTCATGCATATCATGCATATCGCATCGTGTTCGGGATAGGAGTTAGTCGCACGGAACGAGGCACATTTCAGACTCGAGTGATGGAACGGGTCTCAATTCCCAAGTCACCAACACTCCGGATTACCCATGATGGAGTTAGGTTTTATTGTAGCATTCATATACATTCATCCTATATTGAGTTGTGCAATCCGATTCCTCGGCTATCACGCATCGAGATGCGTGATTGGTGGCACGAGGATCGAGGCATGCATATATTTGTGAAATACATTGCTATGCCCCTTTCCTGCTCTCTGTTGCAGCAAAATGAAGAATCAGCAACCTTTCGAAACTCGGCACGCATTTCAAGAAAAATGCAAACAGAGGCAAATTGGGGCATCCCAGTGGATTTCCGCACTGCAAATTTCAAAGATACATTATTCATCAAGCAAGGCACTGGCTTGCATGCCGCCATCGCTTTTGTTAGTTAATCAGAAATTTGTACTCTATCTGTATATTTTGGACTGTACCATTGGGATCAGATATTTATTCGGACCTCTACATGAGGGCATAATTGTAATCGCAGGGTGAGTGTGATGTATGTCTTCTAACCCCACTTCTTTCTCCCTTTTATTTACCCGCCACGATGGTTAGATATAGGGCATATTTCAATTAGCATACAAAGATGACAAAGATGTTTGCATCATTCATCTGCTTTGCTGCTCGGCGCATCATACAAACGCATCTCAGATTTCAATTCCAAGTTGAGTACTTGATAGTTGCATCTCATATGCCATGTTTAGAATAGCCGAACTGCTATAGTTTGCATCTTTGCATGTGTTGCATTAGGCATTCTCAGATACTTAGGATCATGCATGATTTCTAATCACTGCTTTTGGCTTGGAGTACTCGGTAAGTTTTATGCTTTAGCATCCTTGCATGCGTGAGTGTTGCCATGAATAGCATGCTTACCATGAGGCTATGTGTTTATGTGATATAACTGCCTTGAATGCCTGTGGGTGGAGGTTGAGCTATCTGAATTGGAACAATTCATCAAATGCTTGTTTTAAGCCCACTAGATAGTGGCAACATCATTGTTTTCTAAGCCCACCCGAGGGTGGCAAATCAAGATTTTAGCCTCGCTCAAGGGCAAAGACCATCACATCATTTTCAAACAAACAAACATGAAATGTTTTGTTCCAATTCGACGCCCAGTCTATACTTGTTTGCTGCGAGCATCACGTAGTAACCTAGGCTAATAACCAGAATAAGAACTCACAATGTTTTCAAAAACAGATATCATGGTTAGTAGAGGCCGGTCTTTGACCGGGCGAGAGGGGGTGCTCACGATGTGACCTTCCCTAATCGTACCCAAATTCCCGAGCCAACTTTGGTGATGACGGACACGTGGCCTTTGGCGCCGAGTTAGGGTTTCCTAAATTTCCCATTTTAAAAAATATTTAGATGGCAACTCTGTTATCTGGCAAAGCAGTCCATGTTTGGCACTTCTTTCAAAAAATCTATTTTTTCTTCAAAACGATTTGTCGGATTTGGACTCTTTGGTTCGAGATTTGGAACCGCAACAAAATCGAGTCCGAACTGTAACGAGGTCCCCCGCGGGCTTGTTACACACAGCAATGCAGCAACTTTTGGACCAAGTTGGTGAACCTTCAACCTCTGTAAATCAGTCCCAAGGTGCTGGAATAGATGGTGGAGGTGGTAGGCTATGAGGTGTAGTGTAAATGACCAAGGACAAGGGTGTTTGAAGGCTTGAAGTAGAGAGATGGAGGGAAAATGGGTGTATGCCTTAGTCAAGATTGTTCAACCCTTGCAAAATGAGAGGGAGGCCTCTCTTATAGAAGAGGAAAGCCATGGCTTCTTGGAGAAGCCTCAAGAGGGGGTCAAAGCTTCTAAAAGAAGCTTAACCAAAAGGGTCAAGCTTCCTCAAGAAGCTTAACAAAAGGGGAAAACTTCTCCTAGAAGCTAAGCCAAGGGGTCAAAACCACCTTAAGAAAGCCAAACAAAGGGCTAAAAACTCGGACAGTGGGTCAAATGCTTCATACCGCACAGCCAGAAGCACTTGGGAAGGCCAGAAAGGTAGGTAGGCAGTTCAAGTGGTCGGCCGACCACTTGCCCTGGTCGGCCAACCAGGGTTCAAAAGGGTCAAGGTGAATTTCTGGTCGGCCATACCAGAAAGGTGGCCTCCCAGATGAATAGAGCTGCAGGGTGAAAAACCAGAAAAAGTGACCCAAGAGAGAGGAAAACCAGTTTTTTAGCAAGGTTCAAAAGGGTCAAGAAGAAATACTGGTCGGCCTACCCATATTGGTGGCCTCCCAGGTGTGCACAACACAATGGTGGTATGAAAAACCAGAAATTATGGCCCAAAAGTGAGAAAAATCAGCTTTCTGTCAGAAAAATCGACTAGAGGAGAGAAAATATTTTTCAAAAGAATTTCTGGTCTCCCACCATACTACCACCTTCCTAACAATGAAACAAAGGTCCACACCAAAAATGAACCCTAACCGATGCAAAACGAGGGTTCGGGGGCCAAAACGCACGGTCCGGGGCCCCGAAAATAGGTTGTTAAGCACCGGAGGTGGCATATGACCACGAAGGTGGTCTCCCGGGCCACTGTGTCCCTCTAAGGAGAGGAAATAAGGTGTGTGCCAAAAACTGGAGCAAACAGAGGTAATTAGGCGGTCTCAAACCGAGGCACACGGCCGACGGCTCCGAAAACCAAAAACTGGCCTCCAAACGGGAAAAAGGGCCTATGACCACAAAACGTAGCCTACAACCACTGAGAGATAGTCTACGAGACCTCTCCCTCCCTTCGGGAAGAGAAAACAGCGAAAACAGGACCTGGTTCGCTAACCAAGACAAAGTACAAAGAGCCCCGAAGTTCGGAGGCAAGGCTCACAGCCGAGACTCTGAAACTCCAGAATGAGCACAATATGCAACATCACCGAGTGCTCAGTTGGTGATGTCTGAGTCTTAAGGTCGGTCAAAAATGGGGTGTCTACAGTGTCTAAAAGTCCTGAAATCTTATGTATACATGGGTGCCGATCTCGCAGACGAAATTTCCTTAAAATGGCATTGTTAAAGTGCTTGTATGATAGTTATGTGGATTAAGAACCACCGAGTTGTAGTCTCAATTGGGGTTATCTGGAAAATTATACACTTGGTATATGACTTGAATGAAATAAATTAATTGGAAATAAATAAATGGAAATGGTTTGAGGTGTGAGTATCAGTACTGAATGGTCATAGGAAGAATGTACATTGGTCATAAATCTTGAATGTTTATCTGACACATATATCTTAGTTAAATCTCATATATTGTGTTAGACTATCTCTATTGAGTTTTGGCTCACCCTACTTGGAAAACCATTTTCAGGTACCAGTGACATGCTTCCTCCAAGGACGTAACTTGGGAAGACTTGTGAGCTGGAGGCTCTATTTTGTTGTTTAAATGTTTAGATGTTTATTTAAGCCAAGGGCTTTATATGTACTAAGCTTATGACCCTATTTTATTGTAACCAAATAATGTCTTGGAAAGATATAAGTCCGTAAGGCATTTATTTTGTTGTAATTAACTGGTATTACATGTTATAAATTCAGGATAAACATTTATGAATGTATGTTGCATGTATTATCTTTTGTAATCACGAACTCTGATGAACGAAAGCATATCAATTCTATTGTGTTCACTTTTCTTATGAGTGGTTTATTTGTAATTTTTTTTAGGGGCGTTACAAATAAAAACAAAAGAATACAAAAAAAAAAAAAAAGTGTTAATGAACAATTAACAACTGATTTTCGTAGATAAAAAAAGAAAAATACAAAAAAGATGGAAGTGGAACTAACAAAGGCTGGCGAAATTGGGTAGGGGTAATTGGGAGTGGGGCTAGAGAGAGATGTAAGCATTTCTCCATAAATTGACCCATATGCCACATGATTTTTATTATTATTATTATTATTATTATTAGATAATTGGCTTGCGAAATTGAAATTGAAATTGAAATTGGAATTGGAATTGCAATTGGAATTGGGTAGGGGTAAGTGGGAGTGGGGCTAGAGAGATGTAAGCATTTCTTCATAAATTGGCCCACATGCTACATGGTTTTTATTTTTATTATTATTATATAATTATTGTATATATTTTATTCAACAAATTAATTGGGTAATTAACATAGAATGTGCCCACTACTCAATAAAGTGATTTCATCGAAATTATAACTTCCTAATGATGATAAGTTATGAGAAGTTACACTTGGATTATGGGTCTGAGCCTATTTATATGTATATATAGCCTTTAAAACACAAACGTATTGTGAATATAATAGACTAGAAACTTTGTTCCTTTCACTTTTCGATATGCTTCTGTGAGAGTGTTTAGGGTACTTATAAATTTGTGAGTGATTTTATTTATACATTTAAGTAGGATGGTGGAGTGGTTATGGTTGCAAAAGTCTAGGCTTAACTGGGCCATGAAAGGGGACAAAAATACAAGATTTTTCCATGTAGTATCAAAGTGTGGAACAGTAAGAAATGAGATAAACTCTATTACAGAAGGTGAGGAGGTGTTTGAAGAGCCATGCCAAGTGAAGAGGAAAGTGCTTGAATTCTTTAAGAATCATTATGCAGAATTATGGCCATCAAGACCAGTGCTGGAGGGTCAGTTCCCATTAATAGAAGGCAGGGTGAGTCTCAGATTGAGTGAAACAGAATTTCAGAATCTGAGATTAAGTCTGCAGTGATGGAATGCGATGGAAATAAAGCACCAGGTCCTGATGGATTTAATTTGCTATGTTTTCAAAAGTTTTGGACGATGATGAGGGGGTGATGTCATTAATTTTGTGAATGAACTTCATAGGAATGGTAAATTGGTTAAGGGTATTAATACCTCTTTTATAACCCTCGTTCCAAAGAGGGACAATCCAGCTGGGCTCTCTAATTACAGGCCTATAAGTTTGGTGGGCTCATTATACAAGATCATAGCAAAACTATTGGCAAATAGGCTGAAGACCGTTATGCCTTAAATCATAAGTGAGCCTCAGTCTGCATTTTTAAGCGGTAGGAACATTTTAGATGGTGTGCTTATAGCAAATGAGGTAGTTGAGGGTTGGAAGAAGACTAAGAAGAAGAGTGTGCTCATAAAGTTGGACTTTGAAAAAGCATATGACTCCATTAATTGGGGTTTTCTGTTTGATATGTTTTCTAAATTTGGGTTTGGAGCTAAATGGATTAATTGGATGAAGGCGTGTGTTACAACTGCAAGGGTTTCGGTACTTGTTAATGGATCCCCTACTGAAGAGTTTAGCCCTCAAAGGGGTTTAAGGCAAGGTGACCCCCTGTCCCCTTTTTTGTTCAATATTGTAGCTGAAGGTCTACATATGCTATTGAGCAGAGCTTGCGAGTTAAATCTAATCAAAGGGGTAAAATTAGGCTGTGCGGATGTGGCGTTAACTCATTTACAGTTTGCGGATGACTCACTTTTATTCAGTGAAGTGGAGGTGGAGGAAGTGAGGAAATTGAAAAGGGCACTAAGGTGCTTCGAAATCATGTCTGGGTTGAAAATAAACTTTCATAAGAGTGTGGTATGCATTTTGGGTGTGTCTACGGAGGTGATTAATGAAATGGCTGGAGTCTTAAATTGTACAGTAAAATCTTTGCCACTTACTTATTTGGGGTTACCACTAGGAGCTAATCGAAGGAGGAAAGCCACTTGGAAACCAGTAGTGGATAAAGTGAGAAGTAAGCTCGCGGGTTGGAAAAGGAAGATGCTATCTTTTGCGGGGAGGTTAATTCTTGTCAAGTCAGTAACTTCAGCTTTGCCAGTATTCTATTTGTCATTGTTTAGGATGCCTGAAGGGGTCGCTAAAGAACTGGACAAGATTCAAGCAAATTTCTTATGGGGTGGTTCTGAAATGAAAAGAAAAATTCATATGATTAAATGGGAGGATATGTTGAAAAGTATGGATCAAGGTGGTTTGGGAATTAGAAATTTGAGGGTTGCAAATAAGTGCCTACTAATAAAATGGTGGTGGAGGTTTGGTAGTGAAAAAGATGCTTTGTGGAGAAAGGTTGTTTGTAGCAGAAATAAGTTGGAGATGGATAGTTGGATCCCAGCTCTAATTCCTTTCAATAGCAACTCATCAGTTTGGAATGGAATTATCTCAGTTGCTGAGCAATGCAATACCTTAAAGAAGTATTATTTGAATAACTTTAAGCTGAAAGTAGGGGATGGGAAGAGGATTAGGTTTTGGTCAGATGTTTGGTGCCAATCTATGTGTTTGAAAAACGAGTTCCCAACTTTGTATAGGTTATCTTTGGAAAAGAAGGAGTCCTTGAGAGTTTTGGAATTGGATAGGCTGTCTAATATTCTGGTGGCAGCTCCTGCTGTATGTGTGGAGTTTTCAGATCAACCTGTTTGGATAGCTTCAACTCATGGGGTCCTAAAAGTTGCAGATTTGCAAAAGTTTGCTGTAGGAAATGATGGTGTCACCCATCTTACAACTAAATTAATTTGGCTCAAATATGTCCCTCCAAAGGTGCAGGTGCTGGGGTGGTTTGCTTGGAAAGGGAGACTCAAGACAAGGGAGTTCCTACAAAATTGGGTGTGCTCAATCCTAATGGCCTTGCACCATGTGTGTTTTGTAACAGTGGTAGCGAATCTGTGAACCATGTCCTCATTTGGTGTCCTTTTGTGTGGAAGATCTGGGCTAGAATGTTAAAGTGGTGGGATATCCAAACTGCATTGCCATGGGCTGTGGAGAGTCTTCTCCTGTGGTTAGCAGGGAGAAAGTTAAAGAAGAAAGAAAGGATGATTTGGGGGGCAATTCCTTTGGCAGTGATGTGGTCAGTCTGGAGATGTAGAAATGACTGTGTTTTCAGAGCAAAAGTACCAAATGAAGAGGATCTCTGTGAGTTAATTAAGTATAGGATTGCTTATTGGGTAAAACCACACCTCAGGGATTTTCATTTTTCTGAGCAGGATTTTTGTTGGCTTATTTTTCCTACGAAGGAAAATATTATAAATGCGAGCGTGCCAGCAAGGATTGAAAAATCCTTACAGATTAAATTCAAGCCAATTATCAAGCGATTGTGTTGACGGTTCTTTTGCCTCAACAAAGAGGACTTCAAAATTGCCAAAGTGTAGAGAAAAGAAAAATTAAAAGAAGAAAGGGAGATGAAGAAAGACGATTGAGTGAACAATCAAAGTAATGATTACTTACCTCTACTCCTATGCTTCGAAAAGGAAGTGCATGAAATGCTTCGAAATGAAAGTGCTAAAAATAAATGCTTCGAAATATAAATCTATGTTAAACTCCTCCTAAGATAAGGAAAATGACAAGAAATATTGAAATTAACTGTCTTTGATTTGAGTTCTGGATCTTTTACAATGTAGCCATTAATGGCTATTTATAGAGGAAAAAATACAGCAATAACTACTTAGTAACTACCCATTTCTTCCATCTTCATTCTTGTCTTGCCATGTGTCCTTCCACTCATCCACTTTGTCCTTCATATTCTCCATCATCTCTATAACTTCTTTTAACTTTCAAATGAATAAGAGGATGCCACGTGTCCTGCAATTATATAAATAATAAAAATTACAGATTTATGGTGCTAACAATTTTATTACTAATCTGAGGCAAATTAGGAGGTGCTTGGGTGGGTTTGTTGCTGATTGATGCTCATGGGTCTGTGGTGGATGTGTAATGATAGCCTGGGTGAAGTAGCTGCAGCCAGTGTTTGAAATGGTGGCCTGTGGATATGTAATGGTAGCCTGAGTTTGTATTGGTGGAACTATGTTTCAATATGTTTTTGTTGGTATTCCTGATGTAATTGCTGAAATTGTTTTGAATCCGAGTGTTGAATTTCTCTGGTGAAGTCCAGCAGTGTGCTCCAGTTCAGATGAGCATCTGTGGTGAAGGTCTACAGGGCTGCTCCTTTTGGAAATTGATCATAGGCATGCATCTGTGTGGAAATGGATCATAGTCAAACAGCAGTGGTTGTGCTCCTAGTTTATTTGCTGTATAGATTTAAATTAGTGTGGATTGGTGGTTCATGCACAGTGGTGTGTCAAGCCCAGGTGCTGGATTTTGGTGGTTCTTTCCTGAATTCCCTTGGTTTCTGATCAGATTGTGGTGCTATTTTGGTCCATACAGATTTTGGTGGAGTTTGTTCTGCTATGGGTGGTACTTTCACTGTGTTATGCTGATATGCAGCCTGCTTTGCTTCTATACTTTGAAGTTTGGGTGTAGATTAGTTGGTCTTGCATTTCTCTTCTTTTGGTAGTTGTGGTTGCGCTTTTCTATTTGTTTTCTGGAGTTTGTTGGTCTTTCACCAACTGGCGCTATCAATAAAGATTTTTCATTGCCGATAAAAAAAAAAAGAAAAAAAAAAAGAACACGATTCAAAAATTTGAACAACATGACAAGATGTATTCATATTTTTTATTAAAATATTTAAGTTCTCACAAGAGAGACATGTTTGGTACAAATTCTAGCAAGCTCAAAATAACTCATCCTTTATTTTTTAAAATAGAAATTGTCTCAAAATGAAAAACTATAAACAAATTCATGAGCTGTACCAAACAATTCCAAAGAGAGAGGCGGCATTTTTATCATTCCATGAGTGGATTCCACCTTTTGTAATTATTTTTTACTCTATCATTTTGTAATTTTTCCCTAAATATTCTGAAGAAAAAAAAAAAACTAATTTTAAACTGCAAAGGAGAAAATTTTGAATACATAAAACCCCTGACCCTCATCAATTTTTTATAACAAGAAAGCAAAGAAAACTGCAGTGATTAAGTACCCACCCAACAACATTACTTATAGAAATAGTTCTCCAAGGATTCGGAGTTTTAATATAATAATTGTCCATGGTTTTCCAAAGATCCAAACCATAACAAGTTCAAATCGTCAAACAAACATACAAAAAACTAAAACAAACTGATTGGATGGATTCCTAGGAGAGGAATATGCAAACCACGGCTGGTTGGTTGTTCCCTACTGCTTAACATGGCAACCATCCTGTCATGTAATTATTCACACTCGGCCCTGCTGCTGCTGCCGCCGCTGCCGCTGTTATTGGATCATTCTGGTATCTGAAATTCAATGAAAAACAATTAATCATCAAGGACACAAATTTTCATTATTTATTAACAGAAACAAAAAAATAAAAGAAGCAAGAAAACATCAATGCGAAAAGAACACATCCACTTATGTTGGCACCTAAACTCCGCTAATCATGTGCTAACCGAAGCCCAAAAGAAGAAAAGCTAGCAAGAGACCAACAAGAAGCAAGAAGCCAAAACAAGTCGAAAGAGAGGAAGACAAATTGTCCAAAACACCAAAAATGAGGTAGATTCGTAAACATTCATATGGCATCTGCAGGAATGAGATTGTTTTGTCTTCAAATCTCTTGGTCTCCTTATCCCCAAACATTTATGTGATGTGTTTGGTTAGGGATTTAAAAATGAAATGAGAAATGGAGAAAAAAATTATATTATCAGTGGTGCTACATAAACTAATTAGTGTAACAATTAGTATTTTGACATTATTATTCACCCCATTTATTATGCAAGTTACAAATACCTAAAATTTTTAAAATTATGCCACATCATTTGTTAGTATACTAATTAATAAACTAATTAATACATATGGCATTATTCATTATGTTATATTTCATTGGTATTTGTCTCATTTGTTTTTTTTTTTTTTTTTAAATCTCTACCTAAATCTATAATCCAAACACAATCTCAAAAGATAGGGAAACAAAGAGATTTGAGGTTTGAGAATCTCTTGCCTAATTGAATTCCCAATATTTTTGTTTTTAATGCACTCTCAACTACACAATGTTGTGAGAATCTTGAAACACAAAAGATTTAAAACACGTTCGCGCGTGACTAAGAGTGCATCAAAATATGATTACCCTTCTAACTGTCTACTTTCTGTACTTATATATATGGGAATAAGAAGATGAATCAATTTTATTTTGTGTGAATCCCTTTTGCTAATATCTGCATGACAAATTAATAGGAATTTCACTTCATTATAATTTGAAACTAGGAATTTGTTGAAGTAACCGTTATAATTTGAAACCAGGAATTTCACTTCAATTCCAAAAAGATATATATATATATATATATATTGCGTACGTAACCATTTTATAATTAAAAGAAAAGCTATACAAGCTCAAAAATGCGGCAATTAAAGATCAAAAGACCTAACTTCTAAAATAAAATTCCTCAGCCTGAGAAACTATGTCATAGAAACTAAGGCTGTTTTTGGTTGTGATTTTAAATCACAATTCTACATCTTAATTCAAGCATTGCGTTTGGTTGTGATTCTCAAATGCTGTTTTGAGAACTCTGAACAGAACATCTGTGTTATCAGACACATTGTTCCTTTTTTTTTTTGAAATTTATGCCTTGGGGATGTCCACCCGGAAGACCACCCGGATGTCCTTGGGGACGTCCACCTGAATGTCCTCTGAATTCCAGATTTTTTTTTTTTTTTTTTTTGTGCAATTGATTTACATAATCGGAAAAAATATTTTCTGAAATTTTTTTAATTTTTTATGTGCTTTAAAATAATTTTGAGTTGTATATTTAGTTATGAGTTGTAAATTTTTGTATCACATATCAATTGTCACATTAACAATTCCCCACTCAAGTCAAACATCTTTTCCAAAACTATTTTCAAAAGTCTTTACCAAACAAATTTTCTACACTCAAATCATAATTTTACAACACACAAACTCAAAATACAACTCATACTCTCAAATCACATTTACAAAATACAACCAAACGCAGGCTAAATCATGTCATCAGCTCGATTCAAATTGTCAACACTTTTAATGAATATTTTTTCTAAAAAGATAATATTTGTATTTAAAAATTAAAACAAGCTATAAGATTATGCGCCATAATAATTTGGGGATTGTTTGACATTTCTTACTTGGACATATTTTTTATTTTTATCTTATTTGGGTCACATTACTTTTTTTATCACTTTGTATATTTTTTTGTAAAAAATTAAAAAATATATATATATTTATTTAGATCATTTTAAATAATCTGCAGTGAAATAAAAAAATAAAAGAAATTGAAACCAAAGATAAATGTTATTTGGACATACCCAATTTGTAATGTGGGTTCACACTCCAAGGGGTGAAAGAAGGTGTCACCCTGAGGCTGAACTGGTTGTCTGCCGTAGCCCACATCTTGTGCACTTAGATTCCATTGGAGTGAATTTATCGGATTTCCTCCTAACAGCTGGCAAAAGCACCACCCAAAAACTCAACGCAGATTATTTATTTATAAAAAGCCATAATACTCTTTCAGTTGCAAGTGTTTAGTCAATTCATTTGATACAGTGAGAGACGAAAATTAAATTCCAGACTTAAAATATGTAGTTGAATAGTTATAATATTTAATAAGTATGCATGGATATATATAAGGGGTGGTTTGGGATAGTCAGTGTGGTCATTCTGCTCTCTCGTTTTAAAAATTCTCTCTCTAAAAAAAAATCTCCATCTCGGCCTCACCGTTGGCCAGCCGGCCATCGCCTTTAGCCATGGCGGTTGGCTGGCCTAGCTTTCTCTCTTTGTGCTGTTGTTTCTCTCCTAATAATCTTGAGCCCCCACTTGTTTTCCAGTTTTCTTCCTTTTCAGATCTATCCTCTAGATTTGTTTAGGGTGCTGGTTTTTTCTTTCTGTTTTTGTTTAGGTTGTATGTGTTCTCGGGTTTTTCTTTGGGTTTTCTAGCTGTTTATCCCTTGGGTGGTTCTAGATCTAGCTTCACTTTGTGGGTTGATGGAGTTTTGGAAGCTTTGTTTGGCTGGGTTCTGGTGGGTTCCTCTCTCGGCCTTGGGTGGTTTTGCTTGGTGTCTCAACTTCGGCCTTGGTGTCCAGTTCCGGCCTTGGGTTTTGGTTTAGGGTGGTTTACATCGACCAAGGGTAGGTTGGGTCAGGAAATTCATTCGGGCACTTCGCTGCGAGAGGGAGTTTGAGGGGTGGAGGATCCAGAGATGTTTAGGATCTTCATTCGAGCGCTCCGTGCGAGTGGGAGTTTGAGGGATGATTTCCGTTCAATCCTTTGGTGGTCGGTGTTTGTGTCCGGTTAAGCTTGAAGAGGAGAGTGAAGCAGAAAAAGCTAGGCGTCTGTTATGGAGGGTGGTTTTGGGTCACGGAGAAGAGAAGAAGGAAGCAAAGGAGGCTCAGAGGTGAAGAGGTGAAGAGGCTCAGTGAAGAAGGTAGCAAAGGAGTTTAATTTCAGAATGTTAACAAAATGTTCAGAGGCTGTCGTTGTTCAGAGGTTGAGTGCTTCAGGCGTGGTGTGTCCAGCAAGTGTGTATCAGTGCAATGGAGGAGTCTGTGGGGCTCAAGAGTATCAGGCGTGGTGGTTGAGTGCTTCAAGTGTGTATCAGTGCATCAAGTGTGTAGCAGTGTGCATCAAGCGTGTATCAGTGTGCTTCAAGTGTGTATCAGGCGTGGGGCTCAAGAGTGTTTCAAGAGTTTGAGTCACGAGGGAGGTGTTCCAAGAGTGAGTAGCTGTGGTTTAGGTGGGTTGTTTCAGTGTGTAGCTTTGGTTTTGGGGGTTCAAGTGTATGGTTTTTATTTTTTAGTTGTATTTTAAAATTTAAAATTGTGAGACTAAGGGGTTGGTTGTAAAAACGCGAGTAGCAGTAGTAGGAGAGTGAGTATTTACTTTTCGAATCTCTCTCAATGCGTTTTTTTTCCTTGTACCTGTAAATTTCATGTTTTTAATGGAATTTTTCTTTGCCGATCAAAAAAAAAAAAAAAGTAGTTTGAGATGATTTAAATAAGTGTATTTTTTGACTTTTTATGAAATATGAGTTGAGTTTGAAGTGATATGCTAGAGAAATGATGTGACTTAAATAAGATAATGTGACTTAAATAGAATAGTGACTTTTTAATTTTTTTAAATTATAACAAAGAAGGCCTAAGATTTCATACTCTGTGCATAAGATTTCCTAGGTGACTATCACGATTCCCAATTGTCTGATTTGGAATCGTATGTGAGTTTTGATAGTATAAGAATCATGCGAATGGGGAAAAAAGTCAAGCACACATCAATTAGCAGCAATGCTATGCATCCATAAAAAATAAATAAATAAATAAATAAATAAATAAATTGAAAATGACACATTATAACAAATATTATATCACTTTATGAGGTTAAGTATATGTAAATCATCAGAAAAAACAAAAAAAAGAAAAAAAGAAAAAGAAAAGAAGAAGTCAAATACACATCTATTAGCAGCAATGCTGTGCATAGATTAAAAAAAATAAAAAAAAATTATATGCGTTTGTTACGTAACGTCGTGATTAGTAGGATACATAAGGTATGTCATTTTTAAAAAATGCCAACAGTTCTAAAAATATTTTTAAAAAATATTTACAAAATGCTCATAATTAAAATGTGTTGATTAAATTTATTTTGGAGTTACCCATATCACCCCCAATTTAAATTTACATTATAGGTGAGCAATTTTTTTAATGCATTTTTTCTAAATACTTTGTATTTTTACTAGAAGCAATAAAACTATGTGCACCAAAAAGAAAAAAAAAAAAAAACCAAAGAAAAATAAATCTGTGATCATTATTATTGTGGGTGGTGATCCCCATCACATGTGCATATTTATGTGATTTTTTTCTATATAGGTAAAATAAATAAATATATCTTCTAATTAGTAATTCGACATCAAGAATGTAGGTGCATACCCTTTGTTTCAGTGTATTGTTTGCTTCATTAAGTGCGTGTTCCTGCAATTTAAGAAATTGAAACAGATGGATGAAGTTGGTGAGGAATCTGCAATAAATAAATAAGAAGGAAGCTTCACAATCTTTTCATGTACCTTTCTTTGAAGATCTGTGAGCTGATCCAGCATGTACTGGGTCTGCAGGCAGAAATACAGGGATTCAAAATTTCTAAACTAGTATATCTCTAAAAACAATTTTTAAAAATAATAAAAAAATAAATAAAAAAACACTCATAATTTTTATGTTATTATTATTTTTTGTACAAAAATAATGTTTGAAAATTCAAAAACATCTTTTTGGTGTTTATTTTCACCAAACTAATTTTTAGTACTTTTTAGAAATAGATTTCGTACGCAATTTGCTTGGTTAATCATTTTTAGAAATAGATTTTGTTTGGTTAAGCATGATAAACAGAAAAGTTAAATACCCATAATTTATGCATGCAGAATGATAATGATAATGTAGGATTCGGATTCAATTCTTATATAGTGAGACATACACTTAAAATAAATTTGAATCGCTTTAATTTTCTCAATAAAAGTCTAGTCATAAACCCTGGATCATGTTAAAATTAAAATCACCTCAGTTTTAGTTCTCAATTCAATATAAATTTCCAGTACTGGCCAAGTTTCTGAAGTAAAACCCTTTTTACGCTTGACCATGCTTATTACTCCTATTTTTATAGAATCCCATCATGCTGACCTATACATTTTTATTTATTTGTTTTTATATTTTAGTGATTTAATTATGTATTTATAGACTTATTATTCAGACAATTATTTGTTATTTCATGTTTAAATTTGCAAAAAACGTTTGACACTTAAAACTCTATGAAATTATCCATGACAAGTGAATACTCTATAAATGATTTTAAGGCTGCCATGGCAGAGAATGCTGTCTATTCTCAATTTACAGTGGGAAGATCAAGTACCCGTGTCGATCTGATATGCTTCAATGACATATCAAGCTGCCTTTCCAGTGACTCAAGCTCCTTGCTGTTTAGGGGGCCAAGATCCTCACCCAGGAGATTCCTAACATGTTCCGGTTAAAGAAAATTATCATAAATATTCTAACCCTTTCAAGTAAACAACCTTAATCAACAAATTGTATTTATTTTTTGCTGATAAAAAAACCAAAAAAACAAAAAAGTTACCGTTGGGATCGTTGGAGGGCTTCGTAACGTGCTTTAAGTTTCAAATACTCCTGCTGACTACTCAACTCCTACAACCACAGTTAAAACAATTTATGTGGGAAGATCATGGAAAGCATTGAATGCCCAACACTAGAAACAATAATACTATCAAGCTCAACTTGTGAGTGCTTGTTGTCTTCTCAGTTTTGGGTTCTAAATGTTAACAGAACATAACATCAGAGTATATAAATTGTTCGCAAATGATCAAAATTAGGTTTACATTAGAAGTGCTATAGCCCAATAACGTTGAAATAAATTTTAAAAAAAAAAAAAAAAAAAAATCAAATACATTGATAAATAAACTTGAATGTAATGGAGCTTAGCATGCATATTCATAGAGTTTTTGCATATATTTGGATTTGAAAAATATAGTTGTGAAGTAGCAGCAAAGGTAGTAGTGCAAAAAGCTCATGGTTTATGGGTGGATAATAAAAAGTTAGGCGTGAAATTTGCTGAGTTCGAAACAAACAGAGAGCAGGGGCAGTTCCATTTTCAAAAACCACAACAACCACACCCCAGAGAGGAGGTTCAGAGAGGCCCGTATCCTTTCACCAGTAAGAAGACATTTACAGACGTAGTAAGAGGCATTCAGGAAATGGGCAGTGATTCTGTTATAGTAGAGGTAGAGAAGTATGGTAATGGGTGGCTCTATAACAGTGTTGTAGTTCGTCTAAAAGTCAGATATGTTAACATTAGTCTGAAGATTGAACTTAATGAAAGAGGAATAGACGGGTTTGAAGTTAGAAAAGGTAGATAACGAGATGTGTTATCCTTCAAGTCCAAGGAGGAAATGGAGACAAAAATGAAGGCCATCAAAGATATTATTGAAGATTGGTGTGAAGACATCATCCAATGGAGGCTAGAGCTAGCTCTTGCACATGAGAGACTAGTATGAATTAGCTGTTATGGCATTCCATTACATTTATGGAATAGGTCCGATTTAATTAAGATTGGTAGCTTATGGGGAGAAGTTATTGAAGGTTCTAAATTCATGCCTCAGTCTTTCGATTATGTTAAACTTAGGATAATCACCAAGTGTATGGAACCTATTAACAAGGTTATCAACCTGGAGTCTAAGCAGTCTTCTCATCCAGTGAGAGTCTTAAAAGATCAGGTGGTAGTAGCAAAAACAATTAATCAGTGCTGCGGATGTAAGAAACATCAAGATAAGGAGAAGGATCATAGCTCAGATAAGGAGGAGGAGGATCATGACTCTAACAGAGATGGTAAGCCATTACAGAACCACATTGATGAGTCAACTCACCCCATAGGAGGTGAGTTAGCTCAGGGATTTGAACAATACAAAATTGAGGCCAAAGGAATGAAGACACGTGGGGATGACAGTGTAATAGAGGTGGACAAAGGATCACAATGGAAGAGTGATATGGAAGTGGCAGAGTCATGCAGCATGGTGGGTAAGGAGCTCGAGACAGAAGCATGCAAAGAACTGGTGGCAGTTAGCAGTGCATTTAATGACTCAAAGCCAGCTAATTAGGGTCATGATCGGCAAGTTTACACGCCTGGTTTTATGAGAAGTTTAAGTGGCTCAAGTCTAAATAAGACTAGGCTGAGTTTGGAAGTGGTTTTGGGTCACAATAATTTGAATCATGAGTTAAGTGGGCTGAATGAAGTTCAGTTTGGGCTTTTGCTCTGTGATGCCCATGTAAACAAAAAAGTTGTTGGTGCTGGGCATGAGATTAGAGATTTCAGTGTTTCTCAGACATAGGATGTAAGCTCAAAGTACAGGTCTGTAGCCTTGAAAAGCAAAGGTAAGGCAAAAGCAAAAGGAAAAGAGAAGATCAGCTATATCTAGCCAAAAAAGGGTTTCTTCGGTCTGGAAAAAAGAATGGGATTGAAGGGTGCATCAATGAGCAAATCAGCCCCAAAAAGAGCTCTGCTTAGAGCGTCTGTAGCTGAAGCCTCACTGTTATAGCTTCAATTGACAGTGGAGGGGATGGAGACAAAAGAATCTTGGATGAGGCACAAGCATGCTTGCAGATAGGAAAATTATTGGGTGTGGAAATGAATGGAAAGGAAGCTGAAGTTCTAAAAAAGATTGTGGAACTTGAAGTTAAAGATACAAGAAAGATAGAAAGGGGTAATGGTGCAGTAGCCTAAACTATATCCATTGAAGAAGGCTTATAGGTGTATATTTAATTACTATGAAGATCCTATCTTAGAATATTAGAGGAACAGGTAGACAGGAAAAGAGGGGGAAGATAAGGAAAATTTTGAAGGAAAGAAATGTTGTTGTAGCTTTATTTCAGGAAACCAAAAAATATGTAGTAGTAGAAAAGGAAGTATGAGCAATGTGGGCAAGAAACAAAATGGAATATTTGGCTGTGGACTATGAAGGCCTAGCTGGGGGACTTCTCTGCATATGGGATCCAGAGGCATTTTAACTTAAGGAGTGTTGTTGCAATAGAATATTCATTTTGCTCTCAGGTACTCTATTTTCTTCTTTTAATTGTGTTATACTTAATATATATGCACCTAATGAAGTGGGAGATAGGGGAAAGCTGTGAGATTACTTGTTAAAGCTTAAGAGGGAGTTTTCTAACCCATGGTGTTTATGTGGAGATTTTAATGAAATAAAAAGCATAGGTGAAAGGAAGGGTTGCTTTAGAAGAGATAAATGAATGAAAGAGTTAAATGAATTTATTGACAAATGTGAAGTTCATGATTTACCATTACTTGGTAGAAAATATACCTGGTGTAACTCACTAGCAGGAGAAAAGTTGAGTAAAATAGATAGGGTGATAGTAGATCCTAAATGGTTGGAGGTGTTCAATTTAAAGCTATGGGGTCTCCCAAGGCTCATTTCTGATCACTGCCCTCTGTTGCTAATGGAAGATAAATGGGACTGGGGGTCCTAAGCCTTTTAGAATCATTAATGCTTGGAGTCTACATCCAAGTTTTTCAGCTTTTGTGGAGAAGACCTGGAAGAAGGCTGAAGTTAAAGGCTGTATTGGTTTTGTCCTACAAAAGAAGCTTAAAATATTGAAGGTAGAATTAAAAAAAATGGCATAAAGAGGTATTTGGGAGTGTGAATGTGCAGTTAAAGGAAGCAGAAGAGGAAATGCATCTTTTGGGTTTATCTGCAGAGTCTAGAAACCTAGATAATACAGAAAAAACCAGAAGATGAGTAGTTAGAGATCAAGTATGGAGGTTAAACAAAACGGTTGAGTGGTTGTGGTTGCAAAAATTAAGGCACAATTGGAACTTGAAAGGTGATAGAAATACCAGATTTTTCCATGTGATGGCCAAGGGTAAACAAAGTAGAAATGAGATCTCTTCAATTTCTGTTGGGAATGTTGTGTATGAAGATCCTGCTCAAGTTAGGCAAGCAATTTATGACCATTTCAAAAAGCAGTACACAGAGGATTGGAGAGGTAGACCCAAGCTAGGTGGTCAGTTTAAATCAGTTCATGAATGCCCTGGATTTGAAAGATTGGAAATAGAATTTTCAGAGGCAGAAATCAGAGCTACTGTGAAGGACTATGATGGCAATAAGACCCTGGGTTAGATAGTTTTAACTTGGCTTATTTTCAAAAAATTTGGAAAATATTTGAAGTTTTTTAAGGAATTTCATAGGAACGAAAAGTTGATTTTAAGAATTAATAACTCCTTTATTTCACTAATACCAAAGGTTGAAAATCCTTTTGGGCTTGGAAACTATGGACCAATAAGCCTAGTTGCTTCAGTATATAAAGTTCTAGCAAAAGTTCTGTCAAGTAGACTAAAATGAGTGCCTACTCACATCATCAGTGATACACAATTAGCTTTCATAAGAGGTAGAAACATTTTGGATGGTATTTTAATTGCTAATTAAGTAGTGGACAGATGGAGAAAAACCAAAAGGAGGGGAGTGATTATCAAGCTTGATTTTGAAAAGGCTTTTGATTCTGTAAATTGGTGCTACTTATCATCTATGTTCTTGAATTTTGGGTTTGGAGCAAAATAGATTAGTTGGATAAAAGAATGTGTCACCTCTGCCAAACTTTATGTGTTAGTTAATGGTTCACCAATGGAGATGTTTTGCCCTCAAAAGGGCTTAAGAGAAGGTGACCCTTTGTCTCTATTTTTGTTCAACATAGCAGCTGAGAGCCTTAATTTACTTATGTCAGGAGCACAACAGAGTGGCCTGATTAAAGGGGTTAAGGTTGGTTTTAGTGGAGTGTTGTTATCACATTTACAATTTGCCGATGATTCTATATTGTTCTGTGAAGCTGAGGAGATGGACATGTGCAATATCAAGAGGGTCTTAAGGTGTTTTGAATTGATTTCTAGGCTGAAAATAAACTATCATAAGAGTCAGGTGTGTGGAGTTAATGTATCTGAGGAGTCTTTATCCAGATTTGTAGTTAAGTTGCATTATAAATCCAAGGCATTTCCTTTGAAGTATTTGGATATGCCTTTGGGGGCTAATCCAAATAAGAAGGCAACTTGGAAGCTAGTTCTTGATAAAGTCAGAAGCAGACTAGCAGGATAGAAAAGGAAACTGCTATCATTCTCAAGGAGGCTCACTCTATTAAAGTTTGTGACCTCTGTCTTGCCACTGTTCTATATATCTTTATTTAAAATGCCTATAGGGATAGCAAGAGAATTTGAGAAATTGCAGGCTGCTTTCCTTTGGGAAGAGTCATAGTCAAGAAAACCAATTCACCTGGTTAAATGGAATGAATTAACCAAGAGTGAAGCAGGGGGGGCTTAGGCATTAGGAGAGTTAGGTTGGTAAATGATTGTATGTTATTAAAATGGCGGTGGAGGTTTGGCATAGAGAAAGATGCTTTGTGGAGAAAGATTATTTACAGCAAGTATAATCTGGATGTTAAAAGCTGGTGTCCCTCTTCTATCTCAAGCAGCAAATACTCATATGTGTGGAAAGGACTCATCTCCATACCGGAGAGGAGTAATAGTCTGATAGTATTCTATTATAACAATGTTCATGTCAATGTAGGGGATGGTAAAAAAACAAACTTCTGGAAGGACAAATGGTGTAGCAATTATTGCTTGAAAGATGAATTCCCTATTCTTTATAGATTGGTGACGGAGAATGAAGAAACCCTGAGATCAATATATGACAGGAGGGTTGCTTTAGGGAATTGGAACTTTCAATTTAGAAGAAGGTTGTATGACTGGAAAGAAAGGGAAGTGAGTAGGCTCAAAGTGCTTCTAGTGTCTATCACTGATTTATGTGATGATTTGGAGGACAATCTAGTCTGGTTAGCTGCAGGATCTGGTCTGTTTTCTGTCTTCTATGTCTATCAAGTGAAATTGACTCCCTTGGTCCCTCCCTTATTACATATAAGTTTGTCTGGAACAAATTTGCACCTCTAAAGGTTTAATTTTTCTGTTGGTTAGCCTGGAAAAATAGAGTCAAGACAGCAGACTTTCTTCAGAAAATTGGAGTGATTCAAGCTAATGCTCTAGCCCTCTGTGTTTTCTGTAAAGCTAAGATTGAATCTATCTGCCATGTGCTGCTACATTGTCATTTTGCATGGAAGGTTTGGGCTGCAATGATGGATTGGTGGGATTTGCAAGGGGCTCTACCAGGTTCTGTGGAAGCTATATTTCATTGGTGGGAATGTGATAAATTGAACAGAAAAGAAAAATTAATATGGAAGGTCATTCCCTTGGCTATCCTGTAGCCACTGTGGAAGCTTAGAAATTAGTGCATTTTTGAATCTGCTACACTTCTGTTGGAGGACTTGTGTGATTTGATTAAAATTAGAGTTGCACTATGGCTGAACCAAAGATTCAAGGATTTTCATTTCACTGTACAAGACTTCTTGACCAATCTGAGACAAATAAGACGGAGTTTAGAGAGTAGATTTGTTATGGGCTGCTGATATATAGCTCTTTGCTGTTGATATAGATTTGTTTTGGGCTACTGATGTGGAGTTTGGAGAGTAGATTTCCTTCCTTGGGTTGAGCAGTATTGTGCTATCCCTTGGGTTAGTGTCTTACTAACTGTGGGTGATGTTAGCTAATGCTCTGTCTTTTTATTGATAATTGTCAATGTATTTGCTTGATCATTATTAATAAAATTTCTCTTCGGCTGTTTCAAAAAAACTTTTCAGTGGCGTTACAATAAGCTGAAGTACTTGATATCACTACAAGAAAATGCACAATTGGCGACTAAAAAAAGCATTTTCGTCGCTGAAAGTAGTAGAAATGGCGACTAAAATCAGTTTTGTCGCCAAACCTAAGCACTTTTGTCGACTAAAGCAGTTTAGTCGCCGAATATAGGCTTTTTGGCAACTAAAAGTCGGTTCAGTCGCCGAATATAGTAGTTTTAGCGACTGAAAAAATTTTAGTAGCTAAAAGGCACGGTTTTTGGCGACTAAAAATACTTTAGTCGCCGAATATGGGTGTTTTACCGACAAACAAATTTTTAGTAGCTAAAACCTTGACAAGTGGCGACTAAAATTGATTTTAGTCGGCAAAATTTGAGCTTTTGGCGACAAAAAATGAGTTTAGTCGCCGATTGTAGTTTTTTGGGCGGAAATTCAAGTTTTTAGCGACAAAACAGAATTTAGTAGCCAAATGGCACAGAATTGGCGACTAAATCTTTATTTTAGTCGCCGAAAGTCCTCTCATAATTTCTTTTAATAAATACTTTATTTTTTTACATAAAATACATTAAATAAAAATAATTATTTATATATATAGTTTGTATTAATACCGGTATAAATAGTATATAAATAATATATGTTGCATTAATATTCGCGTGAGGTTGTAGTGGCATAGTGGGGGAGAGAGTGTTGCTAAAGGTTGACAAAGTTGGGACCTTGGTGGTCACGGGTTCAAATGGCGTGACAAAGGAAAAAAAATTTTTTTGTGAAAATGCTTTCAACGACTAAATCCTTTAGTCGCCAAAGGTGTTTTTAATAATATAAAAAATTAACTATTGGCGACAAAAGGTTTAGTCGGCAAAGGTTAAATTCCCAAAAATGAAATTGACAATTGGCGACGAAATCTTTAGTCGCTGAAGACCACAGAAATGGCGACTAACAGATTTTTAGTCGCCAAAGGAATTGGCGACCTTGTATTGGCGACAAGACGGGCGACTAAACTTTTTAGTCGGGAAAAGCTAAATTTCAACATTTGGCGACTAAAATAGGACCTTTGGCGACTAAAAATTTAGTCGCCAAAGGTGTTTTTTTTGTAGTGTATCTAAGGGTCACGAATAAAATACTCTAAAGGCCAATGGTTTTTCACTGATGCTATTTGGTCAGAAAAATATCCAAAATTTGAATTGTGATGTGGATAAAAATGTAATTGGTGGTACAGTTGGAGTTAAACGAACAGTGTGACACTGAATCATACGATGTTGTTAATTGAAGAAGCAAAATCAACCACATGTAATGATGCAGCAGTTGGGATGTGCCCCTCAAACAATGATGCAATCTCCACTGGCCTCTATCATTTTTGTATTAATGTTTTTTTGTTGTATTTGTTTTACCTTTTTCATTAATACAATCTTCCTTTTTTGCCAATTAAAAAAAAAAAAACATAAAAATCAACCACATGTAACAATTTAATTTTTGTTAAATTTCGATTTGCTGTAAATGAGAGATTCACAAAAGGCCTGAAGGTAGTATTTGGTTTGGGAGATTGAGTTTGAGAGTATTCTTTGACCTCCCTGACCATTTTCCTAAATTAATGAGTGGTACTTCGTTTCCAATGTAAAGTCTTTTCATTTTTACGAAACCAAACATAAAATTGGATATTACGATGAAATAACCCTTCAATTTCAACTTCATTCTAGTAAACTAGACCACTACACAAGGGATTTATAGAAATTTGTAAAATGCTATCTAGGGAATAAGTGAAAAGGGTGAGTGGGTTTTCTCTACAAATGCATCTCACTAACCTTTTATTGCAAAACGTATAATATTGATCACTCACCTTCTAATAATACTCAAATAATTATAATAAAAAATATTCACCTTCTAAAAAAGCAATTAAAAACCAAAATTTCATAGTTCTTTTTACAATTCTCAACATAAATACAAATTTAATGTTAATTAAAATGAATCTAATCCACAAGCAACTGTGTTGTCTTTCTAGTGCATGCAATAGCATGAATTTCCATATTATTGTTGGCACCAAACAATAATTGTCAATCAACTATGGCTTATCTGCTATGGCTAAGTCTCGTTAATTGATTGTAGTTTGTCAATTATGGCCAATCTAACTTCATTGATTGTGACCTATCGATTTTGATCGGTCAATTCAGATCATGATCATCTTCAAAAATTTACTATGGCCATAATTATATTATTATTATTATTATTATTGCTAGCAGTGTTTTTAAGCTTGCATGGGAGGAAAATGACAACATGGATCATAATATCATGGCTCTGGAACAACATGGGATTTGGAAACTGAAGGAGGTGATTCAAAGCATAGTGGGTCGTAACACCAAGGAAAGAAAAGTGGAACATGGGGAGGCACTCCTTGGTGATAAGTTGAAAGATGAACGTGTGACTTTATGCTAAGAATGTGGATTGATTCAAGGAACTATGGGTTGGTTTTTCATTTATTGAATAATTGTTTTGAAGAACTGCTTTGGGCAGTTTTCATTTGAAAATATGCCTATAAAAGACCAAGGGAGATACAAGAGAAGGGTCTTTAACAAAATTTACAATTCATGTGAAATCCAGAAGTAGTCTATCTTAATTTAGGAGTAATTCATCTTTAATTCATCGTTTGTATACAGTTTGGCCCTGTCGATTATAATCATTTTCAGATTTGTAATTTGATTCTTGAAATTAAGTGATAAGTTTGAGTGTTATTCAACCGAATTTCATTTTGTTTGCATTTGTTTTTTCACATAATAACTTTTAAAAAAGTCCTTCAATCTGTCAAGACATAAGATATCAATCACATTACTTGATCAGCTTGTTTATTTGTGAAAATTAATTTTCCTATCAACTCTTCCTTATCTATTTGGTCCAAATCAAATTTTTACTAACAATTACCATAACCTTTTGTTACATTAGGAACCCAAAAAAAAAAAAACAAAAAAAAAGAAAGAGAATTCCTTGTAGACAAGTAGGCTTAAACGTACTTAACGTACTAACTAGTACGTTTATAAACACCTAACATAGTCAATAATTCTCCTTATAGGCTCAAAAGTACTAAACAAGTACTACTACTGACATATAGTAAATAGTTGAAAGCAACGTCATTAATTAAGAATGATGCACCAATAACTTTCAGCAAGTCAAGAGTTATGTTGGGTCTTTATGAGTTGAATGTGATAGGGTAGACGTGCTTAGCAGCACTGTTGTTTGCAGGGGCTGCAGGATTCTTGGACTGTTTCTGGTGTTTGTTTTTGTTTGATTGCTGATAGTTCTGTTTGGTGCCTTGAGATGATTGTGTTTTTTCTTGTTCATTGGTTTGGTTTCCACCAATTTTTTGGCTTGAGCTAGTATATGGCAGGGTGTTTCTCGTGGTATCAACCTAATTGGGATAAAGAAAAGTTTCGTGATGCTTTTTGCCTTTTCCTTTCGCTTTATTGATGTTATTCATATTTTATATATGTTTGATACTATCAATAAAGTATTTTTTGTCGATAAAAAAAAATTGCAAGTCCCTTAAAAACTCTTATGCAAACGAAAAATTATTAGTTGGTCTTGGGATACCATGTGACCATACTCTACATCAATCACAATTTATTATATCCTCTTATATTCTTCAATCACTCAACACAAATTCATGAGTTTCATTCCCTACCAATCACAGCACCATTGGGGCACCACGTAACAGTGCCCCAAAGACTAACTGATAACTTCTCCATGCAAATAGAGAAGTTATTGATTGGTCAAGGAGCAATGTCATGTGACGCTCCACATACATTGTAATTGGTGAAAGCGATGGAGTTCATAATTTTATATTAAATAATTTAAAAATATAAAAAAACATAAACATTTATAATTGACCTATAACCACATGATGATTCATGGCCAACTAATAATTTTTCATTCAAACAACCTTTACCCCAGTTCAACAAAAGTAATAACAATCAAATGAAATAAGATGGTAAAGCAATTGAACCACGTGCATGGCATTGACTACTAAATATATGCATGGAAGGCAACAACCAAAGCAAAATAAAGTGAAAAAGATAGTAGTCTAATTTTTTTTTTTTTGGTTGTTGGGTATTGCTATGCCTGAGTCTTGAAAAATCGTTTTTTTTTTTTTTTAAAAAAAAGATTGGGTTTGCTATTGGGCCTATTGGTTCTACTTTTGAGTTCTGTTTCGATAATTTAAATCATTCATATTTTAAGATTCATCGAGTATATTATTCTTGCAAAAAATCAAGTCAATTTGATAATAACAATCACGTGTTCAAATCAATTTTATAAGAATCGTTTATTTTCTTACCATTTATTTATTTTTTCATACAAAACTGATTCAAGCACGTGGTTGCCATTATCCGATTGACTTGATTTTTTATAAGGATGATTTACTCAACGAATTCCAAAACGTGTACGGTTTGAATTATTGAAAAGGGTCCAAAAATAGATCCAAGAGGCCTAACAACACCTCTCCAGTCTGGTTAAGGACTTGAGAGAAGTCTAGTCCTTAAAAAATTCTCCATTTTTTTAGTGGTGAGAATACTTTAATCGAGCTAAGGTCAATTCAGAAAAGGGAAAAAGGGCAATTTCATGAATCACCACATAATTTGACTTCTAAATTTGAATAAGAATTTGTTTTGCCAAGTCTCAAAGAATGCAAGACTCATCATCTATATGATGATTTTTTAGGTCAAATGTATCACAAGATTGTTATTAGTTGCTATCAGCCTACTTCTAACCCTAAATCTTAACCATAAAACAAAAAGCTAACTCTTTTAGAACTTTCATGCATAATATTTCAAATAGAATTAGTTTTTCACCAATCAATATTTGTTACCATTTTATTTCACTACATGTATATGGCAAGATATGGCAAATATTTCACTACATTTATCACTAGTCAATTTTTCTTTTGCTAATAAAAAAAAAATACAATATGACAAGATATATGTTTTTCTTATTTATTTATTTTTGTTTTTTTTTTTTTTTTCAAATGTGGAATCAATCACAAACATTCAACAAAGTAGAAACACAAAAAAAGTGGTAAAATCTGGTGACATAATATTTTTGTTTAGATTTTTCAGCGTTAGTCCCCAAAATGCATTGACCAAGTGCCGTATGTCAATTTATTAAAAAAAAAAAAACAATTTACAAAAAAATCAATGAAAAGGCTGGTGATACGATAAGTTAGGGTGAACAAAATCAGATTATAAGATTACTACCAAAATAATGGAATCAAAATTCAATCCTACCAGTTGACAAGAGGATAGTTCTTGGTAATTTCAAAAAAGTTACTGGCATTGCCTAATTTAGGACACGTCTAGTTATATTTGGTATTTACTTGGCTGTCAAGACCAAATAATTTAGCCAAGTGTCTGAATTTCCTCTTCCTCATACAAACTTGCCCTTTTCTTACCAACATAAAAAATCTCTTGATTGAAAATTTACTCCCCAAATTTCCTCCCAAAATATTTCATCTCTCCTCTTTCTCTGATATTTTCTCTCAGTTTCAGCATCATGTTTTTAAAACCCTACTTAGCCTTGCTCCCAAGTTCCAACCCATGTTGAATGTTTCAACTTTCAACCCATAAAGACTTCATCACAAGTCTGCTTTCAGTATTCTCAGGTCTCCAATATTTCAGATTGCTAGATAGATACATTTTTATTATTTTTCTATGTATATTCATCTCATGTGTTGTTTATGGAGTATATATTTAATGTGAGCAGCAGAGGAGATATCTGGGTGTGTGGAGATACAGGGGTTTTATTGCCTGGTATCATCTGGTGCATCAATTGGTTTGTAGACGCAGGGGTGGTGAGAAGATGTATCAAATGATAATTGGGTTGCTATCTTTGATAGTCTGTTGCTTGTCACTAGACAATGGAAATTCGTAGTGTTTGATGTCAGAAGAGTGTTGATTGGGAGTGATGATTTTGTCTTTTTTATTGATGTTATATCATTCGTCTTGTACTTTGATTTTTATCAATAAATTTTTTTTACTGATAAAAAAAATTGGAATGTATATTTGAAAAAAAAAAAAAAAAAAAACTGTTTAATATATTATTTTGTAGTTCATGTCTATTTATTACATCAATTAATTGTTTTTCTCAATTTTTTGTTTGTTTGTTTGTTTGTTTATTTTCTATTGATTTCAAACTAGGACCACATTTTTCATCAGGCAGACAATGGAAGAAGAGATGCTTAGTACGATTGAGGATGTCAAAATGAATGTGATATTGGAGATTTCTGATCGGATCAGCCCGAGTCATCCAAAAAATGACAATATTGATTTCCCATCAAAATTCAAAGGTGTTGTGCCACAGCCAAACGGGCATTGGGGGGCACAAATCTATGCAAACCACCAAAGGGTTTGGCTAGGGACCTTCAAATCTGAGATTGATGCTGCAATGGCCTATGACAGTGCATCCATCAAGCTTCGTACAGGTGACAACCACAGAAACTTTTCATGGACCAATATCACTGTTCATGAGCCTAAATTTCAAAGCTTTCATAGTGCAGAAGCAATATTGAACATGATCAGAGATGGATCCTATCCATCCAAATTTGCAGATTTTATGAGGAGCCAAACGGGGGAACATGAAATAGGTCACAACCTAATGAGGATGCATGACCATGCAGGCTTTTCTTGTAAGTTACTTTTTCAAAAAGAACTCACACCAAGTGATGTAAGTAAGCTAAATAGGCTTGTTGTCCCAAAGAAATATGCAGTTAAGTACTTCCCTCCCATTGTTGAAAACACCGAAGAAAACACGGATGGTGGGAAGGTAGATGAGGTGCATCTCTTTTTCTATGATAGGTCGATGAGTTGGTGGAAATTTCGGTATTGTTACTGGAAAAGTAGCCAGAGTTTTGTCTTCACAAAGGGTTGGAATAGATTTGTGAAGGAAAAGGAATTAAAAGCAAATGATATCATTGCTTTCTACATATGTGAGAGTCAAGAAACAGCGAAAGAAGCTCAGGCTTTCTATGTAATCGATATAGGGTACAACGGGGGCGCAAGAACTGATAGGGTGGTTGAGGGGATTGGCCAGAATGTTGATATGCAAGTAGATCTATGTCACGGGTTGGGACAATATTTTGACTGTAGGTTATTTAGGGAAGAGAAAGAAGAGTTTGGGGATCAGAAGGTGATTACAGGACTGGTGGAAGCACCGAATGTGAAGAAAAGTGTAAGACTTTTTGGTGTTGACATCAATTGAGTCAATTTTTTTTTGTAGGGCCATCTCTTTTTTCTTTTTATTGTTCCATGGTTATAGTCCTTAATATGTTTGATGATTCATGTCAAGATTTTGGAACAATTTTCAGACTATATCTAAGGTTAATGTTGGAATTGTTAGAAGCAGAGTTTTGGTGTGTTTTGTGCACACATTTATACGCAAATTACGATTAATAGTGAAGTCAATGTTTTTGATTAATAGTGAACTAGTTTTGTTTGAAAATTAATTACACATTATGCATTTTATCAAATACAAGTCTTCTATATGAAACCCTAATGCATCATAAAGAACATCTATTCATGTGTCTTCATGTGAAATTAAACGAAAATCCAACTAATAAACTAATATCTGGTTCTTTGTGACATTAACTAAACCACATTAGGCAATATAAATTTCATGTCTTATGTGTGTGCTTTTATCAGCTCAAAATTACTAGTATTGAATAAAGAATTTATGATTATGCCTCACAGTACACTAAGCAAACACTTCTCAAGTTCATGCAAAAATTGATTTCATTTGATTAACCTGCTTGTCTCTTTTTCTTTTTTTTTTTCTTCTTTTGATCAGCAAAAATAAATTCCGTTGATGAAGCAACAAGGTGCAAATACATTAGTTCAACGCACTATGTCTCGATTTAGTAGCTGATCATTAACTCTAGGTCTCGATTTAGTAGCCGATCATGATTAGTCTTGTTTTGGGTACCAATTTAGTTAGGATGCTTAACTTTGACAATGATGCAATTTTCTTTCCAAGCTATGTGTACCTTTTTTGTTATAATAAAATTTGTTTTCTTAGCTGCTCCAAAAAAAAAAAAAAAAAAAAGTCTGGGTCTCATTGGAGATTATTTAGTAGCCCTCAATTTTATTTTTTACTTTTGAGGTTTTTTCTTCATTTGACACCTTGAGGAAGCTAAATTTGCCTAAAAGGCTGTATGCATATATTTCTATTCTTAATTTGGCTGTTTTGAAGATTGTTTTGTTCAGCTTTAATTTGGCTGTTTTGTTCACTTCAATGGCTGCAACTCAGCATCTCAGAGTGGTGGTAATCAGCTCATTGGCTGCAACTAGTTTGTTTTATTCACTGTAGTTGGGATCAACTGTTGTTAGGTGGATTATTCATGCTGTTGTTTTTGTTTTGCTTTGTGTGCTGGTTTCTCACTAGTTTGGTGCTTGGAGCTTGAACTAGCTCCAAGCTCCTCTTTATTGACGTATTTTATCATACTTTGTATGTTTTTCATCAATAAAGATTTATTTTGCCGATAAAAAAAAAATGTAACCTATCACTTTGTTTGTTTCCATCAATAAAGATTTATTTTGCCGATAAAATATATATATATATATATATTTGTGGATCTGTTGGGCTGGTTCAGGTTTTATTTGGTTGTTTGTTTCTGTTTTTTGTTTTCTCTTCTTGTTGGTTTCTTACCAACTGGAGCATATATATATATATATATATTGCTATTCTTAAGGTTTCAAGTATGCTGGCTCCAACCAAAAAAACAAAAGCTTCAAGTATACTATATTTATGGATACTGAGTTGTGTCATGCATATATACTATTTTTAGTGCTTGTAGTATGCCAAATTTATCACTACCAAGCTGTATCATATGCATATGTGCTATTTTTAAAGCTTCAAGTATATTTTTTTTATCAGCAAAAAAGTTTTATTGATAACCACGAAGTAATACAGAGTGATATAAAGTGATAAAAAAGCTTCAAGTATATTTATCAATACAAGCTATCTTAAAAGTACACCTAAGATTCTTTTGTGCCGAGAATTATTTAATTCTACTAATTTAGGCAAAGAAAAAGTTTGTAATGCAGTATAATTTTTTACCATTGTATATTTGAAATAGTGTGTGTGTGAAGGTGGACTTGTATTTTTCTAGTTTTATTAATTTGGTCTCCATTTTTTTTGATCGGCAAAGAAAAATTTCATTTAACAGCATGAAATTAAAAGTACAGGTAGATGAAATGCATCGAGAGAGATTCGGAAAGTATAAGAATACCCCTACTACTGTATTAATTTGGTCTCCATAGTTCCAATTGATTCGATTTTGCCCATAAATTTTGCATTTTGTTTCAATTTGATCCAATCAATAATGCATTTTGGAATTTTTTTAATAGAAATTGCGCATGTCATGTGGCTTATGTTGAGTGGCATAATGGTCAATTCAACCATGTTCCCTATAAAAGGAGAAGGAGGAGGAGGAGGTAGTGGAGGTGGAGGGGAAGGGGGATCACCTTTCTTTCGGAATCATGGTGAAGTAAAAATGTGTTTGAAAAGCTACATTTATGCTAACCTAAGTTATATCAATTGAATAAGAAACGAAGGATAAAAATGGAAAAATATTAAACGTTGAAAACCATTTTTATCCTTTATTTTCTTAATTGTTTTTATGTTACGCAACAATAGGGTAGAAACATGAGTAGCAATGATTATAATCTATGTTAAAATTTAATATTGAATAAAACAATTACCAAGGCCTCCCTTGCTGATACATTTGGCTCTGGTGCTCCGTAGTTGCACTTTTGGTACCTCTCAAGCGTTTTGAGCATGCTGGACATAAACTTAAAATATTTAGTAGGAGAGACAAAGACCTATTTCAAAAAGGAAAAAGGAGATATAAATTCAAATAAAGAACAACTGATCATTCCAAAGAATTATCAACAAAAAAATTGCCCATAAACTTAAAATGTTTAGTAGGAGAGACAAAGACCAATTTCAAAAAGAAAAAAAGAAGATATAAATTCAAATAAAAAATGAGCGATCATTCCAAAGAATTATCAACAAAAAAAATTGCCCACGTCATTAAAGGATTTTTTAAATTTAAGGTTTATTTTAGGGAGATTTGGTTATAGCCCCCTCACTATCTAATTTCTCTTTCAAAAAGACAAGAATTATATAAATACTTTCAAAACCTCCTGATATTTTAAAACTTGTTTCTTTTACTATATTACCCTCATATCTATCAGCTCTCCTATTAAGACATCTTCACTATGTATTTCAAAGTAAAATTTTACTCTGTATGAAAGTAAAATTTTACACTTTGAAACTAAAGTAAAATTTTACTCTGTATAAAAGTAAAATTTTACTCTGAATGAGAGTAAAATTTTACACTCTGAAACTAAAAGTAAAATTTTACTTTGTATAAAAGTAAAATTTTATTCTGAAAAATAAATAAACTGTGAGACTCTGAAGCTAAAAGTAAAATTTTACTCTGTATAAAAATAAAATTTTACTCTGGTTCTGTTAAATGAAAAAAACAGAGCAATAGAACCAACTGTGGTTCTATCAAATGAAATTTGATGTTTCCTCTGAAAAATCGACGGAACTTTGAGCTTTGAGCTTTGAATCAGGTCTATAATCCTTAAATCAATCGATGTTTACTTTGAAAACATTGAATCATGCCTATAATCTTTAAATCAGGCCTATAATCTGAAAATTTCAAAGAAATCTCAATTTTTCATATCCCGGTCCTTCAGATTTTTCAGATTTTATAGATTTTTCAGATTTTTGAAACTTTGAGCTTTCAAAAATCTTGAGATTTTTCAAACACACAGATTTTTCAGATTTTACTTTAAATCTTTGAGCTTTTGAGTTCGAATCAAATGATCGCCGAGACCGATCTATGCAATCATTCAAATCTCCGATCAAAAAAACTCAAAACACACATATAGATATATATATATATATAGATTACATACCGGAATATGTAGATATATATATATTTGAATTCAAATCTCAAAATACATATATATTCGAATTCAAACCTCAAAACACACACACACACACATATATATATATATGTATGTATCAGCGCGATTTGCAAGTTCTACACAGCTCCGGCCATGGAGGAAGCAGGGTTAGAAGAGAGAGACAAGAGAGAAGATGAACAGTTGAAGGAGAGTTGAAGGAGGAGAGTTGAGAAGATACGGAGAGAGATCGTTGGAGCTTAGGAATGACACAGCTCTGGCCATGGAGGAAGCTTGGGTTGGAAGTGAGAGACGAGAGAGAAGATAAATTTTGTATCTAGATTGTGTATATGTGAGGGTATAATAGTCTGATAAAATCTTTAAATAATAAATTTTGTCTTTTATGCAAGATTTTATTATTATGAGAGAGTTTAAAAAGTATAATTTTTTTCTTAGTCCTTCTAACAATGAAAGGAAGGTGACTAGCCTGTAGCAGAGCTGTTTGTTTTCTTCTTCGCTGTGCTTGTCTCCCTTGTTTTCTAGTTTCGTTTGTTGGTTTCTCACCAACTGGCGCTTGGAGCTTATGTTAGCACCAAGCTCCTCTTTATTGATGTTCTGTATCTTCTTTGATTACTTTCATCAATAAAGATTTTTCTTTGCTGATAAAAAAAAAAAAAAACAATGAAAGAAAGGTAAATGAGGTTTATAACCAAATTTCTCTTTATTTTATTCTTTGTTAGGGTTCTACATAGGAAAGTCCCTAAGATATTATTTTTACAATAGACTTGAAATCCACAATACAACTCCTTTACTATTTTTGAAAACCCTTCCACACATACAATGCATACGCGTGTAGACAAGACGCACACATTAAAAAGGATATGAGATGATGTGAAATAGTAATTTGCAGAAATTTATATTTGTAAATATTAAATTCTATCTTACGTTGGATTATAAATAAATAAATGAAGCATCCTTTGTTTCACACTGATATGTAGGATATGGTCATTTAGTCATAAAAATCAGATTATTTCACTAGAAGTGATGCAGTGGGAAATGTAAAATAAAGAAAATAAGGTAATGATCTTTGAGTCTGTTGTTTCAATAATAAATACTGGAAGCAATATCCTTCTCTAGATTCGTTAATTTACAAAGAACATCAATAATAAAGGCTTAACAATTGATGATTCTCAAAAAAATAAACAAGATTAGAATAAAACAGAATAAATTAAAAATTTTATTGATCAGTCTTAAGGCTTACAATAATCATTTATAATGAAAGCAAACCTAATATAGTAGGAAACAATTGGAATTGTCAACTACTTAACTAGAAAAAGTAGAAATAAGAACGAACATGATCAAAATGGAAATATTGAAACAAAAATAAAAATAAACTAATAGTTTAGGCAGCTATGATAATAGCATATTCAACATAATCGAATTCTAACTTCTAAGTTAAGAATAATTGAAGTTACAACTTTTTAAAAGCAACACAATCTCAAAATTGACCGCCTAAATAATGAAACTCACAAAAAATTCATCGGTGTCCATGGCAGAGCGATGAATCCTAATTACAACAACATTCTCCGTCAACATACCAAATTTTATACCATATGGAATATGTGCCGTTTGATTCCAACTAGCATTTTTTGTCTTTATTGGCCAAATACGTATCTGTTTGGTTTTAAAATGGGCGAATTACACTAACGGTTTATATAGTTTAGGATTTGTGTCATTTTAATTCTTGAATTTTCAATTGTCACACATTTGATTCTTAATTTTGAATCTCATTCCAAATAAGGACAATTGAAAATATCATTGTACAATTTCAAGAGCAATGTCATTAATTTTATAAAATATAAATTAGTTTAACAAAAATAAATATCAAAAAAATATTTTTGAATTTTTAAAATTTATTTCTACCAACCAAAAATAAAATTATATGAAATTGATAAATCTTTTACATACTTATTTATTTATTTTTACCAAATTAATTTTTAATATATATTTGGATGATGATTATGTAATAGTTGATTGTTTTTATTTTCGTTAAATTAGTTTTTATTTTGCAAAAGTCAAATATAGCAACAACTTTGATATCATTACTAAATCAATCCATTAAATTAAAAAATTCAAAATTAAAAACATTTCATATATTAGATATATCAATTACACATTAAAAACTTAAATTTTTTTTTTTATCAGCAAAACAAAAATTTTATTGATGAAGAAAGCATAATACATGCAAAATTACATCAACAAAGCATAGAAGTGCAGAAAGTATCATAGCTAAACTTCACAATCCCAACTAGATTGGTACTGCAAAGGAAGCACAATAACCATCTATTACATGATAGTCATCCAAAAATATCTATTAACAACAAATATAACAATTTATTACATGCTAACCATCTATTAAAAGCCTAATAACCATCTATTAGATGATAATCATCTAAAAATATCTGTTAACAACAAATATAACAATTTATTACATGATAACCATCGAAAATCATCAACAAAAACAACCATCTATTATATATTTTTTTTTTTTGATAAACAAAAGGAAACAACTTTATTGATATCAAAAAACGGATTACATCAATAAAGCAAAGGCGAAGAGTATCGAGCATCATAGTGTTACCCTTCATCCCAACTAGGTTGGCACCAAGAGCAACACCCAAACATCTATTACATGATTATCATCCAAACACATAGTAACAATTAATTTGGCAAAAAAAATAAATAAATGTGTAAAAGATTTATCAATTTTATATAATTTTATATTTAGTGAGTAGAAATAATTTTAAAAAAATTAAAAATATTTTTTTGATATTTATTTTCGTCAAATTAATATATATTTTATCAAATTGACGATTTTACTCTTAAAATTGAGCAATGGTATCTCAGATTATCTTAGAATAAGATCCAAAATTCAGACTCACATGTATTATAATTAAAAAATCAAGGATCAAAATAATACGAACCCTAAATTATAGAGACCGTTAATATAATTCACCTTTTAAAAATTGTATAACCAAGAACGCAGCATCAAGAAACAACTCTTAAACACAAAATAATATCTCAATAATGTCGTATTTGTTTTACCAGTAGCAACTCTTAAACAGAAAATATATCAAATTGTTGTGCTGCCCTTGTATTAATAATCTCTCATGTTTTTAAAAAATTCTTTTCTACTGATCAAAACAAATATAATAGCCTTGTTTGGCATAACCTATTTTAGTTTATCTTTTTATCTTTTTTTTTTTAGATCACATCAATCAACTTCTCATCTCTATTTTTTTACACATCTTTTTATAAAAAGTGAAAAAATGCACTTAACTCTTTTTCATTGATTAAAAATTTTAATTAAAAAAATGTTTAAAAAAAAAATTTCAAAAATAGAAGCAGAACAACTACAAACAGAATCATATGCAATCAGAAATATATATAGACACCACTAATATAAATTTTTAATATTTGGAGGAGAAATTTATATATACCACTAATATAAATTTTCAATATTTAGAGGAGAGAGGTACTAATCCTGCGAACAAATGCTTTAAACTCATTGTACCAAAAAAAAAAACCTTAACTCCACCCAACTTTGGAAGGCCCAAACCCTAAAATCAGATGCAGGTTTAGAAATGTCTACATCGGCTTCACTGAGGAGATGGGGGGGAGAGAGAGAGAGTACACTCACAACTCAAGACTGATCTGAACTCAGATAGACTGATTGAGTGAAAACTGTGAGATCAAACCTCTTCTTCTTCTTATATATTTTTATTATTATTTTAAAATAATAAATAAATAAAAACTTGCAGAAGCAGGTTATGAAACATCTCCAATCTAGCCCTATATTCAATTCTTTTTAGTATAAAAAAAATGAAAAAAAAAAAAAAAAACCAATTTCCATTTCTGAGATACAAATCTAAGATCAGGTAGAATCTCCAATAAGAAGACCAAAACAGTTGTTGAATTCATATTTATACATGTACACAAGTACGTGGAGAGAGAGAGAGAGAGAGAGAGAGGGCTTATAAACTGAACAAATCTACAGTAAGTAGTGGAGAGAAAAAAAAAATTTGAACTAATTGAAATGATGTGCAACATAAAATCACCTTCATTTTCCTATATTTTAGGAGAGCTCATTTCTTACCAATTTTTTTTTTTTTCCAAATTAGATTCTTCGGCTAACTGAACTTGAAAAGCAATGGATCAGATAATTTCAACACAAAATCAGACAAAGAACAAATGTAAACGTCTAGCAGTTTAAGCAAAGCAAATAAAATCAAATTAAATAGAAAGAAAAAGCAAGGAAATGAAAATGAAAAAGAAAAGAAAAGAAAAGGAAAAAAACTTGTTGTTTTAAGATTTCCACTTGCAGATCTAACAACAACACAAGCACGAAATTCTAAAAACACCGAAACATTCATGAAAATGGAAAAGCTCAAGATCAAAGAAATAAATCACAAAAAAGAAACACAACTACTTTTTTTTTTCTTTCTTTTTCATTGAGCGATTTAGATCTAAAAGCAGAATCAAAACAGAAAAATAGAACCCTAGAGAGAGAGAGAGAGGGAGAGAATGAGAGAGGAGAGAGAAAAGGAGGAATTTGTTCTATTATAGTGGAATACCTGGAGCTATTGCAGAACTCATAGAGCTTTCCCCTATTGGAGAAGATGATCAGAGCGACCTCAGCATCGCAGAGAACGGAAAGCTCGTAAGCTTTCTTCAAAAGGCCATTCCTTCGTTTAGCGAAGGTCACTTGCCTGTTGATCTTGTTCTCTATCCTCTTCAGCTCAACCCTACCTCTCCCCATATTCCCTTTTTAATCTCTCTTTCACTTCAAAAAACTCCTCACAAACCCAAAAAAAAAAAAAACAAAGAAGCTTACTAGACAATTTTTTCAGTACCTCACTTTGCTTTCTAGCTTTTCCTACCTTGCATCGCTATATATATACATACACGCCCACATGTATTTTCAGAGTGTACCCTTTTTGAGTCTATACAAGTTACAAGTTACAACTCTTCTCTCTCTCTCTCTCTCTCTCTCTCTCTCTCTCTAACACACTCTCTCTTTCTCTCTCCTACTTTAGATTTTCTTATTTTTTACCCAACTGAAATAAGAATTGTGTGGGTGTTTGGGAAGTGAGTTTTTATGTAGATTTTAGTAGATATAGATTTTTATGAGATAAAAAATTTTTAGTGTTTAGAAAGATAGTTGAGTTTTTATGTGGTTGGATGTGATGTTTGTGAGAGAAAAAGTGAAATAATTATGGGGTTGGATGTAATATTTTGTTTGGATGTTTTTTTTTTTTTTTTTATTTTGCAAAACTTTTATCTTTTAATAAAAGAAATGAGAAAAAAATTTGAAAACAAAGTTCCCAAACACCACCTACCACCTGTATTTCTACAAATCATGATAAAAACACTCATAAAACCATCCAGAATTTACAATAAGAGGCGAAGATTGATTCATGATTAATTTGGTCTGACAACAAGAAATTTAGATGTACATTATTGATTTAAAATTTTAGAAAATTTTATAATTCAGTGAAATTTAAAAAATAAAATAGTTACATTAAAGAAAATTTTAAAATTTTAATTATTAATATTTATAAAATTTATTACTAATATATAATTTTTTTTTAAATACCACAGATTTGAACTTTTAAAAAAAAATTATGGTTCACTTTTTTGGAAGTAAACTTTTTTGAGTGAAAATGATAAGACTTTCTTTTTCTTTTTTTTTTATCAGTAAAGAAAAATTTCTTTTAACAGCATGAAATTAACTATTCAATATATTTTTCTCAATACCAAGTGGAATTGTATTTCATGATTCGATCTATAATTTTATAATTAATGTTCGTTAAATAAATAAGTGTGTGTATATATATATATAATATTCTTTACTTTGTATAGTGATAAAACTAGTTCTAAACAATTATTTTTACAATAATGTTTGAAAAATGATAGTTTATTTTTTGATATTTTAGTAGGTTATGATCATGTTTCAAAATAATAAAATGTTTCTAAAAATTGTTATTCCGAACTGGGCTAAACAACATTTTACTACTTCGGTTAGGTTTGGTTAACTAAAATTTTCATAATTTAGTTATGTTTCAATTTTTATAGAGTTGATCATAGTAGTTTAGTCTTTGATTTACTCCTAAACCGATCCATCCTCACACCTAACTGTATGCTCAATTAATGGGCAGACATGTCATCAAACTGGACAATTACTTGTAGTTCAGAGATAAGAACAAGTATGCATTGTGGTTCATTATTTTTTAAGAATATCAAGAGATCCTCTATCTTTAACCTCAAAGGATCAACCTAGTGGTCAGGACTTAGGCTTAAGACTGTGCTTCCTCCCATGTGTTAGATCTGACACTACTACAAAAAACAGTTAAAAATCATACTTTTTTTGTGTGATATATGTAATTTAATCACACTTTTTAAATTTTGTCAAAGTGTGATATTTGAGAGTGTGATTAAAAAGGGTCACTTTTGTTAAGCCCTTCTAGCTTGAATGAATATAGGTCCATTAATCTGATTGGTTCCTTATATAAAATTCTAACTAAGGTGCTAGCCAACAGAATGAAACAGGTGATGCCCAAGATTATTGGTGAGGTTCAGTTAGCTTTTTTTGAGGGGAAGGAATATACTAGATGGCATTCTGATCGCTAATGAAATAGTGGATGCGTGGAAAAGATCTCATAGAAAAGGCTTGGTGCTTAAATTGGATTTCGAAAAAGCCTATGACTCTATCAATTGGGAGTTTTTGTTTGACATGTTATCAAAGTTTGGGTTCGGAAATAGATGAGTTAGCTGGATGAAAACTTGTGTTTCCACAGCTAAGATCTCTGTGTTGGTGAATGGGTTACCAACATTTGAGTTTTATCCACAACGAGGCCTTAGACAAGGTGATCAGTTGTCACCATTCTTATTCAATATTGCAGCAGAGGGACTCAATATGTTGCTGAGTAGAGCTAAAGAGTTGGGCCTAATTCACGGGGCGGAGGTGGGTTCTAATGGATTAAGAGTCACGCACTTGCAATTTGCGGATGATACGATTTTGTTTTGTAATGCAGATAGAGTGGAGGTGAGCAACATTAAAAGAATTTTAAGATGCTTTGAGATTTCATCAGGTCTGAAAATTAATTATCATAAGAGTGTCATATGCGGTGTTGGGGTTGATGAGGGATTGTTGCTGGAGTTTGCATCTTGTTTGAATTGCTATCACCAAAAGTTGCCTTTCAAATACTTGGGGCTTCCTTTGGGAGCCAACCCTAGCAGAAGGAGTACTTGGAAACCGATTCTTAATAAATTCAAACAAAAATTGTTTACATGGAAGGGAAAGTTACTATTTTTTGTTAGGCATTTAATCTTATTATTTGTTGGAGTGGCTAAGGAGATTGAGAGACTGCAATCAGCTTTCCTTTGCTGTGGCTCTGATCTCAGAAGAAAAGTATATATGGTTTGGTGGAAGGTGGTTACTAAGAATAAGAAATTAGGTGGGCTAGCTTTGAGGAGGATTAAGAGTTTAAATCAATGTCTCTTGCTAAAATGGTGGTGGAGATTTGGAGTTGAGAATCAGTCCCTTTGGAAGGAGGTGATCTGTGCAAAGTATGTACCAATGGATGATAGATGGATACCAAAATTAATGGGCAGAGATTCCAAGATTTGGTTTGATATAATTCAGGTTGTTTTGTCTAATCCAGAGTTGCATCATTTCTATATTTCTCATTCCTAGATTGTCTTGGAGGATATGAGGAGAGTTCAATTTTGGAGAGACAAGTGGGTGGGTGATGCATGCCTAATGGATGAATTCCTAAGGCTCTTTTCCTTATTTACTGATAAATATGGTGTTGTGAGTGCGCTCTTTGAAAGAAGGGCAATGGGTGATGGCTGGAATTTGGGCTTCAAATGACCTCTGTTGGTTTGGGAGGAGGAAGAAGTTACTAGGCATTTAAATTTGCTGAGCAATGCCCCACTAGTGTGTACTACCAGATCTGATGAGCTCAAGTAGAATGCAACCCCGTCTGCTGTTTTTACTATTTCATCCGCCTATGACTGGTGTGAATCACTTCTGGGTCCTACAGTTCCAATGACTGCCTCAATTTGGAACAATTTTGCTCTTCCCAAAGTGCAATTCTTTAGGTGGCTAGCTTGGCTTGGTAAGATAAAAAAATTATAATACTTACAGGGAGTGCAAACCTTGATTATGTGTTCTGTCACACTAAGGTTGAAACTGTGGATCACATTCTCCTTTATTGTCCTTTTGTTTGGTTGCTTTGGTCAAACATTGTTCGATGATGGGGTATGCAGTAGGTGTTACCAGGTTCAGTGAATGGTTTGCTGCACTGGTGGTATGGTTGTAAAATAAATAAGTTGGAGAAGAAAATTTGGAAGGTTTTGCCTTTGGCTATTCTCTGGTCTACATGGAAGCATCGAAACGAGTGTGTTTTCAATGGCTCTCACCCAAATTTGGAAAATCTGTGTGAATTAGTGAAGGTTAGAGTAGCCATGTGGCTTAAAGCTTCGCCACTTCAGGTGGAGTACTCGATATATGACCTGGTATTTAATTTGCAACAGGTGCAATTTTGTATCAGAAATAGAGGTTGAATGATCTGGATTATGTCAGGTGTCCTACAATAGCTATCTGTTTGATTGTCTGTTTGTTTGCTATTGGAAAGTGTTGGTGAGGTGGTGTTCATGGCAACAGGATCAATGGTGTGTCTCTGGTCTGTGGCTGCTGTAGAGAGTTCTGGTCTGTTGTTGATAGTCCTCTGCTGTAGAGGGTTTTGGTTTATCTATAATGCTTTATCTATGATTGATGGTATGTCTATGATGCTTTGTACACTTCCTTGATTTGTTGATATAATTTTGCATATTTTGCTTTTATCATCAATAAATCTTTTCTTTTGTTGATTAAAAAAAAAAGGTCACTTTTAATCACACTTTTTGAGTACCATTAAAAGATGATTCCATCACCCGTTTTAAGTATAATTAATAACATTTAGATCACATCTTTTAAGTGTGATTAATAACATTTAGATCATATATTTTAGTGTGATTAATAACTAATAAAACATGTGATAATAAACATTTAGATCACATCTTTTAAGTGTGATTAATAATATTTAGATCATATTTTTTAAGTGTGATTAATATCTAATAAAATATGTGATTAATAATGAGATAAGATCACACATTATATGCATTTCTCATCACAATTAATGCGTGTGATAAAAAAATGATTAGACATATTTGAAGAATAATCAATATTATTTTTATACGCATATTTGAAAAATGTAATACACACTATATATTATACTTTGAATCACAACCACACATTGAATGGAATAACGTCATATATTTCATAAATGAAAGTTAAATGTTCAAAAGTATATACAAAAGAATTAAATAAAAAGTTTTTAACTGTGCTTACATATATTAAAAAATGAAAAAACTTTAAAAAGTAAGTTCTCAAATTCTTTGACCATATTTTGCACTCTAAGAAATTTCTAATTTGAAAAATAAAAACACAAAATAATTCAAAAACTACTAGAAGCATATAAATAAACTAACTATTTGTAGAGACTGTTCTTGATTTCTATATAATATTTTGTAGTTGTGTGTTCACGTTAACTAATAGGCATGAGAATTCTAACTAAAAAAAATGAAAACAAATGTCACTATATTTGCAATAGGGCAACCCTATTGCATGAACAATAGTGGCTTTTGCCAAAGCAAAGTACAATTGTTTAAAGTAATTAGCAATTGTACTCTACTTAAGCAAAAGTCATAATTGTTCTGGCTATAATAGCAGCCTAATAGCAAAGGACCACAAAATATATAGATAACTGCACTCCCAAAAACAGAGCTATAGAAAAGCATATACCAAAAGCAATACATGTGCGTTGCAAATACAATTTTGCCAATCATTTGAATGAATCCTGCATCAAATTCCTAATTTACAGAGTTTCCATAAAACACAACACATGTCAAAAACAAACCAAAAGAAACTACTACTCTGAAGGACACTGAAAAAATTGACATCAACTATCTTAAGTTTTTCCTGGACTGCACTGCAGAATTCATCTAATCCATCACCATTTATGGCAGAGATGCATACTATGTCTTTTCTTTTCTCTGCTTCCAATTGGATTTTGAGAGGATCATTTGGCTTTATCAATCTGTTGTGAATAAATGTATGTAGGTGTCCCCGAACGCCCCGGGAGGGAATGAGTCCCCCGTTCCATTCATCTTGGGCTCACTACAGTTCAAGGACTCAAATTGTCACGGTTTGTAATCTAAACCAAAGAGTCCAAATCCGGCAAATCGTTTTGAGAAAACAGATTTTTGAAAGAAGTGTCAAACATGGACTGCTTTGCCAGATACAGAGTTGCCACCTAAATATTTTATTTTTGGGGAAATTTAGGAAACCCTAACTCGTTTGCCTAAAGCCACGTGTCCGTTATCACCAAAGTTGCCTCGGCTCGGGAACTTGGGTACGATTGGGGAAGGTCACTTCGTGAGCACCCCCGCTCACCCGATCAAAGGTCAGCCTCTAATAATCATGATATCCAGTTTTGAAAACATTGTGCATTCTTATTCCGGTTATTAGCCTAGATTTACTATGTGATGCGCACAGTATACATGTATAGACCAGGTCGCCTGAATTGGAACAAAATACTACATGTTTGTTTTTTTTGAAAGATGGTTTGCTACCCGCAGGTAGGCTTAAAATGCAGATTTTGCCACCCTCGGGTGGGCTTAGAAAAGACGGTTTTGCCACTATCTAGTGGGCTTAAAACTCACAGTCAATACATTGTTCCAATCCAAATAACCCAACCTTCACCCACAGGCATTCAGGCAGTTATATCACATAAGCATATAGCCTCATGGTAAGCATGCTATCATGGTAGTCACTCACACACATGCAAGAATGCTAAAGCATAAAAACTTACCGAGTACTCCAAGCCAAAACAGAAGCTAATTAGAAATTCATACATGATCCTAACTGTACAGAAATGCCTAATGTAACACATGTAGGAATGCAACTAAGATAGGCTCGGCTATTCTAAACATGGCATATGGAATGCTACAGCTAACACGTATTCAACTCGGAATTGAAATACAATGCAGTGAGTTATGATGCGCCGAGCCCGGTGCATGCAAAACAAATGAATGAATGCAAACATGCTATCATGCTGTATGCTAATTAAAACATGCTCTAATCTAACCATCATAAGCTAGTAAATAAAAGGGAGAGAAAGACGTGGAGTTGGAAGACATACATCACACGCACGCACACTTATTACAACATTGCCCTCGCTCGGAGGGTCTGAATAAATAATATACAGTCCTAAACAAATAATACAGTCCCAATAAGTATAAAATCCTAATTAATTAACAAATTAATCTGGGAAAGCAATAAATGGCACGCAAATCCATGGACCGCCTTGGCTCTGTTCCAAATGATGAATGATGTATGCCTGGGTTGCTTGGCGCAGAAATCCATTGCGATGCCCCGGTTTGCCTCTGTTTGCAATTAAACCCGAAATGTTGTGTAAAGCTCTTGAAGGATGTTGATCCCTGATTTACTGCAATAGAGAGCAACAAAGGGGCATGGCAAAGTATTTTCACATATGTATGCATGACTACTCTTCAGGGAGTGTAGTCCTCGATCCTCGTGCCACCAATCACGGATCTCGATGCATGATGGCCGAGGAGTCGAATTGCACGACTCAATATGAAATGAATGCACATGAAAACACAACAAGATCGAGGCTCCATCATGGTTAATCCGGAGTGTCGGCGACTGGGAATTGAGACACGTTCCGTCACTCAAAGTACGAAACGTCCCTCGTTTCCCGTGCTTAGGCTAACTCCTATCCCAAACACGATGCAATATGCATGACATGCATAAATGCAATCCTAACATGCAACCTAGCATACACAATGCTATGAAATGACATACACAATGCTCGATGTAACAAGGCATACACAATGCTCTAACATGCAACTTAGCATACGCAATGCTATGAAATGAAATGGCATACACAATGCATAATGGACTTACACCAACATGAGTGGACCTTAGCCATACTCACATCAGTGGCCATAAGATGAAAATGAGACACCTGTGATGCGTGCACACATGCACGCAAACCGAGGACCGATCATAAGGCACAAATGCCACTCTAACAAGGCATGGCAAGGCACGAAATATGACACACAAACATGAAAATTTCAGCGCTGAAATGTGATGCAAAATGATCCCGAAACATGGAAATATGGCACCCGATGCATGAGATGGTCCCGAAACACAAACTAAGCACATGCATTGGCCTATAGCTATACAAAGCATGCATTATTTGATCATGAAGCATAAAGACAGAACCAAGGCAGTCCCAAAACATGAACATTTCTAGTACAAAGCATGGCCGAAAGATACTAGCAAGATGGCCTAACACAGCATGCGATTTTGACTAGCAAACATGGTTTACATGGCAAGTATATGAAGCATATGGAATCTCACCAAACCAGCCAAAATCAGTGAACAAAACATGCCAAAATATGCCCAAATAACCACTGAAATGAAGTCAACACATGCAAAAATGATGAGCTCCTTTAGAGGGCTATGCAAGGGATTATTAAGCACATGGACACTTAGCATGGCATGAACAACTCTAAAAATCAAATATGATAGCTCCAAAACTCACCAAATTGGACCTAAAAAGTGGCTAAGAAGTATGCAAAGAGGGGTCCCTTTGGAAGGCCAAAATGACCATCAAACAAGTCAAGGTGAGAGAGGGGCATCCCCCTCTGATTTGGAGGCTCAAAATAGTGTGTTAGCCATTGAAAATCCACTGGATTTCAGTGGCTAGATGGCCAAGAAAAGCATGCAACAAGAGCTTAGGTGTAGGGCTCAAAATAAGAGACAATTAAGCATACAAGGAGATATATGATCTCTAACAAAAATGGGACCTCAAAAAAACTTGAAGATGAGATTAAAACAAGATATTTTTCAGTTTATGACAACTCTAAAAAATGAACACAAGTAGGGCTAATCTATCATGCAAAAATGGCCGTAAAAGAAAGATTAGAGACAAGGGACAGTAGCTAGCCTCAAATAGTAAAGAGCCCTTAAAAAAAGTTGAAGAGGGGCTAAAAACAAGGCACTTTACAGTTTATATCAAGTCTAAAAAATAAGCACAAGTAAGGCTACAATATGATGTAAAAATGGCCCTAAAAGAGATATAGAAAGCAAGAGGCAGTAGCTGATCACAAACAGTGATGAACCCTTCAACAAAGTTGAATAGGGGCTCAAAATAAAGCACTTTAAAGTTTGGTTCGAAGCCCAGAAATGCTTACAAACAGGGCTAACATATCATGCAAGAAATAGCCATAAAAGAGAGATAAAGGGAAAGGGGTAGCATGTGGCTTCAAACAGAGAAAAAACCTCGATCAAACATGAAGATAAGCTCAAAATAAGACTATTTCTAGTTCGGGTCGGAGCTCAGAAATGCTTGCAAGTATGGTTTATAGATGAAGTAAGAAAAGACTAGAAAAGGGAAAAAAAGAACTCACCCTTGTAGAGCAGTAAACTGTAAATGCCCCATTTTTGACCGACCTTAAGACTCAGACGTCACCAATTGAGCGCTTGGTGATGTTTCATATCGTGCTCGTCCAGAGGTTTCAGAGTCTTGGCCGTGAGCCCTGCCTCCGGACTTCCGGGCTTTTCTGTGTCTTGCCTCGGTTTGCGAACCAGGCTCGGTTTTCTCTGTTTCTCTTCCCAAAGGGAGGGAGAGGTCTCGTAGACCATCTCTCAGTGGCCGTGGGCTACATTTCGTGGTCGTAGGCCATTTTGCCCATTTCGAAGCCCGGTTCCCGATTTTCGGAGCCGTCAGGCCGAGTGCCTCGGTTCGGGACCGCCGAACCACCTCCGTTTGCTCCGATTTTTGGCATGCATCTTATTTACTTCCTTTTAAGGGACACTGAGGTCCGAGAGACCAACTTCGTGGTCGAACACCACTCCCGGTGCCTAACTTGATCGATTTCGGGGCCTCGAACCTTTATTTTGCATTAGTTTTCGTTCATTTTTAGCAGGGACCTTTGTTTCATCACCAGGAAGGTCGTAGAAGGGTGGGAGGCTAGTAATTTTTTCAGTAACCAGTTATATTCCTTCATCGCCCTCTGTAGACACCCCATTTTTGACCGTCCTCAAGACTTGGATGTCACCGCTCGAACACTCGGTGATTATCCATGTTTGTGTTCGTTTGGAGTTCCCGGAGTTCTCGGCTACGCGCCTTGCCTCAGGACCTCCGAACTTGACTGTTTTGTGTCTGGTTTTGCACCAAACACTTGTTCTTTGCCTTTGAGGGGGCAAGGAATGCCTTCTGAGGTATCCCCACATACCACCGGCTGTGGCTAGAGGCCACCGGCTGGCTGGTGTTGCCACCGGCACTATATTGTGCCGGTCGGCACTATTTTGTGCCGGTCGGCACCATTTTTGGCAAAATGACCATTTTGCCCAGCCGACCACTTTACAGCTGCTTTCTGAGATATTTTTAGACAGCTGTTTAGCTCTTGTTTCCTCTCCATACACGTGTATGGAAGGATGAGCCCTTGGATGACTTAGTTTTGTAAGTCTTTGTTGCCTATAAAGAGAAGGCTCTTCTCTTGGCTCAAGGGTTAGCAAAATTTTAGGGTTAGAAAGGAAAAAAAGAGAGAAGAACCTCTGGTTTAGGGTTTGATCTTTGTATCTATTGTATCTCTCTTCTTACCTCTCATTTTGTACACTAGGTGCTTTAGTTCACACTATTGCACACAAGCACCTAGTGTTTCACCTTCTCTAAGCAACTGAGGTTCTAAGGGTTGGTTCTTGGTGTTTTTGATTGGATTGGAGCTCAAGGAAGCAACAACAACAACTTTTGTGAAGATAGTCATCAAGGGTAAGAAACTAACTTTATTTACCCCATTTTTGCATTCCATTTTTGTCTAGTTTAAAACAGTTTTTGTGCTTAGTCTATAACACATAAAAGTTCTATTTTTAGGCCCTCTTTATTGTTCATTAAGAGTGTTTTGTGGTTTGGGTAAGTTTGACCACCCTTAAGCCTTGAAAAGGGCACTTTTTGTGCTATTTTGTGAGAGATCCGAGACTTTGGTCCTAGGATCTCTTCACCACTGAAACCTTGAGGGATTTCAGTGGTGAAGAGCATGCCTTAGAGTCTCAAGAAGGAGAGGGCCACCCCCCTCTCCTTGATGTCCTTGAAAAGGGCAAGTTTTGCTTCCTTATGGAGCTCCATGCTTGAGTGTGTGTTGAGCATGTTTGGCTTGTTTTCCATGCTTATCTTGACATGATATAACATGTTCCTAAGTTGGTTTTGGTCTCCTATGCATGCTTAGTATAGTTGCCTTGTAATGCCTCTTGTTGCCTTAATGTGCCTAGTTTGTGTCCCTTCATTTCTAGCATGATTTAGGCCTAGATCCATGAAACTTATATGCTCATTTTGCCATGATTTAGCTCTGTCCATGGTCGTTTGGGTCAATCTTGGCATGTTTTGTATACCCCCTTTGCATTGTAGCTTGTATGCTTCAAGTAGGTGCATGTGTAGGATGCATTGCCTCCATGATTTCAAGGGTTTGGAACCCTCTTACATGCCATCTCAGACCTTATAATGAGTTTATATGATTGCCTTAGTGGCTTCTTTAATGCTTTAAAAGCACGTGTTGAATACTCTATGTTTTGGTCATGTTTCATGCCTTTGTACTTGAGCCTCTTAGATGCCATCTAGGCACCCCTTAGGCTTTGTTTAGGTCTGCTTGTGACCTGTTTTGAGTCCCCCTAGCCTTGTGAGGCTTGTTGGACTTGGCCTTGACTTAAGCCTTCATGGCTTGTTTCAAGACTTGGGCCATTTGTTGCATATTTGGTTTGTTTTGTCGCACGATTTGGCATCATGTTTTTGTGTGATTTTCAGAGCTTCTTATGCATGCTAGTAATCCATGCTTAACTTATTTCAAGTGTGCTTGAATGTTATTTATTATGCCTAAGTGTTAATGCCTTAACATGTGTATGTGTGCATGTGTGTTTGGCTCTCACATTTTAGCAATTTGGCCATTGATTTTAGGCCTATAGAAGCTGCCTAGATCATGTCTAAGTCCATCCCTCATTGATTCGCATGCTTGCTTGTATGCCTTGCACAAGTACATCGCGTAGTCCATGTTGCATGCCTAGTTGACATGTTTAGGGTTGCATTTGTTTTGTGCATGTTTGGCCTCTTGAAATGAAGTATGACGGAGGTTGAATACCCTTGTTTACTTATTTGCATTGCATGCATTTGAAAGTGAAGTTTCATTCTTGGTTCTTAGGACCATCATGCATGGAAATGCGCGATTGGTGGTCCGGGAATCGAGGCATATGCCTCCTTGAGCCAATAACATGATAAGAGGTGTGTGTAGTACATAAATACCATGAATCACATTGCCATGCAAGTTGTGTCCTTTGCTGCTGTGAGTTGCAGGTTCTGCAGGCAATTTGTGCCGGCCGGCAGTGTTTAGTGCCGACCGGCAGTCAATTGGCAGCCGATGGATCAATTTAGTGCCGGTGGCCACATTCTTCAGCCGGTGGTTCTCTACCATAGCCGGTGGTACTCCCCAGTGCCCAAGGAAGTATTCCTGAAGTTTTGGCAATCTTCGAGATGGAAGCGAGGAAAACGAGGCATACTTGCATGACAAGCGATTCAAGCGAGTCCCGGCGCGGCGATGACGCCGAGCCCTCTTCGAGGCGTTCTTGCTTTAATTAGATTAATTATTCATTTAATTAATTTAGTTAATTTGTAATAATTAATTAGCTTGCGTAGTTAATTAGTCTGTATTATTATTTTGGTCCCTCCGAGCGAGGGCAAAATTGTAATAAGTGTGCGTGAGTGGATGTATGTCTTCCAACCCCCATTTCTTTCTAACCCTTTTATTTACCTGCTTATGGTAATGGACTAGGGCATGTTTATTTTAGCATACCTTATGCAATGCATGCGTGCATTCATGCATTTGTTTACATACATCGGGCTCGGTACATCATACAAACTGCATTGTATTTTCAATTCCAAATTGAATACATGCTACTCGCGCATTTCACATGTCATGTCTAGGGTTAGCCGAGCCTACTCTAGATTGCATTTCTGCCTGTGTCGCATTAGCCACTTAACATGAACTAGGTCATGCATGTTTGCTAACTAGTTTACTGTTTTGGCACGGAGTACGGTGTAAGTTTTTATGGCTTTAGCATATCGCATGCGTGTGAATGTTTACCATGACAGTATGCTTGCCATGCGGCTAAGTGCTTATGTGATATTACTGTTTGAATGCCTGTGGGTGGAGGTTGGATTGCCTGAGTTGGAAAACTCGTTGAAATCCGTATTTTAGCCTACTTGCGAGTAGCGAAATCTAACACGTTTTTCGAGACAAAACGGATATGCAATGTTTATTTCCAAGTTAGGCGATCTAGTCTATACTTTTGTGTTGTGCGCATCACATAGTAATTCTAGGTTAATAACCGGAATAAGAACGCATAAAGTTTTCAAAAACGGATATCACGGTTAGTAGAGGCGGTCTTGAGCAAGGCGAAAGGGGTGCTCATAAATGACCTTCCCGATCGTACCCAAGCTCGAGCCAAGACCACTTTGGTGATGACGGACATGTGGCCTTCAGCACCGAGTCAGGGTTTCCTAAATTTACCATTATTTAAAATATTTAGGTGGCGACTCATGTCCGCAAAGCAGTCCATGTTTGGCACTACTTTTCAAAAAATCTGTTTTCTCAAACGATTTGCCGGATTTGGACTCTTTGGTTCAAGATTTAGAACCGACACAAATCGAGTCCGAACTGTAGCGAGGTCCCTCGCGGACGTGTTACAGTTTCTGGCTACTCTGCTGGGGAAGTTTAGAGAGCTCGACTCGAACTCGTGATATCCTGTTTTGACTACACTTATGTGTTTCTTTGCATTGCATGTGCATTGGTGCGCCTAGGACACCGTGTTGGCCATCTGCTATTCCTGAGCGGTTTGCCGGAGGCTTGTCTTGTCAAGGCATGTCCATAAGGCTGACCGGTTGCGGGCTCTGCCAGTATGGGAACACAAACCTCGGTTTTACCGGGGCACCCTTTTGGACCATTCGACCTAGTGCATATTCGGAATCCATAGTGACCATTCCAAACTAGGACAGGTTGCTTACCCGATTTTAGGTTGTTTGAAACCGCTGCGTGCGTAGTGAAACCCTAGCTCCTGACAAAATAGGACAGGGAAACCCTACCCCAATATAGGGGTGTTTTGACTCTCTTTTTTACCTGCTATGTGCTTTAGAGTATATCTCTACAGGGAACAAACATATCAGTTTGCAAGATTTGGGTATCCGACCCAAGGGCACCAGTATCAGTGTTGTTGAGAATTAGCTGTGTCTGCGGGTATCAGTTCAGTTTTGATAAATGACCCCGGGGAATAGTGTTGATAGTAGAGCTTGATTGTCGGCTACACCGCATTTGATCTGCTGGTTGAAAAATCTTATCGCTTGTTTTCCGTTTCAGTTCAGAGATTCAGAGAGTTGAGCCAGAATAGCTAGTGTCTTCTCCTCGCCGAGGCAGGACTGAACATGACGCAGAACTCTGAAAAGATTGTGGTCATGACGGCCGCATTGAGTCAGGGAACCATCCTGAGAATGATCTGCTTTGTTGATATGCCGCACCCGCCAGTCGCCACCGCTCACCCAATCTGGACCCCTCAGTTCTATCAGGCTCGCGAGCCCACTACATTCGAGTTAATGGGGATGATAGGTGATCTCCAGAGGTCCGTGGCGGATCTCGCTTATGGAATGTCAACCTCGCCACCGGTTGCACCGTATGCTGGAAATTTCGAACCCTAGGAGCCCCCGCTACTGGGGCGGATTGTGATCGAGCTCAATCAGTCAGAGACGACCTCCACCCACAATAGTGATGTACCAGTACCGACCCAAACCTCTCATCAGGCTGAGGCCAGAGGCAAAGACAAAGTGAAAGTAGACGCCGACCCCGTGGAACAACTGCTGTGGGCAGTCCAGGCTTTGAAAGCCGGGGGAATGAGCAAACAACAGGTATCCGCGATTGTAACCAAAATTGTGGATGATGTTTTCCCTACTCTACCCGAGGGTAGTCCAAGTCGGTCAGAAAATCGGGACAGGCCCCGTCATGCCAGAGCAGCTCCTCTCGTTCCCAATCCCGCACTAGGAAAGGATCAAAAATCCAAGTCCGCGCCTGCCGATCCGTTCGCCAGTGCGTCAAGCAAGAACATTCAGAATTCCAAGTACCAACCTCGGGGGCATAGGGCCTTTCATGCTCTCTACATGCCACTGTCTAGGGCGCTTCTCATTTTGGCCAAGAAGGGGCATCTTACGCCTCTGGAGCCGCGACCTCTACCAAGGAATCTCCCGGCAGGCCATGACGCTACTCAGTACTGTGCGTACCATCAGCAGACTGGCCATGCCACTGATAATTGCTTCCGCCTCCGTCATGAGGTACAGGATTTGATTGATAACAAGGTCATCCTCCCGCCTACCTCGGCCGTCGGTCCTCTGAGTTCTTGGATTGTGAGGACGCAGAATCTGAGGACACCGATCTCGCTAGTATATAATTGGGATTCAAGCTGTCAGGCGATATCTGGTACATTTTGGATATGGCGTTTGGCGCATTTTGAGCACCGCCGATGCTAGTTTCAGAAACCCGACTTGGGTGTCGAGTCGGTCTTTTGATTTGTCTTAAGTCTGTCTCATTGTTTTGAGTCATTCCTTTTGTTTAAGTGCATCTAATTGTAATGAGTCAGTCCCTCTTTTGTATAAGAATACCAGGTGACTTCGGGGTTGTTGCCTCAAACACCGTTTTGTAATTACTTCCTTTTGCTTTATTTTTGGATCCCCCTCCGCTGTGGAGCCAGTTTACACCCAGGGAAATCTGAATGAAACAGCCGTGGCTACCGTGTTTCCATGTTTATTGATCGTATTGGGCTAGTTGTGCCAGAGAATTAGAGTGGGGTGACAACACATTCCGCCTGCTCTTTTGTGCCTTAAAAATTATTGCAATGACCCTTGTTTTTTTGAAACCTTTTAAGCACTGCGGTGAAAATGAAGAGGAAGAAATTCCTCAGGTTTTACAAAGTTTTGATCATCTTGAAAGAAAGAGAGGCGTGTTAAGCCCTTAATGAATGAAATCATGCTTGTTAGTGTGAGTACTGAGAAGGACCCTAGCTTTGATCCAGATTGGTTCCACACTGTCTTCGGCACGAGCAAATCGTCGCCTTCTTAAAAACTTTCAAAAACAAAATGTTTTGCGCAGTCTTGCGAAGACCTGTGTGGAATCGCTCTCGAGATTACGCAGCTTAGGATCGCTCTCAGCCTCGAGGCTCGACCCCTTATTTTCAAACCTTGGACCAGCGTCCAGAATGTTCAAAAGGTAGCTATCAATGCGACGCCTGTGTGGCCCGATATGAAACAGCCCTCGAACAAGAGGCATCAAAGTCCGATCAGGGAGATCAGATCCCACCATCCAAAGCTCGAGAAGCGACCGTGATGGACTTTTCTTGCAAATCAATACAACAGTCGCTCTCCTGGATACGGAGAGGCTTCAATCTCAAAACCATTTGGCATGGACAAAGCTACACTTTTACCCTTTGAGAGGCTCGCTGGGCCGAAAACCCGGAAGGGTGGCCCAGGCAAAAGTTAGAGCAAAGAAAAAGAAAAGAAAAAAAAAGAAGAAGAGAAAAAATACAAAAAGAAGCAAAAAAAAAAGAAAAGAAAAGAATAAAGAATAGCAAAAGAAAAGAAAAAGAAAGAAAAAGAAAAAAAAAAAACATAGCTCGCAAGGTCGAAAACCCGCATTGGGCACCTTGGCAAAAGTTAGAGCCTAAACAGTGAAGGTTAAAATACCCGAGTGTACCTTAACCGGAACTACGTAAGGCTTGATTCCCATGTTTGGGATACGTAGGCAACTTCATCCTGAAGTCCAAATTCCAACGCTTCCATAGCGTCTCAGTCCATGTCATGGTTTTGATCACTTTTGCCCTCTCCGAATCCAATGTCCCGATTGCAGCAATCCGGAACTACGTGATTAATTTCCTCTTGAAGCCAAACCACCAACACCTTCCAGGTGACTGTGTCCACATATTGATTCAAACCGTCTTCGACTCCTCCGTGTTCGAAGGTCCGATTGTCGTCAACGAGGACTGACCCATAAAAATGCCGCGGCATCATCCAAACAAGGGGCAACTTTCCGTTGCCGTCCATCGCCATAAGTCGCCCTGAGTTACCGTCCAAACCAGGGGCAACTTTCCGTTGCCTTCCCCCTCCCTAAGCCAGGGGCAATTTTCCAGATTACCTCCGATCCGAGGTTGCGCATCTCGATGGTGAGTTCCGTGCTCGTTGCGCATCGACTGTACGCAAAAATAGTTTTTGAAAATTTTTACTGGGGTTGGCTAGTTCCTCGAAAACTATTTCATTCTCCAAAATTGGACCATGTTTGGACCCTTCAGTGCTTGCAACCTGACTTGCATGATTTTCAAATCAAAAATTGCCCAAGCACGCTAATCTGGCGTTCATTTTGATCAAAATTGTTTTCAAAAAAAAAAACAACAAAGCAAAAAAATGGTCAAAATAATGAACTAGGGGCACAGTCGAGTCAGGTGTTCTGTCTCTCCCTTGTCATTAATGCACTCGCCAGAAAGGCACTCTATTTACCAGAAGGAATAGCCGCGAGCTAGCTGTATCGGGCATGAATCCCCCGCTTTCTATTCATCTATCAACCACCCAGGGGAGGGATAAAAAATGAGAGATTAAAGAATAGAGAGGTGTGAGTTGAGAGAAAAGTGAGAAAAGGGTTTTCAGAGAAAAAAACCGAGCCTGAGGAGCCGAGCGACGTGAGAATCACGCAAATCAGAAGGGGTGGGAAATATACCCGGAAAAACTGGCTCCTCGAGATCTGAGGTCTTTTTGGTTTCCTAAAAAAAAAAAAATGTTCGTGCGTCGTGTCTTTTGATTTGTCAGTCTCGACTTGGTTCCTATTGAGTCTTTTCCGAGTGTGTCTCATTGTGTTTAGGTCGTGCGCCTTTTGGTTTCTTCACTTGAGTTCTCCGGCGGTGTCCAGTTGTAGGCTCGATACCCAGGTTAAAAAACCTCTCTTTACTTCAAAATCGTCTGTGCTCAGAATGCCGTGCCATTCTCTACATCCGTGCAAAGCAAGAGAAGGAAAGGGAAAATTTGGGACATCCGAGTGTGTTTCAACTGCAACCATGTCAGCTTTGTGATCTGTCTCATCAGATTGGGGCTACCTGTTCAGAGTTTGCTGTGTGTAGAATGAACCGAATACTGAGTTATGGGCTAAATGCAGATCAATCCCCAGCAGATTAGTCCTCAGCAGAGTATGGGCTGTATGTTCGGATTGAGCAGTGGTTTGTATGAGCTGTTTTGCTGTTTAGTTGGTTGGTTATTTGATTATTACAGTGCAAGTGTCCAATTGTCAGACAACAGATCAATGTCGTTTACATTTGAGGTGTAATATGATGCAATGCAGTGCGAAGTATGAGATATGTAAATATAACACTTTTCAAAAAAAAGTTCGTTTCATATCATCTTTTTCGAATACATAGTTTGGGAAAAGCAAAAACCTGCCTGCGGCAGTACATAGTACTCTATCTACCAAAAAGAGAAAAGTACAAGAAAAGAAATAAAGAAAAGAAGCAGCAAAATCATCATCATTAGCAGCAGGCCTCATGCCTGAGGATCAGTCCTCGCCCTCTTCCTGGGCAAAAGCACAAAAGCATCGCCGAATCACCTTGTCGAGAGCAGAGCCCGAGCTATCCCCGGCCTCCTCCGCAAATGACTCCGTCCCCGCCTCCGACTCACCATCTCCTGGAACTGGAGCTCGTGAGCTGCTCCCCACGTGACCACGTCCCCCTCTAGTACGAGGGAATATCCTGCCATCCCGAGTAGAGAGGGGAGGCCCAGCTGGAGCAGCGCCACCCACTGGAGGGATCGGGAAAGGAGGCTGAAAATACAAAGAACAAACACATCAGAAAACCGTGAGCAGTTTATCGATGTAATGCAGGCGAGTACAGTGTGTGAATACCGTGATCAGTTTATCAGTACAGAATGCAGTGTATGAGTACAGTGTGTGAATGCCGTGAGCAGTTTATCAGTACAGAATGCAGTGTATGAGTACAATGTGTGAATGCTGTAAACAGAGAATCAGTGCAGAATGCAGTGTATAAGTACAGTGTATGAAAGCCGTGAGCAGTTTATCAGATTTTTGTGCAGTATAGCAGATTGTGCGAAACAGAGTATGATTTGAGACTGTGGTCAGTAGAACATACCGGCAGGCCGTAAACGGCCAAAGCGTCGAGAGTCCGCTGCAGCATCCCCATCAGGGAGGCATTCAGCTCCACAGACTGACGGGTATACTCGGAGGAAGCCTGCAAAAGTATTAAATACATCAGTATTCCGTGGGATGTCTGAATGAACTGAAATGAAATAACAATGCAAGATGCAGAAATAAAGTAATACATACCGGAGGCAAGTCAGGAATACCGGCCAACTCATGGCCAGCCGGAGGAGGAGCAAACGGATCAGTAGGTCTCCCGCTCGCCTCAGAAGTCAACATGGTAGGCGAGCAGCCAGCCGCCCTCGCCTCAGACTTCTTCGCCATGAAGCTCGAGCCCTCTGCGACCCCACTGCTCTCGCCTCTGCCGCCGCTGGCGCCGCAGTCTCGCCGATCACTCGGGAACCCCGCTCAAAGGCCCCATCAAGAAGGTCCGGACGTACTCGAGTAGTCGCCTCGCCTCGCTTCGGCATCTACGCCCACAGCCCACCAAGGGTGTAGTCCTCCATCCGCCGGAAGCCCCTCGGTCTCTCTCATGCGCTCGGGAGGATGGATCGGAACTATCTGCTCCGGCAATCCTAGGGTCTGGCGTATGAAACGCTCACCCAGGTACCAGGCCCGACAGACCGGGCCCTCCAGGAGAATCCGGTAGCGCGAGGTCTCGATGGCACCGGCATACCGATCTCGTATCACCGCTGGTAGTGGAGCCCACGGCTGCCAGGTGACCTGAAATGAAATACAGTTGATTATCTACTGATACAGAAATATACGCTTGAAAGCGAAGCTTAAACGGACTGTAAGTAAAACATACCTCGGTGGGGGTGATGGTGTCGAAGAAACGGCGGAAGAAGCTAAAAGTGTCCCGGGGCCTCCGGACGCATCGCCCGTCGTAGCGGCGAGAGAAGGGGACGACCAGAGGGGTCTCCGTCTCCGGTACTGGCTCTAGCCTGGGAAAGTAGGCATAGACCCACAACTGCAAGACAGATGTCAGAACATTTATCAGAAAAGCAGGATACAGAATAAAGCAGAAATAGCAGAGCCGTGTGTTGTGCAGTGTATTGAGCAGATTGTACAGTGTGAACAGTGTACAGTAAGTATAAAGCAGGAGTATGTGTGTGCCGTGTGTACAGTATCTGAGAATTGTAAAGCATAACAAGGTGTGCAATGTACGAATCTGAAGTCTGAAGTAATGTAAAGCGAGAGAAGAAGACATACCTCCTGTGCTCGCCATAGCCTCCTAGTCATCCTTGCCCACGCCACGAGAGCTCATATAACCGTAAAGGGTGGCCAAAGCCGCGCCCCCCCAGTCATACTGCACAATCCTCTCGACGTCCACCAAAGCGCTGAGCAGGCAGAGGGGCACTGTGTTCGCCCGGTCGGCAAACAGGGTGGTCCCCAGCAAAAACATGAGGAAGCCGCGTGCATATCTCTCAGCGGCCTCCTGGGTCATCGGAGCTGCGTCCACCAGCATGGTCTGCACTCGAAACTGAACCTCGAACCAGGAGTACCGGACGAACCCTGGACGAGCAAGTGGCGGCGCCTCGCCGAGCAAGTGAACCTGAGCGGCAATCCACTCATCCATGTCTGTATCGAAGGGGATCGGATCACCCCCAACCCCGATGCCGGTGAGCATCGAGAAGTCGTAAGGGGTCATCGTCATGTCCCCAGTCGCTGATAAGTGGAATGAATCGGTGGTGTCCCACCACCTCTCTGCCAGGGCGGCAAGAAGAGGTCTACAGCGAGAGCCCGAGAGTCCTCGCGAAGGTGCCGAAGCCGGCCCGATCTACAATGCGGCTAACGGCGTCAGGCAGCTCGGCGTACCAATCGCGAGCGGTGACGTTCCCATACCCGCGGAGAGTATGGGAGTCTCCCTGTAGTCAAGAAATTGCAAAGCCATATGAAGATATGCAGTCGGCATAAATCTGGTATGCGTGCAGATTTTTTTTAAAATTCAAACAAAAACCGGGTGCCGGTGTGCTTACAGTGAACTACAATATATGACGCGTCAGTGTATTTTGAGTGGCGCAATGTAAATATGGTGCACGTATGTACGTTTCTCAGATGCAAGCAAATGTCAGGTTTCAGCGTACCAGTGGGTGGGCTACGGCCTGTGATATGTCGGTGCTCCTATGAGGATTAGTGTAAACAGCGTGTGTGCGTGTTTTTCAAAATTCAAATAGAAGCCAGGTCTCGGTATGTTTCAGTAAACTACAACGTGTGATGTGTCCGCGTGTTTGTGTAGTTTTGGGCAAAACTAGCATGCGTATGAGTTTTCAGATTCAAATAAGCACCGGGTGTCGGTGAATTTGCAGTGCAATGTGTGCCGTGTGTTTGAGTGCTTGAGACTAGTGCAGTGTGTGTGCATGTGCGTCGGTCCTAAACAGATGTCAGTTGTGAGTTTGTCTACAATCAACTACAGTACAGTACATCAGAACTAAGCAGTTAATGGTTTCAGTTAGCTACGGCAATTGACATTGCAGAAAATAAAAGACGAGAATGTTACCTTGGCGACGCCAAAAGACAAGTGGGAGGCCGGCTCGCGCAGCAGAAGCTCCGGGTCCAAAGCCCTGTCAAAGCCGCGGAAGTGGCGGAGTCCGTCGGGATCCATCTCGTGGTCCAGGGGAGTCCCGACATTTGGAACATCATCGGCCATAGCGATGGAGATGAGAAAATAGCCGAAAAAGGAAAAAAATGGGCCGGAATGCGAAAAGTCAACCGACAAAGTCAACCCCGAGAGGGTCGGAAATGGCCGGGAAAGTCGGAAGATGAGAATACATGGAAATGTAGAGAATATCAAGGGGAACAAGTCCCGAAAAGGCGGAAATGGCGAAAAATGCACCGAAACGAAGTTTCGTTCGGTCGAAAATGTCCGAAACGCGAAGAATATCGCGAATCCGACGAGAAAATGGGCGTGAAACGCGGAGAAATCGGCGAAAAATCGAAGGGAAAACACTCTAGAGAGAGAGAGGAGGAGTTTTCGGCGGAGGCAAAGTGAGGAAAATAGGGTTTCAAGCCCTATTTTAAAAGACCCGAAGCAAAATGGCAAAACTGCCCCCGATCAGCAACTTTTGGCCGGTCGGCACATTCTTGTGCCGGTCGGCACTTTTTTTTTGTGCCGATGGATGAGTTTAGGCAGCCGGTGGCAGCCGGTGACCACCCCACCCAGCCGGTGGTGTTCCTAAGGATATTTTTAGGCAATATGAGTGGTCTTGGGTCTCCATAGATCAATAAAATACAAGAAAATGCATCCCCGATGCTCAGCCGGCCTCCGTTTTGATTTCAGACCGTCTCTACTGTGCGTGACGCTCAAATTCAAGCGAAGATTGTATCCTTTTTGTATCCTTTTGTCTTTTATAAAGATTCAAAAGTAACCCCGTGTGCGTTGCATGTCGCCCGTTTTCTCTCACTTCAAAGCCAATGTTGACCACCCTTGGGCCATTTTCTTGCACCCTAAACCCCATATTTGTGATGTACACATCTGGGAGGCACCCAATATTTGGTGACCGGCCAGTAATTGCTTTTGAACCTTTTGGACCCCTTTGAAAAGTGGATTGTTCTCTCTCATGGTTCACTGTTTCCAATTTTTGACCACAGGGTTGTGTTGAGAACACGTGGAAAGCCACCAATCTATGGTAGCCGGCCACTAATTACACTTGGCCTTTTTGACCCCTAGCCGGCCGGCCATGGGGAGAGCCGGCCGGCCACCTGTAAATCCAATACTTGGCCGGCCAGAATCCTTGCAATTGGTACATTACAAAAATACACTTTTTTTCCCCCCAGATTCTGTATCTGGGGGGCCAACTTTTGGGGGGGAAACTTGGATTGTTTTCCCCCCCTTTTTTCCCCCTCTTTTCTCCCCCTTTTGCCTACATATACAGAAGCTCCAGCCCCCTTGCAAAGGGTTAGAAAAATTCCCTTTGACCCATATATTGCACCCCTCTCTCTCCCTCACTTCAAGCACTCAAACATCCAAGTCCTACACCCCATTTCTACACCACCACCTAGCACTACACCACCACCTCCATTCCAGCAGCTAGGGGGGTCTTCTCAGAGGCTAGGAGGCAGCATTTCTTGGTCCAAAGGCAGCCAAAGACTTGGTCTACAAGGGTGAGCAACATTTCCCTCTTTTCTAGCTCATTTTTGCAAGTTTTCGTAGCCCTTCTTGCTTGTATATTTGAGCTCCTGCCGTAACTAAAAGTAGTATTTTTTTGAGCTCTATTTCATCTTTCATTAAGGGCCTCTCACTGTTTGAGGCCCCCATTTTGCACTTGCTTCATTATCCCTCTTGTATGCCTATTTCTTGTGTAGCATTTTAGGCCTATGTATAATCTATTTTGAAGCATGATGTAAAATTTAAATAGGATTATTTTGAATCCTTATTCAACATTGTAGAAGGGCTCATCACTGTTTGAATCCTCCATGTGCCACTTTCTTGGATATCCATCTTTTGGTCCCATTTTTGCATAATTTATTAGCCTATTGTGCTTCTATTTTTGGACTTTGGTCCGAACTGAAAAGGGTCTTATTTTGACCCCCTCTTCATGTTTCATTAAGGTTCTATTATTGTTTGGAGCATATTTTATATACTTTGTGTTATAACCTCTTTTTAGGCCTTATTTTGTATAGCATTTTGAACATACTTGTATACTATTTTGGCTCTGATCACAAACTGTAAAAGGTCATATTTTAGGTCCGTCTTCAACTTTTTTGAAGGACCTTCACCTGTTTGGGGCCAGCATGCATTACTTGCTTCTTTATCCTCTTTTAGGCCCACTTTTTGCATGAGAATTTTGCCATATTTGTGTCTGTTTTTGTGGCTTGTGGTAAACTGTAAAACATCATATTTTGGGCCCCTCTTAAACATTGTAGAAGGGGCCTTCTCTTTTTAGGGTCAGAAGCTTGCACTTGCTTAATTATCTTACTTACGGGGCTGTTTTTGCATGCTAGTTTAGCCCCATTTGCGTTCGTTGTTTGGCTTTAATTAGAACTGTAAAGATGCTTATTTTTGGGCTGTATTGACTCTATCTTCACATTCCATGTTTAAATAATGCATGCATTGCATAGTTATAGGTCATTCCGTGTGCCTAATTTCATGTTTCGGGACCTATTCCATGCATCGGGTACCATTTTGTCATCTTTCGGGGCTGTTTTGCATCATTTATTGCCTCTGAAAATTGCATGCTAATATGCCATATTCCATGTTTTGCCATGTCTTGTTAGAGTGGCATTCGGTGCCTTAGGATCGGTCCTCAGTTTGCGTGCACGCGTGCACGCATTTCGAGTGTCTCATTTTCATCTAATGGCCTCTTATGTGAGTGTGGCTGAGGTCCAATTGTGTCAGTGTAAGTCCACGTTGCATTGCGTATGCCATTTCATTCCATAGCGTTGTGTATGCTAGGTTGTATGTTAGTGCATTGTGTATGCCATGTTACCTCGTGCATTGTGTATGCCATTCCATAACATTGCGCATGTTAGGTTGTATCTTAGTTGCATTCATGCATACCATGCATATTGCATTGTGTTCGGGATTAGGAGTTAGCCTGGGCACGGGAAACGAGGTGCGTTTCGTACTTCGAGTGACGGAACGTGTCTCAATTCCCCAGTCACCGACACTCCGGATCATCCATGATGGAGTTAGGTTTTGTTGTGTTTTCATATGCATTCATCCCATATTGAATTGTGCAATTCGACTCCTCGGTCATCATGCATCGAGATGCGTGTTGGTGGCATGAGGATCGAGGCATGCATACATTCGTGAAAATGCATTGCCATGCCCCTTTCCTGCTCTCTGTTGCAGCAAATCAAGAATCAGCAGTCTTCCAGGGCGTGACGCGCTTTCCAAAAAACTATTGCAAAACAGAGGCTAATTGGGGCATCACAGTGGATTTCCGCGCGAAGGCAACCCGGACATGCATCATTCATCATCTGAAGAAGAGTCAAGGCAATCCCTGGCTTGCATCCCAGTTTATTGTTTTCTTAGTTAATTTGTTAATTAATTAGGAATTTGTACATATTTTGGACTGTATTATTTATTTGGACTGTACTATTCGAGACTGTATATTATTCTTTTGGACCTTCTGCGCGAGGGCAATGTTGTAATAAGTGTGCCTGAGTGTGATGTATGCCTTCCAACCCCTCATCTTTCTTCCAATTTTTTTTACCTGCTTATGATGGTTAGATTAGGGCATGTTTCAATTAGCATACAGTATGATAGCATGTTTGCATTCATTCATCTATCTTGCATGCACCAGGCTCGGCGCATCATACTAACTGCATTTGTATTTCAATTCCAAATTGAATACTTGATAGCTGTTACATCTCATATGCCATGTTTAGAATAGCTGAGCCTGCTATAGTTGCATTTTTGCATGTGTTGCATTAGGCATTTCTGTATAGTTAGGATCATGCATGATTTCTAATCGGTTTCTGTTTTGGCTTGGAATACTCGGTGAGTTTTATGCTTTAGCATCCTTGCATGCGTGTGAGTGACTGCCATGAATAGCATGCTTACCATGAGGCTAATTGCTTATGTGATATAACTGCCTGAATGCCTGTGGGTGAAGGTTGGGTTATTTGGATTGGAACAATTCATTAATTGTGAGTTTTAAGCCCACTAGATAGTGGCAAAATCATGTTATCTAAAGCCCACCTGAGGGTGGCAAATCCACGTCTTAGCCTACCAGCGAATAGTACCATCAAACCATTTTCAGACAAACAAACATGAAATGTTTTGTTCCAATTCAGGCGACCCAGTCTATACTTGTATGCTGTGCGCATCACATAGTAAATCTAGGCTAATAACCAGAATAAAAACGCACAATGTTTTCAAAATTAGATATCATGGTTAGTAGAGGCCGATCTTTGATCGGGTGAGCGGAGGTGCTCACGAAGTGACCTTCCCCAATCGTACCCAAGTTCCCGAGCCGAGGCAACTTTGGTGATGACGGACACGTGGCCTTAGGCAACGAGTCAGGGTTTCCTAAATTTTCCAAAATAAAATATTTAGGTGGCGACTCTGTATCTGGCAAAGCAGTCCATGTTTGGCACTTCTTTTCTAAAAATCTATTTTCTCAAAACGATTTTGCCGGACTTGGACTCTTTGGTTCAGATTAAGAACCGTGACACGAATCGAGTCCGAGCTGTAGCGAGGTCCCCCCGCGGGCTTGTCTACAGTTTCTGGCAACTCTGCTGGGGATTTAGAGAATTTGACTCGAACTCATGATATCTGGTTTTAACTACACTTGTGTGTTTCTTTGCATTGCATTTGCATTGGTGCGCCTAGGACACCGTGTTTGCCATCTGCTATTCCTGAACGGTTTGCCGGAGGCTTTTCTTGTCAAGGCATTACCATAAGGCTGACCGGTTATGGGCTCTGCCAGTATGGGAACACAAACCCCGGTTTTACCGGGGCACCCTTTTTGACCATTCGACCTAGTTCATATCGAAGTCCGTAGTGACCATTCCAAACTAGGACAGGTTGCTTACCCGATATAGGTTGTTTGAAATCGCTGCGTGCGTAGTGAAACCCTAGCTTCTAACAAAATAGGACAGGGAAACCCTACCCCAACATAGGGGTGTTTTGGCTCTCACTTATCTATTGTGTGCTTTAGAGTGCGTCTCTACAGGAATGCATATATCAGTGTATGAGTTTGGGCATCAGGCCTGTGGGCATCAGTCAGTGTTTGAGAATCAGTTATCTGCGGGTATCGAGTTGATCTTTAGAAACGATGATTCAGTGACGATGATCGATTTGGGGACAGTTTATTTTCAGCTTATCAACCGTGCGTTGTATGCTCGACTGTGTGTTGTGTATTTATTTTAAGCTGTCATGCTCTTCATTTATCTGGTTATTTATTTCCTTTTCGCTTTATTTATCTTTTGCTAGGGCAGTTTTAGCACCATTGCTTCCAACCCAGTAGGTATTCCCCAAGCACTTTGGACACGAGGTCGCCGACTCAATCGATCTGAGGATCTGGTTGACGGACATCCAGTGTTCTATTCTTTACCCCCCGTTGTCAGGAGAAAGCCAAGGAAGCGCAGTGTATCAGAACAGAGGTTGCCAGAACAGTGGGTTACTCCATCAGAGGATAGTAGGATTGAGGTCCCAATTGTTGCTATCGAGATAGATCTACCGGTCAATCAGATAGATCAGCAAAATACGTCAGGGGTGGAAGCCCTAATGCGCCAAATACAGGAGAGCATGAGACAGATACAAGAGGACGCTGCCCGCCAAGCAGAGTTCTCCAAGCAACAAGCTACAATCAAGGCCCAGCAGGCCGAGCTAATCACTAGACTGCAACAGCAGAATACGGCATCTACTTCACATCAGGTTCCTCCTCCACCAGGGCCCCCATTACCCGAGCAGGCACCTACTGTCCAGAATGCTCTGCTAAACACCCAGAACACCGTGTCAAATGTCCAGAATATCCAAGAGGACACGAATCTTCCAACGGGGCCAGCTCCGCCCCCGTTTCCGCCTCAACTGTCCAAGACCCATACACCCAACCACCCGGACTCTCCCTTTGAGTTCGAAATGGACCATACAGCTCTAAAACTGAGTAAGTTTGAGAAGCTTTTCAAGAAATCACAAGGGGTGAAGGCCATTCCGGACATCGAGGACGGATATACCGACGTGGCCGTGACATTGCCCGATAGGTTCAAGATGCCACAAATTGACCGTTTCGACGGGTCCGGGGACCCCATGGTCCATCTTCGGTTATTCTCAGACATTCTGCGGCCAATGGGCCTAACCCAACCACAAAAGCTTTCTCTGTTCGGCTGAACTTTGTCGGGTGTGGCCGCCATCTGGTACGCGAAGTTGGAAGACGAGGTCAAAAGAAGTTGGGATGAGATGGCTGAGGCCTTTGTCGCACAATACTCGTATAATACCCAGATCGAGATTACAACTCGTGATCTCGAAACGACGAGGCAGGAACCCAAGAAGACTTTTTCAGACTTCGTAACTCGATGGAGAGCGAAGGTATCAATGATGACTTTGAGGCCTACAGACAAAGATCAAATCAGGATGATTGTGCGCAATCTCCAACCAAAATTGATGCAGAAGATGATCGTACTCCCCTTCCCTACTTTCTCAGATTTACACGAGATGGGGGTACAGATCGAGGATGCCATGAAACAAGGTCTGATCGACCAGGATAGGGAGCAACCCAGAAGGACTTTCAACCGTAACAACAACGCAGGCCCGAGTGGCGCTGCAACTGCACGAGCTTCAGAGGTGAGCATGGTCACCACCATTCCCCCTCCCCCAAGACCCATGACAGCCACGCCTTTCTTTGGCGCATCTGGAAGCAATACCCAAAACACCAAATATCAACCCAGAGGCCAAAGAACCTTCACACCCCTACATATGCCCCTATCCAAAGCTCTGGGGGTATTAATCAGGAAGAAGCATTTGACGCCCCTAGAGCCGAGGCCACTACCAAATCCACTCCCTCCCTCTCACGACCCGGCAAAATACTGCGCGTATCACCAACAGTACGGTCATGACACCGACCGTTGTTACAGATTGCGTCATGAGATCCAGGATCTTATTGACAAGCAGGTGATCGCGCCTCCCGAAAAACCCAACGTCACGACAAATCCTCTCCCACCACATAACCAAGCCCCTCCTCCCAACAGAATCAACTTCATCCAAACTGGGGTCGTGTCTTACGATCCCAGTATCTATATCACCCCATCCCACCTACCTAAGCCGGAGGTGATCCTTCCTGTCTGCACTGACTTGTACATGATGGACATCTCCACAACCCGATCTAAGCCAGTGGTGGTGACCACCGAAGATGGGACAGGGCAGATTTCAGAGGAAAGTGGGGTTGTTGAGTCTGAGGTTGAACAGTCTGGGAATCTCGCTGAAGGAGCCTATGATCCAAGTGAATACATCCAGTCAGTGGGCCGGTCTGAGCTGAGTGTGGGGCCGCCAGAAAGAGCAGAATTATGTGTAATACAGGGGGACAGATTTGAACGAGGAACGGATGATCTAACAGCTGTGGGAGAGGACCTTGCCAACCTCCAGTTCTTCAGTGACCAAGAATCAGGGGATGCAGCAATCAACTGGTTCGAATATGAGGAGTCGGTAGAAGTTACCGGATAGTTAGATGATCAACCAGACATCGTAGAATATCGACTGGAACAGGGCCCGGCAGGGGCAAAAGTATCAATGGTGGCCGGAAGGGTCGAGAGTCAGAATACACCGCCGGAGAGCGCCGGCACTAAGAATTTCGCTCAGAATTTGGGCATTGTAAATGCAGGGAGTATTGAACAACCAGCTGTACTGACGCAGTTGGAACAACAAAGATTTGAGGATTCCAAGAGAATCAGAAAAGCTAAGGCCCATGTGGGGGTCGAAGTCTTGTGTGCACAGAACGTAAAATGTCATCGGACATATGGATCAAGGTGTCATAGTACGATCATACCGGAGCCGGACAAGTGTCTGTCGGCTGCCGACGGAATGTGGTGGGAAGACGATGATTTATTTCTTGCCCACACGGATGAGGATTAGGGAAGTAATCAACCAGATGATACTTGGTATATTGACGAGGTCGCTCATATGACAAGAAGTGGGAGGTATTTCAAGCCTCCGCACTTAGACCAACCTGAGGCATCCAGGAAAGACAAGGAAGCTGAGAAACAGAGAGAAACAGATTGAAGAAGAAGCTGTGCTTAAGCAATTAAAGAAGATACAAGCAGACATCTCCATCTGGGGACTGCTTATGGCATCGCGGGTACACAGACATGCCATCCTATCTGCCATGGACAAGGCCAAACTCTCTATAGATGCTACACCAGAGCAGCTGGTTGGGCTGGTCTTTCCGGGAGGAGGTTCCCTGGCATTAACCTTTTCAAACAAAGAACTATCGCCTAAGGCCACAAATCATAACAAACCCCTCTACGTTTCCGTGGAATGTAGAGACAAGTGGATACCGGTGGTACTTGTTGATACCGGGTCCGCCATCAATGTTCCTTGACGAGCAGTATGCAATCGGGTTGAAGCCCGTGGACTTCGTCCCGACTACTCAGGTGATCAGAGCATATGATAATACTAGTAAGGAAGTGATGGGGACTGTCAAAATTCAGACTCAGGTTGGTCCGAGACAACATAACATTGAGTTTCATGTCTTGGACGTTCCCGCAACCTTCAATCTACTCTTGGGGCGGCCGTGGTTGCACCAAGTAAAGACAGTCTCTTCCACTCTACATCAGATGTTGAAATACCCTCACGGGAAGGGGGTGGCTATTGTCTTCGGGAATTCATCAATCCATCCGCCGCCAGAAGTGTCCACACCTATCTTGGAAATCAAGCATGGCACGGAGGATGTTTTCTTATCAGGGTTCACTTTGGCTGAGGCCCAAGTGGTGCAGAATATCATGGCTGTGAATGAGGGAATGTACGTCAGTGCTCAATCCGTCTACCTCATGAACAAGCTACAACATATCCCCGGGATAGGATTAGGAAGGAGCGGCCGGAAAGGCGTTGCAGCATTGGCCGAAGTGCCACACAACCCTCATACCTTTGGCTTGGGTTATCTGCCCACCAAAGAGGACTGGGTGAGGAAGGGAAAAGAAATGGCCGAAAGAGCCAGAGCAAAGCAGGCTGGGAAGCCTTTTGAGTTAATGCATAGGCCCATTCAGGGTACCTTGAACGGACGCTTCGTCCGGGAGGAGGAGGACTTTCCATTTTGCGGCTTCCCAGAGCCATGGCTAAATGCAGAGAAGAAGCGCGTGCCAGGTTTCGAGATCTTCTTCGACCTGCAACTATCCGGGGATGACGTTGCCACAGAGCAGACAGACCCATCAGCTGAGGTTGAGCAGTGTAAGGCAGTGGATCCTGAGGGCACAGAATTTGAAATGGGGGTAGCACTGGCATGTCTACTTTCTGATCCTCCGATCGACCATAAGTGCTTGGGGGATAACTTCTCGGTTTCCATGATTGGGGATGAAACGGCTGCGGGCCTACCAGCGACTATCTTGGATGCATCTATCGCACCCTCTCTCACTTGGCAATACGATGAGGGATTTTTGTCCAGCAGCACCGGGTCAGGTAGTGAGCCGGAATCTGATTCCACCGAGTCTTGTGAGTCGGAATCAGGTTCCAGCCTGACCGAATCTGGTAATCCTGGGGATGATAACCCGGATACCACAGTCCTGTCTAGGTCGTCTTTTTCCTTTTCATTTAAGTCTGTTGTAAATGAATCGGACTATTTGGATGTGCTTAATGAGAATCAAATAACTGTGATTTCTGAGTACTTTTCTGTGCCCTTGATTTATTGCATTAATTCAGACTTTCAAAACTTTGATGAAAACGACGAGGACGAAGTTCCTCCGGTTTTGCAACGTTTAATTGAGCAAGAGTAAGAGAGATTTGTCAAACCTTTAATGGATGAAATCACTACCGTGAACATTGGTACTGTGGAAGACCCGCGGCTGGTCCAGATCGGGTCCACGTTGTCTTCGGAGGAACGCGAGCGCTTAGTCGCTTTATTAAAAGATTTCAAAGATGTTTTCGTGTGGTCCTACGAAGACATGCCTGGAATCGATCCTGAGATTGTACAGCATCGGATCCCCCTTGACCCAGAGGCCCGACCTTTCAAACAGAAACTCAGAAGGATCCGCCCGGACTGGGCTCTCAAGATTAAGGAAGAGGTCACCAAACAAATCGACGCAGACTTCCTGCTGGTATCCGAATACCCGACTTGGTTGGCCAACATTGTTCCAGTGCCGAAGAAATATGGCAGGATCCGAGTATGTGTGGATTTCAAGGATTTGAACAGAGCTAGTCCGAAGGACGACTTTCCCCTACCGCATATCGATGAGTTGGTGGATTTCACAGCAGGGCATGCTTTGCTCTCATTCATGGATGGCTTCTTAGGCTACAACCAGATAGTGATGGCGCCAGAAGACCGGGAAAAGACTGCATTCACCACCCCGTGGGGGACATACTGCTATAGAGTCATGCCATTTGGGTTGAAGAACACTGGAGCTACTAATCAACGGGCCACAACCACAATATTACACGATGTGATCCACAAAGAGGTTGAGGTGTACGTGGATGACATGATTGTCAAATCCAAAGAAAGAGAGGGCCACTACACCGCCTTGCACAAGTTTTTTCAAAGGATCAGGGAATTCCAGTTGCGGCTAAACCCTCAGAAGTGTACATTTGGTGTTACAGCGGGAAAAATGCTAGGGTTTCTGATTACACAAAGGGGTATCGAGGTCGACCCTTTCAAAATCAAGGCCATCTTAGAAATGCCACCACCAAGGACTGAAAAAGAGGTGCGAGGCTTTCTGGGTAAAGTGCAATTCATAAGACGGTTTATCTCAAAATTAACCTTGACTTGTGAACCACTTTTTGGCCTCCTCAAGAAAGGAAAGAAGTTCCAATGGGACGGCCGATGTCAAGCTGTATTTGAACAGATTAAAAAATATTTACAGAACCCGCCCGTGTTGTCACTGCCAGAACCAGGGAAACTATTGATTTTGTATCTGTCAATAACTGAGACTACAATGGGCTGCATGCTTGCACAAGAATCAGAAGACAAGGTGGAGAGAGCCATCTACTATCTAAGCAAAAAGATGCTAGAGTACGAAACCCGTTACACTCCGCTGGAAAAGGCTTGCTTAGCCTTGGTATGGGCTACCAGGAAGCTGCGGCACTACCTGTTAGCTCACTCAGTAATGTTGGTTTCACGACTTGATCCCATCAAATATCTTTTCGAGAAACCAGCACTTACGGGTAGGCTAGCTCGTTGGTTGCTGTTGCTCTCTGAATTTGATCTAAAGTATGTAACACACAAGTCGGTCAAAGGAAGAGCAGTGGCAGAGTTCTTAGCCGACCATCCAGTGGAAGGGGGTGAAGCAGTCGAGTACTTATTCCCAGATGAGGCCATTTTGCATATCGACGACGAAACTTGGACGATGTACTTTGACGGAGCATCAAATCAATACGGGTATGGGATAGGAGTGTTGTTGACAGCACCCGACAATTCCCATATCCCTCTAGCCTTCAATCAGGAGAATGGTCGTTCAGTTCATCATCTGCGGGGGTAAACTATATAAAAGGGGTCATTTGGGAATCCATAAACTGTGCGTTGATGCCGAAGAGTCAAAGCGTCTGATGGAAGCCATCCACGGGGGAGAATGTGGTGCGCACATGAATGGGGTAATGCTGGCACGAAAGATCCTCAGACAGGGTTATTACTAGTCCACCATGGGGGAGGATTGTATCGGTTTTGTCCGGCGATGCCACAAATGTCAGATTCATGCAAATCGCATGAACATTCCGCCGTCAAAGCTGTACAACATGACTTCGCCATGGCCATTTTCAATCTGGGGAATTGATGTAATCGGAGCTGTCACGCCGAAGGAGTCGAATGGGCATGAGTTCATCTTGGTAGCGATAGATTATTTCACAAAGTGGGTTGAGGCCCAATCTTATGCAGTGTGGAAGGCTTCGCACGTCGCAAAATTTATCAAAAACAACATCATCTGTCACTACGGGGTCCCAAACGAAATAATTTTAGACAATGGTTCCCACTTCAAGAAGGAGGTGATTGATTTGTTGGAGAAATACAATGTGGCTTTTCATAAGTCATCTACCTATCAGCCGTAGACCAATGGAGCGGTTGAGGCCGCCAACAAGAATATCAAGCACATACTGCAGAAGATGGTGGAAACCTACCGGATGGCGGATAAGCCGCTCGCTTCGGAGGCTCTTGGACTTCAATTAGAACTTCTACTGGGGCGACTCCGTACTCATTGGTTTATGGGATGGAGGCCATTCTGCCTATTGAGATTGAGGTCCCGTCATTACGAGTATTGGCTGAGTGTCAGATAGCCGAAGCAGATTGGCAGCAAAGCAGATTTGAGGAACTCATGCTCTTCGATGAAAGAAGGCTGAAAGCACTGTACCATATCCAAGGTTATCAACGCAGAATTACCCGGGCTTTCAACAAGAAGGTTAAGTCCAGGAATTTAAAAGAAGGAGATTTGGTGCTCAAGGACAACCGAGCTCCCATCCACGACCCAAGGGGCAAGTTCAGACCCAATTGGACTGGTCCCTACATCATCAAGTCAATCTGGTCAGGTGGAGCTGTGGTTCTGATGGATCTAGATGGCTTGGAGTTCTCACAACCGATCAATATGGACAAGTTGAAGAAATATTACCCTTGAGAGGCTCACTAAGCCGAAAACCCGAAAGGGCGACCTAGGCAAAACTCAGAGCACAGAAAATTTGAAATCATAAAAACTAAGCTCGCAAGGTCGAAAACCCGCAAAGGGCGGCCTTGGCAAAAGTTAGAGCGTAAAAGGAGAGTGAAAATACCCGAGCGAACCTAAGCCTGAACTACGTAAGGCTTGATTCCCATCTTTGGGATACGTAGGCAACTTCATCCGGAAGTTCAGCTATAAACTTTTCCCAGATCAACTTTGTCCATTTTGATCATCTCAGTCATCTTTTTCTATCAGCATTTATCGCAATCTCCGGTACAGTGCTATTCAGACTAAGGGCAACTTTCTGTTGCCACACAGTGCCGCAGTACCGTTCAGACTAGGGGCAACTTTCCAGTTGCTAGGATTTGGGGTTGTTGTAGACGTCCCCGAACACCCCGGAAGGGTTAAGTCCCGTTCCGTTCATATTGGGGTCACTACAGTTCAAGGACTCGATTTTGTTGTCACGGTTCTTAATCTTGAACCAAAGAGTCCAAATCCAGCAAATCGATTTTGAAAACAGATTTTTTGAAAAGAAGTGCCGAACATGGACTGCTTTGCCAGATACAGAGTCGCCACCTAAATATTTTTTTAATGGGAAATTTAGGAAACCCTGACTCGGTGCCAAAGGCCACGTATCCGTCATCACCAAAGTTGCCTCGGCTCAGGAACTTGGGTACGATTGGGGAAGGTCACCTCGTGAGCACCCCCGCTCCCCCGGTCAAAGACCGGCCTCTACTAACCATGATATCTGATTTTGAAAGCATTGTGCGTTCTTATTCCGGTTATTAGCCTAGGTTACTATGTGATGTGCACAGCATACAAGTATAGACTGAGTCACCTGAATTGGAACAAAACATTTCATGTTTGTTTGTTTGAAAATGGTTTGATGGTGCTACCCGCAAGTAGGCTAAGACATGGATTTGCCACCCTCGGATGGGCTTAGAAAACAATGGTTTTGCCACTATCTAGTGGGCTTAAAACAAACATTTGATGAATTGTTCCAATCCAAATAACCCAACCTCCACCCACAGGCATTCAAGGCAGTTATATCACATAAGCAGTTAGCCTCACGGTAAGCATGCTATTTATGGCAGTCACTCACACGCATGCAAGGATGCTAAAGCATAAAACTCACCGAGTACTCCAAGCCAAAACAGAAACTATATTAGAAATCATGCATGATCCTAAGTATACAGAAATGCCTAATGCAACACATGCAAAAATGCAAACTATAGCAGGTTGGCTATTCTAAACATGGCATATGGAATGCTACAGCTAACATGTATTCAACTTGGAATTGAAATACAAATGCAGTTAGTATGAGGCGCCGAGCTCGGTGCATGTAAAACAGATGAATGAATGCAAACATGCTATCATACTGTATGCTAATTGAAATATGCCCTAATCTAACCATCATAAGTAGGTAAATGAAAGGGAAGAAAGACATGGGATTGGAAGACATACATCACACTCACCCACACTTATTACAATTTTGCCCTCGCATAGAGGATCCGAATAAATATACAGTCCTGAATAAAAGAATAGTATAGTCCAAATAATGTACAAATTCCTAATTAATTAACAAATTAACTAAGAAAGCTGTAAAACTGGCATGCAAGCCAGGGACTACCTTGATTCCGTTCCGGGTGATGAATGATGCATGTTCGGGTTGCCTTTGTACGGAAATCCATGACGATGCCCCAATTAGCCTCTGTTTGCACCTGTTCTTGAAATGCGTGCCGAGCTCCAAAAAGTTACTGATTCTTCATTTTGCTGCAACAGAGAGCAGGAAATGGGCATGGCAATGTATTTTCACAAATGTATGCATGTCTCAATCCTCGTGCCACCAATCACGCATATCGATGCATGATGGCCGAGGAGTCGAATTGCACAACTCAATATGAAATGAATGCACATGAAAACACAACAAGACCTAACTCCATCATGAATGATCCGAAGTGTCGGTGACTGGGGAATTGAGACACGTTCCGTCACTCGGAGTACGGAACGTACCTCATTTCCCATGCACGGGCTAACTCCTATCCCGAACACAATGCAATATGCATGATATGCATGAAATGCAACTAAGATACAACCTAACATGCGCAAGGCTATGAAATGGCATATACAATGCACGAGGAAACATGGCATACACAATGCGCTAATATACAACCTAGCATACACAATGCACTAACATACAACCTAGCATACACAATGCTATGGAATGGCATACACGATGCACGAGATAATATGGCATACACAATGCACTAACATACAACCTAGCATACACAATGCTATGGAATGAAATGGCATACACAATGCAATGTGGACTTACACTAACATGAGAGGACCTTAGCCACACTCACATGAGAGGCCATAATGATGAAAATGAGACAACTCGAGATGCGTGCATGCGTGCACGTAAACCAAGAACCGAACCTACGGCACGGAATGCCACTCTAACAAGACATGGCAAAACACAAAAAATGGCATACTATCATGCAAAAATCAGAGGTAAAATGAGATGCAAAACAGCCCCGAAACCCGGTAAAATGAAACCCGATGCATGAAACGAGTCCCGAAACACGGGTTTTGGCGCATGAAATGGCCTATAACTATACAATGCATACATAATTTGAATATGAAATAAAAAGACAGAAGCAAGGAAGCCCTGAGAAAAAGAATTTTTACAGTTTAGAGTGAGGCCAAACAGTGGGCCCAGGTAGGGCTAAATTAGCATACAAAAATGGCTCCGCAAGGGAGGTAATGAAGCAAGTCACAAATTCTGGCCCCAAACAGAGAAGGGGCCTTCTAAAATATTGAAGAGGGGCCAAAAATATGATGTTTTACAGTTTATGACAGGTCCCAAAAACAGATACAAATATGCCAAAGATCTCATGCAAGAAATGAGCCAACCAAGGGGCAAAGAAGCAAGTAGTGGCTGGAGGCCTCAAACAAGTGATGGCCCTTTGACAATGTTTAAGAGGGACCCAAAATATGGCTTTTTACAGTTTAGCACCAGCCCCAAAACAGTATACAAATATGCTCAAAATATCATGCAAAATGAGGCCACCAAGAGGGCTATAACATGAAGTATACAAAGGGTATCTCAAACAGACATAGACCCTTAATGAAAAATGAAGAGGGGGTCAAAATAGGGCCATTTTTAGTTTGGACCAAAGTCCAAAAACAGATACAAAATAGGCTAATAAATCATGCAAAAATGGGGACCAAAGAGGGGTACAATGGCAAGTGATACATGGAGGTCCCAAACAGTGGTGATACCTTCTTCAATGTTGAAGAAAGGATCAAAATAAGTCTATCTACAGTTTACATCATGCTCCAAAACAGATTACACATGGGCCAAAAATACTATGCAAAATTATGGCATACAAAGGGGTAATGAAGCAAGTGCAAAATGGGGGTCCCAAACAGGGTAATACCCTTAATGAAAGATGAAATAGAGCTTAAAAAAATTCCACTTTCAGTTTTGGTCGGATCTCAAAACAGCAAGCAAAAGGGGCTAAGAAATGATACAAAAATGAGCACAAAAGAGGAAGAAATCAACTCACCCTTGTAGACCAACTCTTGGAAACTTCTTGGACCAAGTTTGGGTGCTCCTCAGCTCTGGAAAGCAGCTCCAAGTGGCTAGAATGGAGGTGGTGGTGTGGTGCTAGGTGGTGGTGTAGAAATGGGTGTAAGAGCTTAAGGGTTTTGAGGCTTAGAGTAGAGAGAGAGGGAGAATTGATGCAAGGCTCTCAAAACAAATTTTGTAACCCTAAAATCTGAAGGGGAGGGGCTGTATATATAAGAAAAAGGGGTGGAAAAGAGGGGGGAAAAAAAGGGGGGAAAACAAACCAAGTTTCCCCCCAAAATGGCCAAACCCTCGGACATGGGTGTAGTGGAAAACAAAATTCACTTCTAGGACACACTTGGGGAGGGGGACATGGCCGGCTAGTTTAAAAGGGAAAAATATTCATTTCACCAAATAGGTGGCTGGCCAGCCAGATTTTCTGGCCGGCGAGCTACTTTCAGGACAAAAAAAAAGGGCTACCGATAAGAAAAGTGTCCGGTGGGTAATTGGGAAGTCCAATGGTGGCCATTCAAGTGTCCAAATTGAATCCCCGGAAGTTAGCTTTCCAATGGCGCAAACCTTGCATTAAAATTCCTTCTGTGGAAAGAGTTATGCCAGTTTCCGTAAAGACGCGCAGATTTCGGTCCAACCGGAGTGATGCCCTACTTCAATCAACCATATCTCCCCCGTCCGGAATTGAATTTAGGAGATTTTTGAGTGAAAAATCAAGCCCCTGGAGTAAGTTTTCCAATGGTGGTGGCCTCATAGTTTGATTCCAAGTATCCAAATGAATAGACCCGATTCGGCGAGGGTTGCTCAACTTTCTTTTAACGGTTCATGCCCATTTTCTCCCCCGACTGGATTTCTTCCCTCTTCTCTTCTTTTCTTCAACTTCAAATCCATAAGTAAGGTGTTTTGAAATATTTTTCAAAGATTTCATCTCTCTTTCATTCATTTCCACTTTGTCCTTGCTCGGTTTACTGAAAAGCGCAATTTTTGACAAAATGCGAGCCTCGGAACATCGCAGAAACTTTATTTCAAAAATGTTTTGAAAGAGAGGGTTTTAAGTCTAAAATCTTTTGATCGAGATCGTTCTGGTCCAGAACAGGGGTATGAAGTTGAGATTTGACTCTCTCTTTGCCGAAGAAATTGAACCTTTGCCCTGCACACCTTTCTCCACCATGTAAATCATCAGTCGCGTCGAAGTCTTCTGGACGGTCAAAAATGGGGTGTCTACAATTGTGCATCTCAGTGACCGCCTAACCACCTCCGTTTGCTCCGATTTTTGGCATGCATCTTATTTACTTCCTTTTAAGGGACACTGAGGTCCGAGAGACCAACTTCGTGGTCGAACACCACTCCCGGTGCCTGTAGACACCCCATTTTTGACCGTCCTCAAGACTTGGACGTCACCGCTTGAACACTCGGTGATTATCCTTGTTCGTGTTCGTTTGGAGTTCCCGGAGTTCTCGGCTACGCGCCTTGCCTCAAGACCTCCGAACTTGACCGTTTTGTGTCTGGTTTTGCACCAAACACTTGTGCTTTGCCTTTGAGGGGCAGGGAATGCCTTCTGAGGCATCCCCACATACCACCGGCTGTGGCTAGAGGCCACCGGCTGGTTGGTGTTGCCATCGGCACTATATTGTGCCGATCGGCACTATTTTGTACCGGCCGGCACTCTTTTTGGCAAAATGACCATTTTGCCCTGCCGACTGCTTTACAGCTGCTTTATGAGATATTTTTAGACAGCTGTTTAGCTCTTGTTTCCCCTCCATACACGTGTATGGAGGGATGAGCCCTTGGATGACTTAGTTTGTAAGTCTTTGTTGCCTATAAGGAGAAGGCTCTTCTCTTGGCTCTAGGGTTAGTAAATTTAGAGAGTTAGAGAGAAAAAGAGAGAGAGAAGCTCTGGTTTTTCTAGGGTTTGAGTTGCATACACCTTCTATCTCTATCCTTCTCTTGTGTGTCTAGGTGTTTTGTGCCTTACTATTGCACACAAACACCTAGTGTTTCACCTTCTCCTTGCAACTGAGGTTCTAAGGGCTGGTTTTTGAAGTTTTTGACAGATTTTGAGCCTAAGGAAGCATCAACTACATCTTTGTCAAAGAGGTCAACAAGGGTGAGACACTAACTCTCTTTTTACCCCATTTTTGTACCTTATTTTTACCTAGTTTAGAACTGTTTTTGTGCTTAGTATATAACACATAAAAGTTCTGTTTTTTAAGCCTCTTTATTGTTCATTAAGAGTGTTTTGTGGTTTGAGTAAGTTTGACCACCCTTAGGCCTTGAAAAGGCCACTTTTTGTGCTATTTTGTGGGAAATCCGAGACTTTGGTGTTAGGATCTCTTCACCACTAAAATCTTGAGGGATTTCAGTGGTGAAGAGCATGCCTTAGAGTCTCAAGAAGGAGAGAGCCACCCCCTCTCCTTGATGTCCTTGAAAAGGGCAAGTTTTGCTTCCTTATGGAGCTTCATGCTTGAGTGTGTGTTGAGCATGTTTGACTTATTTTCCATGCTTATATTGCCATGTTATAACACAATTTCAAGTTGGTTTTAGCACTCCTTGCATGTTTTGCATGGTTGCTTTGTAATGCCTTGTATCGCCTTAACTTGCTCTAGGTTTGTATGCCTTCATTTCTAGCATGTTTTAGGCCTAGATCCATGAAGCTTGTATGCTCATTTTGCCATGATCTAGCTCTGTCCATAGCCATTTGGGTCGATCTCATCATGCATTACATAGCTCCCTTGCATTTGGCTTGTTAGCCTTAAGAGCATGAATATGTGGCATGTCTTGCTTGCATTGTTTTTGGTGGTTTGGAACCCCCTAGCATGCTATTTCAGACCTTATGATGTGCTTATATGCTTGCCTTAGTGGCTTCTTTAATGCTTTAAAGGCATGTGTTAAATGCTCCATGTTTTCGTCATGATTGTGTGCCTTTGTGCTTGAGTCTCTTAGATGCCATCTAGGTGCTCCTTAGGCTTTGTTTAAGTCTGCTTGCGACCTGTTTTGAGTCCCCTTGGCCTTGTGAGGCTTGGTGGACTTGACCTTAGTATAAGCCTCCATGGCTTGCTTCAAGTACTTGGACCTATTGTTGCATACTTGGCTTGCTTTGTTGCATGATTTGGCATCATGTTTTGTGCGATTTTCAGAGCTTTATATGCATGTCAATTGTCCATGCTCAACTCATTTCAAGTGTGCTTGGATGTTGTTTGTTTTGCTTAAGTGTTGGCACCTTAACATGTGTGTGTGTGCATATGTGTTTGGCCCCCATAACTTAGCATTTGGCCACTGATTTTGGGCCCTTTTGGAGCTGCCTAGATCATGCCTAAGCCCATCCTCCATGTGGTTTGCATGCTTGCCTCGTGTGCTTACTTAGGTTTGCATTGTATTGCCATATTGCATGCTAGTTGCCATGTCTAGGAGTGCATCACATTGGCATGCATGTTAGGCCTCTTGACCAAGTCATGATAGAGGTTTAACACCCTTGTTTGCTTGTTTGCATTGCACGCATTTGAAATCAAAGTTGTATTCTTGATCCTTGGGCCATCATGCATGGAAATGCGTGATTGGTGGTCCGAGAACCAAGGCACACCTTCCTTTGAGTCACTAACATGATAAGGATTGTGTTTAGTGCATACATGCTTTGAATTACATTGCCATGCAAGTTGTTGCCCTCTGTTCTTTGTGAGTTGCGAGTTTTGCGGGCATTTTGTGCCGGCAAGCCTTTGTTTAGTGCCGTGATAAATTTTCACCCGATAGCTCCATTTAGTGCCGGTGGCCGCATCCTTTACCCGGTGGTGTTCTGCTATCGACGGATATCCCCAGCAGTGCCCAAGGAAGTGTTTCTGAGACTTTGGCAGCCTTCAGAGGAGGGTAGCGAGGAAAAGCGAGGCACACTTGCATGACAAGGCGATTCAGAGCAAGTCCGGGCTTGACGATTTGAGCCCTCTCCCTGAGGCATTTATTGTTTAATTAGATTAATTATTTATTTAATTAATTTAGTTAATTTGTAATAATTAATTAGCTTGCGTAGTTAATTAGTTATTCGGTTTTGTATATTCTTTCGGTCCCTCCGAGCGAGGGCAAATTTGTAATAAGTGTGTGTGAGTGGGTGTATGTCTTCCAATCCCCATTTCTTTCTATCCCTTTTATTTACCCGCTTTCGATGGTAGATTAGGGCATACTTATTTTAGCATACCTTATGCAATGCATGCGTGCATCCATGCATTTGTTTACATGCATCTGTTTACATGCATCGGGCTCGGTACATCACGCTAACTACATTGTATTCCAATTTCCAAATTGAATACGTGCTATTTGTAGCATTCCATATGCCATGCTTAGGACAGCCGAGCCTGTTTAGATTACACCATTGCTTGTGTTGCATTAGCCACTTAACATGAACTAGGATCATGCATATGATTACTAACTGGTTTCTGTTTTGGCTTGGAGTACTAAGTTAGCTTTTACGCTTTAGCATATCGCATGCGTGTGAATGTTTGCCATGACAGTATGATTGCCATGCAGCTAAATGCTTATATGTTATAAACTGTTTGAATGCCTGTGGGTGGAGGTTCGATTGCTTGAGTTGGAATAACTCGTTGAAATCCGTATTTTAGCCTACTTGCGAGTAGCAATTTCAAACTATTTTCAAAACGAACGGATATGCAATGTTTATTTCCAAATTAGGCAATCTAGTCTATACTTGTTTGCTGCGCGCATAACATAGTAATTCTAGCTTAATAATTGGAATAAGAGCACATGATGTTTTCAAAAACGGATATCACGGTTAGTAGAGGCCGATCTTCGGACCGGGCGAAAGGGGGTGCTCATAGCTGACCTTCCCCGATCGTACCCAAGCTCCCGAGCCAAGACCACTTTGGTGATGACGGACACGTGGCCTTCGGCACCGAGTCAGGGTTTCCTAAATTTCTCATTTTAAAAATATTTAGGTGGCGACTATGTCCGCAAGCGATCCATGTTTGGCACTACTTTTCAAAATCTATTTTTTCTTCAAAACGATTTGCCGGATTTGGACTCTTTGGTTCAAGATTAAGAACCGTGACACAAAAATCGAGTCCAAACTGTAGCGAGGTCCCCCGCGGGCATGTTACAGTGCCTAACAGTCAGTTTTCGAGGCCTCGAACTGCGCGTTTCGGCCCCCGAACCTTCATTTTGCATCAGTTTTCGTTCATTTTTGGCAGGGACCTCTGTTTCATCACTAGGAAGGTCGTAGAAGGGTGGGAGGCCAGTAATTGTTTTAACAACCAGTTATATTCCTTCATCGCCCTCCGTCGCCCGTTTTCTCTCACTTCAAAGCCAATGTTGACCACCCTTGGGCCATTTTCTTGCACCCTAAACCCCATATTTGTGATGTACACATCTGGGAGGCCCCCCAATATTTGGTGGCCGGCCAGTAATTGCTTTTGAACCTTTTGAACCCTTTTGAAAAGTGGATTGTTCTCTCTCCTGGTTCACTGTTTCCAATTTTTGACCACAGGGTTGTGTTGAGAACACATGGGAGGCCACCAATCTGTGGTGGCCGGCCACTAATTACACTTGGCCTTTTTGACCCCTAGCCGGCCGGCCATGGGGAGAGCCGGCCGGCCACCTGCAAATTCAATACCTGGCCGGCCAGAATCCTTGCAATTGGTACATTACAAAAATACACTTTTCTTCCCCCCAGATTCTGTATCTAGGGGGCCAACTTTTGGGGGGAAACTTGGATTGTTTTCCCCCCCTTTTTTCTCCCTCTTTTATCTCCCTTTTGCCTACATATATAGCAGCTCCAGCCCCCTTGCAAAGGGTTAGAAAAATTCCCTTTGAGCCATATATTGCACCCCCCTCTCTCCCTCACTTCAAGCACTCAAACATCCAAGTCCTACACCCCATTTCCACACCACCACCTAGCACCACACCACCACCTCCATTCCAGCAGCTACGGGGGCCTTCTCAGAGGCTAGGAGGCAGCATTTCTTGGTCCAAAGGCAGCCAAAGACTTGGTCTACAAGGGTGAGCAACATTTCCCTCTTTTCTAGCTCATTTTTGCAAGTTTTCTTAGCCCTTCTTGCTTGTATATTTGAGCTCCAGCCATAACTGAAAGTAGCATTTTTTTGAGCTCTATTTCATCTTTCATTAAGGGCCTCTCACTGTTTGAGGCCCCCATTTTGCACTTGCTTCATTATCCCTCTTGTATGCCTATTTCTTGTGTAGCATTTTAGGCCTGTGTATAATCTGTTTTGAAGCATGATGTAAACTGTAAATAGGATTATTTTGAGCCTTTATTCAACATTTTAGAAGGGCTCATCATTGTTTGAATCCTCCATGTGCCACTTGCTTTGATATCCATCTTTTGGTCCCATTTTTGCATGATTTATTAGCCTATTGTGCTTCTGTTTTTGGACTTTGGTCCGAACTGAAAAGGGTCTTATTTTGACCCCCTATTCATGTTTCATTAAGGACCTATTACTGTTTGGAGCATATTTTGTATACTTTGTGTTATAACCTCTTTTTAGGCCTTATTTTGCATAGCATTTTGAGCATACTTGTATACTGTTTTGGCTCTGATAACAAACTGTAAAAGGTCATATTTTAGGTCCCTCTTCAACTTTGTTGAAGGAACTTCACCTGTTTGGGGCAAGCATGCATTACTTGCTTCTTTATCCTCTTTTAGGCCCACTTTTTGCATGAGAATTTTTCCATACTTGTGTCTGTTTTTGTGGCTTGTGGTAAACTATAAAACATCATATTTTGAGCCCCTGTTGAACATTGTAGAAGGTTCCTCCTCTGTTTAGGGTCAGCAGCTTGCACTTGCTTAATTATCTTGCTTTCGGGGCTGTTTTTGCATGCTAGTTTAGCCCCATTTGTGTTTGCTGTTTGGCTTTAATTAGAATTGTAAAGATGTTTATTTTTGGGATTTCTTGACTTTTTCTTCACATTCCATGTTCAAATAATTCATGCATTGCATAGTTATAGGTCATTCCGTGTGCCTAATTTCATGTTTCGGGACCTATTCCATGCATCGGGTACCATTTTGTCATCTTTCGGGGCTGTTTTGCATCATTTATTGCCTCTGAAAATTGCATGCTAATATGCCATATTCCATGTTTTGCCATGTCTTGTTAGAGTGGCATTCGGTGCCTTAGGATCGGTCCTCAGTTTGCGTGCACGCATTTCAAGTGTCTCATTTTCATCTAATGGCCTCTTATGTGAGTGTGGCTGAGGTCCGCTTGTGTCAGTATAAGTCCATGTTGCATTGCGTATGCCATTTCATTCCATAGCGTCGTGTATGCTAGGTTGTATGTTAGTGCATTGTGTATGCCATGTTACCTCGGGCATTGTGTATGCCATTCCATAACATTGCGCATGTTAGGTTGTATCTTAGTTGCATTCATGCATACCATGCATATTGCATTGTGTTCGGGATTAGGAGTTTGCCTGGGCACGAGAAACGAGGTGCGTTTCGTACTCCGAGTGACGGAACGTGTCTCAATTCCCCAGTCACCGACACTCCAGATCATCCATGATGAAGTTAGATTTTGTTGTGTTTTCATGTGCATTCATCCCATATTGAATTGTGCAATTCGACTCCTCGGCCATCATGCATCGAGATGCGTGATTGATGGCACGAGGATGGAGGCATGCATACATTCGTGAAAATGCATTGCCATGCCCCTTTTCTGCTCTCTGTTGCAGCAAATCAAGAATCAGCAGTCTTCCAGGGCTTGGCGCGCTTTCCAAAAAACTATTGCAAAACAGAGGCTAATTGGGGCATCACAGTGGATTTCCGCGCGAAGGCAACCCGGACATGCATCATTCATCATCTGAAGAAGAGTCAAGGCAGTCCCTGGCTTGCATGCCAGTTTATTGTTTTCTTAGTTAATTTGTTAATTAATTAGGAATTTGTACATATTTTGGACTGTACTATTCGGGACTGTATATTATTCTTTTGGACCCTCTATGCGAGGGCAATGTTGTAATAAGTGTGCGTGAGTGTGATGTATGTCTTCCAACCCCACGTCTTTCTTCCCTTTTATTTACCTGTTTATGATGGTTAGATTAGGGCATGTTTCGATTAGCATACAGTATGATAGCATGTTTGCATTCATTCATCTGTCTTGCATGCACCGGGCTCGGCGCATCATACTAACTGCATTTGTATTTCAATTCCAAATTGAATACTTGATAGCTGTTGCATCTCATATACCATGTTTAGAATAGCCGAGCCTGCTATAGTTGCATTTTTTCATGTGTTGCATTAGGTATTTCTGTATAGTTAGGATCATGCATGATTTCTAATCGGTTTCTGTTTTGGCTTGGAGTACTCGGTGAGTTTTATGCTTCAGCATCCTTGCATGCGTGTGAGTGACTGCCATGAATAGCATGCTTACCATGAGGCTAATTTCTTATGTGATATAACTGCCTGAATGCCTGTGGGTGAAGGTTGGGTTATTTGGATTGGAACAATTCATTAATTGTGAGTTTTAAGCCCACTAGATAATGGCAAAATCATGTTCTCTAAAGCCCACCCGAGGGTGGCAAATCCACATCTTAGCCTACCTGCGGGTAGCACCATCAAACCATTTTTAGACAAACAAACATGAAATGTTTTGTTCCAATTCAGGCGACCCAGTCTATACTTGTATGCTGTGCGCATCACATAGTAAATCTAGGCTAATAACCAGAATAAGAATGCACAATGTTTTCAAAATTAGATATCATGGTTAGTAGAGGCCGATCTTTGATCGGGTGAGCGGGGGTGCTCACGAAGTGACCTTCCCCAATCGTACCCAAGTTCCCAAGCCGAGGCAACTTTGGTGATGACAGACACATGGCCTTAGGCAACGAGTCAGGGTTTCCTAAATTTCCCAAAATAAAATATTTAGGTGGCGACTTTGTATCTGGCAAAGCAGTCCATGTTTGGCACTTTTTTCTAAAAATCTGTTTTCTCAAAACGATTTTGCCGAACTTGGACTCTTTGGTTCAGATTAAGAACCGTGACACGAATCGAGTCCGAGCTGTAGCGAGGACCCCCTGCGGGCCTGTCTGCATAAACCTGCAACTCTTGGACCAAATTTATGAGCTTTCAACCTCTGGAAATCAGCTTCAAGGGGCTGGAATGGAGTGTGGGGGTGTGGTGCTATGGGTTGGTGTATAAAATGACCAAGAAACTAAGGTTTTGGAGCTGGATAAGAGAGAGAGGGAGGATTGTATGTAATAGCTCTAAACAAATTTTGTAACCCTTCAAAATGGAGCTGGGGGCTGGCTTTATAGAGGAGAGGCCAAGGGAAAAGGCGGGGGGGGGGGGGGGAAACCAAATTCAAATTTTCCCCTCAAAAGGGAGACCCTCGGACAGTGGATCAAGTGGAAAATAGCTGACACAGTTGGAATACACTCACGGAGACAAAAATGGCCGACCAGGTGCAAAAGGTTCAGGTGGCCGGCCGGCCACCTCCCCTGGTCGGCCAGCCAATTCAAAAGGTTCAGGTGGCCGGCCGGCCACTTTACCTGGTCGGCCGACCAGGTCAAAAAGGTCAAAGGTGGCCGGCCATCTCCTAGGATGAAGCCCTAGAATTTAGCTTTCCAATGCCATAAACCTTGCATTAAAATTTCTCCTGTGGAAAAAGTTTTGCCAGTTTTGGTGAAGCCGCACAAATTCGGTCCAACCGGATTGATCCCCTACTTCAACCAATCATATCTCCCCCGCCCGGACTTGTCCTTAGGAGATTATTGACTGTAAAATGAAGCCCCGGAAGTAATATTTCCAATGGTGGTGGCCTCATATCTTAATTCCTTTTGTGCAAAGAGTTATGCTCGTTTCGGTGAAGCCGCGCAGATGTTTTCCTCCTTCCCGGATTCATGCTGAATCACTTTTGACCAAAAAAGCTGGTTTTTCAGAAAAATTGCTGGCCTCCCACTCTCCTACAACCTTTCTAGCGATGAAAATAAGGTCTCCACCAAAAATGAACCAAGACGGATGCAAAATGGAGGTTCGGGGGCCGAAACACGCAATTTGGGGCCCCGAAAACAAGCTATTAGGCACCGGAAGTGGCGTTCGACCATGAAGTTGGTCTCTCAGACCACAGTGTCCCTCAAAAGGGAGGAAATAAGGTGTATGCCAAAAACTGGAGCAAACGAAGGTGGTTAAGCGATCCTGAACCGAGGCACACGACTGATGGCTCCGAAAATCGGGAACCGGGCGCCAAACGGGAAAAAAGGCCTACGACCATGAAACGTGGCCTACGGCCACTGAGAGATGATCTACGAGACCTCTCCCTCCCTTTGGGAAGAGAAAATGGAGAAAACGGGACCTGGTTCGCAAATCGAGGCAAGGTACAAAAGAGTCCGGAAGTCTGGAGGCAAGGCTCGCAGCCGTGACTTCGCAACTTCAGAACGAGCACAATATGCAACATCACCGAGCGCTCAGTTGGTGACGTCTAAGTCTTAAGGTCGGTCAAAAATGGGGTGTCTACAGTTGCCCCTCTTTGACAGAACTCGAAAGTCATAAGTGACAGGAGTGAATGTCAAAGCCCAGAGACGACCCATTTTTGACAAGGCCGAAAACATACTAGATAACAAAGGAATGTGCCCGCAGGCAGGGGGAAAAAAGCAAAGCGATATGCACAAAGCCGAATGTAACTCATGATCTTGCGAAGCAGCAAGTTGTAACGAAGCAAATATTCACAATAAATGTGACAGTTTTAAGCGGGAAGGCAGATCAAACTACATTTCATGCAGTTATGATGTAAGAAGATTATGCAATCTTAGCGAGCATGTGTGATAGATACACAAAAGTGAAGAGAGTGTGATGGATACACTATATGAATAAAGTGTGATTGATACACTAAGTGAAGCAAAGTGTGATAGATACACAAAGCGAAACGAGTGTGATGGACACAGTAAGCAAATGTGTGATAGATACACTAAGCGAATCGTGTGTGATGGATACACAAAGTGAACGCGTGATAGATAATAAAGTGAGCATAGTGTAATAGATACACAAAGTGAGCATAGTATGATAGATACACAAAGCAAAGCAAGTGTGATGGATACACTATATGAAGCAAAGTATGATGGATATACAAAAAGTGAACGCAAAGTGTGATAGATGCACTGTGCGAATAGAGTGTGATTGATATACTAAAAGTGAACACAAAGTGTGATAGATGCACTGTGTGAACAAAGTGTGATTGATACACTAAAAGCGAACACAAAGTGTGATAGATGCACTAAGTGAACAGAGTGCGATTGATACACTAAAGGTGAACACAAAGTGTGATAGATGCACTATGTGAACAGAGTGTGATTGATACACTAAAGGTGAACACAAAGTGTGATAGATGCACTATGTGAACAGAGTGTGATTGATACACTAAAAGTGAACACAAAGTGTGATAGATGCACTAAGTGAACAGAGTGTGATTCATACACTAAAGGTGAACACAAAGTGTGATAGATGCACTATGTGAACAGAGTGTGATTGATACACTAAAAGCGAACACAAAGTGTGATAGATGCACTAACTGAATAGAGTATGATAGATGAAGTGTGATGGATACATTAAAGGTAATGAAGTGTGATGGATATGCTAAAGTGAACAGAGTGAATATGTGCATGATAGATACACAAAATGAGGATGTGTGTAACAGATACAGAAAATGGAAATGTGTGTGATAGATACAGAAAATGAAATAAGTGTTATTGATACACTAAGTGAAGAGAGTGTGATTGATACACTAAATAAATAAAGTGTGATTGATACACTAAGCGAAAATGTGTGATTGATACACTAAGTGGATGAAGTGTGATTGATACACTAAGTGGATGAAGCGTGATTGATACACTAAATGAATGAAATGTGATTGATACACTAAATAAATGATCTCAAATGGAACTTCTTTGAATGAACTGTACATACAATATCGTGCACGAATGAGAAAGAAACTTGAGAGGTTCAATGCAATACAATGCATAATGCAATAAACAAGCATAGCGGCACTTTAGAAAGCACCTCATGGGGTGAGTGGCGATGAACCGCTCTACTCTGACGGGGATCTCCCATCGTGCTTTTCGAACACTTACCTTCAACTCGCAATACAAAGGCTCTGAAATACTGACAATGGTTCTTCACGTAGAACACTTTGGATGCTGCCTTTCTTCCTGATCATATTCACAACTTTCCCTATTCTCTAACGGGGTGACAGACTAGGTTGGTTCAGTATCTAGAATTGAGGTGCATACACGCTATCTCAACCTATGGGGCTTCCATACAGATTTCAAGCCGAGGACACGCCCCTGGGTATTTAAACCAGACTTTAGTCCCGGAAATCCCGAACCTTTACGTTCTAGGCCTCAGCCATTCGAACTCTAGTTTCCACCGTCGCAGTTGGTCTCCTAGGAACTCATTGCAAACACAGCCAAGATGTCCCTGGCATGAAATGGTACTCGAGGAGAGCACTTCTGATTTGCCATTTTGGCTTGAAGCAGACTTGATCTTGAGCTTGAGGTAGAGGCACACTCATACTCCGGAGCATTGGCAAGACTTGAAGAGGTACACACAGAATATAGTCTCGAAACTTACCGAAGTTGAAACAAACTCAGATATCCGACATTTTCCTCTTTGGCTTTTGCTTTGCAGTCCGGAACCATTATAGCTTCAAATAGGTCCTGGTTTTACTGTTCTCATGTGACCTGGGTTGAACCCTGCGATTTTACGAAAGAACAAATCTTGTTTTGCACAGATGTGGAGAATGGCACAGCACTCGGAACGCAAAACGATTTTATTTTTGAAATTGAGAGATGAGTTCTTGACCAAGGTATTGAGCCTACAACTGAACACAGCGCATTATGACTCAACAACGGAAAACAAAAGGTAAACAACTTAAACACATCGAGTAACACTCGAAACGACTCAAAACAAGAATCAAAATAAAACAAAAAGACACGACACGCAGACATGCACAGGGGGCTTGTTTCTCTGGGTATTATTTCCCACCCTTTCTAATTTGTGATTCTCACATCACTCGGTCCTCAGGCTCTGTTTTTCTCTCAAAACCCTTTCCTCGCTTTTCCTCTCAGGGCACATCTCTCTATTCTTTAATCTCTCATTTTTCATCCCTCCCCAGGGTGGTTGATGGATAAACAGGAAGTTGCGGGCTCTTGCCCCTAGCATTCTACTAGATGCTTTTTTCTTCTGCCCATGACAGTGAACTTTCTCCACAGAGGAGTTGTGATGTGGTTGGATGTGCAGCAGATCTGCAATTGACATCGGTTGACGATGCTCTACTAGGGAGTTTGGACGCGATCAGATCTGTCCAGATAACGGAATGGAATATCCTGCCCCATTCTAGTTCGTGCTTCGCACTTGGCTTGATAACTCGCTGTTTGGAGGGTGATAGACCTTTTAGCCCTTTTGCGGTTAGCTTCAGTGGTGCCCTTTTCTGACAGGTAGAGTGCCCTTCTTGGTAAGTATGGTGCCCTTTCTAGCAAGTATTTTGACCAAGGGGAAAAGACAGAACACCTGACTCAACTGTGCCCCTAGTTCATCATTTAGACCATTTTTGTTTTGGTTTTTTCTACTAAAACAATTTTGACCAATAAGAGAGTTAGATTAACATGCTTGTTCAATTTTTGATTTAAAATCATGCAAGTCAAGCTGTGAGCATTGAAAATTTTCCTGTTTTAGGTCCAAAAAATGGTTCAGTTTTGAAAAAATGGAATAATTTTCGAGAGAATTAGTCAACCTCAGTAAAAATTCTCAAAAAATATTTTCGCAAACAACCACTGCTCAATGAGCACGGAACCTACTCTTGAGATGCACAACCTCAGATCTGAAGGAAAATTGCCCCTTGCTTGGAGGACACTGTATGGCAACGGAAAGTTGCCCCTTGTTTGAACGGCACCGCAGCACATTGAATGGCAACGGAAAGTTGCCCCTTGTTTGAATGGCACCACAACGCATTGTAGTCAGTCCTCAGAGTGACGAACACAACCAAATTCTCAGATGCAGAGAAGTCACTGGTGGTCAAAACCATTACATGGACACAATCGATTTGGAAGTGTTTATGGCTGGACTTCAGAATGAAGTTGCCTACGTATCCCAAAGATGGGAATCAAGCCTTACGCAGTTCGGGGTTAAGGTACACTTGGGTATTTAACCTCTCCTTTTTATGCTCTAACTTTTGCCAAGGCACCTGTTGCGGGTTTTCAACCTTGCGAGCTTTGTTTTTCTTCTTTTCGATTCTTCTTTTTTTTTTTTCTTTTTTTTGCATTTTCTTCATTTTTCTTTTTTTTCTTTTTTTTTTCATCCTTTGCATTTTTCTTTTTGTTCTTTTTGTTCTTTTTCTTGCTCTAACTTTTGCCTGGGTCATCCTTCCGGGTTTTCGGCCCAGCGAGCCTCTCAAGGGTAAAAGTGAACAAGTCCATGCCGAATGGTTCTAAGACTCCGAAATCATCTGAATCCAAGAGAAGAGAATAACTGTTGTTCAGATTTGCAGAAGGATCCATTTTTGGCTCTTTGAGCGCATTGGGCATTTGTGCCTCTAGTTCGAGGGATGTTTCTGTTCTAGCTTCACAAGCTTCTTCTGATGAGGTCTGATCTTCTTGATCTGACTTTGGTGCCTCTCGCTCGAGGGCTGCTTCCAATCTGGCCACACAGGCCTCTCTTGATGGTTGATCGTTGAACACTCCGAATTGTGGTTCAAGGTTTTAAAGCAAGGGCTCGAGTCTCGAGGCTGAGAGCGATCCGAGGATGCACAATCTCAAGAGCGATTCCACACAGGTCTTCGCAGGATCGTGCAAAAACATTTTTTGAAATTTTTTTAAGAAAGCGACAAATCACTCGCGCTGAAGACAAGGTAGAACCAATCTGGATCAAGCCAGGATCCTTCTCAGTACTCACACTAACAAGCATGATCTCATTCATTAAGGGCTTAGCACGCCTCTCTTCCTCTTAATTGATCAAATTTTTGCAAAACACGAGGAATTCCTTCCTCTTCATTTTCACCGCAGCGTTCAAAAGGTTTTGAAAAACTTAGGTCAATGCAATGAGTTCGAGGCATAGAAAAGTGGGCAAAAGCACTACCATTTCATTCAGAACTTCTGGCACAACTGGCACAAGGCAGAAGCAAACACAAGAATGTGAAAATCACTGCTGTTCATTCAAAATTTGTTGGCATTACTGGCTCCAAGGCAGAAACAGACTCAAAAGAAAATGAAGACATAAAACAAGCAACTGATGCCCGAGGTAACAGCCCCGAAATCACCCGACTCCAACAAAAAAGGACTGACTCGGTACAACAAGACAGACCCAACTGACTCAGTAAGAAAAGACTAACTCTATACAAAAGAACAAGACTGACTCAATACCCAAGTCAGAAAGTACAAATTAACAACATTCGCGAATGTGCTCAAAACAGTGCATGCCATCCACCATATCTGGAGTTAATTGAGTGCCGCCCGCAGGTGGTTTATCCCCCGATCACATGGTCGCATTATCCCCCCACAAGTTCACTAATCAAGTACCAATAGACTTTGCAGGACCTGGTGCGGCAATGACCCTGTTGTCAAACAGATCTTGTACATTATGGCGCAGACGAAAGCAACTGTCGATGTCATGACCAGTTTGTAGATGGTAGGCACAGTATTTAGTCTGGTCATGATTTGCAGGGATAGGATCGAGTAGGGGCCGTTGTTCCAACGGTTTCAGATGTCCTTTCCGGAATAAGACCTCGAGAGCCTTTGACAAAGGCATATGAATTGGAGTAAAAACCCTCTTGACTCGAGGTGGATATTTGGCCGTCTGTGAGCTACTTCCGGACGCACCGGTGAATGGGGTAGCTATTTTTGATATGGTGGTGGTAACCATGCCCACTTCAAAAGATCTTGCGGCCGCATCACCACTGGTGGTCGCATTCGAACTGTGAGAAAATGCCTGCCTACGCTGCTCCTTCTCCTGGTCAATAAGGCCCTACTTTATGGCATCCTCGATCTGTACTCCCATCTCATGCAAATCTGAAAAGGTAGGGAAGGGGAGCACGATCATTTTCTGCATTAGTTTGGGTTGGAGATTGCGCACCACCATCCGTATTTGATCCTTGTCCGTTGGCCTAATGGTCATCATTGAGGCTTTGGCCCTCCAGCGGGCCACGAATTCTGAGAAGCTCTCCTTAGGCTCTTGCCTCGTCGTCTCAAGATCACGGGTCGTAATCTCGATTTACGTGTTATACGAGTATTGTGCAACGAAGGCCTCGGCCATCTGATCCCAATTCCTCTTGACATCATCTTTCAATTTTAGGCCGTATTGTCCGTCTTTTAGGCCTTTTTCTTGTATGTTGATTTAGCCTCACTTTTGTTCATTTTCGAGATTTGATGTAAACTGTAAAGCACCTTTTTTTGAGCCCCTCTTCAATTTTGTTGAAGGGCTCTTTGCTATTTGGGGCCAACTGCTATCCCTTGTCTCTATTCTCTCTTTTAGGGCCATTTTTGCATGATAGATTAGCCCTATTTATGTTCATTTTTGAGATTTTTTATAAACTGGAAAAAGGCTCATTTTGACATCATCTTCATGTTTTATTAAGGGTATTTTCTTATTTGAGGTCACATGCTTCCTTGTATGCTTGATTGTCCCTTGTTTTGAGCCTTATACCTAAGCTCCAATTGCATGCTTTGTTTGGCCTTCTAGCCACTGAAATCCAGTGGATTTTCAGTGGATGGAACACTGTTTTGAGCCTCCAAATCAGAGGGGGGTGACCCCCTCTCACCTTGACTTGTTTGATGGTCATTTTGGCCTTCCAAAGGGACCCCTCTTTGCATGCTTCTTAGCCACTTTTCAAGCCCAATTTGGTGAGTTTTGGGACTACCATATTTGATTTCCAGATTTTTTTTGGTCATGCTTCATGTCTATCTTGTATGTACCAAATAACTCCTTGCATGGCCCTCTAAAGGAGCTCCTCATTTTTGCACATGTTGGCTGCATTTCAGTGATTATTTGGTCATATTTCCACATGTTTTGTTCACTGATTTTTTCTGGTATGGGGAGATTCCATGTGCTTCATATACTTGCCATGTAAACCATGTTTGCTAATCAAAATTGCATGCTACTTTAGCCCATCTTACTAGCACCTTTTGGCCATGCTTTGAACTAAGAAAGTTCATGTTTTGGGACTGCCTTGACTCTGTCTTCATGCTTCATGATCAAATAATGCATGCTTTGTATAGCTATAGGTCATTGCGTATGCCTAGTTTTTAGTTTCGGGGTTCATCTCATGCATCGGGTGTCATATTGCCATGTTTCGAGGCTGTTTAGCATCATATTCTAGTGCTGAAATTCGCATGTTCGTATTCCATATTCCATGCCTTGCCATGCTTTGGTAGAGTGGCATTCGTGACTTAGGGGTTGGTCCTCGGTTTGCGTGCATATGTGCACGCATCTCGAGTGTCTCATTTTCATCTTATGGCCACTGATGTGAGTGTGGCTTAGGTCCACTTATGTTGGTGTAAGTCCATCATGCATTGTGTATGCCATTTCAATTCATAGCATTGTGTATGCTAGGTTGTATGTTAGAGCATTGTGTATGCCATGTTACATCGTGCATCGTGTATGCCATTTCATAGCATTGCATATGCTAGGTTGTATGTTAGGATTGCATTCATGCATGTCATGCATATTGCATTGTGCTTGGGATAGGAGTTAGCCCGAGCACGGGAAACGAGGGACGTTTCGTACTTCGAGTGACGGAACGTGTCTCAATTCCCTGTCGCCGACACTCCGGATTATCCATGATGGAGTCTCGGTCTTGTTGTGTTTATGTGTGCATTCATTTCATATTAAGTCGTGCAAATCGACTCCTTGGCCATCATGCATCGATATGCATGATTGGTGGCACGAGGATCGAGGACTACGCTCCCTGAAGAGTAGTTAAGCATACATATGTGAAAATAGATTGCCATGCCCCTTTCCTGCTCTCTGTTGCAGCAAATCAGAAACCGGCAATCTCTTGGGACTTCGTGCAATATTCCGGGCTTAATCATAAACAGAGGCTAATTGGGGCATCGCAATGGATTTCCGTACCAAGCAACCCGAGCATGCATCATTCATCATTTGGAACAGAGCTGAGGCGGTCCATGGATTTGCGTGCCATTTATTGCTTTCCTAGATTAATTTGCTAATTAATTAGGGTTTTGTACTTATTGGGACTGTATTATTTATTTGGGACTGTATTATTTATTTGGACCCTCCGCGCGAGGGCAATATTGTAATAAATGTGTGTGTGTGTGTGATGTATGTCTTCCAACCCCACGTCTTTCTCCTTTTTATTTACCAGCTTATGATGGTTAGATTAGGGCATGTTTCAATTAGCATACAGTATGACAGCATGTTTGCATTCATTCATCTGTTTTGCATGCACCGGGCTCAGCGCATCATAACTCACTGCATTGTATTTCAATTCCGAGTTGAATACGTGTTAGCTGTAGCATTCCATATGCCACGTTTAGAATAGCCGAGCCTATCTTAGTTGCATTCCTGCATGTGTTGCATTAGGCATTTTTGTATAGTTAGGATCATGCATGGATTTCTAATTAGCTTCTGTTTTGGCTTGGAGTACTCGGTAAGTGTAGACGTCCCCGAACGCCCCGAGAGGGTTAAGTCCCGTTCCGTTCATATTAGGGTCACTACAGTTCAAGGACTCAAATGTCATGGTTCTTAATCTTGAACCAAAGAGTCCAAATCCGGCAAATCGATTTTGAACACAGATTTTTTTGAAAAGAAGTGCCAAACATGGACTGCTTTGCCAGATACAGAGTAGCCATCTAAATGTTTTTTAATGGGAAATTTAGGAAACCCTGACTCGGTGCTAAAGGCCACGTGTCCGTCATCACCAAAGTTGCCTCGGCTCGAGAACTTGGGTACGATTGGGGAAGGTCACTTTGTGAGCACCCCCGCTCGCTCGGTCAAAGACCGGCCTCTACTAACCATCATATCTATTTTTGAAAACATTGTGTGTTCTTATTCCGGTTATTAACCTAGATTTACTATGTGATGCGCACAGCATACAAGTATAGACTGGATCGCCTGAATTGGAACAAAACATTTCATGCTTGTTTGTTTCAAAATGGTTTGATGGTGCTACTCGCAAGTAGGCTATGACGTGGATTTGCCACCCTCGGGTGGGCTTAAGAAAACATGATTTTGCCACTATCTAGTGGGCTTTAAAACAAACATTTGATGAATTGTTCCAATCCAAATAACCCAACCTCCACCCACAGGCATTCAAGTAGTTATATCACATAAGCAAATAGCCTCATGGTAAACATGCTATCATGGCAGTCACTCACACGCATGCAAGGATGCTAAAGCATAAAACTCACCGAGTACTCCAAGCCAAAACAGAAACTCATTAGAAATCATGCATGATCCTAAATATACAGGATTGCCTAATGCAACACATGCAAAAATGCAACTATAGCAGGCTCGGCTATCCTAAACATGGCATATGGAATGCTACAGCTATCATGTATTCAACTTGGAATTGAAATACAAATGCAGTTAGTATGATGCGCCGAGCCCGGTGCATGTAAAACAGATGAATGAATGCAAACATGCTATCATACTGTATGCTAATTAAAATATGCCCTATATCTAACCATCATAAGCGGGTAAATAAAAGGGAAGAAATACGTGAGGTTGGAAGACATACATCACACACACGCACACTTATTACAATTATGCCCTCGCGCAGAAGGTCCGAATAAATATACAGTCCCGAATAAAAGAATAGTACAGTCCAAATAATACAGTCCAAATATGTATAAATTCCTAATTAATTAACAAATTAACTAAGAAAATAATAAAACTGGCATGCAAGCCAGGGACTGCCTTGATTCTGCTCCGGATGATGGAATGATGCATGTTCGGGTTGCTTTGCGCGGAAATCCACTGGAATGCCCCAATTAGCCTCTGTTTTGCAATGATTCTTGAAAAGCGCACCAAGCCTCGGAAGACCGCTGATTCTTGATATGCTGCAACAGAGAGCAGGAAAGGGGCATAGCAAAGTATTTTCACAAATGTATGCATGTCTCGATCCTCGTACCACCAATCACGTATCTCAATGCATGATGGCCGAGGAGCCGAATTGCACAACTCAATATAGAATGAATGCATATGAACACTACAACAAAACCTAACTCCATCATGGATAATCCGGAGTGTCGGTGACTTGGGAATTGAGACACGTTCCGTCACTCGGAGTACAGAACGTACCTCGTTTCCCGTGCCCGGGCTAACTCCTATCCCAAACACGATGCAATATGCATGACATGCATAAAATGCAACTAACATACAATCCTAACATACACAATGCTATGGAATGGCATACACGCTACACGAGGTGATACACAACTGAGCATACACAATGCTATAGATGAAATGGCATACGCAATGCAATATGGACTTACACTAACATGAGTGGACCTCAGCCACACTCACATGAGAGGCCATCAGATGAAAACAAGACACCTCGAAATGCGTGCACGCGTGCACGCAAACCGAGAACGGACCCTCAGGCACCGAAATGCCACTCTAATGAGATATGGCAAAGACATGGAATATGGTATGCTAACATGCAAAAAATCAGTGGAAAAACGAGGGGCAAAACAGCCTCGAAACGAGGCGAAATGGCACCCGATGCACAGAATCTCTCCCGAAATGCAAAACTAGGTACATGAAATGGCCTACAGCTATACTAAACATGCATAACATGGACATGGAATGAAAATACAGAAGCAAGGAAGCCCAAAAATAAGCATTTTTACAGTTCAAAGCATGGCCAAACAGTAAGCAAAAGTGGGACTAAATTAGCATTCAAAAATAGCTCCGCAAGGGAGGCAATGAGGCAAGTGGTAGATGCAAAGCCCAAACAGAAAAAGACCCTTCTACAACACTGAAGAGGGACCAAAAATATGATGTTTTTCAGTATATGAAAAGCCCCAAAAACAGGTAAAAGTATGACAAAAAATTCATGCAAGAAGTGGGCCAACAAAGGGGCAAAGAAGTAACTGATATATGGGGGCCTCAAACCAATGAGGGACCTTCAACAATGTTGAAGAGGGTCCCAAAATATAGCATTTTACAGTAGATGATCAAGCCCAAATCAGTATACAAACATGCTCGAAATGCAATGCAAGATTAAGGCCACAAGAGGGCTATAACATGAAGTAAGCCAAATATACATCAAAAGGCCAAAGACCCTTAATGAAACATTCCAAGAAGGTCAAAATATATCCACTTTCAGTTCTGATCATGGCCGAAAACAGAACCTAGATAAGCCTAAAAAAGCATGCAAAAAATGGGGGCCAAAGAGGGGTATAATGATAAGTGCTACATGGAGACCCCCGAAAGTGTTGAGCCCTTCTAAAATGTTGTAGAGGGGCTCAAAATAAGCCAACTCACAGTTTATGTCATGCTCAAAAACAGATCACACATAGGCTAGAAATATCATACAAGATTATGGTATTTAAGAGGGTATTGAAGCAAGTACCAAATAGGGGGCTCAAACAGGGTTGAGCCCTTAAACAAACAGAAAGAATGGCTCAAAAAAATGACCCCTTCAGTTAGGGTCAGAGCCTAAAACAGTAAGAAAATATGCCTAAGCAATGGTGCAAAAAAAAGTGCTACAAAAGAGGGAAAATGGTCTTACCCTTGAAGATCACTTCTTTGCTACCTCTTGGACCAAGGAATATTGCTTCTAAGCCTCTGAAAAACCCCTCCTTGCTGCTGGAAATGGAGTGGTGATGGTGGTGCTTGGTAGTGATGAAGAAATGGCCAAGGATTTGAGAGGTTTGGAACTTGGAAGTGTAAAAAGAGAGGGATCGTGTAGAGTGAGAAGCTCCCAAAACTTGCTTTTTTGTTCTAACCTATCCCATATGAGATATAAGGCTCTATATATATCAAAATAAGAGCTTTTTGTTGAAATATCCCAATTGAAAATATCTGGTACAGTGTATAGCAGCTGGATGATAAATATTTGTCAAAAATCTGAGTTCTGGGCACTTTTGGCCGGCCGGCAATCTTTTATGCCGGTCGGATAAATATAGTGCCGATGGGTTGATAATGAGGTCAAAAAGTGCCAGTGGATGTCCAAATTGAAGCCCCGGAAGTTATCTTTCCAATGGCGCAAACCTTGCATTAAAATTCCTCCTGCGGAAAAAGTTATGCCCTTTTTGGTGAAGCCGCGCAGATTCGATCCAACCGGACTGATCCCCTATTTCAACCAACCATATCTCCCCCACCCGGACTTGGATTTGAGAGATTCTTGAGTGCAAAATGAAGCCCCGGAATTATTCTTTCCAACGATGGTGGCCTCATAGCTAAAATCCAAGTGTGCAATTGAATAAGCCTGATTCAGCGAGGGCTGCTCGTCTTTCTCCTACACGGATTCATGCTGAACTTCTCCCAAACTAGTTTTCTCCTCTCCTTTCCTCTTTTCTTCAAATTCAAACCCCTAAACAAAGTGTTTTGAAATATTTTTCAAAGATTTCATCTCTCTTTCATTCATTCTCCACTTTATCCTTGCTCGGTTTACCGAAAAACGCAACATTTACCGAAATGCGAGCGTCAGAACATCGTAGGAACTTTATTTCAAAAAATGTTTTGAAAGAGAGGTTTTTAAGGTCTAAAAACCATCAAAAATAATTTTGGTCCACAATGGGGTATGAAGTTGAGATTTGCCTTTCTCCTTGCCGAAGAAACTAAACTTTTTCCCTGCACAGTTCTCATCACCGAGCAAACCATCAGTAGCGCCCAAGTCTTGAGGGCAGTCAAAAATAGGGTGTCTACAGTTGCCCCTCTTTGACAGAACTCGGAAGTCATGAAATGACGTGAGTGAATGTCAAAGCCCAGAGACGACCCATTTTTGACAAGGCCGAAGACTTGGACAAACAAACAAAATATAGATGCAGTTGGTTGAACCCATGCACGCCACGTATCTCTTTGCAAGGAATCAAACCAAGTAGTTCAGGCGTAATGCAAAATGATATGCAGGAAGACTTTGATAATTGGACTTATACGCTACGCGAAGCCGGTTTGAAAATTGGACTTATACGCTACGCGAAGCCGGTTTGAAAATCCAAGATTTATGCAAAAACACAGTGTGCACAAGACAATGTGATGCAGAGTGAATGCACAAAACAATGCTAAGGAGATGCACAAAACAGTGCGAAGCAGGTTGGAATGCACAAGATAGTGCGCTAACAAGATGCACAAAACAGTGCAATGCAAGAGTGAATGCACAAAACAGTGCTATACAGGTGCACAAGAGAGTGCGATGTGGCATAGATGCACAAAACAGTGCGATGCACAAAATAGCGCGAATGAAATGTAATGCACTAACAAGTGCAGGTAAGGTGCGCGAGATAGCGCGATAAAATGCACGTACAATGCAAGTAAAGTGCAGAAAATAGTGCGATGCGCAAAATAGCGCGAATGAAACAATGTAATGCACAAAAGCGGTCGCGATCGCAAGAAAGCGAAAAGTAAATTACGCGAAAAGGTAATACGCTAAACAAATAGTGCGATGGAATGCACAAGATAGTGCAAGTGAGATATAGTGTGTAAGTGCACAAGATAGTGCGATGCGCAAGAAAGCGTGAGTGCACAAGACAGTGCGATTGAGGTGCGCAAGATAGTGCGATTGAGGTGCGCAAGATAGCGCGAATGAGGCGATGCACAAGATAGTGCGATTGAATGCACAAGACGGTGCGATGCGCAAAAATAGCGCGATTGAATGGATGCAAAATGCAAGTAAGGTTCACAAAATAGTGCAATGCGCAAAATAGCGCGAATGATGAATTACACAAGATAGTGCGATGCGCAAAATAGCGCGAACGAGACGTAACGTAAAATGTAATGAGATGCACAAAATAGCGCGATGCGCAAAATAGTGCGAATGAAATGTAATGCACAAGACAGTGCGATGGAGGTGCGCAAAATAGCGCGAAGATGTGATGCACAAAACAGTGCGATACGCTAAACAACGCGAATGATTTGAAATGCACAAGATAGTGCGATACGCTAAACAGCACGAGTGAGATACAACCACAAGATGCACATGACAGTGCAAGTGAGATACAAAGTGTAAGTGCACAAGATAGTGCGAGTGAGATAAAATGCACAAGAACGTGCGATAAAATGCAACTTCTATGCAAGTATGGGGGCATTTTCCGTGCAATATTCAAAGCAAGCATATTTTATGCATGAATCATAACGATGCGCGGCACACATGCAACAACAGTGTATATGAAAGTTCATATTCTATGCAATAGAGGAGCATCAAATATGTACTCTGGTGTTTCCGATTTACCTCTCAGAGGGTTTTCAACACAGTCAGCTCGAAAAGGGTACACCCTATTTATATTGGCAAGAGATAACATCTGCTGCTGCTTTAATTGCCGTTCTGACTTGAAACAGGCTTACACTTGAGGTAGAGGCGCACTCATACTTCGGTAGCATTGACAAGGCCTGAAGAGGTACATCCGGAGTACAATCACGGAATTTGCTGAAGGTGAAACACACTCAGATGCTTCAATTTTCCCTCTTTTCTTTTGCTTTGTAATTTGGAACCCATATTGCTTCAGATAGGTCCGGGTTTACTATTCTGACATGACCTAGGTTGAACCCTGCGGTTTTATGAAAGAACAAATACTGTTTTGCACAAATGTGGGGAATGGCACAACACTCTGAGCACACCACAAATCATTTTTGAAATTTGAGAAAATGAGTTTTCGACCGGGTATTGAGCCTACAACTGAACACAGCGAAAAAGACTCAATAACGGAAAACAAAAGGTAACAACCTAAACACAAACACAGACACTTGAAATGACTCAAAACAAGAATTGAGACAAACAAAACGACTGACGCGACGCACAGACGTGTTGCAAAGACAAGAGACTTCTTAGTTCACAAGGAGCCAGTTTCTCTGGGTATTATTTCCCACCTTTTCTTATTTGTGACTCTCACATCACTCGGCCCTCAAGCTCGGTTTTTCTCTCAAAACCCTTTTCTCGCTTTTTCTCTCAACGCACACCTCTCTATTCTTCAATCCCTCATTTTTCATCCCTCCCCTAGGTGGTTGATGGATAGATATGAAGTTGCGAGCTCTTGCCCCTAGCATCCTGCTAGATTTTTGTTCACAACAGTGAGTTTCTCCCACAGAGGGGTTGTGCTACAACTGGGTGTGTAGCAAATCTGCAGCTAACATCGGTTGATGATGCCCTGCTGGGGAGTTTGGACGTGGTTAGATCTGTCCAGATGAGGAAGTGGAAGATCTTGATCCATTTCGGTTTGTGCTTCGCACTTGGCTTGATACCTCGTTGCTTGGAGGATGAGAGAGTCACCACCTCGTTGTTAGCCGGTTGTGCCCCTCTTCCGCGGTAGATTGCCCTTCTTGGCGAGTATGTTGAAAATGGGGGAAAGACAGGAAGCCTGACTCAACTGTGCCCCTAGTTCATTATTTTGACCATTTTTTGTTTTGGTTTTCTACTAAAACCATTTTGACCAACATGAGAGTTAGATTAACATGCTTGTTCGATTTTCTGATTTGAAATCATGCAAGTCAGGCTATGAGCACTGAAAATTTTCCTTTTTTGGGTCCAAGAAATGGTCCAATTTTTGGAAAAGATGAAACAATTTTCGAGAAAATTAGTCAACCTCAGTAAAAATTCTCAAAAACTATTTTTGCAAACGGCCACTGCTCAACGAGCATAGAACCCACTCTCGAGATGCACAACCTCAGATTCGAAGGAAAATTGCCCCTTGCTGGAGGGGAGCTACATGGCAACAGAAAGTTGCCCTTTGTTTGAACGGCACCGCGGCGCATTGAATGGCAACGGAAAGTTGCCCCTTGTTTGAATGGCGCCGCGGCACACTGAATGGCAACGAAGAGTTGCCCCTTGTTTGGATGGCGCAAGAAGCTAATCGAATGGCAACGGAAAGTTGCCCCTTGTTTGGATAGCACCGCGGCGCATTGTAGTCAGTCCTCAGAGTGACGAACACAACCAAATCCTCAGATACAGAGAAGACAAAGATGACCAGAACTATCGCATGGACACAATTAAATTGAAGCGTTTTACGGCTGGACTTCAGGATGAAGTTGCCTACGTATCCCAAAGATGGGAATCAAGCCTTACGTAGTTCGGGGTAAGGTACACTCGGGTATTAACCTCTCCCTTTTAGGCTCTAACTTTTGTCAAGGCGCCCGTTGCGGGTTTTCGACCTTGCGAGCTTCTGTTTTTCTTTTCTTTTCAATTCTTTTCTTCTTTCTTTTTCTTTTTTTTTTTCTTCTTTTTTCTCTTTTCTTCTTTTTCTTTTTTTTACTTTTCGTATATATCTTTTCTTGCTCTAACTTTTGCCTGGGTCGCCCTTCTGGGTTTTCGGCCCAGCGAGCCTCTCAAAGGTAAAAGTGTAACAGGTCCATGCCAAATGGTTTTGAGATCCTGAAGTCATCTGAATCCAAGAAAATGATTGTTGTATTGATTCGCAGAAGGATCCATCTTCGGCTCTTCGAGCACATCGGATATTTTTGCCCCTAGTTCGAGGGGTGCTTCTGATTTGGCTTCGCAACCTTCTTCTGATGAGGTCTGATCTCCTTGCTCTGACTTTGGTGCCTCTTGTTCGAGGGCTGCTTCAAATCTGGCCACACAGGCCTCACATTGTAGTTGACCGTTGAACATTCTGAATCTCAGTTCAAGGTTTGAAAGTGAGGGGTCAAGTCTCGAGGCTGAGAGCGATCCTAAGCTGTAAAATCTCAAGAGCGATTCTAAACAGGTCTTCGCAGGACCGCGCAAAACATTTTTTGAAAGTTTTTAAGAAAGCGACAAATCGCTCGCGCTGAAGACAGTGTAGAACCAATCCGGATCAAAGCTAGGGTCCTTCCCAGTACTCACACTAACAAGCATGATTTCATTCATTAAAGGCTTAGCGCACCTCTCTTTCTCTCAGTTGATCAAATTTTTGCAAATCCCGAGGAATTCCTTCCTCTTCGTTTTCACCGCAGTGTTCAAAAAGTTTTGAAAAACTCAGGTCAATGCAATAATTTCAAGGCACAAGAGAGCAGGTGGAATGCACTGCCATTTCTTTCAGAACTTCCGGCATAACTGGCACAAGGCAGAAGCAAACGCGAGAGCATGAGAATCACTGCTGTTTCATTCAAAATCTGTTAGTGTAACTGGCTCCCAGAGAAAAGCAGACTCAAAACAAAACAAAAGACAAAACGCGAAACAAAATGGTGACGCCTAAGGTAACATCCGGAATCACCCGACTCTAACAAAAAGCGAATCGACTCGATACAACGAGACAGACTCAACAGGGTTGACTCGATACAACGAGGCAGACTCAACAGGGGTGACTCGATACAACGAGACAGACTCAACAGGGGTGACTCGATACAACAAGACAGACTCAACAGGGGTGACTCGATACAACGAGACAGATTCAACAAGGATGACTCGATACAACAAGACAGACTCAACAGGACTGACTCGATACAACAAGACAGACTCAACAGGGCTGATTCGATACAACAAGACAGACGCAATACCCAAGTCAGAAGGTAGGATAAACAGCATTCGCAAATGCTCAAAATAGTGCGTGCCATCCATCACATCCGAAGTAAGCTGAGCACCGACAGCAAGTGGTTCATCCCTTGACCACATAACAACACAGTGTAGACACCCCATTTTTGACCAACCTTAAGACTCAGACGTCACCGATTGAGCGCTCGGTGATGTTGCATATTGTGCTCGTTCAGAAGTCTCAGAGTCGCGGCCGTGCGCCCTGCCTCCGGACTTTCGAACCCTCTTCTGTGCCTTGCCTCGGTTTGCGAACCAGACTCAGTTTTCTCTGTTTTCTTTCCTGAGGGGAGGGAGAGGTCTTGTAGACTATCTCTCAGTGGCCGTGGGCTACATTTCGTGCCCGTAGGCCATTTTGCCCATTTCGGAGCCTGGTTCCCGGTTTTCAGAGCCGTCAGGCCGTGTGCCTCGGTTCGGGACCGTCTAACCATCTCCGATTCCTCTGGTTTTTGTCATGCATCTTATTTACTCCCTTTCGAGGGACACTGGGGTCTTAGATACTGACTTCGTGGTCGAACACCACTCCCAATGCCCAACAGTCAGTTTTCGGGGTCCCGAACTGCGCGTTTCGGCCCCCGAACCTTCATTTCGCATCGGTTTGGGTTCATTTTTGGTGGAGGCCTTATTTTCATGGTTAGGAAGCTTTTAGGAGGGTGGGAGGCCAGCAATTGTTTTGACAACCAACTTTTTGTTTGGTCAAAAGTGGTTCAGCATGAATCCGGGAAGGAGACAAGTCTGCACGGCTTCACCGAAACGGGCGTAACTCTTTGCACAAGAGGAATTAAAGTATAAGGCCACCACCGTTGGAAAATTTACTCCCGGGGCTTCATTTTTACTCAAGAATCTCCTAAATTCAATTCCGGATGGAGGAGATATGGTTGATTGAAGTAGGGCATCACTCCGGTTGGACCGAAATCTGCGCGGCTTCACGGAAACGGGCATAACTTTTTCCACAGGAATAATTTTGATGCAAGGTTTGCGCCATTGGAAAGATAACTTCCGGGGCTTCAATTTGGACACTTGAATGGCCACATTTGGACTTCCCTAGCACCCACCGGCCAGTCTTCTTCCCGAAAGCTCCTGAAAAGTAGCTGGCCGGCCAGAAAACCTAGCTGGCCGGCCACCCTTTTTGTGAAATGACCTTTTTGCCCCTTTAAGCTGGCCGGCCATTTTCCTCTCCCTCAGTGTATTCCAGCTGTGCCAGCTGGTTGCCAATTGGACCATCCTCCATACACGTGTATGGAGGATTAGAGAGGTACCTTAGATATTTTTCATGCCTCTCCTCTATAAAGGAGAGGCTTGGCTTCTTGGCTCAAGGTTAGACATTTGTTAGACACATTTGAGAGAGAGATATACCTTCCACCTCCCATTTCTCTCCATTTCCAAGCTCCAAAGTCATTTTTCTTCAAGTTTGGTGCCATTTCTTCATCACTATCAAGCACCCCCATCACCACTCCATTTCCAGCAGCAAGGAGAGGTTCTCAGAGGCTTAGAAGCAACATTCCTCAAGCCAAGAGGTAGAAAAGAAGAGATCTTCAAGGGTAAGTCTCCATTTCCCTCTTTTGTAGCATTTTCTTGCTTCATTTCTTAAGCCTACTTTCTCACTGTTTTGGGCTCCGACCTTAACTGAAAGGGTCCTTCTTTTGATCTATTCTTCATGTTTGTTCAAGGGCTCAACCCTGTTTGAGCCCTCCATTTGGTACTTGCTTCAATACCATCTTGTATGCCTTTATTTTGCATGAAATTTCTAGCCTATGAGTGATCTGTTTTCGAGCATAATGTAAACTTTAAGTGGGCCTATTTTGATCCCCTCTTCAACATTGAAGAAGGGCTCAACCCTGTTTGGGCCCCCTATCTTGTACTTTCTTCATAATCTCTCCTATTTACCGTAAGTTTGCATGATTTGTTTGGCCTACATGTAGTCTGTTTTGGAGCATGTCATGAACTGTGAGTAGGCTTATCTTGTGTTCCTCTACAACATTGTAGAAGGGATAAACCTTGTTGGGGGTCTCCATGTTATACTTGTCATTATACCCCTCTTTGACCCCCATTTTTGCATGCTTTTTTAAGCTTATCTAGCTTCTGTTTTCGGCCATCATCAGAGCTTGAAAGAGTCATATTTTGATCTTCTTGACATATTTCATTAAGGGTCTTTTCTGGTTTGATGAATTTTTGGGGTACCTCATGTTATAGCCTTATGTATCCTAGTTCTTGCATGACATTTTTAGCATGTTTTCATACTGAGTTGGGGGATGTCATCTACTCTAAATGTTCATATTTTTAGTCCCTCTTCAGTGTTGTAGAAGGTTATTTTTCTGTTTGGGCATTGCATGTATCACTTGCTTCATAGCCTTCCTTGTGGAGCCATTTTTGTATGCCATTGTTGCCCTATCTATGCTTGCTGTTTGGCCATGTTTTAAACTGGAAAATGCTTTTTTTGGGGCTTCCTTGCTACTGTATTTTCATTCCATGTCCATATTGTGCATGCATTGCATAGCTCTAGGCCATTTCGGGTGCCTAACTTCGCATTTCGGGACCATTCCTTGCATTTGGTGTCATTTCGCCATCTTTCGGGATTGTGTTTCCCCCATATTTCAGTGCTGAAATTCCATTGGCATGTTTGCATATCATTTTCTATGTCATTTCATGCCTTAATGCCATTGGCTCGGTTTGCGTGCCCGTGTGCACGCATTTCGAGGCACTTCATTTTCATCCATCAGCCTCTTATGTGAGTGTGGCTGAGGCTCACTCATGTTAGTATAAGTCCATTTTGCATTCCGTATGCCATTGCCTCGGTTTGCGTACCCGTGTGCACACATTTCGAGGCACCTCATTTTTCATCTCTCGGCTTCTTATGTGAGTGTGGCTGAGGCTCTCTCATGTTAGTGTAAGCCCATATTGTATTGCTTATGTCATTTTAGCATCATTGCATTCCGTATGCCATTGTCTCGGTTTGCGTGCCCGTGTGCATCCATTTCGAGGCACTTCACTTTTATCCGATGGCCTCTTATATGAGTGTAGCTGAGGTCCTCTCATGTTAGTGTAAGCCCATATTTCATTGTTTATGCCATTTTAGTCTCATTGCATTGCGTATGCCATTGCCTCAGTTTGCGTGCCCGTGTGCACGCATTTCGAGACACCTCATTTTTCATCTCTCGGCTTCTTATGTAAGTGTGGCTGAGGCTCTCTCGTGTTAGTGTAAGTCCAATTTGCATTGCGTATGCCATTTCATGCCTTAGGATCATTTCCTCGGTTTGCGTGCCCGTGTGCACGCATTCCGAGACATCTCATTTTCATAGCATTGTGTATGTTAGGATTGCATATTAGCTACATTTCATGCATATCATGCATATTGCATCGTGTTCGGGATAGAAGTTAGCCCGGGCACGGGAAACGAGGCACGTTTCGTACTCCGAGTGACGGAATGGGTGTCAATTCCCAAGTCACCGACACTCCGGATTACCCATAATGGAGTTAGGTTTTGTTGTAGCATTCACCTGCATTCATCCTATATTGAGTTGTGCAATCCGATTCCTCGGCCATCATGCATCGATATGCGTGATTGGTGGCACGAGGATCGAGGCATGCATATATTTGTGAAATACATTGCTATGCCCCTTTCCTGCTCTCTGTTGCAGCAAAAATGAAGAATCGAAGAACTTTTGGTCCGCACGCATTTCGAGAACATTGCAAGCAGAGGCTAATTGGGGCATCCTGGATTTCCGCAGCGACCCAAACATGCATTATTTCATTATCCGGAGCGGAGTCAAGGTAGTCCCTGGCTTGCATGCCAGTTTACCGCTTTCTTAGTTAATTTATTAATTAATTAAGAATTTCTGTATTATTTGGACTGTATTATTCTTTTATTCGGGACTGTATTATTATTTATTTGGACCCTCTGTGCGAGGGCAAAATTGTAATAAGTGTGGGTGAGTGTGATGTATGTCTTCCAACCCCACGTCTTTCTTCCCTTTTATTTACCCGCTTACGATGGTTAGATTAGGGCATATTTCAATTAGCATACAGTATGACAGCATGTTTGCATCATTCATCTGTTTTGCACGCACCGGGCTCGGCGCATCATACAAACTGCATTTGTATTTCGATTCTAAAAATTGAATACGTGTTAGTTGTAGCATTCCATATGCCAGGTTTAGAATAGTCGAGCCTGCTATAGTTTGCATCTTTGCATGTGTTGCATTAGGCACTTCTGTGTATCTAGGATCATGCATGATTTCTAACGAGTTTCTGTTTTGGCTTGGAGTACTTGGTGAGTTTTATGCTTTAGCATCCTTGCATGCGTGTGAGTGACTGTCATGATAGCATGTTTACCATGAGGCTAAATGCTTATGTGATATAACTGCCTTGAATGCCTGTGGGTGGAGGTTGAGTTATCTGAATTGGCACAATTCATCAAATATTTGTTTTAAAGCCCATTAGATAGTGGCAAAATCACATTTTTTAAGCTCACCTGAGGATGGCAAATCCACGTCTTAGCCTACCTGCGAGTAGCACCATCAAACCATTTTCAAATAAACAAACATGAAATGTCTAGTTCCAATTCAGGCGATTCAGTCTATACTTGTATGCTGTGCGCATCACATAGTAACCTAGGCTAATAACCGGGATAAGAACCCACAATGTTTTCAAAATCAGATATCATGGTTAGTAGAGGCCGGTCTTTGGCCCATGAAGGTGCTCACGGTGACCTTCCCTAATCGTACCCAAGTTCGAGCCGAGGCAACTTTGGTGATGGCGCACGCGTGGCCTTTGGCACCGTCGGGGTTTCCTAAATTTCTCATTAAAAACATTTAGGTGGCGACTACGTATCTGTGAAGCAGTCCATGTTTGGCACTTCTTTCAAAAAATCTGTTTTCAAAACGATTTGCCGGATTTGGACTCTTCGGTTCAAGATTGAGAACCGTGACATTTGAGTCCTTCGAACTGTAGTGACCCAATATTGAACCAGAACGGGGGGGACTCGCACTCCCTTCCCCCGGGATGCATTCGAGGACGTCTACACACAGGTCCAGAATACCTGAGGGATAACAGACCCTTCTGGAGCTATGGTTCCAAGACTACTTAGCAAAAGAGAAAACAGACAGCATCTCAGCGTGATTTCACGATAACCCATATGAGTAGAGCTGAATGACTGTGCCCCTACAGAATTCTGCCCGAAATTCTGCCTCAAATCTGATACCCTCGGGTAAAACTGATTCTCAAAATACTGACCTGGTGCCCGCAGGCCTGATGCCCAAACTTGTAAACTGATACATGCATTCCTGTAGATACGCACTCTAAAAGCACATAACAGACAAGTGAAAGCCAAAACACCCCTATGTTGGGGTAGGGTTTCCCTGTCCTATTTTGTCAGGAGCTAGGGTTTCACTACGCACGCAGCGGTTTCAAACAACCTATATCGGGTAAGCAACCTGTCCTAGTTTGGAATGGTCACTATGGATCCGAATATGCACTAGGTCGAATGGTCAAAAAGGGTGCCCCGGTAAAACCGGGGTTTGTGTTCCTATACTGGCAGAGCCCACAACCGGTCAGCCTTATGGTCATGCCTTGACAAGACAAGCCTCCGGCAAACCGTTCAGGAATAGCAGATGGCAAACACGGTGTCCTAGGCGCACCAATGCAAATGCAATGCAAAGAAACACACAAGTGTAGTCAAAACCAGATATCATAAGTTCGAGTCAAGTTCTCTAAATTCCCCAGCGGAGTCGCCAGAAACTGTACACGTCCCCAAACGCCCCGGGAGGGTTAAGTCCCGTTCCGTTCATATTGGGGTCACTACAGTTCAAGGACTCAAATGTCACGGTTCTTAATCTTGAACCAAAGAGTCCAAATCCGGCAAATCGATTTTGAAAACATATTTTTTTGAAAAGAAGTGTCAAACATGGACTGCTTTGTCAGATACAGAGTCGCCACCTAAATGTTTTTTAATGGGAAATTTAGGAAACCCTGACTCGGTGCTAAAGGCCACGTGTCCGTCATCACCAAAGTTGCCTCGGCTCGGGAACTTGGGTACGATTGGGGAAGGTCACTTTGTGAGCACCCGCTTCGCCGATCAAAGACCGCCTCTACTAACCATCATATCTATTTTTGAAAACATTGTGTGTTCTTATTAGGTTATTAACCTAGATTTACTATGTGATCGCCTGACATACAAGTATAAATGGATCGCTGAATTGGAACAAAACATTTCATGCTTGTTTGTTTCAAAATGGTTTGATGGTGCTACTACTTAAGTAGGCTATGGCGTGGATTTTGCCACCCTCAGGTGGGCTTAGAAAACATGATTTTGCTACTGTTTAGTGGGCTTAAAACAGACATTTGATGAATTGTTCCAATCCAAACAACCCAACCTTCACCCACAGACATTCAAGCAGTTATATCACATAAGCAAATAGCCTCATGGTAAACATGCTATCATGGCAGTCACTCACACGCATGCAAGGATGCTAAAGCATAAAACTTACCGAGTACTCCAAGCCAAAACAGAAACTCATTAGAAATCATGCATGATCCTAAATATACAGAAATGCCTAATGCAACACATGCAAAAATGCAAACTATAGCAGGCTCGGCTATTCTAAACATGGCATATGGAATGCTACAGCTAACATGTATTCAACTTGGAATTGAAATACAAATGCAGTTAGTATGATGCGCCGAGCCCGGTGCATGCAAGACAGATGAATGAATGCAAACATGCTATCATACTGTATGCTAATTAAAATATGCCCTATATCTAACCATCATAAGCGGGTAAATAAAAGGGAAGAAATACGTGAGGTTGGAAGACATACATCACACACACGCACACTTATTACAATTATGCCCTCGCGCAGAAGGTCCGAATAAATATACAGTCCGAATAAAAGAATAGCAGTCAAATAATACGGTCAAATATGTATAAATTCCTAATTAATTAACAAATTAACTAAGAAAATAATAAAACTGGCATGCAAGCCAGGGACTGCCTTGATTCTGCTCCGGATGATGGAATGATGCATGTTCGGGTTGCTTTGCGCGGAAATCCACTGGAATGCCCCAATTAGCCTCTGTTTTGCAATGATTCTTGAAAAGCGCACCAAGCCTCGGAAGACCGCTGATTCTTGATATGCTGCAACAGAGAGCAGGAAAGGGGCATAGCAAAGTATTTTCACAAATGTATGCATGTCTCGATCCTCGTACCACCAATCACGTATCTCAATGCATGATGGCCGAGGAGCCGAATTGCACAACTCAATATAGAATGAATGCATATGAACACTACAACAAAACCTAACTCCATCATGGATAATCCGGAGTGTCGGTGACTTGGGAATTGAGACACGTTCCGTCACTCGGAGTACAGAACGTACCTCGTTTCCCGTGCCCGGGCTAACTCCTATCCCAAACACGATGCAATATGCATGACATGCATAAAATGCAACTAACATACAATCCTAACATACACAATGCTATGGAATGGCATACACGCTACACGAGGTGATACACAACTGAGCATACACAATGCTATAGATGAAATGGCATACGCAATGCAATATGGACTTACACTAACATGAGTGGACCTCAGCCACACTCACATGAGAGGCCATCAGATGAAAACAAGACACCTCGAAATGCGTGCACGCTGCAGCATAAGCCAGAAACGGACCCTCGTAATCAAATGCCACTCTAATGAGATATGGCAAAGACATGGAATATGGTATGCTAACATGCAAAAAATCAGTGGAAAAACGAGGGGCAAAACAGCCTCGAAACGAGGCGAAATGGCACCCGATGCACAGAATCTCTCCCGAAATGCAAAACTAGGTACATGAAATGGCCTACAGCTATACTAAACATGCATAACATGGACATGGAATGAAAATACAGAAGCAAGGAAGCCCAAAAATAAGCATTTTTACAGTTCAAAGCATGGCCAAACAGTAAGCAAAAGTGGGACTAAATTAGCATTCAAAAATAGCTCCGCAAGGGAGGCAATGAGGCAAGTGGTAGATGCAAAGCCCAAACAGAAAAAGACCCTTCTACAACACTGAAGAGGGACCAAAAATATGATGTTTTTCAGTATATGAAAAGCCCCAAAAACAGGTAAAAGTATGACAAAAAATTCATGCAAGAAGTGGGCCAACAAAGGGGCAAAGAAGTAACTGATATATGGGGGTCTCAAACCAATGAGGGACCTTCAACAATGTTGAAGAGGGTCCCAAAATATAGCATTTTACAGTAGATGATCAAGCCCAAATCAGTATACAAACATGCTCGAAATGCAATGCAAGATTAAGGCCACAAGAGGGCTATAACATGAAGTAAGCCAAATATACATCAAAAGGCCAAAGACCCTTAATGAAACATTCCAAGAAGGTCAAAATATATCCACTTTCAGTTCTGATCATGGCCGAAAACAGAACCTAGATAAGCCTAAAAAAGCATGCAAAAAATGGGGGCCAAAGAGGGGTATAATGATAAGTGCTACATGGAGACCCCCGAAAGTGTTGAGCCCTTCTAAAATGTTGTAGAGGGGCTCAAAATAAGCCAACTCACAGTTTATGTCATGCTCAAAAACAGATCACACATAGGCTAGAAATATCATACAAGATTATGGTATTTAAGAGGGTATTGAAGCAAGTACCAAATAGGGGGCTCAAACAGGGTTGAGCCCTTAAACAAACAGAAAGAATGGCTCAAAAAAATGACCCCTTCAGTTAGGGTCAGAGCCTAAAACAGTAAGAAAATATGCCTAAGCAATGGTGCAAAAAAAAGTGCTACAAAAGAGGGAAAATGGTCTTACCCTTGAAGATCACTTCTTTGCTACCTCTTGGACCAAGGAATATTGCTTCTAAGCCTCTGAAAAACCCCTCCTTGCTGCTGGAAATGGAGTGGTGATGGTGGTGCTTGGTAGTGATGAAGAAATGGCCAAGGATTTGAGAGGTTTGGAACTTGGAAGTGTAAAAAGAGAGGGATCGTGTAGAGTGAGAAGCTCCCAAAACTTGCTTTTTTGTTCTAACCTATCCCATATGAGATATAAGGCTCTATATATATCAAAATAAGAGCTTTTGGTTGAAATATTCCAATTGAAAATATCTGGTACAGTGTATAGCAGCTGGATGATAAATATCATCCAAAAATCGAGTTAGGCACTTTTGGCCGGCCGGCAATCTTTTGTGCCGGTCGGATAAATATAGTGCCGATGGGTGGATAATGAGGTCAAAAAGTGCTGGTGGATGTCCAAATTGAATCCCCGGAAGTTAGCTTTCCAATGGCGCAAACCTTGCATTAAAATTCCTCCTGTGGAAAAAGTTATGCCCTTTTTGGTGAAGCCGCGCAGATTCGATCCAACCGGACTGATCCCCTATTTCAACCAACCATATCTCCCCCACCCGGACTTGGATTTGAGAGATTCTTGAGTGCAAAATGAAGCCCCGGAAGTCTTCTTTCCAACGATGGGGGCCTCATAGCTAAAATCCAAGTGTGCAATTGAATAAGCCCGATTCAGCGAGGGCTGCTCGTCTTTCTCCTACACGGATTCATGCTGAACTTCTCCCAAACTAGTTTTCTCCTCTCCTTTCCTCTTTTCTTCAACTTCAAACCGCTAAACAAAGTGTTTTGAAATATTTTTCAAAGATTTCATCTCTCTTTCATTCATTCTCCACTTTATCCTTGCTCGGTTTACCGAAAAACGCAACATTTATCGAAATGCGAGCGTCAGAACATCGTAGGAACTTTATTTCAAAAAATGTTTTGAAAGAGAGGTTTTTAAGGTCTAAAAACCATCAAAAATAATTTTGGTCCACAATGGGGTATGAAGTTGAGATTTGCCTCTCTCCTTGCCGAAGAAACTGAACTTTTCCCCTGCACAGTTCTCATCACCGAGCAAACTATCAGTAGCGCCCAAGTCTTGAGGGCAGTCAAAAATGGGGTGTCTACAGTAAGTTTTACGCTTTACTGCCACGATAGCATGCTTACCATGAGGCTATTTGCTTATGTAATACAACTGCCTGAATGCCTGTGGGTGAAGGTTGGGTTATTTAGATTGGGACAAATCATCAACTGTGAGTTTTAAGCCCACTAGATAGTGGCAAAACCATCTTTTTTCTAAGCCCACCTGAGGGTGGCAAAATCTGCATTTTAAGCCTACTTGCAAGTAGCAAACCATCTTTCAAAAACAAACATGAAATGTTTTATTCTAATTCAAGAGACCCGGTCTATACCTGTATGCTGTGCGCATCACATAGTAAATCTAGGCTAATAACTTGAATAAGAACGCATAATGTTTTCAAAACTAAATATCATGGTTAGTAGAGGCCGATCTTTGATCGGGCAAGCGGGGGTGCTCACGAAGTGGCCTTCCCCAATCGTACCCAAGTTCCCGAGCCGAGGCAACTTTGGTGATGACGGACACGTGGCCTTAGGCAACAAGTCAGGATTTCCTAAATTTCTCAAAAATAAAACATTTAGGTGGCGACTCTGTATCTGGCAAAGCAGTCCATGTTTTGCACTTCTTTAAAAAAAAATCTATTTTCTCAAAACGATTTGCCAGATTTGGACTCTTTGCTTCAGGTTACGAACCGTGACAATTTGAGTCTTGAACTGTACTGAGCCCAAGATGAACGGAACGGGGGACTCATCCTTCCCGGGGCATTCGGGGACATCTACATCAGCATTCACCTTCTTCCACCTACGAACGCTCAGGTCTGGTAATTGTGTTCGAACCTCTATACCAATCTTGGAGGCCAGCTTAGATGCGTTATCTCCTACTGGTGCACGAAACTGTTCAGGTATAGAAACTAACATCTTTCCATTCTTATCGACAATGCGATGGGCTTGTATGCCGCGTGTCGGGCCACAACCACATCTGTCATGTGATGCTGTAAGGACATAATATTAATTGAGTTAGTAAGTAAACAAATGCAAGTTAAACCTTAAAAACAACTTTGCAAACTTACCAACGCTGCTAGATGCAGTCACCTCATGCTCAGGTTATACATTATGAGGTGGTAAGGGTTGGGTACCGACGTCCTAACTTGAGGGATCCATTCCTTCCTCTGGGTTGGGAGTTAATGGCCTTGAATGAGATTGTAAACGGAGTCCTGATGGCATCTCTTGTTACTGAAATAACATAATCAAATAGTAAAAAAGATATTTAACATAGTTAAAATATTTTAGAAAAGATATGATGTGTAAGATATGTGAAGAAGAAATGTAAATAATAAAAGACATGTTCACACACAAATATAAAATAATGTGTATAATACCTCACGGTCAAAGGAACCCAATGACTCATCATCATTGTCATCCTCACTCTCTGAAGGGTTAAACTCAACATCATCATCTACCTCAACCCTAATACTCTTTTTCCTTGTATTTGCACATTTGGGTTGAACTGCACTCACTAAAGAATTTGTACTATTCTTCACTCCAAGATTGTTCATTATCTCACAGGTCTTCTTGATTCGCTTATTTCTTTGTTTCCCGTATTTTAGACACCCCATTTTTGACCGACCTTAAGACTCAGACATCACCGATTGAGCGCTCGGTGATGTTGCATGCTGTGCTTGTTCAGAAGTCTTAGAGTCATGCGTCCGCCCTCCGGACTTAGAACTCTCTTAGTGCCTTGTCTCGTTTTGCGAACAGACTTCGGTTTTCTCTTTTCTTTCTCGAGGAGGAGGTCCGTAGACCATCTCTCAATGGCGCGGGCTACATTTAAATGGCCATAGGCTATTTTGCCCATTTCGGAGCCCGGTTCCCGGTTTTCGGAGCCGTCAGGCCGTGTGCCTCGGTTCGGGACCGTCTAACCATCTCCGATTCCTCCGGTTTCTGGCATGCATCTCATTTACTCCCTTCAAGGGACACTGGGGTCTTAGATACCCACTTCGCCGCCAAACACCACTTTCGGTGCTTAACGGCCGATTTTCGGGACCCCGAACTGCGTGTTTTGGTCCCCGAGCATTCGTTTTGCATCGGTTTTTGTTCATTTTTGGCAGGTACCTCTGTTTTATCATAAGGAAGGTCACTGGAGGGTGGGAGGATAGTAATTGTCTCAACAACCAGTTGTGCTCCTCCAGCGCCCCCCGGCGCCCGTTTTTCTCACTTCCGAGCTAATGTTGAACACCCTAGGGCCATTTTCTTCGAGCCAAAACCACATATTTGTGTTGTACACACATGGAAGGACCCTAAAAAATGGTGCACGACCAGTAATTCTTCTTTTCATTTTTGGACCTCTCCTAGAGGTGACTTGTTGTCTCTCATGCTTCAGAGTTGCCAAATTCCAACCACAGGGCCTTGTTGTACACACATGGGAGGACACTATCCTTTGGTGCTCGGCCAGCAATTTTCACTTCCCATTTTTGCCCTTGGCCGGCCGGCCATGGGAGGTGGCCGGCCGGCCACCTCCAGCAAAAGCAGCTAGCCGGCCTGCATCCTCACTCTGTGTTCATTACAGCTGTATGGCTGTTTCTTCAAAATATCTGGACATCCGGGGGATATTTTGGGAGGGAAAGCTTGGGTGTATTTCCCTCCTCTTTTACACCCCCTTCTTGGCCTTTATAAGTGGCTGGCCAACTCCTTCTTTAGGGTTACAAAAACTTCCTAGAAGAGCTCCTAAGCATTTGCCTACATCTCCCTATCCAAAAACCTCCAAAAACTTCAAGTGTTAGCCCCATTTGTTCATCAACACCAAGCCTCACCATCACCACTTCCATTCCAGCAGCAAAGGAAGGTTTTTCAAAGGCTAAGAAGCAACAAATTCAAGAAGCAACAAAAGTCTTGTCTTCAAGGGTGAGTACTCTTTTCCCTTTTTTGAGCTCATTTTTGCTTCATTTTTCTACCCAATTTTATTGAGGTTTTGGGCTCCGACCCTAACTGAGTTTAGGCTTATTTTGAGCCCCTCTAAAACATTGTACAAGGTCTCAACCTTGTTTGGAGCTTCTGCATACCACTTGCTTCAATATCCATCATATTTACCGTAAACTTGCATGCTATTTTTAGCTTATATAAATTTGTTTTTGGAGCCTTCCATAAACTGTGATTGAGCTTATTTTGAGCTCCTCTACAACATTGTAGAAGGGCTCAAACTAGTTTTTGGTGCTTCCATGCATGACCTCTCTTTATAGCCCTCTTTTGGTCCATACTTTGCATGCTATTTCTAGCCTATGAGTGATCTATTTTTGAGCATAATATAAACTTCTAGTGGGCCTATTTTGAGCCCCTCTTCAAAATTGAAGAAGGGCTCAACCCTGTTTGGTCTCTCTATCATGCACTTGCTTCACAATCTCTCATATTTACCGTAAATTTGCATGGTTTGTTTGGCTTATATGAAATTTGTTTTGGAGCATGTCATGAACTGTGGGTAATCTTATTTTGTGTCCCTCTACAACATTGTAGAAGGGATCAACTTCATTGGGGGTCTCCATGTTGTACTTGCCATTATATCTCTCTTTGACCCCCATTTTGCATGCTTTTTTAGGCCTATCTAGCTTCTGTTTTCGGCCACCATCAGTACTGAAAATATCCATATTTTGGCCTTCTTGTCATGTTTTGTTAAGGGTCCAAGGCTGTTTGATGAACGTAAGGCACACTTCATGTTTAGCCTTTGTTGGCTTCATTCTTGCATGACATTTTTTAGCAAGTTTTCATACTGATTTGAGGGTTGTCATCTACTGTAAATGTGCATATTTTTGGTCCCTCTTCAGTGTTGTAGAACTGTATTTTTCATTTTGAGCATTGTATATATCACTTGCTTCATTGTTCCCCTCTTTTCCCCCATTTTTGCATGCTATTTTTGCCATACTTGTGTTTGTTTTTTGGCCTTACTTTGTACTGGAAAAATGCTAGTTTAGGGACTTCCTAGAATCTGTCTTTACACTTCATGTCCATATTGTGCATGTTTGGCATAGCTGCAAGTCATTTTGGTTACTTAGCATAGCATTTCGGGCATCGGGTGTAATTTTACTACAATTCGGGGGCTGTTTTTGCATCATTTTGGCTGCTGAAATTTGCATTTTCCATATGCCATATGCCACGTCTCATTTGCATGCCATTTCATGCCTTAGGGCCATTGCCTCGATTTGCGTGCCCGCGGGCACGTATTTCGAGGCACTTTATTTTTCATCTCTCGGCATCTTATGTGAGTATGGCCGAGGCTCTCTCATGTTAGTGTAAGCCCAATTTGCATTGCGAATGCTGTTTCATGCTTTAGGATTATTGCCTCGGTTTGCGTGCCCGCGTGCACGCATTTCGAGGCACTTCATCTTCATCCGATGGCCTCCTGTGTGAGTGTGGCTGAGGCTCATTCATGTTGGCGTAAGCCCATTTGCATCGCATATCTCATTTCAGTCCTGTTGCATTCCGTATGCCATTGCCTCGGTTTGCGTGCACGCATTTTGAGGGACTTCATTTTCCATCCATCGGCTTCTTATGTGAGTGTGGCTGAGGCCCACTCATGTTAGTATAAGTCCAATTCGTATCCTGTATGCCATTTTAGTTCCATTGCATTCCGTATGCCATTGCCTCAGCTTGCGTGCCCGTCTGCACGCATTTCGAGGCACTTCATTTTCATCCATTGGCCTCCTATGTGAGAGTAGTTGAGACTCTCTCATGTCGGTGTAAGCCCATATTGCATTGTCATGCCATTTTAGTCTCATTATATTGCGTGTGTCATTTCCTCGGTTTGCGTGCCTATGTGTACGCATTTCGAGGCATCTCGTTTTCATCAAGCATAGTGCATACTAGGTTGTATCTTAGATTGCATTCATGCATTTTCTCGATTCGTGCTGCGTAACGCATTTCGAGGCATCTCATTTTCATAGCATTGTGTATATTAGGATTGTATTTTAGTTGCATTCATACATATCATGCATATTGCATCATGTTCGGGATAGGAGTTAACCCGGGCACGGGAAACAAGGCACATTTCGTACTCCGAGTGACGGAACGGGTCTCGATTCCCAAGTCACCGACACTCCGGATCACCCATGATGGAGTTAGGTTTTGTTGTAGCATTCATCTGCATTCACCCCATATTGAGTTGTGCAATCCGACTCCTCGGCCATCATGCATCGATGTGCGTGATTGGTGGCGCGAGGATCGAGGCATGCATATATTTGTGAAATACATTGCTATGCCCCTCTCCTGCTCTCTGTTGCAGCAAAATCAACAACTTTTCAAAGTCTGGCACGCATTTCGAGAAATATCGCAAACAGAAACTAATTGGGGCATCCCAGTGGATTTCCGCGCAAAGCAGCTCAACATGCATCATTTCATTATCCGGAGTGAAGTCAAGGCAGCCCTTGGCTTGCATGCCAGTTTACAGTTTTTCTTAGTTAATTTGTTAATTAATTAGGAATTTGTATTATTCGAACTGTAATATTTCGGACTGTATTATTCTTTCATTTTGGGACTGTATTATTTTATTCGGACTCTCTGCGCGAGGGCATAATTGTAATAAATGTGGGTGAGTGTGATGTATGTCTTCCAACCCCACGTCTTTCTCCCTTTTATTTACCCGCTTACGATGGTTAGATATAAGGCATATTTCAATTAGCATACAGTATGACAGCATGTTTGCATCATTCATCTGTTTTGCACGCACCGGGCTCGGCGCATCATACAAACTGCATTTGTATTTTAATTCCAAATTGAATACGTGTTAGTTGTAGCATTCCATATGACATGTTTAGAATAGCCGAGCCTGCTATAGTTTGCATCTTCGCATGTGTTGCATTAGGCAATTCTGTATATTTAGGATCATGCATGGATTTCTAATCAGTTTTTCTATTTTGGCTTGGAGTACTCGGTGAGTTTTATGCTTTAGCATCCTTGCATGCGTGCGAGTGTTGCCATGATAGCATGCTTACCATGAGGCTAAATGCTTATATGATATAACTGCCTTGAATGCCTGTGGGTGGAGGTTGAGTTATTTGAATTGGGACAATTCATCAAATATTTGTTTTAAGCCCACTAGATAGTGGCAAAATCATGTTTTCTAAAGCCCACCTGAGGGTGGCAAATCCGCGTCTTAGCCTACCTACGGGTAACACCATCAAACCATTTTCAAACAAACAAACATGAAGTGCTTTGTTCCAATTCAGGCGACTCAGTCTATACTTGTATGCTGTGCGCATCACATAGTAACCTAGGCTAATAACCGGAATAAGAACTCGTGATGTTTTCAAAAACAGATATCATGGTTAGTAGAGGCCGGTCTTTGACCGGGTGAGCGGGGGTGCTCACGAAGTGACCTTCCCCAATCGTACCCAAGTTCCCGAGCCGAGGCAACTTTGGTGATGACGGACACGTGGCCTTTGGCACCGAGTCAGGGTTTCCTAAATTTCCCATTTTAAAATATTTAGGTGGCGACTCTGTATCTGGCGAAGCAGTCCATGTTTGGCACTTCTTTCAAAAAATCTGTTTTCAAAATTATTTGTCGGATTTGGACTCTTCGGTTCAAGATTAAGAACCGTGACATTTGAGTCCTTCGAACTGTAGTGACCCAATATCGAACCAGAACGGGGGGGACTCGCACTCCCTTCTCCCGGGATGCGTTCGGGGACGTCTACAGTTTCTGGCGACTCTGCTGGGGACTTAGAGAACTTGACTCGAACTCGTGATATCTGGTTTTGACTACGCTTGTGTGTTTCTTTGCATTGCATTTGCATTGGTGCGCCTAGGATACCGTGTTTGCCATATGCCATTCCCGAACGATTTCCCGGAGGCTTGTCTTGTCAAGTCATGTCCGTAAGGCTGATCGGCTCTGGGCTCTGACAGCATGGGAACACAAACCCCGGTTTTACCGGGGCACCCTTTTTGACCATTCGACCTAGTGCATATTCGGATCCATAGTGACCATTCCAAACTAGGACAGGTTGCTTACCCGTTTATAGGTTGTTTGAAACCGCTGCGTGCGTAGTGAAACCCTAGCTCCTGACAAAATAGGACAGGGAAACCCTACCCCAACATAGGGGTGTTTTCAGCTCTCACTTATCTATTATGTGCTTGTTAGAGTGCGTCTCTACAGGGAATGCATGTATCAGTTCATAAGTTCAGATGTCAGGCCTGCGGGCATCAATTTTTTTGAGATAGGGCATCACGCCTGCGGGCATCAGTTAGTATCTGAGAATCAGTTGTCTGCAGATATCCGATTCAGTTTTGGGGAACAGTGATACAGGAACAGTGATCAGTTATTGAGGACAGTGTATTTTCAGCTTATCAACTGCGTGTTGTATGCCCGACTGTGTGTTGTGTGTATTTAATTTAAGCTGTTATGCTGCCCGTTTTTCTGGTTATTTATTTCCTTTTCGCTTTATTATCTTTTTGCTAGGGCAGTTTTTAGCACGATTGCTTCCGAACCACTAGATACCCCCCAAGCACTTTGGACACGAGGTCGCCGACTCAACCGATCCGAGGATCTCGTTGACGGACATCCAGTGTTCCACTCTCTACCCCCAGTTATCAGAAGAAGGCCGAGAAGGCGCAGCGTGTCGGAACAGGGATTCTGCAGGCGGGTCGCTTTAATGAAACAATCAGTTGAAATTTACGTATCTGCGTAGAGGTACATTTACCGCCATTCAGATGGAGCAATGAGAATACATCGAGGATGGAGGCGATGATCGCCCAGATGCACGACAGCATGAAACAAATGCAAGATGATGCCATCCGCCAAGCGGAATTTTCCAAACAACAAGCATGATCATGGCCCGGTGAAGTGATCACTAGGTCGCAATGCCAGAACGCGTCACGCTTCACATCAGGCTCCTCCTTCGCCAGCGGCTCCACTACCTGAGGAGGCGTCTACTGGTCAAAATACCCTGCCAAACCCTCAAAACATCCTCCCGAACACCCAAAATACCTTACCTGATGTCCGGAATACTCAAGAAGACATAGGTCTTCCAACGGGGCCGGCTCTGCCCCGACTTCTGCCGTAACTGTCCAAGAATCTTACACCCAACCACCCGGACTCTCCATTTGAGTTCGAGGTAGATCATACAGCTCTGAAGCTGAGCAAGCTGGAAAAGCTTTTTAAGAAATCGCAGGGGGTGAAGGCCATCCCAGACATTGAAGATGGCTACACTGACGTGGCCGTGACACTGCCGGACAGATTTAAGATGCCACAGATTGATCGTTTTGACGGATCAGGGGATCCTATGGTCCATCTCCGGCTATTTTCAGACATCTTGAGGCCAATGGGCCTAACCCGACCACAAAAGCTTTCTTTATTTGGCAGAACTTTGTCGGGGGTGGCGGCCATCTGGTACGCAAAATTAGAAGATGATGTGAAGAGAAATTGGGATGAGCTGGCTGAAGCCTTCGTTGCACAATACTCGTATAATACGCAGATCGAGATTACAACACGTGATCTCGAAACAACGAGGCAGGAACAAAAAGAGACTTTCTCTGATTTTGTAACTCGGTGGAGAGCAAAGGCATCAATGATGACCTTAAGGCCAACAGATAAAGATCAAATTCGGATGATTGTACGCAATCTCCAACCCAAGTTAATGCAAAAAAATGATCGTACTCCCTTTCCCCACCTTCTCAGATTTACACGAGATGGGGGTACAGATCGAGGATGCGATGAAGCAAGGTTTAATCGACCAGGACTGAGAATAGCCCCGAAGGACATTCAACCGCAATAACAACGCAGGCCCGAGTGGCGCTGCCAACACAAGGACTTCGGAGGTCGGTATGGTCACCACCACTCCCCCTTCTCAACCAAGGCCCGCGGCGGCCACACCCTTTTCCAGTACCTCCGGGAGCAGTAACCAAGGCCCGAGATACCAATCCAGAGGCCAAAGAACCTTCACTCCACTATATATGCCCCTGTCCAAGGCTCTGGGGGTGTTAATCAGAAAGAAGCATCTGACGCCCCTAGAACCGAGGCCACTACCGAATCCACTCCCCCCTTCTCACAACCCAGCCAAGTACTGTGCGTACCACCAGCAGCATGGCCATGACACAGATCAATGTTTCCGGCTGTGTCACGAGATTCAAGACCTTGTTGACAAGAATATCATCGTACCTCCCGAAAGACCCAACGTCACAACTAACCCACTCCCCGCACATAACCAAGATCCACCACCCAAAAGAGTCAACTTCATCCAAACTGGGGTCGTGTCCTACGATCCTAGTATCTATATTACCCCCTCTCACCTGCCCAAGCCAGAGGTGATCCTTCCTGATTGCACTGACTTGTGCGTGTTGGACACCTTCACAACCCAATCTGAGCCAAAGGTGGTAACCTCCGAAGATGAAGCAGGCGAGGTTTGAAGAAGAGGCAATTGGTGAGTGCAGGATGGGACGGACAGGAATTGTCTTTGGAAGAGCTTATGATCCAAGCGGATATATTTTATCAGTGAGCCAGTCGGAGCTGAGTGTGAGGCTGCCAGAAAAAGCTGAATTGTGTATGATTCGGGGGGACGGACTAGAACAAGGGGCAGATGGTCTGACAACGGTGGAAGAAGATTTTGCTAACCTCCAGTTCTTCAACGACCAAGAAGCAGGGGATGCAACAATCAATTGGTTTGAATATGAGGAGTCAGCAAAAATTACCGGGTGGCTAGATGATCAGCCAGATGTTGTGGAAGTTCAGCCAGAGCAAGGCCCGGCAGGGGCAGAAGTATCAATGATGGCCGAAAGGGCCGATAGTCAGAATGAACCGCCGGAGAGCGCCGATGCAAAGAATTTCGCTCGGGATCAAGATATTGTGAAAACCGAACAACAAACCCTACTAACACAGGAGGAGCAAGAGAAGAGATGGGATTCTGAGAGGATCCGGAAAGCCAAGAACCATGAAGAGGTTGGAAGTGCTGCGAGCACAAGAGCAGGACATGCTGTGAGCATGTGGGATGAAAGTACCGAGAGTACGAACTTGCTAGAACCATATAGGTGTCTGTGGAATGCTAGCGGGATGTGGTGGGAAGACGATGACTTATGTCTTGCCCACACAGACGAAGATTGGGCAGGTACTCAACCAGATGATACTTGGTACCTCGATGAGGTGGACCACATGACCAGGAGTGGGGGGTATTTCAAGCCCCCACACCTTGACCAACCTGAAGCATCTGGGAAAGATAAAGAGGCAGAAAAACAGAGAGAGAAGCGGATTGAAGAAGAAGCTGTGCTCAGCGATTAAAGAAAATCTGTGAACATCTCCATCCGGGGCCTTATGGCTTCAAGGGTGCCGCAGGCATTTGTCCTATCTGCTATGGACAAAGCCAAACTCTCCATCGAAACTACGCCAGAGCAGCTGGTTGGGTTGGTTTTTCCGGGAGGAGGTTCCCCGGCATTAACCTTTTAAGACAAGGAATTGCCGCCTGAGGGCGTGAATCACAACAAACCTCTCTACATCTCCGTGGAATGTAGAGATAAGTGGATACCGGTGGTACTTGTTGATACCGGGTCTACTATCAACGTCTGCCCAGTCAGAACGGCATATGCAATCGGATTAAAACCCGCAGACTTTATACCAACCACTCAGGTGATCAGAGCTTATGATAATACCAGTAGGGAAGTGATGGGGACTGTCAAGGTTCAGACTCAGGTTGGTCCAGGACAACACAACATTGAATTTCATGTCTTGGACGTTCCCGCAACCTTCAACTTGCTCTTGGGGCGGCCGTGGTTGCACCAAGTGAAAGCAGTCTCTTCCACTCTGCACCAGATGTTGAAATACCCTCACGGGAAGGGGGTTGCAATTGTTTTCGGAAATTCATCCATCCATCCGCCGCCAGAAGTGTCTACACCAGTTTTGGAGATCGAGCACGGCACGGAGGATGTGTTCTTATCAGGGTTCACTTTGGCGGAGGCCCGGGTAGTGCAGAATATTATGGCTGTGAATGAAGGTGTGTACGTCAGTGCTCAATCCATCTACCTCATGAACAAGCTACAACATATCCCCGGGATGGGATTAGGAAGAAGCGGCAGGAAAGGAGTCGCTGCGTTGGCCGAAGTGCCACACAACCCGCATACCTTTGGACTGGGTTATCTGCCCACCAAAAAAGACTGGGTGAGGAAAGGAAAGGAAATGGCCGGCAGAGCCAGAGCGAAGCAGGCTGGGAAGCCTTTTGATTTAATGCGAGCCCATCCAGGTACCACGAGCAGACGCTTCGTCCGGGAGGGGGATGACTTTCCATTTTGCGGCTTCCCAGAGCCATGGTTAAACGCGGAGAAGAAGCGCGTACCAGGTTTCAAAATCTTCTTCAACCTGCAACTATCCGGGGATGATGTTGCCACAGAGCAAACAGACCCAACAACTGAGGATGAGCAGAATAAGGCAGTGGATCCTGAGGGCATAGAATTGGAAATGGGGGTAACACTGGCATGTCTCCTCTCTGATCCTCCGATCGACCAAGAGTGCTTGGGGGATAACTTTGTGGTGTCCATGATTGGGGATGAAACGGCTGCGAGCCGACCAGCAGCTATCTTGGATGCATCAATCGCACCCTCTCTCACTTGGCGGTACGAGGAGGGATTTCTGTCCAGCAGCACCGGGTCAGGTAGCGAACCGGAGTCTGATTCCACTGAGTCCTATGAGTCAGAATCAGATTCCAGCTCGACTGAGTCTGAGTCTGGTACTCCCGGGGATGTTAACCCGGATGCCACGATCTGTCGGTCGTCTTTCCTTTTCGTTTGAGTCTGTTAACCGATGAATTGGACGATTTGGATGTACCTAATGAGAATGAACTATCTGTGGATTAAGTACTTTTTGTGCCCCTAATTTATTGCATTAATTGGACTTTCAAAATTTTGATCAAAAGCAGCGAGGACGAGGTTCCTCCGGTTTACAACGTTTAATTGAGCAAGAGCAAGAGATTTGTTGAACCATTAATGGATGAAATCATTACCGTGAACATTAGTCTTGAGGAGGACCCTTGGCCGTCCAGATCGGGTCCACGTTGTCTTCGGAGGAACGCGAGCGCTTAGTCGCTTTATTAAAAGATTTCAAAGATGTTTTCGCGTGGTCCTACGAAGACATGCCTGGAATCGATCCAGAGATTGTAACCGGATCCCCTTGACCCCGAGGCCCGACATCAGCGAAACTCAGAAGGATCCGCCCGGATTGGGCTCTCAAGATTAAGGAAGAGGTCACCAAGCAAATCGACGCAGGCTTCCTGCTGGTATCTGAATATCCGACTTGGTTGGCCAACATTGTTCCGGTGCCGAAGAAAGATGGCAGGATCCGAGTGTGTGTAGACTTTAGGGATTTGAACAGAGCTAGTCCGAAGGACGACTTTCCCTTACCGCATATCGATGAGTTGGTAGACTTTACAGCAGGGCATGCATTGCTCTCATTCATGGATGGCTTCTCAGGATACAACCAGATAGTGATAGCGCCAGAAGACAGAGAAAAGACTGCATTCACCATCCCGTGGGGAACATACTGCTATCGGGTAATGCCGTTTGGGTTGAAGAATGCTGGGGCTACTTATCAACGGGCCGCGACCACAATACTACATGATATGATCCATAAAGAGGTTGAGGTGTATGTGGACGACATGATTGTCAAGTCCAAGGAAAGAGAGGGCCACTACACTGCCTTGCACAAGTTTTTTCAAAGGATCAGGGAATTCGCCATGCTAAACCCTCAGAAATGTACGTTTGGTGTTACAGCGGGGAAAATGCTAGGGTTTCTGATTACACAAAGGGGCATCGAGGTCGACCCTTCCAAGATCAAGGCCATCCTAGAAATGCCACCACCAAGGACTAAAAAGGAGGTGTGAGGCTTTCTGGGTAAAGTGCAATTCATAAGACGGTTTATTTCAAAACTAACCTTGACTTGTGAACCACTTTTCGGCCTCCTCAAGAAAGGAAAAAAGTTTCAATGGGACGGCCGATGTCAAGCTGCATTTGAACAGATTAAAGAATATCTACAGAACCCGCTCGTTTTATCGCCACCAGAACCAGGGAAACCGTTGACTTTGTATCTGTGAGTAACTGAAACTACAATGGGCTGCATGCTTGCACAAGAATCAAAAGACAAGGCAGAAAGAGCCATCTACTATCTCAGCAAGAACATGCTGGAGTATGAGACCCGATATACACCGCTGGAAAAGGCTTGCTTAGCACTGGTATGGGCTACCAGGAAGCTGCGGCACTACCTGTTAGCTCACTCTGTAATGTTGGTTTCACGACTTGATCCCATCAAATATCTCTTCAAGAAACCGGTAACCACGGGTAGGCTAGCTCGTTGGTTGCTTTTGCTCTCCGAATTTGATCTCACGTACGTGACACGCAAGTCAGTGAAAGGAGGAGCAGTGGCAGAGTTCCTTGCCGACCACCCGATTGAGGGGGATGAAGCAGTTGAATATTTGTTCCCGGATGAATCAATTTTGCATATCGACGATGAAACCTGGACGATGTACTTTGACGGAGCATCAAATCAACATGGGTGTGGGATAGGAGTGTTGCTGATAGCACCCGATGATTCCCGTATCCCTCTAGCCTTCAAGCTCCAGTTCAAAGTCTCGAATAATGAAACCGAATACGAGGCGTGTATCGCTGGTCTAGAAGTAGCCCTGGAACTAGGGGCAAGACGACTGGACGTTATTGGGGATTCGAACCTTGATGTGTCTCAAGCTAAAGGAGACTGGAAAGTGAAAGAGGAAAAGATGATGATGTATCACCAAACCTTGGATTTGTTGATTCCTCGGTTTGAGAAGCTAAGTTTTACTCATCTACTAAGAGAGAAAAACAGGTTCACAGATTCATTAGCAACTCTATCATCTATGATAGACATCCCGTGTTGAGTCCGAATGCGTCCAGTTATCATCGACCAGAAATTTGCACCTGCCTATGAGTCGATTGCAGCCATAGATGAAGTTCAGGACGAACACCCCTGGTATTACGACATCTGGAACTTCTTGGAGACAGAAACATACCCACCAGGGGTAAATGCCAAAGACAAGAGGGCAATCAGAAGAATGGCAGTCCAGTTCATCATCTGCGGGGGTAAACTGTATAAACGGGGTCATCTGGGAATGCACAAGCTGTGCGTTGATGCTGAAGAGTCAAGGTGTCTGATGGAAGCCATCCACGGGGGTGAATGTGGTGCACACATTAATGGGGTAATGTTGGCACGGAAGATCCTTAGACAAGGTTATTACTGGTCCACCATGGAGGAGGATTGTATTAGTTTCGTCCGGCGATGTCACAAGTGTCAAATTCATGCAAATCGCATGAACATCCCGCCGTCAAAGCTGTACAACATGACTTCACCGTGGCCGTTTTCTGTCTGGAGAATTGATGTAATCGGAGCTGTTACGCCAAAGGGGTCGAATGGGCATGAGTTCATCTTGGTAGCAATAGATTATTTCACGAAGTGGGTTGAGGCCCAATCTTACGCAGTGTTGAAGGCTTCGCATGTAGCAAAATTTATCAGAAACAACATTATCTGTCGCTACGGGGTCCCAAATGAAATCGTTTCAGACAATGGTTCCCACTTCAAAAAGGAGGTGATCGACTTGTTGGAGAAATATAATATGGCTTTTCATAAGTCGTCTACTTACCGGCCGCAAACCAACAGAGCAGTTGAAGCCGCCAATAAGAACATCAAGCGCATACTACAGAAGATGGTGGAAACCTATCGGGACTGGCCAGATAAGCTGCCTTTCCCTCTGTGGGGCTACAGGACTTCAATAAGAACTTCTACCGGGACGACTCCGTACTCATTAGTTTATGGGATGGAGGCCGTTCTGCCTATTGAGATTGAGGTTCCGTCATTACGAGTATTGGCCGAGTGCCAGATAGCCGAAGCAGATTGGCAGCAAAACAGATTTGAGGAACTCATGCTTTTCAATGAAAGAAGGCTGAAAGCATTGTACCACATCCAAGGTTATCAACGCAGAATCGCCCGGGCTTTTAACAAGAAGGTTAAGTCCAGGAATTTGAAAGAAGGAGATTTGGTACTCAAAGAAAACCGAGCTCCCATCCACGACCCAAGGGGCAAATTCAGACCCAATTGGACTGGTCCCTATATTATCAAGTCAATCTGGTCCGGTGGAGCTGTGGTTCTGATAGATTTAGATGGCTTAGAGTTTTCTCAACCGATCAACATGGACAAGTTGAAGAAATATTACCCCTGAGAGGCTCGCTAGGCCGAAAACCCGAAAGGGCGACCTAGGCAAAATTCAGAGCATAGAAAATTTGAAATTATAAAAACTGAGCTCGCAAGGTTGAAAACTCGCAAAGGGCGGCCTTGGCAAAAGTTAGAGCGCAAAAGGAGAGTAAAAATACCCGAGCGAACCCAAGCCTGAACTACGTAAGGCTTGATTCCCATCTATGGGATACGTAGGCAGCTTCATCCTGAAGTTCAGCCCCAATCTTTTCCCCGATTAACTTTGTCCATTTGATCATCTCAGTCATCTCTATTCATCAGCATCTATCGTGATCTCCGGTGCAGTGTTATTCAGACTAGGGGCAACTTTCCGTTGCGATGAAGTGTTACGGCAACGCCCAGACTAGGGGCAACTTTCCGTTGCTATGAATCGCCGAGTCACTTTTCAAACTAGGGGCATCTTTCCAGTTGCTAGGATCCGGGGTTATGCATCGGTGACAGATCTCAGGCGTGTCCAATTCTGATCCATATCGAAAATAGTTTTGAAAAGTTTTAATAAAAGTTGACTTTGCTCAAAATTAATCTTTTTACAACTAAGACCATCTTTGGACCAAAAACGGAGAATTTTCAGTACCACAACCTTCAATTTCATCGATTTCAAAACAGAGTTCTCTCGCTCTTGCATACAATTGAAGTTGCTTTTTATTACACTCATAAAGAAAACTTGAAAGTACTAATAAAGCAATAAATCTGGGGCATAGTCAAGTCAAGTGTCCCTGCGCCCCCTCCCAGAGCTGGTTGAAGCCTCCGATGCTAACCTAGGCCCAACTTGTGCTTCTTCATTGAGCCAATCCCAGCATTCATCAGACAGAGTGCAACTAAAAGTAAAGGCGGGGGCCAGAAGCTCTCTAACTCTCCACGCCGCGGCTTGCCGAGCCAGCTGCGCGCCTCGAACTGGGAATGTAGCCCGATACTCTATCCCCTCTGGTGGGCAAGTCTAATCATGGCCAAACTGGCGCAGAATACGGAATGGGACATAGAATACACAGTGAGTCAAGCCGATCAGTCGAATCCCGACCTGCCGGGACATGCTGTAGCTCATTGCCGGGAGATTGAGCCAAGGATAACGCCACGCAATGCGATCTGCCGACAAATTGCACATCCATTCAAACCACCATCCCTCGTCAAGGGCATCGACCAGGCGTTGTCGAAAGAAGTAGCCGCGGGTTGAGTAAGCAGGGCAAGAGTCCACAACTTGTAATTTATCCATCAACCATATCTGGGGAGGGATGAAAAAAATGAGAAAATAAAGAATAGAGAGATGTGCGATGAGAAAAAAGTGAGATAAGGGTTTTGTGAGAAAAACCGAGCCCGAGGACCGAGTGATGTAAGCGAATACATATGTGAGCTTAGGTGGGAAACATTACCGCTTGATAGTGGACTCCTGCAAACTGGTTGTCTCCGTGGTGGAAAGCATCCAAGCCCATCAGTGTCTCGGCCAGAGTCATGGCAGTGCAACTCTTTCCCTCTTTCAAACCGTGAGCAACTTCAATCAGACGGGCGCCAGACCCTTCGAAGCTTGAGGCAAACAGAAAATGAGATAACAGGCACAAACAGAGAGCATGTTGTTGGAAGCCTTGCCAATGATGGTCGCTGCGGTCACCAGCATCGGAGAATCGGTAAATCAGGCTCGGGATATCCAACATTCCGTCACAGATCAGGGATCGAGCATCATGCGCGTTGAGTCCGCACATCCGCCCTAAGGTTTGGGCATAGCCAAAATTGAGTTGGGGCAAGATCTCCTCACCTCGCTCAGATTCTATCAAAACTTTAAAATCTTCAAAAGTGGGACATACCTCTTGCCCTCCGAAGCTGAAGACGTGCGTCACTGGGTTCCAAAATCTCATCGCGGCATGGAGGAAAGGAAAGTGCAGTGAAGTCCGGCCCAGGGTGAATAGTGCATTCAAGCCGAAATCCCGGAAATTCAACTTTTCCGAGCCATCTAAAGAGGAGATCCAAGATGTGAGATTTTCTGCGAGAAATGCCTCCATTTTGTGCAAAGCAGTGATGAAATGAATAAGTTCCAAGGTTGGAGCTTTATAAGGGGGTAAAACACTATTCAAAGGACACGTGTCACAATTCTGGAAGCTGCAGGGAGGGGTGGCTGGCCGGCCACCTATTCTAGCAGGCCGGCCACCCTTGATTCAAAAAAAAAAAAAAAACTGGTCGGCCGGCCGCCTTCCAATCCCCAAAAGCAAATGTGGCCCACCATGCTCAGTAGTCATGTTTTGCCCTCCGGAAGGAAGTTTGAGGCACTTTCACGCATTAGGAACGTTGAAAAGCCTCCATTTCTCTCAGTTTTGGGTACGTTCCATTATCCAGATCGTCCGAAGTACGTTTTATTGTATTTTTGCTTATCGAGTTGTTGCTTTGTTTATCAAGTTGTAAGTTTTGTTGAGCTGTCGCATTTTGTGTGTTTTAAGTGGTTACCTTTTGTTTGCGCAGTTTTGTTAAGTCTCGTCTATTGAGTCGTTAACATTGTTGTACTTTGCTTATCGAGTTGTAAACTTGCTAAGATTCTGTTATTTCTTAGTGAGTCGAGTTTTTTGATTTGTTGCGTCGGTTCATTACCTGACCGGTAAATACACAAAGCACATTTTCATTCAATTCCATTTTGTGCAAAATGATGCGATGAGATGCTAAGAATTTCGAATACAAACATCTTTTCAAAGGCTGTTTCATTCCATCATGTTTTACAGCAAATAAAGGTACAAGTTTTACAGAAAATAAAGCTGCCTAACACTATGCAAAGTGCTACAAACTACTAGCAAAGAGTAAAATAAAGCAGGAAATAACATCAACATCCTCGGGAGCGGGAATGAGGAGGCCCTCTCATCCTCTTCTGCGGGATAACCTCTGCACCATCATCACCATCCGGGTCAGAGCTATCATCCTCCGGATCCCTCACAGCCTCGTCTCCACTCCCGGAACCAAGACCAGAGCCTCCCTCCCCAGCGGATGTCTCTGACTCACAGTCTGCGACCTCCTCCTCCTCCTCCTCAATAATGGGTGCCCTGGGTCTACGAGACGACCCTACTCCTCAAGCTCCTCGAGAAGGCCTGGATGGCCCAGCTCCTCGAAAAGGCCCAGATGGCCCAGTACCATGAACAGGTCCAGTACCTCGACCTCCCTGAGAAGGCCCAGGTAGCCCGGCCCGCGGCGGAGCATACACGGGAGGCATCTGAAAATGAAGAGTTCAATACATCAGTTCAAATATGAAAAGCAGATACAAGTACAATATGCGAGTGGGGTGTGTGCCAGATGTGCTCTACACAGCCTATCAATACAGCAGAATGCTCAAAACCAGCATGTCATCAGGAATATGCTAAATACAAGGAAGATGGATAATACCTGCACACCCATGATGGCCATCTGTGCCTCCCTTCGTAGGATCATGCCCTCGAATGTGGCCAGCATCCCGAGCAACTCTTCTGTGTACTCAACCGGAGGCTGCAAATACAAATGCAAAACTATCAGTGAGGGAATGAATGTCCAAGTAAACTGATTGATAAATCAAAGTCAGAAACATATCGGGGGTGAATCAGGATCCCAGACATATCTGTGGTCAGGAAGAGGAGGCTCTAGCGGGACCTGGTAAGGAATCCCGAACCGCCAACTCGTCAACTCGGTCGACATGTCTGGCCACCCAGGATGCTGATAAAGAGACGGAGGGATCGGAGGAATCGAACTACCTCTACCCCTAGATGCACTAGCCCTGCTAGAGGAAGGGATATCCGTGGCACCGGCACGACTCGAAGATGGTACATCAGTAGGCCTCCGTGGCGGAGCACGCACTCCCGTCAAGGGGGGCATCAGATATATACGACGATAGGTGGCGTAGTCCCCCTCCATGAGATATAACAAGGCATCGGTGCCCTGCATAGCACTAATGACCTCCTGGGCAGAGAGTCTATCGGCAGTCTGCATAGTGGCTGGAGATACAGCAGGAGGGTTCTGAGAATCGTACCCCCACACTTGACGCAGGAAGCGTTCCCCCAGGAACCATGCCCTACCAACTGGTCCTTCGAGCAGAAACCTATATTGGGAATTACTCGATCCTCCGGGATACGAATGTCGGATACCGTCACCAAAGACCGCCCAGGGCTGCCAAGTGATCTGCGGATAACCAGTGCATAAATCGATCAGAAATCAGGGATATACAGGGCAAATCAAAGATGAAAATGAAAGGAACTGAGAGTTCTGAAATACCTCTGTCGCTCAAGACAAGATCAAAATCTCCGCAAGTAGAAGAGAGTCTCTCGAGCTCTCGGTCGGTGCTCGCCCTCGAATACCAGCGAAAACGGAGTCGTAAGGAGTCCTGCCACCTCCATCTCCGGGGCTAATGTGGGAAAGTATACGTACACCCATAGCTGAGAAGAGCAGTGCAGAATATGAATACAAAGTGCTAAAGGCAGAATACAGAGTGAAAAGTGCGCCGTGTGTGCAATGAACAAGTAATAAGGAGCAGAAATGTAAATCAAGAGGATGTAACGCACTCCTGTGCTCTCCAATAGCCGCCAAGTAAGTCTCCCCGTCCGCGAGAGGCTGCACCCATGTAACAGTAGAGGGTAGCCAGGCCAGCGCCACCCCAGTCATATCAACTCACCTGTGATAGATCCACCAAAGCGCTCAGAAGATACAACCCAACAGTGTTCCCCCTATCGGCAAACAGAGTGGTGCCAAAGAGAAACATAAGGAAGCCCCGGGCGTACTGCTCAACCTCCTTGGGAGACTCGGGCTCCATCTCCGGCCTCCGAAAATGGGAAGAGAACCAGGTGTACCGGACTCTCCCGGAAGCTCTGTCTACAGGTGGGCGAGCCCCCAATAGATGTGTCCAAGCGGCCTCCCACTCTCCCATATCCTCGTCATAAGGTATGGGCCAACCGCCTATGTCTAGGCCGGTGAGTATGGCGAAGTCCAGCGGAGTCATGGTCATATCCCCGGTGGCAGAAAAGTGGAAGGAATTGGTGGTGTCCCACCATCTCTCCACCAAAGCAGCTAACAAAGTCCTGCTGGCAGGACAACGTGATAATCCCACGCAGAATGCTCTGAACCCTGCTAGATCGACCAGATCCCGGACAGCCTCCGGAAGCTCGGCGTACCAGTCTCTCGCGGCGGTAGAGCCGTATCCTCGTACGGTGCGAGAGCCACCCTGCATTCAGAAGGAATACATGTGTTCAGTACACAATGAAATAGCTGTGTGCAAATGAAATTAATCAGTGGGCTGCGTGTTCACTTCAAAATCTGGGCTGCGTGTTCAGTAAATTTGTGTTTTGGGCTGCGTGTTCAAATCTCAATCAGTGGGCTGCGTGTTCACTTCAAATCTGGGCTGCGTGTTCAGTAAATTTGTGTTTTGGGCTGCGTGTTCAAATCTCAATCAGTGGGCTGCGTGTTCACTTCAAAATCTGGGCTGCGTGTTCAGTAAATTTGTGTTTTGGGCTGCGTGTTCAAATTCTCAATCAGTGGGCTGTGTGTTCACTTCAAATCTGGGCTGCGTGTTCAGAAAAATCAGAGTTTGGGACTGTGCGTTCTACTCTCTACTCTCAGTCAGTGTGGGCTGTGTGTTCACCATCAACTTGGACTGCGTGTTCAGAAAAATCAGAGTTTGGGACTGTGCGTTTTACTCTCTACTCTCAGTCAGTGTGGGCTGTGTGTTCACCATCAACTTGGACTGCGTGTTCAGAAAAATCAGAGTTTGGGACTGTGCGTTCTACTCTCGACCCTCAGTCAGTGTGGGCTGTGTGTTCACCATCAACTTGGACTGCGTGTTCAGAAAAACCAGAGTTTGGGACAGTGCGTTCTACTCTCTACTCTCAGTTAGTGTAGGCTGTGTGTTCACCATCAACTTGGACTGCGTGTTCAGAAAAACCAGAGTTTGGGACTGTGCGTTCTACTCTCTACTCTCAGTCAGTGTGGGCTGTGTGTTCACCATCAACTTGGACTGCGTGTTCAGAAAAACCAGAGTTTGGGACTGTGCGTTCTACTCTATACTCTCAGTCAGTGTGGACTGTGTGTTCACCATCAACTTGGACTGCGTGTTCAGAAAAATCAGAGTTTGGGACTGTGCGTTCTACTCTCTACTCTCAATCAGTGTGGGCTGCGTGTTCGCCATTAACTTGAACTGTGTGTTCAGAAAATCAGAGTTTGGGCTGCGTGTTCTACTCTTAGTCAATATGTGCTGTGTGTTCACTTTCAAAATTCGGGCTGTGTGTTCGACGAATCAGTGTTTGAGCCATGTGTTCAGTTCTTAACTAATGTGTACCATGCGTTCACAATCAATCAGTCAGTGAGCCGTGTGTTCAGCAATTCAAGTGTTTAACTAACACGTTCAGGATGCAAGTAAAGTACTGTGTCATGAGCTAAAACTGCGTGTTCAAGCATGGCAAAGCTACAAAATGCACGAAAATGCAGAAAATAAAGTAAAATACCTCTCGTGCATCATGAGAGAGGTGCTGCTCCGGCTCTCGCAGAAGCAAATCCCCGGGTGCCCGGTCGTTGAACCCAGTGAAACGACGAAAAACAGCCCGCGGAAGCGTATGTGCCGATAGGGCGTATCTCCCGGGAATGAAAGGACGGACTCTCGGGGGCAATGTCATGAAATCAAAATCATCCCCGACGCCTGGAGGACCTCTGCCATGAGGGTAATCGCCCGCCATTTCGAGAAATTTGCAAAAAGGAGCAAAAATGAGCAAAATGAGCCAAAATTGGAAAAAGTCAACAAAAGTCAACTCCCGGGAAATGAAAAAGTCAACAAAAGTCAACTCCCGAGAGAATCTTCCAAATATTGAGAGAAATTTACCTCAAGTGGTGAAAATGAGAAAAGAAATCCCGAAATCAAAATTTAGTCGGCTCAAAGTGCTTAAAACTGAAAGATTTCGCGGAAACAACTTGCTGAAGGCCAAAAGCGCCAGATAAAATGCAGATCTGAAGAGAAAAATGGTCTAGGGAGCAAGGGAAGGAGTTTTCACAGCTTTGGGAGTGATTTCGGATTGAATGGGCAAGGGAATATATAGAAATGAGAAAAATGACCAAAATGCCCCTACTACTTTTTTTCGGTGGCCGTCTACCACCTTTTCTGGCCGGCCGCCATTTACTTTTTTCGTCCTGACGGTGGCCTCCCCAAGAGCAACCACTGGCGTGGTGGCCCCACACCCCCTCTAGCTCTCTGCAAATTTTGAGGAAGATCGAGTTCGGGACCTGAAAAAGTTCAAGAAAAGTGCACTTTCTGACGCGAAATCGCTCCGCCGGAACTTCAGCTGCAATTTCCGACATGTGTCTCATCATCATTCATCGAAATCAAGGTGTATCCTTTTCAAACATGTTGTAACCTCTCCGGGAGATGAATCAGAGGCCGCGATCAAGTTGCCTTCGCCGAAATGCGCGTTTCCCAGCTCGTTGTTTCGCAACAAACGGGCGTCCTGATTTATGCTCGTTTTGCATTGTCGTGCATATAACTTGCATTCTTATGAGCATTTTGCATTGACATGCATGATTTCTTGGTGTACCATACTTCTGTGCTTGAGCATGCGTTGTCACGCACGTTCCTTTCTCGCATTGCGATGCATTTACTCGCTGACACTGCGTGTGTCAAACTTTCGGAACCATAGGAATCACATTGAATATATGTTGTTAGCATATTGCTCTTGTTGAATTTCTCTCTTTTGCAGGCACGATATTGTATGTACGGTTCATTTGAGGTCATGCGACTGCATTTAATCGCGCAGGTATCGTATCTTCTCCGTGTGAGACGCGACGAGAATTGAATGATTCTCCGCATTCCTAACTGCATGAAATGTAGTTGTTGCTTTGCATTCTTGCTTAAAACTGTTGCATTTATTTGCGAATACTTGCCTCATTACAGCTTGCTGCATTTGCATGATCATTTGGCTCTGTGCATGTCGCTTTGCATTTTGCCCCCCTTACCTGCGGGCATGCCTGCAGGCACACATATCTCCGTTTGTCTTGTATGATTGTCTAAGTCTTCGGCCTTGTCAAAAATGGGTCGTCTCTAGGCTTTGACATTCACTCCCGTCACTTCTTGACTTCCGAGTTCTGTCAAAGAGGGGCAACTGTAGACACCCCATTTTTGACCGACCTTAAGACTCAGACGTCACCGATTGAGCGCTCGGTGATGTTGCATGCTGTGCTTGTTCAGAAGTCTCAGAGTCGCGGCCGTACGCCCTGCCTCCGGACTTCCGAACTCTCTTCCGTGCCTTGTCTCGTTTTGCGAACCAGACTCGGTTTTCTCTGTTTTCTTTCCTGAGGGGAGGGAGAGGTCCCGTAGACCATCTCTCAATGGCCGCGGGCTACATTTCGTGGCCATAGGCTATTTTGCCCATTTCGGAGCCCGGTTCCCGGTTTTCGGAGCCGTCAGGCCGTGTGCCTCGGTTCGGGACCGTCTAACCATCTCCGATTCCTCCGGTTTCTGGCATGCATCTCATTTACTCCCTTTCAAGGGACACTGGGGTCTTAGATACCCACTTCGCAGCCAAACACCACTTTCGGTGCTTAACGGCCTGTTTTCGGGACCCCGAACTGCGTGTTTTGGTCCCCGAGCAATCGTTTTGCATCGGTTTTTGTTCATTTTTGGCAGGTACCTCTGTTTTATCATAAGGAAGGTCACTGGAGGGTGGGAGGACAGTAATTGTCTCAACAACCAGTTGTGCTCCTCCAGCGCCCCCTGGCGCCCGTTTTTCTCACTTCCGGGCTAATGTTGAACACCCTAGGGCCATTTTCTTCGAGCCAAAACCACATATTTGTGTTGTACACACCTAAGAGGACCCTAAAAAATGGTGCTCGGCCAGTAATTCTTCTTTTCATTTTTGGACCTCTCCTAGAGGTGACTTGTTGTCTCTCTTGCTTCAGAGTTGCCAAATTCCAACCACAGGGCCTTGTTGTACACACATGGGAGGACACTATCCTTTGGTGCTCGGCCAGCAATTTTCACTTCCCATTTTTGCCCTTGGCCGGCCGGCCATGGGAGGTGGCCGACGGCCACCTCCAAGAAAAGACTAGCCTGCCAAGATCCTCACTCTGTGTTCATTACAGCTGTATGGCTGTTTCTTCAAAATATCTGGACATCCGGGGGATATTTTGGGAGGGAAAGCTTGGGTGTATTTCCCTCCTCTTTTACACCCCCTCCTTGGCCTTTATAAGTGGCTGGCCAACTCCTTCTTTAGGGTTACAAAAACTTCCTAGAAGAGCTCCTAAGCATTTGCCTACATCTCCCTATCCAAAAACCTCCAAAAACTTCAAGTGTTAGCCCCATTTGTTCATCAACACCAAGCCTCACCATCACCACTTCCATTCCAGCAGCAAAGGAAGGTTTTTCAAAGGCTAAGAAGCAACAAATTCAAGCCAAGAAGCAACAAAAGTCTTGTCTTCAAGGGTGAGTACTCTTTTCCCTTTTTTGAGCTCATTTTTGCTTCATTTTTCTACCCAATTTTATTGAGGTTTTGGGCTCCGACCCTAACTGAGTTTAGGCTTATTTTGAGCCCCTCTAAAACATTGTAGAAGGTCTCAACCTTGTTTGGAGCTTCTGCATACCACTTGCTTCAATATCCATCATATTTACCGTAAACTTGCATGCTATTTTTAGCTTATATAAATTTGTTTTTGGAGCCTTCCATAAACTGTGATTGAGCTTATTTTGAGCTCCTCTACAACATTGTAGAAGGGCTCAAACTTGTTTGGTGCTTCCATGCATGACCTCTCTTTATAGCCCTCTTTTGGTCCATACTTTGCATGCTATTTCTAGCCTATGAGTGATCTGTTTTCGAGCATAATATAAACTTCTAGTGGGCCTATTTTGAGCCCCTCTTCAAAATTGAAGAAGGGCTCAACCCTGTTTGGTCTCTCTATCATGCACTTGCTTCACAATCTCTCATATTTACCGTAAATTTGCATGGTTTGTTTGGCTTATATGAAATTTGTTTTGGAGCATGTCATGAACTGTGGGTAATCTTATTTTGTGTCCCTCTACAACATTGTAGAAGGGATCAACTTCATTGGGGGTCTCCATGTTGTACTTGCCATTATATCTCTCTTTGACCCCCATTTTGCATGCTTTTTTAGGCCTATCTAGCTTCTGTTTTCGGCCACCATCAGTACTGAAAATATCCATATTTTGGCCTTCTTGTCATGTTTTGTTAAGGGTCCAAGGCTGTTTGATGAACGTAAGGCACACTTCATGTTTAGCCTTTGTTGGCTTCATTCTTGCATGACATTTTTTAGCAAGTTTTCATACTGATTTGAGGGTTGTCATCTACTGTAAATGTGCATATTTTTTGTCCCTCTTCAGTGTTGTAGAATTGTATTTTTCATTTTGAGCATTGTATATATCACTTGCTTCATTGTTCCCCTCTTTGCCCCCATTTTTGCATGCTATTTTTGCCATACTTGTGTTTGTTTTTTGGCCTTACTTTGTACTGGAAAAATGCTAGTTTAGGGACTTCCTAGAATCTGTCTTTACACTTCATGTCCATATTGTGCATGTTTGGCATAGCTGCAAGTCATTTTGGTTACTTAGCATAGCATTTCGGGCATCGGGTGTAATTTTACTACAATTCGGGGGCTGTTTTTGCATCATTTTGGCTGCTGAAATTTGCATTTTCCATATGCCATATGCCACGTCTCATTTGCATGCCATTTCATACCTTAGGGCCATTGCCTCGATTTGCGTGCCCGCGGGCACGTATTTCGAGGCACTTTATTTTTCATCTCTCGGCATCTTATGTGAGTATGGCCGAGGCTCTCTCATGTTAGTGTAAGCCCAATTTGCATTGCGAATGCTGTTTCATGCTTTAGGATTATTGCCTCGGTTTGCGTGCCCGCGTGCACGCATTTCGAGGCACTTCATCTTCATCCGATGGCCTCCTGTGTGAGTGTGGCTGAGGCTCATTCATGTTGGCGTAAGCCCATTTGCATCGCATATCTCATTTCAGTCCTGTTGCATTCCGTATGCCATTGCCTCGGTTTGCGTGCACGCATTTTGAGGGACTTCATTTTCCATCCATCGGCTTCTTATGTGAGTGTGGCTGAGGCCCACTCATGTTAGTATAAGTCCAATTCGTATCCTGTATGCCATTTTAGTTCCATTGCATTCCGTATGCCATTGCCTCAGCTTGCGTGCCCGTCTGCACGCATTTCGAGGCACTTCATTTTCATCCATTGGCCTCCTATGTGAGAGTAGTTGAGACTCTCTCATGTCGGTGTAAGCCCATATTGCATTGTCATGCCATTTTAGTCTCATTATATTGCGTGTGTCATTTCCTCGGTTTGCGTGCCTGTGTGTACGTATTTCGAGGCATCTCGTTTTCATCAAGCATAGTGCATACTAGGTTGTATCTTAGATTACATTCATGCATTTTCTCGATTCGCGTGCCCGCGTGCACGCATTTCGAGGCATCTCATTTTCATAGCATTGTGTATATTAGGATTGTATTTTAGTTGCATTCATACATATCATGCATATTGCATCATGTTCGGGATAGGAGTTAACCCGGGCACGGGAAACAAGGCACATTTCGTACTCCGAGTGACGGAACGGGTCTCGATTCCCAAGTCACCGACACTCCGGATCACCCATGATGGAGTTAGGTTTTGTTGTAGCATTCATCTGCATTCACCCCATATTGAGTTGTGCAATCCGACTCCTCGGCCATCATGCATCGATGTGCGTGATTGGTGGCGCGAGGATCGAGGCATGCATATATTTGTGAAATACATTACTATGCCCCTCTCCTGCTCTCTGTTGCAGCAAAATCAGCAACTTTTCGGAGTCTGGCACACATTTCGAGAAATATCGCAAACAGAGACTAATTGGGGCATCCTAGTGGATTTCCGCGCAAAGCAGCTCAACATGCATCATTTCATTATCCGGAGCAGAGTCAAGGCAGCCCCTGGCTTGCATGCCAGTTTACAGTTTTTCTTAGTTAATTTGTTAATTAATTAGGAATTTGTATTATTCGGACTGTAATATTTCGGACTGTATTATTCTTTCATTTTGGGACTGTATTATTTTATTCGGACCCTCTGCGCGAGGGCATAATTGTAATAAGTGTGGGTGAGTGTGATGTATGTCTTCCAACCCCACGTCTTTCTCCCTTTTATTTACCCGCTTACGATGGTTAGATATAAGGCATATTTCAATTAGCATACAGTATGACAACATGTTTGCATCATTCATCTGTTTTGCACGCACCGGGCTCGGCGCATCATACAAACTGCATTTGTATTTCAATTCCAAATTGAATACGTGTTAATTGTAGCATTCCATATGACATGTTTAGAATAGCCGAGCCTGCTATAGTTTGCATCTTCGCATGTGTTGCATTAGGCAATTCTGTATATTTAGGATCATGCATGGATTTCTAATCAGTTTTTCTATTTTGGCTTGGAGTACTCAGTGAGTTTTATGCTTTAGCATCCTTGCATGCGTGTGAGTGTTGCCATGATAGCATGCTTACCATGAGGCTAAATGCTTATATGATATAACTGCCTTGAATGCCTGTGGGTGGAGGTTGAGTTATTTGAATTGGGACAATTCATCAAATGTTTGTTTTAAGCCCACTAGATAGTGGCAAAATCATGTTTTCTAAAGCCCACCTGAGGGTGGCAAATCCGCGTCTTAGCCTACCTGCGGGTAGCACCATCAAACCATTTTCAAACAAACAAACATGAAGTGCGTTGTTCCAATTCAGGCGACTCAGTCTATACTGTTATGCTGTGCGCATCACATAGTAACCTAGGCTAATAACCGGAATAAGAACTCGCGATGTTTTCAAAAACAGATATCATGGTTAGTAGAGGCTGGTCTTTGACCGGGCGAGCGGGGGTACTCACGAAGTGACCTTCCCCAATCGTACCCAAGTTCCCGAGTCGAGGCAACTTTGGTGATGACGGACACGTGGCCTTTGGCACCGGGTCAGGGTTTCCTCAATTTCCCATTTTAAAATATTTAGGTGGCGACTCTGTATCTGGCGAAGCAGTCCATGTTTGGCACTTCTTTCAAAAAATCTGTTTTCAAAATGATTTGCCGGATTTGGACTCTTCGGTTCAAGATTAAGAACCGTGACATTTGAGTCCTTCGAACTGTAGTGACCCAATATCGAACCAGAACAGGGGGGACTCGCACTCCCTTCTCCCGGGATGCGTTCGGGGACGTCTACACGTATTCTATTAGCTTCTTAATTCCCAAATCACATGGTTTTAACCATTGTTTTTTGCCTCAAACCATTTTCTACAACTATATAACATAATTCAACTTTATTGAAAAATATAGACAATGTCATCACGCACCATTAAATAAAAGAAGAAAAAGAAAGTAACATAAACATATAAAGTAAAAATTACATTAATTAATAACATATGTTCGAAAATAAAGTATAAAATAAAAATTACATATCATAATCCATATCAGGATCCATATCAACATCAGGAATGTTATGTTCTTCATCTCCTTCATCATCTCTATTCCCTTCCATTATCTCATTTAATGACCCTACTTCCGAAATAACATTGAATTCAACATCATCCCTACAATATCGAACAATTGGGTCAATGTCAATTAGAACAACATCAGTAATGTTTTCTTGTTGGAACACATCATTATTTTCTGAAGGATATAATAATTCTCCATCACTAGCTTCTGGAACATCAAAGACACCTCTATGTTGCACCCTTTGTACGACATTCCAAGGTTCACCCAATTTGGTATCATTTAGATAGAAGACTTGCTTAGCTTGACTAGGTAGGATAAACGAGTCAGATTGGTACCACTAACTTTTCATGTCAATGCTTGTACAATATGTATCAAATCGTATTGTTCTATTTCTACCAGTGTTACCAGTGTTGTACCATTCACACTGGAACAAAACAACCTTTTTATCACATATGTAGTCAAATTCCAAAACCTTGCACAAGTGACCGTAGAAGTCATGCAATTTTCCTTCATGATCCCCTTGTGTAAGCACACCACTATTCTAACTCGTACGACAGTTGTCTAGATCTCGAGTATTGAACCGTCTGCTATTGATTATGCAACCTGAGTAGTCTTTCACTAGCAAATTAGGACCATTTGCTAATGACCACAATTCATAAGTCCTCTGATGACTCTTCCACTCTCAATCTATTTATCTATAATTACACGTCACAAACAATAAGTAAATAATTTATAAATGACGATATTTTATAAAACTTTAATTTTGTTTAAGTTGTAAATGTCGAAAAATTATAAATATTTTACCCTCTCTTTGAACCACTTGGGAAATTCTTGTCGTTGTATGTGCGTTATGTCATGTCTAGCTCAAGTTTGTAATAGATTTTTGTGTTCCCTACTCAAAAAAAAAAAAGTGATTACTACGTAGTTTCGAAAATAAAAAAGCTAAGCATAAACATAATTCAATGAAACACATACTCCAAATACTTCTATATCTCTGGGCTATTGTACAACACAAACCAATGAGCAATATCACGAATTTCTTGAGACATTTCAGCATCCCATGTGATTAGACCAATTGGACGTGCAGTTTCTGTGAATACTGTCAACCCTTGTTGACGTTCACCACAATCTTCATTCCATTCTGGTCAATTATGCACGGTTTCAATCCCATCAATATACATTGAACAAAAAGTAATGCACTATTTGACAATGTAAGCCTTGGCAATTAAACCTTCTGGTCGAGCTCGGTTGGTCACATATTTTTTTAATTCTCCAAGAAACCTTCAAGAGAGAACTAATTAGGAGTATGGTTACACACGCAACACATTTACGCAAATCTCATTTATAAGTGTAAAAAATACCTTTCAATTGGGTAAATCCATCGATATTGTACGGGTCCTCCAAGAATAGCCTCCCGAGGCAAATGAACAGCCAAGTGGATCATCACATCGAAGAAGGCTGGAGGAAAAATCTTTTCAAGCTTGCATAAAACGTGTATTATACGTTCCTCTAATTTCTCCAGTTCGCTCCACCTTAGTGTCCTAGAGCATAGGTCTTGGAAGAAATTGTCTAACTCAAAAAGTGTTGTGCTAATTTCTTTATCCACGTAACTACGCATTCCAATGGAAAAAATTATTTGTATAAGTACATGGCAGTCGTGGCTTTTTAGGCCTGTTAGTCTACCATTTCTTACATTCACTGCTTTGGATATGTTTGCCGCATACCCATCTAGGTACTTGACAATTTTTTAAAATTCAAAGAAACCCTCCCTCTCTGCAGGTGTCAATGAAAAGCTTGCTCGAGGCTTAACATATGACCCATCGGGTCATTGTGTTAGCCATAGCTCTTTCCTTATACCCATATCTTCCAAGTCTAATCGTGCCTTGTCTGTGTCCTTGTTCTTTCCATCAATGCCTAACATAGTTCCGAAAACATTTTCACTAAATTTTTTCTCCATATGCATGACATCAATGTTGTGTCGAAGTTTTCACTTCTTCCAATTGGGTAGCTCATACAAGATGCTTACCTTTGTCCAATTAGGTGCTTGACGGGACCTTTTTCTATTACTTGGATGCTTTCCATATATGACACCTATCATGTTGTCCAATTGGTCTTGTATCTTTTCCACCAACTCCAAAGATCTCTTACGTTTCTCAATCTTACCATTGTAAGCCCTACTCTTTCGCCTCTCTGGGTGGTCCTCGGGCAAGTAACATCGATGGTTAGTGTACCACGTCTTACTTCTCAAAGATTCAAAATATGGTTCATCATTGCAAGTGTAACAAGAATAATGACCTTTTGTTCTCCACCCAGATATGTCACCAAATGCAGACCAATCGTGTGTTGTCCACAACGAAGCTGCATGCATTCGAAAAGTCTCATTGGTGGAGGCATCGTAAGTTAGTACACCATTTATCCATAACTCATTCAACTCATCCACCAATGGTCTCACGTAGACGTCACTATTAATCCCTGGTTGCTATTCTCCAAGAATAAGTAATGACATCAAACAAAATGGATCCTTCATAACCAACCAAGGTGGCAAGTTGTATGGAATGAGTATGACGGGCCACAAACTATAAGAGTTGTTCATGTTCCCAAAAGGGTTAAACCCATCAACGGCCAACCCTAGCCTCACATTTCGAGGCTCCAAGGAAAACTCGGGATATTGTGCATCGAATTCCTTCCACTCATCACTGTCAGCGGGATGCCTCAATATCTCTTCGTCCACTCGTTTGTCTTTGTACCATCTCATGTCCTCAGCCCTCTTCCTTAACATGTACAATCTTTTCAACCTTGGTGTCAAAGGAAAGTACCACAATACTTTATAGGGAATCTTCTTACCCTTTCTACGATTGATCTTGTATCTAAATGTCTTACAAGTCAGACATTTATCTAGTGTTGCATTCTCCTTCCAAAATAATACACAATCATTTATGCAAGCATCAATGAGCTCATATGACAAGCCTAAGTCACGTAGTATTTTCTTACCTTCATAAGTTGACTTTGGAATGAAATTTTCTTTTGGTAAAAGTTTACTAAAAAACTCTAGCATCATGTCAACTGACTTATAACTCTAATGATTTGTTACCTTTATATTAAGCACCTCAATCACAAACTTCAACAAAGTATAATTTGTACAATTTGGGAACACCTCACTGTAGACGTCCCCGAACGTCCCGGGAGGGAATCCTGTTTTGTTCGTTTGGGCTCACTACAGTTCAGGACTCAATGTTATGGTCCTGTATCTAATCTCGCATAGTGCAATGCAAGACCGATGAATCATCAAAGAGTCCAAATCTGGCAAATCGTTTTTTTTTTAAAACAGATTTTTTGAAAGAAGTGCCAAACATGGACTGCTTTGCCAGATATAGAGTCGCCATCTAAATATTTAATTTTGGGGAATTTAGGAAACCCTGACTCGTTGCCTAAGGCCACGTGTCCGTCATCACCAAAGTTGCCTTAGCTGGGGAACTTGGGTACGATTGGGGAAGGTCACTTCATGAGCACCCCCGCTCGCCTGATCAAAGATCGGCCTCTACTAGCCATGATATCGAGTTTTGAAAACATTATGTGCTCTTATTCCGGTTATTAGCCTAGATTTACTACGTGATGCGCCCAGCATACAAGGATAGACTGGATCGCCTAAATTAGAACAACACATCTCATGTTTGTTTATTTTGAAAATGGTTTAATGGTGCTACCCGTAAGTAGGCTAAGACGTGGATTTGCCACCATCGGGGCTTAGAAAACGTGATGGTTTGCCACTCTCAAGTGGGCTTAAAACTCACATTCAATGCATTATTCCAATTCAGATAATCCAACCTTCACCCACAGGCATTCAGGCAGATATATCACATAAGCAGTTAGCCTCATGGTAAGCATGCTATCATGGCAGTCACTCACACACATGCAAGGATGCTAAAGCATAAAAGCTTACCTAGTACTCCGAGCCAAAACAGAAGCTAGTTAGTAACCAAATGCATAATCCTAACTATGCTGAAATGCCAAATGCAACACATATAAGAATGCAACTAAGATAGGCTCGACTATTCTAAGATGACAGGTGAAATGCAACAGATAACATGTATTCAACTCGGAATTGAAATACAATGCAGTTAGTATGATGCGCCGAGCCTGGTGCATGCAAGACAGAATGAATGCAAACATGCGAGCATAAGTATGCTAATTGAAACGTGCCCTAAACTAACTATCATAAGCTGGTAAATAAAAGGGAGAGCGGTGTGGGGTTGGAAGACATACATCACACGCACGCACACTTATTACAAGATTACCCTCCTCGGAGGGTCCGAATAAATAATACAGTCCGAATAAATAATTAACTACTCTAGCTAATTAAATATTACAAAACCCTAATTAATTAACAAATTAACTAGGAAAGCGAATAAACTAGCATGCAAGCTATAAAATGGACTACCTCAGCACTTGTTCAGAATGATGAAAGATGCATATGTGCTCGGGTCGCTTTATCGGGAAATTCCTTGCGATGCCCCGATTTGCCTCTGTTTTGCAATTGGTCCTAGAACACTGTACAAAACTTAGAAGGTCGCTAACTAGTTTCTTCTTTGGATTAGATTTCTTTGCCGCAATGAGAGAGCAAGAAAGGGGCATGGCAAAGTATTTTCAACACATGTGTACATGACCACTCTCCCCGTCATTGCACAAGCTCTAGGGAGTGTAGACCTCGATCCTCGTACCACCAATCACGCATCTCGATGCATGATGGCCGAGGAGACGAGTTGCACGACTCAATGTGAAATGAATGCACATATAAGCATAATGAGGCCTAAACTCCATCATGGGTAATCCGGAGTGTCGGCGACTGGGAATTAAGACACGTTTCGTCACTTGGAGTACAAAACATCCCTCGTTTCTCGTCTTTGGACTAACCCTACTCCAAACACAAAGTGATGAGATGGCATACACAATGCGACTAACATGCAACCTAGCATACGCGATGCTATGGGCTAAAATGGCATACACAATGCACGTGACATAACATAACACACACAATGCACTTACGAAGACTATCATGCGCACATGAACTAAATGGCATATACAAATGCAAGATGGACTTACACCAATATGAGTAGACCTCAGCCACACTCACATCAGTGGCCATATGATGAAAATGAGACAACCGAAATACATGCAAGCATGCACGAATGCAATGGACCGATCCTAAGGCACAACATGCAACTCTAACTAAGCATGGCAAAGGATGAAATATGGCGTACAAGCATACATTTTCCAGCTCTGAAACATGATGTACAATGGTCCCGAATCATGCAAATATGTTACCCAATGCATGCTAGATGGCCCGAATACCGAAACTAGTGAAGTGCGTTACACTAGAGGTACACAAAGCAATGCACGAATGGAAAAACCAACCCCAAATAGACCCTAGGTAGGTCTGAAACAGTGGGGAAATGGCCTAAAATGATGGCTCGGAATGCAAAGAAATGGAGCTCATTCAATGGTCCGAAAACAAGGCATTCATGCACAACTCTCAAGCACACTTAAAGAGGAGAAAACATGAGAATATGACATTCACATAGGCACTAAAATATGATGCAAAATGACCCCAAAGCATGAAAACACCTCAGTATATGCATGCAATGGACCTCAGATCTAAAAGCTAGGCAAGTGTATTGAACTACAAGCATGCAAAACAAGCATCATTCGACCATGAGACCCAAAAACAGAGCTAGAGCAGTCCAAAATATGCACAAAATCAGTTCAAGGCATAGTCAAAATGTGCTAGAATCAAGGGTCAACAAAGCATGCAAAGAAAGCTAGTGAACCATGAGTTGTACTACAACTATATAAAGCACATGATAGCTCACCAAACCACCCAAAAACATAAGTATGCCATGCTAAAATATGCCCAAAAACCTATGGAAACTCAGTCAACACATGTTAGAATGAGGTGCTCCTTTGAAAGGCCAATAAGAGGGTTGTTCTACACATGCAAGATAGACATGCAAAATGGAAAAACCACCTCTGGAAAGAGGTTATGAGGGCCGTAAAACTCATCAAAAATGGTCTGAAATGAAGCTAGGAAGCATGCAAGTAGAAACCCCTTTGAAAGGCCTTGAATAGGATTGCTCTACACATGCATAATAGACATTCAAAATGGCAAAAAGGGCTCCGAAAAAAGTTCATGCAGGTCACAAAACTCATCAAAAATGGCCTGGAGCACGGCTTTGAAACATGAAAATAGGGGCTCCTTTGTAAGGCCAATAAAGCTAGTAAAGAGAACAAGGGGTGAGAGGGTCACCCCTCTCTGATTTTGAATCTCAAAGACACATGTTAGCCACTGAAAATCCATTGGATTTCAGTGGCTAAAAGGCCAAACCAAGGCCAACACAAATGCTCTAATGCATAGCTCAAAACATGAGGAAATGAAGCATGCAGGGGGGTAGATGACCCCCAACAGAAAAATGACCTTAATCAAACTTGAAGAGGAGCTCAAAATAAGAATTTTTTCAGTTTATGACAAAGCTCGAAAATGCTTTCAAGTAAGGCTAAAATATGAAGCAAAATAAGGACCAAAAGAGAGAATAGGTGACTTACCCTTGTAGCACAGCAATGCAGCAAGCTCTGGACCAAGAAAGTGAGCTCTCAACCTTTGAAAAACAGCTCCAAGGTACTTAGGATGGTAGTGGAGGTGTTGTGCTTGGAGGTGTAGTGTAAATGATCAAGAATAATGGAGTTTGAAGCTTGAAGGAGAGAGATATAAAGGGAGAAGTATGTATGCTTGAGGCCAAAAATTCTGAACCCTTGCAAGTGGAGAGGAGGGTTTTTCTTATAGCCAAAGAGGTCTAAAGCTTCTCTTGGAAGCTTGGAAGCAAGATTAAACATCCTCCATACTCGTGCATGGAGGATGTAGCAAATGCCTCCCAGCTGGCACAGCTGGAAGCAACTCAGGAAGACAAATAGGAGGGAGTAGGCCGACCAGTTCAAGTGGTCGGCCGACCAGGCCAGGTGGTCGGCCAGCCAGGTCAAAAGGTCCAACTCAAAACTAGGTGGTCGGCAGCCCATATTGGTGGTCTCCCAAGTGAATATAACTCAATGGTGATATGGGAGACCCGAAAATGTGGCCCAAAAGTGAGGGAGACCAAGGGGTCAAAAGGGTCAGGAAGAAAAGGTGGTCGGTCTAAACATATCGGTGGTCTCCCAGGTGAATGCAACACAATGGTGGTATAGGAGACCCAAAATTGTGGCTCAAAAGTGAGGGAGACCACCTACCTGCCAAGAAAAACCGGCCGACTGGGGAAAGGTGGTCTCCAAGAAGGAAAGGTGGTCTCCCACCCTACTACCACATTCCTAACAATGAAACTAGGGTCCATGCCAAAAATGAACCCACACCGATGCAAAACAAGGGTTCGGGAGCCAAAACGCGCAGCTGGAGGCCCCGAAAACAGGCTGTTAGGCACCAGAGGTGACGTATGACCACAAAGGTGGTCTCCCGGGCCACAATGTCTCTCTAGGGAGAGGGAACAAGGTGTGTGCCAAAAACCGGAGCAAACGGAGAAAGTTACGCAGTCCCGAACCGAGGTGCACGGACGACGGCTCCGAAAATCGGAAACTAGTCTCCAAACGGGAAAAATGGCCTACGACCACGAAACGTAGCCTACGGCCATTGAGAGATGGTCTTCGAGACCTCTCCCTCCCTTCGGGAAGAGAAAATAGAGAAAACAGGACCTGGTTCACAAACCGAGGCAAAGCACAAAAGAGTCCCGAAGTCTGAAGACAAGGCTCTCAGCCGAGACTCTGTGACCTCAGAACGAGCACAATATGCATCATCACCGAGCGCTCAATCGGCGACATCTGAGTCTTAAGGTTGGTCAAAAATGGGGTGTCTACACTTACGCTTGGCATCAGTCAACAACTGATCAAAAGTTCTCACTTCCTCCCCTTGGGTTTTATTAGTCGGTTCCCCTCTTATTCGATCTTCCACTAAGGCTTCAATACCACCTAAAATTTCATCACCATCAAGTCATATCTCACCATCATGGTAAGCCTCGTTTGTAACACGGGGTTTCCTATGCTGGTGCCATATAGTGTAGGTTTGTTTAATCCCATATTGGAACAAATAAATTTCCACATTTTGAACATTTTGTCTATAAACATTTACACACTTTATACACGGGCACAAAATATTACCATTCTGGTCTAAAACCCCCATTGCAAATTGAAGAAATAACTTGACCCCATCATTATATGGTTTACTCATCCTTCTATCAGTCGTCTTACCTAGGGCAATCCAACTTTTATCCATGTCTGATCACAAATGAAAGATTAAGAACAATATAGTATAATGTAGACTTGTGTATTTATGAACTAATTAAATTGAAAAATTCAATAAGAGCTTCACCAAATATGTCTAGATCTTTAATGAAGATTCTTATACAAGTTCTAAGGTTATATGCAAGTAAGGAATAAAAACTAACAAAAATGGTCATTAATAATTTTAACACATCTTTACCAAAAAAGATCATTAAACAATCAACAAAAATCACCACATGTCTACACATCTTTAATATGTTTTTTTGTTTAAAAGAAATCAACAAAAAGTGAAATTTAATTCAATTGTAATGATTTCACATCTTATTCTTATAACCTTATACACCAACCAATTATATAAGATTTTATTGATCCCTACTCAAATAGAAATGAATTTATGTTGGCGACCAAGTGTAATGATCCTGCACAGAGTCTACAGAGAGACACAACTCTAACCATCAAGAAGACAAATTAGGATATTGCAATGCAAATTAGCGTGCTACTAGGTCCTATTTCACAACTAGTAAGAAGCAAAATACTTAATTCATAAGTTATGGAGTCTCTCCCACCAAGAAATAATAATAAGCGGAAGCCCAATTCCTCCATCCAGTAGTCATTTTGACACAGGAAATAATTTTCAACCAACCTAGAAATGCATATCTTTCTGCAATTTTCAACATTTCACAAATGGAATATAGGGGAAAAAAAAACAATTGACAACAATACATGTCTATTTATATGCAACCACAAGGATTTGCAAATAACCACTTAAGCTCTTTATAGAATTGAGCAGTCAAAATTACTACAAAAGAAAAAATGTTTGCAGAAATCTACTTCAATAAGGAATCAAGATGATGTCTACTTCACCCATGACAAAGATAGAAACAAAACACCACAAATACACCACAAGATATATATCTCATACAGCACTACTAGTTAGCGATTGCAAATACATGAAATAACAATTTCTAAATAGTAAGAAAATTATTATAGCTAGAATCTAATTCAATAACAAACACAAGATTATATATCAAAGCTAGATGTAGAAATTGATGATAAAAAACACAAAATATAAAGAGGGAAACAAGAGTTTATGTATTAGAATAGGCATGTGCCTATTCCTTTGAAAAAGCCCACTGATAACAGCAATATATAATAATTGTCCTTGGATTTGAGGGTTTGAGAAGGAAGTGACAGATATGGAAGGGAAAGGTAACATTACTTTGGATGGTTTTTAAGGTGAAGGAAAGTATACAAAAGGGTTCAAAAGGGAAAGAGGGCCTGCAATTTGGGTGCTTTACTTCCCCTAAAAAATTCAAAGGACACGGAGAAAGTGAAATATTGGATATTAATATACTTTTAATACCAAGTATACTCCTCATTTTTCTAAAATGCTACTTATTTGACTTCTGCTCCTCCCTTTCCTTTATAAGTATCATCTAACCAAACAAAAAGAAATATATCACTCCTCCCATTCCCTTCACTCCCCCTCCCCAAATTTAGCATTCATGTAAAACAAAAAATTTTAACATTCCTTTGGATTCATATATATGAAAAGAAGAAAATCAATAAACAAGAACAACGCAAGCCAAAATCTATATGAAGGCATTCTGGTGATTTATAAGAACCACGCAAGCCAGAATCTATATGAAGGCGTTCCAGTGATTTGCCATAATATACTCTTCGGAGGTAAACCAGTGAAAAAAGCCACAATGTTTATTTTGGTAAAAAATATTTTTTTACTAATGAGTGAAAACCCCCCAGAAGAAGGTTTTTCAATATAATAGATTAGGGCTTTGAATACATCAAGCCACTTCAACCAAACCCATTTTTTGAAATCAACACCAAATTAAATTGAACAAATCATAACAACCCTAGAGCAAGATTCAGAAAGGGAAAAATAGAGAAAGAGGGACAGAGAGGAAGAGAAAGTGACTGAGGTAGACAGAGCAAGAAACAAAGAGAAAGACAGACCGCAAGTGAGAGAGAGAGAGACAGACCGAGAGTGAGAGAGTACCTGCGACGGTGGCGGTGGCGAGCGGTAGTTGCGGTGGCAAGCGGCGTTGGTGGTCTGCACTGAGGTGAGGTGATCTAGGATGAGGTTTGGTGGTCAAATATAATCTTTGTGTGAGAAAAAGAAACAAAATATCTGATTCCATAAGGTGCCAATATATTAATTTCCCTCTAAAACCTTTAGCAACTAAACCATTTATTTAGTGACAAAATTATTTCCTTACCAAAGACAAATATTGGCCACGAAAATAGTTTTCACTAAATGATATCAAAATATTAAAAATTATTAGTGACAAAAATATATTCGTCATTAATAATTTTATAATTGGTGACCAATTTTTTCCTCACCAAAAGTCTCAAAATTTTGGCACCATTCGAAAAATTAGTGGGAAAATCTTTAGTGACAAAAAAAATATAAATAATGACGAAAAATAATTCCGTCACCTAATTTTTTTTATTATGTATGTAGATTGGTGACGAAATTTTATTTTTGTCTCTAAAAATGATACATTTGGAGACGAAATATTATTTTCTTCATTAAAAGGTACGTATTTCATGACAAAATTTGTTTTCGTCATTAGTTTTCGTCTCTAAAGACTCTTTTTGTTGTAGTGTCTTTTGTTGTTCTATGTTAGTTATTTACAACTAAAAGTAGGGAATGGTTGTAGAATTAGGTTCTGGCATGATCAATGGCTTTATGCCTTAAAGGTGAGTTCCCAAGGCTATTTATTTCAATTGTCTAATGATAAGGAGGGATCACTTAAAGACTTTGTGGATGTCTCTGGCTCATCTAACAACTAGTTGCTCACCTTTAGGTGGTCTTTTTTGAATGGGAAAAAGAGGAGCTACTCAGACTCTTTGGCATCATAGCATCAACACATGCATTGAATCTGGTGGTCCAAGACAGTGTTGTATGGTTAGCTGGAAAACCTGGGCAGTCCCTTGTATCTGTTTTATACAACCATACCAATCTTGATTTTGGCGGCACTGTTAGTTCTAGTAGTTTGGTTTGGCTTAAATATCTCCCACCCATAGTGCAATTCTTTGGTTGGCTTACATGAAAACACAGGGTTAAAACATCTGTGTTCTTACAATGGATTAATGTGCTGGATAGGTCTGCATCTACCTTATGTATTTTCTGCAAAGCACAGCAAGAAACAATTGAACATGTGTTTATCCATTGCCCTTTGGTGTGGAGAGTCTAGACTAGGTTGCTGCAGTGGTGGGGGGCTCTTTAGGTGGTTCTTGGTTTGGTAGAGGGATTGCTACTATGGTAGGCAGGGTACTCCTGCAAGGAAAATGAACAGAGAATTTGGCGTGCAGTACCACTAGTCACTCATTGGTCCTTATGGAAGCTCAGAAATGAGTATCTCTTTCAAGATTCACAACCAAAGATGCAGGAGCTGTAAGAGCTCATAATCATAAGGCTTGTAGTTTGGCCAAAGGCCTCTTCCAAGGAGCTTTCATTCTCCATTAATGATTTCCTTTATAACATCTCAGGTATTAGGAAATGTATTGATGGAAGGGTGTGAAATGTCTAGGTGTTTTCTGCTCAGTAGTGGGCTGATTTGTTGGACTGCTATGCTCAGCGGTGGCTGCAACTCTTGGGTGTTTTTTGTTGGTTGAAGCTTGTGCTATGTGTTGCTGTTATGTTGTGTGCTGGGTTGTGATGCTATGTGTTGATGTTGATGTTGATGTTGATGTTGATGGATGTAGATAGGTCCTCATGTATAAGCAGAAGGGATATCATTGATTGAGGTGTTGGGTGACTTCTGGTTTTTCTGCTATGAAGTTTTAAGGCTGCTTTAGTTTTGGTGGAAGCTAGATGTTAAAGGATTGCTTAGCCATTTTGTTGGTCTACTTTTGTTTGGTCTGCTTTGATCAGTAGTGGCTGCAACTTTTGGTTATTTTTGTTTGCTGGTTATTGCTGTTTGGTGCTATTGTTTTTGCTTTTACTCTGTTCGTTGGTATCTCACCAACTAGGAAGTTAGAGCTTGAGCTAGTTCCAAGCTCCTCTTTATTGATGTACTTCATTATATTATGGGTAAACTACCAATAGGTCCTACTTTGGAGACTTATTACCCAATAGGTCCTACTTTTAGTGATAAATTTTTATGAATAAATTTATCAGTCTCTTATTTTTATAGTGTTAAATTTATTAGTTAGGATCTGTAGGTAAATAAGTCTAGTTAACAGGACTAATTGGTAAGTACCCCTTATATTTTATATGTGTTTCATAAATAAAATTTTATATTGCCAATCAAAAAAAAAAAAAAAATGGTAAGAAACCAATCAAAACAAGAAGCAAAAACAGAACAAATTACGATTGATTGGTTGATATTACTTCCATGGAACCAGCTTTTCTTCCTTTGATCGTCCTTAACAACTATATAAATATAAATAAATGATAATTCACTTAATTTGTATCACTATTTGTCATTCATTCAAATTATTACAAAATAATATCACGCAGAAGTATAAAATAATTTACTTTTTTTGTTTCAAAATAATATTTTTTTTTTTTTTTGTTGAGAAATTTAACTTTTTTGATAGTATAATTATTGTATTTTAAAAATATTAATTTTTTAAAATTTCTCTTAAATAGTATTTTTTTTAGAAATATCAATTGTTATAATTTTATTTTTTATATTATTAATGAATTTTAAAAAAATAAAATAATTATTTTATTTTATTTTATTTTTTAAAAAAAATTAATAATTTGAGATAATAAAAAATGAGTTAATATTTTGGGAGAGTACCTAATTAGAAAATGAAGTAATGCTTATGAGTTGATGGTTTGCATGACCAGTGGTGATTGTGATGTGAAATATGGCGCGGATCGGACGGTGGAAAGTACTTGGGAGAGACGAATGTCAGTGGCAGTAAATTAGCGAGCTGAGAGAGGGCGAAACCTTAAAACCGATGAGGTAATTGAATGCTCAATGGCTCAGAATAGTGATACGTGTCGACAGATCAAGCGATTTAGAGAGTGACTATTATTACATTTTGACATGTTTGGCAAGTGGGTTTTTGAATTTTTTTTTTAATTTATTTTTTAGTTTTTAGTTAAAATTTATAAAAACATAAAATAGATTAAAATAATTAATAAGATAAAATATCTCATTAAATTTATAATTATTTTATTTTTTTTCTTACAAATATCACATTTAATTATAAAAAATTCAATCATCTTTCTAAATATAAAAATTTTAACCTCTTAAAATAATTAAAAATTAAAATAATTTATTAAAATAATTAACTTCTCAAAGAAAGTTTTTGCTCGCATCAATTTTTAAAGTATTGATTTCAGTTTTTTTTAATTATATTTACACAAAAAAGAAGAATATTTTCCCGAGAGTTGCATCCAAGTAATATTTACATGCTTGGCCGGGTAGAAATGGAAGAAATGGAGAACATGAAAAGAAAAGTGAAGGAAAAAAAGAAAATTGCTTCAATTTTTGTTATTGTAAATCATAATTAAAGCATTTAATTATTCGGCAACAAAAAAAATAAGAAGTTATCGTTGACAATTTGCTAATAATTTAAAGGGGTAAATTCTGATTTACTCTAAATTTTATACAAAATCTTGTATTAGAACCTTGCAGTGACATCATAATTAAAATATATAGTATTATTACAGATTTAGTAACATATAGAATGTCATCAAAAAAGCGTCCACGATGCAGTATGCAACACTACATTTATCTTTGGAGTACGTGTCCTATTCAAAATTATTAATGCAGTGCTACAAACGTAATATTTTGGATATGGAAATTTTTATGAAAATATATAAATCAAATCAAACTTTAAGTCCTATCAAATGGGGTCGGTTACGTGAATCCTTCTTCTCCACGCGACTCTGTCAAAGGTCATTTCGTTAGTCAAATTAAGTAAATTCATATCTCTATTTACAACGCTAGCCATCGTTAATCTAGATTTACCCCATCTCCTAACACTCTCATCTACCATTACAGTATCGCATCTCTTCACTACAGCCTCTATTGGTCTTCGTTGAATGTGACTAAGCCATCTCAATCGATTCTCTCTCAACTTATCTTCTATCAGTATCACTCCTACCTATTCCCGAATACACTCATTCATAATTCTGTCTTGTCTAGTCTTACCACACATTCACCTGAGCATTCTCATCTCAGTCACACTCATCTTATCTACATGTTGTTTCTTGGTTGCCCAATACTCCGTCCCATACAACATCACTGGTCTAGTAGCCGTTCTATAGAACTTACCTTTTAGTCTAATGGGTATTCGTTTATCGCATACTACCCCAGACGCACTTCTCCACTTACACTCCTTAATCCTATGGGCCACATCCGCATCAATCTCCCCCGCTGTTGTGATAATTGACCCTAAATAACGAAAATGCTCACTCTTAGGCAGTTCTTGGTTCTCAATCTTTACTTCTCCTCTACTTTCATTGTTATTGTTACTAAATTTACACTCCATGTACTCTGTCTTAGTTCTACTTATTCGGAATCCTTTAGATTCAAGAGCTTTTCTCTAAATCTCCAACTTTGTGTTAACTCATTCTCTAGTCTCATCCATAAGCACAATATCGTCTGCAAAAAACATACACCATGGCATGTCATCATAAATATTTATTTTCAACTCATTCATAACTAAAGCAAAAAGATAAGAACTTAAGGTAGATTCTTGGTATAACCTACAATGATAGGAAATTCATTTGGTATAACAAAAAATTATTGTAACTTAAAGGAATACTAAGGTCTCGTTTGTCAATTATACATTTTAGTAAAAAAGTCAGAAAGTTATTATAAATTGTCACATCACTCTCTTTACTTTTCTGCATATCTTTTTGTAAAAAGTCAAAACGTTACTAAAATAGTCTATTCTCAAACGAAGCCTAAAAACCATTTTTATCATCAATATACACTTGATATGAATTCATAAAATAAAAAAATTAAAAATTAAAAAAAAACATTTTTATGGATATTTTTGCTATCAAATTCATTATATAATATACATACTAATGTTAATATTCATTTACTAATTATATTTTGGTATGAAATTTTTTTATCGAATTGTTCTCAGTCCATCTTAAAATGAAATACTAACTTCACCTCTGATGTATAGATGAGATATGCAAAGCGCTTTGTGTAGTCTTCTTACACTTTTTAACAGTTGACATAGAAGCTTGCTTAGAAAATAGTGCTCGCGCATTGACAACAAATTGAAAGAATAATCTAACATGAACATTGTCTCTATAAACCATCCAAGTTTTTTTTTATCAATAAAGTAAAATTTCATTAACAGCATGAAATTAAAGGTACAGAAAGATGACATGTATCGAGAGAGATTCGGAAAGTACAAAATATCCCTATTACTGCTACTCACATTCATACAACCAACCCCTTGGCCTCACATTTTTTTTTTTTAAACAAAAAAGTTAAGAAGAACTTAACTAAAAAAAGAATATATGAATCCCTACAAAATCAGCCCACAAAAAACCCAAAACCCAAGCTGCTACACCGCAACGCCCACCTACTAATTAAAAAACTAAAACTTTACCGCCCAGAACTATTTTTTGAATCTAAAACTATTCACCTGCAACAACTCCCAATGCCCACCTGACAACTTCCAACGCCCAACGCCCACCTGCTCCTACTGCTACATCTTATCATCTATCTGCTGCACGCGTCTCTGGCCGAAAGACTCTATAACCACATCTCCATGGCTGGAAAATCTGCTACACCCACTGAACACAGCTTGATCACCAAAGCCACCTGCTACTACTGCTAAAGTTCTTCAAAACTCCTGCTGCTGCACGCTCCTACCAGCTTGAGCACCATAGCTACCAGCTTGATCACCTACCTGCTGCACACTCCTCTGTACCTACCGAGCTTGATCACTACACTAAAACCCACTTCCATGGTCTGAAACTTCTTTACTGATTCAAAACTCCGAACGCTCCGAATACACCCAAGGCCGATCAACACTCATGACAACAAGACCCACTGTCATCTCCACTTCCATGATCGGGCATAGCTTTCGGGCACCAAACTCCGAACACGCCCACTGCAATAGCCCCAGTGTTGACAACCCAAAACATCGAACAATCGCCGAGACATCACCATACATCTGGATGAAGCTCACCCCTCAAACTCCCACTCAAAAAGGAGCGCTCGAATGAAATCTTAGACAGATCTGGATCAACTATAACACCCTTGTTCCCTCCAAATAAAGCATCGAAGCAACTCCAAAGATCCGAAACCAAGCTCATCCCTCAAACTCCCACTCGCAAAAGAGCGCCCGAATGAAGATCCAACCAGATCTGCCCAACCTCTAAACCGGTCCAAACCCAACCTCCTTCTACTCTGTTTTGACCCTTAAACCCTAAGGATGAGACAGAACCATGCAGCAAAAAAACAACCCCCTGTTGAAGAAAAATAAACAAACTGAAGCCCCCCTGAAGAACAAAAAAAAAGGACACCAAAGTGGGAAAAAATTGTGGGAATCAAGTTTATTGAAAGCAGAAACCAGCACACAAACATGAAAAAGAGCTAGGCCAGCCGACCGCCATAGCCAAAGGTGGTGGTCAGCTGGCCAAAAGTGAGGCCCGGGAGTGGAGGTTTAGAGAGAGAGAGAGAGAGAGAGAGAAAGAGAGATGTGCATACCTTTCTCCCTCCAAATCACCCTATAAACCATCCAAGTTATTTCCTTCTGATTATAATGAAATCATAGTTATCATGAAATTTAGCCTTACCTCTATATATGATTGGGTTGCATGTATAGGAAGTATTATGGACTCGTCCAGACCATCCAAGATATTTTATTTCTAATCAATCATTACTTGTAGAACTAATTTTAGGTTAAATCACATAAATTTTACAATTTTATGTGCATTAATGTATACTAATTAGGCATTATTTTTATTTTTTTTGTTTTTCATGTCTCATCAATGGTGGTCAAGGGTTGCACAATCCCAATTCCTAACACTTTTCATGGAAATATAACCAAAAGATAACAATAAAACAGACAACTTTGAAATACAAAGTATAGCAAAAATGAGGTTGATTCATGTACTCTCCATTGGTGATGGTCATATGGCTGAAAAATGTGAAACAAATATTTTCTTATGACTATGAAGGAGCTAAATTTACACTCCATGTACTCTGTCTTAGTTCTACTTATTCGGAATCTTTTAGATTCAAGAGCTTTTCTCTAAATCTCCAACTTTGTGTTAACTCATTCTCTAGTCTCATCCACTAGCACAACATCGTCTGCAAAAAGCATACATCACGGCACGCCATCATAAATATTTATTTTCAACTCATTCATAACTAAAACAAAAAGATAAGGACTTAAGGTAGATTCTTAGTGTAACCCTATCGTGATAGGAAATTCATTTGTCTCTCCAGCAGGCAATCTAATAGTGGTCACCACCCCTTCATATATGTCCCTAACACATCAATGTAACCTTTTGTCACCCCTTTTTTCTCTAACACCCACCATATTATATCTCGGGACATTCTATCATATATTTTTTCAAGGTCAATAAATACCATATAAATATCTCTTTTCTTTTCTCTATACTTTTCTATTACTCTCCTCAAAAGATAAATTGATTCCATTGTTGACCTATCAAGTATAAACTCAAATTGATTCTCTGACACCTCTGTTATATCTCATAATCAGCGTTCCATCACCCTCTCCCACACTTTCATTATATGACATATTCGCTTAATTCCTCTATAGTTGTTGCAATTCTGGACATCTCCTTTATTCTTATAAATAGGTACTAAAATACTCTTCCTCCACTCATCTAGCATGTTCCTAGTCAACAAAATTTTGCTCAACAACCTAGTCAGCCAAGCAATCCCTTTTTTACCCAAACACTTCTAAGTTTCAATAGGGATATCATCAGGTCCTAAAATCTTATTTGATTTCATCTTCTTAAGTGCAATTTTCACTTCAAAGTTCCTAATCTTACGATAGAACCTATAGTCTTTGTTTATCGTATTATTGGTTATTTCTTCCCCTATTATTGTATCTCTATGTTCCTCATTTAATAATTTCTCAAAATAGTTCTTCCATCTTTCCTTAATCTCTTCATCCTTCACCAATACCTTAGAATCCTCACTCTTGATGCACTTAAACTGATTAAAATCTCTTGTTTTCCTCTCCCATATCTTAGCAAGTTTGTATACCCTCTTCTCTCTGTCTCTCTATCCTTACTATCTAGTCTAGTGTATAAGTCATCATAAGCTTTCAACTTAACCTCTCTCACCACTTTTTTGACCTCCTTATTAGTTAATCTATACCTCTTAAGGTTTTCCTCAGTTCTATCATTTTGTCACTTTTTAAAGCACTCTTTTTTTTGCCTTCACTACCGCTTGAACCTCTTCCCTTAACTACCAAGTCTGCCTAGAGCTGGGTCTCGTCATTTTCGACTCTCCAAGCACTTCCTTTGAGATTCTCCTCATACAGTTGGCCAACAAGTTCCACATAGTGTTAGTATTAATTTTCAAGCCCCAAGTACCTTCATTATCCGTTCTATTCTTAAATATTTCTAGTTTATTCCCTTTTAGATCCTACCATCTCGTCTTACGACGCCCACCATCCTTCCTAGCTATGTCTTGGCCTCTAAAACATAAATCTAATACCAAAATCCTATGTTAAGAGGCCAGGCTCTCTCCAGGAATCACCTTACAATCATTGCATTTTAGGCGGTTCACTTTTCTCACTAAGAAGTAATCTATTTGGCTCTTAACTGACCCACTCATATAAGTTATCAAATGCTCATTCCTCTTCTTATACATAGTATTGGCCACCAACAAGTCAGAAGCCAACACAAAATCTAAAATACTCTCTCCAGCCTCATTTCTGTCACCAAAACTGTATCCACCATGCACCCTTTCATAGACTAGTTTATCTGTGCCTACATGGCTATTAAAATTTCCACCTATAATCAAGTTCTCTTCTACGGATATCTCTTGTAAGATCTCATCTATTTGCTCTCAAAATCACAAAAAATTTTAAAATCACATGGTATGCTTCCTGCACAACTATATGGTAAAACTATTCAACCAAGATTTTTTTTTTTTCCATGGAAAAAGGATCTATGCTTTTAGATGATTTTTCTCTTTCATTGATTCATGAGTGAAGGACACATGGTCGGTTGGATTTACTCCATTAAACCATTACTACAATGGAAGCTGTTAGCATCTCATTTACTTACATTTGTACATATTCATTTTGTTGGGTTTAATATTTTAACGATTGACATGTATTTTAATGTAAAACAATTCGAATTTGGTATGTATTTTAGATTTACATGTTGCGACATAAGAAATTTGATAGCTTCATATTTTAATTTCAAGTGGAAAAAAGTGGTTATTTTATGATAACATCCATCTTGTTACTGTGTCTAAGGATTGTTCATTGTCATAAAAAAATTATTGTAACTTAAAGGAATACTAAGGTCTCGTCTGTCAATTATACATTTTAGTAATAAAGTCAAAAAGTCATTATAAATTGTCACATCGCTCTCTTTACTTTTTTGCATATCTTTTTGTAAAAAATAAAACGTTACTAAAATAGTCTATTCCCAAATGAAGCCTAAAAACCATTTTTATCATCAATATACACTTGATATGAATTCAAAAAACAAAAAAATTAAAAATTAAAAAAAAACATTTTTATGGATATTTTTGCTATCAAATTCATTATATAATATACATACTAATGTTTATATTCATTTACTAATTATATTTTGGTATGAAATTTTTTTATCGAATTGTTCTCAGTCCATCTTAAAATGAAATACTAACTTCACCTCTGATGTATAGATGAGATATGCAAAGCGCTTTGTGTAGTCTTCTTACACTTTTTAACAGTTGACATAGAAGCTTGCTTAGAAAATAGTGCTCGCGCATTGACAACAAATTGAAAGAAGGAAAATGCCTCGTAGCTCGACTTTTAGAGGCTCGAAACGGCTCGAAATGGAGAAAGAGGGAGAGAAGAGAGGAAACAGAGGAGAAAGAGGGAGAGAAGAGAGGAGGAAGGGAAGAAGCAGAGCCTCGCCACCGCCACCGCCGCCGCCGATTGTCGCCTGGCAATCGTCATTGACCCGCCGTCGGTCGTCTGCCGGCCAGGTCATCTGCTTGACCTCCTCCACCTCCAACTGATTTTTATGGCCCCCTCCCCTCCCTCCTCCTCCTCCTCCTCCTCCTCCTCCTCCTCCCTTCTCTTCTCCCTTCTTCTTCTTCTTCTTCTTCTTCTTCTTCTTCGTTCTGCAACAAAACCAGGGAAGAAGAAGAAAAAAAAAAAAATTCAACACCAAAACGACGTCGTTTTGGTGTCGAGCCAGATTTCGAGCCGTGTTATTCGAGCTACGTAGCACTGTCGTTGAAAGAATAATCTAACATGAACATTGTCTTTATAAACCATCCAAGTTATTTCCTTCTGATTATAATGAAATCATAGTTATCATGAAATTTAGCCTTACCTCCATATATGATTGGGTTGCATGTACGGGAAGTATTACGGACTCGTCCAAACCATCCAAGATATTTTATTTCTAATCAATCATTACTTGTAGAACTAATTTTAGGTTAAATCACATAAATTTTACATTTTTATGTGCATTAATGTATACTAATTAGGCGTTATTTTTATTTTTTTTTATTTTTTTGTTTTTCATGTCTCATCAATGGTGGTCAAGGGTTGCACAATCCCAATTCCTAACACTTTTCATGGAAATATAACCAAAAGACAACAATAAAACAGACAACTTTGAAATACAAAGTATAGCAAAAATGAGGTTGATTCATGTACTCTCCATTGGTGATGGTCATATGGCTGAAAAATGTGAAACAAATATTTTTTTATGACTATGAAGGAGCTAATAATGTACCAAAAAATAGTAATATATCTCAAAAGAGATTAAGAAAAGCTTGCTGAAAATAATGTTATACTAATTTATGGATGAAAACATAAGCATGGTTAGACAAATCTTGCTAATTAAGGGGTGGTGAGAAAGTACAAAGGGAATATCACTTCCCCCCTCCATTTTCCATGGCTCACACACTTGAAGAAAAAGACAAGGTGGAGATGGGCAACAACACACATACATGTGAGATGTACACAAAGTGAACCAAAAAGAGACAAAATATGGTTTAATCAATGTAGAAATTGGAAACGTTCTTCGACCCTCTTTCTTGCAATTTATTGGAGGTTCTTATAATTTTTTTTTTATTTTTTTTTATTTTGAGAATTTGTGTTAGAATGTTTAGTTTAGATTCTTCTCATAAGATGAAACTAATTTTAAATAAGTTAAAAAAAAATTAATTGGTACAATTTTCTCAAGATGAATTTGATAATAAAAAAATGAAAGCTAAAAACATTGTTTTCCCAAATAGACCCTTAAACTTATTTGTGAACTATTTTCTAAAAATTTGTCTGAAACGGAGAAATTTAAACTGTTTGGTTGTGTTCTTGTTTTTTAGTTTTTATTAAAAACACTAAAAGCTTATTTGTGAAACTATTTCTGGAAAAAAAAAAAATCTAAAAACAACCTACTTATTAGGAAATACCAAAAGTTATGTTTCAATTTCTAAAAAATGTTTTCGCACAAAAATAAAAAAAGCTATTAAAATGATGATATTTTTGAACTTCTCACTATTTTTTGTTTCCAAACACGTTAAAAATGCAAATGGAAATGAAGAAAACAAGAACACAACCAAACATATCAAAATTTTAGAATTAATCTCTTAATTCTTGTTCAACAATACATATGTACAAATATATACATTCGCCTAGAATTTATTTCTAGTAGTGCTTTGACGTGCAAAGTACGAAAGAAGAAGCTGTTAAAGCCCACCAGAGATTCAAACTTTTGTCTTTCTACACAATATATATGCTAGGTATGAACTCAACGACGTGGAAAATGTGATAATTTTGAGCAAATTGGTCAAACACTCCATGTTGATTTGCCCAAGTCCTACATAGCTGCCTTTTTGGCAAGTGGGTTAGGTTTGAATTGGGAATAAAAAAAAAAGTATAAAAAGGTAAAAATAAGTTAAATAAATTAATAAGACAAAATGTTACATCTAAATTATAATTATTTTACTTTTTTCTTCACAAAAAAATTAAAAAGTCAAAAAATCTAAAAAATTCTTCTCAAACAGAACTAATTTAGTCAAACTAAATTAGTCAAAAAATTAAAAAATCAAACTAATTTTTTTTTTTCGAAACAAACCCGTAGTTGAATGATTTTTTTCTCCTTTCTATTTCTTCTCTTTCAAGCCAATCCTATCCCGACACATTTTCTTATTTATTCTCATTGTTGAGTAGCGTGAATCCTCATGCAGTAATCACTCGAATTCGGAAGAAGAGTATTCTCTTTGCAATTTCTTGTAACATTTCTAAGACTTTGTTGAGGAGGGCAGTTATATTTGCATTAAATTCTCTTAACTAATCCCACTAACATAGAAAATTGAAAAGATTATAAGAATCTATACTATATATTAAGCAAAAGGGGGTTTTTAAGTCCAAACCTTGTGGGAGCTCCAATCTCTCAATCTGAATTTTCTAATTTTTTGATTTAAAAAAAAAAATCTTAGCATTTATTAACATCTCCCAACTCTCAAGTCTTATCCTCATAATAACACTTTAATGCATTAAGAATAAGCATAAAAAAAATTCTTTGAAATTCAACACATATGAATTCCTTGAAAAGTCACAACACATATGATTATTATCCCTCATAATAACACTTTAATGCATTAAGAACAAACATAAAATTTTTTTCTTGAAAAGACATTTAATTCCTTGAAAATACTAAACTTTAATTATCAAAATATGATTATTATTAAAATATTAAACTTTAATATGATATAATAAAAAAAAAGACATTTAATTCTTTGAAAAGTCCAACACATATGATTATTATCAAAATATTAAACTTTAATATAATATAAAAAAAGGAAAAAAAGAAGACATTTAAAAATTACAATTCACATATATAGATAATTGCAAACACAATAAAATAGGAGGGCATTCATGTCTACACATTTTTTTTATAAGATCTCCTCCATTATAATAAGATAGCACTTTTTATTTCTCTCATCTTATAATCTATATATATATATATATATTATATTATCTATACTGTATATTAAGCAAAAGGGGTTTTTAACCACCAAGACCTGTGAGAGTTTCAATATCCCAATCTGAATTTTCTATATTTTATTTAAAAAAAATCTTAGCATTTATTGATTTGGTCAAAATCTCCTAATCAACATTTATTAAATTTTTTCAATCCACATGTCTTTCCATATGTCTGCATTTATTGATTTGGTCAAAATTCCCTAATCATGATTTAAAATCCCATCATACAAATAATTATAGATACAATCTATGTATAGTTACTACAGTACCCTTTTCAACTTCTCCCATACATTATGGTTAGTGATAAGATTTTAAAATTATTTTTATAAAAAATCTTAAAAAACATAATTTATATATTAAAAAAAATCTAAAACAAATATAAAATATCTATAATTATCCCGTGCATAGCACGGGTGATAGGCTAGTACCACAAAAACAAAATGATTATTTTATTATTTAATCCATTAGATAAAGGAACTTGAGTTACCAAAGACATGAGGTGCACGATTGAAGCACGATTGAAAGAGATGTCCACTAAATAATTAGACCACGACTTTCTATGTCATGTCATCATCATTATATCATCTCTCTCTATATGAATTCCTTTTCCTAAATCCCTCTGTTCTACCAAAACACCCTTTACTGTATAATTAAGTCTCAAAATTTTTATATTTTAAAAATTTTATTATACTGTGGTATTGAATGTTTATTGAAATAGTGTAATAGAGACATTTGGAGACATGAATTTCTCTGACCCTCTTCCTCTCTCTGGGTGCGTGCATGCCACATATTTTTTTTAAAAAAAAAAATTGAGTGTTTTTTCAATTTAAGAATGTGAATCACGTGGTTAACACACCCAAAAAAAAAAAAACATATGATTTTTTAATTTTTTAAATTTTTTTTTTTTGATGGAATATGACTTATTTTTTAGAACATGGTTAAACTAATGGATGGGACCATATACACTGAATTCTAGGCTTCTTTACATGCTAATAAGACAAGGTTTTTGGAGTGAGTGGTGGGTGTTGAGGCAAAACTTAGGAAAACATGCTTAAAATGCAATGAGTCCTTAATTGTCTAGTCACTCTTGTTTCAAAGCAAATGTTAATTAGGCTGCAGGCAATATATGATTAGTTGTGCATTGCATACTTGTTAATTGTTTAAAAATAGTAAAAAAAATATTTTCACAAAAAAAAAAAAAAAAAATCATTCAGTTGTATGTGTCACCAATATATATATATAAAAAAAAAAAAAACTATACAATAGTGCAACCAAGTGGTATATATGAGCCCTTTGATGTGAAATTTAATGGAATGCTATATGCCCTTTGATGTAACCAAATGTAATGGATTGATAAAAAAAAGTACTAGTTGACTAAAATATGGACGGAACTTTTTTTTCTTGCTTTGTTGCTTTTGAGAACAAAGATTAGATTTTGAGTTTGGAACAATAGTTACATCAGGAGAATGAAAAGTACTTCTAAAATGGAAACCAAACAAATTATAAAACTTAAAAAGGCAAATGCTAATTAGTGTTTCGGGGCACTTGTTACAGTGCAGTCGATGATTTATTTTATAGTAAAAAATTAATGAGTCAAAATTTTGATTGCTTGCACTTATTGTGCAGTAACCAAATTTTTTAATACCAAATATTGTTGGTTGAAGTCAAGTTTTTTTAATGATGATGAATATTTCATGTTTTACATTTTCATGGTAAGTTTTAATTTTAAGTGAAAAATATTTTAGGTTATACTATTATGAATAAATTGTAAGGGTATATATTTTATTTAATTTGTCTAAGTAGAAGAGTAATATTAAAAACTAGAAGAAAAAAAAAAGGTTTGAAAACTTTTAAATACACCCACTTAATTTCTCTGTAAACCCACTATAAAATTAGTTGGATATGTACCATCAAAATAATTATGGTTCATAGATATATTTTTTTAGGTACATAGTATTGTTGTTAATTCAAAACTTATTAAATAGAAATTTGTAACATTAGTTATTGCTTAACAAGTGTATGAAAACAATTGGTAACAATATCATTTTTAAACCTTTTTTTTTTGGGGGGGGGGGGGGGGGGGGGGAGATGGGATATAATAGGACCCATTTATAAACTTCAACATAATTCATCTATAAATTGTAATAAGCTAATCACTAACTGACATGTTAGTCTTTCTTTGTAATAAGAGTTTGTATGAAAGATATGGTGGGAAATTATATAACACCTTTAAATGCTTCATCATTTAAGCTAACTTGTAACCCTTGAAGAAGAGAAAGAGTTAAACAAAGCTAATTAGCCATTGACAACAATGTCTTAAAATGGTAATTGGCCTTTGGAGTCCCTAAAGACCTCACTAATCCCCATGAGGGAATTGAAGTAAAACATAGCCAAACAAACTTCAAACTTCAATCCCAATGTACATTTGGTAGAGAGGAAGAATATATATATATATATTCCATTGATGGGACCAAAACCAATGAAGATTTTTTTTTTTATAATATTAGATTTAGGTTTCGTTGGGGAATATATTTTTTTAATAATTTTTTAATTTTTTTGATTAAAATATGATGTAAAAAAAAATTAGTACGTTCGGAATGATTTTTCGATTTTTTAAGAAAAGATGTGTAAAAAGTAGAAAAAAAAGAGAATTTTTGACTTTTTAATATGGATTGTTGACTTTTTTTATTTTTTTAGTGATTTCTTCACTTTTTGGCTAAAAAAGTCACTTGTCAAACGAGGCCTTAGAGTTCGTTTGAAATGTGTGTTGACTTTTCAATTTTTTGATTTTTTTAAACCTGGACTAAAAAATCTCATTTGAGATAGGTTTTTTTATTTTTTTTATTTTTGTAAGATAAAAAATAAAATGATTATGGGTTGGATGTGATATTTTGTCTTATTTAATTAAAATAATCTATTTTATCTTATATAATTATTTTAGCTTCAAGGGGTATGCCAAACGAACCTCTAATTCATTTTTTTCTTTATTTTTCCATAAATTTTTTAAAAAAAATTTAATTCAAACACCTCCTAATAAATTTAGGCCGCTTTTAAAAAGTGATTTATAAGTCAATTTATTAATTTTTTGATTTGTTCAGGCCACATAATATCTCTATTTTTTATATATTTTTTTTAATAAATTAAAAAAATAACTTATTTAACACCTTTTAAAATAATTTAATATTAAAAAAAAAAAGAGAGAAGATATTTATACCATTATTATTGAGATTTTTTTGATAGAAGTCATCTTGATGGGGGTGGGGAGTGGGGATAGCGAGGTAGTGGTGAGATTATTGAATGAATGAGGGGGTGGGGCCCCAGAAGCAGAAGGAAAAAATAAGGTCAGATCAGAAGTCCAAAATGGGCAAGCAGCATCAACGTCAGCAATAATGACACGTGGACCACATATCAATTTTGGGAACTATCACTTTAAGGAAGTCACGTCAAAATGGGGCTGGAGCGTACTAGAAAACCCTAGAGGGGTCCTATCCTATTAAAAAGCAGGAATCCCTAGGTCTCTATGAAACCTAAACCCTAGTGGTCAATTTTCCCTTTGCAAAAACGTCACACACTGTGCTTGTGTGTTTTTATCCTGGAAAATGTTTAAGTCTTACCGTAAAATATTCATAATTTAATTCATATTGATATAATAGGATTGATGTTAATATTTAATTTATTATATATTTAATTATATAAAATTTATTTAATTTATTACATTATTATGAATGACTTTATAAGCATAAATTGTGAATTTTCAACACTTTTCATTTATCCTTAAAAGAGAGAGAAGTGGTTCTCATTCCCAATATCTCCAAAGTCTTCTATCCTTGTGGTGGTGGGGGTGTTGTTTTGTGATGACAGTGGTGGTGGGAGTTTTGAGTAAATTATTCATTTTATATATTGGCTTAAAGCTGATCATATGGTGCCTTTGTATACCCACTCACTGACCACCCATCATCATGATTCGATGTTTGTTGATGCTTTTCTCACGTTGGGTTATAGAAAGTTACATTTAATTTGAGGTGATTGTAAGTGAAAAGATAAATAAGTAAGGTGAAAATTCAAAATTATCTATTGGTAGTAATTTGAGAAAATTATTACATATATGTAATAAAAAAATTAATTTTAATTATTAATATTGATAAAATCTATTATTGATTTGTAATTATTTTTTAAATTAGATTGCTATAAAATCCCCCAATAAATAACAAGTGGAGATGGTTGTTGTTTGTGGGAGATGATGACCAAAAGTGATCTATGTAGAGGACTTGTTCAGTGTTAATATATAAAATTTCACCTACCTAAAGGCTAATCTTATAATTAACTAAAATTTCTAGTGAATTATCAATTTTATTTATTTAATCCTTAACATTTCTGATTTCAGTTTCTATAGTCTAATTAAATATAATTGTACAAATTAGTAACCACAGAAAATTGATTTGAAAAGTAAAAAAGACATTTCAAATTTTAATCATATTACCAAGCACTCTTTTTTTTTTCTTTTTTCTTTTTTCTTTTTCTTAAACAAACTACACTCCACAATCACTTTGATTGATATTTGGTTATATGGTTAAATTGTTTAAATTTTAAATGATTTTTTTAACCATCAAATTAAGTTTTAACATTTAATGATTGTACAATTATCTCTAATTCAACTACATGAACCAAAATTTGAAACTTTTAAAAACTAAATAAATAAAATTAATAGTTGAATGATGAAAACTATGAAAATATTTGTCCTGATAATAGCATTTTTATGGCACGTCCTTATGGGGAAAAAAAATGTCAAAATAATTAAAATTCCAATCTAATTTTTACATATAGTGTTAAACAAATTAATAAATTTTACTAATTTTATTTTACTCACTAACCTATAATTTATTGGGAAAATTATTTAGAAGTCCTATTAGAGAGATTTATGTTACATATGATCCTACTAAAAAACTTATGTTTCCATAAGTCCTGTGTGAAGTTTGTTGACACATTTACCCTCAATATTAATTGTTAATATCATAAATAATGGTAAAACCATATATAGGAAATTAAATGTTACCATAGATTAAGTTTGTGAAACGTAACGTAACACCTACATAAACGTAACGTAATGGCTTTCTAAATTTTCAAAAATCTCTCTCTCGCTCTAAAAACCTCCTTCCCCGACCTCTTTTTTTTGGCCAGCTGGCCGTCGCCTGTGGCTATGTGTAACAACCCCCATACTATTTACCGATAAATTACTGAATTACCTGCTGATTACTGCTAAACTGAACCGCTTATGACTGATAATTGAACCAACTGAAGTACTGAACGGATTGATTGAAAATTTAAACTAAACTGACTGAGCATGTTTATTGTATTGCATTCTTATCTGTTTGATTATTTGATTATCTGTTCGTGTTTTGTGTTTAAACTGCAAATTGAAGGCCTTATCAGCGGCCGAACTGAAAATTGTTTAGTGTTTCATGATCAGTAGGATTTTTTTTTGGTAATTTAATGGTATATTTAACTAAAATGTGATTAGGTATGATTAAACTAGAATAATTTAAGCCAATTAAAGAGTTTGTTGTAATTACGCTTTTGCCATTGTTAGTGGGCCTTTGTTTATTCTTCTTATTGAGGCAACTACACTTAGATGAACATTTCATCAGCCACAATTGAGAGCCCATAGCCGACCAAAGTGAAGGAGAGGGAGAGTTAAGAGAGAATTGAACTCATCTTGTGAATGGGCTTGAAGAATTGAAGTAATTGTTAGAGAATTGTCAAATTGAGCCTCCAAAACTTGAATACAAGACTTAGGTAAGAGAATACAACCCTTTAATTGTGAGTTTAAGCTAAGTCTTGCATGTTTTATACTCTATTGTAGAATTAAGTCATGAATTAGTTCATACATGTTGAATTAGAGCATAATTCATGCATGTATGCTTGTATTGTTGATTCTTAAGGTGTTTTCATGGTTAAAATTGTACATGCATGTTCATAAATAGACTTGAGTCCATGAATTCATCACATTCTTGAAGAAATGAGTCCATTTGGACAAGCTTTGAAGGTTGAATTTGGTTTGAATCCATGCATGTTGCATATTCTCCATGTTCATGAAAAATGGGTTTGAAAATTGGTTTTAATTGACTCACCTTTGGGGCTTGAATTCATAAATTGAGCTTTGAAACTTGTTGTATATTGAATCTAGAGGTGTTTTCCAGAATTTGGGCCCAAGAGGTCGAGTTTTGAGTGAAGGAATGCTTGGTTTGAGCTTAGGAGACAAATCTGGAAATTCCAGATTTTGGCTTCTTCGCTCGAGCGAAGGATTCCTCGCTCGAGCGACCAACGTTTACTCTGAGCCACGCTCGAGCGAAGGATTGGTGGTTCGAGCGTAAAATTCGAGCATCTAGTACTTTTACTGTTTCATCAGACCGCTCGAGCGAAGGATTTCTCGCTCGAGCGAAGCCTTTGATTTTGGAAGCTCGCTCGAGCGAAGGAAGGCTCGCTCGAGCGAGGGTCCTATTTTCAGCAAACTTTGCAAAATGATTTCTAAGTGTATTTTTGCATCCTCATCCCATTCTAGGCATTCTTAGGCCTAGTTTAAGGCATCTTAATGAGGATATTGATGTAGAACACACCGAGGCTAATTAGGGATTAAATTATGATATCTCTCAACTGTGTAGCTTAGTGTGTGTTCAACCTGTGAACTGTGTAGGGTTGGCGACTGGAGGGACACGCTCTAGCATATTGTAACCCGAACTCTATGAGTAACAATTGTGTAAAGATATATTCAAATGATTATCTTCTGAATACTGAACTGAACTGTTTACTAAACTGATATTGTTTATTGAATGAATGTATGTCCTATATTCTAAATTGTACTGTGGCATCCTTAGCACCTCATCATTTCTATTCTTTATTCTTTATTACAGAGATCTCTGTCGGTTCCCTCGTGGAACCACTACTGTTTACTGATCGATGGCCATCATTACTATTCGGTCTTTAAGACCTACTGTTTACTGCTATACTAATGAATGTACCACATATGGTGAATAAGCATTTCGAAAAGATCGAAATCTTGTTTAATGAACTGTTTTCATTGCTGTAAGGACATTTCATTCTTAACCTCTTTACACATTATGTTATTCACTGGGCTTTAGCTCACTGTTTATATATATATGTAGGTGTACAGCCACCAAATCGGAGCTAGGAGCGTGGGTTAGACTCCAGTTTTGTCAAGACAACCTATGTGCCTCACTGCGAGGTTCCGAGTTGCCATGTCATGGCTTTGGGGTGTTTTATTTTTCCCCCGTCTGTCTCCGTACTATTTGGATTACTGTATAGACTGTCAGCTACTAACTATACTATTATCAAGGGATTAGGTCCCTGTATTGTGTGATTGTAAATTTTGTATAGACTGTACTGTTTGAATGTATAAATGCATGAAAAAATCTTTTTGGCATACAAACTGTCACAGCTCAATGGACATTATTTATTTACTGTGTTGGCTTCCGCCAGGCCCTAAACTCTGTTTTTACTGTTCTCATTAGCGGGCCTTGGTAATCTCGGATTCTTGGCGATTCTGATGCTAAACCCATAGGGCCGGGTTTGGATCGTGACACTATGGCGATCAGCTGGCCTAGCTCGTTTCGGCTTGCCTGTTAGTTCTTTCGTTCAATAAACTTAAGTCCCCCATTTTCTCCACCTAGGTGTGTCTTTCATTGCTGTCCAAGATTTTCTTCTAGGGCCACCCAGGTTTGTCTTCAGTCGTTCAGGGTTTTCATTCGTGCGCTTTTGGTGAGTAGGAGCTTGAGGGGTGCATTCTGGCTCAGAGGTTGAAGGGTCGTCCTGATCTGTCCGGTTGTCACTCAAGCGCTCCAATTCGTGTAAGAGTTTGAGGGGTGATCTTTCTTTCTTTTGTATGGTGACCTGGTGGGAGTTGATCTGTGGGTGTGGTGGCAGTGGATGTTGTGTTTTCAGAAGGGTGTGGTGATCTGTGGGTGTGGTGTTTTCGGCAGTGGGTGGTGAAGCTTGGAGTCTTCTTGGCGAGGTGAGTTGAAGCAGCTTGGAGTTTTCTTATGTTGCAGTAGGGGTGTTGAAGCATGGAGTTTTTCCCGGTGGTGGTTATGGTGTATTCTCGGCCGGTGTGGGCATGGGGAGGTGGGTGTAGCAGCAGCCTAAGGGTGGTGGCAGTGGGTGTTGTGTTTTCAAAAGGGTATGGTGATCTGTGGGTGTGGTGTTTTCGACAGTGGGTGTCGAAGCTTGGAGTCTTCTTGGCAGTGGGGGTAGCTCTGTCGTCAGCAGCGGAGTTAAAGCAGCTTGGAGTTTTCTTTGTGTTGCAATAGGGGTGTAGAAGCATAGAGTTTTTTCCCGGTGGTGGTTGGTGTCCTCTCGGCCGGTGTGAACATGGGGAGGTAGGTGTAGCAGCAGCCTAGGGACGGCGTGAGCTAGCAGCTGAGGTGTGGGGCTTTGGGAATTGTAGCAGTAGGTGGAGTGGGTTTTGTCAGAGGAGTGGTCTGTGGTTTTTGTTTTGACGGGTTGACTAGATTAGTTTAGACTTTGTAATGGGTGGTTGGGGCTGCTGGGGTGTTGTCTAGTTTCTTTTTAGTTTGTTTTGGGGGTTTTGGTGGGATGATTATGTGGGGATTCATGTAGTTTAATTTTTCAATTAAATTCTTTTTAACTTGGCTGTTTGAAAAATTGAAAGGCTTAGGAATTGGTTGTATGGGTGCGAGTAGCAGTAGTAGGGGTATTTTTATACTTCTGAATCTCTCTCGATGCATGTCATCTTCCTATACCTTTAATTTCATGCTGTTAATTGAAATTTTTCTTTGCCGATCAAAAAAAAAAAAACGTAACGTAACGTGTCACGTTACGTTTCGCAAACTTACTAAGTTTTTTATTTTTTAAATTGAATTACATAAACATAACGTAACGTAATACCTACATAAACGAAACATAACGTAACGTGTCACATTACGTTTCGTAAACTTACTAAGTTTTTGATTTTTTTAAATTGAATTACATAAACGTAACGTAACGTGACACCTACATAAACGTAAAGTAACGTGTCACGTTATGTTTCGCAAACTTACTAGGTTTTTGATTTTTTAAATTGAATGTGAAAATGTTACTTGTTCTCATATTTTGAAATTCACATTCATATAGATATGATCTATGGTAACATTTAATTTCTTATATATAGTTTTTCCATTATAGTGTATAATAGTATATTAATATAATTTATTTACAACTCATAGAATCTTGTGGAATACATTTCTATTTAAATAAGACTTGAAACTCTATAAGAAATTACACAAGACTTAACATAGCATAAGTGTCCGAAATAGGACTTATAAATAAGTCTCCTCAATTTATTATATCATGTTTCAAATTTTAAAATATTATTATGTAACACATCAATTAATAAGAGTTGTTAGTTTATATATATACTAGGGATAACCCGTGCCTGAAGGCACTACGAACAATTTTTTTTTGATACTACACGTGCAACGAAATTCAATTATAATAAATCAATTTAAAATGATAATATCACTCTAATTTAAAACTTTACATGGAAAGAGGAACAAAATATATAAAGAAAACTGAAATAAATAACTAATAAATTTCAAATCTTTTATGGGGTGGTGCCTTCAAGAGTTCCTACCTCATTCTCTAAATAACTACTAAAACATCAAATATCAATAGAAATAGTTCAAATCCTCCCAACTTTTTCATAGTTTCAACTAATTACTTACAAATAAATGAAATAAAAATAACCCAAATTACTTTGAAGACTAACCTTATTGTTGATACCAGAACATCAGGGATAATACAACAAACCGAAGCTACTTTCACAACCAGCTGTGTTGAAATGTCAGAGATCCTAAAAAGAGAAATGAATTCAGAAACAAACCATAAAAATAGTGCATCAAAATACACTGGTCTTTCAATTTTTATTTATTTATTTTTTTTTTTTTTTTTGGGAGGAGGGGAAATAAAATCAAGTATATAAAAATTAAGAAGCAAAAATACTATAGCGATCCCGGTTTTCCCTTCATTTTTTTTTAATTGTATTCTGAACTCGGTTCCGTAGATGTGTTGTTGTCTTATTCCCGTTTCCATCCTTTACTCTTTGTATATATACAATGTATAGAAGACTAATGCTAATACATTGAATGTGATGGATTTATTATGAATGAATCTTAGAGATGCATTATGTATCTATTATGAATATCTAAGATAATGAATTCATTAATATAGAGAATGCATTATGTATCATGAATGTATAAGATACATTAATCAATTTAATGAAGTTCATTGGATGAATAACTTGAGAGTTTCTCTCTCTCCCTACACACCTTTTCTCTTGGTTTTCATCTCCCTCTAGTGTAAATCTATACTAAGACCTTTGTAAGAAAGGTAGAGTCGGTTGAGGGCTTCATTTTAATCTGAAAGTTTGGTGATTTGGAGCACTTTGGTTTTTGGCCTTCATCTTCTCCATTTGAGTTCTCCATTTGAGGTAGGGATTCTCCTTATTTCTTTTCAATACTTCATCTATAGATAGACATGTGGTAGTTGTTGTATTGCATAAAAACATTATATCATGTTGGATTTGTTAAAAATCATGAGGTTGAACCTTGGGTTGGTTGTCGGATTTGGGTTTATTATCATTTGTTATGGTTTAGGCTAATTGGGGTGTTAATTAGCATGTTGTTGTTGAAAGGAGAGGAAACCCTAATTTTTATTTGATTTAATAAATTAATAGAGGGGTCTTGATCATTGGTCAAATACTTATGTATTTTGGGGTCTTAATTGTGATCATTGTTGTTTTGTTGTTGTTAATTGAACCTTTTAGGTCAATATTGAGAAAGAGGGAGGAAAACCCTAATTTAATGATTATGACTTAATTTGCATAATTAAATTGGAATGGCTTTGAAAAGAATGTAGTAGATCAAGATGAGTTATGGCCTTATTATTCATGGAATTGATTTTGTAAAATGAAGAGAATGTAATTGATTTTGTGAAAGGGAAAAGTGTTTTTGGAATAAGTGATGGAACATGTTGACTTAAGAAAATTATGAAAGTTGATATTGAAAATGGTAAATGAAATGTTAACTCTATGTGAGTCTCGAAAAATAAATTTGAGAATTGAACTATTGTATCATGAGTGTTGAATACACACATTTGGGGGTTTTATCCTTACCTATCGTACTAGTGTTGTTGTGGGGTTTAAGGTTTGCTTGAGAGTTGAGTCTATTTTATTAGGTGTACTGAATATATGCATCTAGAGGTTTTGTCCTTAGTCATCGGTGGAGGATGACATTGTTGTGTTGAATTGTGATGTATGCGTTACACATTGTTTGTGTCCTGATGGTTTATGTGTTTGTTTTACACATGTTGGTTATGGCTTGTGGTATTGTGGTTGTTGGTGTGATATCTTGCGCTGATAATCAGAGGTACCGTTACCTTCCAGCTAGCGCCTGGAGAACTGTATGCGCTGATAATCTAAGGTACCACACCCTTCCAGCTAGCGCCTGGTAAAATGGTATGTTGTTGTGAGAAGTGTATTCTTTGGCTTACTACGCACCTAGCTAGTAGAACAAAGTTTTGTTGTTATTGTTTCAGTGTATCTGGGAACATTGTGGATTGTGTTGGTTACAGTTTTGGAGGGCCGAGTTGCCTCATTGGTTTATCTTATGCATGTGGTTGAGTTGTTATCTCTCTTTATAAAGGTATGCATATATAGTTATGATAGATTTGGGATTGAACCGAATTGGCTTTTGTCTTTTGGAAGTGTAAAGAAAATCAAACATTTTAGAAATATGTTTTGAAAAAGCACATCTGTTGTATGTGTGGAAAATGGAAGATAGTAATGGGCTTAGTGAATCTATTTTCTTAAGTAATTGTTAATGTTATAAAAGATTAGAAACGTGGGTTAATGAAAGGAAAAAGGAAAGATGAATCGCTTATAGCGTTGAATGAAATAGTTGTTTTCGAGAAAAGTTTATATATATATATATTTTGTGTAAACTGTCACATTATTATTTTAGTACGAGAATGAGTGTTCATGATTATAGCTATCTGTAATGTTGTTATTGTTGAGGATCATGTTGAGATCCCTACTGGACTATATGTTCATCCCACGTTGTTGAATCTTTTTCAGGTGTTTAGCAAAATGTGCTACAAGATTGGGATCTTCTTAATTGTTGGCCACGGGGCCTCTTTGTTGTTGGCGGAATGCCATATGTGAAAAAGGGTTACACCATTCATTTGATTATTTAAATATTGTAAGCCTGAGGGCAATTTATTTAAGGATGCTCATGTTGTATTTACTTGCATACGAATGAGAGCAATGTTATTCACTTCTACGAGTTAAATATACGAGTTTATTTCCGTATGTTATCTCTGAAATGGAATTAAGTAAATGAAATTGGTAATACTTCGAGTAATAAAAATTGGGGCGTGACAAATACTATAACATTCTCCTCCTTCAACCCACTAATGAATTATTCTTTTTCAATGTAACTCTAACATCCTGCACAATAGACACTAAAATTACACAAAAATCCATGTCAAGCATATGTGACTTCCACCAAAATATGCAAAGATACTAAATTAAATTGTTGCACTTAAATTTAGTGAATTTTCAAGGGCACTTTACAGTCCACATTACATTGATAAGAGACTTTACAAAAATATTAGAAATCCATTGAAGTACATATCAGTATGAAGCTTTACAAAAGTGTTTAACATCAAGCTTTATAGAAGTACTTTTTGTCAAATTTACAAAATGTATGCCATATAATGTCTTCAAACTTGGATGCCTCTAAAGTACTTGGACGCCTCTACAAAAACTTGGAAGCCTTTAGAAAAAGTACTTGGACGCCTTCAAACTTGTTCTCCATCACATTTTGAAATATCCATGCATCAATTTCTGTGTACTTTTTCTAGTGAGGAGCACGCACAACAATCTAATATTTAAAAAACAATAACATTAGCATATTGAAACAATACAAAAAATAGATATTGAAACAATATGGACTAAGGATACCTTATTACAATTCCATCGGAGTAATGTAGTCTTATTTATCCTCTTATTTATCCTCTTGAGCCCCATTTTCAATCCTGAAATAATTGTTGAAGATTCTATTTTTTCAAGAAAATCAAAATAAGGATACATGCTAATCTACGTAGCAAACATTTGTTGATGTTTTGAAATTCAGATTATACATTTTTTGCTACCCTTGAGACACATCCATTAGAAACATGAAATTTAGATCATGACAGCTAAATTAAATTCAAAGTTACATATAAATAACCCACACAATGTGTAGGAACTGTAAGTTTAAAAATGCAAATTTCAAATCAAATTGTATTCTCCTAGAAGATTAATCAATGCTTTTTGTCACTGATACACAACAACATAGACAATATAGTGATAACCCATGCCTAAAGACACTCCTCAACAAAACCTAAGCATTCAGTAGTGTATACAACTCAACATTAAAGAGGAAATTTTTTTATAAAACTCGGTAGTGTATATGTAAAAACTTAAAAAATATATTTTCAAAACCTTTAAGAGTAATTCAGCCATAAATATTCCATTAGCATCATTCTTTTAACACCAAAAAAATTTAAATCAATCCATTATAGTTTATTCACCTGAGTTCGTTTCCCCCAACTCTCCCACACTCACATTCCACTCTTTCCATGTAGACTACCCAAGAATAACACAATTGGTGAATGAAATATTCAATTGCCTTTTTTTGGCATTTTAGAAGGTGTTTGTAATGCAAAAGTTGCTTCAATTTTGTTGCCTCAAATGCAAGAGAAGTAACCAAACATCTAGTTTGAGCATTCTCATGGTAGCATTAATAAATCAATTGCTAATTTAATATTGCTTTCATAATCAATTAAGAAAAGCTCCACAATTAGAATACAAAAGAAATTATGAATAGAATATTAAAAAAATCTTGCATATAATATCAAATGAAATCCTATATGAAATGTTAAGACAAAGAACAATGAAGACAATTGGTTAAGAGATGATAATTTACTGTATTCCATAAAAATATTATTCAAAGGATGTGATCAATTTAAAAAAAGGAAAAAAAAGCAGAAACTCAAAAACAAGATCATTTGAGAGTATCCAAACTATTTAGAAGGAATGAAAGTAAAAAGTTGTAAGCTGCCAATTTTCTTACATCCTTTGAAGATTACATCCCATAGTAAGCTTCCAATTTTCACGGTGTTGTCCCTCCATGTGATTGTAATCAACTAATAAACATCACAGGTCGCTAAGAGAACATGGTAGAAAGCTCAACCAGGGGAAACTTTTGTTTCCTAATGTCATAGATTGAAATAAATCTAAAATTCAAAATTTTGTTTAATTTCCTTTCACCTTCCATTCCAAATCAATCAATATACGGACATGTAAATTGAAATGAGTAGTTTCCTAGTTTTGGATAACTAATATGCATGTTTTGGCTTATAACTAAGTTCCATTTACATACCCACTACTACAGGGTGAAAGAGAAAAATAAAAATAGAGAAAACAAAAAAAAATCATATACTCATTTATCATAGTACTTACAGTTTATCTTGTTGTCTTATAAATAGGCACATGCCGTAAATATCCACCATCCATATTAAACTAATTTCTTTGATTTCACTTTCAACCCCTTCAGATTGAGTGAATTTTTGAACATGAAAGATCCAATTAGAAAACAATGTTATAGCAAAAACAGATAACTCTCAAAGATTCACAACAAAGTTCAAAAAAAAAAAACAAAAAAACAAAATTGACATACCAAATCAAATACACTGTAAATGAGAAACAAAATCCACCTAAAGGCACGATGTAAATAATATTATGATTAAAATGTAGTTGTAATTTATACGTATCATGTTAAAATTTATAGAGTCTATAGCATTTTTTTATTCTTCTTAAAGAACTTATAACAATTTTGCTTGTACCACACACTCAAAAGAACTCAATTAAAAATAACAAATGCAAATTAAGGAATAAACATATAAATCTACAAAATTTAAAATGTTGATCAAATGCAAATTTATAATGTTGATCAATATTGCAAATCAAAATAATAAAATGTAGAGTAAAAAATATAAATCTACAAAATTTAAAATGGTAAAATAATGTTCTGCAATTATAATAAAATAAAATTAACCAAACAATGCACACCAGCTAGTCTCTACAATTTAAAAAAATTAAAATTGGATACCAAACAATGCACACCAGTGCTCTGTAATTCTAAAATAATTTAAAATCAAAATAATTTAAACTAAACATTGGATACCAAACAATGCACACCAACCAATACTATATAATTTTAAAAAATGAAAAATAAATTAAAGTCAAATCTTATAGAAAACTTTCCAAATGTGAATGGAAGACTGAATGTTGGATTTACCTCGTGAATGCAGATGACATTAAGATCCTACTCATCATAGATCACAGCACTAACATTGGACCTATATCTATATAAGAAGATGAGTAAATTAAATAAGAAAAATTGTCAATAGGTGGTAACTTCACAAAATATTTAAAAACTCACACTGATTTATAATTTTCCCAATGAAATAAGAAGATGAGTAAAGAGAGCCCATATTACAATTTGGTGCAAATCTCAACAATGTAGCAATACATTTTTCATAAAACCGCTTATGAAAAATTGCTTATGCAAAAAATAAGAAAAAAAAAATTTATAATTAAAAAATTATATATGAGACGTAAAATCTATGAACCAATTTTTTTTTTTTTTTTTAAAAAGACAACTTACATTATCCATAATTTTAGAGGTCGTTGCAGCTTAGTATTGCCAAAACCTGTAATACAAAAATCAGCTTCACTAAATACATATTAATCCAAGCAATGCAAAAGGTTTTGTTGTTCATAGAAAGGTAGCAATACATAGCTTACTTTAATTCACCAAGTGAAACCAAACGAAGCAATCAATAGATACTTAAATGGAATCAAACATATGGACGGCTTCAGCTTTCTTGAATTTAATTGAACTAAAAAAGGTTTAAATGGAACTACAAAAGTTATAAAGCAAATTCATATACCATGAATAAAATATCTCATTTAAGAAATTAATAAAAAATCACACAGATATGCAAATGCAAACTAATAACAAACGATTTGCAATCAATCCACATAATTCGACTCCAAAAATTTTCAGGTATTGTTAACACAATCCAAATCCAAACAACATCAAAAGAAATTATTAATGAATCTTACAATTTTTCTTACAAATTTTTAGATATGCCACATCACCCAAACTTGGCAAAGGATGCAAATGAATAGAAACATATGTAGTAGTAAAGTCAACAAATATATACTTTTGCACCTGAAGTGGACAAATAGATAGAAAAGCAAACAAAAAATAATGTATTGAAAGTCTCACAATTTCATCAAGTCAAACTCAACCAAGTCAAACTCAATCTCACAATATTTCAAAAGCTATGAAATTATCCTCTCTAATTTCATCAAGTCAAACTCAACCATCCCAATCTCATAATTTCATAAGCTATGAAATTATCCTCTCTTTTTTTCAATAATCAAACACCTAGAAAAGCCATACAAAAAAAAAAAAAAGGTAATGACAAAAAAAAGTCCAAAAACCAGCATATTTGAGAGCTCCAAGCTTAGAAACACAAACAGAAACACATATCAAGGCCATTATTGGGTTACGAATAGGAAAAACAACCCTTTATTGGCCAAATATTTGTTTGATTTCTTGATTAATCTCCAAAAATTGTCTGACCCAAAAATATTTGATTTCTTGATTAATCCCAAAAATATTTGATTTCTTAATTAATCCAGCAGTCCGCAAACTAAGATGAGAGAACAACAAACAAAGATGAACAAATAAGCTAAGCATGTATAAATAAATGATTAAAAAACATGAACAACAAACTAAGCATCACTGCCATGGGTTTCAACTTTGAAGCCTATATCCAACTCTCAAAAATAGAGCTTCCTTGTTATGAAAAAAAATCCATAATACAATCAACTCTTGAAATTTTTTTTTTTTTTTAAAACCATAATACAATCATGTTCACAAAAAAGGACTGTTAACAGATTGGTAAGATTGGTTTGGGGAATGGAAAAAAAAATTTTATTGGGTTATGAATAGGAATAACCCTTTTTTGGCCAAATATTTGTCTAATTTCTTGATTGATCTCCAAAAGCTGTCTGACCCAAAAATGTTTGATTTCTTGATTAATTCTCAAAATATTTGAGTTCTTGATTAATCCAACAGTCCATAAACTAAGATGAGAGAAAACTACAAACTAAGATGAACAAAGAAACTAAGCATATATCAATCTCTATATCCAACTCTCAAAAAAACTAAGATGAACAAAGACAGAGCTTCCAAAAAGAAACTAAGAAACTAAGCTGAACAAAGATGAACAAAGAAACTAAGCATCACTGCTATGGGTTTCAACTTTGAACCCTATAACCAACTCTCAAAAACAGAGCTTCCAAAAAGTTGACTCTGAAATTTTTTTTTTTTTTAAACCATAATACAATCATGTTCACAAAAAAGCACTGTTAACAGATTGGTAAGATTGGTTTGGGGGATGAAAAAAAAAAACCTAAGATGTGAATCATCTATTGCTTACCTGAGGAGAGAGAAGATGGGTCAATCCACCTAATTGTGCCATAGCAACTTTAAAAAGTTAATCAAAATCACACCACACCCATCAACATACTTCAGTCAAATCAGAAAAAAGGAAAAATAAAATTAAATAAACATGAGAGTAAAATAAGATCAAAATAAAGAAATTTTCCCCCAAAATCAAAATAAAGAAATCTTCCACATACCAACAATGGTGATTACACTTGAAGAGGGAGGGGCTGCAGTGGTGGTGAGACGAAGGGAGCTCCTGATGGCTGAGGTATTTGCTCGATTGAGAATGAGAAATTTGAGACTGTTGAGAGAATTCAGATGAAATTTCAAAATTTGAAATATCTGGAATAGGAAAGGGTGGGAAGAGTGAGAAAGGCTCTGTAAGAGTGAAGAGAGAGAAGACATTTTATACACCAAATCATCTCAGCCCTCTAGACAAAAGTCTCATCAAGATTAAAAAAAACCCCTTCCCTTGTTTATGAGGTTGACACACCATGGACATGTAGCGAACAAATCGCTCATTTTTTAGGAAAAAGAAAATAGTAGGAAGTACCTTCTAATTTGAAAACAAAAAAAAAAATTAAAGGTAGAAGATTACTGAATTCTTTGAGTTAGCAAGTAGAAGATTTTGTTGTCCCAAAATAGAAGATTTACAATCTAAAACCCATTTCATAAAACACATGAACCTAAACAGAACCTAAAACCCATTTCATAAAGCCCTCAAAACCATTTCATAGAAACCTATTCCAAAAACAAAATACAGGGCCGCAGACATAGAGATTTGAAATACAGAGATTCGAAACCCATTTCAAAATCAAAACCGAAATCATATAAACCCATTTCAAAATCAAAACCGAAATCATACAAACCCATTTAAAAACAATCATACAAAAAAAAATATCAAAATTGAGAGATGCAAGAAACCAATGTACAGAGATGCAAGAAACCCAACACACAAAATGATTCAAAAATACCGAAAAATTGAGAGATGCAAGAAACTCAGCACACAAAATGATGCAAGAAACCCATTTCAAAATACAGTGATTCGAAATACCGAAATATATGCAAGAAACCATTTTAAAAAATCAGTGATGATGAAACTGGAACCAGTGAAAGAGAGAGAAACAGTGGAGAGAGGGGTTACCTGAAGGCGAACAATCTTGGTGCTACCGACGACAACCACCGAAGCAACGAAGAGCCGGTGAAGCAACGAAGAACCACCGAAGCAGTGATGATGAAATGAAAGAGAGAAAAACAGTGAAATGGGTTTGAAATTTTGGGCAGTGAAAGGGTGAGTAACAAAACAGTGAAATGGGTTTAAAAGGAGACACAAAAAGCTCTCCTTTAAAGCTTTATCCAACGGTGAAGATAAGGAGACACAAATTCAGATTTAATCTCAGCCTTTGAATTTAATCTCCACCTAGGATGGATGTCCCATCCGGAATAAAAAACAAAGCTTCCTTATTATATAGATATAAAGGGATATTTAGAAGACTTATACTACATATAATCTTGTGAAAAATGAAAAATTTTATTTTCATACACTTAATTATCTCAGTGCACATTTTCTCTCAGTACACACACTTATTAATTTGATTATTAATTAATTTTCTCAATCCACACACTAAGTTACAATTATACTCTTCATTCATAATCACTGTACACACACTACTTAACCCTCCTTTTCACACTCTTGTTGAGTGACCTTACTTCCAGATTTGTAAACCCATTATAGACTCACGTAAAGACCATTCAAGACCGTATGAAGTGAAGTGAAGATAAAAACCTCCACTGAAGACCCTATTGAACCTCTATTAAAAACACCATTAAAAACCCCTCCAAAAGCATCTTTCTATTTTGTTATTACATTAATCAATTATACATTTAATTCGAAACTTTTACTTCCGAATAAAAATGATTTGTTCGACAAATTTGTTCCCTAAAAAAATAAAAATAAAAATTCGGCAGTTGATGTCCGAATATAATGAAATAATTCAGCACTGGTTGTCCGATTGAAAATCGCAAAAGGAAAAAAAAAAAAAAATTATGCACGAAAAAAATTAACATTTTCATTACTAATAGAATGCAAATTTAGAGATTAAAGCAATATGAGAGTTATTATGAGAGTATTGTTTTGCAAGCAATAGATGAGTTATTATGAGTATATTGTGGAGTGGTGTATGCTATACTGGTGGTTTAGCTATTTTGCTGCTTGGTGCTGTATTACTATTCTGTTATGTTGATGTGGCTTATGTGCTGTTATGCCTTGTGGATTGGTTATATGTTGTTCTGTCATTATGCTATCCTGATGTTGTGCTGTAGGTGGCAAGTATGTACTATTGGGATTTGGTGGGTAGTGTGGGAGGTTTTTGGTCTGCTATGGGGGTCTGTTTACGTATGGAAAGGCTGTGCTGTTTGGGAAGACTTTCTATGGTCTGGTGGTTGAACTCTGCTGTGGCTACATTGTTTCTGTAGTCTAGTGTTAGCTTAGCAGGTTTTCTCTCAGTGTTTGGCTCTTTGCTGGTTTGTTTTTTGCTTGGTCTCTTACTTTCTAGGATTACTCTAGCTACTATCTGTTAGTCTGTTATCTTGCTTTTGGTTGTTGGTTCCTCTCCAACTGGCGCTTGGAGCTTTTGTTTAGCTCTAAACTCTTCTTTATTGATGTAATAGTTCATACTTTGATTGTTTCATTAATAAAGATTTCGTTTTGCCGATCAAAAAAAAAAAATAGAGTGTACAGCAAACAAAATAACAATAATGGAAAAATTAAGGTTGAGTTTTTTTTTACTCAAAAACTGTACATTGAGATTTTTTTTATTTTTAAAAGATGTGTACAGAGAATATTTTCATATAATATTATGGGTGCTAGTGGATGTCCATTATAGTCATTTTAGTTTAGGGATATAGGGGGTAAATGTGTCAACAATAAAGCTACAGGACCATAAACTAATGATTATGGGTTAGATGTGATGTTTTGTTTGTTGTGGCTAAAATAACTTATTTTGTATTTTGTGGCTAAAATAGCCAAAAAAGCCCACAAAACCACTTCCCAAACGGTGCCAAAATATAAGTGATATCTTATGTCTTACATCAACTTGATTTATTGTGAAACATAAATGGAATGTGATGGATTTACATATTAGCCGCCATTGCGTCAAGTTTATAGGTATAATTTGAAAGAGAAACGAATCCATTTTTTATATCAAATATAAACAGCCCTAGCATAAATGTGAGCTCACATTGAATGTGAAAATTACATTCTCATGTGCATGGCCCAATTGGGCAATAAGACAATTATACAGTTGGAATGTCCACCAATCGTTGGTTCTAGACTACGAAGCACAATGTAAAAGTATACACACTTATAAAGTCAATATGACGTGATGTAAACATTGAATCTAATGTGGGAAAATGGAATGTGATAATAGGAATCCTCAAATGTGTACTCTCAAATCTCAATGCCATTGTGTATGTGACTTTTGAAAACGGAATGTGACAGAGTCATATAAATTGAATCCATTGTGAAATTGAACTCCGCGGGGGGTACAACACGTTAGGGACCATCTTGGGATTCAAAATAAGCAGCCTAATGTTAATGTGGGCTTGGATTTAGACTGATAGTTTGTGGTAGATTACGAAGCGCAATGTACATTTGAGTGTACTTTGGAATGCGTGTGTGACATGTTAGTGACATGATGTCAACTAATGTGGGTTCGTAATGGTTGACAATGTGTATGTGACATTTAAAAAAAGAATGTGACATAGTCACATAAACCGATGCATTTTTTGTATCAACACTAAATAACCCAATGTAAATGTGAGCTCACATTAAGTACGGGTGTGCCTTGGTTGTACCGTGGCATCACAATGTATTGACATGTGACTTGGCATGCAATATATGTGTTTACAATCAAATATGAGTACAGTATTGACATAAATGTATTGATGTAAGAGAATAATGTGACATCATACATGTTCACATTCAATCCACATCGAGCAATGAGATTCAATTCACATTTAATTACAAACCAAATTCCCCAATAATTTTGCCCAACGTACTGTGGCATATATGTAACACTTATTACAACAAAGGCACAATACATATTCAAACACATATACAACTAAACAAACACACAAATGTCATCTACTACATGGTGTATGTAGATTAACGTTACACAATAAATGTGACATGCATCGTAACACAATCATTCAGGTCCCAATGTATAATTATCATCATACGACGTGGTTCACATTCGACATCCAATTAACAACCAAACCCAAATACCCCCAACCCAAATCTTGAACTCATACAAACCACTCCACACATCAAACATATCAAAATGCATCAACCATCACAATATCAACTACACACATTCAATCAAAACATTGACCAAAGTGTGCCTATCGATGAGTGTAATAGATTGTCAATACCCTATTAAAAATGAACAATCCATACTTCAACAAACAGCAACACATTTCAACCAAAAAAAAAAATCTCTTCCCCTCAATCAATTGGAAAATCTATCGAAGGAATTAACACAACCCTCAAATTTCATCATATCATCGACCATATTCACATCCATCTAAGTAACATTTTGAAAATGCTCTGAAATCCCACGATCAAGGCAAAAACAACTCGCACAGTCATTGCTTGTAGACTTATTTTTTCTAAAAGTCTTCCCAATGTAATATGACGAATAAGAAAATAAGGTATAATATAGAAACAAATTAGAGATATAATAGTACACTAATATCATTCATTTATAACTTATAGGACATTATGGAATATATTCCTATTTAAATAGGATTTCAAATTCTAAAAGAATATTCATAGGATTTCACATTAAATAAGTATTCCAAAGACTTATAAATAATCTTTTGTTAAAAAAAAATCCTTTTACATATTTCTACACATTTTCACATATTTTTACGTTTTAATATATTTTACACGTCTATAGTGACTAATAGTTACTCATTAAAAGTAGTAACGGAGCCAAAAATTAAATCAGAGGAACACTATTAATTATAATATGAAAAATTTTTACAAAAATATTTCATATAAATTTTTATTATTGACTTCAAGAAAGATAAAAAAAAATAATAATAATAATCAGTGTGTTTGGTTTTAGTTTTCTGAAAACTAAGTTTTTTATTTTTCGTATTTTTTTGGTTTTACTGAATATTTTTTAAATTTTAAATAATTTTTTTACTTTTTTAGATGCACTAGATATGTATCCAAATAGTAAAATATTTTTGAAAAAATATTTTAAAAAATTAATAAATACGCAAAATTACAAAAAAATGTATTGAATTTTCATATTATTTATATATTTTTTGGTTTTTAGTGTATTTTTTTAAGATTTTTTCACAAATATTATACTTTTTAGGTATATTTATATTAGGTGTGTCTAAAAATTAAAAAAATTTGCTTAAAATATTAAAAAAAATCTATTGAAATAATTAAAATATGGAAAATAAAAATATAGAATTTTTTGAAAACTGTTTTCTGAAAACTAGAACCAAACAAGCTGAATGTTATTTGAAATTATTGTATCATGGACAATATTAAAAAAGTCATGGATATAAAGTTTTAAAATAAATTATATAAAGATAAAGTAATTTTTTACACAAAATATGCATAAAAATTCAATATAATAGTCATACCACGTCATCATTAACATGTGATATCACCAACTAATAGTAAAGAAACACATTGAGGATGAACGCTACATGTCGAATGTAACTAACAATTCAATAAATTCTATATTTTTATTAAGATTAATTAAGTTTGCATGTTAGTAGTGATAGACATCACCATTATATTGAAATTCCCATAGATAATAATATCGTAGTCATTTTATTTTCAATCAAAACAATCATTATTATTCTCATTATTTTAAGAATGTCATTGACATTTATAATAATATTTTTATAAATTTTTTTATTTAAAATATTTTCTTTATATTTGTAAAAAAATTCCAAAACCAGGAGGCACTTGACCCCTATATCCTTGTTAGCTCCGCCCGATTAAAAGTAATTAACATTTTCCTTACAATAATGTAACGGTCCCTTTCTTGGTAACAGTTAATACTCAGCACAACAGCAAAGTAATTTAGTAACGAAAGCAACTTGGTAGAGACTATTTTCGTAAGGAAAGCAACTTGATTTGGTTTGGTTTGGTTTGGCTTTGTTTTTATCAAATAAAATGATATTTATAAATAATTTTTGTATAAAATTTAAAATAAAAATAATATGATAATGATATTTTTATATTTATAAATTATATATTTTAATTTTTAATAAATAAATATAAATACGACTCATAAATTTTTTATACACAAATCCTTAACCAAAAATGCTTTCTTTTGATAATCTTTTGATTGCCACAGGTAGAAAATTTGAAGCAGTGGGCCAAATGGTGCCTTCAGCAACCACATCACCATAATTGAGTGAACAGTTTGCTATCAACGCAAACAAATATTATAAAATTTAATACAAAATAAATATGAATGAATAAGTTTTTAACGGGTTGTCAGTGGGTTTAGTTTTAAAAAATAGATATTTATTCATAAATTTATCTTTATCTACTTATATTCTGCTTAATATAAGTTATTTTTTAATATTTAAATTAATCGTAGAGTGACATAGTTACCAAAATACACTTAATAATAATACTCACATTGATAGTAAATGTTCCGTGATGTGAATATTCACACTGTCAATGTGAATATTTACATGGTAAAATATAAATATTCACATCACCAAGTTACTAAACATTCAAAAAAATATTTGTAACGATAAAATTGTTTATAAAATACCTTAAATATAAAAATTAGAATTTAGTGGATCAAATATCCAAATAATAGGACTTATTATAATACAAAAATATATACAAGTACTTGAAAAAAAAAAAAGTCTTAATAAACCCCCTTCAAATGATCTTATTTATTCATATACTTTGGGTGTGTTTGGTAACGTTTACGTTTTCAGTTTATATTTACAAAAATTTTATAAACTGGTTTTTGTTTATTTTTTGTTTATTTTTAGAAAAACATAAACTACAAACGCGTTTAGTAATTGACAAAATGTTTAAAAAATTTTAAAAATATAAAAAAGAGTGAGAAATGGTGGCAAGTGGCGGCACGTGGCGGCGGAAGACGGTGGTGGAAAGTGGTGACGGTGGGTGGTGGTGGTGGTGGGTGGCGGTGGGGTGGCGGTGTGGTGGTGGTAGGTGGTGGCGGGTGGCAGTGGCGGGTGGTGGTGGGTGGTGGTGGGTGGTGGTGGCGGTGGTGGTGGTGGTGGTGGTGGTGGCGGTGGGTGGTGGTGAGTGGTGGTGGCAAGGTGGCAGTGGTGCGGCGGTGGTGGTGGTGAGGTGGTGGTGGTGGCAAGTGGTGGCAAGTGGTGGCAGTGGGGGGTGGGTGGTGGTGGCGGAAGACGGTAGTGGAAAATAGTGGCGAGTGGTAGCTAGTGTTGGGTGGTAAAAGAAAAAAAAACTCAAAACTCAAAACGGAAACACATTTTTTGTGTTTTTATTTTTTGTCCAAATTTATAAACTGAAACCACTGACTTATAAATCAAAAATTTTATCAAACAAATTTTTATTTGAGTTTTTTAAATTTTTATAAATATAAACAGAAAACTAAAAACGTAAGTATTACCAAACAACACCTCTATGTTTCCAATTTATGTTTTTTAGTCTTGAGTGAACCATGTGACCTTGCATTTTTTGCTACCTTTCTCGTTGGGGTTAATTACATTTTATTCTCCATCAACTATTATTAAATGCCTCTCAATTTTAAAATCTTACATCTAGACCATAGTTATCCACACACAAAAAAAAATGTTTAAAATACTCTTATTTAAAGATGAAAGTGAAGCAATTTTTATAATTAAAAGGTATAAATGTACAATTTTAAAGCTACCAGAATGAAATGGTATTCAGTAATAGTTGAGGGAAGTAAAGTGAGGTGGTTAAAATTGTAAATTTCAAATAATTTACTATGTGATCCCTTCCTGCATTCTATACTATCAGTCAGTATGTATTCAAAGATAAGAAAATAGTTGTTTTTATGTTAGCTTCTTGATATGGAATCCACAGCCTATAATCCTGATTACATAGTTGTTTGATCACAAATTCGCAATAATTTTATTCAAAGATAAGAAAATAGTTGTTTTTATGTTAGCTTCTTGATATGGAATCCACAGCCTATAATCCTGATTACATAGTTGTTTGATCACAAATTCGCAATAATTTTATGTGGCATTACGAGATTATTAGATCATTAAGGTTAAACATTAAGGTCCATGGACTAAAACACAATTTAGTAAAAACATGAGGAATGTTATTTGATATGTCTTTGTCAATCTTGTGGCTCATGAGCTGGTTTGGAAGAGGCTTGAATTGAAGGCAGATGACATGTTACATCTAACAAGTTTGGCAACTTGTGAAGTGAAGTTAGAATCTATAGTTCAGTGTCTTTCATTACATAAGACAGTCACATGCCACCAAAAGTCTGCAGAACTAAAATAAATATGTGATCAGGAAAAAATAGTGGGCCCCAATTTGATTGAAATTAGTAGGTTTTACATTATTTTGTTTTTTTGTTTTTTTTTTATTATTTATTTATCCGCTAGTAGGTTTTGCTTTATTACTAGTGTTCTCAAAGAGTTCAAGGCTTTTAAGTTACAAATGAATCACTAGCAAATCATTGTCAACAACTCAATGGGTAAGAGTTATATGGGTAATTATTTTTTAAGAGTATCTAATAATTTTTTGAGTTATAATGTAGAGTTGATTTGAGTATTTTATTGTTTTAAGTGTAATTTAAAAAATTAATAAATTTTAAAATATGTTCAATTTTAGCTTATTTACATAACAAATTAATATTAAATAAGTTTTTAATGAGTCAAGTTCAAGTAACTTGATTTTTTATAATACATATAAATTTATTGATTTAAATAATAAATGTTCAAGTTCGACTTGAAAATCTAACGAATTTTAAAATTTATCCAAACTTGCATTGTTCTATATGAACTTTAATGAGTAAAATACAAATCGAACTCAAATAATTTGGTTCATTTTACTGTCCTAATTAAAGTAAGGTTGGGAGAGAGTTTGTTTTTTGGTCATTCGAGTCATGGGAACTACTTCTTTCTCTTTAAAAATAAAAGTAAGGCTACATATATGTCAACCCATCTCAGTTCACATTTTAACAGAAGTCACCCTTTTTGTGTGATGTGGAGGATAGTAGAGCCTAAAGCTCCAACATTTTATTCTTTAAAAAATAATAAAATAAAATAAAAACTCCTACTTTTTCTAATAAAATTGAATTTTAAAATTAAAAAAATTGGTTCCATATGAGCCTAAAAAGATAGGGGCCCAAGCAGATTACTCTGGATGTGAGCCGATAGGGCACTTGATTGTGTCATTTTCAAAGCCCAATAATGATATAAACCACTAATTTAATGGCTCTAAATCCACCACTAATGAGGTGGAAAAGTAAAAAAATACACAAAAAAAAACAAAAATAGACACAACACATACACATACTGTGGCAGTGGGTGAGACCCACTGTTACATCATTAGGGGTAGCTCTAATTAGAGTTCCCACTCATTTTCCTTTCAAAGCCTGTTGCATAAACTTGAGCATTGACAAAGGTTCCCAAATATTGTGAAAACAATCACGGGAGTTCTTATAGACTAGGGTTGGGCTTGTTCCTGACTGCTGAGCAATATTAAAATATATTTGTGTTTGCTCAGATTGAGCATTTTTTTAAAAAAATTAACCAGAAATTTTTTCATTTTTTAATTTTTAAACTGAAAAAAGGACATTCAATAGACGTTACAATATCCGTGAGTCCTTACTTTGGGATAACCAAATAACGATCAGATATAACCCAACTTGTAAGATGAGACCTATCACCAGAGCAAACAATGAACCTCACCCATCTTGCCACAACAGGAGGCCGAGTCACGATTGAAATACAGGGCAATAATCCAAAGTTATTCTGCACCCCAAGAATCAAGCGCTGGTGTGAGAGGCAAGTGCATAATCCACTTGGCCACCACCTCCGGTGATGAAATTATGTCCATTCATATAGTGAATTTGATCTTCCTCTCCTGTGACATAGACACATTACCCACTTACATATTATTTATTTTCTGTGTTTGATTTTTTTTTATTTTATTTATTATATCATTACATCTTTGCCCATATTAAACCACATCTGATATATTTTGACCTGATACAGCAAAGCTACATGAAACAAAACTGTAACCCATAAATTTTCTGGCTAATAAGAACTCTTTTTTTAACTCAATTTGAAAAATGGAAAATGAAAGCAGTCAGTAATTTTATTTTTTTTTAATTTTTATATAACAAGATATGAGAAAGTAAAATTAATCTCCGTACCAACACTAACATTATAAACTTGATATTCAGCTCCGCATTTATTTTACAAACAAGTGGATCATAAGTTGTAACATCTTCAATGAAAAAAAAATCTTCTGTAATTAAGTCATCAACTTTTAAAACAATAAATCAGGCACTCAACATCATCACAAACAACATTTCCTATCCTCTTACTGCTACACAAAACTAAAAATATCTTTATACATCAAGAGTAGAAAACAAAAACTTGCTTGAGATGCTCACCTGAAAACAAGTAAAAACTGAGCAAGTTACATAAGCAAGAATATATCAAAACCTTCAACTAATTATTTGGTTTGGTTTGGTGATTATTACTAAATTCCTTTTAAGGCACAAATTTATTAAGTAATGAAGTAAGTTTTATTGTGATACTCCATCAAGAGAAGTGAAGTGAAAGAGGCCTACATCATAACTTAATTCTTATATTTTTGTTGCGTTAAACTCCTTGCTTACTAATTAGCACTCTTATTGTTAGTTGCACTAGGTTAAATTAAAGGTTTGACTAGAGGTCTAGGTTCACCAAAGTAATATAAAATAAACAGTTGAGAGAGAGAGAGAGTGCATGTTTTGAGGGGCTTGAGGGAAAAAGACTTGCCCTCATGGAGGACAACAGTATTACCAGTCCTTGTGATGCCAAAGATAACCACTCTTTGCACATTACACCGTTGAATTGTTCTGCAGAGTACAAGAACCACATATTAAACCATACACTAAAACTACTCAAAGGAAGTATTAAAGCAAGCTTGCCCACAACAGCACTTCTAGGCTCACAAAATTAAACAAACTTTCCAAACACCCATCATTCAACCCCAAAACAAGAATCCGCTCATGCCAAATCTGGGCAGGCACTTGGACTTATATTTACTTTAAATAAACTTAGGGTGGCCCATCCAAGCACAAACCCTGGACCCAAAGAACAATAAGACCCGCATGTGTCCCATATTTATTTGATATATTAATGTTGCTTTTACTGCAGATTGATTTACCAAGGCAATGAATAGGTCCCAATTTGGAGTTAGTGCTTACACTTTGAGACCATACTTACAAGATTGTAATCAGAGAAATCGCTTTTAAGATCACAGAATTTCATTAACATGATTTACCTTTTGCAGGATCTTTTGGCTATCAATGAAGTATTGATTAGGATGATTAATCCCAGCATCACAAGATGAGCCATGAACAGCTTCAAATGTCAAGGTGCAAGCCAACTGCTCATATGTTATTCACAAACATAACCACCCTTAAGAAAATCAAAGAAAAATTAAAGCACCCGGAACAATTCTAGGGACTCTTTAACTCAAAATACTATTTTCTCACCTGATAATGCCTATTCCGAACTTTATCAATCACATCCTCCATGGCATGATTGGCCACTCCAATTTTTCCAAGGGCAGCCCTCAAATTCTCCTCACTGTCATGTGAAAATGACAAACACGTGACTTGGCAAAAACATTCTTTATGACACTGATTGTCAACTATGACGTCAATAGCTTTCAAATGCATGGTGAGCATATGGTAAATTTAGTGCGTATAGGTATATCCACCCCGTATCTTACTAACACTCAAGTTTAGTGTTGGTTGTACATAAATCAACATTTCAGATCATTATCACCACTGAACCCTGACACCTATATCCAAATTCAATAATGCAAAAAAAGTCCAAAGTCATGTAGCTATAAGCTGCCATTCACATATTTTTGTGCAAGGGTAACAATTTTGCTTATAGCTTAGTATAAACCACATGACTTAATGTGAACCAGTGAAAGAGAATCCCAGTTTTCCTACTTGAACGCAAGCTTTCATTGCACGTAAATAGATCAGTAGTTGACCTGAAATGACGAAAAGGGCATCCATGATGATCTCCAACACCCGGAGTTGATGAGATGATCTTTTGACAAGAATAAGGTGTATAATCCTGCACTCACCAGGAAAAGAAATTTTAATGTAGCAAGCAGAGGACCACCCGTACAAACAGAGGAAGCTAAAGCTTCTTGTTAGGATTCGACACTCCTAATAATATCAAATGGGGGGAAAAAATACAAATTAGTAAAAATATTTCTACCACAATCAATGTTAGAAATATAGTTAGGCCATAGGATCTTGTATTGTAGAACTTGTCATATTACTTTACCAAGATTCCTTAAAAATGAAACATGCAAGTAGTTATAATTGCTGCTATAGAGAAAAAGTCAAGGCTTAACATAAACAAAATGTTTCAAAAGGGTCACAAAACTGCGCAAAGCACTTGAATATTAGAACTACTAGCGATACACCAGTGCATCGCGAGAATGAAGGAAAAGAGTTAATATGCATATAGATATATAAAAATTGATTGATTAAACTTGAAATGAAAAATTATTGCAGTTCTACACTAACAAATGCCAACAGAAAAAACCAAAACAAAAAACAAAACAAAACAAAACTTGAATATTTAAAAAAATGCCAAATAGGTTTTATGATTTGTTCACTTATAATGATAAGATAATTGGCAATCATGCTAAGGAGACTCCTTACCATTCTCTTTCCTTCTTTTCCGTAGTTATGCCGTATACCATATGCATATTCTTTATCAAATCTCTCAGCACCAACCTACAAAAAATAAATAAATAAATAAAAGCACTAGGACTAAATTGAAAAAGCATGTGTATGTAAGCAACATGGCAGATCTACAACTACTTAATACAGATAATACACCAACAATTTTGTTTAAATGTGCATGTGAGTTCTCACACACACACCAAGGGAATTCAGTGTCATAAAAAATTGTCTTGGCAGCAAGATGAGTTACAGAGAAAAAAATGTCACTGGACTGAACTAGCTGAAAATGATTTATCCATTTAAACAATTCAATCAGTGGAGCACTGCACTGCAGTGATAGCACATTGCACAAAAACATGCTGTTAATTTATCCAAATGAAGATGCACAAAGCATTTACTCAGTAACTCATATAGCTAAGTTTGTTATTGCTACTTACCATATGTTGACAATGCAAGGCTATACATCTATGTTCTATTAAAAACAACAGAAGCGTCCAAAATTGTAATTAGTTAACAAATAATTCAATAGTACCAGGCTTACCTTGGGAGAAAACTCAGCTTTCCAAAAGGCAAGGGCATCATCCAACGTCAATCCAACACTCTAGATAAAAGAGGGAAAGACCATTCAAAATACAATACCAAAAGGCAAAAATGCATGAAGGAAAATAATTTTGAAATTACATGAATGCCTAATATTTAAATTTTTCCATAATCAACATTTTTGAATGATTCATGATTTCTTTCAGATATCCAATGCACACGTGCTATTCAAAGAACAGAAAATTGCTTGCACTAATTTGAAATTTTGAGAAATTATCATGCATAATTCTGAACCAAGCACAAGTGTATCTATGTAAAAATGTTCATATGTTTGTAAACGCAACAAGGACATAGATGTGGCAGTCAATGTTTAAATGTGCAACCTGAAACAGATCAAATGAATTGCAACAACATGTCAATGTGTGAAACACTGTCCAATAAATGAAAGATAATATACTGAAATAGAGGCTTCACACTTCACATAGTGGGTGATGCACTTCATGCATCTACAATCCCACAAACCCGTCAATATATGTTATTCCTTGAAATGCCGATGGCCACACAACCAAACATGCCTATTCAAGTTCAAAGATGTAACCTTGAGAAATAGACCCAATTGCATCCTCCCTCCATGCTTCAAATGATGGTCCTCTCTTAACTGCACAGGAGTAGAAAGGTCCACAAAAGTGAATGAAAATAAAAGCAGAATCACAATAACTTCACATCCAGATAGAGGAAGAAGAGGAATTCGTGAGGAAAATACTTTTTCATACTATAGAAACAGTAATGGGACTGATTCTATAGAAAAGGTCTTTACCTTTTCAAACAGGTGGCGCATACACAAAGGAAATGAACTTTTAGCTACTTGATCTATGTCTTTTAAAGATATTTCTGCAAATTCTCTTGCCTGCAAAATCAGTATACCAAATTGATCAGTGTCCACTTGAACCTCTATGACCCAAGGGTAACAGATGAACCAAACAGCTATAGTACAAAGTACCTGGGAATAGTCAGGACCCAGATAACTTGTGGATAAAGCTTCCACAATCTATGCAATATCAGAAGAAAAGTGAGGCACTGTATTTTGAAAGAGAGTCCATTTTAAACTTAAAAGTCCATAAATAAAATACTCACAGGAGTTAACCGGTCCTTCTCTCGTTCTCTAATGGTGGAAGTCCATTTTCTGAAAGCAAAGGCCACAACAATTTTATGAAATTCCAAAGGATGCAATTCTATGCCTTAAATTGCACTTGACGATGGAAAACAAGTAATATGGAAGACATGTAAGAAACAACTACAACATTCAATATACCAATGATGTTGGTGATGATGACTAGCAATTAAAATTATCTTCACTTATGAATTCTGGACATGCAGAATTTCTTAGAGAATTTAATGCATTAACGTCAATAAATCATGTTCATCATTCTTGCACACAATGAATTTAATGGACATACAATGAATTTAATGTTCTTCTTCTTCTTTTTCTTCACTTTCCATGAGAAATGATATATGATATCCACAAGATGCCCAGGAAGGGGCTTTGGATCACAAACAAAGAAAGTACGGAACGTTCTCTATACGCATGTGACACTAAATTCTTTAACCGCATCACTTAACCATCCATGAGTTACCAAATATTGACACATTTTACATGATCAAACAATAAAAATTATTTGGACACCAAGTAACTTATTTATAACCTCTTTGTCAGCACAAGTGCCTTCGAAAGATGGCTGCGAAATTGTCTTCATTTTCCATGAGAAATGATATCCACAAGATGCCCAAGAAGAGGCTTTGGATCATAAACAAAGAAAGTATGGAACGTTCTCTATACGCATGTGACACTAAATTCTTTAACCGCATCACTTATCCATTCATGAGTTACCAAATATTGACACATTTTACATGATCAAACAATGAGTTACCAGATATTGACACATATTTTACATGATCAAACAATAAAAATTATTTGGACACCAAGTAACTTATTCATAACCTGTTTGTCAGCACAAGTGCCTTTGAAAGATGGCTGCGAAATTGTGTGACAACAAGGGAAACCACCTATAGAACAAGGATAGAAACATCATGAGATTGATGAAATATAGTTTGATATGGATTAAGAGCAAGGATTACATAGTGATATTCACCTGATGCATAGCAACATATGCATGCCCTTTCAGTATAAATACTCTGCGACTGGCCACTAATTCCGGAACTTCTTCAAAGGGTACCTTCATTTACAAAAGAGGAGAAAAACATGTAGATAGTCCAAATCTAACAAGCCAACATAAGATGTTGCTCACTTGAGATCTAGAAGATGGGGAATTCTCTATATTTTCTCTTTTCCCATTTCTCAAGTTCAATTGATTGGAAGCAACCATAGAATTTCCTACATTACATGTCCCCTAATTACATGATGCTGAGCTTTTGATATATTTCTCTCACCCACCCATAAAGCAACATGACAAGGATTGGAACCATCTGAGTGTGGCCCATAAATGTTCAAGGAACCACTACTAATTTGTTTGCACTTAGTTGCAGGGAGGCCTATTTCTTTACCATCAAAGGTATGCATTCCTTTGTAAACAATAAGCTAAGAATGCATTAAGCTACCTAGTACCTACTTCGTTTTGAGTAAGCTAAGAACGCAGTTGAAAGGAAAATTTGAGTAATCTAAACAAACCTTGAAGTATATCGTGTCAGCTGCAGAAGGAAGGAAAAACAATTAAGAGAAAAAAACAAAGAAAGTTAGAATACTGACTTCTTCAAAGGAAAGTGAAATACAACAACTGACAAAGTTACTAAAAAAGCATTTGCCAAAACCCACCACAATGCACGTCAATAATCTTCCACCGTACTCCTAATTATATATAAATCCACAAGGAAGTTTGTGGATACAGACAATCAAAGCAAAACACATGCTAGAAAAAAAAAAATTAAAAATTAAAAATTAAAAAAAAATCAAGTTGTGCACTGCAAATGACCCAAAAAGTGTGAAGGCCACAATATCGAGCTTAGCAAGAGTAAAGAAATAGTTATTTTGATGAAAAAGCAGGCAGTACATTTATCAAGTAGCAGCAATTACCATTGGATGAATATAGACCAATAGACCGTGCAACTTGGCCCAATTTTTCCTTTACACTCTGCATAAAAATAAATAGAAAATATAAAAGTGAACAAATTAGCTTTTAAAGTTAAGCTTGACATGCATTCTATCTATCCTAGATGGAAAATAGGTTTAGATTTTACTATATTGGCTAGCAATTTCACGTGTTTGATAAAAGTTAGATTTTAAATTTTCTTTCACTTAAATATATATTTTTCTATTTGGAGATATGACCAAATGGAAATATTTTTCTATTTTTTCTATTTTTCAATTAAGCAAATGGAATGCAACTACCTCAAATTCTGCATTGCTAACTATTTTATAAGGAAGGTCAAATTCAGCCATCAGTGCCCTCTGCAAACCCCAAAAGTTGAGCCACAAATAATCAGCATCACACAATAACAAACTAATTGTGACATTGATGAACAAATTATATACCTGTACTTCATGACCTTCAAGCCGAAATCGATAACGAAAGAGGGTAGTTTCCATGGAAAGAAACCATTTTCTCAGTTCCTCCCTAATGCACCACGAAATAAATAAAACTTAAGTAAGAATTTTACAAGGAAGCACCCAAAAAAAAAACTAAGTATTAAAACTTACGTTCTACAATACACGAGTCGCAGCACAAAGTGGGAAATGATGTCTTTGTTAACAACTTCAGATGCTTGTGGGTGGCTCATATTTTTCTTCCACATATCTCTAACCTATTCAAATCAAGCAATTCAAATAGACAAACGGCTCTACACAGGAACACGAAAACACAATCCAAGCCGAGAAGAGTCACTCTACCAATATCTCCATTTCATCGGGCTTCTTCCCTCGGGATAATCCATCAGAGATCCCTTTAAGAACTACACGAACAACACCAAATTTAGAGATTTTAGGTTTTAGAGAGATGGGAAACTGAAAGCATTTACAGCGAAAAATATAATTAAAGATGAAATTAAAGCCATAAAATTCAAGCCAAAACTCCATCAAACCAACCAGGAAATTCTAAAACCCTAAATACATGTAAAGAGAACTAAATTCCTCAAATTTTCGTATACCAGTGAAACTTATAAAACAAATCTTCGTTTCGTTAGCTAGAAAGCACATAGGAAACGAAATGGAAAACTTGCAAGAAAGAATGACCTCGGAGGCGATCGATGGCGAAAAGTTCGAAATCTTCGAGTCTGACTTCGAGCGAAGGAGCAGAGCGGTAGAGAGGGAGAGTCAGGACGACAATGGGAGCAGCGAGAGCTCTCTTCTGGGAACGAACGATCTCCATTTTCGCCGCTTGATCGATCTGAATGTGAATCTGAATCTGAATCTGAATCTGAATCCGAAGACGAAGCGATCAACACCGAATGAGTCTACCATGTTTTTACTCTGCTTTTTCCCTGATGAGAGAAAATTGGCGGGAAAGGCTTCCCGCAATTTTCAGTAGTAAAAGCCCATGTTTGGATCCGAGGTTTGAAGAGGCTAATTAGGCCCAATCCAAATGCAACCCCAACCTACCTGACCTAGTCTTGCTAAAGTCATCGACATTTGGAAGGTGATTTTTTTGGAAACTTACCTTTTTGGAAACTTACCAATAAGTCCGGTGTATAAAATTCAAAATTTATTTAATCCCAAAACAAAATATTTGTACCAATTAATTCTATATATTTTTAATTGTTACCAAAAAATATTTCATTTTATTTTTTAAATTTACAGGCGCTGTAACATCCTACTACCATCGGACAGTCACCGGAGATTCGCCGAAATATTCAACATCACCAGAAGTTGCCAAAGTATCGCTGGGAAGTCGCTCAAAGTTCACCAAAATGTTATGAATATCAATGAAAGTCACCGAAATGTCCAGAATGTTCGCTGGATATTAAGAACATCATTGGAGACTCACCGGAATGTCTAGAATATTACCGGGGAAAAAAATGGAGAAATTAGAACAAAAAAATTGTTGGCTTATTTTTCCTACGAAGAAAAATATTATAAATACGAGCGTGCCAGCAAGGATTAAAAAATCCTTACAGATTAAATTCAAGCCAATATATCAAGCGATTGTGTTGACGGTTCTTTTGTCTCAACAAAGAGGACTTCAAAATTGCCAAAGTGTAGAGAAAATAAAAATTAAAAGAAAAAAGGGAGATGGAGAAAGACGATTGAGTGAACAATCAAAGTAATAATTACTTACCTCTACTCCTATGCTTCGAAAAGAAAGTGCATGAAATGCTTCAAAATGAAAGTGCTGAAAATAAATGCTTCGAAATATAAATCTATGTTAAACTACTCCTAAGATAAGGAAAATGACAAGAAATATTGAAATCAACTGTCTTTGATTTGAGTTCTAGATCCCCTTTACAATGTAGCCATGAATGGCTATTTATAGACAAATATTTGTAGGAAAAAACTTCCAGAAATAACAACCTAATAACCACCTAAAACTACCCACTTTTCCATTTTCATTCCCACAATGCCACATATTCCTCCATGTCTTCGTAACTTTCTTTAACCTCCAATTAATGCTCCATGTTCTCCACTTTATTCTCCAACATCTTTTTCATATTTCATAACTTCTCATAACCTCCAAATGAGTAGGAGGATGTCACATGTCCTGCAATTATATAAATAATAAACAATAATAAAAATTGCAGATTTATGGTGCTAACATTACCCCCCGCGGCCCTTAAAAATGATGTTTATTTGAATTTTTGAAGAGCCGAACCAAGCACATGATTAATCCAAGTAATAAAATGCTTCGAATAATATCAACAAAGTGCTTCGAATGATGTAATAGCACCAATGAAGTGCTTCGAATGAGTATGAAATTATGACTAGATGCCTTGAATGCTAGCTATTATGGACTAATAACAAGCTTCGAAGGTGGTATAAAGGACCAAAATCATCTTTCGAAGGTTGAAAGTGCCGACAAAGGACAAATTACATCCTTGGAGATATTCGGCAAAGCTTCGAAGATTCATAACCACCATTATTGTTTCTTCGAAGCTATTAATGTAAGATGGAGTGCTTCGAAGCTTACAAAATTATGGCAAAAAGGCATTCGAAGCAACTTTTGGCCAACATTGTGGTTATTCAAATTTTGTATATTCTGGTTCATACATCATTAATAAAAATATTAATTTTGTGCTTCAAACCAATTATTAATTATTCGAAGACACCAAAACTGTTGTTCTTCGAACCAACTTATCATGCCAAAAACAGGCATTATTCGACAGCTAATTAATTGTTATTTTACATATGTTTGAAGAGATGTACACATTTCGAAAGTTTTCAAAACTTTATACAGTTTCAAAGGTGAAGTAATCAACATTCGAAACAACTCTTGATGTTTCGAATGTATCTTCAAAGCTTTATACAACTTCGAAGGTGAAGTAATCAACCTTCGAAACAACTCTTGATTCTTCGAATGTATCTTCGATACTTTGACTGTGTACATACAAACAACTGGCCATCAATTTGAAAAGATAAGTCAATCTCAACCATCTATTTAAATGCATAGGCTTTTTCTAGCCAAATTCATGCATTTTAAATGGTCATCCCTTGTTCTTAGTGCTTCAAACTCATAAGAACAATTTGTTAATTTTATTAGCCACATCATTAGAATTATATTTTGATGTGAACCACAAATCCAAAAAGGATTTTGAACACCAAAAGTCATGGTATAGTGTGACCATGAAAATTCATACCTTTTGACATTTTGAAAAGTGTCAAAAATTTTGAATTCATGAACAGTGGCTTGTTTATCATTCTTGACTATGTTTGTTTTAAAAACAAAACTTTCGCCGAATTGATTTTCATAATTATTTAGCAAAGTGCGTTGTTTTTCCATGTTAGCCATTAATGGCTTATGAAAATCACTCATAAATATGTTATTTTCATGACTTGACTCTCTAAAATTTGGTTTTTGGACCCCCCGAGTCATACATGGAACATCATTTTTAGCCAAATTTGACTCAAGAACATGCTCTTTCGTTGTGTTAATTTCATAACTTAGCTTTTTAAAAACGGACTCTTGAACCCCCCGAGCCATTGATGAAATCAACTCTTTGCTTTTGCTATTTTCAACCATGGAAAAATTTTGAAAAAATTCACCAATTCCGGCCATTAAAGCCTCAGTTAAAGACTTGATAGTGAGAGTTGATAACTCAAAATTCCATTGGCGAATTTCCATATCAAGTTGATGAATTTCTCCAATTAAATAATGTCTTTTTTCTTCCACCAAATAATATTGTAATGGATGAAAGTTTATTTCATCAAGAAAATGGATCTCTTCTTGAAGATCCAAAATTTTTATTTCATGCCAATATATTTCGAATTGACAAGTTCGAATGGCGAAATCCAAATTGTTTGTCATTTCTTACACTTGGTTGTCCCACCGGGCGTGCCAAAAATGTTGGCTTATTTTTCCTACGAAGAAAAATATTATAAATGCGAGCGTGCCAGCAAGGATTGAAAAATCCTTACAGATTAAATTCAAGCCAATATATCAAGCGATTGTGTTAATGGTTCTTTTGTCTCAACAAAGAGGACTTCAAAATTGCCAAAGTGTAGAGAAAAGAAAAATTAAAAGAAGAAAGGGAGATGGAGAAAGACGATTGAGTGAACAATCAAAGTAATAATTACTTACCTCTACTCCTATGCTTCGAAAAGGAAGTGCATGAAATGCTTCAAAATGAAAGTGCTGAAAATAAATGCTTCGAAATATAAATCTATGTTAAACTACTCCTAAGATAAGGAAAATGACAAGAAATATTGAAATCAACTGTCTTTGATTTGAGTTCTAGATCCCCTTTACAATGTAGCCGTGAATGGCTATTTATAGACAAATATTTGTAGGAAAAAACTTCCAGAAATAACAACCTAATAACCACCTAAAACTACCCACTTTTCCATTTTCATTCCCACAATGCCACATATTCCTCCATGTCTTCGTAACTTTCTTTAACCTCCAATTAATGCTCCATGTTCTCCACTTTATTCTCCAACATCTTTTTCATATTTCATAACTTCTCATAACCTCCAAATGAGTAGGAGGATGTCACATGTCCTGCAATTATATAAATAATAAACAATAATAAAAATTGCAGATTTATAGTGCTAACATTACCCCCCGCGGCCCTTAAAAATGATGTTTATTTGAATTTTTGAAGAGCCGAACCAAGCACATGATTAATCCAAGTAATAAAATGCTTCGAATAATATCAACAAAGTGCTTCGAATGATGTAATAGCACCAATGAAGTGCTTCGAATGAGTATGAAATTATGACTAGATGCCTTGAATGCTAGCTATTATGGACTAATAACAAGCTTCGAAGGTGGTATAAAGGACCAAAATCATCTTTCGAAGGTTGAAAGTGCCGACAAAGGACAAATTACATCCTTGGAGATATTCGGCAAAGCTTCGAAGGTTCATAACCACCATTATTGTTTCTTCGAAGCTATTAATGTAAGATGGAGTGCTTCGAAGCTTACAAAATTATGGCAAAAGGGCATTCGAAGCAACTTTTGGCCAACATTGTGGTTATTCAAATTTTGTATATTCTGGTTCATACATCATTAATAAAAATATTAATTTTGTGCTTCAAACCAATTATTAATTATTCGAAGACACCAAAACTGTTGTTCTTCGAACCAACTTATCATGCCAAAAACAGGCATTATTCGACAGCTAATTAATTGTTATTTTACATATGTTTGAAGAGATGTATACATTTCGAAAGTTTTCAAAACTTTATACAGTTTCAAAGGTGAAGTAATCAACCTTCGAAACAACTCTTGATGTTTCGAATGTATCTTCAAAGCTTTATACAGTTTCGAAGGTGAAGTAATCAATCTTCGAAACAACTCTTGATTCTTCGAATGTATCTTCGATACTTTGACTGTGTACATACAAACAACTGGCCATCAATTTGAAAAGATAAGTCAATCTCAACCATCTATTTAAATGCATAGGCTTTTTCTAGCCAAATTCATGCATTTTAAATGGTCATCCCTTGTTCTTAGTGCTTCAAACTCATAAGAACAATTTGTTAATTTTATTAGCTACATCATTAGAATTATATTTTGATGTGAACCACAAATCCAAAAAGGATTTTGAACACCAAAAGTCATGGTATAGTGTGACCATGAAAATTCATACTTTTTGGCATTTTGAAAAGTGTCAAAAATTTTGAATTCATGAACAGTGGCTTGTTTATCATTCTTGACCATGTTTGTTTTAAAAACAAAACTTTCGCCGAATTGATTTTCATAATTATTTAGCAAAGTGGGTTGTTTTTCCATGTTAGCCATTAATGGCTTATGAAAATCACTCCTAAATATGTTATTTTCATGACTTGACTCTCTAAAATTTGGTTTTTGGACCCCCCGAGTCATACATGGAACATCATTTTTAGCCAAATTTGGCTCAAGAACATGCTATTTCGTTGTGTTAATTTCATAACTTGGCTTTTTAAAAACGGACTCTTGAACCCCCCGAGTCATTGATGAAATCAACTCTTTGCTTTTGCTATTTTCAACCATGGAAAAATTCTGAAAAAATTCACCAATTCCGGCCATTAAAGCCTCAGTTAAAGACTTGATAGTGAGAGTTGACAACTCATCATTCCATTGGCGAATTTCCATATCAAGTTGATGAATTTCTCCAATTAAATAATGTCTTTTTTCTTCCACCAAATAATATTGTAATGGATGAAAGTTTATTTCATCAAGAAAATGGATCTCTTCTTGAAGATCCAAAATTTTTATTTCATGCCAATATATTTCGAATTGACAAGTTCGAATGGCGAAATCCAAATTGTTTGTCATTTCTTACACTTGGTTGTCCCACCGGGCGTGCCAAAAATGTTGGCTTATTTTTCCTACGAAGGAAAATATTATAAATCTTGGCGTGCGGCAAGGATTGAAAAATCCCTGATTAAATTCAAGCCAATATATCAAGCGATTGTGTTAACGGTTCTTTTGTCTCAACAAAGAGGACTTCAAAATTGCCAAAGTGTAGAGAAAAGAAAAATTAAAAGAAGAAAGGGAGATGGAGAAAGACGATTGAGTGAACAATCAAAGTAATAATTACTTACCTCTACTCCTATGCTTCGAAAAGGAAGTGCATGAAATGCTTCGAAATGAAAGTGCTGAAAATAAATGCTTCGAAATATAAATCTATGTTAAATTACTCCTAAGATAAGGAAAATGACAAGAAATATTGAAATCAACTGTCTTTGATTTGAGTTCTGGATCCCCTTTACAATGTAGCCATGAATGGCTATTTATAGACAAATATTTGTAGGAAAAAACTTCCAGAAATAACAACCTAATAACCACCTAAAACTACCCACTTTTCCATCTTCATTCCTACAATGCCACATATTCCTCCATGTCTTCGTAACTTCCTTTAACCTCCAATTAATGCTCCATGTTCTCCACTTTATTCTCCAACATCTTTTTCATATTTCATAACTTCTCATAACCTTCAAATGAGTAGAAGGATGCCATATGTCCTGCAATTATATAAATAATAAACAATAATAAAAATTGCAGATTTATGGTGCTAACAAAAATATAGAAAAATATGCTAAATATTGATAAACTAAAAGAAAAAAAATGTAACGACAAAAAACAACAACAATAGAAAAAAAAACATACGTTATTTTTAATTTTTTTGTAAGGTTTAAGCAAATAATCTCCAATATTGATCAAACTGAAAACCAAGCTTTGAAACTGTAAAATATTACAATTTCAAAACAAAAATCTATTAAGCATTTATCCTTATTAATCAAGCTAAAAAACATGTTATGAAACTGTAAAATTTTACAGTCCTAAAGAATGTTATAAAATTGAAAAATTTTGCAATTTTAAATTATGATTCATTTCAACACCACAAAAAAATTAAAATTGCAAAATTTTACAGTTTTCATTGCCTGTAATTAAAACTCGAATACAACTTGTTCAAAATTTGAAAATTTTCTCAATTAAAGCAGAAAAAATAAGTGTATAGTAGAGAAAATATAGAAAAATTAAGAGACCGAAGAAGAGAGGCAGATATTAAGAGAGGATTGTACTCCGATAATTATTTTTTATTTAGATCTAGTTGAATCAGATCTAAGTAGATCTACTCATTTTCTTTATTGGAAACATATCTTTTTCATCATCGGTAAGGGTAAATTAAGGAGTCGATGGTCGGTGGTTGCCAATGAATCCCGATCGATGGTAGTCGTTGGTCGCTAGCGACTATATATCATAAAGAGAAAGAGAAGAAGCAAGATGTAATTGCTGGTCAACGATCGTTGGAAATTACAAAGAGTAAAAGAGATAGAGAAGAAGAAAGGCAGAAAAGAAAAATAAAAACGTTATAGGACTTTTGAGTAAAAACAAAAAGTTATGAAACTAAATTGGCTATAGGTTTTTCAAAGAAAACTTATTGGTAATTTGTCTATTTTTTTAAAAAAAATTGTTTTTTCTATAATATTAGAGGTAGAAAAGGCTAAAATGTTTGAAAATGACTTTGTAATTTTTTTTAAAAAAAATAAAAAATAGAGAGAATAAGAAGAAGTTTTTGACACCCAAAAAGCCTATTTTGGGAAGTGGGTTAAAAGCCACTTCCCAACTTTTAACCTATTTCTCTCTTTTACAAAAAAAATTAAAACAATACAAAAAATAATTTTTAATCATCTTTTCAAAACATCCCAAAAAAATAACTATAGAGAAGTTGATTGCATGATTTTTTGGTAATATTTCTTGTCAGTGTATTTGTGATTTTTTTATTTTTGTGGTTTTGTCGGAAACCTGTGACTATTTATTGGAGTTTCTTTTATAATGAAATGCCTAGTTTAATCTAATTCTCATTGTCTTTATAATTTATCGATTTATTGATTTATCCAAAAAAAAAAAAAAAAAAAAAACACTAGTGATATGATATGTTGAGCTTGACACGTATTTTTTTATAAAAAAAATTAAAAAAAAAAAAAACCAAAAAACAAACAATAAAACAGCTAGCGAAAAAAGAGTACACTAGCCTATGCAGTGTACTACCCAACTGCGCGGCCCATTATGTAAATGGGCTACATATACCAAACGCCTAACCTATCTCTAGTGCCACACTCAAAATAAATAAATAAATATATTGTTAAAAAGGTCATATAAAAAAATTTTAAAATTCATTCCCATTCTCTCTATTTTTGTAACATCTTTTTATAATTTTTTTTAATAATTTTATGATTTTCCAATTATTTTAACCTATTCCTAAACGGCCCCTTAAACACGGATGAAAAAAGCTTTAAAAAATATACATTATTTATTACACAAACTTGTAAATGCTCTCTCCAACTCTACTATCAAAAGCAACTTAGTTAGAAAAATAGTGTCTTGGGCCAGTGGTAAAATGGAACAATTAATTTTACGGAGACCCCTTTTTCTTCAAGTTTCACTCTCCAATATATTATATCATCAGAATTTTTATATACAATATATTTTTTAGAATAATGTGGTAGTGTCATGCTTGTTATAAGTTATATTTATAATGGTAGGTCGTTTTGTTTTTGAATAAAAAAATTATAATAAGTGATTTTTCTGTATAATAATTTTGTAAAATATTTATGTTCGAATCATCTGTGTTAAGCACTCAGCCACAAAGATGAGGTGGTCCATATTAAATGCAAAGTAATACTTGGCAATCTTAACAGTTCTAGGAATGAAAACTTGGAGACGATCATCATGTGTTTAACATTTTTTTAACAAAAAATGTTTATTGAAAAAAAAAAAACTATCAACTAAATAGGATGGGATGTTTTATCCAAAGAATTCAACACACGTTTAATTTCACAACTGTGCCTTAAGATTCTTATATTTTAATATTTTTGCCACATTATGCGACTAAATGCCATGTAATGTAAGACATTGCATCAACTAAATTTCAGTCTCCATATTATCAATGCACTTTTAAACAGTCTCCCTATTATCAATGCACTTTTAACCACGTGATTGTGCCTTGAGATTCTTGTATTTTGAGGTTTCAAAACATTACTCAATCAAAAATGTCATGTAACACACTAGATTAAAAGATACCCAAACATGGTCACCATATCATTATTCAAGTAAGAGACACTGTTTATAACTTAAAGTTTTTGCCAAATTCATAATTGTGTAATCAACAGGATACATATTCTCCTATTTTCACTAATGAAAATCTAATGTGCCTTAACAAAACTTAAAAACAATCTAACTAATAATTAACCATTGTAAGTTGTACACATGGGGGTCCTAAAAGCATTGTTTATGGCACATTTTATTTAAAGGTATAGTTTGGAAGTGTATATATTTCACAAAAATATTTATTATATCTGCAATTGGAGAGCTCAAAATGCTGTGTAAATTTGCATCTGATTTAAGATATGCTCAAAATTATCAGTAGACTTCTCAATTGGATGTGAATGCATTCCTTCGTAAGTTGTCACCACTATTCCTTCATCTTTAGAGAGACGTTGAACTTGCTTCTTGACGTTACAACCTTGATGAGTACATCGATAGTAGCTTCTATAAACAAGAAACAAAAACAAGTTAATTTGCATGTAATGGTTATTATGATTACTTCAAATCTTTGAATTTCAACCAAAACTTGAATTTCCAAACACACAGCTAGTTTTAGTTGCACGAGGGCATTATTTTTTTATTTATTTATGAGGGAAATAATTTTCATTAATAAAAAGAAAAGATACAATGTCTTAATACATGGGCATCACAGGCTTTCTTGAGTGATTCAAATTCTACACATTCACGTGAGAAAAAGAAAATTCCCAAGTACACATTCACAAGGGCATTCTTGTCCTACCCGATGACAAAATCATCCCACTTCTCTTCTCTAACCTGAATATTTGAGATACGGCAAAGGTAAGGTAGATAGAGAAGCCTGTACTTCTTTACAATAAGTCTACGTATTAGAACTTTCAATATTTTTGTGTTTCGGGTTTTGGTATTCACGGTGATTTGTTTGGGTTTGTGCCAACTTAAATTATGATTTTAAATAACAATATAGAATACCTATTATGTAATAACTGATACGAAACGTATCAGATGATATATTTAAAATCCTAACCTAGTTGAGATTCTCTAATCCCTATTATCTCAATATACCTCATTATTTCAAGTTAATCAAATCTTCTATTTGCCAATCAAATATCATACCCTATAATTCAGCAGTAACCAAGGGATTGATCACCAATTGTCCTAAATACATATGTTGAAGTTGAACATATTCATCACATATAATTCAATAATTAAGCAGTAAGACTTTTCTTTCCTTTATGTGTAGTCCTTCCTATGGGATGTCCATTTTCTTAACATTTGCAGCTTTGTTAAGTAGGATTAATCCTGGTCATGAACTTGTTGATCCTTACAATCACCTTTTTGATCATGGCGGTTATTTCCCATACAAGACAGAGGGGATGTTTAGCGAGTGATCAATACCAAACCGGTGTGATGGAAGAGGCAAAACCCTTCAATGAGTTATACCCATTTTTAAATAGTTGTTATTATTGACAAAAGGGTATGAATGACACCATTTACACTCTAAATGGATGTTTCTATTGATTTCATAGCATTGGTTTCACCCATATGTACCCAACACTGTTACGATTATTGAAATTTTCACTCACCAAAATTATTGATGTAAAAGTAAATGTTCGTACAATGGTTTCGGCGAGCAAAAATTGCGGTGATTGTATATTTTTCTATTTTTACCTTCCATCTCTTTCTATCTCTCTCTCTCTCACATGATATCTACCCTAACCACAGTACTACCGAGATTATTTGGTCTTTTTTAGACCAACAAAACTAAATTGTGTAAAGAAAATGATGAAAATGATCAATCTAATAGATTAAAAGCTTTGTTAAAATGCACATGTATGTGAAAATAACAATGGTACAAGTGGAAATGCATCGTTTGAGCTGTGTATGACCCAAGTCGATCACCTGATCCGCTCCCCGGATCAAAAAAAAAAAAAAAAAACAGAAAAAAAAAAAACAAAATTTTTTTATGCACGATAAGATGATGCATATGCAAATCGAAGACTCAAAATTATAATCAAGATTATTATGCGTACCTTGGGAACTTGTTGTTCTTCACAGCTTTCTGTCCATATTTCCTCCATCTATATCCATCATCAAGAATGTCAACATGACTCCTTGTTTGAAAAGCAAACCTAGGCTTCCTAATCTTCTTCTCTCCCTTTTTCTTCTCTGATGATTTCATTTCATCATTAATTTCAGTTCCAACAACAAAGCTTTTGCTCTGAGAAACACCACCATTATTATTATTAGCTTCTGAATTTGGAGCTCCCATGTTTGTCATCAACCCTAAAAACCCATTTGCTTTGTCACCTTGAAATTCAAGGTAAGCTTGAGAATTCACCATGTTCAGTGACAAGTGAGAAGCTGATGATGTTGAGGATGAAGAACACGAAAAGATTGATGAGTAGTTGTCCATGAGAGAGAGAGAGAGAGAAGCATATGAAAATGGTTTTTGTGTGTAGGAAAAGTGGGATATAATGTCATCGTTTGGAAAGATGGGTTCGGGTGGGTTGGGGCGGGTTGACAAAATAAGGCCTCGTTTGGAATAGATTTGTTTAGTAATTTTTTAAGTTTTTGATCAAAATATGATGTAAAAAATTAGTATATTTGAGATAAAAAAAAAAAAAAAGATGTATAAAAAATAGATATTACTAAACGTAGATATTAAAACTAGATATTACTAAAAAAAAATTAGTATATTTGAGATAAAAAATTAGTATATTTAAAAAGATGTACAAAAAATAGATAAAAAAAAAATCTTTGATTTTTTAATATAAATTATTAGTTTTTTAATTTTTTTAATGACATTTTGACTTTTAAGTTAAAAAGTGATATTACTCAACGAGACCTAAGTTTTTTTTATTTCTGGCTAAAAAATACCACGTTCAAATCATAATTATTTCATTTTTTAAAAAAAATTTCAAAAAATTAAAAATTTCATTTCAAACGAAATTTTTTAACTCCAAATTAAAATAGTTAAAACATATATTCCAAACCAACCTAATGTAAAGTTGGAAAAGGGAAGGCGGCTAAAGCTTGATGGCTACAGCGTCCTCTGTATGTATGTTTGTATGTATGGATGTGTGGTTTATCTTTATGCTAGTTGTCGTAAACGGCACGTAAATAGGCGGTAAGATAAGATTAGTACCAAAAAAAGGTAGTGTGGTTTTAGGCATAAATCATGCTATAGAAAAAGTCGAAAAAAATGTGTACGTGGTAACGTGGTGGCTTTCGTTATCAGTTCTTCTTGATACACAAATAACAGGTATAATCTTCTCACACGTAAATATGGTGGTTTTACTACACGTTTGACAGACTCATTTATAAAAAAAAATTATTGTTTTTTATATATCAATATGTCTAAAAAATTGTTAGAGGCAAAATAAGTATTTTAGGAATTATCAATATATCAAAAAAGTGTATAAAATTTATAGATATTTAACTCTATCATATAGGATTGACTTGTAATTAATCCTTATATTTTGGGATTGTGATCGAATTTTGAGTACTTAGAATTTTTCTTTTGTGATTAAGTTTAGAGTAATGTTATATTAGCAAAACATTTATACATAATTTTGATTCAAAATAATGTGACATATTTGGTTCTATCAATTTGAAACAAAAATTTATCAATGTGATTTATATTTTTTAAGTTGTCATTACCACATTATTTTTATGTACAAGTTTTATGGTTGTGAATCACTTTCCTTAAGTTTATGAAAGTAATTCCATTATGGATAATGATTTACAAATAAAAGAATGTATATAAAAAAAATAGATACAAAACTAGTAATGAGTTGTAAGCTAACTTTAAATTCATTGTTTTGTTTATAAAAAGATCACTATCATTTCAATTTTAGTAGCTAATTTTGTACAAACATTTTGGAAGAATAATATTTTTAAGGGAAACTTATCAATCAATCAATCCTATTAATTAGATTTATTTATTTTTAAGCTTTGACTGATAAATTTATTACTGTAATTTTATTTATAAAAATAAGAGAGACTGTTAAATTTATCAATATCACTTGATAAATTTATCAATAAATAGGTAATAAATTCTAAAAATAGGACCTATTAATAATTTATCATATTTTAATCCATAACCATATATGGTGATAAGAGTGACCCAAATATTTTTGGATGTTATATATTCATAAATAAATAAATAAAAAGAATATGATGAGAGCTTAAACAATTAAATAGCATAATGTATTGTTCAAAAAATAAATAGCATAATGTAATTCAATGCATAAAATTATCCAAATACATGATTTGAATTGGACCATAACTATTATTTTGGATGTTAGGCTACTTAATAATTTTAGCCCCCACGAGCATGGGACCATTAGTGAAAAGCCGTCAGCCAGTCAATTCATTAATACGTGTAGCCATCCCTTTAGTCAAACCATGTGATTTTCAAATTTATTATTATTATTATTATTGGCCCTATAATAATATAAAAATTTCCAATCTCATTGACTACCAAAAGTAGAATGGAAAATTTGGCTATAAAACTCCCTGCACTTTTTTTTTTTTATTGTTAAAATAATTAAGAAAAAAATTATATTTTCTAATGTCCCTCATAATTATAAAATCTTACATAAATAATAAAATTTATTATTTAAATATTTTATTAGACTATTATACTCTCAATTAATTTTTTCCACATTTTCCACCTACTCTCTCTCCACATTCTTTGTCTCTCTCCTCCCTCTCTCCCTTCTCTAACTCCTTTAAGCTTCAGATCTAAAAGCTCATCTACCGCCTCTGGAACTCGTGTGACGACCTTGCCAATGCTGCCGGCGTCCGATCCTTTTCCGCCGCTCCCTCTGGCGAACACGCCAAGCTCCGCCACGTCTTCACTGATTTGCTCTTCCTATGTATATGTGTATGTGTGTATGTATTTATATATATGTGTGTGCATGTATGAATTTATATATGACTCATACATACATGTGTATATATATATATCGGTAAGTGAGTGTATGTATGTATATTACGCGATATTTTTTTTAAACACAAATGTAAGTTTTGAATATATATGTATATATATTTGTGTGTATGAGTGTTGTTGAACACATGTATTCTTTGAAATCAAAAGATAGAGAGATATTTAAATGTGTTCTCTGAAATGGCCACCTCAATCAGATTATGATTATGTTGATATTTGGATGTTTTTATTTAGTTTTTGATCTATGTGTTTTGTGGTTATATATCCTTGTAATATAGATTTGTGTTTTTACTAGTTTTTGAATTGATCTGTTTATACTCAGCTTGTTCAATGGATGATCGATCTATTAAAATGGATGATCTATTCAATTTCTTTCTCTTTCTCTCTTTCTTTGATAAGAATCTCTCTAATAAGAATTTCACACATAAATTTTACTAATCAGAGTAGAGTTTACTCTGAATCAGAGTAAAATTTTACTCTGGTTAAAAAATGTTGATTTGCTTAAAAATATAAAATTTTACTTTTTACTCTGAATCAGAGTAAAATTTATTATGATTCAAAGTAAAACTTTACTCTGAAATTTTACTTTAGTTAAAACACATGTTGATTTTCTCAGCAACCAAAATATATTTAGTTTTCTTGTTATGTTTCTGTGATTTTCTTAGCAACCAAACACACAAGGTTATTAATACATGACACTTAGTGTGATTCAAAGTGATACTCTCCTTAGATCATAGTAAAATTGTACTTTTAGAGTAAAATTTTACTTTGGTTAAAACCATGTTGATTTGCTTAAAGATATAAAATTTTATTTTGAATCATAGTAAATTTTACTCTGATTCAGAGTAAAATTTTACTCTGATTTAAAATAAAATTGTACTTTCAGAATAAAGTTTTATTCTGAACCAGAGTAAAATTTTACTTTGGTTAAAAACATGTTGATTTGCTTGACAATATAAAATTTTACTTTGAATCATAGTAAACTTTACTCTGATGTAACTCTGAATTAGAGTAAAGTTTACTATGATTTAAAGTAAAATTTTACTCTAAAATACACTGTGAAGATGGTTTAATAGGAGAGCTAATAAATATAAGAATAATATAGTAAAAGAAACAAATTTTAAAATATTAGGAGATTTTGAAAGTACCTATATAATTCTTGTTCTTTTGAAAGATAAATTAGACAGTAAGGAGTCTATTACCAAATCCCCCAAGTAGAATTCTATTTACTTTCTTCCCAAGTTATTTTCTTTACCTAGCATGATGGAGTTCGGAGGCAACTAAAATGAGATTAGCTAGTTGGATATGAAAAATAAAAATGAATATAAAAAAGGGATAAATTATACATTTGCTTTCGTTATTTGACTTAAATTTTATTTTAATTCTTTATTATTTTATTTTGAATAATATGGTTTCTATAACTTAAATTTAATTTTAATTTGATCATTTAATTTAAATATAATATTAAAATTAACAATTTTATAACAGTGTCAGTCACTTAAGGTGTACAAGTATAAAATTTGAATAAAAAGATCAACTTAAAATTAGACTTAATGTATATTAAATTATTTAAATTGAAATAATAAAGATTAAAATAAAATTTAAATCGAATTATAAGAGTTAAAGTGTAAATTTTCTGAAATCAAGTTGATTGTTCAACTTCGTTCGAAAAAAACAGAAAAGTTGATTGTTCAACTCACACGTAAATGGTATGAGTTAACTCGATAGAAACGGGCGGGTCAATGAACAACGGCTGAAAATATGAAACAAAATAACTAGTCAATCAACGGGCATGTTAAGCTGAGATCAGACCCACGTGTTGCTTGACGAGTTGTGGAAGTTGAACGTTTGTTTGTAGTGCTCTGATTCATGTTATGAAAATCACAAATTTTGAACAATTCGTGAATTTAAAGGAAATTTTTTCTTAAAATTTTTAAATTAAAAGAAAAGAAAAGAAAAAATAATTTAAATGATTTACTTTGTTTGGGTTACAAGAAAATTCACATAAAAGAATAATTTAAACTTTCTCACAATGCATAATTTTGCACTTTTTACAAAATGGTATTTGAGAGTGTTTTCTTCAAGAAAATAGTTATAGTGAAATTTAGATTTGGTTTGAAAAGATTGTCGAGATTAATTTAATCCATTAAAAGATAAAACAAATTAAAAAGTTAATAAGATAAAATATTATATTCAAACTATAATAATTTTATTTTTTTTTCTCACAAAACTACAAAAAAGTTAAAAATTTATATCAAACAAAATTTTTTTAGTCAAATTAAAATAATAAAAAAAAGCAAACTAAAAAAATTCATCACAAACGACCCTTACATGTTCCTGCAACAAATAAACACATACAATTCCTTTCATTGTCAAGTGAACGTAGCATAAAATAGTAAGATAAATTGAGGTAGGTTTGGAGATGAGGTATTCACTGATTGAATGTAAATAAAAAATCATTCTTTAATATTGGATTAATCTATGAATTAGGAACTACGAGGTTATATGTTGATGCTATTCATTTAAATTATTAGTTTGATATATATATATATATATTTCTTAACAATTTAAATTTTAGACAAATTATGAGAACTAAAAATGCACAAGAATCAAAATATAAATATTATCGACATAATTTTTCTTAAATTTTTAAAACAATTAGTGATCTAATGTATTAGATCTTTGATTTGATAAAGTTCCTAATTTCTTATCGTATTATATCTTTTTGCTTTTAGTTTTTCTTTGACCGTAACTCCTCGCTATAAGTGGATTGGACTTTAAAAAAAATATTATAATCTTTAGCCAAACTTTTAACCATATATTACAAGGAATTCAAAGGATGTGGAAAAATTTGGATGTGCCATTATTCATAGTCCGCGTTGTTGGACTATTGCAAGCTAGATAGAGAGAGAGGCCTCGTGCGTGAGCAGATAATATGATGACGTCATATAGAGAAAGATCACTTGTACCTTTTGTTTTGAATTTAATTTTGAGTAAATCTCTTGGTGGTTTGCTGTTAAAAAAGAAAAAGAAAAGTCTCTTGGTAGTTTTACAGGTAAATAAAAAATAAAAGGGATTGGCTTGGAGGATGCTGCTGGGCCCTTGGGGGCATCACGGGTCTCGTTTCGATAATCTAAACCGTTTAATATGTAGAATTCATCGAGTGCTATATGTATGTAAAAAATCACATTGATCGGATATCGATAGCTATTTCATCGGATTAGATTTTTGTTAACCATTTATTAATACAAAACTGATTTGATCGCATAGCTATCGATATCCAATCAACATAATTTTTAATAAATATATAGTACTTGACAAATTATACATATTGACAGTTTAAATTATCGAAACGGGACCCGTGATAGGCTTCTACAGACCCAATAGCACTCTCAAGTTCGGTCACGAGCCGGAGGGAAACCAAACCCAATAAAAACAATGGGTTCCGTAAGGGATTTGAATTCTTTCTATTACATACTTGGTGGTTTTGTAAGGAAACAATGGGTTTGATAACTAATTCAAATCCTCTCCATTATATGATGATAAGAGAAAATTTTAATTTTAAAAAATCATGCGTTGGGAAGTTATTAGGTGCTCTTGGAGCATGGTGGTCACGTGATATTTCAGGAGTGTTGTGATTGGTGGAGAAAATAAGATCTATGATTTTGTATTAGTGATTAGGAAACAAAATGAGACATGATGTATGATAATCAATAGATGAGTATGAACACGTGACACTCTAACAACATCCAATAATTTTCATATTATTTGATTTGAAATCCTATCTAGACATGAAAAAGAAAGTTATCTTGAAAATTACTCTCTTTTTTTATTCTTTATTTTTTAAGAAATGTAAAACATATAGGTGCAATATTATAAATGAGAAATTATTAAACAATTTTCTTATATATTAGCAAATTAATTTTGGAGAAAAGTTATATGATAGATTAATAAACACTAAATAATAAATAATAAAACAACCACGTAATTAGCAAAACATATATATTTTTAGTTTATTTATCTCTTTCTTTTTTATTTTCTTTTTTATTTGCAATTACAAATTTACCCACATGGAGGAGGATTGCACAGTCCAAAATCTCGATTAGAGGAACTGTTTAAGCTCGTCGGGCTTAACACGAGTCTCGTTTCAGTGATTCAAACCATTTATTTTGTCGGGAACTTTATATATTAATTTCATCAACACAAAAAATTAGGTTAATTCGATAATTGCAACTTATTCAATTTATTACGTTTGTCACCAAAAAATATATATAATTTATTTTTAAAAACACAATTGTTGTATTTTTTTTTTTTTTTGTGACAATTAATATTCTATGAAAAAAAATAAACAAAACTTGAATAGCATTAAAATAACCAAAATAGAGTAGTTGTTGATAGAATTGAAAATCATGTATCATGAATTTAGTAAAATATGAAAAATCAATAATAATTTAAAAACCAATGGATCAATATGAAACAGTCTAATGCAATACAGTCGTTCATCAGTATTTGTAGAAGTACTCCTAAACAGTTGTTAGTGAAAATAAGATTTGTCGTACGTTCAGAAAGGAAAAAATTGTGAGCTCAAAAAGAACACATGGCTTTTGAATTTTCTAAAACTAAAAAAAAATATTATTAACTACTTTATAAATTGTACCAATAACTCCATGTGAATTTGAACTTTCCTGGATGGAGTGGGACATATATTTGATGTGCTTTGTCTCGAGGACTTTGGAAATAAAAGATTTTTAGTTCCTCCCTTTTCATTTCTTATGTCCCATCACCTGTCCACCCATCCTAGGATCAAGTTCACAATAAAAAAAACAAAAAAAATATTCTTTATCATAGAATAACATAATATAAATAGAAGGACTAGTGACAATAGAGACCAAAGGTCCACATAGAGTTATAAAATTCAAATTATTCGAGATGAATTTATTATATAAATAAATCATTTGAAAAAATATTAAAAATTGATAATTTTTTAATAGGTTTGAAAAGTAAACAAGTTAAGTTTTTAAATCATATTTAAATAATTTATGTGGGGACACAGATGAGATTAGCTGATGTGATGGGATCTTGAAAAAAGATATCACGTGGCGATGCATGATTTGAGGCACCGAAATAACCGATCAACATGAGATTGCTAAGTTGCGTAATCCTAATGGGATAAGAAGGAATGATGAGATAAAACCCAATCCAATTAGGAAAAAAGTCTCAAGCTACACCCATATGGTTGAGGTTTTAATAATAGCAATCTTCTGTTTTAAAGAAATGATTATGTATCTGATGTAGAGCTCTGGGTATCAACATTTTTTCTGAACTTTGGAAGAAACAATTACAAGATCTTTTTGTTGATCATGTTATCCAAATTTTTATTCACACAATTTATTAATCGACTCAACTTGATTTGTTTATCGGCCTAATCCCGCGTGAGGGCTGAGTTGGATGGTGACTTGGTAGTCAGCACTGCGGCGCAGCCTCTCTGCATATTTTGAATCAAATAAAATATATGTCAATATCTTGTTCACAAGCCTTGTTTCATTGGTGTAGCTAGCTCATTTATTTCCATGACTATTCATTCATATATATATAGTGAGCATTAATAATCTAGCTCTGAATCTCCTATAATAAAACAAGTTATATCACTCCAATCTACTATTAGTTAGATTCAACAAGGGAAGTCGAGATGTGTGTCTATATATATATACAAACACGAATAGATGATTTCATTAACTAAACTAAATATTGGTGCTTGATAAGCACCACCATTTTTTTATTTTTTTTGATAAAATGATATGCACCACTGAAGCCTGGCACCAAATTATAAGTTGATTTTCTTGGGATTAATTTATGTTTGTAAAAATAAATAAATTATATTTAACGAGTTTATCTTTTGGTTCTATCTAAATTATATGATCTTAATTTTAACCTGCAAAAAAAAAAAAAAAAAAAAAAAAAAAAAAAAAAAAAAAGCAACAAAAAAAAAAGTGTCAAATTTATTTTTTTTTTATTGAAGTTTTAAAAAAAAAAATTTCTATTTTTCAAATCTTTTAGAATAAATTAATTTAGCCGGACTTTAAAAAAACTATTTTGACTCAATTTTTTAAAAAAGAAATCACTTAACTTAAGATAAAATACAAATTATAATATGTAGCCAACAAAATTCCTAAAAATTGTCTACCATTATCGGCCTTGTGGCACAATAGTATGTAGTTGGTTCATCTATTACAAATTAGTATAGCCCTATATTTGGATCCTCGATGTGGACTCTAGGAATGGGGTGAGGTTTGAGGTAGTCTATTTTGGCTTCAACCATGGTAAGAAAAGAGAAGAGAAATTCTAATTAAATCAATATTGGCTAGAAAATTAGGTTTGATATCTTTTTCTTTTTTTTTAACACTTTTAGAACATAAAAAAATTGTTTGAAAATAATATATATTTTAGGAAACAATAAAAAGTTACTTTTGAATTTTAATGGGAGACAATATAATATTTCACCTTATATCATTTGAATACTTTATTAATCGATTGGCGTTTGGAAAGTGTTTTTTTTTTTTTTTTTTTGCTGAAAAAATACTAAAAGGCAAAATTGGTTAAAAAATCAAAAAAAAAAAAACTATACAAAATGTCACATCAAACCCATAATCATTTCACTTTTTCTCTCACAAACATCACATCCAACTATACAAAAATCCAATTATCTTCCCAAACACAAAAATTTTAACCTCCTAAAATAATCAAAAACTAAAAAAACCTACTAAAATAACAACTTCCGAAACGCCCACATTATATAACATAATATCACTATTCCACTTAATATTTAGGATAAAATACCAATAAATTTCAAATTTGAATGTGTTAAACCATTTAGTCATACCTTTTATTTTGTAGACTGAAAAGTCTCATTTAAATGTTAATTACGTAGAAACCCATGAAATTAGTGCATGAGTTGTCTATGTTATGAGGTAAATGTGATTTTTTGGTGATGTTGTAGTTACAAAAATGCCCAAAAGCATACTATGGCGGTGTTTGGGAAGTTTATTTTTTGGTTTTTTATTATTTTTTTCACTAAAAGACAAATTAGTTATAAAATAAATATTAAAAAAAACAAATTCAAATAAAATATTATATCAAACTCCATAATCATTTCACTTTTTTTTCACAAAAAAACTACCTATCTTCCCAGATACAAAAAAAAATTTCTCCAATAATATCCTACAACTAAAAACACTTAAAAAAAATCTACTTTCCAAATACTCACTATAACAATTTTATGTTTTCTCTCCATCCCGAACAAAACATTTCTCCATATGTGATTTATAAGTAATTTTTCTTAATATGTATTCATGTTTTAGGCATAAAGTTTACATTGTTTACATTGTTTCTCCACATGAGATAGGAATATGAATAAGTGTGAATGCAATGTTTGTTTTTCTCCTTTGAATCGACTAATCCTATAAATATTCCACACGAGTCATTTTCTAAAAGATGTTGAAAGGAATTTTGGAGGATGAAAAGACAAAAGATGCTTCAAAGTTCAAAGTCTCATTTTATTGTGTTTTCAAGTTTTTTATATATTTTTTTCTTGTGATTTGATATTAATATATTATGAAAAATGATCCAGACTCCTTCTAGGGGTGACCCCACGACCCCCTTTGGTTTGTGATTGGCCAAATTTTTTTTTGTTTTTGTTTTTCTTTTCCTCCAATCACCAACCCTAACATGTGTGTGGAATAGTGGGGGTTGGTGATTGAGGGGGTGTCAATCACTTCTGATATATTATAAATGAATGATTACTCCTATTTTGCACATCATCTATTAATTAGAATAGTGATATACAAACAAATTTTTTATACAAAATAATATAATTTCTTGTAGTTTCTTTGGTTTTAATGAAAACACTTAACATTAGTTTTATAATTTTAAAAATATTATTGTCATATTATTCGTATTATAAATCTGTATAAAAATTTCATAAACATATCATTTTCTATTTACATTTGTTTTTTATTTTTTTTAATTTTTTTATGGGCTTGAATCAACAATAAGTCTCAATTACTTGGGGGAAAAGCTTTCCACACAATGAATGATGCATGCATCTCTTATCTCGTTTGACACAACAAATTTCAATTAGATGAATCATTGCATGGAAATTACTTTGACGGAGACAATTAGCAGTAACGCACGGGTATAATATAATCTTTGATTGTTGCGCAAGATATGGATGATTTTTTTCATTAAAAAAAAAAAGTAATATTTTTATTAATAAAAATAAAAATAAAAATACAAACAAGATAGCAGTCACTGATATCACAAGATTCCCCTACTCACATTGATTTTGAAATTATTCCTCCTATTAATTCATAATTATTAACTTTTTGTAAACCTTTTACTCCAGATCTTAGTCAGCTTCATTTTGAATTTAAATATCAATATAATAAAATAAAATGACAGATTTATCAGAATACTTATAGTGAACAACAACAATCCAAAATAATTAAGAAATTGTATAAATTTATGATTGAGATTGTAACACTCTCAAAAAATAAACCTATAAATCATACATTCGTGACATCCATAAACATAAGAGAAATAAACATATTTTCATTCATCAGAGTATTTAATCCAAAAGTATTATATGTTGACAACAATAGTAAATGCCTTACGGGCTTACAACTTTCCAAGCCAACACTTGGTTACAAAAAGAAGAGTACTAACTCAAAACACAAAATAAACCCTTGGCTTGAATCACATGTAATACACAAAATATTTACAAAAGTAAGCCTTCAACTTCTAAAACCTCCCAAGCTAAGTCCTTGGAAGCGGCATATCATCTGCACCTGAAAATGATGTTCCATATAGGGTGAGCCAACACCCAGTAAAGATATGCTAAACATAATATGAACAATGACTAAAATATAAACATTCGATAAATGTTAACACTGGTCAACCAACTTACAACATCATCCAATCCCATGACAAATATGTCCATGTCCATGTTCATTTTACTTTCTTTTACTTTACAAGTTTTCAATTCATAAACATGGCTTAGAACTTGGCCAACAATTTAAATGAGATTACAACTCATATCAACGATACTTCCATTTCAAATGAGATAACAACTCATATCAAAACACTTCCATACTTCATAATAGATACACATATTTGTTGTATCAATATCATATTAAAACACTTCCATACTTCATAAATGATACACAGATTTGCTGTATCAATGGAGTCCATCCCCTATCTCCTCCCAAATAACATCCAGTTTAGGAGTTCATCACCTATCTTCCCCTAAACCGTGGAGTACATCCCCTATCTCCTCCCACACAAAACAATGTATATAAACAATTATCATATACACGATCAATCAATACACAAATTCGATGTATTATTCCAACCGCCATATTCAATGACATATTCAACGTGATTAGTTTCAGTTTTCCCTAATCAATATACAGTGTCTACAACAATCACGACTATCCTCCACCGATAGCCCAAAGTAATTATTTCTAAACAGATAATAAATGCATCAACAGATAAATTATCAATATTTTCAAAAGTGAGCGATTAATCAATCAAACTCTACCATTCTTTCTCATAAGTTCCCAATTCCACTATTTCACAATGAAAGTAATTAATTACACTAATGACCCAATAAAACCCAAATATGACATTTTCCCTCATTTCTTCCAATATTGACCCAACGGTCCAAATATCATCACTATACCTCAATAACTTCATTTTAAGGCTCAAATACACATGTATAGCTCAATGGAATGAAAAACCCTCTTTTCATATTTTGAGGTTTGAAACCCTAACTCCCAAACTTTCCCAACCACAACATTACATCAAAATGAATACAAGTTTATGTCAAAGACCATAAGTATGAGTAGTTATCCCTACCTCAAATTCGAAGCCCAAAACAGAAGGTGAAGAAAATCGAAAGTGCTCCAAATCCCAAGATTTTCGGATTGATAGGTAACCCAAGCCAAGCTCTACACTTTTTACAAAGGGACAAAAGGTAGAAGATCACTCAAACTAGATCAAACCTTAGAGAGAAGGTGAAGTGTAGTGAGAGAAGCTCTCAAAATAGGTTTTGAAAAGTAAGAGAGAAAGTGAGAGTTGAAAAAATGATCTAAGATGACCCAGTTGCCAACTGATATACGTATGACCCATTCGAGCGAAGAATAGGACGCTCGAGCGTCAAACACAAAAACTTAACCCGCTCGAGCGCAAAAATACCCGCTCGAGCGCCAAGGCACAAAACAAGAAACCACCCACTCGAGCGCAAAAAGAAACCCGCTCGAGCGTAGATTACACTATTCTAGTACTTTTACAGACATCGAACACCCGCTCGAGCGCAAGGATACCCGCTCGAGCGTAAGGAAATCCGCTCGAGCGTGAAAAACACTTTTGCAGTACTTTTGCAGACGCACAAGATATTGAAAGTGTGCAAACTCCGCTCGAGCGGACCACCAAAAATCTGGGCAATAAGAAATGGGACTAAAGCTCGACCAACCTATTCGAAGCACACCCAAGACATTTCTAAACTGCAATCCAAAGCATTAAGGGACGGAAATGAAATACAGACGACAACAATCCTTAACGAAAACGAGTCTGGAATACAGTAAATAAGGAAGGGAAAACCGGGATCGCTATAACATTGAGATTGGTACCGAATTTAATTTCTTTGATTATCTTGAAATTATTATCAAAAATTAAATACTAAAAATTAAATGGAAAACTTCCCCTAATACTATTGTTTCTTCTAGTCATCCTTCTTTAGAAACCATCCTTATTGAACATAAAGGATCCATGTTACATGCTTCTTCTTTTAAACTTCCTAGAGATGAATCTGAAATTAAAAAAAGTGATTGAACAAAATAATTATACAAATCAATGTTTAAAAGTTATTGGTAAACAATTAAATAAAATTGAAACTAATTTTAATGATTACTCAACTAGCCATACATTAGCTAGTAAACCTCTCGAAAAACCACTGAATGACCTTCCTAGCACTAGAAAAAGATTAAGTTTAGTCACTCAAGATACTAATACTATTGAAGCTATTGAACAATTATTCACTAAATTATTCACTCCATCGAATGAAAAAGGAATTACCGTCTTAACACAACAACCACCTTTCGATCTAACTAGTTACTCCGATACATCCACTTGTCATGAGATTAGTAAACTAGCCCAACAATTTCAATCCACTAATCTTAACAGAATTGTACACCCCAAAGTGAATCCTACTACTCTCACAAAAAAATTAGTATACTAAACCTACTCCACCTGATCTTCAATTTGAAGAGACCAATATTAGAAATCAATTTTCTGTTTCTGCTAAAAAATTATATGAATGGAATATAGATGGTCTTAGTGAAAATCAAATTCCTTAAAAGTTAAATCATATGTCTATGGTCGCTAATAGTTATCTTAGTAATTATCTTGACTACACTCAACCTAAAATTGTCTCTGGTTTTACTGATATGCTTAAGTCTTGGTGGGACAAATATCTCACTCAAGATATGCATGAAGATATTCAAAATGCAATCCAAGTTGATGAAAATGACTTCCCAATATTTGATGAAGACATCAGAACAAGTAAACCTGATGACATTAATACTTTAATATTTACCATAATCAAACATTTTATTGGAACACCTACTAATATTGATTCTCGCATCCACAATCAACTCAGTAACTTAACTTGCCCTACATTAAGTGATTTTCATTGGTATAAAGATGTCTTTACCTCTAGAGTTATGCTTAGAGATGATTATACTAAATCATTTTGGAAAGAAGAATTTATTAATGGATTACCTAATCTTCTTGCCTATAAAATTAGAGATGTCCTTAGTCAACCTACTAGTATTATTGAATATGATAATCTAACCTATGGTGATATCATTAGTACTATTCAAAAAGAAGGATTAAAAATGTGTATCGATATAAAACTTAGTCAAAAAGCTGTTAGAGATAAACATAAAGCTAAATACGAATTAGGTAACTTCTGCGAACAATATGGTCTACCTCCTGTAGCACCGTCGCGTAGGAAAAATCAGAAAAATAAAACCTCCCAAAAACCCTATAAGAAATATCGTAAAAAATATTCACCTTCTAAATCATCTGATAAATATTATGCTAAACCTAACAAGAAATACCATAAGAAAACTAAAAATTTTAAGAAGTCAAAATCTACCCAAGATGTTACTTGTTACAATTGTGGTAAAAATGGTCATTATTCTAACAAATGTAAAGCTAAAGCTAAAGAACACCTAAAAGACAAACTTAACCTATTACAAATTACTGAAGAAAATCGAACGTCAAATATTTGAAATATTCAACTTAACTAATACCTCAAATTACTCTCCACATCCGTCTAGTACGTCATCAAGTGATCCTAATCCATCTAGTAGTACTTCTAATTATTATTCTCCCACTGATGACACTGATGATGATTCAATTGAACTAGGATGTAATGATACCTGCTGCAAACAAGTCACTGTACTTAGTAAATCCCAGCAAGAACAAGACTCATTGATTGAATTAATTAGTAAATTAGACAATACTGACTTGAAACAAAAATATACTAATAAATTAAAATCTTTACTAATGAATAAAGAGAAAAAACCACATCAAGATAAACCAATTATCAGTTTAACTTCTACTTTAGAAAGATTTAAAAAAACTCATCATCAAAAAGTAACCTTACAAGATTTATAGAAAGAAATTAACCAAATTAAATTAACTATTAAAGAATTAAAAACTAAAAACAAATCATTAGAAGATGAAATTGCAATATTAAAAATCAATAAAAGTCTTAATAATTTTCAACATAATAATGATACTTCCTCAGATGAATCTAGTTCTAGTCACAATCCTAACCAAGCCATCTCTGATAATCGATCGACTAAATCTCATAGTAATAGTACTAATCACGACGATCATAATCGTTTAAATATTATCAATAGAATTAATATTAAAAAATGACATTCTAAAGTCAAGTTAGTTATTAATGATTTTGAAATAGAAGTCATAATCCTAATTGATACTGGTGCTGATTTAAATTGTATCCAAGAAAGTTTAATCCCCACAAAATATTATCATAAAACTAGTGAACAATTAAGTTCTACTAATGGAAGTCATATGCATATTAAATATAAATTACCTAAAGTACATGTCTGTCAAAATAATATTTGTTTTAAAACATTGCTTGTTCGAAATATGACAAACAAAGTAATTTTAGGAACTCCATCTATCTTCTTATTATACCCATTCACTACCACTAATCATGAAATAACAACACAAGCTTTTGGTCAAACAGTAACCTTTAAATTCTTGCATCCTCTTGAAATCAAAGAATTAAATCAATTAAAAGAATGTTCAATATCCCAATCTATCTATCGATTAGCGAAACAACTTAAGTTTCTTAAGGAAGAAGTCAAATATAAACGAGTTGAATCTCAATTAACAAATCCAATTCTTATTTCAAAAGTTGAACAATTCAAAACTCATTTAGAAACTACAGTCTGTTCTACTTTACCTAGTGCTTTCTGGCATAGAAAAAAACATGTAGTTATATTAAAAACTTTAATGAAAGACAAATTCCTACTAAATCTCGTCCAATTCAAATGAATAATGAATTAGTAGAAATGTGTAAAAAAGAAATCACTGAATTGCTTAAAATAATATCATTAGGAAAAGCAAGTCACCTTAATCTTGTCTTACCTTTTATGTTAATAAAAATGCTGAACTTGAACGACGTGTTCCACGATTAGTCATCAATTATAAACCCTTAAACAAAGTTTTAGAATGGATTTAACAAAAAAAAATTAATTAAAAGGCTAAGCCAAGCTGTCATCTTTAGTAAATTTGATCTTAAAAGTGGATTTTGGCAAATACAAATTCATCCTAATGATAGATATAAAACTACTTTTACTACACCTTTGGTCATTACGAATGGAATGTCATGTCTTTTGGTTTAAAAAATGCACCTAGTGAATTTCAGAATATCATGAATGAAATATTTAATCTCTTTAGTCATTTTTCTATCGTATACATTGATAACATTCTTATTTTCTCCCGGTCAATTGATGAACATTGGAAACATCTCCATTCCTTTCTCTAGATTATTAAACATAATGGTTTTGTTATCTCTACACCTAAGATTAAGTTATTTCAAACCAAAGTCCGATTTTTAGGCTATGATATTTACCAAAGTACCATTCTCTCCATAAGTCGATCTATTGAGTTTGTTTCTAAGTTTCCTGACGAAATCTTAGATAAAAAACAGTTACAACAATTCCTATGTTCCCTTAATTACATTGTTGAATTCTATGAAGACCTTAGTGTGGGAAATTATTTTGAGATGATGCCACATGGCTAAGGTGATGCTGAGGTGTCAGCCAAGGTGCCACGTGGGCAGATCATTTTTGCCTTGATGTTTCGGGCACTGCTGAGGTATTCTACGGGGATACCAGAATTCGAAATATTTGGATAGAGGACTAGAGTCCTAGATGATATCAAGCTACCTATTTGAATAGAGATGGGACTCTTGAGGGAGTTCATTTTAATCTGAATAATGTGAATTGTGATAAATGTTATCCTTGTAAAGGATAGAGTTTCATGAAGTAAGACTTCTAGGGGAAGTTAGACACTGATCATTATAAAAGTAAGGCACCTTTGTGGGTCTAAGGTATGCTTTTATTTGTGATGCTTTGACTTGTGCATTAAGTACTGTTTTGATATCTGTAAGAGATAAGATTTATTGACTTGATCGTCGGAGTGCCCTCGGGTGGACAAACCAACGCTGGAATTCTCATCTTTTTGTTACAGGTTATTGGACTTAATCTATTCTGCCAGTGTTCTCTAGCTGAGTTCTCCCTTTGGTTGTGTGGTCAGAAATCAACACCTACAATTTATCGCCGTCTGTGGGAACTTAGTAAAGATAGATAGCCAATAACAAACAAGAAGTGAGAATTATGGATGACATCCACAGTGAGAAGGAGGAGCATGTGGATCCTAACATTGAAAGAGGGGACCATAACAAAAAAGTGCAATAAGTGAATCCTGAGGCGAATAATGTTGCCAAAGGCCGAGAAGGGAACAAAAAGAGTAGCCGAGATGAGTACTACCGTGAAAGGGACCTTCAAGTATGAAGGGACAAATGAAGGAGAAAAGACAAGGAAATTGAAAGACATAGCAAATAAGTTAACCGATCTACAGACAGTGGTCAACCTCATGATGCAGAACAACGTGATGTAGCCAACATCCCCATGATAGGACATGCTGGCACCAGTAACCAAAACTAGTGCCCAGAAGACAAAATCTCGGCCTAGATGATTAGGTTCGAGAAGAAAAGAACTCAGCCTAAGTGAACAGATCCCAGATTCCAAAAGACAAGATCTCAGCCTAGATGTTTAGGCCCTAGAAGATGAGAGCTCAACCTGAATGAGCAGATCCTAGATTCTAGAAGACAAGATCTCGACCTCGATGATTAGGTCCGAGAAGAGAAGAGCTCAGCATAAATGAGCAGATCCCAGATTCCAGAAGATAAGATCTCATCCTAGATGATTAGGTCCAAGAAGAGAAGAGCTCAGCCTAAGTGAGTAGATCCCAGATTCCAAAAGAAAAGATCTCGTCCTAGATGATTAGGTCCAAGAAGAGAAGAGCTCAGTCTAAGTGAGCATATCCCAAATTCTTGAAGACAAGATCTCGGCCTAGATGATTAGGTCTGAGAAGAGAAGAGCTCAGCCTGAATGAATAGATCTCATATTCCAAAAGACAAGATCTCGACCTAGATGATTAGGACCAAGAAGACGAGAGCTCAACCTGAGTGAGCAGATCCCAGATTCTAAAAGACAAGATCTCGGCCTAGATGATTAGGTCCGATAAGAGAAGAGCTCGACCTAAGTGAGTAGATCCCAAATTCCAGAAGACAAGATCTCAGCCTAGATGATTAGGTTCGAGAAGAGAAGAGCTCAGCCTGAGTGAGCAAATCCCAGATTCCAGAAGACAAGATCTTAGCCTAGATGATTAGGTTCAAGAAGATGAGAGCTCAGCCTGAGTGAGTAGATCCGAGAAGAGAAGAGCTCAACCTAAACGAGCAGATCCCAAATTCCAGAAGACAAGCTCTTAACCTAGATGATTAGGTCCAAGAAGAGAAGAGCTCAATCTAAGTAAGCAGATCCCAGATCCCAGATCCCATAAGACAAAAAAGAAACACACAAGATTAGACTGAAGTTGGCTAGGTTTTGCTTGTCGGCAGAAGGCCATCTACAGAAGGGTTTTTCCTAGACTTTTATTACGATGTGTACATCCTTCCTAGGTTGAAGACATTTTATACAAGGTCCACAAAGGAGTATGCAGAAGCCATGCAGGGGGCAAATCCCTTGCCCATAGAGCTATATCGCAGGGATTCTGGTGGCCCTACATGCAAAAGGATGCCGAAGCCTATGTAGAAAAATGTGAAGATGTTGTTGAAATCCATGATTATGCGATAAGATCGAAAAGTCTTATGATGATGTTCCCCTGGCAAACATGATGAATAACTTAGACTTGTCAAGATGGTAAAGTTGAACTAAATTTGCGATATTTCAGTATGAAACATGACGAATAACTTAGACTTGTCATGCTAGTGGAGTTGAACTAAGTTTGCGATGTTTCGGCATGAAACATGACGAATGACTTAGACTTTCCATATGGTAGAGTTGAATTAACTCTTGCTATATGGTGGAGTTGAACTAAGTTGGCAATGTTTCCGAACGAAACATGACAAATAACTTAGACTTACCATATGGTAGAGTTGAACTAAGTTGGCGATATTTCCGAATAAAACATAATGAATAACTTAGACTTACCATATGGTAGAGTTGAACTCAACTTGCCTATGGTAGAGTTGAACTAAGTTGGCGATGTTTCCGAATGAAACATGACGAATAACTTAGACTTACCATATGGTAAAGTAGAACTCAACTTGCCTATGGAAGAGTTGAATTGTAACGCCCCGAAATAATTCAACATAAACTAACCATATCAACTAACGTCCACTAAACAATGACAATGATCCTTCCATCTTTACATAGTTAATAAACGAGTTTATACAAAGTTTCACATGCGGATATACATTCAATGATAAGCAGAACACCTGAATCTATAGCATGTGAAACATCTAGTTTCAAAATAAATAAATGCCCTTAAGGGCTTACATCTTCCAAGGCAATAGCCCGGTGTAGACACCCCATTTTTGACTGACCTTAAGACTCAGACGTCACCGGTTGAGCGCTCGGTGATATGGCATCATGTGCTCGTTCAAGAGTTTCAGAGTCGCGGCCGTGCGCCCTGCCTCCGGACTCCCGAACCCTTTTCTCTACCTTGTCTCGGTTTGCGAACCAGGCTCGGTTTTCTCTGTTTTCTTTCCTAAGGGAAGGGAGTGGTCCCGTAGATTATCTCCCGGTGGCCGTGAGCTACTTTTCGTGGCCGTAGGCCATTTTGCCCATTTCGGAGCCCGGTTCCCGGTTTTCGGGACCGTTAGGCCGTATGCCTCGGCTCGGGACCGCCCAACCATCTCCGAGTTCTCCGGTTTTTGGATTGCACCACTGTTTTATAGTTCCGAGGAACACTGGGGCCCCTGATGCCCACTTCGTGGCCGAACACCGCTTTCGGTGCTTCTGTACTGACTTCGAATCTGGCTGCGGTTTGGGCCCCGAGCATTCATTTCGCATCCGTTTTCTCCGGTTTTGGCGAGACCTCTGTTTTAGCATTCCGAGGAACCACGGGGCCTCGATGCCCACTTCAGAGTCAGTATGCCACTTCCGGTGCATGGCGGTTTCGGGACTGAACATGCGGTTTTGGTCCCGAGCATTCATTTTGCATCGATTTTCTCGATTTTTGGCGAACCTCTGTTTTGTCATTCCGAGGGACAGGGGTCGCAGATACCCACTTATTGCCGAACACCACTTCCGCACCATGACCCATTTTCGGGATCCCGAATTGCTGGTTTTGGCCCCAACGTTCATTTCTCATTAGTTTTGTTCAAACTTGGCGGTACCTCTGTTTCAACACTAGGAAGATCACTGGGGGGTGGGAGGCCAGCAATTATCCCAGATAACCAGTTTCGCTCCTCCGGAGCCCGTTTTTCTCACTTCCGGGCCAATGTTGAACACCTTGGGGGTATTTTCTTCCAACCAAAGCTACATATCTGTGATCAGGGGACATGGGAGGCCACTTTGGTTTGGTGGTCGGCCAGAAACTGTGGGTTTCATTTTTGGGCCTCTCCTTCAAGCTCTATGTTGTGACTCTTGGTTCAATGTTGCCAAATTCCAACCTTGGATCCTTGTTCTACACATTTGGGAGGACACTTTGGCATGGTGGTCGGCCAGCAATTGTTGGTTTCATTTTTGGGCCTCTCCTTCAAGCTCTATGTTGTGACTCATGGTTCAGTGTTGCCAAATTCCAACCTTGGATCCTTGTTCTACACATTTGGGAGGACACTTTGGTATACTGGTCGGCCAGAAAATCTTCAGTTCATTTTTTTGGGGTGGCCGGTCGGCTAGGCTGAGTGGCTGGCCGACCAGCCTGCCACCTTGTCAGGATATTTTCTTGAAATATCTCCCCATCCGGATATTTTGGGAGGAAAGCTTGGATGCTTTGCCCTCCTTTACACCTTGTTTTGCCTATTTAAAGGGACCATCATCTCCTTCCTCAAGGTTACAAAAATTGTCTTCAAGAAACCCTAAGCAAAAACCCTAATCTCCATAGCCAAAACCTCCAAAAAAGCTTCAGGTGTTGCTTGATTCCTTCACCAACACCTAGCCTCACCATTCCAACCTTGATTCCAGCAGCTAGGAAGTGAACTTCAGAGGTTGAGAAGCTACAAATCAAAGCCAAGAAGCAAAGAAAGACAAGTCTTCAAGGGTAAGTATTCAAGACCAACTTTTAGGGCTTTTTCTTGATCTCTTTTTATACTCTAATTGGTTGAGAATTGGGGCTCCGACCCATACTGCTTTTGTGCTCATATTGAGCCCCTCTACAACATTGTAGAAGGGCTCAACTTCATTTGGTGTTTCTATGTACTAGTTCCTTCAATATTCACCAAGTTTGTCACATTTTTGCATGCTAAAATTAACCTATTTGTGTTGATTTTTAGGGGTCCGACCCCTACTTCTTTCTTGCTTATTTTGAGACCCTCTACAACATTGTAGAGGAGCTCAACTTCATTTGGCCATTGTATCCACCACCTCCTTCAATATTCACCAAGTGTGTCCATTCTTGCATGCAACTTTTGACCTACTTGTGTTTGTTTTTGGGACTTCGACCCCTACTGGTTTTAGTCTTTTTTTGACCCCCTTTACATGTTTCATGAAGAAGGTTTGGTCATTTGATGTACAGATTGCATGTCTTATGTTATACCCTTTTGTGGCTCCATTTTGCCTTCCATTTCTAGCATGTTTGTCTTATGATTTAGAGGCTTCCATAAACTTCATATATGCTTATTTTTGGGCCCTCTTTCATGTTGTAGAAGAAAGTTTGTCCATTTGGTGTTTGTATATACCACTTCCCATTGTAATGCTCTTTTGGCCATTAATCTTGTATGATTTTGTTGCCATATCTATGTCTCCTTTTTGGCCATGATTGTTACTGAAATATGCTGTATTTGGGACTGCCTTGCTACTGTCCTTGCTTCCATGATCATATTTTGCATGTATAGCATGGCTATAGGCCATTTCGGGGCTTGATTTCACATTTTCGGGATGATTGCATGCTTCGTTTGTCATTTCGAATTGTTTCGGGGCTGTTTCCCCTTTATTTTAGTGGCTGAAATATGGTTTGCATGCTTGCATATCATTTCCCATGTCATTTTATGCCTTAATGCATTGCCTCGGTTTGCGTGCCTGTGGGCACGCGCTTCGAGGCACCTCCGTTTTATCCGATGGCAGTCTATGTGAGTGCGGCCGAGGTCCTCTCGTGTTGGCATAAGCCCAATCGGCATTTCGTATGCCTTTTTACGCATTCCTCGATTTGTGTGTCCGCGGGCACGCGTTTCGAGGCAGCTTTGTTTTTATCCGACGGCCTCCTATGTGAGTGAGCTGAGGCTCTCCCATGTGGGTGTAAGCCCATCGTTGCATTCCGTATGCCATTTGCATCGTTTTCATCATCGCCTCAGTTTGCGTGCCTGTGGGCACGCACTTCGAGGCACTTCGGTTTTATCCGATTTTCATCTTTCATCATCGCCTCGATTTGCGTGCCTGTGGGCACGCACTTCGAGGCACTTCGATTTTATCCGATTTTCATCTTTCATCATCGCCTCGATTTGGCACGCACTTCGAGGCACTTCAGTTTTATCCGATTTTCATCTTTCATCATCGCCTCGGTTTGCGCGCCTGTGGGCACGCACTTCGAGGCACTTCGATTTTATCCGATTTTCATCTTTCATCATCGCCTCGGTTTGCGCGCTTGTGGGCACGCACTTCGAGGCACTTCGGTTTTATCCGATTTTCATCTTTCATCATCGCCTCGGTTTGCGCGCCTGTGGGCACGCACTTCGAGGCACTTCGGTTTTATCCGATTTTCATTTTCATCATTGCCTCGGTTTGCGCGCTTGTGGGCACGCACTTCGAGGCACTTCGGTTTTATCTGATTTTCTATTTCATCATCGTCTCGGTTCGCGTGCCTGTGGGTACGTATTTCGAGGCACTTCGGTTTGATCAGATTTGCATCTCACATCGTGACCTCGGTTTGCGTGTCCGTATGTACGCATTTCGAGGCACACTCTGTTTTATCTGATTTGCATTCCGTATGCCATTTCCTCGGATTGCGTGCCTGTGGACACGCATTTCGAGGCATTTTATTTTAGTCTCATTACACATCGTATTTCATATCATCTCATGCTTGTATGTCATTTTTCTCGGTTTGCGTGCCCGTGGGCACGCATTTCGAGACATCTCATTTTCATAGCATTGTGCATGCTATATCATATGTTAGTCGCATTTCATGCATATCATGCATATTGCACGGGAAACGAGGCACGTTTCGTACTCCGAGTAATGGAACGGGTCTCAATTCCCAAGTCACCGACACTCCGGATTATCCATGATGGAGTTAGGTTTTGGTGTGGCATCCATCTATATTCATCCCAACATTGAGTTGTGCAAATCGGCTCCTCGGCCATCATGCATCGATATGCGTGATTGGTGGCGCGAGGATCGAGACATGCATATATTTGTGAAATACACTGCTATGCCCTTTTCCTGCTCTCCGTTGCAGCCAAAAAATGAAGAATTATCAGCTTTCCGGAATCCGGCGCGCATTTCGAGAAACACTGCAAATAGAGGCTAATCGGAGCATCCCAGTGGATTTCCGCGCAATGACCCGGCGGCATTTATCGAAGCAAACCGCCCTCGCTTGCATGCCGATTCTTGTTTTCTAGTTTAGTTTGTATATTTATTTCGGATTGTACTATTCTTTTATCCGGGACTGTATACTTATTCGGACCCTCTGCGCGAGGGCATACTTGTAATAAGGGTGCGTGAGTGTGATGTATGTCTTCCAACCCTCATTTCTTTCTCCCTTTTATTTACCTGCTTTGGATGGTTAGATATAGGGCATATTTCAATTAGCATACAGTATGACAACATGTTTGCATCATTCATCTGTATTGCATGCATCGGGCTCGGCGCATCATACAAACAACATCTGTATTTCAATTCCAAATTGAGTACTTGATAGCTGTTGCATCTCATATGCCATATTTAGAATAGCCGAGCCTGCTATAGTTGCATTTTTGCATGTGTTGCATTAGGCATTTCAGTATACTTAGGATCATGCATGATTTCTAATCAGCTTTTGTTTTGGCTTGGAGTACTCGGTAAGTTCTTATGCTTTAGCATCCTTGCATGCGTGTGAGTGTTGCCATGATAGCATGCTTGCCATGAGGCTATTTGCTTATCTGATATAACTGCCTTGAATGCCTGTGGGTGGAGGTTGAGTTATCTGAATTGGAATAATTCATCAACTGTTTGTTTTAAGCCCACTAGATAGTGGCAATATCATTGTTTTCCAAGCCCACCTAAGGGTGGCAAATCCGCATTTTAGCCTACCTGCGGGTAGCACCATCAAACCATTTTCAAATAAACAAACATGAAATGTTTTGTTCCAATTCAGACGGCCCAGTCTATACTTGTTTGCTGCGAGCATCACATAGTAATCTAGGCTAATAACCGGAATAAGAGCATACAAAGTTTTCAAAAACAGATATCACGGTTAGTAGAGGCCGGGCTTTGGTAGGCGAGAGGGGTGCTCACGATGTGACCTTCCCTAATCGTACCCAAGTTCCCGAGCCAACTTTGGTGATGACGGACACGTGGCCTTTTGGCACCGAGTCGGGGTTTCCTAAATTTCCCATTTTAAAATATTTAGGTGGCGACTCATTATCCGCAAAGCATCCATGTTTGGCACTTCTTTCAAAAATCTGCTTTTTCTTCAAAAGCGATTTGCGGTTGGACTCTTTGGTTCAAGATTTGGAACATAACAAAATCGAGTCCGAATCAGATCGAGGTCCTCATGGCGTTATTCTGATTCTGGCGACATTGGGATTTAGAGAACTTGACTCGAACTCGTGATATCTGGTTTTGACTACACTTGTGTGTTTCTTTGCATTGCATTTGCATTGGTGCGCCTAGGACACCGTGTTTGCCATCTGCTATTCTGGCGGTTTCTTGGAGGCTTGTCTTGTCAAGGCATGTCCATAAGGTGATCGATTCTGCTCTGCCAGTATGGGAACACAAACCGCGGTTTTACCGGGGCACCCTTTTTGACCATTCGACCTAGTGCATATTCGGATCCATAGTGACCATTCCAAACTAGGACAGGTTGCTTACCCGTTTATAGGTTGTTTGAAGCCGCTGCGTGCGTAGTGAACCCCTAGTTCCTGACGAAATAGGACAGGGAAACCCTACCCCAACATAGGGGTGTTTTGGTTCTCACTTATCTGCTATGTGCTTGTTAGAGTGTGTCTCTACAGGGAATGCATGTATCAGTTGAGTTTGGGCATCAGGCCTGCGGGCATCAGTTTTTGAATTTGGGAAATCAGGCCTGCGGGCATTATCCAGTGTTTGAGAATCAGTTGTCCGCGGATATCAGATTCAGTTTATGAGAACAAAGGATACTGAGAGCGATCGATGGTTGAGAAGATGTATTTCCAGCTTATCCAAGCTGTGTTGTATGCCGATGTGTTGTGTGTATTTAAATTTAAGCTGTTATGCTGCCCGTTTTTCTGGTCATTTATTTCCTTTTGCTTTATTATCTTTTGCTAGGACAGTTTGTAGCACCATTGCTTCTGAGCCAGTCGATACTCCCCAAGCAATCTGGACACGAGGTCGCCGACTCAACCGATCCGAGGATCTAGTTGACGGACATCCAGTGTTTCACTCTCTACCCCCTGTTATTAGAAGGAGGCCGAGAAGGCACAGTATATCAGAGCACGGATCACCAGAACCGCAGTCTACTCTAGTGTCAGATAGTCGGGTTGATATTCCTCTTTCTGCTATAGAGATACACCTGCCAGTTATTCAGATGGAACAACAGAACACAGCAATGGAGGCGATGATGCGCCAGATGAGTGAGAGCATGAAACAAATGCAAGACGATGCTATCCGCCAGGCGGAATTTTCAAAACAGCAGGCCGCTGTTATGGCCCAACAATCTGAGTTGATCACCAGATTACAGCAGCAGAATGCTGCCTCTGCTTCACACCAGGTCCCCCCTCCACCAGGAGCACAGCATGTCCCTCCTCCACCCGGGGCCCCATTACCTGAGCCGACATCTACGGGTCAAAATCCCCCCCCAAATCTGCAGAATACCCAAGCTACCCTTCCAAATCCACCACAAAATGCTCTGCCGAACCCACAAAACACTCAAGAGGACACGGGTCTTCCAACGGGGCTGGCTCCGCCCCCGCTTCTACCACAACTGTCCAAAAACATTACACAGACCTACCCGGACGCTCCATTTGAGTTCGAGGTAGACCAGACAGCTCTGAAATTGAGCAAGTTGGAGAAGCTCTTCAAAAAGTCTCAGGGGGTGAAGGCCATCCCAGATATTGAAGACGGTTATACTGATGTAGCCGTGACATTGCCGGACAGATTTAAGATGCCCCAGATCGATCGCTTTGATGGATCCGGGGACCCCATGGTCCTCCTTCGGCTATTTTTCGACGTCTTAAGGCCAATGGGCCTAACCCGACCGCAAAGCTTTCTTTGTTGGTCGAACCTGTCGCGTGGCATCCACTTGGTATTCGTTTGGAAGATCAGGTGAAGATAAACTGGGATGAGATGGCCGAGGCCTTCGTGGCACAATATTCATACAACACGCAGATCGAGATCACAACTCGTGATCTCGAGACGACAAGGCAAGAGCCCAAAGAATCTTTCTCTGACTTTGTCACCCGGTGGAGGGCGAAGGCATCAATGATGACCTTAAGGCCGACTGACAGAGATCAGATCCGGATGATTGTGCGCAATCTCCAGCCGGCATTAATGAAGAAGATGATTGTAGTTCCCTTCCCCACCTTCGCAGATCTGCATGATATGGGTATGCAAATAGAGGATGCGATGAAGCAGGGTCTGTTTGACCAAGATCGGGACCAACCCCGGAGAACATTTAATCGAAACAGCAACAATGCGGGCCCGAGTGGCTCCACCAACGCAAGAACTTCAGAGGTCGGAATGGTCACCACCAATCCCCCTCCCCAACCAAGGTCCGCAGCGGCCACACCTTTTTCTGATGCCTCTGGGAGCAGTAACCAAGCTTCAAGGTACCAACCCAGAGGTCAACGAACCTTCTCCCCACTACATATGCCTTTATCCAAAGTCCTCGGGGTTCTAGTCAGAAAAGGGCATCTTAAACCCTTGGAACCGAGGCCCCCACCAAATCCACTCCCCCCTTCCCATAACCCAGCCAAATATTGCAAATACCACCAGCAGCATGGTCACGACACCGACCAATGTTTCAGGCTGCGTCATGAGGTTCAAGATCTCATTGACAAAAACATCATTCTACCTCCAGAAAAGCCCAATGTTACAACCAACCCACTCCCAGCACACAACTAAGATCCACCCAAAAGAGTCAACCTCATCCATACGGGGGTCGCTTCATATGATCCCAGTATCTATATCACTCCCTCCCACCTACCCAAGCCGAAGGTTTTCCTCCCTGATAGCACGGACTTGTGCATGATGGACACCTTCACACCCCAACCTGAGCCAAAGGTGGTGACCACCGAGAATGGAACGGGGCAGGCTTCCGAGGAGAGCAAAACTGTTGAATCTGGGGTGGAGCAAACTGAGAATTTAGCTGGCAGAGCTTATGATCCGAGTGGATATATCCTGTCAACGAGCCAGTCTAAGCTGAGTATGGGGTTGCCGAAAGAGGCTGAGTTGTGTATGATCCGGGGAGATAAGCTTGAATCAGCGGGGGATGATTTGACTGCGGCGGAAGAGGGCTTCGCCAACCTTCAATTTTTCAGTGATCAGGAATCGGGTGATGCATCAATTAACTGGTTCGATTACGAGGAGTCAGCAGAAGTCGTCGGGTGGTTGGATGATCAGCCTGATGTTGTACCATTTGTGGCCGGAAGGGCCGAGGATCAGATTCAATTGCCGGAGAGCGCCGGTACGAAGAATTCGCCGAGACCAAGACATTTTGAAAACCGAGCAGTTGACCTTTGGAGGAACAAGAAAAGAGATGGGTTTCGAGAGAGCCCGAAAGCGAAGAATCATGAGGAAATTGAGAGTCTTGTGGGCAGCACGAAAATCTTTGTGGGCATGAGGGAGGAAAATGCTGAGAGCGCAAGTAAGCTGGAACCAGATAGGTGTCTGTTAGTTGTTAATGGAATGTGGTGGGAGGATGACGACTTATACCTCGCCCACAGGCATTTAAGATCGACAGTGGCCAGACGAAGGCACCTGGTACCTCGAGGAGGTAGACCATATGACTAGAAGTGGGCGGTATTTCAAGCCCCCACACCTTGATCAACCTGAGGTATCAGGGAAAGATAAAGAAGCAGAGAAACAGAAAGAGAAGCAAGTGGAAGAAGAGGCTGTACTGAAGCAGCTAAAGAAAATACAAGCAGATATCTCCATCTGGGGACTGCTTATGGCTTCGAGGGTGCACCGGCAGGCTGTCTTATCTGCCATGGACAGAGCTAAACTCTCCATCGAAACTACGCCGGAACAACTAGTTGGTTTGGTCTTCCCGGGAGGAGGTTCCCCGGCATTGACCTTTACGGACAAGGAGCTGCCGCCTGAGGGCGTGGATCACAACAGACCTCTCTACATCTCTGTAGAATGCAGAGATAAATGGATTCCGGTGGTGCTGGTTGACACTGGGTCCGCTATCAACGTCTGTCCGGCTAGGACGGCTTATGCAATTGGGTTAAAGCCTGCGGACTTCACCCCAACTTCTCAAGTGATCAAGGCCTATGATAATACAAGCAGGGATGTCCTGGGGACAGTAAAAATCCAAACCAAGATTGGGCCTGGACAACACGAAGTAGATTTTCATGTCTTGGAGGTCCCTGCTTCCTTTAACATGCTTTTGGGGCGACCCTGGTTGCATCAGGTGAAGGCCGTCTCATCTACTCTACATCAAATGGTGAAATACCCCTACGGAAAGGGAGTAGCCATTGTTTTCGGGAATTCATCAATCCATCCCCCTCCGGAGGTATCCACGCCAGTCCTGGAGATTGAACACGGCATGGAGGACATGTTTATATCGGGATTTACTTTGGCTGAGGCCCGGGTGGTGCAAAACATAATGGCTGTGAATGAGGGTTTGTATGTCAGCGCTCAAGCCGTCTACCTCATGAACAAGCTACAGCATATCCCTGGGATGGGATTGGGAAGAAGGCGTCGCAGCGTTGGCCGAAGTGCCACATAATCCACATACCTTTGGATTGGGTTATCTGCCCACCAAAGAAGACTGGACGAGGAAGAAAAAGGAAATGGCCGGCAGGCTGTATGGCAGTGAAGCCTTTTGATCTAATGCAGTGCCCATCTGGGTACCTGAACGACGCCGTCCGGAGGAAGATTTTCCATTCTGCGGCTTCCCAGAGCCATGGTTCAACGCGGAGAGGAAGCGCGTGCCAGGCTTTGAAATCTTTTTCGACCTGCAATTATCCGGGGATGACGCGTTGCAGAGCGACAGACCCAACAACCGAGATCGAGAATAAGGCAGAGGATGCTGAGGGCACGGAATTGGAAATGGGGGTAGCACTGGCAAGTCTCCTCTCTGATCCTCCGATCGACCAAGATTGCTTGGGGAATAACGTCGTGGTTTCCATGATTGGAGATGAAACGGCTGCGAGCCAACCAGCAGCTATCTTGGACGCATCAATCGCACCCTCTCTCACTTGGCAGTACGAGGAGGGATTCTTATCCAGCAGTTCCGGGTCAGGTAGTGAGCCGGAGTCTGATTCCACCGAGTCTTCTGAGTCGGAATCAGATTCCAGCTCGACTGAGTCTGAGTCTGGTACTCCTGGGGGTGTCAACCCGGATGCCAAAGTCCTGTCCAGGTCGTCTTTTTCCTTTTCTTTTGAGTCTGTTGTAACAGAACAATCGGACGATTTGGATGAACTTAATGAGAATGAGGTGAATGTGGTTTCCGAGTACTTTTCTGTGCCCCTAATTTATGTTTAAATCAGGACTTTCAAAATTTTGATCAAAACGACGAGGACGAAGTTCCTCCGGTTTTACAACGATTAATTGAGCAAGAGCAAGAGAGATTTGTTAAGCCATTAATGGATGAAATCATTTCTGTGAATGTTGGTACTGAGGAGGACCCGCGGCTGGTCCAGATCGGGTCCACGTTGTCTTCGGAGGAACGCGAGCGCTTAGTCGCTTTATTAAAAGATTTCAAAGATGTTTTCGCGTGGTCCTACGAAGACATGCCTGGAATCGATCCTGAGATTGTACAGCATCGGATCCCCCTTGACCCCGAGGCCCGACCTGTCAAACAGAAGCTCAGAAGGATCCGCCCGGATTGGGCTCTTAAGATCAAAGAAGAGGTCACCAAGCAAATTGACGCAGGCTTCCTGCTAGTATCTGAATATCCGACTTGGTTGGCCAACATAGTGCCGGTGCCGAAGAAAGATGGCAGGATCCGAGTGTGCGTAGACTTCAGGGATTTGAACAGAGCCAGTCCGAAGGATGACTTTCCCCTACCACACATCGACGAGTTAGTAGACTTTACAGCAGGGCATGCGCTGCTCTCGTTCATGGATGGCTTCTCGGGCTATAACCAGATAGTGATGGCGCCAGAGGACAGAGAAAAGACTGCATTCACCACCCCGTGGGGGACATACTGCTACCGGGTCATGCCGTTCGGGTTGAAGAATGCTGGGGCTACTTATCAACGAGCCGTGACCACAATATTACATGATATGATCCACAAGGAGGTTGAGGTGTACGTGGACGACATGATTGTCAAGTCCAAAGAAAGAGAGGGCCATTACACCGCCTTGCACAAGTTTTTCCAAAGGATCAGGGAATTCCGGTTGCGGCTAAACCCTCAGAAATGTACATTTGGTATTACAGCGGGAAAAATGCTGGGGTTTCTGATTACACAAAGGGGCATCGAGGTCGACCCTTTCAAAATCAAGGCCATCTTAGAAATGCCACCACCGAGGACTGAAAAGGAGGTGCGAGGCTTTCTGGGTAAAGTGCAATTCATAAGACGGTTTATTTCAAAACTAACCTTGACTTGTGAACCACTTTTTGGTCTTCTGAAGAAAGGAAAGAAGTTCCAATGGGACGGCCGATGCCAAGCAGCGTTTGAGCAGATTAAAGAATATCTACAGAACCCGCCCGTTTTATCACCACCAGAATCAGGGAAACCGTTGATTTTGTACCTATCAGTGACCGAGACCACGATGGGCTGCATGCTTGCACAAGAATCAGAAGATAAGGTGGAAAGAGCCATCTATTATTTGAGCAAGAAGATGCTAGAATATGAGACCCGGTATACGCCGCTGGAAAAAGCTTGCCTAGCTCTGGTATGGGCTACGGAAGTCATGCACTACCTGTTAGCTCACTCTGTAATGTTGGTTTCACGTCTCGATCCCATCAAATATCTTTTCGAGAAACCAGCGCTTACGGGTAGGCTAGCTCGTTGGTTGTTGTTGCTTTCCGAATTTGATCTTACATATGTGACGCGCAAGTCAGTAAAAGGAAGAGCAGTAGCAGAGTTCCTTGCCGACCACCCGGTCGAGGGGGATGAAGCAGTCGAGTATCTATTCCCAGATGAAGCAATTCTGCATATCGACGAGGAAATTTGGACAATGTACTTTGACGGAGCATCAAATCAACATGGGTATGGGATAGGAGTGTTGCTGATAGCACCCGACAATTCAGATCCTCTAGCCTTCAAACTCGGTTCAAAGTCTCAAATAATGAAGGTAATATGAAGCGTGCATTGCCGGGTTTGGAAGCTTCGAATTAGGGTAAGACAACCGACGTCATTGGGGACTCGAACCTTGTTGTGTCTCAAGCTAAAGGAGACTGGAAAGTTAAAGAGGAAAATATGATGATGTATCACCAAACCTTGGATTTGCTGATTCCTCGGTTTGAGAAGCTGAATTTCGCTCATCTACTAAGAGAGAACAACAAGTTCGCAGACGCCTTAGCAACTCTATCATCAATGATAGACATCCCGCGTGGGGCCCGAATGCGCCCAAATATTATTGACTAAATTTGCACCGCCACGAAGTCGATTGCAGCCATAGATGAAGTTCGGATGAGCACCCTTGGTATCACGATATCCGAATTTCTTGGAAATGTAAAACATACCCGCCAGGGGTAAATGCCAAAGACAAGAGGGCAATAAGGAGGTTGGCCGTTCAGTTCATCATCTGTGGAGGTAAACTGTATAGAAGGGGTCATCTGGGAATGCATAAACTGTGTGTTGATGCTGTAGAGTCCAAGCGTCTGATGGAAGCCATCCACGGGGGTGAATGTGGTGCACACATGAATGGGGTGATGTTGGCACGGAAGATCCTTAGACAGGGTTATTATTGGTCCACCATGGAGGAGGATTGTATCGGTTTTGTTCGGCGATGCCACAAATGTCAGATCCATGCAAATCGCATGAACATCCCGCCGTCGAAGCTGTACAACATGACTTCGCCATGGCCGTTTTCTGTCTGGGGAATTGATGTAATCGGAGCAGTTACGCCGAAGGGGTCGAACGGGCATGAGTTCATCCTCGTAGCGATAGATTATTTCACAAAATGGGTTGAGGCCCAATCTTATGCAGTGTTGAAAGCTTCACACGTTGCAAAATTCATCAGGAACAACATCATCTGTCGCTACGGGGTTCCGAATGAAATAGTTTCAGATAATGGTTCCCACTTCAAGAAGGAGGTGATTGACTTGTTGGAGAAATACAATGTGGCTTTTCATAAGTCATCTACTTACCGGCCGCAAACTAATGGAGCAGTTGAGGCCGCCAACAAGAACATCAAGCGCATACTACAGAAGATGGTGGAAACCTATCGGGACTGGCCAGATAAGCTGCCGTTTGCTTTATGGGGCTACAGGACTTCGATCAGAACTTCTACTGGGGCGACTCCGTACTCATTGGTCTATGGGATGGAGGCCGTTCTGCCTATTGAGATTGAGGTCCCGTCATTGCGAGTATTGGCCGAGTGCCAGGTAGCCGAAGCAGTTAGCGTGAGAATAGATTTGAGGAACTCATGCTTTTCGATGAAAGGAGGCTGAAAGCGCTGTACCATGTCCAGGGTTATCAACGTAGAATCGCCCGGGCTTTTAACAAGAAGGTTAAGTCCAGGAATTTGAAAGAAGGAGATTTGGTACTGAAGGACAACCGAGCTCCTATCCACGACCCAAGGGGCAAGTTCAGACCCAATTGGACTGGTCCTTACATCATCAAGTCAATCTGGTCAGGTGGAGCTGTGGTTCTGATGGATCTAGATGGCTTGGAGTTTTCCCAACCGATCAACATGGACAAGTTGAAAAAATATTATCCTTGAGAGGCTCGCTAGGCCGAAAACCCGAAAGGGCGACCTAGGCAAAATTCAGAGCATAGAAAATTTGAAAATTATAAAAACCGAGCTCGCAAGGTTGAAAACCCGCAAAGGGCGACCTTGGCAAAAGTTAGAGCGCAAAAGGAGAGCAAAAATACTCGAGCGAACCTGACCCTGAACTACGTAAGACTTGATTCCCATCTTTGGGATACGTAGGCAGCTTCATCTTGAAGTTCAGTCACAATCTTTTCCCCGATCAACTTTGTCAATTTTGATCATCTCAGTTATCTTTATTCATCAGCATTTACTGTGATCTCCGGTACAGTGCTGTTCAAACTAGGGGCAACTTTCCGTTGCAGTGGAGTGTTCCGGCATCATCCAAACTAGGGGCAACTTTCCGTTGCCACACATTGCCGAGGCATCCTTTCAAACTAGGGGCAACTTTCCAGTTGCTAGGATCCGGGATTGTGCATCTCAATGACAGATCTCAGGCGTGTCCAGTTCTGATCCATATCGAAAATAGTTTTGAAAAGTTTTAATAAAAGTTGACTTTGTTCAAATTAATCTTTTCACAACTAAGACCATTTTTGGACCAAAAGTGGAGAATTTTCAGTACCACAACCTTCAATTTCATTGATTTCAAAACAGAGTTCTTTTGCTCTTGCATACAATTGAAGTTGCTTTTCATTACATTCATAACGAAAACTTGAAAGTACTAATAAAGCGATAAATCTGGGGCATAATCGAGTCAGATGTCCCTGCGCCCCCTTCCAGAGCTAGTTGAAACTTCTGATGCCAGCTTAGGCCCAACTTGTGCTTCTTCATTGAGCCAATCCCAACACTCATCAGACAAAGTGCAACTGAAGGCAGGGGCAGGGGACAAGAGCTCTCTAGTCCTCCAAGCTGTAATATGCCGGGCAAGATGTGCACCTCGGACTGGAAATGTAGCCGGATACTCTATCCCCTCCGGAGGGCAAGTCTGATCATGGCCAAACTGACGCAGAATGCGGAACGGGAAATAGAATACACAATGGGTCAAACCAATCAAACGGATCCCAGTATCCTGGAACATGCTATAGCTCATCGCCGGGAAGTTGAGCCAAGGGCAGCGTCAAGCAATGCGTTCAGCCGACAAGTTGCACATCCATTCAAACCACCAGCTCTCATCAAGAGCATTCACTAGGCGTTGCCGAAAGAAGTAGCCGCGGGCTGAGTAGGCAGGGCAAGAGTCCACAACTCGCAATTTATCCATCAACCATATCTGGGGAGGGATGAAAAATGAGAGAATAAAGAATAGAGAGATGTGCGATGAGAGAAAAGTAAGATAAAGGTTTTGTGAGAAAAATCGAGCCTGAGGGTCGAGTGATGTAAGCAAATACAAGTGAGCTTGGGTGGGAAACATTACCTGTAGCAGTAATGGACTCCCTGCAAACCTGGTTGTCTCTTGGCGGTAGAAGGCATCTAGACCCATCAGTGTCTCGGCCAAAGTCATGGCAATACAACTCTTTCCTTCCCTCAAGCCTTGAGCGACTTCAATCAAGCGGATGTTAGCTCCTCCAGAGCCCGAAACAAACAGAAAATGGGATAGCATGCACAAGCAGAGGGCATGCTGTCGGAAACCTTGCCAATAGTGGTCGCTGCGATCACCAGCATCAGAGAATCGGTAAATCAGGCTCGGGATATCCAACATCCCATTACCGATCAAAGATCGAGCGTCATGCGCGTTGAGACCGCACATTCGCCCTAAAGCTTGGGCGTGGCCGAAACGAGACTGAGGCAAGATCTCTTCTGAGCGTTCGGACTCCATCAAAGCTTGAAAATCTTCGAAAGTAGGACATACCTCTTGCCCTCCAAAGCTGAAGACATGCGTCACCGGATTCCAAAACCTTGCCGCGGCATGGAGGAAAGGAAGATGCAGTGGAGTTCGCCTCAACCTGAATAGTGCATGTAAGCCGAAACCCCGGAAATTCAACTTCTCCGAGCCATCTAGAGAAGAAATCCAAGAAGTGAGATTTTCTGTGAGAAATGCTTCCATTTTTGTGAGGAAAGGTGATGAAATGAATGAGTTCCAAGAGTGGAGCTTTTATAGAGGGGCAAAACACTATTCAAAGGACACTTGTCACGTCATGGATGTGGGGGGTGGCCGGCCGGCCACCTATCCTAGTAGGCCGGCCACCTACTACTTTTCAACTGCGAAATGTTTTTGGCCTCGCATTGGTCCTGTTTTGCCCGCCAGAAGAGGGTTTGAAGCACTGTCACGCGTCGGGAATGTTGAAGGCCTCAATTTCTCTCAGTTTTGGATACATTCCGTCATCCAGACTGTCCGTCTGAAGTATGTTTTGTTTTGCTTATCGAGTTGTTGTTTTGCTTATCGAGTTGTAAGTTTTGTCGAGCTGTCGCATTTTGTGTTTTGAGTTGTTACTTTTTCATTACACAATTTTGTTAAGTCTTGTCGATTGAGTCGTTAACATTGTTGTACTTTGTTTATCGAGTTGTAAACTTGCTAAGATTCTGTTTTATTTCTTAGTAAGTCGTTTTGTTTTGATTTGTTGCGTCGGTTCACTACCTGACCCGATAAATGCATGAAGCACATTTCATTCAATTCCACTTTGTGCGAAGTAATGCGATGCGATGCTAAGAATTTCAAATACACAATATCTTTTCAACAGCTGTTTCATTTCATCATATTTTACAGCAAAATAAAGGTACAAGTTTTACAGAAAATAAAACTGCCTAACAATGTGCAAAGTGCTACAAACTACTAGCTAAAAAGTAGAATAAAGCAGGAAATAACATCAGTGCCCTCGGGAGCGGGAATGGGGAGGCCCTCTCATCCTCTTCTGCGGGATAATCTCTACATCGTCATCACCATCTGGATCGGAGCTGTCATCCTCCGGATCCCCCTCAGGCTCGTCTCCGCTCCTGGAACCAAGACCGGAGCCTCCCTCTCCAGGAGATGTATCTGACACACGCTCTGCGACCTCCTCCTCATCTTCCTCCTCCTCAATGATTACCCTGCGTCTGCGTGACGACCCTGCTCCTCGAGAAGGCCTAGACGGCCCAACTCCCTGAGAAGGCCTGGATGGCCCAAGATTAACCTCCAAAGGCCTCGACCTCCGAGAAGGCCCGGGTGGCCCAGCCTGTGTCTGAGCATATACAGGAGGCATCTGAAAATGAGAGGTGTAATACATCAGTTCAAACACAAAAAGCAGGTGCAAGTGCAGTATGTGGGTGGGGTGTGTGCCAGATGTGTTCTACACAGCCTATCAGTGCAGCAGAATGCTCAAAACCAGCATATTGACAGAAGTATGATAGATGCAAAAGAGATGAAGGGAACCTGGACGCCCATGATAGCTAGCTGTGCCTCCCTTCGTAGGATCATGCCCTCGAATGTAGCCAGCATCCCAAGTAGCTCATCGGTATACTCAGCTGGAGGCTGCAAATACAAATGCAAAACTATCAGTAAAGGAATGAACATCCAAATATCTAACTGATAAAGCAAAGCTGTAAAACATACCGGAGGTGAATCAGGATCCCTGACATATCTGTGGTCAGGAAGAGGAGGCTCTAGCGGGACCTGGTAAGGAGTTCCATACTGCCAACCTGTCAACTCAGTCGGCATATCCGGCCATCCGGGATGATCGAGAGTCGGAGGGATCGGAGGAATAGAACTGCCTCTACCTCTGGATGCCCTAGCCCTGCTAGAAGAGGGGATGTCTGCAGCACGGGCGCGACTCGAAGATGGTGCGCCAGTGGACCTCAGTGGTGGAGCCCGTACTCCTGTCAAAGGGGGCATCAGATATATGCGGCGATAGGTGGCGTAGTTCCCCTCAATGAGATATAGCAAAGCATCAGTGCCCTGCATGTCCCTAATGACCTCCTCAGCAGATAGCCTGTCGGCGGTCCGCATAGTGGCTGGAGGCACAGCAGGAGGGTCCTGAACCTCATATCCCCACACCTGACGCTGAAAGCGTTCCCCCAGGAACCAAGCCCTGCCGACCGTCCTCGGCAGAACTCAGACTGAACTAACCGACCCTCCAGGGTACTGATCCTCAAGGACGTCGCCAAAGACTGCCCAAGGCTGCCAGGTGATCTGCGGATAACCAGTGCATAAATCAATCAGAAATCAGAATATACAAAGCAGATCAAAGATGAAATGAAAGGCGAGAGTTCGAAATACCTCGACGCTCGAGCGATTAAAGGTCGAAATCTTGTCAGAGAGAGAGTCTCTCGAGGCCTCGGTAGATGCTCACCATCAAACATCAATGAATACGGAGTCATAGGAGGTCTTGCCACCTCCATCTCTGGAGCTAATGTGGGGAAATATGCATATACCCATAGCTGAGAAAAGCAGTGCGGGATGTGAAGACAATGTGCTAAAGGGCAGAATACAGACTGCAAAGTGCGCCGTGTGTGCAGTGAACAAGTAATGAGGAGCAAAATGTAAAGCAAGAGGACAGAATGTACCTCCCAGGCTCTCCAGTAGTCAGCCGAGTAAGTCCTTCGTGCGAGATGCGCTCATGTAACTTGATCTGAGTATGCAGGGCCAGGCCGCCTAATCATACTGACCGACCTGTGATAGGTCTACCAAAGCACTCAGTAGGTACAACCCGACCATGTTCCCTCTATCGGCAAACAGAGTGGTGCCAAAGAGGAACATGAGGAAACCGCGGGTATACTGCTCGATCTCTGTGGGAGACTCAGGCTCCATCTGTGGCCGTCGAAAATGGGAGGAGAACCAAGTATACCGAACCCTCCCGGTACCTCTGTCTACAGGCGGGTCCCCAATAGATGTATCCAAGCAGCCTCCCACTGACCCATATCCTCGTCGTAGGGAATAGGTCCACCGCCTAAGTCTAGGCCGGTGAGCATGGCGAAGTCCAGCGGGGTCATGGTCATATCCCCGGTCGCAGAAAAGTGGAAAGAATTGGTGGTGTCCCACCATCTCTCCGCTAGAGCAGCAAATAAGGTCCTACTGATCAGGCAGTGAGATAATCCCCTGCAGAAAGGTCCGAACCCTGCAAAATCAACCAACTCTCGGACAGCTTCCGGGAGCTCAGCATACCACTCCCTCGCGGCAGTGGAGCCATATCCTCGTACTGTGCGAGTGACGGCCTGCAAATGAAGTGAAAATGAGCTGTGTGCAAATGAAGTGAAAATGAGCTGTGTGCAAATGAAGTGAAGATGAGCTGTGTGCAAATGAAGTGGAAATGATCTGCGTACAAATCTGAGTTTGGGACTGTGTGTTCTACTTCAAATCAGTGGGCTGTGTGTTCGCTTCAAGTTTGGGACTGTGTGTTCTACTTCAAATCAGTGGGCTGTGTGTTCGCTTCAAATTTGGGACTGTGTGTTCTACTTCAAATCAGTGGGCTGTGTGTTCGCTTCGAATCTGGACTGTGTGTTCTACTTCAAATCAGTGGGCTGTGTGTTCGCTTCAAATTTGGGACTGTGTGTTCTACTTCAAATCAGTGGGCTGTGTGTTCGCTTCAAATTTGGGACTGTGTGTTCTACTTCAAATCGATTGTGTGTTCGCTTCAAGTTTGGGACTGTGTTCTACTTCAAATCAATGGTGTGTTCGCTTGAATCTGGCCATGTGTTCAAGAATCGAGTGTGTGTGTGTTCGCTTCAAGACATCCGTTTACATCTGAGTTTGGGACTGTGTGTTCTACTTCTAATCAGTGGGCTGTGTGTTCGCTTTGAATTTGGGACTGTGTGTTCTACTCTCAATCAATGGGCTGTGTGTTCGCTTCAAGTTTGGGACTGTGTGTTCTACTTCTAATCAGTGGGCTGTGTGTTTGCTTTGAATTTGGAGCTGTGTGTTCAGAAAATCTGAGTTTTGGGACTGTGTGTTCTACTCTTAGTCAGTATGTGCTGTGTGCTCATTTTCAACTTCGGGTTGTGTCTTCGGTGAATCAATATTTGAGCTGCGTGTTCAATTTCTAACTAATGTGCACTGTGCGTTCACAATTATTCAATATGCCAGATGTTCATGAAATTCAAGTGTTTAAGTCACATGCTCAGGATGCAAGTATCATGTCGTAAGTTAAGCTGCGTGTCTAAGCATGGCAAAGGAATGAAATGCAAGAAAAGTACAGAAGATGAAGTAAAATACCTCTCGTGCCTCGTGAGAGAGGTGCTGCTCCGGCTCTCGCAGAAGGAGATCCCCCGGTACCCGATCGTTGAAATCGGTGAAGTGACGAAAAGTAGCTCGTGGTAGCCTATGTACCGCCGGGGCATATCGCTCGGGAATAAAGGGGCGGACCCTCGGGGGCAATGTCATAAAGTCATAATCATCTCCGGCACCTGGAAAACCTCCGCCGTGAGGGAAATCGCCTGCCATGTCGAGAAATCTGCAAAGAGGAGCAAAAATGAGCAAAATAGGCCAAAGTTGGAAAAAGTCAACAAAAGTCAACTCTCGGGAAATGAAAAGTCAACCAAAAGTCAACTCCCGGGAAAATATTCCAAATATTGAGACAAAATTACCTCAAGTGGTGAAAATGAGAAGAGAAGCTCCGAAGTCAAAATTTAGTCGCTCCAAAGTGCTTAAATCTGAAAGATTTTGCGAAAACAACTCGCGTGGGAGGCCGAGGGGCGCGTATAAAATGCAGATCTGAAAGAGAAAGTGGCTTAGAGAGCAAGAGGAAGAAGTTTTGCAACTTTGGGTGTGATTTCGGAGGCAATGGAGGTGTGTATATATAGAAAATGCAAAAATGACCAAAATGCCCCTACTTTTGGGTAAGTGGCCGACCGGCCACCTAACCTGGCTGGCCGGCCACTCCCTTTTTCTCCCCTGGCCGATGGCCTCTCCTAGGGAGGAGACCTGGCTGACCATCTTCCCCCCTCCCTCCCCTACCTCTCTGCAAATTTTGAGGAAAATCGGAGCTCCCGGGACCCGAAAAAGTTGAAGAAAAGTGCACTTTCTGGCGCCGAATTGCTCCGCTGAGACTTTAACTGCAATTTCTGACATGTGTCTTGTCATTATTCATCAAAATCAGAGTGTATCCTTTTTAAACATGTTGTGACCTCTCCGGGAGGTGAATCAGAGGCCGCGATCGAGTTGCCGTCGCCGGAATGCGCGTTTTCCAGCTCGTTATTGTGCAACAACTGGGCATCCTGATTTGTGCTCGTTTTGCATTATTTGGCTTATAATTTGCATTCTCATGAATGTTTTGCATTGTCATGCATGATTTCTTGATGTGCCATACTTCTATGCTTAAACATGCGTTGTCGCGCATTATCTTTTCTCGCGTTATGTTGCATTCGTTCACCGACACTGTGTGTGTCAAACTTTTCGAATCCTAGGAATCGCATTGAATATATGTTGTTGGCATATTGTTCTTGTTGCATTTCTCTATTTTGCAGGCACGATATTGTATGTACGGTTCATTTGAGGCTGGTGCGACCAGACGAATCGCGCAGGTATCGTATCTTCTCCGTGTGAGACGCGACGAGAATTGAATGATTCTCCGCATTCCTAACTGCATGAAATGTAGTTGTTTGCTTTGCATTCTTGCTTAAAACTGTTGCATCTATTTGTCAATACCTGCTTCATTACAGCTTGCTGCATTTGCACGAACATCTGTTACACCTGGCTCCGTGCCTATCATTTGCATTTTGCCCCCCCCTGCCTGCGGGCACACCTTTCTGTTTATCTTGTTTGATTGTCTAAGTCTTCGGCCTTGTCAAAAATGGGTCGTCTCTGGGCTTTGACATTCACTCCCGTCACTTCTTGACTTCCGAGTTCTGTCAAAGAGGGGCAACTGTAGACACCCCATTTTTGACCGACCTTAAGACTCAGACGTCACCGGTTGAGCGCTCGGTGATATGGCATCATGTGCTCGTTCAAGAGTTTAAGAGTCGCGGCCGTGCGCCCTGCCTCCGGACTCCCGAACCCTTTTCTCTACCTTGTCTCGGTTTGCGAACCAGGCTCGGTTTTCTCTGTTTTCTTTCCTAAGGGAAGGGAGTGGTCCCGTAGATTATCTCCCGGTGGCCGTGAGCTACTTTTCGTGGCCGTAGGCCATTTTGCCCATTTCGGAGCCCGGTTCCCGGTTTTCGGGACCGTTAGGCCGTGTGCCTCGGCTCGGGACCGCCCAACCATCTCCGAGTTCTCCGGTTTTTGGCTTGCACCACTGTTTTATAGTTCCGAGGAACACTGGGGCCCCTGATGCCCACTTCGTGGCCGAACACCGCTTTCCGGTTATACTTCGGGACCTGAATCGCGGTTTGGGCCCCGAGCATTCATTTCGCATCCCTTTTCTCCGGTTTTTGACAGAGACCTCTGTTTTAGCATTCCGAGGAACCCTGGGGCCCCTGATGCCCACTTCGTGGCCGTATGCCACTTCCGGTGCTCAGAGCGGTTTTGGGACCCTGAACTGCGCGGTTTTGGTCCCGAGCATTCATTTTGCATCAGTTTTCTCTGATTTTTGGCAGGAACCTCTGTTTTGTCATTCCGAGGGACACTGGGGTCGCAGATACCCACTTCGCTGCCGAACACCACTTCCGGCACCCGCAGCCCATTTTCGGGATCCCGAATTGCTCGGTTTTGGCCCCGAACGTTCATTTCTCATTAGTTTTTGTTCAAACTTGGCAGGTACCTCTGTTTCAACACTAGGAAGATCACTGGGGGGTGGGAGGCCAGCAATTATCCCAGATAACCAGTTTCGCTCCTCCGGAGCCCGTTTTTCTCACTTCCGGGCCAATGTTGAACACCTTGGGGGTATTTTCTTCCAACCAAAGCTACATATCTGTGATCAGGGGACATGGGAGGCCACTTTGGTTTGGTGGTCGGCCAGAAACTGTGGGTTTCATTTTTGGGCCTCTCCTTCAAGCTCTATGTTGTGACTCTTGGTTCAATGTTGCCAAATTCCAACCTTGGATCCTTGTTCTACACATTTGGGAGGACACTTTGGCATGGTGGTCGGCCAGCAATTGTTGGTTTCATTTTTGGGCCTCTCCTTCAAGCTCTATGTTGTGACTCATGGTTCAGTGTTGCCAAATTCCAACCTTGGATCCTTGTTCTACACATCTGGGAGGACACTTTGGTATACTGGTCGGCCAGAAAATCTTCAGTTCATTTTTTGGGGTGGCCGGTCGGCTAGGCTGAGTGGCTGGCCGACCAGGTGGGGTGGCCGACCGGCCACCTTGCAGAAAACCACCTGGCCGGCCTGCTTCCCCCTTTCCAGCTCATTACAGCTGTCCGGATATTTTCTTGAAATATCTCCCCCATCCGGGGGATATTTTGGGAGGGAAAGCTTGGATGCTTTGCCCTCCCCTTTTACACCTTGTTTTGCCTATTTAAAGGGACCATCATCTCCTTCCTCAAGGTTACAAAAATTGTCTTCAAGAAACCCTAAGCAAAAACCCTAATCTCCATAGCCAAAACCTCCAAAAAAGCTTCAAGTGTTGCTTGATTCCTTCACCAACACCTAGCCTCACCATTCCAACCTTGATTCCAGCAGCTAGGAAGTGAACTTCAGAGGTTGAGAAGCTACAAATCAAAGCCAAGAAGCAAAAAAAGACAAGTCTTCAAGGGTAAGTATTCAAAACCAACTTTTAGGGCTTTTTCTTGATCTCTTTTTATACTCTAATTGGTTGAGAATTGGGGCTCCGACCCATACTGCTTTTGTGCTCATATTGAGCCCCTCTACAACATTTTAGAAGGGCTAAACTTCATTTGGTGTTTCTATGTACTAGTTCCTTCAATATTCACCAAGTTTGTCACATTTTTGCATGCTAAAATTAACCTATTTGTGTTGATTTTTAGGGGTCCGACCCCTACTGATTTCTTGCTTATTTTGAGACCCTCTACAACATTGTAGAGGAGCTCAACTTCATTTGGCCATTGTATCCACCACCTCCTTCAATATTCACCAAGTGTGTCCATTCTTGCATGCAACTTTTGACCTACTTGTGTTTGTTTTTGGGACTTCGACCCCTACTGGTTTTAGTCTTTTTTTGACCCCCTTTACATGTTTCATGAAGAAGGTTTGGTCATTTGATGTACAGATTGCATGTCTTATGTTATACCCTTTTGTGGCTCCATTTTGCCTTCCATTTCTAGCATGTTTGTCTTATGATTTAGAGGCTGCCATAAACTTCATATATGCTTATTTTTGGGCCCTCTTTCATGTTGTAGAAGAAAGTTTGTCCATTTGGTGTTTGTATATACCACTTCCCATTGTAATGCTCTTTTGGCCATTAATCTTGTATGATTTTGTTGCCATATCTATGTCTCCTTTTTGGCCATGATTGTTACTGAAATATGCTGTATTTGGGACTGCCTTGCTATTGTCCTTGCTTCCATGATCATATTTTGCATGTATAGCATGGCTATAGGCCATTTCGGGGCTTGATTTCACATTTTCGGGATGATTGCATGCTTCGTTTGTCATTTCGAATTGTTTCGGGGCTGTTTCCCCTTTATTTTAGTGGCTGAAATATGGTTTGCATGCTTGCATATCATTTCCCATGTCATTTTATGCCTTAATGCATTGCCTCGGTTTGCGTGCCTGTGGGCACGCGCTTCGAGGCACCTCCGTTTTATCCGATGGCAGTCTATGTGAGTGCGGCCGAGGTCCTCTCGTGTTGGCATAAGCCCAATCGGCATTTCGTATGCCTTTTTACGCATTTCTCGATTTGCGTGTCCGCGGGCACGCTGCTTTGAGGCGCTTTTGTTTTTATCCGACGGCCTCCTATGAGTGGTGCCGAGGCTCTCCCATGTGGGTGTAAGCCCATCGTTGCATTCCGTATGCCATTTGCGTCGTTTTCATCATCGCCTCGGTTTGCGTGCCTGTGGGCACGCACTTCGAGGCACTTCGGTTTTATCCGATTTTCATCTTTCATCATCGCCTCGGTTTGCGCGCCTGTGGGCACGCACTTCGAGGCACTTCGGTTTTATCCGATTTTCATTTTCATCATCGCCTCGGTTTGCGCGCTTGTAGGCACGCACTTCGAGGCACTTCGGTTTTATCCGATTTTCATTTTCATCATCGCCTCGGTTTGCGCGCTTGTAGGCACGCACTTCGAGGCACTTCAGTTTTATCTGATTTTCTATTTCATCATCGTCTCGGTTCGCGTGCCTGTGGGCGCGTATTTCGAGGCACTTCGGTCTGATCCTATTTGCATCTCACATCGTGACCTCGGTTTACGTGTCCGTATGTACGCATTTCGAGGCACACTCTGTTTTATCTGATTTGCATTCCGTATGCCATTTCCTCGGATTGCGTGCCTGTGGACACGCATTTCGAGGCATTTTATTTTAGTCTCATTACACATCGTATTTCATATCATCTCATGCTTGTATGTCATTTTTCTCGATTTGCGTGCCCGTGGACACGCATTTCGAGACATCTCATTTTCATAGCATTGTGCATGCTATATCATATGTTAGTCGCATTTCATGCATATCATGCATATTGCACGGGAAACGAGGCACGTTTCGTACTCCGAGTAATGGAACGGGTCTCAATTCCCAAGTCACCGACACTCCGGATTATCCATGATGGAGTTAGGTTTTGGTGTGGCATCCATCTATATTCATCCCAACATTGAGTTGTGCAAATCGGCTCCTCGGCCATCATGCATCGATATGCGTGATTGGTGGCGCGAGGATCGAGACATGCATATATTTGTGAAATACACTGCTATGCCCTTTTCCTGCTCTCCGTTGCAGCAAAAAAATGAAGAATTATCAGCTTTCCGGAATCCGGCGCGCATTTCGAGAAACACTGCAAACAGAGGCTAATCGGGGCATCCCAGTGGATTTCCGCGCCAGCAAACGACAAAGGCATTTATCGAAGCAAGGCGCCCTTGGCTTGCATGCCGCTTTTATGCTTTTCTAGTTTAGTTTGTATATTTATTTGATTGTACTATTCTTTTATCCGGATCAGATACTTATTCGGACCCTCTGCGCGAGGGCATACTTGTAATAAGGGTGCGTGAGTGTGATGTATGTCTTCCAACCCCCATTTCTTTCTCCCTTTTATTTACCTGCTTTGGATGGTTAGATATAGGGCATATTTCAATTAGCATACAGTATGACAGCATGTTTGCATCATTCATCTGTATTGCATGCATCGGGCTCGGCGCATCATACAAACAACATCTGTATTTCAATTCCAAATTGAGTACTTGATAGCTGTTGCATCTCATATGCCATATTTAGAATAGCCGAGCCTGCTATAGTTGCATTTTTGCATGTGTTGCATTAGGCATTTCAGTATACTTAGGATCATGCATGATTTCTAATCAGCTTTTGTTTTAGCTTGGAGTACTCGGTAAGTTCTTATGCTTTAGCATCCTTGCATGCGTGTGAGTGTTGCCATGATAGCATGCTTGCCATGAGGCTATTTGCTTATCTGATATAACTGCCTTGAATGCCTGTGGGTGGAGGTTGAGTTATCTGAATTGGAATAATTCATCAACTGTTTGTTTTAAGCCCACTAGATAGTGGCAACATCATTGTTTTCCAAGCCCACCTAAGGGTGGCAAATCCGCATTTTAGCCTACCTGCGGGTAGCACCATCAAACCATTTTCAAATAAACAAACATGAAATGTTTTGTTCCAATTCAGACGGCCCAGTCTATACTTGTTTGCTGCGAGCATCACATAGTAATCTAGGCTAATAACCGGAATAAGAGCATACAAAGTTTTCAAAAACAGATATCACGGTTAGTAGAGGCCGGTCTTTGACTGGGCGAGAGGGGGTGCTCACGATGTGACCTTCCCTAATCGTACCCAAGTTCCCGAGCCAACTTTGGTGATGACGGACACGTGGCCTTTTGGCACCGAGTCAGGGTTTCCTAAATTTCCCATTTTTAAAATATTTAGGTGGCGACTCTGTTATCTGGCAAAGCAGTCCATGTTTGGCACTTCTTTCAAAAAAATCTGTTTTTCTTCAAAACGATTTGCCGGATTTGGACTCTTTGGTTCAAGATTTGGAACCGCAACAAAATCGAGTCCGAACTGTATCGAGGTCCCTCGCGGGCGTTGTTACACCCGGTTACATAAAATGGTCTTTCGGACCCACACACGTTTAGCCCTTGGCTTACAAAAATTCACAACAAAAATGAGAGCAATCTACTCTTCACCAAAACATATCTGCGCCCTTAATTTGGTGGGACCACCACATCTTTACCTGCACCAAAATCCCATAGGGGTGAGGATGAAGCACAGTAGAGAATTCTTACAAAGTATATACAGTTATGCAGATTCTCAATGAGTAAATGCAAATGTCAATGCCATGCCATTTTAAAGAAATCCCATTCTTATGCTCTTCTTGAAGATCGCCATTTTCCAATAAAAGTTTACAATCTCAACAATTTCTGAAACTTCCCAATTTTAATCAATAGGGGCGGTAAATACGACTCTGGTAATCCCTAAGTTGGTGTCTGCAAGTAGGCTCAACAAGCACTACCAATAACCTCACTTTACCGGTTGCTAACCGAAAAGGAAGTGGTACCTCCTCCGCGCGTGTTTTCGGTCTTTCACCCTGGACACTCAGGCCAACTTATCAATCTCATCTACACCTCCTAACCGGACTTACCAACGTATTTACCCCTTAAACATTTCCATTGTTCTCATTACAATATATATATATTCCTTTTATGAAATAAATGTTTTCCAAAATAAATTCACAATGCAAATTAATTTATTAAATGAGTATGCGATGCAAAAGGGTTCTCCATGCCTCATAGAATTTCTTTATTTTCATGTATCTCTATAATAGTGTCAAATAATCACATTTCCCATTTCCACTCTCTAATGTTATTTTGCAAAACAACCATATGCTCAACATTACCAATAACACATAACAATAATTTTCATCACACACAATCCTTAGCATTTTAGTCTCTTCAAGACTATATACAATTATCCGAATATCAAATTCCCAAGATTTTCAATTCCATAATCCTTAGTACTCAACAATTTGTCATTTTTACCACTAAACATGTTCATGTATTCAACAATAGTCTTCCATAAATTCCCAATCCTCAAATATCAAGAAAGTTATCCTCTTTGCAAAACATATTATAAAATCTACCTTCATTCACTCATTTAACACAAAACAAGGAAGGAAAACCCATAGGTTTCTCCACATTTTCCAAAATCCCCAAATTTCTAGGGTTTTCATCAAGCAACCAAACATTTTCCCATTTCATGGTGTAACCTAACCAAAATCATATTTTCTTGAGTTTTATAAAAAGAACATCCTCATGAATAGAAAAAGAGTAAGATCAAAACCCATTTCTTTAAAACTTTCTCTATATTTGGAGCAAAATTAAAATCAACACAATAACTTCAAGAAAACTTTCGAATCATCATTAATATAGCAAAACATGTATATATAACTCAAGAAATCCCTACCTCAAGCTTGATGAAGAATGGAGGATGAAACCCTAGAAAATCAATGTGCCCAAACTCAATCTCCACCGTACAAATGAGATTCTTGTGTTGTTCTCCAAGGTTTGTGGAAGAAGATGGATCAAAGCTCCATGGATTTCAAGAGATCACGGTTTTTGGGTGGTTTGGTGAAGGTTTTTAGAGAGAAGATGGAGTAAAATGATGCTTTAGAGTGAGAGAGAGGAGCCCCAAATGAAATGTAACTCGACCAAAATGATTAAAAAAAAAAAAAAAAAACAGAAATTCGGACCCAGGTCTACTGCACGTGCGGCAAGTTGGTGATGTTTTCGAATGAAACATGACGAATAACTTAGACTTGCCATATGGTAGAGTTGAACTCAACTTGCCTATGGTAGAGTTAAACTAAGTTGGCGATGTTTTCGAATAAAACATGATGAATAACTTAAACTTACCATATGGTAGAGTTGAACTCAATTTGCCTATGGTAGAGTTGAACTAAGTTGGCGATATTTCTGAATGAAACATGATGAATAACTTAGACTTGCCATAATGGCAAAGTTGAAGTAAGTTTGATCTAGTCAGATTAACAGAGACATAGAGGTAAAAAAACATCGGCTAAGATTTGTTTGAATCAGACTTCAGCAAAATTGAAGATGCATGCCTAATGTGAACATAAGTGATAGTTAGGTTCACATTAGGGGGCAGGAAGCAGGAATAAGGAATAGGCTTGACACTTGTTGAAATTTTTGAAAAAATTTACAAGTTGGAGTCAGCCGAAGTATCCAGATGAGGGGACACTCGAGTTATTGGTTACCCAAGATCACCAACCAGGTCGTCAAACTTGGAAATGTTGGAAGGGTGAAGTCTTGATAAAAGACAGTATATACAAGTAAAGAAGCAATACTTGTTGAATGTTATTTAAAGAATTTTTATAAAGTGCATGTTGGCCGAGATCACAATAAAATGTGAACTCCAAGGTAAGTTGGTCCGAGATGACCAACTAAGGGTGTACCAGAGATGAAGTGGATCCGAGGTAGTACATATCAGATGTGTTCTAACCTGAAATGATTACACAGTTAAAGTATACTCGGGAGAAGTACCAAAATATTCTAAGTATGGAATTATACAAAACGGTAAAGACAGAGACAAACATTCAACACTTAGTCAAAAAGAGGACTTACATTTAAAAAGACAAATTGTTCAGATACAAAAGAAGGCACCTCGGCCCGAAGCACAACAAGATGGCAAGATGGAATCTGATTCCACCCTCGATGATAGATACTACAGGGAAGGGCATATATGTTTCTCCAAGAAATATGAAATCCTCCTCTCCAGCCAACCTTAGATAAACGTCGACTGGAATGGAGAATTCCTGATGGAAGTATTCTAGTTTGTTGGAGGAGTCTACCCTCCATTTGAACAGCCCCATAACCTTAGCTAGGGAGATTTTAGCAAGGAAGGTTGGACTGTGTGGGTTAAAGACCTTGGTGAAACCCCAAGGACTGCTGGGTTATCAGTTTCAAGGTTCTGAGGAAGGTTTGGGAGCAAAATTTGTTTCAGTTTTCCTAAGTGTGGATTCTAGCAAATCCCAAGCCTAAGTCTATGCAAATGTACAAGATTCAAATGCAGTAATCTCCTAACAAGCAAGAACAGACAGAAGAAACAGGTCTCAAAAATATGAAATAGTGATCAAAGATTCAAGAATACGAGAAAAATAGAGCATTGATAGATTTAGGGTATGAACAAAATTGATAGAATTCGGTGACAGTATGCCAGAAGATATGTGTCAAATACAGAAAATGTGAAGATGGGCTCAAGAACATGAATGACAAAATATGAGTCAAAGCAAACAAAGGCGTGTAGAACAATGGGATTCGAATATGAAGACAAGATGGCAATGTAGATGTAAATACAAATACCGTATGTGATGTGTAATAATCCGCAGAAGGAATATATTTGAAAACAATGGAAAACTGAAGTTAAAATAAAAGAAACCAATGACTTACAAAGCAGGGTTGAGGAAGTAAATGCCGGAATGGGATTCTCTGGAGTCAGACAACGCTCTGATCAAAACAGAACTGCTGAGTGCACGCTGGAAGTGGTGACCAGAGTTGTAGTAGGAAAAACTTAGAAGGAATGGCAATGGAGACTTCTAGAGAGAGAGTGAGAGAAGTTTTTTCTAAAAATGAAAAGGTGACAAAACATTATGTAACTGCCATGGACAACGTGCCTGTTAGGCAGCGTGGATAGCTTTGAGATGATAAAGTGACGCATGACTAATACGAACCAACGAGGTGATGACATGATGATCTAGGTTGAGATGTTGATCTTGGTTGAGATGTTGATCTTGGTTGAGATGATAATCTTGGTTAAGATGTTGATCTCAGTTGAGATGTTAAATTTAGATGGGACAGAACTTGTTTGTTCTTGGTTCCTGATGAGTTGATACTAGGGTCTTGATGTTCTTGAACTAGTGAATCATGATCTCTGCTAGTAATGTAATCTTTGTCAATGTTGGACCTGGATGAAATAGAACATAATGGTTCTTGATTCTTGGTTCTTGATGAGTGGACATTTGAGTCCTTGTTTTGATACACCGGCAAGTCATGATCTCGATCGAAAGAGTATCTCTAGCATGTTGGAAGATGAAACGATGTAGGTTCTATCACCTTAGGTTCCCGAGGTAATAGAACCTAGGGGTAGTTGTAGGGAAGTATTTTATGATGGCGCCACGTGGCTAAGGTGATGCTGAGGTGTCAGCCGAGGTGCCACGTGGGCAGATCATGTTTGCCAAGATGTTTAGGGCACTGCTAAGGTATTCTGCGGGGATACCAGAATTCGAGATATTTGGATAGAGGACTAGAGTCCTAGATGACATCAAGTTGCCTATTTGGATAGAGATGGGACTCTTGAGGGAGTTCATCTTAATCTGAATAATGTGAGTTGTGATAGATGTTATCCTTGTAAAGGATAAAGTCCCATGAAGTAAGACTTCTAGGAGAAGTTGGATACTAATCATTATAAAAGTAAGGCACCCTCGTGGGTCTAAGGTATGTTTTTATTTGTGATGCTTTGACTTGTGCATTAAGTATTGTTTTGATATCTGTGAGAGATAAGATTTACTGACTTGATCATCGGAGTGCCTTCGGGTGGACAAACCACCGCGAGAATTCTTATCTTCTTGTTACAGGTTGTTGGGCTTAATCTATTCTACCGGTGCTCTCCAACTGAGTTCCCCCTTTGGTTATATGGTCGGAAATCAACACTCACACTTAGGAAAATTTGTCAACCCCTTTTTGATAGATTGAAAGATAATACTCCTCCCTTGTCTCCTAGTCATACTGCTATTGTGCAACAAGTCAAAAAATATGTCAAAACTTTGCCTTGTCCTGATATTCCTACCGAAAATTCATTCAAAATTATTCAAATTGATGCCTCTGATGTTGGTTATGGTGGCATTTTCCTTTAGAAGGTCACTCCTAAGTCACCTGAACAAATTGTTTGTTTTCATTCTGGTATTTGGAACAAAGCACAAAAAAATTATAGTACTATTAAAAAAGAAATTTTATCAATTGTATTATGTATTAGTAAATTTCAAGATGATATTTTTAATCAATTTTTTTTTATTACGTGTTGATTATAAAAGTGCTAAATATGTTTTAGAAAAAGATGTTCAAAATATTGCTAGTAAACATATTTTTGCCCCTTGGCAATCTATTTTAAGTATTTTTTATTTTGATATTGAGTACATTCCTGGTAGTCAAAATTCTATCACTGATTTCCTTACCCGAGAATTTTTAAAAGGGGGATAGTGCATCATCATGTCTACTCCTTATTATTCTACACACAAGTTAGCAATCACCTGATATTGCAAATTGATTCGTTGTTGCTCCTTCAAAATAACCTATTTAAAAATGATTGACCAAGATCCTTATTTATAATTCCAGCAAATTTGCAGTCAATGCAATTTGATTTCCCATTACACTAATCTTCTCAATTTCCATAATGATAAGTTAGATCTCCTCAGTGGATGCTAATCAACTTCTGTTTGTTCAACTACAGATGTCAAACCAGAAGCCTCCTTCTAAACTTGACATTGTTCCAACTAGTTAACCTATTGTTGCTCCTCCAATTAATCTAGTCAACAGATACCAAATTCTTGACTAGATTAGTTATCGCTGTCTTGCTTCCACCCTATTTGGTATTAATAAAAATATTATAGAGGTGAGAAGTGAAACCAAGTGTCCAGTATCCCTAGAAAACAGGTTGGTAATAAACTAACTCAAATACACTCTTAAACACAATAAAACATAAATATCACAAGTGAAACTCGAGTTTAAATTTATTTATTTTTTGTCGAAATGAGTTTAATTGATATACATAATTTAAAAATAATTACATAATTCAATTGACAATCTCACGCACACAAATATATGATTGCAATAACATGATTTGCGGTGATGATGATGATACGATGGGACATGGGATCAATGTCGTCTATAACATCCGTCTCCTTAATTACATGCTAGATTATGAAATTGTCTTAATTATGTGTTTTATGTTCACTTATGTGCCATGTGTTATTGTCTTGTGGTTATATGAATAGATTATATAAATAGATGTGTAGAGAATAGAAAATATACTTGTCTGAATCAGTAAACCACAAGATTGAAATTAAATATTTGAAATAGGCAATTAGAGTCTGATTCACAATAGTATGGTTAAATTCAGTGTGTTTGGAAGTAGTATGAGATGAGAAGGGAAATAATTAAGTGACTTTGATTTAGTAATCTAAACGTAGGATTAATAAGAGTTTATTAGTGTCTAAGTTCTTCATTAGCTCAAGTCAACAAATAAGAGGGGAAATATAGAGATAGATATTTTGTAAAGAGAGAGACTTCAGAGAATTCTAGAGCCAAGGGAGAGAGAGAGAGAGAGAACACCAGGGTTCAAGAAGAAGAAAAGGGGAATTGAGCAATCTTCACCAAAATATCAAGTAAGGTAAGAAATTTTCCTTCAATCTCATGAATTAAGGTTGTCTTTATCATGGAATAAGTTGAATCAAGAAGTAGAGTAGTGTTAATTGTTGTTAAGAACCCTAAAGAAGAAGATTGTAGGAAATAGCTTTAAATTTGAGCACACATAGCATCATTTTTGTTGTTCCATGTGAGATTATGCATGATTCCTCAAATTTGAGGAGAAATTTCATTGATTGTAGCTTTGGCAACCACTATTTGCATAGAGTATGATTTTATATTCAAAGTTCATGATTTTGAGTTTTTGTATACAAGTATTGAGTTTTGATTTGAAGCTATAGCCTTTAATTGAGTTGAGAAAGTTCGAATCAACATGTTTTTGAAGAGTTTTGAGCCTTATTTTGTATCTAATGAGGTTGGTTTTGTAAAGGGGGAAGTTCCATGTTTCAGCAAATTTTTGGACTAGGTTTCAACTCAGGCCGCTCGAGTGGCCTAGGCCACCGCATGAGCGGCCAACCTTGCCCTGTTCTAACTTGCATTCTCCTCGCACGAGCGGCCAAGACCTTCACAAGAGCGGCCAGGCCACTGCATATGTGGCCAACAGAGTAGGTTCAGTTTGATTTTCCTTTTATTTTCCTGACTTTCGGACCTCCATTTGCATGGTTTTCAAGTGTTTTTCATGTGCATTTGCATGTCATAAACATGATGGAAAGTAAGGAACCAAAAAAAAAACAGTTTAGGGATTAGATAACGAATAGACCGAGTAGATTACATATCAAGTGCATGGATGGACTGTATTTTGAACTGTTGTACCTGAATGTGTTTATGTAAGTTAGACGCTGCGTCCTAGCCACGTGTTTCGCGGAGCCAATTATGAGTAACAATGTTGTAATGCTACTGTTACAGAGATCTCTGTCAGATCCAATTCTTGGATCTTCTGTTTACTATATTGATGGCCATCAAATGACTGTTCGGTCTTTAAGACCTATTGTACTATCTACTATTGGATGTACCACGTATGATTGATATGATTTTATTACCTGTATGAGATACTACTTTGTAAATTGATTCACTACTGAACTGACTGTTTTAAGTGACTGAAAGGACATCATTCATAACCTCTTTACACAATTGTTATTTACTGGGTTCTAGCTCATTGTTTTATATATATATGTAGGTGACCAAGTTCAGGACTGGACCTAATAGCGTTAACCTACCGTCTATTTTGTGAAGCCAACTGTAGTGCCTTATCTCGAGGTTCCTCCTAGTCTAGCTCTACGATTTTTTGAGTGGTGTGGAGTTCACCATTTTGACATTGTGATCATGTTATGGTTTGGCTTAAGATCTTTTGTTTTAATTGAGTTTGTTAGTGGGATTTAGTTCCCTAAGCTATGTAAATGTTTTGTACATAAGTATTTTATGGACTTAAGTGTTTACATATATATATATATATATCAAGTTGTTTGTTCATTTAAGTTTTCACAGCTCATTGGACGTACTATTTTCTTATTCATAGGCTTTTGCCGGCCCCTATTATTGTATTACTGTTATTACTGTTAAGTAGGCTTTTGGTAATCACAGATTACTAGCCGATTACGACTCCAATCCCATGGAGCGGGAGTTGGGGTCGTGACATCGTCACTTCTTGTACCATCTTTTGTTTTATTTTTTTTATTATTATTGATTTTGATGATAAAAAGTGAGACAAATGATCCGTTCCCATAAGCATTATTATTTTGGTTCATTTATATAAAATTATGTTACAACCACTTTGAGCTTCTTACAAATTAAATGTTGATGACAATTAGAAGCTGTTATTATTCAACAAAAATTAAATCTATAGAAAAGAATATATTGTGTACAGAATAACAACAATATCGCTAAATAGAAAGTTCATAAAACTTTACAACTTTTTTAACAGTTTTAGAGAAATTCTATTTCCACACACTTAATTAGCTCAAGGCACATCTTTTCTCAATACACACACCTATTAATTTGATTATCAATTAATTTTCTCAATCTACATACTTAAAGTTACAATTACACCCTTTACTTATAACCATTACACACACACAAACACACACACATTGTCATCTCCTATATATCCGTTAATGGAACATTGTCACACACTGAAAGAATTTCTCAACCCTAGCTTCGAGGGAGTGAAGACTGACTGACTGACAAAGAGAATCTCTCCAGTAAAATCTCCAAGAAATCAACTTCACAAAAAGCGAAACCATAAATCCACCATTATTAGAAATTCAACACAAAATTCTTCATCAGCAATGCAAAGTTATCCCAATTTTACCACTTCGATGAGTATGTCGGGGGTCGAGCTACCCGGTCAACTCGCGGGGGTCCAGGGGGTAGCGTTCCTAAAACAAAAATGCAAAATTCATTCAAAATTGCCTGTCCGTTCGAGCAAGAGAACAAGCCGTACGTGCGGATTTCAGGGGAGAACACAGCTTGCACACTGCTAAAAAGGCAGGTACGGGAGTGAGGTGTGATGGGTTGGTGAGATCTGAAATTTTTTCCCTTTTCTTCTATCTTTTGGCTAAAGTTGAATCACTTTTGTATATCTTTCTCTCTTTAAAAACATTTTCTATCCCTTATCTCTACATTTCCTACCAAAAACCTTGCAAGATCTTTGGTTTCTTCAAATACTTTTGGATTTGGACCTAAGTTCTTTATCAAAGTTGGTTAGCTCCTCGAGGGCTTCGTTGTGTGCGGTGAAGATCGAGTTTGAACACCGTTGATTTTGGGGGTTTCATCTCATTTCTTCTTCAAAACTTGAGATAAGGATTTTCTTAGAGTTATATATATATATATATATTTGCAAGATCTAGATGATTTTCGAAGTCATCTTTCGATAGTTTTGAAAATTGATTATTAATTCAAAAAGTTGAGCGATTTTGAAAGTGGGTTTCTCTTTTGTTCTTTTAAAATGATCTTATGGGTTTTGATCTTCGTTGATTGAAGAAAAGATGATTTTAGAAAGTTTTCTTTCAAAAGATTTGAGTTGTATAGTTTTGGTGAGAAAACCTAGAATTTGGAAAAAAAATTTATGAGACCAAAAATCTATGAATGATGTTGTTATATTTATTTTGTGTGTCAAAATAAATGGATGTTTGGAAAATTTCTTATTTATATTTATATAAATGATGAATTTCAGGGAATATGAGAATTATTGTTCATTTTGGAAATTATTGTTCAAAACGTTGAAATAGTCTTGAAATGACTAATTGTTTAGGACACCTGAGAAGAGGGAATTGTGTTATTCCTTGGATAATGAATTGGAATAACAGTATTTATATTCATCCTATGAAATTGGCATATCAATTCATTTGATTACATTAAACTTTGAAAATTGATTTGAAAACTTGCATTAAGAAAAGAATGTTGAGAAACAAGTTTTCATGGAATGATTTTGGGGTAAATACGTTGGTAAGTCTTGATAAGTGGTGTAGATGATATTGAATAAATTGGCCTAAGAGTCCGGGGTGAAAGACCGAAAACCCGCGTGGATAGGTGTTGAGCCTTCCGGTTAATACCGGTAAAAATGACAATTTGGTAGTATTCGTATAGTCTACTTGCAGACACTGACCTAGGGATTACCAGAGTTATATTTACCGCCCCTTGAATTAAATTGTTAAGTTTTGAACAATGGACATTTCATGGCATCATTGAGCATGATGGTTTTCAAAAGATGAAGATATGATTTATTTGTAAAAAGACATAGCATGGCATGTGCATTCACCTCTTGAGACTTGTATAAAATGTATATACTTTGTTAAGGATTTCCTACTGGGCTTCGTGCTCACCCTACGGGATTTTTGTGCAGGAAAAAATGTGGTGATTCCGCCTAACTAAAGGCGAGGAAATATGTGTTGAGAGTACAAGGCTCTCATTTTGCTGTAACTTTGTTTGTAAGCCAAAGGCTGTATTTGTGTGAGTTTGAATAACCATTTTGTATAATCAGGCCTAAGCCTTGGAAACTTGTAAACCCTTGGAGGTATCTATTTGTTTATGTTATTTTGATTTGAAGTGAATGTATTATCGCCTGAAGACTATTTGTATTATGTAATGCAAGTGTGAGGATTTATTTTCAGTTTTACTTTGAAGAACCATGGTTATCGTATTATCATTTGGATATAAAAATTAGGGCGTTACAAGTTTTAGAGAAATTCTATTTCCACACACTTAATTAGCTCAATGCACATCTTTTCTCAATACACACACCTATTAATTTGATTATCAATTAATTTTTTCAATCCACATACTTAAAGTTACAATTACACCCTTCACTTGTAACCATTATACACACACAGACGCACACACATTGTCATCTATTATATATCACAACACAACATTTACCGCTAATGGAACATTGTCACACACTAAAAGAATTTCTCAACCCTAGCTTCAAGAGGGTGAAGACTGACTGACAAAAAGAATCTCTCCAGTAGAATCTCCAAGAAATCAACTTCACAAAAAGTGAAACCATAAACCCACCATTATTACAAAATTCTTTATCAGCAATGCAAAATTATCTCAAAATATAACCATTATTCATTCAACAGACCATTATTAGAAGAAGCTACCAAAATAAAGTACGAGGTTTTCTCTGGTCAACAAAACACAATGCAATCACAAAAATCCTTCTTTTTCTTCTTCTTCTTTTTTTTTTCTCCTCAATTTAATAAAATATTTGGAATGATTTTTGTAATTTCACAGGAAAACTAAAAATCATCTCAACATTTTGAGATAAATAGATGAGAATTATTCACAAATTATAGAATTTAGCAACTTTGACCACAGTTTTTTATCCGATTCCCCAAAGAACTGAGACCCCAAAAATCGACTCCAACAGCCAAATTTCTCAGGAAACAAACAATTGAACACCTCACAAGGCAGGCTGTTCCAATTCCACTAAACAAACAATCAAAACCCTAATTCCGTACCAGAAACCCCAAATTTCCACAGATAGTATTTGTGTGTAGGATTAGGAATGAGATGGAAGGATTACTTACAGAGTCAAATCGAAACAATAGATCAAAGTGTAATGTCAGCGATCATTGGTCCTACAGAGCTGAAATTAATAAAAATATTCGGCACTTGTCTACCGAAATAAGCTAAAAAATTTGGTTTTTAGCTATCGAAAAGAAGAAGAAAAAAATTTAGAATTTTATTATCGAATTAATATGTTATTTTCGTAGTTCAAGTATTGAAAAAATAATAATATTTCGGCACTTGATTTCCGAATATAATGAAGAAATTCAACACTGGATATCTGATTGAAAATCGCAAAAAAAAAAAATTTAATACTGCACAAAAAAATTAACATTTTCATCACTGATTTTGCTATCAGCAAATATATTTTTGCTTGAGTTTGAACTTCCATTGGTTTACAATAAAGCAATATGGAGTGTGCAACAAGTAAAGTGAAAATAATGAAAAAACTAAAGTTTAATTTTTTTTTTAACTCAAAATGTGTACATTGAGATTTTTTTGTTTTTAAAATATGTGTGCAGAGAATTTTTTCATATAATATTATGGGTATTACTGGATATCTATTATGATCATTTTTATTTCGAATATAATTATCATTAAATTAATATTTCATTAAATATGTAGCTTGAACTAAAATAAAAATTTTCACAATTTTTGAACTCATTTTTGTATTACCAAGAAATATTACAATTTTGTACAACAATGCTAGAGGGTCACAATTTTTGTGGTCATAATGGCTCAAAACTGTCAAAACGACGTCGTTTTGACAATTTTAAACTATTGTGACCACAAGAATTGTGACCCTCAAACATTTTCCTTTTGTACAAGAGCAACACGCAATACAAGGGGCACTGAACTTCCTTTTTATAATTTTATTTCCCGTATTTCAACATGATTTGATCATAGCAATTATTGCAATATATAAATTATGCAAAGAAAAGTGTACATGCGCATAACATCACTAAAAAAAATTTAAAAATAAAGGGTTGTTGACGTAACTGATGACGCTTGTTAACATGATATTTGACCATTTTCATTATTTCTAAATTTGTACGGTAATTCGACGGAGTTTTTGAAAATGATTGATACTGTGTAAATTTGAATAATGTCGCAACCACGTTTTTTCACAATAGATTTTTTTATTTTTTTTCATATAGGAAAAGGAACAGGAAACTTCCCAAAAGAGGAGAAATACATGTGTTTGGTTTAACTTTGATAGTGAAGTTTTGAAAAAAAAAAAAATTTAAAATTGTTTGGTTTGAGATTTTTTTTAAAAAAATTTTAAAATCATTTTTTTTCTCTTACACATCAATCAATCACTTTTTCTTTCTCGTCTCTCATTCTCAATCACTTTTTTCTCACATATATCTACTCAATTATAATAAAATATCAAATCATTCAAACTCTCAAATTTCAAAATTACCTTCAAAATGGTGTTTTAAAAAGTTGGTAAAAAATTGATTTTTTAATTTTTTTAACTAAAAAAACTAACTTTTTGGATAGTGACTTGGGTAAAAAAATTAGCTTTTTTTGCTAAAAAAACTAAAAGCTAGCTTGCCAACAAGTAAAAATATAAAACTAAACAAACTAAATTTTTTTTTAAACTCTCTCCCCAAAACTTATTTTAAAAATCATACTCTCAAAATCAAACAAAACATTTGTGCCAGGCCACCAACTCAAATTCACCCAAAATTTTTTTTTTTTTTTATTCACCCAAAAAAAAAAAAAAGCTACCAACTCAAGGTTGGTGGCAGCAGGCCAGCAGCCATGTCCAAGAATTTCTGTAGTTGACAAAAAGGAAAAGATTGTAGATTGAACTTTCTTGTCTAACTTTTTATCTTGGATTCATTCGATTAATTGGTGTTAAAGAATTATTTTCAATTCGATATTTTAATTGGAATGTGTTGTATTTTACGGACCAAACCATAAGTTTTATCCCAATAATTTGAATTATTCATCTTATAAGATTATTTGAACAAATCATTCATGCAAAAATTAGATTGATTAGACAATCATGACTAAGGCCTCGTTTAGGAACAGGTTATTTTAGTAACTTTTTGACTTTTTACGAAAAGATGTGTAGAAAAGTAGAGAGGTGATGTGACTAGTTTTAGTTGACTTTTTGGCTTTTTGGCTAAAATAGCCAGTCCCCAAACGAGGCCTAAATGATCATATCATATTTGTCTTTTAAAAAAATGAATGACATATTGATAATAAATCAATTTGATTTTTTATATGAAAAATCTATTCAGAAAGTCCTGTCAAATAAATTATTTGAATCATTGAGGTACATAGATATATTTTATTATTTATATGCTTAACACATACATATATTTTAATTATCGGCTAAACAATAATATTTGAATACAAAATCTATACTTTTGCTAAATTATTAATGTGAAATTTTATACTATTAGGTTTGATGCTACTTCTACTACTTTGTCAAATATGAAGCTAGTTGCTAGTTATAATAAAAATCATATAATACAAAGACAATACATCAAGTAAGATGTAATAAAAAATACAAAAATAAAAAATCAAGTAAGGTACAATTTTGACCATTATAGTACAAATTTGGCGATATTATATACTATTATGTGATAGTCTACGAAACTAGAAAATCGGTGGCATTAAGAATGCAATAACTTCGTTTGACGAATTATTTTTGAAAATAATTATTTTCAATTTTTTTGAAAACATTATTTCTTGAAAAAATTAAAAGTTGTTTTTAAAATATTTTTTTACAAAAGTAAGAAGAATATGGAAAGAATGGAGTGTTAGAACATTTTATTGTTTTGTTTCTAAAAATATAAAATAATGAAAACACAGTCAAAAAGTATTGTTCATGTTTTTACAAGTTTTGCTCATTGTCTATGGTTATGATCTATTATTTTTATCAAAAAGCATACATTCATAGAATATAAATAATAATATAGGCTCAATCCCTTATTTCTATTATGTGCACCAATTCAATGCACGTAATAAAATTATATTTTTATTGATGTTATTTTTTAAAAGAAGCTTGCGATTTAACTTTTTAGCAATGACCAATCTAGTCAAGCTTTCCAGATAACAGGTTTTTTAAGTTGATAAGTTGGACAAAGAGTTGTTGTATAAAAGTCCATTTATAATTAATGTCATTGTTTATCTGCAAATCATTTTTTATATATCAATTTATTTTATCAGTTAATCAGCACACTGCTACATCATGCATGTAGATTCATTGCTCCAAATTGTTGGATTGGAAAATTTTACGCAGACATTTATTACGGAATCTAAAAAAATCGACAAATTTTGTAACACAATTTTTTCACTTATTTTAAAATACCCTTCCCATCAATTTCAAACCACAGGATGCCAATCCATTTTACTTCATCTAAAAACCTAACTATTACAGTAACTATTTTATAACAATTCTCTATTTAAAAAAATATTGAAACATTTTAAACAGTTTGTATGGATAAATACATAAAATAAAGAGTAATATTCGAACACTATAAAATAGTGATTAGATAAAATAACAGGGATACTTATATATATATATATATATTAACTAATGAAAAGTGAAGATAGTGTAGTTGCTCCAACTTAGGAAAAGTAAAAATGACTTTAAATAATTAATAGTTCAAACGGAAGGTTTGAGCATTTCATTACATAAGTTTAGATAGAAGTTTCAAGAGGCGCCTACCCCACTACATTGGTTGTTTTATGGGGTTCCTTGACTAAACTCACAAACAATGATTATCGGTTGGTAATAACTTTTAAAAAAAAAATGGTAATTATGCTGCTGTTGGTAAAAAAATCATATTAAGCCTTGTTCGGTAGAGACTTAACAACAATTTTAACTAAATAATTAAATAAAAAATCAAATGAACATTTAAAAGTTTTAATGTCTTGAAAATATAAGGATTTCTTTAGAACAATTAACAATCGAAAAAGTGAAGTAAACACAGAAAAAACTTATATTGAAATATGTTAGAACAATCTTCTATGTACAATAAATAAATTGAAACCAAATCAAAAAAAAGTAAAATAAATAACTTACAGGATTTATTTTACTGAGCCGAATGAATAATTAAAAGATCAAGTCGAGTTTGTGACACTCTATCCTTAAGACAGATTTGTCCCGCTACGGTACTTACGGGCAAATGGCGTCTATCTCCTAGGATACAATGATCTTCACAAATTGTAGTAGCACTCCAAACAATTTATTCGACGAACAAAATCTATGTTCTATACTCTCATTTTTTTTTTCCTAAAATTATATGAAGAATATATATGCCATTGAGCAAAATCGGGACAACAAAATGAAATTTTCAGATTGTTTTCGGTGCAAAAAACTACTGGACCAGCCTTCTATTTATAGGCAAAACAAACAGACCCGAACATGTTCAAAATAGAAGTGAACAGGTGTAATTTTGAATTGAACAGATACTGTTTGAATTGGAACAGATTTGGTGGCAGATTCAAATAGATAACTGCTGCTAGGTTAAATCTGTAGCTGCTGGGCAGTTTCTTAGCAGTTTTAAAACTATAAAGCAGTTTGAATCTGTTAGGAATTTCAGACTGAAGGTGGTAAAAATTGAATAGAAAATTAATTTCAATTTTGGCACAAAATTGGAATTTAATTTCATTAAAAATTCAAATAAATTTTGTCCAAAAAATTAATATTAGAACCGACCTGACCCATAACCCACACTCGGCAAGGGCTCGGCTTGGCCGGACGGACGGACCGTCTTCACCGTGTGACTTGCCATGCGACAAGGAACACGTCACCTCTTCGGACCCACCTCAAAAGATGTGCCGACCCTATTCAATTTTGGGCTCAAAGTTGGCTCAAAATAAGCCTATAAAAAATCAATTTTCCAACAATCTCCCACATGAATGGAATTTGACGGAGAGAAAATGCAACAACATGATCTAATTACAGAGAATACAAAAATTGAAAATATTCTGCAAAGGATAGGTAGCTTTTGGCTTTAAACCTTCCCTTGTGAGACACTATTAGATTTACTAGCTAACCAGTGAACATGATGTCTTGAACTGTTCAGCCATTTGTGTAAACTAAGACAATAGAACTCATACAGTATATTTACCAGACACAATTTAGTTATCACTATTGTGTTCATTTTGACCCTGAACAACCTGGTCTTTCATGAGTGCTCTAGAGAATTGTAACCCTTTACAAATCTCATAAAACCGGCCCAGTTCACACTCACATAGATGATTGGCATGAAGAATATCCTGCCATACTCCACTAGGTATACCTAGATATAAGAATCATTAAAATTTTACTTAACCTGAAACGCTACAAACATCACTATTTCATCATAGAAATGAGTAGGAGTTTGACTCATCAGTGATCCTTCTGAGTCATACATAACTCGGTAGTCCCTTTGAATCTAGATCTTAGGATCTCCAGTCAACTAGGTTTTGTTGCTGTTGTGGTAACTCTTATTTAATAGGCTTAAGTCCTATTCCCCTCGATGAATTCTCAATTAACTCTCTTGCTAACTCTTTGGTTAGTGGATCCGTTATGTTGACTTTAGACTTCACATATTCAATGGAAATAATTCCATTAGAGAGTAGTTGTCTTATGGTGTTATATCGACGACGAATGTGTCGTGACTTACCGTTATACATATGACTCCGTGCTCTACCTATTGCTGATTGACTATCACAATGTATGCATATAGCAGGCATCGGTTTTGGCCACATTGGAATATCTTCAAGAAAGTGGCGAAGCCATTCTGCCTCTTCCCCAGCTTTATTTAAAGTTATGAATTCTGATTCCATAGTAGACCTAGCAATGCAAGTTTGTTTGGAAGATTTCCAAGATACAGTCGCCCCACCAAGAGTAAAGACATATCCACTAGTGGACTTTGAGTCTCTAGTATCCGATATCCAGTTTGCATCATAGTATCTTCAAATACTGCTGGATATCTAGTATAATTAAGTCCAATGTTACGGGTAAATCAGAGATATCTTAGAACCCTTATAATTGCTTTCCAGTGTTCTACTCCCAGATTACTCGTATACCTACTTAATTTACTTAGTGCATAAGTGATATCTGGGCGAGTGTAGTTCATCAAGTACATTAAGTTTCCAATAATTTGAACATACTCTAATTGAAAAATACTTTCTTGTACATTCTTAGAACGAAACAAATTAACATTCACAGGTGTTCTAGTAAAATGATCATCATCTTTGCTAAATTTGTAAAGTATTTTCGCAATGTAATGTGATTGTGACAAAGCATTACCTTCTGATATTTTGGTAATTTTCATATCAAGAATTACATCAGCAATGTCTATGTCTTTCATGTCAAAATGTTTATTCAACATTTTCTTGGTAGTTTTAATCATATCATTATTACTACCTATGACGAGCATATCATCCATATAAAGACATATTATAACATAACATTTGTCTGTGTTTTTAATATAAACACATTTGCCACATTCATTAATTTTGAATCCATTAGACATCATTGCTTTGTCAAATTTCTCATGTCATTACTTTGGCGATTGTTTTAAACCATATAATGATTTAACTAATCTACACACTTTCTTTTCTTTTCCTAGAACAGAAAATCCTTCTAGTTGTTCCATGTAAATTTCTTCATCTAACTCACTATTTAAGAAAACAGTTTTCACATCCATTTGATGAATTTCTAGATTGTACAACAATATAATAGCAATTAGCATTCTAATGGATGTTATTCTAGTAACTGGTGAGTATGTGTCAAAGTAATTAAGACCTTCTTTTTGTCTAAAACCTTTGACCACAAGTTTTGCCTTGTATTTGTTAATTGATTCATCCGCTTTCATTTTTCTTTTGAAAATCCACTTGTACCTAAGAGGTTTACAACCTGGTGGCAAATCCACAAATTCCAAAGTGTGATTTTACAGGATGGATTCAATTTCGCTGTTTCCAGCTTCTTTCCATAAAGGAGCCTCGGAACTAGACATAGCATCTTAAAAGTTAAAGGCTCATTTTCTAACAAAAATGTTAGAAAATCTGAACCAAAAGATTTTGAAGTTCTAGCACGTTTACTACGCCTAAGTTCCTTTTTTTCATTTTGATCTATCTCTTGATCTTGTTCTTGATCCTGACTAGTAATATCATGAGAAGATCTTTTATTAGTACTAGTCTCTTGTCCAGTCTTGTTTGGAAACAAATGTTCAAAGAAAGACGCATTCTGAGATTCAATAATAGTATTTACATGCATTTCGGAATGTTCTGAATTATAAATCAAAAACCGATATGCACTACTATTTTTGTCATAACCAATGAAAATGCAATCAACATTTTTAGGACCTATCTTAGTCTTTTTAGGACTAAGAATAGCCACTTTAGCCAAATACCTTCACACTTTTAAATATTTATAGGATGGTACTCTCCTATGCCACATTTCATAAGGTGTTTGATTTACATTCTTTCGAGGTACTTTATTAAGTATATAATTAGCAGAAAGTATTGTTTCCCCCCACAAGTTCTGAGGTAATCTAGAACTAATTAACATGGCATTCATCATTTTTTTTAAAGTCCTATTTTTCCTTTAAGCCATTCCATTTTGCTGAAGTGAGTAATGAGCGGTGGTTTGATGAATTATTCCATGTTCTTTACAAAATTCACCAAAAAGTTATTCATATTCACCACCTGTATCATTTCTAAATTTCTTAATTTTCTTACCAAGTTGATTTTCAACTTCATTCTTATATCGAATGTAAGTTTCTAAAACTTCATCATTGGTTCGAATTAAATAAACATAACTATATCTAGTATAATCATCTATAAAAGTGATAAAATACTTTTTCCCACCTCTAGTTTGAATTGATTTAAAATAAAAAATGTCACTACGAATTAATTCAAGTGGTTCCATACTTCTTTCAATTGAATGAAAAGAGTTTTGGATAATTTTGCTTTAATGCAAATTTTACATTTATGATTTGAATCAATCTCAAATTTAGGTAAACATTCCATATTAATTAATCTACGCAAAGATCCATAATTAACATGTCCAAGTCTACTATGCCATAAATTTAAAGACTCAAGCAAGTAAAAAGAATATGTATTTTTATTAATAACAGAGGGTACAATAGTCATTACATTCATTTTGAAAAAGCCATCAGATATGTAACATTTTCTACATACATTCCGTTTTTGATAAGTACAAATTTGTCACTTTCAAAAACTAGCCTAAACCTATTTTTACTCAACAAAGATCCGGATATAAGATTCTTACGAATGTCTGGTACATGCAACACATTGTTGAAAGTGAGTTCCTTTCCAGATGTCATCTTTAGAATAATCTTTCTTTGTCCTTCAACTTTAGAAGTTGAGGAGTTGCCCATAAAAAGTTGTTCATCGTTGTCCACTATAAAATAAGATGTGAACATCTTTTTGTCGGCACAGATGTGGTGAGTAACACTAGTGTCCACCCACCATTCTTTAGGATTTTCGACAAGGTTTGCCTCGGAAATAACTGTAGAAAGATTTATGTTATCTATACCATTGGAAATATTGTCCACTTCGGTCATATGGGCTTGAGCAGGCTTCTTGCTTGTTCTTCTTTTGCTTTTGCTTTTGCTTTGCTTTTGCCTTTGCTACAGCAATCTTTGGCCCGATGTCCATCTTTGTCACAGATGTAACATTTGCCATTAAATTTGTACTTTTTAATTTCCCCCCTTAAAAGTCTTGTGATGAACTTTCTCTAGAAAACTTTTGTTTCTTGGCTTTTGGAGCATGTTCCACCACATTTGCCTTTGACTCCATTGGATGCTTGCCAGTACACTTCTCTGAATTGCAGTTGTCCTCCTTAATTCTCAAACGCATAATTAATTCTTCTAAAGACATTTCTTTGCGTTTGTGTTTGAGGTAGTTCTTGAATTCCTTCCAACCTTATGGTAATTTCTCAATTAAGGCTGCAACTTGGAAGGATTCGCTAAGAGACATGCCTTCTACGTGAATGTCATGCAAAATGAGTTGGAGATCCTAAACTTGGCTGATCACAATCTTGGAATCAACCATCACAAAGTCCAGAAATTTGCCAACCACAAATTTCTTTGAGCTAATATTTTCTATTTTGTACTTTTTTTCTGAAGACTCCCAAAGTTCCTTTGCTATCTTAATAAGACTATAGACATTGTATAATGTGTTGTCAAGTCTGTTCAAGATATAGTTCCAGCAAAGGAAATCAACATGTTTCCAGGAATCGACCGCAACAACCACTTGTCGGTCAGTTTCATCATCTTTCAAAATAGGAACATCCTCACAGAGAAAACGAGCCAGGGCCAGGTTGAGAGTAGTAAGATAGAATAGCATTTTCTATTGCCATCTTTTAAAATCAATTCCTGAGGACTTCTCTGGCTTCTCATCGTGATTAATTGGCACAATCACAACAAGATGAGGGATAGGCGTAATTGCAGCCGCCATATTAGTACTTGTTTGAGTATTAGTTTGACCAGTTTCAGTAGTCATGAATTCTAAATTATAAAATAAAATTATAATTAGAATTTTATACTACACAGAAAATTTAAACCAAAACCACAAAATTAAATTCTGTAAAAATAAAAGAAACAAGAATTGTAATTTTTATTTTTAATTAACTTGGAAATAAAATAAAATTTTATTTAACCAAATTAATTCTACATAGAAAATTAAATTTCTGTAACACTTCAATAATTAAAATAATGAAACAGAATTTTAATTAATGAACACTCATAAATTATTTTTGAAAACCAAAATTAATTTCTGACAAACTTTACAAATAAATATTCTAAATTGTTAATGACACCAATATATTACTATTAGTTGTTAAAGAAAATAGACAGTATATTACTACTATCTGTCAAACAGTACATTACTACTATTTGTTTTTCCAACTAGAATATTATTTTGTAAAACCACAGAAAATAATTTCTACAAGAAGAAGAAAGAGAAAAGGAAACAAACGAAAAATTCTGTAAACAGAATAATTTGAATCTGTCTTAAGATTGTTGGAACAATCTTTTGTGTATAATAAATAAATTGAAACCAAATCAAACAAATAAAATAAATAACTTACAGGATTTATTTTATCGAGCCGAAAAATAATTAAAAAATCAAGTCGAGTGTGTAACACTCTGTCCTTGAGATAGATTCGCCCCGCTACGGTGTTTACAGACAAATGTCGTCTATCTTCCAAGATACAATGATTTTCACAAATTATAGTAGCATTCCAAACAATTTGTTCGGCGAACAAAACCTATATTCTATACTCTTTCTCTTTTTCCCTAAAATTATATGAAGAATATATATACAATTGAGCAAAATCTGGACAACAAAATGCAAAATTCAAATTGTTTTGGATGGAAAAAACTGTTGAAACAGCCTTCTATTTATAGGCAAAACAAAAAGACCCAAACAGGTACAAAATAGAAATGAATAGGTGTAATTTTGAACAGATACTGTTTGAATTGAAACAGATCTGGTGACAGATTCAAACAGATAACTGCTGCTAGGTTAAATCTGTAACTGCTGGGCAGTTTTAAAATTGTAAAGTAGTTTGAATCTGTTAGGAATTTCGGACTGAAGGTGGTAAAAATTAGACAGAAAATTAATTTCAATTTTGGCACAAAATTGGAATTTAATTTCATTAAAAATTCAAATAAATTTTGTCCAAAAAATTAATATTAGACTCGACCCACACCTGCACCCGGTCGGACGGACGGCGGCGCGCGTGTGGTGTTTTGGGTTAAGGTTCACTTTATCCATAACTCCTCACTTCTACAAACTTGGGGTGCCCTTTGGGGCCCAACCCAAGTATTGACACCTAGAACTTATATACACACATAAGTTCTCTTAAGTTTTCAATGTGGGACAAACCTTACTAGGAAACTCACATTTAATTCTTTAATTGTCCAATTCCATGAATCCAAAAATGACGTCAAGCTCTCATTTACTCATAAATAGTTTTGACGAACCGTCTTCACTGTATGACTTGCCATGCGACAAGAAACACATCATCTCTTCAGACTCACCTCAAAAGATGTGTAGATCCCATTCAATTTTGAACTCAAAGTTGGTTCAAAATAAACCTATAAAAAATCGATTTTCCAACAAAACATTCTATGTTTACAAGATTACAAATAGTTAAAAGCTACTCCTAAAAATTAAGATAATCTACTCATAAGAATTAAGGTAATCTACTCCTAAAAATAAAGAAAAGACTCTGCTGAGTTTGATGATTTCTTAATCCCTTCTTTAATCTGTCTTCAGTCTATTTGTAGAGTCACAATTTGACAGTTTCCTATTCGAAGTATAATAGCTGGATGCAGTTTGGTCACTTCATGAAATAAAATCAAGCCACATTCCTTACGAAGTGCTACTACTGCCACACGTTGCCAACTTGCAACCATTTTCTAAGCCCATTTCATCACCTATAAACCATAACAAAACAAATAATAATAATAATAATAATAATGTAGTCATAGTAATCAATGAGATTAAATTTGGCTATGATCGACGAGTCACAATTGGCAAGCCACAATCAACAAAATTATATTTGACTATAATTGATTAAGATTATATTTAGTCACAATCAATAAGCCATAATCGACAGAAAAATATATATGGTACAAATAGCTATATTCCATTTCTTTTGATGAAACAATTTTCAATTTTTTTTAATTTTTTATTTCTAGTATTTGGTATGACAAAAAAATGAGAGTTATAATTAACAAAAAATAAATTTATTTTAAATGCAACCACATTATAATTAATAGTCACACCACTTCCATTATACGAAAAAAGTTGTGTAATTGACACTTCTTTTGTGTCAATTTTTAGCATTGTTATTTTATTTAGGATGGTTCATTAGATAATTTAATTTAAGATATCAACAATTATTTATTTATTTATTTATTTTAGAGGAAAAAGATATCAACAAGTTAAAAGGAGTGCTTCTTGGAAAACGGATGAAGCGGGAATCACGGCCCAAATTTTGTTAAGAAAACATGAAAATTATATAATATGAAGCCAAATATATAACTACTAACTCCAATAAAAACTTCCAATATGATGTTGTTGGCAAGTAATTTAAATCTGATTGGCGGCAAATTTTTTTTTTTTTTTTTTGGGATAATTTTTAAGTGTGCAAGTATATATTGTATGTACCAACAGCGGGTTGGTTCAGTGGATAAGACCTTCGAATCCTTCGCTCAAAGCTTGGGTTCAAGTTTCCATAGCCCCTTGTTAGGGTTAAACATACTTCTTAGCGTCTGGAGTACGCGGGGGCCTAAGCTTCAGCCCCGACGTAGGTGCGGTAAGATTCCCTGCAGATATGTTGTAAGTGTTAAGGGGCAATATTTCTTGGCGGATATGTTGGAGTAACCTATTTGCATATCCATTTTCTATATCAAAAAAAAAAAAGAGTATATATTGTATGTAAATGCATATTGTATGCACTTACATAATTCTTACAAATATACATAAGTTACATCACAAAATTGTGTAAATTTTCACAAATATACGTAAGTTAATATATATATTTAAAAAATCACAACTTACGTATATTTGTAACGCAATTTTATGAGGTAACTTATGTATACTTATAAAAATTTATGTAAGTACATATGGTATGCACCTCGCACACTCAACCAATTTTCTTTTTATTTTTATCCATATTTTAAAAAGCCAATATATATATATTATCAAGTAAATAAGAAATTTTAATATAATCGTGTGTTGTGGACACTTTATTTCTAGTTTTTTAAATGATGATATATTTTTTTATTATTTGGTGAGATCGCGTGATACTCTTCAAATATTAAATATTTCTCATTTTAAGCATGGGAGGTCTTATTTGGTTCAACTTATTATAATTATTTATAATTTTTTTATTATAACAATTTATGTTAGATTGTTTTGTATGATTTATACTCATAACTTATCAGATAAAAAAATATTATCTAAAAATTAAGAATTATAACTTTTGCCTTTTATGGGTAAATTACACTGATATCTTGAGATTTGATCTAATTATATTTTACCTCCTTGACATTTTAGAAATTACATTCCTACTCTTATGGTTAATAGTCTCATTTCACAAGCCCCCACTTATATAAAAAGTAATAACTCCTAATAGAAAAATAAAATAAATTATATTAAAAAAAAAGTAAAGCAAACGAAAGAAAAAAAAATAGAGGAAGTAAAGTAAGAAAAGGGAGAGTACATGAATTTAATGTTTTAATTTTATCTAAATAATTATAATGACAGATTGGTTAGTGTAAGGGCCTTGTACACAAGACAAGCAATAAAAGTTGCACTATAAGGCCCAATATTGATATGAGAAATATGGTTGGGAGGGGAAAACAAAAAATGCTATTATATATATATATATATATGTACTTGCATTGTTAATGATTGATGCAAGACATCAAAGTTGAGAACCTCGCAATCCTTGAAAACTTATCAACAAGCCTTGAAAAATCACTAAAATGTGTAAATAACTTAACAAAGTCATCACTTAAACAAATAAACTATTTAACACGTTCAATGTTGTTTAAAGTGACACAATGAATCATATATAAAACACAAAAATATGTCAAATATATATTTAGTGAGGACTTAAGAACCATTATTCTTAATATTGTTAATTAAATTGGTGTTTATTTTTATTTGTACAATATCTTATATCTTACTATCATATTATTGATATCATAACATTTCACTGCAACGTTTTACGACAAAAGATGATATCACTTCAAATGATCTAATACAAATTAACAACACACGTGGTGTGATAAATAACTTCGCATATGATATGATTTCATATTATTGGTTATTTAAAATAAAAAAAAAAATTCAATCGTGACCATTACTGGAGGCCCATTATAGGAACCGATAAATCCAATAGATTCCATTTAAAAGGAAAGCCCAAAGACGTTTATCTTTCCTTTTGTTTAAATTATTTCATCATTAACTAAAAATAAATAAAAATCAGGGCCATCTCAAATTGATGGACTCGAGTCCAGTTTAGTTTTATACACATATTTAAAGTGTGAATAACACATTTTAGTTATATGTATGAATTATATTTATTTTTAAAAAATTAATAATAAATATAATTTTAATAATAGTTATTAATTTTTATAATACAAATGTATTTCAAATATACAATTATTAATGTTTAATCATCTTAACTTTTGATATAAATATTATACTCAATAAATTATAAAATGCAAATAGTTCGATTTACTGGAATTGGCCCAAGATGGACCTAGCAAACTCAAAATGGTTTTATCAAATTGAATGACTAACTTAAAAGGATCTAATCTCTGTTATAAATTCAATTCAAATTAATGAAATTTAGGCCACAGATGCCTTACTTGAGAGTTTGTATGGAAAAAAGGTCAAAATCAAAATATAATGGGGTGTTTGAAAAGAGTGTTGGGCTAAAATAGCTTATTAAAAGATAAGATAAATTAAAATAATTAATAAGATAAAATATCACATCTAATTATAATCATTTTATTTTTTTTCCTTACAACTATCAAATTAAAACTACAAAAAAAAAAATCAATTAATTTCTTAAACACAACAATTTTAAAAAAAACATGAAACGATTGTGATTGAATGTGACATTTTATATTATTAATTATGTTAATCTTAAAATAATTAAAAAAATTAATTAAAATAACTAACTTTTCAAAAAAGACAAATATAAAAGGACAAAAATATCATTATCATATGTTATTAATATGTTAGTATAACGAATCTTTTATCATATGTTATTAATATGTTAGTATAACGAATCTTTTATCACTTTTTATTTTCGTTATCAATGCAGTTTTATTTTAATGCATTTGTATAAAAAAATATAATAATAAAATAAGATGATCATAACATTTGCTTGTTTTTATTTTTTAAAAAATACTTTTTAAAAAATTCTACTTTCTTATTTTTTGTATTTTTTTGTTTTTACTAAATTTTTTTAATATTTTAAGTAATTTTTTTTACTTTTTAGACACACCTAACATAAATACACATAAAAAGTAAAAAATTATAAAAAAAATCTTTTAAAAATTCATTAAATACCAAAAATATAAAAAAAAAATACAAAAATTCGATACATTTTGTGTATTTTTATGTATTTATTAATTTTTTAAAATATTTTTTCACAAATTTTTCACTTTTTAGATACATCTAAGTAAGGTGTATCTAAAAAAGTAAAAAAAAAATGTTTAAAATTTAAAAAATATTCACTAAAAATAAAAAAACACGAAAATTAAAAAAATTAATTTTCAAAAAAACTTAATCCGAAAAATTCAAACCAAACAACAAAAACAAAGAGAGCCTTAACTGCAACATAATTCATGGTTTAAGGACGATCTGTGTAATTAATCATAATTTATTAAAAAATGAAAATAAATTTAAATTTTAAAATTCAATTTTACCACACCAATATTTTGTTAAAAAAACCCAATTTATGAACAATAATGCTTTAGACCCCACAACCCCCAAGACCCCCACTGCATTTGTGAGAGAGGAAGGAGAGAGAGAAGAAAAAAAATAAAAAAATATTAAATTGTGACAAATCAATTGAGAGTTGGGAGGGTTACAAAAAATGAGAGTCTAAAACATTTTTCATTTATGAAATCTTTGTCTGTCCATATATTTTGTGTCTTGCTTGCGCGATCCTATATTAAAATAATTTTTTTTTTCTAGAATCAAAAGAACAGTATCAAACATTTTTCATCAACCATATATTATATAGATTTATCTATGCATAATCTGTAACGCCCTCAATTTAATACAACAAATCTAATTATTCTTAACATGCATTGATATAAAGAAGAAAACATCTTTCTATTCATCAGAGTGGTTCGTACAAAAGTATTACATGTTGACAACAAAAGTAAATGCCCTATGGGCTTACAATTTTCCAAGCCAACACTTGGTCACAAAGAAAAGAATACTAACTCAATTACATTTTAAGCCCTTGGCCTGAATTTACATGTAATACATCAAAAGATAACAAAATAATCAAAAGAGTCTTCTATTCCCAAAACCTTCCAAGCTATGATCTTGGAGGTGGCATATCACCTAGACCTGAAAATGATGTCCCATATAGGGTGAGCCAAAGTCTAATAGAGATATACTAAACCAAATATAAGTAATGCCTAAAATAATAGCATGTGATAGATGGTCAACCCTTAAAACAATTTACGTCACATTACTGTTCCATGACAATTCTGTCCATGTAACATTTCACTTTCCTTTACTTATCAATTCATTTCATAAACGTGGCTCAGAACCTGGCCAGATAACTTAAAAGAGACTACATCTCAAATTAGCAACATTTCCAATTTAATTAGGATAATAACTCATGTTAAACATTTCTTACTTCATAATAGATACACATTTTGGTGCTATATCAGTCTCAGCCAAAATCACTTCCACACTTTACAAATGATACACATTTTAGTGCTGTATCATTATCAAACAAAATCTAGTTTAGAGATCCATCCCCTATCTTCCCCTAAACCGTGGAGTACATTCCATATCTCCTCCCATATAACACAATGCATATAAACATTATCATATACATGTTCAATCAATACACAACTTTGATGTATTATTCCAAACCGTCATATACAATGTGATTAGTTTTAGTTCACCCAATCCTCATGCATTGTCTACAACAATCAAGACTATCCTCCACCGAAAGCCTAAAACAGTTATTTCTAAGTAGAAAATAAATACGTCAAGGGATATACTATCCACATTTCAACTAGGTGAGCGATAAATTGATTCCAACTACACCATTTAATTTCCTACCATTCCAATTTGAATATTCTCAATTCAATTTCTTATTTTTCAAAATTAATTATACAAATTAATTTATCAAACTAATTAAGGCATTTTCCCATAACTCACATATCAACCCAAAGGTTTCATTTTTCCTCAATAATCCAACATTGACCTCATTTCTCTATGTCATACATGAATATGGGTTATTATATACAAAAACCCCCATCTTTTATAAATTGCACAAAGACCCAAACTTTTTTCAAAATTACACAACAACTCTCAACATATCAGAATGCCAAAACTTAAAGACAAAGCTCATAAGAAGGAGTAGGGTATCCCTATCTCGAAGTTAGAGCCCAAATGGAGAAGAAGGCCAAAAACCAAAGTGGTCCAAATCCACAAATTTTCAAATTAGAACGAAGTCCTCGACATTCTTTATCTTTTATACAAAGAACTTATGGTAGAAACTCACTATAGGTAGATCAATCCCTAGAGAGAAGACAAGGAGAGAGAGAGAGAGAGAGAGAGAGAGAGAGAGAGAGAGTCGGTTCTAGGGTTTAATAGAAAAAAAGAGATGAAAAAGTAATGTTTAATTCGCTACTGCGATCTGATATATAACAGGCTCGCTTGAGCGAAGGATTGGTAGCTCGAGCGACCAAACACAAAAACATACTCGCTCGAGCGAAGAAAGTCTCGCTCGAGCCAACAATGCAAAGCTTCAGGTCTGCAACCAGAAGCACGCTCGAGTGACAGAATGCTCGCTCGAGCAAAAAAACTCAAAACATACACCTCGCTCGCTTGAGCGAAGGAAAGCTCGCTCGAGCGAAAAGCTGCACCTTTCAGGTCCAGAACCAGACGCAGACGCAAGCTTGAACCAAGAACCTCTCGCTCGAGCCACCAGATACAAAACTCAACTCTCGCTCGAGCGACCAAACCCTGGCTCGAGCGAAGGATCCAAAATAAGGAGCTCGCTCGAGCGGTAAACTTCTCACTCGAGCGAAGGACCAAAATTCTAGGTAGCAACCATTTGCTCCCAAAAACAACCAACATGTAACAAACCTGCCTATCACATCCTAAAACTCAAATGACAAGTATTAAAGGACGGAAACAAGACATAAACAACTAGTAACATCTACAGAACCAAGTCTGGATCACTGTACAACAAGGGGTGAAACTCGGGATCGCTATAACATTTATCTATCTATACTATATATTAAGTAAAAGGAGATTTTTAACCTCCAAGGTCTGTGGGGAATTCAATATGTCAAACCTAATTTTCTAATTTTTTGATTTTTTTTTAAAAAAAAATTAACCTCAGCATTTATTAATTTCTCTCAACTCACAAGACTTTTTGACTTCTCTCATAATTACTACAGTACCTTTTCCAAAACAAATAATTTGTATATTAAAAAAAATTTAAAACAAATATACAAATCTATATCTATATCTATTTATTTATTTATATCTATATCTAACCCAAAAGTTTTGTGGGAGTTCCAATATCTGAACCTTAATTTCTTAATTTTTTTTTTTTTGAAAAAAAAAACTTAGCACTTATTAAATTCTTCCAAGTCTTTTTAACTTCTCCAATACACACATTCTTTTTAACTTTTCACATACCTATTGCAAACAGTGAGTCTCCTTTTTGTTTTCTCCTTCTTCACTTCTCACTTCTACACTTTCAACTTCAGTGACCACGTATGCAAATAGTAAGTCTTCTTTTTGTTTTCTCCTTCTTGACTTTTCCTTTTGTTTACTGTTTTAATATTGTAGTTAGATAGTGCATAAAAATATTTGTGATTTATCTAGCGAATAAAAAATTATAATTTGATTTTTTAATATGATTAAAGTTAGATAAATATAAACTCTTACAAAGAGAAAAATGTGATTATAATTAGTTGAATGATTCTTTCTTTTTAATGTGATTGTAGTTAATTTAATAGTTCTTTTTTTTCATTTATTTATTTTATTATGGGAAAAATGTGATATGATTGTAGTTTGTTCAATGACTCTTTTTTTAAATATGATTGTTGTAGTTAGTTCAATGGTTTTTTTTTTTAATGTTATTTAATCTTGTAACGCCGTCAAAATAATACATAAAACCCATCATTTTAGACATGCAATGATATAAGAGAAATCAACATCTTTCTATTCATCAGAGTAGTTTCTACAACAGTATTACATGTTAACAATAAAAGCAAATGCCCTAAGGGCTTACAGCTTTTCAAGTCAACACTTGGTTACAAAAAAAAAGAAAAAAAAGTGCTAACTCTATACAAAATAAGCCATTGGCTTGATATACATGTAATACAAACAAAATAATCAAAAAAAGTCTTCAACTCCCATGACCATCTAAGCTATGTCCTTGGAGGTAGCATGTTACCTGTACCTAAAAATGATGTCCCACATAGGGTGAGCCGACGCCCAATAGAGATATGCTAAACACAATATGAGCAATAATTAAGACGTTAGCAATTGATAAATGTTTGACTCATATAAATCAATTCATGCACCATTCTAATTACATGACCAATGTGTCCATATTTCATTTCATTTTCCATTCCTTATCCAATTCACATTTCACAACTACGGCTTAGAACCTGACCAACAACTTCCATGAGGTAATAACTCATATTAAACATTTCCCATTTCACAATAGATAAGCATACTAACTATATCAACACCTCGATAGATAAGCATATGAGCTATATCAACATTCCAACAGATAAACATATGAGCTCTATCAACACATTAACTGATAAGCATATGAGATGTATCAACGGAGTCCATCCCTTATCTCCTCCCAAACAATATTCGGTTTAGAGGTCCATCCCCTATCTTTCCCTAAACCGTGGAGTACATCCCCTATCTTCTCCCACACAACACAATGCATATAAACAGTTACCATATACATCATCAATTAATATATAAAGTTAATGTATTCTTTCAACTGTCATATTCAATGACACATTCCATTGATTAGTTTTAGTTTGCCTAATCATCATGCATTGTCTACAACAATCAAGACTACCCTCCACCGGTAGCCTAAAGCAATTATTTCTAAACAGATAATAAAAGCACCAATAGATAAAATATCCGTATTTTCAAAAGTAAACGATTTATTAATCCGACTTCACTCTTCCATCTCATAATGAACCACTATCATTATATTCAACTCAATTTCACAAATCCATAACTTTCCCAAATTAATTATACCAATTAATTTATATACAAATTAGGGCTTTCTTCCCCGTCTCTTAATATTAACCCAATGGTTCAAATATCAACTATCAACAACAATAACATCATTTTGAAACCCAAAATACATATTTAAGAATCAAAATAACAAAACCCTCTTTTACATCTTTTGAAACCCTAAGTCCTAAAATCAACCATTTAACAACTAGCTCAAAATCTAGGTCAAAACCCATAAGAGCGAGTAAGAATCCCTACCTCAAATTCGGAGTCCAAAGGAAGAAGATAAAGAAATTGAAGATGCTCCAAATCCCAAAATTTTCGGATGAAAAGATAGCCCTCGACGATCAACACAACTTTTACAAAGGCCCAAGGTGAGAAAATCGCTCATACTAGATCAATACCTAGAGAGAAGTTGAGGTTCTAGTGAGAAAAGGTCTCTAATGGTGTTTTTGAAAAGTAAGAGAGAGAAATAGAGTTGAAAAAGTGATCCAAAAAGTCGGATCTCGAAGTGATATACTCGACTCCTTGCTCGAGCATGGAAACCCCCGCTTGAGTGTCACTCACAGACTTACGCTTGAGCGTCCAAACCGCCGCTCGAGCGCCGGATACACACTTCCAGAACTTTTGCAGAACTAGGTCCTTGCTCGAGCGTCAAACTCCTCGCTCAAACGTCATACACAACCTCCCACTCGAGCGTCCAACACTTCAGAGGAAATACTGGGAGATGGATTTTCCCGCTCGAGCGCCAAAAACCCCGCTCGAGCGGAGAAGCACAACAAAGGTCCGCTCGAGCGTCAAAAACTCCGCTCGAGCGTGGAGGCTAATTTCTGGGCAACTACTTTTGGTTTCTAAGCTCAACCAACATGTTTCAAACCTGTTCAACATAACCCAAGACTCAAATACAAAGAGTAAAGGATGTAAACAAGATATACACACAACCAACTACACGGAACCTAAGTCCGGATACAACAATTAAAGCAAAGGAAACCGGGATCGCTATAACCTCCCCTCCTTAAAGAATTTCGTCCCCGAAATTAAATACAAGTTTTCAAAACAAGTTTTCTCCATTTCCAACAATATTACGACACAATGTTAAACAACCTGACCCATTACTGATCAATCTCATCTCTTTTCAAGCGGCAAATCACAATATATAAAACAGCCTGCATTATCAATATGCATTCCTTTGAAATTTGACAATTTCATCACATTTTCCACAATTCCTTAACATATGCAACATTAATATCATGCTTGCATTTCCACAATATACTTAACATACACAATGTTAAAACAAACTTCCATTTTGAGGCAAGTTCTAAAGCATACTCCCATAAACCAAAACATTTATAATGTTTTACAACTTAAGACATATTTAATGCTCTTAAAGTTCATTAATATTACAAAATTTCAATACATGATTATATATCAACAAACACGTCCGGATATTTCTCACGGACTTCCAACTCACGTTTCCAAGTGGCTTCCTCCACTCCGTGATGCTTCCACAAAACTTTCACCAAGGGAATGGTCTTATCTCGCAAGACTTGATCCCGCCTATACAAGACCCGAACTGGTCTCTCCTTATACGAGGCATCCTCATCTACCTCCAAATTGGTCCAATCCAGCACATGGGACGGATCCGACTCGTACTTCCGAAGCATACTAACATGAGACACGTCATGTCCCCCGAACAACTGTGGTGGCAAAGCCAAACGATAAGCAACCTCTCCAATCCTCTCAAGGATCTCAAAAGGGCCAATAAACCGAGGGGATAACTTTTCACTCTTCCCAAATCTCATCAAACCTCACCTCGGTGATATTTTCAAGAAAACATGATCACTCGTCTCAAACGCCAAAGGCCTTCTCCTACGGTCGGCATAACTCTTTTGGCAACTCTAGGCTGTAACAAGCCTCCTACGGATAAGCTCAACTTTCTCCGTCGTCTTTCGAACTAACTCCGGGCCCAACAAAGATGCATCACCCACCTTGTCCCAACAAACTGGAGACCTACATAGTCGACCATACAAGGCCTCAAACGGTGCCATACCAATACTAGACTGAAAATTGTTGTTGCAGGCAAACTCCACCAAGGGCAAGTGCCTCTCCCATGTCCTACTAAAATCAAGGACACAACTTCGAAGTATATCCTCAAGGATCTGAATAGTACGCTCGGACTGCCCGTCAGTCTGAGGATGATAAGCCATACTAAAGGTCAATTTAGTACCTAAGGCACTCTGCAAACTCTGCCACAACCTGGCAGTAAAACGAGGAACTCTATCTGAGACAATCATCATTGGGACTCCGTGCAATCTCACTATGTCCCGAATATACAAATCGGCAAAGTGATCTACCGAATCTCTCACGCACATAGAGATAAAGTGCGCCGACTTAGTCAACCGGTCTACAACCACCCAAATAGCATCACTACCCCGCTGAGTCCTCGGAAGACCTACAACGAAGTCCATAGTGACATGCTCCCACTTCCATTCGACAATAGGCAAGGGTTGCAACAAACTCACTGGCCTTTGATACTTGGCCTTCACTTGCTGACAAGTAAGGCACTTCGACACAAAAACTGTCACATCTTTCTTCATGCCCCTCCACCAAAACTGGCGCCCCAAATCACGATACATCTTGGTGCCTCTCGGATGCACCGCAAGGCGTGAATGGTGAAACTCTCGGAGTACCTCCTCTCGGCAAGACTCCGGCACAGACAATCTATCTCGGTATCTCACATTTTGGTCGGGATACTCAGACAAACCCTTCTCAACCTTCCCGCCGGAGATCTTCTCTCGAAGGGACTCTACCTCAAGGTCACCTCTCTGTGCCTCTAACACTCGAGTCACAAGTGTAGGCTGCGCAACAACAGAGAACAAGGCCGTAGCCTCAACAGATTCGCCCAGAAGCAAATCAAACTCGCCAAGTGCCCCCAACATCTCTCACTCCCGGATGGCTATACAAGCTACATCACTAATGGATTTTCTACTAAAGGCATCAGTCACAACATTGGCCTTTCCTTGATGGTAATACAACTCGAAGTTGTAATCCTCAATAAACTCCATCCACCTCCTCTGTCTCAAGTTCAAGTCTTTCTGTGTAAACAGATATTTCAGACACTTATGATTCAAGAACACTTCGAATCTCTCCCCATAAAGGTAGTGCCTCAAGATTTTCAAGGCAAAGATCACGGCTGCTAGTTCTAGGTCATGTGTAGGGTAATTCTTCTTGTGAGTTTTTAACTAACGTGAACCATAGGCCACCACTTTTCCCTCTTACATCAACACACAACCCAAACCCTCTCATGAGGCATCACAATAAACCACATAACCCAACCCTCTCTCCGGAATTATCAAGATCGGAACGGTGGTCAATCTAACTTTCAGCTCTTGGAACGACTTTTCACAAGTCTCACTCCACACAAACTTGACCCCTTTCCGCGTCAATCTAGTCAATGACGAAGCTAGCCTGGAGAAATCTTTCATAAACCGACGGTAATACCCATCTAATCCCAGAAAACTGCGGATCTAAAAAACGCTCTTAGGCTGTGCCTAATCTTGCACTGCCTCAATCTTGGATGTATCAACAAACACCTCTTTCCCGAATACCACGTGGCCTAAGAATTTGACTTCTCCCAGCCAGAACTCACACTTCCCAAACTTGGCATACAGCCTATGGGCTCTAAGTAACTCAAGCACCACTCTCAAGTGTTCCTCGTGCTCTTTCTCAGAAGGCAAATAAATCAGAATGTCGTCTACGAAAACGACTACAAAACGATCTAAGAATTCCAGAAGATCCGGTTCATCAAGTCCATAAAGACTGCTGGTGCATTGGTGAGTCCAAATGGCATCACCAGAAACTCATAGTGACCATATCGCGTATGGAATACCGTCTTCAGAATATCCTCCTCCCTAACCCTCAACTGGTGGTAACCCAATCTCAAGTCTATCTTAGAAAAACAACGGGACCCCTTCAACTGGTCAAGCAGATCATCTATACAGGGCATAGGGTACTTATTCTTAACCGTAGCCCGATTCAACTTCCGGTAGTCGATACAAAGTCTCAACGCGCCATCTTTCTTTTTAGCAAAGAGGGCCGGTGCGCCCCACGGCGAAACACTAGGGCGAATAAAGCCCTTATCCAGCAATTCCTGGAGCTGAACCTTTAACTCAACTAACTCAGCTGGGGCAAAACGGTAAGGTGCCATAGAAATCGGCGCCGTGCCGGGCACTAGATCAATAGAGAACTTAATCTCTCGATAAGGTGGCAAACTAACGAGATCCTCGGGAAAGACGTCCGAGTACTCACAAACCACCCTAGGCAACACAGTCTGGGTCTCACCATACTCACTACTCAAAAGGCTAGCAAGTAGACCACTAAGCTCACTCCGCCCTCGCGGATTATACACCGATGGCAACACACTACCAACCCGATCCCCCAGAAAATGGAAACAATCCCCACTCAAGGTACAAAATGTGACCCTCTGGCGGTAGCAATCGATAACAGCCCGATATGACGATAGCTAGTCCATACCCAAAATAACATCAAATCCCAATATGGGCGTCACTACAAAACGAAACGGAAGCCGGTGATCGGCTTCCTCTATATCACAACCCCTACATCCTTGTTTCAAAATCAACTCACCCCCAATAGGTGACACTACACAAATAGGAGATGCTAACTGTACCAACTCCAATCCCAAAATAGATGCAAATGCAGCAGATACAAAAGAATGAGATGCACCCGTATCAATCAATACCCTAGCAACCGAGTTGCAAAACAAGAAGGTACCTCTCACAACTGATGGAGCAAGTACTAGATCCTGCGTAACAAAGATATATGCGCCCAAGAGGGCCCTCGTCCACCCCTCGAGCATACGATCGTTGCCTGTTGGGACAACGAAGCTCCCGAATTGGCCCTCGAGGCCTACACAGACTGAGCTGGTTGAAAAGCCTGCGTCTGCCTAGAACCAGACGAGCCCGAAGTGGCACTCAATTGTAGGCAAAACCTCTTCAGGTGCCCGGGCTGACCACACTGATAACAAGATAAGGACTGGCCCCTGCCCTGACTTTGACTCTGCGGTCTAGCTAAAGATGAATCAGCTCTCTGACCTCCTCCCCTCTGTGGGCAAACTGAAGTATTGTGGCCCAACTGACCACACTTGTAACAGGTGAAATCTCCCTGATTGCCTCTCCCTGAGCCTGCACTTGGCACTGGAAAGGTCGATCTAGCAACACTACCCTGAGACTGCTGAGGGTTAGCACCCCTCTGTCTCCTGCCATCACCCTGACCATCCTGGCTCCTCTTGGAACCTCTCTGTCCCTCATCCTCCTGCATCATGATCTCCATATGGGCTGCAGTATCAACCAAGTGCCTATAGTCTCGGATCATAGAACCCCCAACTCTCATCTTGAGGCCGCGCCTCAACCTCTTCTCAAACTCGTTACAACGGCGTTCCTCGGACGCCATAAGTTTAGGTGCGAACCTGGACAAGCTAGTAAAAGCAGCCTCATACTCGGCCACTGAAGAACTCAACTGCAAAAGCTGGCAGAACTGGTCTCTCAGCTTCTCCCTGATTGCTAGAGATAAGAACTTCTCCTGGAAAGCACCCACAAAAGCCTTCTAAGTGTCACCAATACGACCCTTCACGAATTTCCACCACTGACTCGCATCCCCCTTAAGCTGAAAAGATGCTAAGGTCACTTTCAATGCTTTGTCCTCGATGCCAAGCATCTCAAACGTCTTACTCATCTATTCCTACCACTCATCCGCCTTAAGTGGCTCCTTCGGATCCCCAACAAACTCGTCCGGATTAGACTAGAAGAACTCCCTCTTCAAGAAGGACGGCCCTGCATCAACAACCTGGGCCTGGACTTGATTCTCAGCTCTGAGAATGTCCGTGGATGCTCTCAATGCTCCTGCCATCTCGTGAGCTAAGGTGCCCATGGTCTGCTGACCTGTTGGCTTGGCCACATTGACCTGGCCAACACCCTCCTGCTGTGCCGGAATGTCATTCGATATAGGCACCTCCTGCCTCCTAGGCCTACCTCGCCTACCACCACGTCCTTGTCCTGACATCCTAATAAAAGTAATGAAGAACATTAGCACATTCATAAATGTGCCAAAACTAAACACTCGCGTCCTAATACATGGACAACTGTAATTCACTCCACATAAGCACATAAACACATAAGCACTTACGAATTTCATTTCTGGATAATGATAGTCTCGAGGCGTTACTAGAGTTCCGGTTAGAAATAGTATTGATCAAGTGCTTTTCCAACAAGACTCACAGAAACCCAAGGATCCAATCAACATCCTAGAAACTAAATCCCATACCCACATAGTCACATAAACATGTTATCAAATAAACACATAACATTACACATAAGTCTCTAACAAGGGAGACACACCCATTGTGATATTAATCACTTCCCACGTACCCAAAGTATTCGAACCCGGTACGCTCTGATACCAAGTTGTAACGCCCTCAAAATAATACATAAAACCCATCATTTTAGACATGCAATGATATAAGAGAAATCAACATCTTTCTATTCATCAGAGTAGTTCCTATAACAGTATTACATGTTAACAACAAAAGTAAATACCCTAAGGGCTTACAGCTTTCCAAGTCAACACTTGGTTAATAAAAAAAAAAGAAGTACTAACTTTATACAAAATAAGCCCTTAGCTTGATATACATGTAATACAAACAAAATAATCAAAAAGAGTCTTCAACTCCCATGACCATCTAAGCTATGTTCTTGGAGGTGGCATGCTACCTGTACCTGAAAATGATGTCCCACATAGGGTGAGCCGACGCCCAATAGAGATATGCTAAACACAATATGAGCAATAACTAACACGTTAGCAATTGATAAATGTTTGACTCACATAAATCAATTCATACACCATTCTCATTACATGACCAATGTGTCCATGTTTCATTTCATTTTCCATTCCTTATCCAATTCACATTTCACAACTACGGCTCAGAACCTGGCCAACAACTTCCATGAGGTAATAACTCATATTAAACATTTCCCATTTCACAATAGATAAGCATACTAACTATATCAACACCTCGATAGATAAGCATATGAGCTATATCAACATTCCAACAAATAAGCATATGAGCTCTATCAACACATTAACTGATAAGCATATGAGCTGTATCAACGGAGTCCATCCCCTATCTTCCCCTAAATCGTGGAGTACATCTCCTATCTCATCCCACACAACACAATGCATATAAACAGTTACCATATACATCATCAATCAATACATAAAGTTAATGTATTCTTTCAACTGTCATATTCGATTACACATTCATTGATTATTTTAGTTTGCCTAATCATCATGCATTGTCTACAACAATCAAGACTACCCTCCACCGGTAGCCCAAAGCAATTATTTCTAAACAGATAATAAAAGCACCAACAGATAAAATATCTGCATTTTCAAAAGTAAACGATTTATTAATCCGACATCACTCTCCCATCTCATAATGAACCACTATCATTATATTCAACTCAATTTCACAAATCCATAACTTCCCCAAATTAATTATACCAATTAATTTATATACAAATTAGGGCTTTCTTTCCCGTCTCTTAATATTAACCCAATGGTTCAAATATCAACTATCAACAACAATAACATCATTTTGAAACCCAAAATACATATTTAAGAATCAAAATAACAAAACCCTCTTTTACATCTTTTGAAACCCTAAGTCCCAAAATCAACCATTTAAATAACTAGCTCAAAATCTAGGTCAAAACCCATAAGAGTGAATAGGAATCCCTACCTCAAATTCGGAGTCCAAGGGAAGAAGATGAAGAAATTGAAGATGCTCCAAATCCCAAAATTTTCGAATCAAAAGATAGCCCTCGACGATCAACATAACTTTTACAAAGGCCCAAGGTGAGAAAATCGCTCCTACTAGATCAATACCTAGAAAGAAGTTGAGGTTCTAGTGAGAGAAGCTCTCCAATGGTGTTTTTGAAAAGTAAGAGAGAGAAATGGAGTTGAAAAAGTGATCCAACAAGTCGGATCTCGGAGTGATATACTCGACTCCCCGCTCGAGCGTGGAAACCCCCGCTCGAGCGTCACTCACAGACTTACGCTCGAGCGTCCAAACCGCCGCTCGAGCGTCGGATACACACTCCCAAAACTTTTGCAGAACTAGGTCCCCGTTCGAGCGTCATACAAAAACTCCCGCTCGAGTGTCCAACACTTCAGAGGAAATACTGGGAGATGGATTTTCCCGCTCGAGCGCCAAAAACCCTACTCAAGCGGAGAAGCACAACAAAGGTCCGCTTGAGCGTCAAAAACTCCGCTCGAGCGTGGAGGCTAATTTCTGGGCAACTACTTTTGGTTTCTAAGCTCAACCAACCTGTTTCAAACCTGTCCAACACAGCCCAAGACTCAAATACAAAGAGTAAAGGATGTAAACAAGATATACACACAACCAACTCTACGGAACCTAAGTCCGGATACAACAATTAAAGCAAAGGAAACCGGGATCGCTATAAATCTTTTTATTTACTATTTTAATTTTATTTTTGATTTTTTAATATGATTGAAGTTAGATAAATATAAACCCTCACAAAGTGAAAAATATGATTATAATTAGTTGAATGATTATTATTTTTTTTACTGTGATTGTAGTTAGTTTAATAGTTCTTTTTTTCATTTATTTATTTTATTATGGGAAAAATGTGATGTGATTATAGTTTGTTCAATGACTCTTTTTCTTAATATGATTGTTGTAGTTAGTTCAATGAGTTTTTTTTTTTTTCGTGTTATTTAATCTTTTTATTTACTATTTTAATTTTATTTTTAATATGATTGAAGTTAGATAAACATAAACATTCACAAAGAAAAGAATGTGATTGTAGTTAGTTCAATAGTTCTTTTTTTTTTTTTAATGTGATTGTAGGTAGTCAATGGTTCTTTTTTTTCATGATTAGTTGAATGATTCTTTTTTTTTTTTTTTTAATGTGATTGCAGTTAGTTTAGTAGTTCTTTTTTTTCATTTATTTATTTTATTATGGGAAAAATGTGATGTGATTGTAGTTTGTTGAATAGCTCTTTTTTTTTTTAATATGATTGTTGTAGTTAGTTCAATGATTTTTTTTTTTTAATGTTATTTAATCTTTTTATTTACTATTTTAATTTTATTTTTGATTTTTTAATATGATTAAAGTTAGATAAATATAAACCCTCACAAAGAGAAAAAAGTGATTATAATTAGTTGAATGATTCTTTTTTTTTTAATGTGATTGTAGTTAGTTTAATAGTTCTTTTTTTTCATTCATTTATTTTATTATAGGAAAAATGTGATGTGATTGTAGTTTGTTTAATGGCTCTTTTTTTTATATGATTGTTGTAGTTAGTTCAATGATTTTTTTTTAAATGTTATTTAATCTTTTTATTTACCATTTTAATTTTATTTTTAATATGATTGAAGTTAGATAAGCATAAACACTCAATAAAAAAAAAATGTGATTGTAATTAGTTCAATGGTTCTTTTTTTTTAATGTGATTGTAGTTAGTCAATTATTCTTTTTTTCATTTATTTATTTATTTTTATTATGGGAAAAATGTGATGTGATTGTAATTTGTTCAATGGTTCTTTTTTTTAATGTGATTTAATCTTTTATTTACTGTTTTAATGGTTTTTTCTTTACAATTATTTATGGAAAAAATATGATTATAGTTAGATAGTATAAAAATATTTGTGATTTGATTTGATTTTTTTTGTGATTTGATTTTTTTTGTCCCAATTATTGATAATGATTAGATTGTATTTTTAAAAAAAAATTGTAATTGATTTTTTTAACTGATTGTGTGTGTTGAAAAAAAATTATTGTGTTTTTTTAACTATCAATTCACTTAATTTGTGATTTGATTTTTAACTCACTGTGTTTTTTGAAAAAAAAAAATGGATTGTACTCATTAGGGTCACATAATGTACCAATTATTGATGATGATTAGATTGTATTTTGAGCCAAAAAAAAATTGTAATTGATCTTTTTAACTCACAAGCTTTGTGGGAGCTCCAATATCTCAATATTAACTTTCTAAATTTTTGATTTTTTTAATAAAAAAACTCAGTATTTATTAACTTTTTTCAATCCACATGTTTCTTGAGAGATTTGGTCAAAATTCTCTCATCAGTATTTATTAACTTTTGCCAATCCACATGCCTTTTGATTTAAAATAATAAATAACCTCAACATTTATTGACTTTTCCTAACTCACTAACATTTTTGACTTCTCTCATAATTACTGCAGTACCATTTTTAATTTTTCCCACACACTATGGTTAGTGATGGGATTATTAAATTATTTTTATAAAAAAATCTTTAAATAATAATTTGTATGTTAAAAAAGTATCTAAAACAAATATAAATATCTATATTTATCTATATCTATATCTATATCTATCTATCTATCTATACTATATATTAAGCAAAATGAGGTTTTTAACTCTCAAGATCTGTGGGAGTTTCAATATCCCAATCTGAATTTTCTAAATTTTTTATTTTAAAAAAAATCAGCATTTATTGATTTGGTCAAAATTTCCTGATCAGTATTTATTAACTTTTTTCAATTCACATGTCTTTTCACATGTCTGCATTTATTGATTTGGTCAAAATCTCCTGATCAGCATTTAAAATCCTCTCATGCAAATAATTATAGATACAATCCGTGTATAGTTACTGCAGTATCCTTTTCAACTTCTCCTATACACTATGGTTAGTGATAAGATTGTTAAATTATTTTTATAAAAAATCTTTAAAAACATAATTTATATATTAAAAAAAATCTAAAACAAATATAAATATCTATAATTATCCCGTGCATAGCACGGGTGATAGGCTAGTATCTATATATTAAGGAAAAGGGTCTTTTAAAATCCAAGGCTTGTGGAAGCTCCAACAAGTCAATCCTAATTATCTGATTTTTTAAATATTTTTTTTAAAAAAAATTGACTTGGTGATTGGTAATTGGTTCAAAGATTGTAATAATTACACTATTGATTACAATAAACACTTAATTTATAATAATTACACTTATTAAATAAATAACGCAATAAATGAAATCCTAATTTCCTTACTTTTTGCATCCCCAAGAGACCCATGTAATTATTGTGTAAATGCCTCTTAAATAAATAAATAAACACTTATTAAATTCTTTCAAACTCCTCGGTCAAATCCCATGTATTTAATTTATATATTATGTAATTATTGTATAAATGCCCTAATTTCTTTACTTTTTGCATCCCCAAGAGACCCATGTAATTATTGTGTAAATGCCTCTTAAATAAATAAATAAATAAACACTTATTAAATTCTTTCAAACTCCTCGGTCAAACCCCATGTATTTAATTTATATATTATGTAATTATTGTATAAATGCCTCTTAAATAAAAGGTCTTTTAAAACCCAAGGCTTGTGGAAGCTCCAACAAGTCAATCCTAATCATCTGATTTTTTAATATTTTTTTTAAAAAAAAATTGACTTGGTGATTGGTAATTGGTTCAAAGATTGTAATAATTACACTATTGATTACAATAAACACTTAATTTATAATAATTACACTTATTAAATAAATAACCCAATAAATGAAATCCTACTTTCCTTACTTTTTGCATCGCCAAGAGACTCATGTAATTATTGTGTAAATACTTCTTAAATAAATAAATAAACAATTATTAAATTCTTTCAAACTCCTCGGTCAAACCCCATGTATTTAATTTATATATTATGTAATTATTGTATAAATGCCTCTTAAATAAATAAATAAACACTTATTAAATTCTTTCAAACTCCTCGGTCAAACCACATGTATTTAATTTATATATTAAAAAATCCTAATTTCTTGATTTTTTAATATTTTTTTTTAAAAAAATTGACTTGGTGATTGGTGATTGGTTCAAAGATTGTAATAATTACACTATTGATTACAATAAACACTTAATTTATAATAATTACACTTATTAAATGAATAACGCAATAAATGAAATCCTAATTTCCTTACTTTCTTAAATAAATAAATAAACACTTATTAAATTCTTTCAAACTCCTCGGTCAAACCCTATGTATTTAATTTATATATTAAAAAAAATGAAAACAAATATAAATATCTATAATTATCCCGTGCATAGCACGGGTGATAGGCTAGTATTATATAAGGAAAATGGAGTTTTTAATCTACAAGTCTTGCGGGAGCTCTAATATCCCAATCTTAATTTTCTAAATTTATGATTTTTTTTTTATTTTTTTTAGCATTTATTGACTTCTCCCAACCCACAAGCCTTTTTGACTTCTTCCATATCTACTCCTACACCCTTTTCAACTTCTCTCATACACTATAGTTAGTGATGGAATTGTTAAATTATTTTTATAAAAAAATCTTTAAAAAAATAATTTGTATATTAAAAAAATATCTAAACACAAATATAAATCTATCTATCTATATATATATATATCTATATCTATATATTATATAAGAAAAAGAGAGTTTCTAACTCGCTAGCCTTGTGAGAGTTCCAATATCTCAATCTTAATTTCATAATTTTTTGATTTAAAAAAAAAAAATTTCTCATCACTTATTAACTTCTCCCAAGCCTTTTTGACTTCTCTCATACACGCCATTTTCAACTTCTCTCATACATATTTAATTATTTTGGAAATAATAATTATCCCCTCTTTTTAACTTCTCCCATATCTATTTAACTAGATCCTCCTTAAAGTTAACCACTGAAGAGGAGGTACTTTAGTCAACTTGAGCTGCGGACTATACTACTTTTCAAACTCTGCCATTTTGACCTTCAATGCTCTGTCACCACACCAAAGCCCATGTGCTTTTTGTATTGCCATGTCCGCTGCTACAGAGCAGTTGTATCGTAAAAAACCAAATCGAGATCGGGATAGCTTTCTTATCTTTTTTGGAATAAAAGCATCCATGACTACACCATAGTTGGAGAAGTTAGTATACAACCCTTTGGTCTCCATAGATTTTGGAATGTTATCCACAAAAATAGAATGTATATTCCATCTGCCCTTCTGTTCCACATTCCCCTACCTCTATGTCGACGAACAACCTGTTTGCCATCCTCCCCCGCCACTCTCATTGCCCTATTGCGTCCCTTCTCAACCCATTCTCTCTCTTGAAGAAATTTAATATTTTATCTTACGGTATATATGAAATTTATTAGTTAACTTTTACGTTTATAATTTTTTAAAATATTAGTTTAAAAAATTAATATATATATAAATATATATTTAGTGCAATTTTAATAATTTGTATTAAAAAAAGTTAAACCTGATTAAATGAGATTAACTAATTTATGACATATTTCTTCTTGTTATGAAAATATACAAATTTAAAAGTAATAATTAAAACAAATATATAATTTTATTATTAAATATGAAGTGAAATGATATTTAACAATAATTAAAATGATGTTTCTATTATTAATCTAATAAATTAAGTTACATTTCTTTTTATTTCAATTTCATAACTAAAAATACAATATAAATATAATATACACACAGATTTTTAGTCTTTATGAATAAGAAGATTTCAAAATATTTTTCAAACTTTCATCATTTTCTTTTAATTTTTTTTATCTAATTTGATTTTAAATTTGTATAAAAATTTTAATTTGATATGAATTACTTTAACTTTTTCATTAAATTTTTATCAATTTTTAAAAGAACTTTCATTCTTATCCCAATTTTTTTTTTCTTTTCAGCAATTTTGATGGAAATAATAATAATTTTCAATGTTTCATCTTTTTTAATTTTTATCAAATTATAATTTGATAAAAAAAAAATTAAAGATTGAAAATTCTCTTAATTGGAATTATAGTGAGATAACATTTTGAAATAGTCAAAGTTTGAGTATGTGTTTGGTTGAAATGTATAATTTAATTAATTCTCTTCTCATATTTGTATAAAAATTGACACTTATGACTACATCATTATAAGTTGGATTATGGAAAAAAAAATTTGGGGTGTCAAACATTTTTTATTTGTAAATATCCTACATATTAAATTTTTTTTTTTTAAAATGTGTAGCTTTTTGATGTGTGTTTATTAGTTTTGTTTTATGGACACTATTAAGATGGACTATTTTAATCACATAACAATAGAAATTATATTTAGCAATTATCCCTATATATTATGCTATTATATACAACTATAGTTGTAACAAATTAACTATAGCATATATATATATAGCGATCCCGGGTTTACCCCTTGTTGTACAGTGATCCGGACTTATGTCCGTGGGTGTTAGTAGTTGATTATTATCTGGTTTACATCCTATCCTACTTTGTATTTGAATTATAGGATGTGCTGGGCAGGTTTGTTACAGGTTAGTTGAGCTTAGGAACCAAAACTAGTTGCCCAGATTTTGGGTTGTCCGCTGGAGCGGATCTTTCGACGCTCGAGCGGGGACCTTGTTGTTGCTTGTCCGCTCGAGCGGGGGTTTTGGCGCTCGAGCGGGGAATACACCCATCCAGTATTTCCTGTGTAGTGTTGGACGCTCAAGCGGGGTATTGGCCGCTCGAGCGGGAGGTTGTGAGTGACGCTCGAGCGGAGAATTGGGCGCTCGAACGGGGACCTGGTATGTCGAGATTCTGGGAGTGTGCATCCGCCGCTCGAGCGGGAGTTTGGCCACTCGGCGAGAGTTCGTGAGTGGCGCCGGCGGGGTTTCACGCTCGGCGGGCGACTCTTATTTGAAAGCGAGAACCGACTTTTTTATCACTTTTTCAAGATCTTTTCTCTCTCTTACTTTTCCAAAAAGCCATTTTCAGAGCTTCTCACTCTAAAATCGGCCCTTCTTTCTTAGATTTGATCTAGTAGGAGTTGTTTGCTCACTTTTGGCCTTTACAAAAGTTGTGTTGATCGTCGAGGGCTACTTTTTAATCTGAAAATTTCGGAATTTGGAGCATTTTGGTTTTGGCCTTCATCTCCATTGGAGCTCAAACTTTGTGGTAGGGATATCCTACTTCTTTTTATGAGCTTTGTCATTAAATTTTAATATTTTGATATGTTGGGGGTTGTTGGGTAATTTTGAAAAATTTTGGACCTTTGTGTAATTTTACAAAAGTTGGGGTTTTAATTATATAAACCTATATGCAAGTTAGGCATAGAGAAATGAGATTAATGTTAGAACATTAATAGAAATGGAACCTTAGGGTTGTTTTGTGAATTATGGCTATTTGCCCTAATTGGTTTAATTAATTAATGTATATAATTGATTCGAGAAGATGAGGAATTGAATTGAGAATGTTGAAATTGGGAATGTATGGGACTAAAGGATGTAGTTGAATCATTTATTGCTCACCTAGTTGAAATGTTGATATAATATCCATTTGTGCATTTATTTCCTGTTTAGAAATAATTGCTTTGGACTACCGGTAGAGGGTAGTATTGATTGTTGTAGACAATGCATGATGATTAGGTAAACTAAAACTAATCAATTGGGTGTGTCATAGAGTATGACGGTTGATAGAATACATTAACTTCATGTATTGATAGATTGTGCATATGACCAATGTGTTTATGTGCATTATGTGTAGACGGTTGATAGAATACATTCACTTTATGTATTGATTAATTGCGTATATGATTCTGTGTTTATATGCATTGCTTGTGTATGAGAGAAGATGGGGGATGTACTCCACGGTTTAGGGGAAGATGGGGGATGTATATCTAAACCGGTTAATGGTTATGGGAAGATGGGGGATGGACCCAAGGATGCAGCTCATATGCACTCCCATTGGAGTGATGATACAGCTCATATGCTTATCTATTGAAGTGTTGATATAGCTCATATACTTATCTGTGGTAGTAGTGATATAGCTCATATGCTTATCTATTGAGATGTTTCTTTGATTTGATATAGCACTAAAATGTATATCATTTATGAAGTATGGAAGCGGTTTATGTGTTATTGATACAACACCAAAATGTGTATCCACCTTGGATTTCGAAAGTGTTCTAGTGATGAACTATAATCTCATCAAAGGTTTCGGCCAGAGTACTGAGCCTTGTTTTCAAACTCAATGTTGAATAAGAAATGAAAAGTGAATTGCAACACAAACTTGATTGTCATGGAATTGTAATAAGATGTAAATGAATGTATAAGTGTTGACCATCTATTAACTGCTAATCTTTTAGTCATTGTTCATAGTTGGTTTAGTGTATTTCTACTGGGTTGTGGCTCACCCTATATGGGACACCATTTTCAGGTACATGAAGCATGCCACCTCCAAGGACATCGCTTGGGAGGCTAGAGGCAGGCAGACGTTTGTGGTTTTGGTTATCTTTTGTTGTATTACATGTAATTTCAAGCCAAGGGCTTAATGTGTATTTGAGTTAGTACTCTCCTCTTTGTAACCAAGTGTTAGCTTGGAAAGCTGTAAGCCCATAGGGCATTTGATTATGTTGTTAACATGTAATGTTTCTTGTAAAGAATTACTCTGTGGAATAGAATGATGTTTGTCTCTTACATCAATGTATATCTAAATTGATGGGTTTAATGTTATTATTTTGAGAGCGTTACAACTTGGATGTGCCTTACTATTATCATTGTTATTGGGTCTGGCTAAGCCGAACTTTTCCCATTCGTTAAGGTATGGTGAAGACGTAATGGGGTTGAGGAAATCACTTAGGTAAGTAAATTTCGGTTCTGAGGGAGAGGTATCTGGATCCATTGGTAGGTATTCGAACGTATGTTGAATATCTGGTTGTATTAATGAACTGTACGAATGTTACATGTGTTTTAGTCTATGGTAATATTATGGAAGTTAATTTAGCATTATAGATGTTAAATGTGATATGGAAGTGCAAATGTATTATTAACAGTGAATGTGTTTCGAAATTGTGAACCATGCATGTTAGAAGTTATTGACTTTGAAAGAAATGCATATCGATAGTGCAGGTTATAGCATATATTGTAAATTGTCTCTTGAATAGAGATAGGATAACCGGTAATGGGTTAGGTTGTTGAATACTAAACTGGGTATTGTGGAGAATTGATTTAATTCAAATGTTATGAGAAGTTGGAATGAAAGGACTTGACCAAATCAAATGAGAATGGCTATACGTTATGAATAACACTGTGTTTATGAAAAAAAAAAAAAATGTCTACAAAACTCTTGGATTTCGCATGAGAGATGTGATATTTATTTCGGAATGTTAACGATGAAAACTTAATTATTTTTGAGAAAATGCCTTTTTAACCAGAGAATGATTTTCTTCGTATGCATACAAAAAATTGCATTGGTTGTTCTATTCGGGATTATGGTTGTTGAGTAGTGACTTAGCTTGGAGCGCTAGTCGGTTGTTCGCGAGTTGTTTCGGGAAAGGTTTGGTTTTGTTGTGACTTTGGTGCCGGAAGTGTTGTCGTTTGGAACGTGTTCCCTTGGTTGGTCTCTTCCTTGGTAAGAGTTGATTGAAGGTTTGTAGTGAGAGTAGTTTCTTTCCTTGTACTCGGGTATTGGTGTTGTGTGATCAGTTGGCCTTGTGTTTTGGCGTTTCCTTAATTTTGGGGACGAAATTCCTTAAGGGGGGGAGGTTCTAGCGATCCCGGGTTTACCCCTTGTTGTACAGTGATCTGGACTTATGTTCGTGGGTGTTAGTAGTTGATTATTATCTGGTTTACATCCTTTCCTACTTTGTATTTGAGTTATAGGATGTGCTCGGCAGGTTTGTTACAGGTTGGTTGAGCTTAGGAACCAAAACTAGTTGCCCAGATTTTGGCTTGTCCGCTCGAGCGGATCTTTCGACGCTCGAGTGGGGACCTTGTTGTTGCTTGTCCGCTCGAGCAGGGAATACACCCATCTAGTATTTCCTGTGTAGTGTTGGACGTTCGAGCGGGGTATTGGCCGCTCGAGCGAGAGGTTGTGAGTGACACTCGAGCGGGGAATTGGGTGCTCGAGCGGGGACCTGGTATGTCGAGATTTTGGGAGTGTGCATCTGCCGCTCGAGCGGGAGTTTGGCCGCTCGAGCGGGAGTCTGTGAGTGGCGCTCGAGCGGGGGTTTCCACGCTCGAGTGGGGTGACTCTTATTTAAAAGCGAGATTCGACTTTTTTATCACTTTTTCAAGATCTTTTCTTTCTCTTACTTTTCCAAAAAGCCATTTTCAGAGCTTCTCACTCTAAAACCGGCCCTTCTCTCTTAGATTTGATCTAGTAGGAGTTGTTTGCTCACTTTTGGCCTTTACAAAAGTTGTGTTGATCGTCGAGGGCTACTTTTTAATTTGAAAATTTCGAAATTTGGAGCATTTTGGTTTTGGCCTTCATCTCCATTGGAGCTCAAACTTTGAGGTAGGGATATCCTACTCCTCTTTATATGCTTTGTCATTAAATTTTAGTGTTTTGATATGTTGGGGGTTGTTGGGTAATTTTGAAAAAGTTTGGGTCTTTGTGTAATTTTACAAAAGTTGGGGTTTTAATTATATAAACCTATATACAAGTTAGGCATAGAGAAATGAGATTAATGTTGGAACATTGATGGAAATGGAACCTTAGGGTTGTTTTGTGAATTATGGCTATTTGCCCTAATTGGTTTAATTAATTAATGTATATAATTAATTAGAGAAGATAAGGAATTGAATTGAGAATGTTGAAATTGGGAATGTATGGGACTAAAGGGTGTAGTTGAATCATTTATTGCTCACCTAGTTGAAATGTTGATATAATATCCATTTGTGCATTTATTTCCTGTTTAGAAATAATTGCTTTGGACTACCGGTGAAGGGTAGTATTGATTGTTGTAGACAATGCATGATGATTAGGTAAACTAAAACTAATCAATTGGGTGTGTCATAAAGTATGACGGTTGATAGAATACATTAACTTCATGTATTGATAGATTGTGCGTATGACCAATGTGTTTATGTGCATTATGTGTAGACGGTTGATAGAATACATTAACTTTATGTATTGATTGATTGCGTATATGATTCTGTGTTTATATGCATTGCTTGTGTATGGGAGGAGATGGGGGATGTACTCCACGGTTTAGGGAAAGATGGGGGATGTATCTCTAAACCGGTTAATGGTTATGGAAAGATGGGGGATGGACCCAGGGATGCAGCTCATATGCTTTCCCATTGGAGTGATGATACAGCTCATATGCTTATCTATTGAAGTGTTGATATAGCTCATATGCTTATCTGTGGTAGTAGTGATATAGCTCATATGCTTATCTATTAAGATGTTTGTTTGATTTGATATAGCACTAAAATGTATATCATTTATGAAGTATAGAAGTGGTTTATGTGTTATTGATACAACACCAAAATGTGTATCCACCTTGGATTTCGAAAGTGTTCTAGTGATGAACTATAATCTCATCAAAGGTTTCGACCAGAGTACTGAGCCTTGTTTTCAAACTCAATGTTGAATAAGAAATGGAAAGTGAATTGTAACACAGACTTGATTGTCATGGAATTGTAATAAGATGTAAATGAATGTATAAGTGTTCACCATCTATTAACTGCTAATCTTTTAGTCATTGTTCATAGTTGGTTTAGTGTATTTCTACTGGGTTGTGGCTCACCCTATATGGGACACCATTTTCAGGTACATGAAGCATGCCACCTCCAAGGACATCGCTTGGGAGGCTAGATGCAGGCAGACGTTTGTGGTTTTGGTTATCTTTTGTTGTATTACATGTAATTTCAAGCCAAGGGCTTAATGTGTATTTGAGTTAGTACTCTCCTCTTTGTAACCAAGTGTTAGCTTGGAAAGCTGTAAGCCCATAGGGCATTTGATTATGTTGTTAACATGTAATGTTTCTTGTAAAGAATTACTCTGTGGAATAGAATGATGTTTGTCTCTTATATCAATGTATGTCTAAATTGATGGGTTTAATGTTATTATTTTGAGGGCGTTACAATATATATATATATATATGAAAGTTATATTAAGTTTTTGTTTTCAATTAATTAAATTATAATTAACAAACTAACAAATAGCAGTAATGGTCTAATGGGATAAAAAGGTGATAAAAATAAAGAATACAATGATATTTAAAAGTTTTAAATTTACCTAATTATACAAAAATCTAATATTATAGTAAAATCTTAAATTCTCAATAATTTTTCACATTTTTTGTAAAATAAAATGACAATAAAAAATAAAAAAAAATTGATACCCATTTTTTTTTTACTTCAATTTTATAGTCTTCACTAAAGAAAACAAAATCCGATCAAAATCCTTGGCATGGAACGGATATAGATACTTCGATTGCAACCATAATCACCAATAATTCTTCTCTACCATGCAAACCTGTAAACAAAGACATAAACTTCACTAAAATCGAAACCAAAACCAAATCAACAGTAGAAAAAGAGAATCACATAGGAAAAAATAAAATTAAAAAATAAAAAAATTTAAAGAGTGGGAGAATATTACCTCTAACAACTGAAACCTCACCTAACCCAATCCGTTAGTTTCTCTGCCAGTGCCCGCGAAGTTTAGGAGTTAGGATAACTAATCAGATTATTCTTTACATAGGACTTGAAAATTGATTAATTTGTCTCATTAAGTGATTTAAAATTTTGATATATATACATCAGAAAAATAGGTAATTATATTACTAAATCATAATTCAAATTTAGATATTGTCATTTTTTTTTAAAATCCATATCTAAATTCTTATCTTTTTATTTTTATTTTTTTATTTTTGTGTGGTTTCTATTCAGGGTTTTTTTTTCCCCTTCAATTTATTTAAGCTGGAGTTATGGGTTTCTATTTTTTTTAAATTTAAATTATCTGTGATTTCTATTTGTTTTTAATTATTATTATTTAGATAAGTTGTTATGTGAATTAGATATGTGAGTTTTATTGATTTAAACTATAATGGTGGGAGATATTTTCAAATTAGATTTGTTTAGATTATAACGATTTCGATTTTCCTTTCCTTTGTATATTGTGTTCCGGACTTGGTTCCGTGGTTGTGTTGTTGTCTCATTCTCATTTCCTTCCCTTACTCTTTGTATTTGAGTCTTGGGTTGTGTTGGGCAGGTTTGAGATAGGTTAGTTGTGTTTTGAAACCTAGAGTTGATGCCCAGATTTTGGCCTTCACGCTCGAGCGGGGCTTTTGATGCTCGAGCGGGCCCTTCGTTGTTGCTTCTCCGCTCGAGCGGGCGTTTTGACGCTCGAGTGTAATTTTTTACCTCCCAGTACTTTTGTCTGCAGGTCTTCAGACGCTCGAGCGGCAGTTTTGACGCTCGAGCGTGACCTTTTGTTTTTGTTCCTCTGCTTGAGCGGGGAGTTTGACGCTCGAGCGGGGACCATGTCTGCAAAACTTCTGGAAGTGTGCAATCTACGCTCGAGCGGCGCTTTTGACACTCGAGCGTGAGTCTATGTCCACGCTCAGCGGGGTTTCCGCTTCGGCGGGCGGTAATATATCACTTCGGGATTCGACTTTTTGGATTACTTTTTGGTTTCCTTTCTCTCTGCTACTTTTCGAAAAACACCATTGAAGATCACTTCTCTCTAAAACTTTACCTTCTCTCTAGGGATTGATCTAGTAGGAGTTATTTCCTCACCTTGAGCCTTTGTAAAAGTTGTGAAGATTGTTGAGGGCTACACTTTGATCCGAAAATCTTGGATTTTGGAGCATCTTGAATTTCTTCGTCTTCTTCCTTTGGGCTCCGGATTTGAGGTAGGGATTTCTACTCATTCTTATATGTTTTAACATAAATATTGAGCTATTTGTATAGATGGTTTAAGTTGGGAAATTTTGGGACTTAGGGTTTCCAAAATGAATAAAGGGGGTTTTGTTATTTTAACTCTTGAATATGTATTTGGGTCTCAAAATGATGGTATTATTGAAGAGTTGTTGATATTTGAACCTTTGGGTTAACATTGAAAGACGGGGGGAAAGCCCTAATTTGTGCATAAATTAATTGGTATAGTTAATTTGGGAAAATTATGAGAATACGAAATTGAGTTGAATATATTGAAATTGGCTCATTTTGAGATGGAATAGTAAAGTTGGATTTATTAATCGCTCACTTTTGAAATTGTTGATATTTATCTGTTGAACGTAATTATTATCTGTTTAGAAATAATTGCTTTGGGCTATCAGTGGAGGATAGTCTTGAATGTTGTAGATAATGCATAATGATTAGGCAAACTAAAACTAATCAATTGAGTATGCCATTGAATATGGCCGTTGGTATAATACATGAATTTTATGTATTGATTTGATTATGTATATGATATGTGTTTATATACATTGTGTTGTGTGGGAGGAGATAAGGGATGTACTCCACGGTTTATGGGAAGATAGGGGATGGACCTCTAAACCGGATATCGTTTGACATTGATACAGCACTAAAATGTGTATCATATGTGGAATATGGAAGTGTTTTGTTTGACATTGATACAGCACTAAAATGTATATCATATGTGAAATATGAAAATGTTTTGTTTGACATTGATACAGCACTAAAATGTGTATCATATGTGGAATATGGAAGTGTCTTGTCTGAGATGGATACAGTACTAAATTGTGTATCTATTATGAAGCATGAAATGATTAATTTGAGTTGTTATTTCAATTGAGATAGAAACGTTGTTGATTTGGGATGTAATCTCACTTAAAGTATATGGCCAAGTTCTGAGCAAGGGTTGTGAATTGAGAAATTGATTAAGAGATGGAATAAAAACATAGATACATTGGTCATGTATTTGAAATGAAATGTGAATTGATTTATGTGAATTAAACATTTATCAAATGCTTATGTTTTAGTTATTGCCCATATAATATTTAGCATATCTCTACTGGGCGTTGGCTCACCCTATATAGGACATCATTTTCAGGTACAGGTAGCATACCATCTCCAAGGACGTAGCTTGAGAGGATTAGTGGCTGGGTCATCTTTTGTGATTACTTTATATGTATTACATGTAAATCAAGCCAAGGGCTTATTTTGTATAGAGTTAAAACTCTTCTTTTTGTAACCAAGTGTTGACTTGAAAAACTGTAAGCTCATAGGACATTTGCTTTTGTTGTTAACATGTAATACATTTTTATGAAATACTCTGATGAAATGTACTTATGCTTTATTCTCCTATGTCTGAGCTTGTTAAGAATGTATGATTATTGGGTTTATTTTGAGGGCGTTACAACTTGGTATCAGAGCGTACCGGGTTTGAATACTTTGGGTACGTGGGAAGTGATTAGTATCACAATGGGTTTGTCTCGCTTGTAAGAGACGTATATGTGACTTTATGTGTTTATTTGATAACATGTTGTAACACGTCTGCGGGGGACCTCGCTACAGTTCGGACTCCCTTTGTGTCACGGTTCTAAATCTGAACCAAAGAGTCCAAATCCGGCAAATCGTTTTGAAGAAAAACAGATTTTTTGAAAAGTAGTGCCAAACATGGACTGCTTTGCCAGATTACAGAGTCGCCACCTAAATATTTTAAAATGGGAAATTTAGGAAACCCTGACTCGGTGCCGAAGGCCACGTGTCCGTCATCACCAAAGGGGTCTTGGCTCGGGAGCTTGGGTACGATCGGGGAAGGTCAGCTATGAGCACCCCCTTTCGCCCGGTCCGACGACCGGCCTCTACTAACCGTGATATCCGATTTTGAAAACGTTATGCGTTCTTATTCAAATTATTAACCTAGAATTACTATGTTATGCGCACAGCAAACAAGTATAGACTAGATCGCCTAATTTGGAAACAAGCATTGCATATCCGTGGGTTTTGAAAACGCTTTGGAATTTGCTACTCGCAAGTAGGCTAAAACACGGATTTCAACGAGTTTTTCCAACTCAAGTAATCCAACCACCACCCACAGGCATTCAAACAGTTTATCTCACATAAGCATTTAGCCGTATGGTAAGCATACTGTCATGGCAACATTCACACGCATGTGGTATGCTGAAGCGTCAAATACTTACATCGTACTCCGTGCCAAAACAATAAACTAGTTAGCAAACATGCATGTCCTAGTTCATGTTAAGTGGCTAATGCATCGCATACAGGGATGTAATCTAGACAGGCTCGGCTACCCTAAACATGGCACATGAAATGCAGCAACTACTACGTATTCAATTTGGAATTGAAAGTACGATGCAGTTTGCATGATGTGCCGAGCCCGATGCATGTAAACAAATGCATGAATGCACGCATGCGTAGCATAAGGTATGCTAAAATAAACGTGCCCTAGTCTACCATTGTAAGCAGGTAAATAAAAGGGAGAAAGAAATGGGGGTCGGAAGACATACACCCACTCACCCACACTTATTACAATTATGCCCTCGCTCGGAGGGACCGAAAGAATATACAAATTAATTAACTACGCAAGCTAATTAAAATATTACAAATCAACTAAATTAATTAAATAAAACAGTTAATCTAATTAAACAGTAAATCGCCTCGGGATGAGGGCCCAATGCAGCACGCGCCGGATCGCTCGAATCGCCATGCATGATTTGCCTCTGTTTCCTCTGCTCTCCTCCTCAGAAAATTACCAAAGTCCCAGGAGTGCCTCTCAGGGAATTGGAGAGTACCACCGGCTGGGGTAGAGCACCACCGGCTAAAGAAGGAAGCCACCGGCACTAGATGAAGTTATCGGCTGGCAATTGACTGCCGGTTGGCACTAAATAGTGCCGGCTGGCACTTAACACCTGCAGAACCTGCAACCCACAGCAGCAGAGGACAACAACATGCATGGCAATGTGATTCAAGGTATTTATGCACTATACACACCCCTTATCATGTTATTGACTCAAAGGGGCATGTGCCTCGATTCCCAGACCACCAATCACGCATTTCCATGCATGATGGCCCTAAGAACCAAGAATGCAACTTTGATTTTCGAATGCATGCAAACCAAATAAACATGAAAGGGTGCCAAACCTCTATCATTTTCATCTCAAGAGGCCAAACATGCATAATACAAATGCAACCCTAAACATGTCAACTAGGCATGCAACATGGACTATGCAATATGTTCATGCAAAGGGTTCAAGCAAGCATGCAAGGTAAGCATGCAAACCAATGGAAGGATGGTCTTATACATGAATTAGGCAACTCAGATAGTCCTAAATCAGTGGCCAAAGTGCCTAGAAATGGAGACTAAACACACACACACATGCAAGTGTTATGGTCCAAACCCAAGGCATAAACATGGCAACCCCCAAGCACACTTGGAGATACCAAACAAGGGCAATGAGCACACATTGTAAAGCTCTGAAAATCATGCAAAACATGATGCCAAATCATGCAACAAAACAAGCCAAACAAAGCATGCAAATGGTCTAAGGTTCAAAGCAAATCAATGAGGCTTTGAACCACACTTAGCACAACCACACATGGCAATACTTAAACACTCAAAAACAGAGTTTTAACACATAAAACTAAGCCCAAAGGACCACCTAGATGGCATCTAGATGACATGAATTCAAAGGCATGCATTAAGGCCAAGACATGGAGCATACAACACATGCTTTTAAAACATTAAAGAAGCCACTTAGGCAAGCATACAAGCACACCAAAGGGACTGAAATAGCATGCTAGATGGTTCTAAACCATCAAAAATAAAGCAAGCAAGGCCTACTACACACTTGTGCTCTTAAGGCCAACAAGCCAAATACAAAGAGGACCCAAGATACAAGCCAAGATTGACCAAAACAACTTAGGACAGACCTAAAGCATGGCAAAATAAGCATACATGCTTCATGGATCTAGGCCTAAAACATGCTAGAAATAAAGGCATACAACCTAGGCATGTTAAGGGACTATTAAGGCATTACAAAGCAACTATGCAAAGTATGCAAGTAGTGCTAAAACCAACTTAAAAGCAAGTTAAATCATGGCATAATAAGCATGAAATGCAGCCAAGACATGCTCAAAACACAACCAAACATGGTGCTCCTTTGGAGGCCAAAACTTGCCCTTTTCAAGGACATCAAGGAGAGGGGGTGGCCCTCTCCTTCTTGAGACTCTAAGGCATCATCTCCACCACTGAAATCCCTCAAGATTTCAGTGGTGAAGAGATCCTAACACCAAAGTCTCGGATCTCTCACAAAATGGCACAAAAATGGGCCTTTTCAAGGCCTAAGGGTGGTCAAACCTACCCAAACCACTAAGTACTCTTAACAAACAATCAAGAGGACTAAAAATCAGAACTTTTATGTGTTAAACACTAAGCACAAAAACAGTTCTAAGCTATGCAAAAATGGAATGCAAGAATGGGGGAAAAAGGAGTAGTTGGCTCACCCTTGTAGACCTCTTCACAAATATTGATGTTGTTGGTTCCTTGAGCTCCAAACCAGTCAAAAACTCCAAGAACAAGCCCTTAGCACCTCAGTTCCAAGAGGAAGGTGAAACATTAGGTGTTGGTGAGCAATAGTAAGTCACAAACACCTAGTGTACAAAAACAAGAGAGAAGAAGAGAGATAGGATGTGTATCTATCCTAACCCTAAAAACCAGAGCTTGGCCTGTCTAAAATGTCTAAAAATTTGTAACCCTAAGCCAAGAAGAGGAGTGGTTCTCTTATAGGCAAGCAAAGCTTGCAAAGCTTACAAGCTAAGCTAACTAAGGGGGTCATCCCTCCATACACGTGTATGGAGAGGAACCAAAACTATACAGCTGTCTGAAAATATCTCAAAAAGCAACTGCACAGTGTCCGGCCGGCAAAGAGTGTCATTTTGACAAAACTTAGTGCCGGTTGGCACAAAAGAGTGCCGGTCGGCACAATAAAGTGCCGATGGAAACACCAGCCAGCCGGTGGCCTCTAGCCACAGCCGGTGGTATGTGGGGGTGCCTCACAAAGCATTCCCTGCCCTTCCAAGGCAAAACACAAGCGTTTGGTGCAAAACCAGACACAAGACGGTCGAGTTCGGAAGTCCTGAGGCAAGGCGCGCGAGCCGAGAACTCCGGGAACTCCAAACGAACACAAACATGGATAATCACCGAGTGTTCCAACGGTGACGTCCAAGTCTTGAAGACGGTCAAAAATGGGGTGTCTACACATGTTTACGTGACTACTTGGGTATGGGATTTAGTTTCTAGGATGTTGATTGGATCATTGGGTTTCTGTGAGTCTTGTTGGAAAAACACTTGATCAATGCTATTTCTAACTGGAACTCTAGCAACGCCTCGGGACTATCATTATCCAGAAATGAAATTTGTAGGTGCTTATGTGGTAATGTGCTTACGTGGAATGAATTATTGTTGTCCATACATTAGGACGTGAGTGTTATAGCTTCGACATATTTGTAAATGTGCTAATGTCTTCGTTATCTTTATTAGGATGTCAGGACGAGGACGAGGTGGAAGGCATGGTAGGCCTAGGAGGCAGGAAGTGCCTGTACCAGAGGAGAATCCGGCGATGCAGGAAAGAGTCAGCCAGGCCAATGTGGCCGAGTTAGTAGGTCAGTAGGCTATGGGCACTTTAGCCCGTGGGATAGCCAATGCTTTGAGAGAATCTATGGGCATTCTTAGAGCTGAGAATCAAGTTCAGGCCCAGATTGTAGATGTAGGGCCTTCCTTTCTGAAGAGGGAGTTCTTCCGGTCTAATCCGAACGAGTTTGTCGGTGATCCGAAGGAGCCACTTAAGGCAGATGAGTGGTTTGAACAAATGACAAAGACGTTTGAGATGCTTGGCATCGAAGACGGTGCTTTGAAGGTGACCTTGGCATCTTTCCAGCTTAAGGGGGATGCGGGTCAATAGTGGAAGCTCGTGAAGGGTCGTTTGGATGGCATTTGGGAGGCTTTTGTGAATACTTTCCAAGAGAAGTTCTTATCTCCAGCTGTCAGGGAAAAGATCAGCCCGGCTTTTTGCAAATGAAGTTCTTTGATGGCCGAGTTTGAGGCTGCATTTACTGGCTTGTCCAGGTTTGCACCTGAATTTGTGGCGTCCGAGGAACGCCGTTGTATCGAGTTTCAGATAGATATAAATAAATAGATAGATATACATATAGATATTTATATTTGTTTTAAATATACAAATTATTTGTTTTGGAAAAAGTAGTACAGTAATTATGAGAGAAATCAAAAAATCTTGTGGGTTGAGAGAAGTTAATAAATGCTGAGGTTAATTTTTTTTTTTAAAAAAACAAAAAATTAGAAAATTAGGATTGGCATATTAGAGCTCCCACAGGCCTTGGGGGTTAGAAACCCCCTTTTGCTTAATATATAGTATAAATATAGATAACCCCAAGGCAAGTGGCCGAATGGTAAAGTCTGGAGGATAAAATCCACAAGTCTCGAGTTCGAGTCACCCCTTGGGGCCACTGGAGTTTTGCCCGGTTGTTAACTCTATAGCCTTCAGGATTAGTCCTGGTTTCCCTTAAAATCAGCGGGTTGGGGATACCTGAGTTATCAAAAAAATATATATATAATATAGATATAGATATAAACTAGTGGTAACCCGTGCTATGCACGGGAATTTTATAAATTAAAAAAATATATTATAATTATCTTGAGATAATTTAATATTTTATCTTGTAGTATAAATAAAATTTATAAGTTAACTTTTACGTTTATAACTTTTTAAATTATTAGTTTAAAAAAATTAAAAAACATATATATATATATAAGTCTAATTAGTGCAATTTTGATAAATTGTATTAAAAAAAAAGTTAAATCTGATTAAATGAGATTAAATGAGTTATGATATACCTTTTCTTGTTATGAAAATATACAAATTTAAAAGTTATAATTAAGACAAATATACAATTTTATTATTAAATGTGAAGTGAAGTGAAGTGATATTTAACAATAATTATTATGATGTTTCTATTATTAATCTAATAATTTAAGTTACATTTCTTTTGATTTCAATTTTATAACTAAAAATATAATATGAATATAATACACATATAGATTTATAGTCTTCAATAATAAGAAGGTTTCAAAATATTTTCAAACTTTCATTATTTTCTTTAATTTTTTTTTATCTAATTTGATTTTAAATTTGAATAAAATTTTTGATTTTATATGAATTACTTTAACTTTTTCATTAAATTTTTATCAATTTTTAAAAGAATTTCATTCTTATCCCAATTTTTTTTCTTTTCACCAATTTTGATGGAAAAAACAATAATTTTCAACATTTCATCTTTTTAAATTTTTGTCAAATTATAATTTGATTAAAAAAATATTAAGGGTTGAAAATTCTCTTAATTGGAATTATAGTGAAATAACATCTTGAAATAGTCAAAGTTTGAGTAATTGGTTGGTTAAAATGTATAATTTAATTAATTCTCTTCTCATATTTGTTTAAAAATTGACACTTATGATTACATTATTATAAGTCAGATTATGAAAAAAAATTTGAGGTGTCCAACATTTTTCATTTGTAAATATCCTACATATTAAAAAAAAAAATGTGCAGTTTTTGGATATGTGTTTATCAATTTTGTTTTATGGACATAAATAATTGATGTTTGAATTTAAAAATTAAAAAGTAAAATAAAAAAAAATAGATTGGGTTTTTTAGAGATAAAAGAAGTCATCTAATTCTTCTATATACTATTTAAGATGGACTATTTATCCCATTAAGTGATTTAAAATTTTGATAGATATACATCAAAAAAATAGATAATTATATTACTAAATCATAATTCAAATTTAGATATTGTCATTTTTTTTAGATCTATATCTAAATTCTTATCTTTTCATTTTTTTTTTATTTTTGTGTGGTTTCTATTTGGTTTGTTTTTTTATGATTTTTTTCCAATTTATTTAAGATGGAGTTGTGGGTTTCTATTTTTTTTTCCAATTTAAATTATCTATGTTTTCTATTTGTTTTTAATTATTATTATTTAGGTAAGTTTTGATGTGAATTAGATATGTGATAGAAGGTGGAAGATATTTTCAAATTAGATTTTTTTAGATAAACTTTAATGATTTTTAAATTTTAAAATTGGATATTGAGATGCAAAAAAAAAAAAAGATTTTAACTGAATAAATAAAAATTAAATTTATTAATTTTATCTGTTTGTATATCTGATTTTTAGGTTTATTTATTTATTTATTTTTATAATATATCAGATACAGATAAATATTCACAATTTTCATGAAAAATATTATCTGAATTTTTTGGGAAGAGAGAAGGTAGAGAAGTTTTAATATTTTTTTTTGGAAATCGGTGAGAGAGATTAGGATGGAGAGATTATGAAATATTTTTGATATCTTTCATTTGAAATTCATAAATTAAAGGATAATTATTATATAATGAAATAAATAAATCTGTCAATAGTTTTTTTTTAAAAATCTATTTTATAAATTGAAAAATCAATAATTTTAGAAAATTAATTGATTTATTCTATTAAGTGATTCAAAATTTTGATAGACATACATAAAAAAAAAATAGTTAATTATATTATTAAATTATTGTAGTGATCTCGGTTTTCCCTCCATTGTTTATTGTATTTCGGACTCGGTTCTGTGGATGTTTGTTCTTGTCTCTGTCGCATTTCCGTCCTTTAATTATTTATATTTGAGTTTTAGAATGTATTGGGCAGGTTTGTAATAGGTTGGTTGTGATTTGAAATAAATAGTTGCTGTCCAGATTTTTGGTTTCTTCGCTCGAGCGAGGCTTTTGTCGCTCGAGTAAGCTTTGTGTTTTAGTTCCTTCACTCGAGCCAGGGTTCCTTCGCTTGAACGAGATTTGAGTGGTGTGTCTCTTGGCTCGAGCTAGCACTCTTGTGCTCAAGTGTGCGTCTACGTTTGCGTCTAGTTTGGACCTGAAGGTTGTGTATATTCGCTTGAACGAACGAGGACTATATTTTGAGTTTCTTCGCTCGAGCGTACTTCTGGGTTGTAGACTTGAAGCTTCACATTATTCACTCGAGCGACGTTTCTTGCGCTCGAGCGAGGTGTTTGTTGTGTCTGGTCGCTCGAGCGACCACTCCTCCGCTCGAGCGAGCCTCGCTTATATCAGATCACAGCAGTAGTTCTATACTTCACTTTTTGATCTTCTTTTCTTTTCAAAGCCTAGATCGGCACACTCTCTCTCTACATACACCTTCTCTCTACAAATACCCTTAGTTCTAGTAGTTTTTTACCCTAGCCTCTTTGCAAAAAAGGTAGAGCTTGGTGTGGGCTTCGTGTAGATCCGAAAAAGTTGGGCTTTGGAGCACTTTAAGTTTTTTCCTCCTTCTTCTTTGAGCTCCGAAATTTGAGGTAGGAATGATCTACTCCTTCTTATGGGTTTTAACATAAACGTTTGTCATTTTGTATAAATGGTGGAGTTATGGAAATTTTGGAATGTTAGGGTTTGATTTGAAATACATACAAATAGGGGCTTTCAATTGTTAAGTACCATGTGTATGTGAGACCTTGGAATAATAGGGTTATTGTTGTAGAATTGATGAAATTGAACCTCAGAGTTGATGTTCGAGAAAAGGGAAAAAATACCCTAATTGAACTTAAATAATTAATTTGTATAATTAATTTGATAATTTATGGAAATATGAAATTGAGTTGGAAATCATGAAATTGGGAAATTATGAGATTGAATGGTGTAGTTGGATTAGTTAATCACTCACCTATGGAAGTGTAGATAATTTATCTGTTTGATAGATTTATTACCTGTTTAGAAATAACTGTTTTAGGCTATCAGTGGAGGATAGCCATGATTGTTGTAGAATTGCATGATGATTAGGTAAATTGAAACTAATCAATTGGAATATATCATTGAATATGACGGTGGGATTAACACATTGTAAATGTGCTTTAAATTGGTCATTGTATATGATAAGCGTTTAAATATATTGCATATGTATCTTGTTTGAGAGAAGATAGGGGATGTACTCCATGGTTTCGGAAAAGATAGGGGATGTACTTCCAAACCTGTTTGGGAGAAGATAGGGGATGGACTCCATTGATAACTAAGTTGGTCGCAGTGTCTAGGGTGAAAGTCTCGAAATCTTAATTACGTTTGCATAACGTAGATGAATTGAAGTATTGAAGTGTTAATAATATGAGTTGTAGTCTCATCTTGAATTGAAGTATTGAAGTGTTAACAATATGAGTTGTAGCCTCATTTTAAAGTGATTATGATTGAAGTGTTAGTAGTATAAGTTGTAATCTCATTTCGAACTATTCGGATAAACAACAAACCATATCTATGAATTGATTTGGATAATGAAACGGAAAGGGATTGAAATGTGGTTGTGAATATGAATTGGTTATGGAAGAGATGTATGTTGGTTTGTATGAGTTAAACATTTATCAAATGTTAATGTTTTAGTTATTTCTCATATTTGGTTTAGTAAATTTCTACTGGGCTTTGGCTCACCCTATATGGGATATCATTTTCAGGTACAGATGATATACCGCCTCCAAGGGTGTAGCTTGGGAGATTTATAAGCTGAAGGCTTATTTTTGTAGTTTTCTTTTGTATTACATGTAATCCAAGCCAAGGGCTTAATGTGTTAAGAGTTAGAACTCTCTTTTGTTGAGAGCAAATGTTGACTTGGAAAGTTGTAAGCCCGCAGGGCGTTTACTTTTGTTGTCAACATGTAATAGTTTTTGCAATGAATACTCTAATAAATGAACATATGTTTATTTCTCCTATGTCTATGTGCATCAAGAATGATTGGTTTATATGTATTATTTTGAGGACGTTACAATTATAATTCAAATTTAGATATTATTATATCTTTTTGAGATCCATATCTAAACTCTTATCTTCTTTATTTTTATGTGATTTCTTTTTCTTTTTTTTTGAATTTATTTTAAATAGAGTTGTGGGTTTATATTTTATTTTTTAAATTTGATTTATTTGTGGTTTCTATTTGTTTTTAATTATTATTATTTAGGTAAGTTATGATATGAGTTAAATATGTAATAGATATGTGAGTTTTATTGATTTAAAGTATGATAGTGAGAGATATTTGCAAATCAGATTTGTTTAGATAGACTTTCTAGATTTTTAAATTTTAAAATTGGATATTGAGAGGTAAAAGAAATATTTTAACTGAATAAATAAAAATATAATTTATTAATTTTATCTGTTTGTATATCTGATTTTTAAATTTTTTTTTGTTATGTTATAATATAAATATAGACAAATACCCACAATTTTCATGAAAAATATTATCTGATTGAGGAGAAAAAAGGAATTCAAGTTTTATTTTATTTTATTTTTTGAAAATTGGTGAGAGAGATTATGATGGAGAGATTATGAAATATTTTTGTTATCTTCCCATTATTATTTCTAAAATAATTAAATAAATAAATCAGTCAATAGGTTTTTTTTAATATATTTTATAAATTGAAAGTTCAATAATTTCAGAATGAGAGTTTGGTGCTCTTAGGAGGTTTCTCATTAGAAGCCCTCCTTTTCTTATATAATATATAAATATAAATATTTATATTTATTTTAGATATTTTTTTAATATTCAAATTATTATTTTTTAGATTTTTTATATAAATAATTTAACAATCCCATCACTAACTATAGTGTATGGGAGAAGTTGAAAATAGTGTTGCAATAACAATGAGAGAAATCAAAAAGGTTTATGGGCTGGGAGAAGTCAAGAAATGCTGAGATTATTTATTTTTTTAAATCAAAAAATTAGAAAATTAGGATTGGGATATTGGAGCTCCCACAAAACTTGTGGGTTAAAAATCCCATTTTGCTTAATATATAGACTAGCATATCACCCATGCTATGCACAGATTGTGTTTACAATTATCTATATATGTGAATTGCGATTTTTAAATGTCTTTTTTTTTTCTTTTTTTATATTATATTAAAGTTTAATATTTTGATAATAATCATATGTGTTAGACTTTTCAAAGAATTAAATGTCATATTATATTAAATTTTAATATTTTGATAATGATTATATGTATTGGACTTTGCAAGAAATTTTTTTTATGCTTGTTTTTAATGCATTAAAGTGTTATTATGAGGGATAATAATCATATGTGTTGGGACTTTTGAAGGAATTCATATGTGTAGATAGATAGATATATCTTTTTATTTTTATTTTTATTTTTGTGTGGTTTTTATTCGAGTATTTTTTTTTTCAATTTATTTAAGATGGAGTTGTGGGTATCTTTTTTTATTTTTATTTTTGTGTGGTTTTTATTCGGGTATTTTTTTTTTCAATTTATTTAAGATGAAGTTGTGGGTATCTTTTTTTTTAAATTTAATTTATCTGTGGTTTCCATTTGTTTTTAATTATTATTATTTAGGTAAGTTATGATGTAAGTTAGATATATGATAGACATGTGAGTTTTATTGATTTAAAGTTTATCTAAATAAACTTTAATATTAGTTAAAGTTTTTTAGTTTTTTTTGTTATGTTATAATATAATATATAAAATATAGGTAGATATCTACAACTTTAATAAAAAATATTATCTGATTTTTTGGGGAAGAGAAAAGGAATGCAAGTTTTAATATTTTTTTTTGAAAATTTGTGAGAGAGATTAGGAGGGAGAGATTATGAAATATTTTTGTTATTAAAAAAATAAATCAGTCAATAATTTTTTTTAATCTATTTTGTAAATTAAAAATCAATAATTTTGGAAAATTGATTAACTTGTCCCATTAAGTGTGTAACGCTCTCAAAATAAACCCACAATCAAACATTCAAGACATGCTTAGACATAAGAGAAGTAAGCATAATTACATTTTATCAGAGTATTCGTTACAAAATATATTACATGTTGACAACAAAAATAAATGTCCTATAGGGTTACAACTTTCCAAGTCAACACTTGGTTACAAAAGAGAGTATTAACTCTACACAAATAAGCCATTGGCTTGATATACATGTAATACAACCAAAAACAACAAAAAAGATTCCAACAGCCTCAAGCCTCCGAAGCTACGTCGTTGGAGGTGGCATACTACCTGTATCAGAAAATGATGTCCCATATAGGGTGAGCCAACGCCCAGTAGAGATATGCTAAATATAGTATGAGCAATAACTAAAACATTAGCATTTGATAAATGTTTAACTCACATAAATCAATTCACAATCCATTTCGATTACATGACCATTGTGTCTATGTTTCATTCCATTTTTCATTTCTTATCCAATTTCTCAATTCAAACGAGATAACAACTCATATCAAAACACTTCCATAAGTATCAATAGATACACAGATTTGCTGTATCAATAACACATAAAACACTTCCATACTTCACAAATGATACACAGATTCGCTGTATCAATAATTCAATGGATACACAAAATTGCTGTATCAATGGAGTCCATCCCCTATCTCCTCCCAAATAATATCCGGTTTAGGAGTCCATCCCCTATCTTCCCCTAAACCGTGGAATACATCCCCTATCTCCTCCCACACAATACAATGTTTATAAACACAGATCATATACATAATCAATCAATACATAAATTTAATGTATTATTCCAACCGTTATATTCGATGACATATTCAATTCATTAGTTTTAGTTTGCCTAATCATCATGTATTGTCTACAACAATCAAGACTATCCTCCACCGATAGCCCAAAGCAGTTATTTCTAACAGATAATAAATGCCTTAATAGATATAAAATCTCAACGTTTCAAAGTGAGCGATTAATAAATTCAACTCCACCATTTTATCTCATAATGAGCCAATTTCATTATTTCCAAATTCAATTTCACATTTCCATAACAATTGTCATTAATTACACTAATGACCCAAATATACCCAAACATGGCATTTTTTTCCCCTTTTTTCACAATATTGACCCAAAAGCTCAACTATTAACAACAACATCAATACTATCATTTTAAGACCCAAAATACATATTTATGAGCCAAAATAACAAAACCCCCCTTTTGAAAATAACACATTTCAAATCTTAACTTTCCAAATCAACCCATCTATACAAATAACTCAATGACTATGTTAAAGCACATAAGGATGAGTAGGAATCCCTACCTCAAATTCAGAGCTCAAAGGAAGAAGAAGACCAAACTCAAAGTGCTCCAAACTTCTAACTTTTCGGATCAAAATGTAGCCCTCAACGATCAACACACTTTATACAAAGACACCAAAGAAGTGGATCACTCTAGCTAGATCAAACCCTAGAGAGAAGGGAGATTCTAGAGAGAGGAGCTCTCAAAATCGGTTTTGGAAAAGTAAGAGAGAGAAAGGGAAATGAAAAAGTGATCCAAAAAGGTGAAATCCCGAAGTTATACTAGTCGCCCCGCTCGAGCGTGGAAACCCTCGCTCGAGCATCAAACACAGACTCACGCTTGAGCATCAAAAGCGCCGCTCGAGCGTAGATTACACACTTCCAGAAGTTTTGCAGACACGGTCCCCACTCGAGCGTCAAACTCCCCGCTCGAGCAGAGGAACAAAATCAAAGGTTCACGCTCGAGCGTCAAAACTCCCGCTCAAGCATCTGAAGACCTGCAGACAAAAGTACTGGGAGATGGAAAATCACGCTCGAGCATCAAAACGCCCGCTCGAGCGGAGAAGCAACAACGAAGGGCCCGCTCGAGCGTGATGGCCAAATTCTGGGCATCAACTTTTGGTTTCAAAGTATAACCAACCTGTTTCAAACCTGCCCAACACAACCCAAGACTCAAATACAAAGAGTAAATGCTAGAAATGAGAATAAGACAACAACACAACCACGGAACCGAATCCGGAATACAATATACAAAAGAAAGGAAAACCGGGATCGTATAACCTTCCCCCCTTAAAGAATTTCGTCCCTGAAATTAAGTACAAGTTTTCAAAAACAAGTTTTTTTTTTTTTTTTTTTTTTTTTTTTTTTTTTTTTTTTTTTTTTTTCAATTCTTAACAACATTACAATTCATTTCCCAACAACTTGACCCATTACCGGTCATTCCATCTCTATTCAAGAGGCATTTCACAATATATACCCAATATGCATTATTAACATGCTTTCCCTTGAAATCTATCAATTTCAATACATTTTTCACAATTCCATATCATATTCAATGTTCATGATCTATTTCCACTTCTACAATACATTCAACATATACAATGTTACGTTAAACTTCCATCTCGACGCAAGTTCCAAAATATTTCCATAAATCCAAAACACATACGATGTTTTACAACTCAAGACATATTTAATCCTCTTAAAGTTCATTAATATTACAAAATACCAATACATGGTTAAACAATTACAAACAAGTCCGGATATTTCTCACGGACATCCACCTCACGTTACCAAGTGGCTTCCTCCACTCCGTGATGTTTCCACAAAACTTTTACCAAGGGAATGTCTTGCCTCGCAAGACTTGATCCCGCCTATCCAAGACCCGAACCGGTCTCTCCTCATACGAGATATTCTCGTCAACCTCCAAATCGGTCCAATCCAGCACATGGGACGAATCCGGCTCGTACTTCCGAAGCATACTAACATGAAACACGTCATGTACTCTGGACAACTGCAGCGGTAAAGCTAAACGATAGGCAACCTCCCCGATCCTCTCAAAGATCTCAAAGAGACTGATAAACCGAGGGGACAACTTCCTACTCTTCCCAAACCTCATCAAATCTCGCCTAGGTGATATTTTTAGAAATACATGATCACCTATCTCAAATGCCAAAGACCTCCTCCTATGGTCGGCATAACTCTTTTGGCGACTTTGGGCTGTAACAAGCCTTCTATGGATAAGTTCAACTTTCTCTGTCGTTTCCCTCACCAACTCCGGGCCTAACAAAGGTGCATCACCCATCTCGGCCCAACAAACTAGAGACCTACACGGTCGGCCATACAAGGCCTCAAACGGTGCCATACCGATACTCGACTGAAAACTGTTGTTATAGGCAAACTCCACTAAGGGCAAGTGCCTCTCCCATGACCCGCTAAAGTCAAGAACACAACCTCGAAGCATATCCTCAAGAATCTGAATAGTATGCTCGAACTGCCCGTCAGTCTGAGGATGATAAGCTGTGCTAAAGGTCAATCTAGTGCCCAAGGCACTCTGCAAACTCTGCCACAACCTAGCAGTAAAATAAGGATCTCTATCCGAGACGATCGACACTGGGACCCCGTGCAACCTCACTATGTCCCGAATATACAAGTTGGCAAGATGATCCACCGAATCTTTCACGTGCATAGGGAGAAAGTGCGCTGACTGAGTCAACTGGTCTACAACCACCCAAATAGCATCACTACCCTGCTGAGTCCTCAGAAGACCTACAACGAAGTTCATAATGACATGCTCCCACTTCCACTCGACAATAGACAAGGGTTGTAACAAACCCGCTGGCCTCTGATGCTCGGCCTTCACTTGCTGACAAGTAAGGCACTTCAATAAGAAAACTGCCACATCTCTCTTCATACCCCGCCACCAAAACTGGCGACCCAAATCACGATACATCTTGGTGTCTCTCGGATGCACTACAAGGCGTGAATGGTGAAACTCTCGGAGTACCTCCTCTCGGCAAGACTCCGATACAAACAAGCGGTCTCGGTATCTCATACTCAGGTCAGGATACACAGACAAACCCTTCTCAGCCTTCCCACTGGAGATCTTCTCTCGAAGGGACTCTACCTCAAGGTCACCTCTCTGTGCCTCTAACACTCGGTTCACAAGTGTAGGCTGCGTAACAACAAAAAACAAGGCCGCAGCCTCAACGGATTCGCCCAGAAGCAAATCAAACTCGCCAAGCGCACCCAACATCTCTCATTCCCGGATGGCTATACAAGCTACATCACTAATGGATTTCCTACTAAGGGCATCGGCCACAATATTGGCCTTTCCCGGGTGGTAGTGCAACTCAAAGTCGTAATCCTCTATGAACTCCATCCACCTTATCTACCTCAGATTCAAGTCCCTTTGTGTAAACAGATACTTCAGACTCTTATGATCCGAGAATACCTTGAATCTCTCACCATTAAGGCAAAAATTACAGCTGCTAGCTCTAGGTCATGTGTAGGGTAATTCCTCTCGTGTGTTTTCAACTGACGTGAGCCATAGGCAACCACCTTCCCCTCTTGCATCAACACACAACCTAAACCCTCTTATGAAGCATCACAGTATACCGCATAACCCAACCCTCTCTCCGGAATAATCAAAACCAGAGCGGTGGTCAATCTAACCTTCAACTCTTGGAACGACTTTTCACAAGTCTCACTCCATACAAATTTGACCCATTTCCGCGTCAATCTAGTCAATGGTGAAGCTAGCCTGGAGAAATCTTTCACAAACCGGCGGTAATACCCAGCTAATCCCAAAAAACTACGGATCTCAAAAACACTCTTAGGCTGTGCCCAATCTTGCATTGCCTCAATCTTGGATGTATCAACAAACACCCCTTCCCCGGAAACCACATGGCCTAAGAATTTAACCTCCCTTAGGCAAAACTCACACTTCCCAAACTTAGCATACAACCTATGGGCTCTAAGCAACTCAAGCACCACTCTCAAGTGTCCCTTGTGCTCTTCCTTCGAAGGTGAATAAATCAGAATGTCGTCCACGAAAACGACCACAAAGCGATCTAAGAATTCTCGGAATATCTGGTTAATCAAATCCATAAACACTGCCGGTGCATTGGTGAGCCCGAATGGCATCACCAGAAACTCGTAATGGCCATACTGCGTACGGAATGCCGTCTTCGAAATATCCTCCTCCTTGACCCTCAATTGGCGGTAACCCGATCTCAAGTCTATCTTAGAAAAACAACGGGAACCCTTCAACAGGTCAAACAAATCATCTATACGGGGCATAGGGTACTTATTCTTGACCGTAGCCCGATTCAACTTCCGATAATCGATACAAAGTCTCAAGGCACCATTTTTCTTTTTAGCAAAGAGGGTCGGTATTCCCTACGGCGAAACACTAGGGCGAACAAAACCCTTGTCTAGCAACTCTTGGAGTTGAATCTTCAACTCACTCATGTCACAACCCAAACCCGCCCCTCTAGGTTTAGCATCGTAACCGGCCAGTAATCCTTGGATTACCGAAGGCCTCTGAACAGATAAGCATATGATAAGGGGCTAGCAGAAGCAATATACAAAAATTATACTTGTCCAATGAGCTGTGTTGACTTATATGAAACAGAATATTTTAAAACTTTATATACACAACCATAGTCAACCATACATTATATTATACCACACACATTACAGTATCTTAAGTACAGCCAACACAATTAGATTAAGTCTCATACATATACAAAACTAATCAGAACTTGAACCCAAGACACTTCGGGAACCTTCACGTGAGGCACAAAGGCTGGCTGACAACAGAACAGGACTCCAGGCAAAAGCCTTCGGGTTTGAACTCCAGAATGCTCACCTATATACATATATATACAAATAGTGAGCTAAAGCCCAGTGAATAACATTAAGGTAAAGGGGTTAGTGAACGAATTCCGAACATTTCATACGTATAAAACAGATCATAGCATAATCATAGTCATCTCATATCAGAACATAATAATGGCATATCCCATAGAACATATCGAACATATCACATAACGTCTTTCGACTAGAGTAACCGGTCCCAGACACCGATTAAACACATATCACCACAATGAAGTAGCTAACGAGATCTCGTAAATGTCATGGACCCGCATTTTCATGCCGTCCCCCATGACTTGGGACTGTCTATGGATGCCATAATAGATTTCAAACTTGGAATGCTCGTTCACAGAAACATATATCATTTTAGAAATCATAGCATATCTTATCTCATTTGGAACATAGTTTCATATAAACGTATCTTTACGATAACATTACTCACAGTGGTTCCGTAGGTGGTCAATCAATTCTCGAACGTTGACCTACAATCACAAAAGCACATAACACAACGTATCTTATCATTACACATTCAAGTGGCCAACACAGCTTAGCTTACATTACGTTGGTTCATGTTCATTCTTATCACATGGCTTAGAACACACACACACCCTTGCATTCTCTTAACTTAACACATTCATTCATTAGTGTGTTTCTAACCCATAACCTCATTACCATAGCTTAATTAAGGCTTAGGAATGCCTAGGATGCAATGAGGATGCCAAAACATGCCTTGGAACACTTAGGCAAAATTTCAAAATTCTAGACCCTCGCTCGAGCGTATGTTTCTTCGCTCGAGCGGACATGCAGAAATGAAACTCCGCTCGAGCGTATAATTCCTCGCTCGAGCAGACATGCAAAACAATGTGAACTGTCGTTCAAGCACACATATCTTCGCTCGAGCGATCTACAAATGGTATGAAACTTCTGGGAGCTCGCAATTCACGCTTGAGTGGACTTTTGGTCACTCGAGCGGAGTGCACGTTCGCAGAGTGGTCGCTCGAGCGATAAACCCTTCGCTCGAGTGTAGATGCAATTTCTGGAATTTCCATATTGCATCTCCAAGTTCAAAACTCGAGTTTAACCATCCAAAATACCTCTCTTGGGCCCCAAAACTTGGAATAAGAAAGTAAACTTGTAAAACATGAAGAATTATGGATCATTTCATAAAATCATGGCCCAAGGGTTTGCTAAAAACTCACATTTTCAACTTGAATCATGAAGAATGTTTATGAACACAATATGCAAGGATTTCTATGAATTCAAACCCTCCAAAACATAATTAAACTTGATAATTTGATAGAAAACAAGATGAACTCATGGATTAAAGCAATAATATGGACATGCATGCAAGAATCTCCATGAAAACAACTTGAAACTTCATGATATGCACATGCATGCATGATTTAGTTCACTATTCAACTCCTCCAACTTAAATCTTGACTTTAAACCTCAAATCTTCATGAACTATGCAAGATAACACTGAAATACATAAATGGAGAGATGAATATTCTACCTTAGGTCTTCAATTCAAAGTCTAGAGGCTCAATTTTGTAGAACTCCTTCAATCTTCCAATTCTCTAAGCAATGTTCTTAAAGAAGCTAACTCCTCCTATTTCCCTCTCTCTCTAGTCGGTTCTAACTCACAAAATGGCTGATGAAAATGATGTGAAATAAGGCTCAAAGTGTTTATGTATGAAGTGGGCCACTAGGGTGGCAAAAAGGTGAATAAGTCTAACTCTAGACATTTAACTTAATTAATCTAATTTAGTCATACCAAATCACATTTTACTTAAATATACCGTTAAATCACATAATTCCTAATGATCATTAAACACTAATCGATTTCAGATTCGGCCGCCGATAAGGCCTTCAATTTACAGTTTAAACCATAAAACATGAACAGATAATTTAACGGTCAACAGATAGACAGCCAGATATTATGCAATTAACACATTAATCCCGTTATTCATTTTATCCACTCGGTTAATGTAGACGTCCCCGAACGCATCCCGGGGGAAGGGAGTGCAAGTCCCCCCCGTTTTGGTTCGATATTGGATCACTACAGTTCAAAGGACTCAAATGTCACGGTTCTTAATCTTGAACCAAAGAGTCCAAATCCGGCAAATCGTTTTGAAAACAGATTTTTTGAAAGAAGTTAAACGTGGGATCGCCGCCAGATACAGAGTCGCCACCTAAATATTTTAAAATGGAAAATTTAGGAAACCCTGACTCGGTGCCAAAAGGCCACGTGTCCGTCATCACCAAAGTTGCCTCGGCTCGGGAACTTGGGTACGATTGGGGAAGGTCACTTCGTGAGCACCCCCGCTCGCCCGGTCCAAGACCGGCCTCTACTAACCATGACATCTGTTTTTGAAAACATTGCGAGTTCTTATTCCGGTTATTAGCCTAGGTTACTATGTGATGCGCACAGCATACAAGTATAGACTGAGCTGCCCGAATTGGAACAAAACACTTCATGTTTGTTTGTGTGAAAGTGGTTTGATGGTACTACCTGCAAGTAGGCTAAGACGTGGATTTGCCACCCTCGGGTGGGCTTAGAAAAACAAATGGTTTTGCCACTATCTAGTGGGCTTAAAACAAGCATTTGATGATTTGTTCCACTTCAAGTAACTCAACCTCCACCCACAGGCATTCAAGGCAGTTATATCATATAAGCACATAGCCTCATGGTAAGCATGCTATTCATGGCAGTCGCTCACACGCACGCAAGGATGCTAAAGCATAAAACTCACCGAGTACTCCAAGCCAAAACAGAAACTCATTAGAAATCATGCATGATCCTAAAGTATACAGAAATGCCTAATGCAACACATGCAAAAATGCAACTATAGCAGGCTCGGCTATTCTAAACATGGCATATGGAAATGCTACAACTAACACGTATTCAATTTGGAATTGAAATACAAATGCAGTTTGTATGATGCGCCGAGCCCAGTGCGTGCAAAACAGATGAATGATGCAGACATGCTGTCATACTGTATGCTAATTAAAACATGCCCTGTATCTAACCATCATAAGCGGGTAAATAAAAGGGAGAAAGAAGTGGGGGTTGGAAGACATACATCCCACTCACCCACACTTATTACAATTATGCCCTCGCGCAGAGGGTCTAAATAAATAATACAGTCCAAATAAAAGAATAATACAGTCCGAAATATATAGTCCGAATAAAAAAACATACAAATTCCTAATTAATTAACAAATTAAAGAAGAAAAACTGTAAATTAGCATGCAAGCCAGGGGCTGCCTTGACTCCGCTTCGGATAATGAAATGATGCATGTTGAGCTGCTTTGCGCGAAAATCCACTAGGATGCCCCAATTAGCCTCTGTTTACGATGTTTCTCGAAATGCGTGCCAGACTCCGGAAAGTTGCTGATCCTTCATTTTGCTGCAACAGAGAGCAAGAGAGGGGCATAGCAATGTATCTCACAAATTTATGCATGCCTCGATCTTCGTGCCACCAATCACGCATATCGATGCACGATGGCCGAGGAGTCAGATTGCACAACTCAATATGGGGTGAATGCCGATAAATGCTACAACAAAACCTAACTCCATCATGGGCAATCCGGAGTGTCAGTGACTTGGGAATTGAGACCCGTTCCGTCACTCGGAGTACGAAACGCGCCTCGTTTCCCGTGCCCGGGCTAACTCCTATCCCGAACACGATGCAATATGCATGATATGCATGAATGCAACTAAAATACAATCCTAGCATGCACAATACTATGAAAATGAGATGCCTCGAAATGCGTGCACGCGGGCACGCGAACCGAGGCGATAATCCTAAGGCATGTAATGGCATACAAATGCAATGATGGGCTTATACCAACATGAGAGGGCCTCAGCCACACTCACATAAGAGGCCGTCGGATAAAAGTGAAGTGCCTCGAAATGCGTGCACACGGGCACGCAAACCGAGACAATGGCATACGGAATACAATGATGCTAAAATGACATAAACAATGAAAAATGGACTTACATTAACGTGAGAGAGCCTCAGCCACACTCACATAAGAAGCCGTGAGATGAAAAATAAAGTGCCTCGAAATGCGTGCACACTGGCATGCAAACCGAGGCAATGGCATAAAAGCATGAAACGGCCTGAAATATGATATATAATGAGCCTAAAATGAGATGTCTCGAAATGCGTGCCCACGGGCGCACAAACTGAGAAAATGACATACGGAATGCAACAGGACTAAAATGAGATATGCGATGCAATATGGGCTTACACCAACATGAGCGAGCCTCAGCCACACTCACACAGGAGGCCGGGAGATGAAAAGGAAGTGCCTCGAGATGCGTGCACACGGGCACGCAAACCGGGGCAATGGCATGCAGAATGCAATGAGACTAAAATGGCATACAAGATGCAAATTGGACTTACACTAACATGAGTGAGCCTCAGCCACACTCACATAAGAGGCCGTCGGATGAAAATGAAGTGCCTCGAAATGTGTGCACACGGGCACGCAAACCGAGACAATGGCATAAATGCATGAAATGACATGGAAAATGATATGCAAACATACAAATGGAATTTCAGCACTCACAAATGATGCAAAACAGTCCCGAAAGGTGGGGAAATGACACCAAATGCACGGAATGGTCCCGAAATGCGATATTAAGCGCCCGAAATGGCCTACAGCCATACTAAATACGCATAATTGGTACATGACATGCAAAACAGTAGCAAGGCAGCCCCAAAATAGCATTTTTTACAGTACAAAACATGGCGAAATAGTGAGCATAGATAGGACAACAATGGCATACAAAAATGGGGGCCAAGAGAGGGGTATTGAAACAAGTGATGTATGCGATGCTCAAACTGAAAAATTTCCTTCTACAACACTGATGAGGGACCAAAAATATGCACATTTACAGTAGATGACATCCCCCAAATCAGTATGAAAACTTGCTAAAAATGTCATGTAAGAATGAAGCCAACAAAGGCTAGAACATGAAGTATGCCTTACATTCATCAAACAGCCTTGGACCCTTAACAAAACATGACAAGAAGGCCAAAATATGGGTATTTTCAGTACTGATGATGGCCGAAAACAGAAGCTAGATAGGCCTAAAAAGCATTCAAAAATGGGGGCCAAAGAGAGATATAATGGCAAGTATAACATGGAGACCCCCAACAAGGTTGATCCCTTCTACAATGTTGTAGAGGGACACAAAATAAGCTTACTCACAGTTCATGACATGCTCCAAAACAGACTACATGTAGGTCAAACAAATCATGCAAATTTACGGTAAATATGAGAGATTATGAAGCAAGTGCATGATAGAGAGGCAAAACAGGATTGATCCCTTCTTCAATGTTGGAGAGGGGCTCAAAATAGGCCCACTTTCAGTTTACATTATGCTCGAAAACAGATCACTCATAGGCTAGAAAAAGCATGCAAAATATTGACATACAAGATGATATTGAAGCAAGTGCATCATAGAGGGCTCAAACAGGGTTGAGCCCTTGAACAAACATAAAGAATAGCTCAAAATAGACCTAGTTTCAGTTAAGATCAGAGCTCAAAACAAAAAACAAATAGGCTTAAGAAATGAGGCAAAAATGGGCTACAAAAGAGAGAAAGTGAGACTTACCCTTGAAGACCTCTTCTTGGCTGCCTTTTGCTTGAAGAATGGGAGCCTCTTGGCTGCCGGAAAGCTCTCCTAGCTCCTGGAATGGAGTTGTGATGGTGGAGCTTGAAGATGATGAAGAAATGGCACCAAAACTTGAGAGTTTGAGAGAGATAGAGAGAGATATGCCCAAAACAATTTTTCTAACCCCTTCTCTAGAGTTGGGAGGCTCCTTATATGGACCAAAAGAGGAGGGCAAAGGTGGAGGGAAATGCACCCAAGTGTTCCCCTCCAAAATATCCCCCGGATACAGATCTTTTCAAAGCCTAGAGACGACCCATTTTTGACGACGGGAGTGAATGTCAAAGCCTAGAGACGACCCATTTTTGACAAGGCCGAAGACTTAGACAATCATACAAGATGAATAGAGATATGTGCCCTCAGGCGTGCCCGCAGGCAGGGGGGGCAAAATGCAAAACGACATGCATAGAGCCAAATGATCATGCAAATGCAGCAAGCTGTAATGAGGCAAGTATTCGCAAATAGATGCAACAGTTTTAAGCAAGAATGCAAAGCAACAACTACATTTCATGCAGTTAGGAATGCGGAGAATCATTCAATTCTCGTCACGTCTCACACGGAGAGGATACGATACCTGCACGATTCGTCTGGTCGCACCAGCCTCAAATGAACCGTACATACAATATCGTGCCTGTAAAAGAGAGAAATTCAACAAGAACAATATGCTAACAACATATATTCAATGTGATTCCTGTGGTTCCGAAAGTTTGACACACGCAGTGTCGGCGAGTGAATGCATCGCAACGCGAGAAAGGAGCACGCTTGACAACGCACACTTAAGCATAGAGGTATGGTACATCAAGAAATCATGCATGACAATGCAAAATGTTCATAAGAATGCAAGTTATATGCAAAACAATGCAAAATGAGTATAAATCAGGGCGCCCGTTTGTTGCGAAACAACGAGCTGGGAAACGCGCATTTCGGCGAAGGCAACTTGATCGCGGCCTCTGATTCACCTCCTGGAGAGGTTACAACATGTTTGAAAAGGATACACCTTGATTTTGATGAGTGATGATGAGACACATGTCAGAAATTGCAGCTGAAGTTCCGGTGGAGCAATTTTGCGCCAGAAAGTGCACTTTTCTCGAACTTTTTCAGGTCCCGGGAACTCCAATCTTCCTCAAAATTTGCAGAGCGCTAGAGGGGGGTATGGGGAACACCACCGGCCAGGTGGTTGCCCTTGGGGAGGCCACCGGATAGGGAATAAAAAGCAAATGGCCGGCCAGCCAGAAAAGGTGGCCGGCCGGCCACCTGCCCAAAAGTAGGGGCATTTTTCTCATTTTGCTCATTTCTATATATATACACCTCCATTCATTCCGAAATCACTCCCATAGCTGCAAAAACTCCTTCCCTTGCTCCCCAAACCATTTTTTCCTTCAGATTTGCATTTTATACGCGCTTTTCGGCCTTCCCCGCAAGTTGTTTCCGCGAAATCTTTCAGTTTTAAGCACTTTGAGCCGATTAAATTTTGATTTCGGGGCTTCTCCTCTCATTTTCACCACTTGAGGTAAGTTTGTCTCAATATTTGGAAGATTTTCTCGGGAGTTGACTTTTGTTGACTTTTTCATTTCCCGGGAGTTGACTTTTGTTGACTTTTTCCAATTTTGGCTCATTTTGCTCATTTTTGCTCCTTTTTGCAGCTTTCTTGAAATGGTGGGTGATTACCCTCATGGTGGAGGTCCTCCAGGTGCTGGGGATGATTTTGACATCATGACATTGCCCCCGAGAGTCCGCCCTTTTATTCTCGGGAGATACGCCCCACCGGTACATGTGCTTCCGCGGGCCGTTTTTCGTCGTTTCACTAGGTTCAACGATCGAGCACCCGGGGATTTACTTCTGCGGGAGCCGGAGCAGCACCTCTCTCATGATGCACGAGAGGTATTTTACTTTATTTTCTGCATTTTCGTGCATTCTGTAGCTTTGCCATGCTTGAACACGCAGTTTTAGCTCATGACACAGTACTTTACTTGCATTCTGAACATGTAACTTAAACACTTGAATTGCTGAACACACGGCTCATTGACTGATTGATTGTGAACGCATGGTACACATTAGTTAAGAATTGAACACACTACCAAAACACCGATTAACCGAACACACACCGAATTTTGAAAGTGAACACACAAAGACACATCGACTAAGAGTAGAACACGCATTTCAAACTCGATTTTACGAACACACGGTTCAAGTTGATGGCGAACACATACCCATTAATCGATTGAGAGTAGAGAATAGAACGCACAGTCCCAAACTCCGATATTCTGAACACGTAGTCCAAGTTGATGGTGAACACACAGCCTACACTGATTGAGAGTAGAGAGTAGATCGCACAGTCCCAAACTCCGATTTTCTGAACACGCAGTCCAAGTTGAAGTGAACACGCAATTTCACATCGATTTTTTCAAATTTGAACACGTGACCCAAAACATGATTCACCGAACACGCAGCCAGATTTGAAGTGAACACACAAATCGACTTGATTGAGAGTAGAACACACATCCCAAACTCGATTCTTGAACACGCAATTTCAGATTTGAAGTGAACACACGTTAATCGATTAAGAATTTGAACACGCAATTTCAAACACAAATTCTATCAACACGCCAGATTTGAAGTGAACACACGACCCTCTTGATTAAGAATTTGAACACGCATTTCAAAACACAAATTTACTAAACACGCAATTTCGTTTTTGAAGTGAACACACGTTTAATCGAGTAAGATTTGAACACGCATTAAAAACACAAATTTATGAACACGCATCAGATTTGGAGTGAACACACGTTTAATCGATTAATTTCATTTGCACACGCCTATTTCACTTCATTTGCACACGCCTTTCTTCATTTCATTTGCACACAACTTATGCTTTTATTGTGTAATCGAACACATGTATTCATTCTCGACGCAGTGGTGGCTCTGATCAGACTGAGGATACGGCTCTACCGCCATGAGACCGGGTATGCCGAGCTTCCAGAGGTCTGTCCGGATCCGTCGATCTAGCAGGGTTCGGAGCATTCTGCGTGGGATTATCACGTTGTCCTGCCAGCAGGACTTTGTTAGCTGCTTTGGTGGAGAGATGGTGGGACACCACCAATTCCTTCCACTTTTCTGCCACCGGGGATATGACCATGACTCCGCTGGACTTCGCCATACTCACCAGCCTAGACATAGGCGGTTGGCCCATACCTTATGACGAGGATATAGGAGAGTGGGAGGCCGCTTGGACACATCTATTGGGGGCTCGCCCACCTGTAGACAGAGCTTCCACTAGAGTCCGGTACACCTGGTTCTCTTCCCATTTTCGGAGGCCGGAGATGGAGCCTGAGTCTCCCGAGGAGGTTGAGCAGTACGCCCGTGGCTTCCTTATGTTCCTCTTTGGCACCACTCTGTTTGCCGATAGGGGGAACACTGTTGGGTTGTATCTTCTGAGTGCCCTAGTGGACTGTCCTGGTCGGTCCGATATGAAGGGCGGCTGGCCCGGCTACCTCTATTGTTACATGGGTGCGACCTCTGGGCGGGAGACTTACTTGGCGGCTATTGGAGAGCACGGGAGGTACGCTTCTGTCCTCTTGATTTACATTTCGCTCCTTATTACTTGTTCATTGCACACACGGCGACTTTGCACTCAGATTCTCGCTTTTAGCACTTTGTATTCATAATGCTTTCTCAAATTTATGGGTGTACGATACTTTTCCCACATTAGCCCCGAGATGGAGGTGGCGGGACTCCTTACGACTCCGGCATTCGAGGGCGAGCACCTAATCGAGAGCTCGAGAGACTCTCTTCTACTTGCATGAAGATTTTGATCTGCGATGACGACAGAGGTATTTCAGAACTCTCAGTTCCTCTCATTTTCATCTTTGATCTGCCCTATATATTCCTGATTTCTGATCAATTTATGCACTGGTTATCCGCAGATTACTTGGGAGCACTGGGCGGTCTTTGGTGACGGTCTCCGACATTCATATCCTGGAGGATCGAGTAATTTCCAGTATAGGTTCCTGCTCGAAGGACCAGTTGGTAGGGCATGGTTCTTGGGGGAACGCTTCCTGCGTCAGGTGTGGGGGTACGATTCTCAGGACCCTCCTGATGTACCTCCAGCCACTATGTGGACTGCCGATAGACTCTCTGCCCAGGAGGTCATTAGTGCTATGCAGGGCACCGATGCTTTGTTACATCTCATGGAGGGGGACTACGCCACCTATCGCCGTATATATCTGATGCCCCCTTTGACGGGAGTGCGTGCTCCGTCACGGAGGCATACTGATGTACCATCATCGAGTCGTGCCGGTGCTACGGATATCCCCTCCTCTAGCAGGGCTGGTGCATCCAAGGGTAGAGGTAGTTCGATTCCTCCGATCCCTCCGTCTTTTCATCATCCTGGGTGGCCAGACATGCCGACCGAGTTGACGAGTTGGCGGTTCGGGACACCTTACCAGGTCTCGCTAGAGCCTCCTCTACCTGACCACAGATATGTCAGAGACCCTGATTCGCCCCCTGTATGTTTTACAACTTTGATTTATCAGTCAGATTACTTGGACATTCATTCCCCCACTGATAGTTTTGCATTTGTATTTGCAGCCTCCAGTTGAGTACACGGACGAGCTGCTCGGGATGCTGGCCACATTCGAGGGCATGATCCTACGGAGGGAGGCACAGCTGGCCATTATGGGCGTGCAGGTACTGTTCACCTTTCCTGTATTTAGCATATTTCTGATGACACGCTAGTTTTGAACATCTTGCTGTATTGATAGGCTGTGTAGAGCACATCTGGCACACACCCCACTCGCATATTGTACTTGCATCTACTTTTCATATTTGAACTGATGTATTTGAACTTTTCACTTTCAGATGCCTCCTGTATATGCACCGCCGCGGGCCGGGCCACCCGGGCCTTCTCAGGGAGTTGGAGGTGCTGGGCCATCTGGGCATTTTCGAGGAGCGGGGCCATCCAGGCCTTCGCAGGGAGCTGGGCCATCTAGGCCTTTTCGAGGAGCTCGAGGAGCAGGGTCGTCTCGCAGACGTAGGGCACCCATTATTGAGGAGGAGGAGGAGGAGGTCGCAGACCGTGAGTCAGAGACATCTGCTGGGGAGGGAGGCTCCGGTCTCGGTTCCGAGAGTGGAGACGAGGCTGAGGGGGATCCGGAGGATGATAGCTCTGACCCGGATGGTGATGATGGTGCAGAGGTTATCCCGCAGAAGAGGATGAGAGGGCCTCCTCATTCCCGTTCCCGAGGATATTGATGCTATTTCCTGCTTTATTTTACTTTTTGCTAGTAGTTTGTAGCACTTTGCATTTTGTTAGGCAGTTTTATTTCCTGTAAAACTTGTACCTTTATTTTGCTGTAAAACATGATGGAATGAAACAACTTTTTGAAAAGATGTTTGTATTTGAAGTTCTTAGCATTGCATCGCATCATTTTGCACAAAAATGGAATTGAATGAAAATGTGCCTTGTGTATTTACCGGGTCAGGTAATGAACCGACGCAACAAATCAAAAAAAAAAAACTCGACTCACTAAGAAATAACAGAATTTTAGCAAGTTTACAACTCGATAAGCAAAGTACAACAATGTTAACGACTCGATAAACAAGACTTAACAAAATTGTGTAAACAAAAAGTAACCACTCAAAACACAAAATGCGACAGCTCGACAAAACTTACAACTCGATAAACAAAGCAACAACTCGATAAGCAAAAATACAACTAAGCGTATTTCAGACGAACGATCTGGATGATGGAACGTATCCGAAACTGAGAGAAATGGAGACCTTCGACGTTCCCGATGCCTAGAACTGCCTCAAACTTCCTTCCGGAGGGCAAAACAGGACCAATGCGTGGCCAAACATATTTTGCACTTGGAGATTAGAGGGTGGCCGGCCTACTAGGATAGATGGCCGACCGGCCACCTCTCCCGCAACCCCTATAATTTTGACACGTGTCCTCTGAATAGTGTTTTACCCCCCTATAAAAGCCCCGGCCTTGGAACTTATTTATTTCATCACCGTTTCTCACAAAAATAGAGGCATTTCTCGTAGAAAATCTCGTATCTTGGATCTGTTCTTTAAATGGCTCGGAAAAGTTGAACTTCCAGGGTTTCGGCTTGAATGCACTATTCACACTGGGCCGGACTTCACTGCACCTTCCTTTCCTCCATGCCGCGATGAGATTTTGGAACCCAGTGACGCACGTCTTCAGCTTCGGAGGGCAAGAGGTATGTCCCACTTTTGAAGATTTTAAAGTTTTGATAGAATCCGAGCGAGGTGAGGAGATCTTGCCCCAACTCAATTTTGGCTATGCCCAAACCTTAGGGCGGATGTGCGGACTCAACGCGCATGATGCTCGATCCCTGATCTGTGACGGGATGTTGGATATCCCAAGCCTGATTTACCGATTCTCCAATGCTGGTGACCGCAGCGACCATCATTGGCAAGGCTTCCGACAACATGCTCTCTGTTTGTGACTGTTATCTCATTTTCTGTTTGCCTCAAGCTTCGAAGGGTCCGGCGCCCATCTGATTGAAGTTGCTCAAGGCTTGAAAGAGGGAAAGAGTTGCATTGCCATGACTCTGGCCGAGACCTTGATGGGCTTGGATGCTTTCCACTGCCGGGAGACAACCAGGTTTGCAGGGAGTCCACTATCCGCAGTAATGTTTCCCACCCAAGCTCACATATGTATTCGCTTACATCACTCGGCCCGCGGGCTCGGTTTTTCTCACAAAACCCTTATCTTACTTTTTTCTCATCGCACATCTCTCTATTCTTTATTCTGTCATTTTTCATTCCTCCCCAGATATGGTTGATGGATAAATTACAAGTTGTGGACTCTTGCCCTGCTTACTCAGCCCGCGGTTACTTCTTCCGACAACGCCTAGTCGATGCCCTTGATGAGGGATGGTGGTTTGAATGGATGTGCAATTTGTCGGCAGATCGCATTGCGTGGCGTTGTCCTTGGCTCAATCTCCCGGCAATGAGCTACAGCATGTCCCGGCAGGTCGAGATTCGACCGACGCTTGACTCATCAGGTATTCTATTTTCCATTCCGTATTCTGCGCCAGTTCGGCCATGATCAGACTTGCCCACCGGAGGGGATAGAGTATCCGGCTACATTCCCGGTTCGAGGCGCACAGCTGGCTCGACAAGCCGCAGCATGGAGAATTAGAGAACTCTTGGCTCCTGCTCCCACTTTTAGTTGCACTTTGTCTGATGAATGCTGGGATTGGCTCAACGAAGAAGCACAGGTTGGGCCTAGGTTGGCATCAGAGGCTTCAACCAGCTCTGGAAGGGGACGCAGGGACACCTGACTTGACTATGCCCCAGATTTATTGCTTTATTAGTACTTTCAAATTTTCTTTATGAATGTAATAAAAAGCAACTTCAATTATATGTAAGAGCGAGAGAACTCTGTTTTGAAATCAAAGAAATTGAAGATTGTGGTACTGAAGATTCTCCGTTTTTGGTCTAAAAATGGTCTTAGTTGTGAAAAGATTAATTTGAACAAAGTCAACTTTTATTAAAACTTTTCAAAACTATTTTCGATATGGATCAGAACTGAACACTCCTGAGATCTGTCACTGAGATGCACAACCCCGGATCCTAGCAACTGGAAAGTTGCCCCTTGTTTGAAAAGTGCCTCGGCGATTCATAGCAACGGAAAGTTGCCCCTAGTCTGCATGGTGCCGTAACACTTCATTGTAACGGAAAGTTGCCCCTAGTCTGAATAACACTGTACCGGAGATCACGATAAGTGCTGATAAACAAAGATGGCTGAAATGATCAGATGGACAAAATTGATCGGGGAAAAGATTGGGGCTGAACTTCAGGATGAAGCTGCCTACGTATCCCATAGATGGGAATCAAGCCTTATGTAGTTCAGGCTTGGGTTCGCTCGGGTATTTTTACTCTCCTTTTGCGCTCTAACTTTTGCCAAGGCCGCCCTTTACGGGTTTTCAACCTTGCAAGCTCAGTTTTTATAATTTCAAATTTTCTATGCTCTGAATTTTGCCTAGGTCGCCCTTTCGGGTTTTCGGCCTAGCGAGCCTCTCAGGGGTAATATTTCTTAAACTTGTCCATGTTGATCGGTTGAGAAAACTCTAAGCCATCTAAATCCATCGTAACCACGTACTCCACCGACTAGATTGACTTGATAATATAGGGACCACCCAATTAGTGCGAACTTGCCCCTTGGGTCGTGGAAGGGAGCTCGGTTGTCTTTGGGTACCAAATCTCCTTGTTTCAAATTTCAGACTTAACCTTCTTGTTAAAAGCCCGGCGATTCTGCGTTGATAACCTTGGATGTGGTACAAGACTGACCTCCTTTCATCGAAAAGCATGAGTTCCTCAAATCTTTTGTCGCTAACTGCTTCGCTTATCCGCACTCGGCCAATACTGTAATGACGGACCTCAATCTCAATAGGCGTAACGGCTTCCATCCCATAAAGCAATGAGTACGAGTCGCCCAGAGAAGTTCTCGATCGAAGTCCTCAGAGTCTCACAGAGCTTAACGGCCTTATCCGCCACCCGATAGGTTTCCACCATCTTCTGTAGTATGCGCTTGATGTTCTTGTTGGCGGCCTCAACTCCTCCGTTGGTTTGCGGCCGGTAAGTAGACGACTTATGAAAAGCCACATTGTATTTCTCCAACAAATCGATCACCTCCTTTTTGAAGTGGGAACCATTGTCTGAAACGATTTTATTTGGGACCCCGTAGCGACAGATAATGTTGTTTCTGATAAATTTCGCTACATGCGCAGCCTTCAACACTGCATAAGATTGGGCCTCAACCCACTTTGTGAAATAATCTATCTCTACCAAAATGAACTCATGCCCATTCGACCCCTTTGGCGTAACAGCTCCGATTATATCAATTCCCCAGACAGAAAACGGCCATGGCGAAGTCATGTTGTAAAGCTTTGACGGCGGGATGTTCATGCGATTTGCATGAATTTGACACTTGTGACATCGCCGGACGAAGCCAATACAATCCTCCTCCATGGTGGACCAGTAATAACCTTGTCTAAGGATCTTCCGTGCCAACATTACCCCATTCATGTGTGCACCACATTCACCCCCGTGGATGGCTTTCATCAGACGCTTTGACTCTTCGGCATCAACGCACAATTTATGCATCCCCAGATGACCCCGTTTGTACAGTTTACCCCCGCAGATGATGAACTGAACTGCCATTCTTCTGATTGCCCTCTTGTCTTTGGCATTTACCCCTGGCGGGTATGCCTCTTTCTCCAAGAAGTTCCAGATGTCATAATACCAGGGGTGTTCGTCCTGAACTTCATCTATGGCTGCAATCGACTCATAGGCAGGTGCAAATTTCTGGTCAATGATGACCGGACGCATTCGGACTCCACACGAGATGTCTATCATAGAAGATAGAGTTGCTAAAGAATCTGCGAACCTGTTATTCTCTCTTAGTAGATGAGTAAAACTTAGCTTCTCAAACCGAGGAATCAGCAAATCCAAGGTTTGGTGATACATCATCATCTTTTCCTCTTTTACTTTCCAGTCTCCTTTAGCTTGAGACACAACAAGGTTCGAATCCCCAATGACGTCCAACCGTCTTGCCCCTAGTTCTAGAGCTGCTTCTAGGCCAGCGATACACGCCTTGTATTCTGCTTCATTGTTCGAGACTTTGAACCGGAGTTTGAAGGCTAGAGGGATACAGGAATCATCGGGTGCTATCAGCAACACTCCTATCCCATACCCATGTTGATTTGACGCTTCGTCAAAGTACATCGTCCAAGTTTCTTCGTCGATATGCATAATTGATTCATCCGGGAATAGGTACTCGACCGCTTCATCCCCCTCAACCGGGTGGTCAGCAAGGAACTCTGCCACTGCTCTTCCTTTCACTGACTTGCGTGTCACATACGTGAGATCAAATTCGGAGAGCAAAAGCAACCAACGAGCTAGCCTACCCGTAAGCGCTGGTTTCTCGAAGAGATATTTGATAGGATCAAGTCGCGAAACCAACATTACAGAGTGAGCTAACAAGTAGTGCCGCAGCTTCCTGGTAGCCCATACCAGAGCTAAGCAAGCCTTTTCCAGCGGTGTATATCGGGTCTCATACTCTAGCATCTTTTTGCTCAAATAATAGATGGCTTTTTCCGCCTTGTCTTCTGATTCTTGTGCAAGCATGCAGTCCATTGTAGTTTCGGTTACTGACAGATACAAAATCAACGGTTTCCCTGGTTCTGGTGGCGATAAAACGGGCGGGTTCTGTAGATATTCTTTGATCTATTCAAATGCAGCTTGACATCGGCCCTCCCATTGAAACTTCTTTCCCTTCTTGAGGAGGCCAAAAAGTGGTTCACAAGTCAAGGTTAGTTTTGAAATAAACCGTCTTATGAATTGCACTTTACCCAGAAAGCCTCGCACCTCCTTTTCAGTCCTTGGTGGTGGCATTTCTAGGATGGCCTTGATTTTGGAAGGGTCGACCTCGATGCCCCTTTGTGTAATCAGAAACCCTAGCATTTTCCCCGCTGTAACACCAAACGTACATTTCTGAGGGTTTAGCCGCAACCGGAATTCCCTGATCCTTTGAAAAAACTTGTGCAAGGCAGTGGCCCTCTCTTTCCTTGGACTTGACAATCATGTCGCCCACATACACCTCAACCTCTTTGTGGATCATATCATGTAGTATTGTGGTCGCGTCTGTTGATAAGTAGCTCCGGTGTTCTTCAACCCAAACGGCATTACCGTGAAAGATGTTGTTCTACGGGGTGGTGAATGCGATCTTTTCTTTGTCTTCTGCGCCATCACTATCTGGTTGTATCCCGAGAAGCCATCCATGAATGAGAGCAATGCATGCCCCGCCAGAAAAGTCTACCAACTCATCGATGTGCGGTAAGGAAAAGTCGTCCGGACTAGCTCTGTTCAAATCCTCAAGTCTACACACACGGATCCCGCCATCTTTCTTCTAAGACCGAACAATGTTGGCCAACCAAGTCGGATATTCAGATACCAAGGAAGCTGCGTCGATTTGCTTGTGACCTCTTCCTTAATCTTGAGAGCCCAATCCGGCGGATCCTTCGAAGTTTCGCTGATGTGTCGCCTCGGGTCAAGGGGATCCGATCTCAGTACAATCTTAGGATCGATTCTGGCATGTCTTCGAGGACCACGAAAACATCTTTGAAATCTTTTAATAAAGCGACTAAGCGCTCGCGTTCCTCCGAAGACAACGTGGACCCGATCCGACCACCATGGTCCTCCTCAAGACTAATGTTCACGGTAATGATTTCATCCATTAATGGTTTAACAAATCTCTCTTGCTCTTGCTCAATTAAACGTTAGAAACCGAGGAACTTCGTCCTCGCTGCTTTTGATCAAAGTTTTGAAAGTCCAATTAATGCAATAAATTAGGGCACGTAAAAGTACTCGGAAACCACAGATAGTTCATTCTCATTAGGTACATCCAAATCATCCGATTCATCGGTTACAACAGACTCAAATGAAAAGGAAAAAGACGACCTGGACAGGACTGTGGCATCCGGGTTAACATCCCCAGGAGTACCAGACTCAGACTTCGGCCGAGCCGAACCCGATTCGACTCACAGACTTGGTGGAATCAGATTCGCTCACTACGACCCGTCTTCTTTGGACAAAAATCCCTCCTCGTACTGCCAGGTGAGAGAGGGTGCGATTGATACATCCAAGATAGCTGCTGGTCGGCTCGCAGCCGTTTCATCCCCAATCATGGAAACCGCAAAGTTATCCCCCAAGCACTCTTGGTCGATCGGAGGATCAGAGAGGAGACATGCCAGTGCTACCCCCATTTCCAATTCTATGCCCTCAGGATCCACTGCCTTTATTCTCGCCAACCTCGCTTGTTGGGTCCGCTCGCCTGTGGCAACGTCACCCCCGGATAGTTGCAGGTCGAAGAAGATTTCGAAACCTGGTACGCGCTTCTTCTCCGCGTTTAACCATGGCTCTCGGAAGCCGCAAAATGGAAAGGCCTCCCCCTCCCGGAAAAAGCGTCCGTTCAGGGTGCCTTGGATGGGCCTGTGCATTAAATCAAAAGGCTTCCCAAATTGCTTTCGCTCGCTCGCCGCCATTTCCTTTCCTTTCCTCACCCAGTCTTCTTTGGTGGGCAGATAACCCAGCCCAAAGGTATGCGGGTTGTATGGCACTTCGGCCAATGCTGCGACTCCTTTCCTGCCGCTTCTTCCTAATCCCATCCCGGGAATATATTGTAGCTTGTTCATGAGGTAGACAGATTGAGCACTGACGTACACACCTTCATTCACAGCCATAATATTCTGCACTACCCAGGCCTCTGCCAAAGTGAACCCTAATAAGAACACATCCTCCGTGCCGTGCTCGATTTCCAAAACTGGCGTAGACACTTCTGGCGGCGGATGGATGGATGAATTTCCAAAAACAATTGCAACCCCCTTCCCGTGAGGGTATTTCAACATCTGGTGCAGAGTGGAAGAGACTGCTTTCACTTGGTGCAACCACGGCCGCCCCAAGAGCAAGTTGAAGGTTGCGGGAACCTCCAAGACATGAAATTCAATGTTGTGTTGTCCTGGACCAACTTGGGTTTGAACCTTGACAGTCCCCATTACTTCCCTACTGGTATTATCATAAGCTCTGATCACCTGAGTGGTTGGTATGAAGTCTGCGGGTTTTAACCCGATTGCATATATGCCGCTCGATCAAGGCGGACATTGATAGCAGACCCGGTATCGACAAGTACCACCGGTATCCACTTATCTCTACATTCCACGGAGATGTAGAGGGGTTTGTTATGATTCACGGCCTCAGGCGGCAATTCCTTGTCTGAAAAGGTCAATGCCGGGGAACCTCCTCCCAGAAAAACCAGCCCAACCAGCTGCTCTGGCGTAGTTTCGATGGAGAGTTTGGCCTTGTCCATAGCAGATAGGACATGACTGCAGGCACCCTTGAAGCCATAAGCGATCCCGATGGAGATGTCTGCTTGTATTTTCTTTTAACTGCTTTCAAGATGCCTTCTTCTTCAACTTGCTTCTCTGCTTTCTCCTCTTTATCTTTCCCAGATGTCTCGGGTTGGTCAAGGTGTGGGGGCTTGAAATACCGCCCACTCGGTCATGTGGTCCACCTCATCGAGGTACCAAGTATCATCCGGTTGAGTACCGCCCAATCTTCATCCGTAGGCAAGACATAAGTCGTCGTCTTCCCACCACATCCCACTGGCGTTCAACAAACACCTATCTGGTTCCGACAAATTCGTACTCTCGGTACTTTCATCCCACATGCTCACAGCACGTTCTGCTCTTGTGCTCGCAGCACTTTCAACCTCTTCATGGTTCTTGGCTTTCCGGATTCTCTCAGAATTCCACCTCTTCTCCTGCTCCTCCTGTGTCAGTAGGGTTTGTTGTTCGGTTTTCACAATATCTTGATCCCGAGCAAAATTGTTTGTACCGGCGCTCTCCGACAATTTGTTCTGACTCTCGGCCCTTCCGGCCATCATTGATATTTCTGCCCCTGCCGGGCCTTGCTCTGGCTGAATTTCCACAACATCTGGCTGGTCATCTAACCACCCGGTAATTTCTGCCGACTCCTCATATTCAAACCAATTGATTGTTGCATCCCCTGCTTCTTGGTCGTTGAAGAACTGGAGGTTGGCAAAATCTTCTTCCACCGTTGCCAGATCATCTGCCCCTTGTTGTAGTCCATCCCCTCGAATCATGCACAATTCATCTTTTTCTGGCAGTCCCACACTCGGCTCAGACCAGCCCACCGACACAATGTATCCACTCGGATCATAGGCTCTCCCAGCTAGATTCCCGGACTGTCCCATCTCAGACTCACCAATTCTGCTCTCCTCTGAAACCTGCCCCGTTCCATCTTCGGAGGTCACCACCTCTGGCTCAGATTGGGTTGTGAAGGTGTCCAACATGCACAAGTCAGTGCAATCAGGAAGGATCACCTCCGGCTTAGGTAGGTGAGAGGGAGTAATATAGATACTAGGATCGAGGAAACCCCGTTTGGATGAGGTTGACTCTTTGGTGGTGGATCTTGGTTATGTGCGAGTGGGTTAGTTGTGACGTTGGGTCTTTGGAGGTACGATGATGTTCTTGTCAACGAGGTCTTGAATCTCGTGACGAAATTGAAACATTGATCTCGTATCATGGCCATCTTTGGTGGTGAACGCAAAGATTTGGTTTGGGTTGTGGGAAGGGGGGAGTGGATTCGGTAGTGGCCTCGGTTCCAGGGGCGTCAGATGCTTCTTCCTGATTAACACCCCTAGAGCCTTGGACAGGGGCATATATAGTGGAGTGAAGGTTCTTTGGCCTCTGGATTGATATCTCGGGGCTTGGTTACTGCTCCCGGAGGTACTGGAAAAGGGTGTGGCCGCTGCGGGCCTTGGTTGAGAATGAGGAGTGGTGGTGACCAAGCCGACCTCCGAAGTCCTTGTGTTGGCAGCGCCACTCGGGCCTGCGTTGTTATTGCGGTTGAATGTCCTTCGGGGCTGCTCTCGATCCTGATCGATTAAACCTTGCTTCATTGCATCCTCAATCTGTACCCCTATCTCGTGTAAATCTGAGAAGGTGGGGAAAGGGAGTACGATCATTTTCTGCATTAACTTCGGTTAGAGATTGCGTACAATCATCCGAATTGGCCTCAAGGTCATCATCGATGCCTTTGCTCTCCACCGAGTTACAAAATCAGAGAAAGTCTCTTTTTGTTCCTGCCTCGTTGTTTCGAGATCACGTGTTGTAATCTCGATCTGTGTATTATATGAATACTGTGCAACGAAGGCCTCAGCCAGCTCATCCCAATTTCTCTTCACATCATCTTCTAATTTTGCGTACCAGATGGCCGCCACCCCCAACAAAGTTCTGCCAAATAAAGAAAGTTTTTGTGGTCGGGTTAGGCCCATTGGCCTCAAGATGTCTGAAAATAGCCGGAGATGGACCATAGGATCCCCTGACCCATCAAAACGATCAATCTGTGGCATCTTGAATCTGTCCGGCAGTGTCACGGCCACGTCAGTGTAGCCATCTTCAATGTCTAGGATGGCCTTCACCCCCTGTGATTTCTTGAAAAGCTTTTCCAGCTTACTCAACTTCAGAGCTGTATGATCTACCTCGAACTCAAATGGAGAGTCCGGGTGGTTAGGTGTAAGATTCTTGGCGAAGTGGGGGCGAGCCCTCGTTGGAAGACCTATGTCCTCTTGAGTGTTCCGGACATCAGGTAAGGCATTCTGGGTGTTCGGGAGGATATTCTGAGGGTTTGGCAGAGTATTCTGACCAGTAGATACCTGCTCAGGTAGTGGAGCCGCTGGTGGAGGAGAAGCCTGATGTGAAGCAGACGCTGCGTTCTGCTGTTGAAGCCTAGTAATCAGCTCGGCCTGCTGGGCCATGACTGCGGCTTGTTGTTTGGAGAATTCCGCTTGGCGGATGGCATCCTCCTGCATCTGTTTCATGCTATCATGCATCTGGCGCATCATCGCCTCCATCCCTGATGTATTCTGTGGTTCCATCTGAATGGTCGGTAAATGTACCTCTACGGCAGACACAGAAATCTCACCCTGATTGTTTACTGTCAAAGCAGCCCTCTGTCCCGGTAGTACCTGTTCCGACACGCTGCGCCTCCTCGGCCTTCTTCTGATAACTGGAGGTAGAGAGTGGAACACTGGATGTCCATCAACAAGATCCTCGGATCGGTTGAGTCGGCGACCTCATGTCCAAAGTGCTTAGGGGGTATCTAGTGGTTCGGAAGCAATCGTGCTAAAAACTGCCCTAGCAAAAAGATAATAAAGCGAAAAGGAAATAAATAACCAGAAAAACGGGCAGCATAACAGTTTAAATTGAATACACACAACATACAGTCGGGCATACAACACGTAGTTGATAAGCTGAAAATACACTGTCCTCAATAACTGATCACTGTTCTCAGATCATCGTTTCAAAATCAATCGATATCCGCATAAACCGATTCTCGATATCGACCGATGCCCGCAGTTCGATGCCCAAACTCAACTGATACATGCATTCCTCAGAGACGCACTCTAACAAGCACATAACAGATAAGTGAGAGCCAAAACACCCCTATGTTGGGGTAGGGTTTCCCTGTCCTATCTTGTCAGGAACTAGGGTTTCACTACGCACGCAGCGGCTTCAAACAACCTATAAGCGGGTAAGCAACCTGTCCTAGTTTGGAATGGTCACTATGGATCCGAATATGCACTAGGTCGAATGGTCGAAAAGGGTGCCCCGGTAAAACCGAGGTTTGTGTTCCCATGCTGTCAGAGCCCAGAGCCGATCAGCCTTACGGACATGACTTGACAAGACAAGCCTCTGGCAAATCGTTCGGGAATGGCATATGGCAAACACGGTGTCCTAGGCGCACCAATGCAAATGCAATGCAAAGAAACACACAAGTGTAGTCAAAAACAGATGTCATGAGTTCGAGTCAAGTTCTCTAAATCCTCCCGAGTCGCTAAATCAGAGACGCCCCGAACGCATCCCGGAAGGGAGGCGAGTCCCCCTGCTCGTTCGATATTGGGTCACTACTTCGAAGGACTCAAATGTCACGTTCTTAATCTTGAACCAAGAGTCCAACCGCAAATCGCTTTTGAAAACAAATTTTTGAAAGAAGTGCCAAACGTGGATCGCTTCGCCAGACATGAGTCGCCACCTAAATATTTTAAAATGGGAAATTTAGGAAACCCCGACTCGGTGCCAAAAGGCCACGTGTCCGCTATCACCAAAGTTGCCTCGCTCGAACTTGGGTACGACGATTAGAAGGTCACTTCGTGAGCACCCCCGCTCGCCCGGTCAAAAACCGGCCTCTACTAACCATGATATATGTTTTTGAAAACATTGCGAGTTCTTATTCCGGTTATTAGCCTAGGTTACTATGTGATGCGCACAGCATACAAGTATAGACTGAGCCGCCCGAATTGGAACAAAACACTTTATGTTTGTTTGTGTGAAAATGATTTGATGGTGCTACCCGCAGGTAGGCTAAGACGTGGATTTGCCACCCTCGGGTGGGCTTAGAAAAACAAATGGTTTTGCCACTATCTAGTGGGCTTAAAACAAGCATTTGATGATTTGTTCCACTTCAAGTAACTCAACCTCCACCCACAGGCATTCAAGGCAGTTATATCATATAAGCATATAGCCTCATGGTAAGCATGCTATTCATGGCAATCGCTCACACGCACGCAAGGATGCTAAAGCATAAAACTCACCGAGTACTCCAAGCCAAAACAGAAACTCATTAGAAATCATGCATGATCCTAAAGTATACAGAAATGCCTAATGCAACACATGCAAAAATGCAACTATAGCAGGCTCGGCTATTCTAAACATGGCATATGGAAATGCTACAACTAACACGTATTCAATTTGGAATTGAAATACAAATGCAGTTTGTATGATGCGCCGAGCCCGGTGCGTGCAAAACAGATGAATGATGTAGACATGCTGTCATACTGTATGCCAATTAAAACATGCCCTGTATCTAACCATCATAAGCGGGTAAATAAAAGGGAGAAAGAAGTGGGGGTTGGAAGACATACATCCCACTCACCCACACTTATTACAATTATGCCCTCGCGCAGAGGGTCCAAATAAATAATACAGTCCAAATAAAAGAATAATACAGTCCGAAATATACAGTCCGAATAAAAAAATATACAAATTCCTAATTAATTAACAAATTAAAGAAGAAAAACTGTAAATTAGCATGCAAGTCAGGGGCTGCCTTGACTCCGCTTCGGATAATGAAATGATGCATGTTGAGCTGCTTTGCGCGGAAATCCACTGGGATGCCCCAATTAGCCTCTGTTTGCGATGTTTCTCGAAATGCGTGCCAGACTCTGGAAAGTTGCTGATCCTTCATTTTGCTGCAACAGAGAGCAGGAGAGGGGCATAGCAATGTATTTCACAAATTTATGCATGCCTCGATCTTCGTGCCACCAATCACGCATATCGATGCACGATGGCCGAGGAGTCAGATTGCACAACTCAATATGGGGAGAATGCCGATGAATGCTACAACAAAACCTAACTCCATCATGGGCAATCCGGAGTGTCGGTGACTTGGGAATTGAGACCCGTTCCGTCACTCGGAGTACGAAACGCGCCTCGTTTCCCGTGCCCGGGCTAACTCCTATCCCGAACACGATTCAATATGCATAATATACATGAATGCAACTAAAATACAATCCTAGCATGCACAATACTATGAAAATGAGATGCCTCGAAATACGTGCACGCGGGCACGCGAACCGAGGCGATGATCCTAAGGCATGTAATGGCATACAAATGCAATGATGGGCTTATACCAACATGAGAGGGCCTCAGCCACACTCACATAAGAGGCCGTCGGATAAAAGTGAAGTGCCTCGAAATGCGTGCACACGGACACACAAACCGAGACAATGGCATACGGAATACAATGATGCTAAAATGACATAAACAATGCAAAATGGACTTACAGTAACGTGAGAGAGCCTCAGCCACACTCACATAAGAAGCCGTGAGATGAAAAATAAAGTGCCTTGAAATGCGTGCACACTGGCACGCAAACCGAGGCAATGGCATAAAGGCATGAAACGGCCTGAAATATGATATATAATGAGCCTAAAATGAGATGTCTCGAAATGCATGCCCACGGGCGCGCAAATCGAGAAAATGACATACGAAATGCAACAAGACTAAAATGAGATATGCGATGCAATATGGGCTTACACCAACATGAGCGAGCCTCAGCCACACTTACATAGGAGGCCGGGAGATGAAAAGGAAGTGCCTCGAGATGCGTGCACACGGGCACGCAAACCGGGACAATGGCATATAGAATGCAATGAGACTAAAATGGCATACAGGATGCAAATTGGACTTACACTAACATGAGTGAGCCTCAGCCACACTTACATAAGAGGCCATCGGATGAAAATGAAGTGCCTCGAAATGTGTGCACACGGGCACGCAAACCGAGGCAATGGCATAAATGCATCAAATGACATGGAAAATGATATGCAAACATACAAATGGAATTTCAGCACTCCCAAATGATGCAAAACAGTCCCGAAAGGTGGGGAAATGACACCAAATGCACGGAATGGTCCCAAAATGTGATATTAAGCGCCCGAAATGGCCTACAGCCATACTAAATACGCATAATTGGTACATGACATGAAAAACAGTAGCAAGGCAGCCCCAAAATAGCATTTTTTACAATACAAAACATGGCGAAATAGTGAGCATAGATAGGACAACAATGGCATACAAAAATGGGGGCCAAGAGAGGGGTATTGAAACAAGTGATGTATGCGATGCTCAAAATGAAAATTTTCCTTCTAAAACACTGATGAGGGACCAAAAATATGCACATTTACAGTAGATGACATCCCCCAAATCAGTATGAAAACTTGCTAAAAATGTCATGTAAGAATGAAGCCAACAAAGGCTAGAACATGAAGTATGCCTTACATTCATCAAACAGCCTTGGACCCTTAACAAAACATGACAATAAGGCCAAAATATGGGTATTTTCAGTACTGATAATGGCCGAAAACAGAAGCTAGATCGGCCTAAAAAGCATGCAAAAATGGGGGCCAAAAAGAGATATAATGGCAAGTATAACATGGAGACCCCCAAAAAGGTTGATCCCTTCTACAATGTTGTAGAGGGACACAAAATAAGCTTACTCACAGTTCATGACATGCTCCAAAACAGACTACATGTAGGTCAAGCAAATCATGCAAATTTACGGTAAATATGAGAGATTATGAAGCAAGTGCATGATAGAGAGGCCAAACAGGGTTGAGCCCTTCTTCAATGTTGGAGAGGGGCTCAAAATAGGCCCACTTTCAGTTTACATTATGCTCGAAAACAGATCACTCATAGGCTAGAAAAAGCATGCAAAATATTGACATACAAGATGATATTGAAGCAAGTGCATCATAGAGGGCTCAAACAGGGTTGAGCCCTTGAACAAACATGAAGAATAGCTCAAAATAGACCTAGTTTCAGTTAAGGTCGGATCTCAAAACAAAAAACAAATAGGCTTAAGAAATGAGGCAAAAATGGGCTACAAAAGAGGGAAAGTGAGACTTACCCTTGAAGACCTCTTCTTGGCTGCCTTTTGCTTGAAGAATGGAAGCCTCTTGGCTGCTGGAAAGCTCTCCTAGCTGCTGGAATGGAGTTGTGATGGTGGAGCTTGAAGATGATGAAGAAATGGCACCAAAACTTGAGAGTTTGAGAGAGATAGAGAGAGATATGCCCAAAACAATTTTTCTAACCCCTTCTCTAGAGTTGGGAGGCTCCTTATATGGACCAAAAGAGGAGGGCAAAGGTGGAGGGAAATGCACCCAAGTGTTCCCCTCCAAAATATCTCCCGGATACAGATTTTTTCTAGGGAAAACAGCTGTATGGCTGTATGGCACATATTTCAAGGAGCATGGCCGGCTAGGCACCTTTACTGGAGATGGCCGGCTGGCTACCCCCCATGGCCGGCCGGCTAGGGGCAAAAATGAAAAGTGAGAATTTCTGGCCGAGCACCAAAGGGTGGTGTCCTCCCATGTGTGTACAACAAGGCCCTGTGGTTGGAATTTGGCAACTCTAAAACAGGAGAGACAACATGCCACCTTTAGGAGAGGGTAAAAAATGAAAAGAAGAATTACTAGCCGAGCTCTATTTTTTAGGGTCCTCCCATGTGTGTACAACACAAATATGTGGTTTTGGCTCGAAGAAAATGGTCCTAGGGTGTTCAACATTAGCCCGGAAGTGAGAAAAACGGGCGCCAGGGGGCGCTGGAGGAGCATAATTGGTTGTTAAGACAATTGCTGTCCTCCCACCCTCCAGTGATCTTCCTGGTGATAAAACAGAGGTACCTGCCAAAAATGAACAAAAACCGATGCAAAACGAATGCTCGGGGGCCAAAACACGCAGTTCGGGATCCCGAAAATCGGCCGTTAAGCACCGAAAGTGGTGTTTGGCCACGAAGTGGGTATCTAAGACCCCAGTGTCCCTTGAAAGGGAGTAAATGAGATGCATGCCAGAAACCGGAAGAATCGGAGATGGTTAGACGGTCCCGAATCGAGGCACACGGCCTGATGGCTCCGAAAACCGGGAACTGGGCTCCGAAATGGACAAAATGGCCTACGGCCACGAAATGTAGCCCACGGCCACTGAGAGATGGTCTACGGGACCTCTCCCTCCCCTCAGGGAAGAAAACAGAGAAAATCGAGTCTGGTTCGCTAACCGAGGCAAGGCACAGAAGAGGGTTCGGGAGTCCGGAGGCAGGGCGCACGGCCGCGACTCTGAGACTTCTGAACGAGCACAATATGCAACATCACCGAGCGCTCAATCGGTGACGTCTGAGTCTTAAGGTCAGTCAAAAATGGGGTGTCTACAGTTAACTTCCTTAATTACTGATTAGTGGCTAGTTACGGATCGGAGTTATTACAACTCAACTCGACTGGGGCAAAACGGTAAGGTGCCATAGAAATCAGTGTTGTGCCAGACACTAAATCAATGGAGAACTCTATTTCTCGATGAGGTGGCAAACTGACAAGATCCTCGGAAAAAACATCCGAATACTCGCAAACCACTATCGGCAACTTAACCCCGGTCTCATCATACTCATTACTCATAAGGCTAGCAAGAAGACCACTAAGTTCACTCCGCCCTCGCGGATCATACATCGGTGGCAGCACACTACCAACCCGATCCCCCAAGAAATGGAAACAATCCCCGCTCAAGGTACATACTGTGACCCTCTGGCAGTAACAATCAATAACAGCCCGGTATGACGATAGCCAGTCCATACCCAAGATAATATCGAAACCCGACATAGGCATACCCACAAAAGGAAATGGAAGTCGGCGATCTACTACCTCTATATCACAACCTCTACACCCTTGTTTCAAAATCAACTCACCCTCAACAGGTGATACAACACAAATAGGAGATGCTAACTGTGCCAACTATAAACCCAAAATAGATGCAAATGCAGCAGATATAAAAGAATGGGATGCACCTGTATCAAACAGCACATTGGCAACCGAGTTGCAAAACAAGAAGGTACCACTTACAACAAATGGAACTGGTACAAGATCCTGTGTGGTAACAGCATACACGTGCCCTGTAGGCCCCTAATCTACCTACTCACCTCTAGGAGCAAAAGACTGCTGCACAGACTGGGACGATGAATCCCTGATTGGCCCTCGAGGCCTGAACTGACTGTGCTGGCTGAAAACTCTGTGTCTACCTAGAACCAGACGCCCCCGAAGTAGCACTCAACTGCGGCAAGATTTATTCAGTGCCCTACCGACCACACCGCGATAGCAAGACAGTGGGTGACCTCGCTCGACTGCCTGCTATCACTTTGGCCATCCTGACTCCTCTTAGAGCCTCTCTGCCTCTCCTCCTCTTCCTGCATCATACTCTCCATATGGACTGCAGCATCTACAAAGCGTCCATAGTCCCGGGTCATAGAACCCCCAACTCTCATCTTGAGGCCATGCCTCAGCTTCCGTTCAAACTCAATACAATGGCGTTCCTCGGACGCCACAAGCTCAGGTGCGAACCTGGATAAGCTAGTAAATGCGGCCTCAAACTCGGCCACTGAAGAACTTAACTGCTTAAGCTGGTAGAACTAATCCCTCAACTTCTTCCTGACAACTGGAGATAAATACTTCTCCTGGAAAGCATCCACAAAAGCCTCCCACGTGCCACCAATACGACCCCTCATAAACTTCCAGCACTGACCCGCATCCCTTTTAGCTAGAAAGATGCCAAGGTCACGTTCAATGCTCCATCTTCGATGCCAAGCATCTCAAACGTCTTACTCATCTGCTCCAACCACTCATCTGCCTTAAATGGCTCCTTAGGATCCCCAACAAACTCATCCATCCGGGTTAGCCCGGAAGAACTCCCTCTTTAGAAAAGAAGGCCCTACATCAACAACCTGGGCCTGGGCTTGATTCTTAGCTCTGAGAATGCCTATGGACTCCCTCAATGCTCCTGCCATCTCGCGGGCTAAAGCGCCCATGGCCTGCTGACCTACTAGCTCGGCCACATTGGCCAGGCCAACACCCTCCTGCTGCTTCGGAATCTCATCCGGTATAGGCACCGCCTGCCTCCTAGGCCTACCTCGCCTACCACCACATCCTCGTCTTGACATCTTAATAAAGGTAACGAAGAACATTAGCACATTCACAAATGTGCCAAAGCTATAACACTCCCATCCTAATGCATGGACAACTGTAATTCATTCCACGTAAGCACATAATCACATAAGCACTTACGAATTTCATTTCCGGATAATGATAGTCCTGAGGCGTTACTAGAGTTCCAATTAGAAACAGCATTGATCAAGTGTTTTTCCAACAAGACTCACAGAAACCCAACGATCTAATCAACATCCTAGAAATTAAATCACATACCCAAATAATCATATAAACATGTTATCATATAAGCACATAACATTACACATAAGTCTCTAATAAGCAAGACAAACCCATTGTGATACTAATCACTTCCTACGTACCGAAAGTATTCAAACCCAGTACGCTCTGATACCAAGTTGTAACGCCCTCAAAATAAACCCACAATCAAATATTCAAGACATGCTTAGACATAAGAGAAGTAAGCATAATTACATTTCATTAGAGTATTCATTACAAAATGTATTACATGTTGACAACAAAAGTAAATGCCCTATAGGCTTACAACTTTCCAAGTCAACACTTGTTACAAAAGAGAGTATTAACTCTACACAAATAAGCCCTTGGCTTGATATACATGTAGTACAACCAAAAACAACAAAAAAGATTCCAACAGCCTCAAGCCTCCGAAGCTACGTCGTTGGAGGTGGCATACTACCTGTATCAGAAAATGATGTCCCATATAGGATGAGCCAACGCCCAGTAGAGATATGCTAAATTTAGTATGAGCAATAACTAAAACATTAGCATTTGATAAATGTTTAACTCACATAAATCAATTCACAATCCATTTCGATTACATGACCATTGTGTCTATGTTTCATTCCATTTTCCATTTCTTATCCAATTTCTCAATTCAAACGAGATAACAACTCATATCAAAACACTTCCATAAGCATCAATAGATACACAGATTTGCTGTATCAATAACACATAAAACACTTCCATACTTTACAAACGATACACAGATTCGCTGTATCAATAATTCAATAGATACACAAAATCGTTGTATCAATGGAGTCCATCCCCTATCTCCTCCCAAATAATATCCGGTTTAGGAGTCCATCCCCTATCTTCCCCTAAACCGTGGAGTACATCCCCTATCTCCTCCCACACAATACAATGTATATAAACACAGATCATATACATAATTAATCAATACATAAATTTAATGTATTATTCCAACCGTCATATTCGATGACATATTCAATTGATTAGTTTTAGTTTGTCTAATCATCATGCATTGTCTACAACAATCAAGACTATCCTCCACCGATAGCCCAAAGCAATTATTTCTAACAGATAATAAATGCCTCAACAGATATAAAATCTCAACGTTATCAAAGTGAGCGATTAATAAATCCAACTCCACCATTTTATCTCATAATGAGCCAATTTCATTATTTCCAAATCCAATTTCACATTTCCATAACAATTGTCATTAATTACACTAATGACCCAAATATACCCAAACATGGCATTTTTTTCCTTTTTTCACAATATTGACCCAAAGGCTCAACTATTAACAACAACATCAATACTATCATTTTAAGACCCAAATACATATTTATGAGCCAAAATAACAAAACCCCTCTTTTGAAAATAACACATTTCAAATCTTAACTTTCCAAATCAACCCATCTATACAAATAACTCAATGACTATGTTAAAGCACATAAGGATGAATAGGAATCCCTACCTCAAATTTGGAGCTCAAAGGAAGAAGAAGACCAAACTCAAAGTGCTCCAAACTTTCAACTTTTTGGATCAAAATGTAGCCCTCAACGATCAACACACTTTTTACAAAGACACCAAGGAAGTGGATCACTCTAGCGAGATCAAACCCTAGAGAAAAGGGTGATTCTAGAGAGAGAGGAGCTTTCAAAATCGGTTTTGGGAAAGTAAGAGAGAGAAAGGGAAATGAAAAAGTGATCCAAAAATGTGAAATCCCGAAGTTATACCAGTCGCCCCGCTCGAGCGTGGAAACCCCCGCTCGATCGTCAGACACAGACTCACGCTCGAGCGTCAAAAGCACCGCTCGAGCATAGATTACACACTTCCAGAAGTTTTTCACGACATGGTCCCCGCTCGAGCGTAAAACTCCATGCTCGAGTGGAGGAACAAAATCAAAGGTTCACGCTCGAGCGTCAAAACTCCCGCTCAAGCGTTTGAAGACCTCCAGACAAAAGTACTGGGAGATGGAAAATCACGCTCGAGCATCAAAAGCCCCGCTCGAGCGTGATGGTCAAATTCTGGGCATCAACTTTTGGTTTCAAAGTACAACCAACCTGTTTCAAACCTGCCCAACACAACCCAAGACTCAAATACAAAGAGTAAAGGCTAGAAATGAGAATGAGACAACAACACAACCACGGAACCGAGTCCGGAATACAATATACAAAGGAAAGGAAAACCAGGATTACTATAAAGTGATTTAAAATTTTGATAGATATACATAAAAAAAAATACATACATATGTGTAGATAGATAAATATATCTTTTTATTTTTATTTTTATTTTTGTGTGGTTTCTATTCGGGTATTTTTTTTTTCAATTTATTTAAGATGGAGTTGTGGGTATCTTTTTTTATTTTTATTTTTGTGTAGTTTCTATTCGGTTATTTTTTTTTCAATTTATTTAAGATGAAGTTGTGGGTATCTTTTTTTTTTTTAATTTAATTTATCTGTGGTTTCTACTTGTTTTTAATTATTATTATTTAGGTAAGTTATGATGTAAGTTAGATATGTGATAAACATGTGAGTTTTATTGATTTAAAGTTTATCTAAATAAACTTTAATATTAGTTAAAGTTTTTTAGTTTTTTTTGTTATGTTATAATATAATATATAAAATATAGGTAGATATCTACAACTTTAATAAAAAATATTATCTGATTTTTTGGGGAAGAGAAAAGGAATGTAAGTTTTAATATTTTTTTTTTGAAAATTTGTGAGAGAGATTAGGAGGGAGAGATTATGAAATATTTTTGTTATTAAAAAAATAAATCAGTCAATAGTTTTTTTTAATCTATTTTGTAAATTAAAAATCAATAATTTTGAAAATTTGATTAATTTGTCCTATTAAGTGATTTAAAATTTTGATAGATATACATAAAAAAAATACATAATTATATTATTAATCATAATTCAAATTTAGATGTTAAATCTTTTTTAGATCTATAGCTAAATTCTTTTCTTTTTTTCTTTTATTTTTGTGTGTAACCATAGTGTATGGGAGAAATTGAAAAGTGTGTTGCAATAATTATAAGAGAAGTCAAAAGGGATTGTGGGTTGAGAGAAGTCAATAAATGTTAAGATTGAGTTGGGAGAAGTCAATAAATGTTGAGATTTTTTTTTTTAAATTAAAAAATTAAAAAATTAGGATTTGGAGATTGGAGCTCCCATAGGTTTTGGGGTTAAAAACACCCTTTTACTTAATATATAGTACTAGCTTATCACCCGTGCTATGCACGGGATAATTATAGATATTTATATTTGTTTTAGATTTTTTTAATATATAAATTATGTTTTTTAAGATTTTTTATAAAAATAATTTAACAATCTTATCACTAACCATAGTGTATGAAAGAAGTTGAAAAGGGTACTGCAGTAACTATACATGAATTGTATCTATAATTATTTGCATGAGGGGATTTTAAATGCTGATCAGAGGATTTTGACTAAATCAATAAATGCATGCATGTGGAAAGACATGTGGATTGAAAAAAGTTAATAAATGCTGATCAGGGGATAGATATTTATATTTGTTTTAGATTTTTTTTAATATATAAATTATGTTTTTTAAGATTTTTTATAAAAATAATTTAACAATCTTATCACTAACTATAATGTATGGGAAAAGTTAAAAAGGGTACTGCAGTAACTATACACGGATTGTATCTATAATTATTTGTATGAGAGAATTTTAAATGATAATCAGGAGATTTTAATCAAATCAATAAATTTAGGCATGTGGAAAGACATGTGAATTGAAAAAAAGTTAATAAATGCTGATCAGGGGATTTTGACCAAATCAATAAATGCTGAGTTTGTTTTTTAAATAAAAAATTTTAAAAATTCAGATTGGGATATTGAAGCTCCCACAGGGCTTGGAGGTTAAAAATCCCCTTTTGCTTAATGTATAGTATAGATAGATGAGATAATTATAGATATTTATTTTTGTTTTAGATTTTTTTAATATATAAATTATGTTTTTTAAGATTTTTTATAAAAATAATTTAACAATTTTATCATTTACCATAGTATATGAGAGAAGTTAAAAAGGGTACTGCAATAATTATGCACAAATTGTATCTATAACTATTTATATGAGGAGATTTTGAATGTTGATAAGGGAATTTTAACCAAATCAATAAATGCAAGCACGTGGAAAGATATGTGAATTGAAAAAAATTAATAAATGCTGATCAGGAGATTTTGACCAAATAAATAAATGCTGATTTTTTTTTAATAAAAAATTTAGAAAATTCAAATTGGGATATTGGAACTCCCACAGGCCCTGAAGGTTAAAACCCCCTTTGCTTAATATATAGTATAGATAGATAGATGTTTTTTTAAAGATTTTTTATAAAAATAATTTAACAATCTTATCACTAACCATAGTGTATAGGAGAAGTTGGAAAGAATGCTTGATAACTATGCACGTGTTGTATCTATAATTATTTGTATGAGGGGATTTTAAATACTGATAAGGGGATTTTGACCAAATCAATAATGGTAGGCATGTGGAAAGACATATAGATTGAAAAAAGTTAATAAATGTTAATTAAGAAATTTTGACAAAATCAATAAATCCTAAGGGATTTTTTTTTTTAAATCAAAAAATTAAGAAATTAGGATTGAGAGATTGGAACTCTCACAAAGCTTGGGGGTTAGAAACCCCATTTTGCTTAATATATAGTATATAGTATAGATGCATTAAAGACCAGCATAAACAAAATTTCTTGAAAATTTCAACACATTTATCTATCTATATTATATTATCTATATCTATACTATATATTAAGCAAGAGGGGGTTTTTAAACCTCAAGGCCTGTGGGAGTTTCAATATTCCAATCTGAATTTTTTAAATTTTTTATTAAAAAAAAATTCAGCATTTATTGATTTGGTTAAAATCCCCTGATCAGACTTTTTTCAATTCACATATCTTTCCACATGCCTACATTTATTGATACAATCCCCTGATTAGCATTTAAAATTCCCTCATACAAATAATTATAGATACAATCCGTGTATAATTGCTGTAGTACCCTTTTCAACTTTTCTCATACATTATGGTTAGTGATAAAATTGTTAAATTATTTTTATAAAAAATCTTTAAAAACATAATTTATATATTAAAAAAATCTAAAATAAATATAAATATCTATAATTATCCCGTGCATAGCACGGGTGATATTCTAATTATCTATATATGTGAATTGCGATTTTTAAATGTCTTCTTTTTTTCCTTTTTTATATTATATTAAAGTTTAATATTTTGATAATAATCATATGTGTTAAACTTTTCAAGGAATTAAATGTCTTCTTTTTTTAATTATATATATTAAAGTTTAATATTTTGATAATAATCATATATGTTGGACTTTTCAAGGAATTACATGTCTTCTTTTTTTTATTATATTATATTAAAGTTTAATATTTTGATAATAATCATATGTGTTGGACTTTTTAAGAATTTTTTTTTATACTTGTTCTTAATGTATTAAAGTGTTATTATGAGGGATAATAATCATATGTGTTGGGACTTTTCAAGAAATTCATATGCGTTGGATTTTAAAGAATTTTTTTTATACTTGTTCTTAATGCATTAAAGTGTTATTATGAGGGTAAGACTTGGGGGTTGGGAGAAATTAATAAATGCTAAGGGTTTTTTTTTTAAAATCAAAAAATCAAAAAATTTAGATTGGGAGATTGGAGCTCCCACAAGGCTTGGGGTTAAAAATTCTCTTTTGCTTAATATATAGTATAGATAGGTACATAATATATAATATATAATATATATATATAGATTATAAGATGAGAGAAATAAAGTGCTATCTTATTATAATGGAGGAGATCTTATAAAAAAAAAAACGCGTAGACATGAATGCCCTCCTATTTTATTGTTTTTACAATTATCTATATATGTGAATTGTGATTTTTAAATATTTTTTTTAAATGTCTACTTTGGTTCCCTTTTTATATTATATTAAAATTTAATATTTTGATAATAATCATATGTGTTAGACTTTTAAAGGAATTAAATGTCTTTTTTTTTTATTATATTATATTAAAGTTTAATATTTTGATAATAATCATATGTGTTGAACTTTTCAAGAAATTTTTTTTATGTTTGTTCTTAATGCATTAAAGTATTATTATGAGGGATAATAATCATATGTGTTGAGACTTTTTAAGGAATTCATATATGTTGGATTTCAAAGAATTTTTTTAATGCTTGTTCTTAATGCATTAAAGTGTTATTAGGAGGGTAAAACTTGGGAGTTTAGAGATGATAATAAATGCTAAGATTTTTTTTTTTTTAAATAAAAAAATCAAGAAATTTAGATTGGGAGATTGGAGCTCCCACAAGGCTTGGGGTTAAAACTCCATTTTGCTTAATATATAGTATAGATATATAGATAGATAGATAGATATATCTTTTATTTTTATTTTTGTTGTGGGAATCTTTTATTTTTAAAATTTAATTTATCTGTGGTTTTCATTTGTTTTTAATTATTATAATTTAGGTAAATTATGATGTGAGTTAGATATGGTATAAACATGTGAGGTTTATTTATTTAAAGTTTATTTAGATAAATTTTAAAGATTTTTTTTAATAGTTTTTTAGTTTTTTTTGTTATGTTATAATATAATATATAAAATATAGGTAGATATCTACAACTTTAATAAAAAATATTATCTGATTTTTTGAGGAAGAGAAAAGGAATGCAAGTTTTAATATTTTTTTTTTTTGAAAATTTGTGAGAGAGATTAGGAGTGAGAGATTATGAAATATTTTTGTTATTAAATAAATAAATCAGGCAATAGTTTTTTTAATCTATTTTGTAAATTAAAAATCAATAATTTTGGAAAATTAATGAATTTGTCCCATTAAGTAATTTAAAATTTTGATAGATATACATAATAAAAAATACATAATTATATTATTAAATCATAATTCAAATTTAGATGTTATATCTTTTTGAGATCTATAGCTAAATTCTTATCTCTTTTTTGTGTGTGTGTGTGTGTGTGTGTGTGTGTGTGTGTGTAACCATAGTGTATAGGATAAATTGAAAAGGGTGTTGCAATAATTATGAGTGAAGTCAAAAGGAATTGTGGGTTGGGAGAAGTCAATAAATGCTGAGGTTGGGTGGGGAGAAGTCAATAAATACTGAGGTTTTTTTTTTTAAATCAAAAAATTAGAAAATTAGGATTAAGAGATTTGAGCTCCCACAAGCCTTGGGGTTAAAAATCATTTAAAGTTTATTTAGATAAATTTTAAAGTTTTTTTTTTATAGTTTTATAGTTTTTTTTGTTATGTTATGTTATAATATATAAAATATAGGTAGATATCTACAACTTTAATAAAAAATATTATCTGATTTTTTGAGGAAGAGAAAAGGAATGCTAGTTTTAATATTTTTTTTTTAAAATTTGTGAGAGAGATTAGGAGTGAGAGATTATGAAATATTTTTATTATTAAATAAATAAATCAGTCAATAGTTTTTTTAATCTATTTTGTAAATTAAAAATCAATAATTTTGGAAAATTAATGAATTTGTCCCATTAAGTAATTTAAAATTTTGATAGATATACATAATAAAAAATACATAATTATATTATTAAATCATAATTCAAATTTAGATGTTATATCTTTTTGAGATCTATAGCTAAATTCTTATCTTTTTTTTTCTTTTTTTTTTTTTGTGTGTAACCATAGTGTATGGGAAAAATTGAAAAGAGTATTGCAATAATTATGAGAGAAGTCAAAAGGAATTGTGGGTTGGGAGAAGTCAATAAATGCTGAGGTTGGGTTGGGAGAAGTCAATAAATGCTGAGGTTGGGTTGGGAGAAGTCAATAAATACTGAGGTTTTTTTTTTTTTTAAATCAAAAAATTAGAAAATTAGAATTAGGAGATTGGAGCTCCCACAAGCCTTGGGGTTAAAAACCCCCTTTTGCTTAATATATAGTATAGATAGATAGTATAGATAGATAGATATATAGATAGATAGCCTATCACCCGTTCTATGCACGGAATAATTATAGATATTTATATTTGTTTTAAATTTTTTTAATATATAAATTATGTTTTTTAAGATTTTTTATAAAAATAATTTAACAATCTTATCACTAATCATAGTGTATGGGAAGAGTTGAAAATGGTACTACAGTAACTATGTACAAGTTGTATCTATAATTATTTTTATGAGGGGATTTTAAATGCTAATTAGGGGATTTTGACCAAATCAATAAATGTAGACACGTGAAAAGACATGTGGATTGGAAAAAAATTAATAAATGCTAAAGTTTTTTTTTTAAATAAAAAATTTAAAAAATTAAGATTAGGATATTAGAGCTCCCACAGGGCTTGGGGGTTAGAAACCCCTTTTTCCTTAATAGATAGATAGATAGATAGATAGATAGATAGTAGATAGTTTTTTTAATATATAAATTATGTTTTTTAAGATTTTTTATAAAAATAATTTAACAATCTTATCACTAATCATAGTGTATGAGAAGAGTTGAAAATGGTACTACAATAACTATGCACGAGTTGTATCTATAATTATTTGTATGAGGGGCTTTTGAATACCGATCAGGAAATTTTGACCAAATCAATAAATGTAGCCATGTGAAAAGACATGTGGATTGAAAAAAAGTTAATAAATGCTGAGGCTTTTTTTTAAATAAAAAATTTTAAAAATTAAGATTGGGATATTCAAGCTCCCACAAGACTTGGGGGTTAGAAACTCCTTTTTCCTTAATATATACTAGCATATCACACGTGCTATGCACGGATTGTGTTTATAATTATCTATATATGTGAATTGTGATTTAAAATTTTTTTTTTTTAAATGTCTTCTTTTTTTTCTTTTTTTATATTATATTAAAGTTTAATATTTTGATAATAATCATATGTGTTAGACTTTTCAAGAAATTAAATGTCTTTTTTTTATTATATTATAAAGTTTAATATTTTGATAATAATCATATGTGTTGGACTTTTTAAGAAATTTTTTTTATGCTTGTTCTTAATACATTAAAGTGTTATTATAATGGATAATAATCATATGTGTTGGGACTTTTCAAGGAATTCATATGTGTTGGATTTCAAAGAATTTTTTTTATGCTTGTTCTTAATGCATTAAAGTGTTATTATGAGGGTAAGACTTGGGAGTTGGGAGAAGTTAATAAATGCTAAGATTTTTTTTTTTTTAAATCAAAAAATCAAGAAATTTAGATTGGGAGATTGGAACTCCCACAAGGCTTGAAGTTAAAAACCCCATTTTGCTTAATATATAGTATAGATATATAGATAGATAGATATATCTTTTTATTTTTATTTTTATTTTTATTTTTATTTTTGTGTGGTTTCTATTCGGGTATTTTTTTTTCAATTTATTTAAGATGGAGTTGTGAGTATCTTTTTTTTTAAATTTAATTTATCTGTGGTTTCCATTTGTTTTTATTTATTATTATTTAGGTAAGTTATGATGTGAGTTAGATATGTTATAGACATATGAGTTTTAGTTATTTAAAGTTTATTTAGATAAACTTTAAAGATTTTTTTTTTTAGTTTTTTAGTTTTTTTTTTGTTATGTTATAATATAATATATAAAATATAGGTAGATATTTATAATTTTAATAAAAAATATTATCTGATTTTTTGGAGAAGAGAAAAGGAATGCAAGTTTTAATATTTTTTTTTGAAAATTTGTGAGAGAGATTAGGAGGGAGAGATTATGAAATATTTTTGTTATTAAATAAATAAATCAGTCAATTCTTTTTTCCATTTTTTATATTATATTAAAGTTTAATATTTTGATAATAATCATATGTGTTAGACTTTTCAAGGAATTAAATGTCTTTTTTTTATTATATTATGTTAAAATTTAATATTTTGATAATAATCATATGTGTTGGACTTTTTAAGAAATTTTTTTTATACTTGTTCTTAATACATTAAAGTGTTATTATAATGGATAATAATCATATGTGTTGGGACTTTTTAAGGAATTCATCTGTTTTGGATTTTAAAGAATTTTTTTTTATACTTGTTCTTAATGCATTAAAGTGTTATTATGAGGGTAAGATTTGGGAGTTGGGAGAAATTAATAAATACTAAGATTTTTTTTTTAAATCAAAAAACAAAAAAAATTTAGATTGAGAGATTGGAGCTCCCACAAGGCTTGGGGTTAAAAACCTCATTTTGCTTAATATATAGTAAGTATAGATATATAGATAGATAGATAGATATATCTTTTTATTTTTATTTTTATTTTTGTGTGGTTTCTATTCGGGTATTTTTTTCAATTTATTTAAGATGGAGTTGTGGGTATCTTTTTTTTAAAATTTAATTTATTTGTGATTTCCATTTGTTTTCAATTATTATTATTTAGATAAGTTATTATAGCGATCCCGGTATTCCCTTACAGTATTTCTCGTATTCCGGACCTTGGTTCCGTGGAGTTGGTAGTTGTATCCATCTTATTGTCATCCTTTGATTCCTTTTATTTGAATTTTAGTAGGTGTTGGGCGTGTTTCGAGCGAGGGGGTTAAGCCTTGGACAAATTTCTTGTTGCTCAGTTTTTGATCTTTACGCTCGAGCGGACGTTCCTACGCTCGAGCGGAGTTCACATCATTCCGGCATCTCGCGTCCCTGCAAAACCTCTGCAGGTGTGATTCTTGCGCTCAAGCGGGTTTCCTGAGCTCGAGCGGGATTGTTGGCGCTCGAGCGGGAAGTGTATTTTTTTGGTGTGAGTTCTGGGAGGGGGAAACTTGCGCTCGAGCGGACTGGTTTTCACGCTCGAGCGAAGGTGCTTTATTCGTGTGTATTGGCGCTCGAGCGTACCTTCTTGTGCTCGAGCGAACTATGTCTTTTGTTCTTTACGCTCGAGCGCTCTGTTTTCCGCTCGAGCGGACCTGTCGTATATCAGACGACTTTGAGGCATTTTTTAATCACTTTTCACTTTCCTTTCTCTCTCTTACTTTCTAAAAAGTTATTTTGAGAGCTCCTCTTTCTAGAAACTCCCTTCTCTCTAGGGTTTGATTTAGTTAGAGGGTGTTCTTTACCTTTGGCCTTTGCAAAAAGGTTGTTGATTGTCGAGGGCGTCGTTTTGATCCAAAAAGTTTGGAGTTTGGAGCACGTTGGGTTTTGGCCTTCACCCCCGTTGGAGCTCTAACTTCGAGGTAGGGATAACCTACTCCATCTTATGAGCTTTGTCTTTGAATTTTAGCATTTTGATATGTTGGGGGTTGTTGGGTAATTTTGGAGAAAGTTTGGGCCTTTGTGCAATTTTACAAAAGTTGGGGTTTTGATTATATAAACCTATATGCAAGTTAGGCATAGAGAAATGAGGTTGAAGTTAGAACATTGATGGATATGGAACCTTAGGGTTCTTTTGTGAATTATGGTAAGTTGCCCTAATTAGTTTAATTAATTAATGTATGTGATTAATTAAAGAAAATGAGGAATTGAATTGAGACTGTCGTAAGTGGGAATGTATGGGACTAAAGGGTGTAGTCAAATCATTTATTGCTCACCTAGTTGAAATGTTGATATATTATTAATTTGTGCATTTATTTCCTGTTTAGAAATAATTGCTTTGGGCTACTGGTGGAGGGTAGTGTTGATTGTTGTAGACAATGCATGATGATTAGGCAAACTAAAACTAATCAATTGGATGTGTCATAGAGTATGACGGTTGATAGAATACATTAACTTTATGTATTGGTTGGTTGTGCATATGACTTATATGTTTATGTGCATTATGTGTAGACGGTTGATAGAATACATTAACTTTATGTATTGATTAATTGGGTATATGATTCTGTGTTTATATGCATTGCTTGTGTATGGGAGGAGATGGGGGATGTACTCCACGGTTTAGGGGAAGATGGGGGATGTACCTCTAAACCGGTTAATGGTTATGGGAAGATGGGGGATGGACCCAGGGATGCAGCTCATAGGCTCTCCCATTGTAGTAGTGATACAGCTCATATGCTTATCAGTTGAAGTGTTGATATAGCTCATACGCTTATCTATTGGAATGTTGATATAGCTCATATGCTTATCTATTGTAGTAGTGATATAGCTCATAGGCTTATCTGGTGTAGTAGTGATATAGCTCATATGCTTATCGATTGAAAAGTTTGTTTGATTTGATATAGCACTAAAATGTATATCATCATCGTTGGTGAAGTATGGAAGTGGTTTATGTACTATTGATACAACACCAAAATGTGTATCCGCCTTGGATTTCGAATGTGTTCTAATAATGAACTATAATTTCATCAAAGGTTTTGGCCAGAGTACCGAGCCTTGTTTTCAAACTCAATATTGAATAAGAAATGGAAAGTGAATTGTAACATAGACTCGATTGTCATGGAATTGTAATAAGATGTAAATGGATGTGTGAGTATTGACCATGTATCAATTGCTAATCTTTTAGTCATTATTCATAGTTGGTTTAGTGTATTTCTACTGGGCTGTGGCTCACCCTATATGGGACACCATTTTCAGGTACAAGAAGTATGCCACCTCCAGGGACATCGCTTAGGAGGCTAGAGGCAGACAGACGTTTGTGGTTTTGGTTATCTATGGTTGTATTACATGTAATTTCAAGCCAAGGGCTTAATGTGAATTTGAGTTAGTATTCTTCTCTTTGTGACCAAGTGTTAGCTTGGAAAGCTGTAAGCCCATAAGGCATTTGATTCTGTTATTAATATGTAAAGTCTCTTGTAAAGAATTACTCCGTGGAATAGAATGATGTTCGTCTCTTATATCAATGCATGTCTAAATTGAGGGGTTTAATGTTATTATTTCGAGGGCGTGACAGTTATGATGTGAGTTAGATATGTTATAGACATATGAGTTTTAGTTATTTAAAGTTTATTTAGATAAACTTTAAAGACTTTTTTTTTTTAGTTTTTTAGTTTTTTAGTTTTTTTTTGTTATGCTATAATATAATATATAAAATACAGGTAGATATCTACAACTTTAATAAAAAAATATTATCAGATTTTTTGGAGAAGAGAAAAAGAATGCAAGTTTTAATATTTTTTTTTGAAAATTTGTAAGAGAGATTAGGAGGGAGAGATTATGAAATATTTTTGTTATTAAATAAATAAATCAGTCAATAGTTTTTTTAATCTATTTTGTAAATTAAAAATCAATAATTTTGAAAAATTGATTAATTTGTCCCATTAAGTGATTTAAAATTTTGATAGACATACATAATAAAAAATACATAATTATATTATTAAATCATAATTCAAATTTAAATGTTATATCTTTTTGAGATCTATAGCTAAATTCTTATCTTTTTTTTTTATTATTTTTGTGTGTAACTATAGTGTATGGGAGAAATTGAAAAGGGTATTGCAATGTTTATGAGAGAAGTCAAAAGGAATTGTGGGATGGGAGAAGTCAATAAATGTTGAGGTTGGGTTAAGAGAAGTCAATAAATGCTGAGGTTTTTTTTTTTTAAATCAAAAAATTAGAAAATTAGGATTAGGAGATTGGAGCTCCTACAAACCTTGGGGTTAAAAACTCCATTTTGCTTAATATATAGTATATGATGTGAGTTAGATATGTTATAGACATATTAAATTCTTTCAATATAATTTTTTTCTCTCTTAATTTTTTTTTTTTCAATATAATTTTTTTCTCTCTTAATTTTTTTGTTTTTTTTTTTCTGAATGTAATCATGGTGTCAATGGCTCTTAATTTTTTTTCTCTCTTAATTTTTTTGTTTTGTTTTTTGAAAAAAAAAAAACACTTATTAAATTCTTTCAATATAATTTTTTTCTTTCTTAATTTTTTTGCTTTTTTTTTGAAAAAAAAAATAACACTTATTAAATTCTTTCAATATAATATTGGGATTGCTTGGTGGGGAAATAAAACAATAAATGAAATGAGAGAGAGAGAGAGAGAGAGAGAGAGAGAGAGAGAGAGAGAGAGAGAGAGAGAGAGGCTATTTTGCTTCCCCAAGAGACCCATGTAATTATTGTGTCAATGTAATTATTATAATCTTTGAACCAATCACCAAATCAATTTTTTTTTTTAAAAAAAATTTCTCTCTTAATTTTTTTGTTTTTTTTTTCTGAATGTAATCATGGTGTCAATGGCTCTTAATTTTTTTTCTCTTAATTTTTTTGTTTTTTTTTTTTGAAAAAAAAAACACTTATTAAATTCTTTCAATATATTTTTTTTTAAAAAACAGTTATTAAATTCTTTCAATATAATTTTTTTCTCTCTTAATTTTTTTGTTTTTTTTTTTGAAAAAAAAAATAACACTTATTAAATTCTTTCAATATAATATTGGGATTGCTTGGTGGGGAAATAAAACAATAAATGAAATGAGTGAGAGAGAGAGAGAGAGAGAGAGAGAGAGAGAGGCTATTTTGCTTCCCCAAGAGACCCATGTAATCATGGTGTCAATGTAATTATTATAATTTTTGAACCAATCACCAAGTCAATTTTTTTTTTAAAAAAAATAAAAAATCAAAAAATTAGCATTGGTATATTGGAGCTTCCACAGGCCCTGGAGGTTAAAACATCCTTTTTGCTTAATATATAGTATAGATATGATGTGAGTTAGATATGTTATAGACATATGAGTTTTAGTTATTTAAAGTTTATTTAGATAAACTTTAAAGACTTTTTTTTTTAGTTTTTTAGTTTTTTTTTGTTATGCTATAATATAATATATAAAATATAGGTAGATATCTACAATTTTAATAAAAAATATTATTAGATTTTTTGGAGAAGAGAAAAAGAATGCAAGTTTTAATTTTTTTTTTTGAAAATTTGTAAGAGAGATTAGGATGGAGAGATTATGAAATATATTTGTTATTAAATAAATAAATCAGTCAATAGTTTTTTTAATCTATTTTGTAAATTAAAAATCAATAATTTTGAAAAATTGATTAAATTTTTCCATTAAGTGATTTAAAATTTTGATAGACATACATAATAAAAAATACATAATTATATTATTAAATCATAATTCAAATTTAGATGTTATATCTTTTTGAGATCTATAGCTAAATTCTTATCTTTTTTTTTATTATTTTTGTGTGTAACTATAGTGTATGGGAGAAATTAAAAAGGGTATTGCAATGTTTATGAGAGAAGTCAAAAGGAATTGTGGATTGGAAGAAGTCAATAAATGCTGAGGTTGGGTTGAGAGAAGTCAATAAATGCTGAGGTTTTTTTTTTTAAAATAAAAAAATTAGAAAATTAGGATTAGGAGATTGGAGCTCCTACAAGCCTTAGGGTTAAAAACTCCATTTTACTTATGCACGGGATAATTATAGATATTTATATTTGTTTTCATTTTTTTTAATATATAAATTAAATACATGGGGTTTGACCAAAGAGTTTGAAAGAATTTAATAAGTGTTTATTTATTTATTTAAGAGGCATTTACACAATAATTACATGGGTCTCTTGGAGATGCAAAAAGTAAGGAAATTAGGATTTCATTTATTGTGTTATTCATTTAATAAGTGTAATTATTATAAATTAAGTGTTTATTGTAATCAATAGTATAATTATTACAATCTTTGAACCAATCACCAATCACCAAGTCAATTTTTTTTAAAAAAATATTAAAAAATCAGGAAATTCATTTAATGAGTGTAATTATTATAAATTAAGTGTTTATTGTAATCAATAGTGTAATTATTACAATCTTTGAACCAATCACCAATCATCAAGTCAATTTTTTTTTAAAAAAATATTAAAAAATCAGGAAATTAGGAGGCATTTATACAATAATTACGTGGGTCTCTTGGGGATGCAAAAAGTAAGGAAATTAGGATTTCATTTATTGCGTTATTCATTTAATAAGTGTAATTATTATAAATTAAGTGTTTATTGTAATCAATAGTGTAATTATTACAATCTTTGAACCAATCATGTCACGACCCCAAACCGCCCCTAGTAGAATGGTGCCGTGATGGCCAGTAATCCGAGATTACCGAAGGCCAACTTTCAAAGTTCACACACAATCAGAGTATAATATATGGGGCTTACATGTGCGGAAGCAATATATGTAAATCTAACTAGTCCATAAGAGCTGTGCATATGTCAAATGAAATGGCATACATCTTAATTAAAGTCTTACAACTTGGCTACAAATAAAATAAGGTACATATTACATCTTGATCAAAAGGCTTCTCAAGCCGACATTTACAAAATACATGAAATGCAACTAAGAAGCATAATCTTCAAGATTGCTGACATAACATGAATCCAAAACATCTTGCAAAACACACACATCTCGGCGTAGGCCACTTCTTGCTTGTTACCTACAAACAAATAGAGTGGAGGAGCTTGGATACTCAGTGAATGGTACAAGTAATAAAGGGTTTAATGAATGATTCCCGAGGTCTTGTCAAAACAATACATATATCATAGCTTGTTCAAAACATGTACTTGGCATAACTTGTATCTAAACATGTACTTGGGGTGATGACATTCCAAGCAAAACAAAAGCATAACCTCGGCATCGAGCACACCCGTTCATAGTCCGTCGGTGGCCGATATCTCAACAAGGGTGCTACTTGGGCTTAACGTCCCCTAGCACGAAAGGACGGTGCTACCTGGGCTTAAAGTCCCCTAGCACGGAAGGACTATGTTACCTGGGCTTAACGTCCCCTAACACGAAAGGACGGTGCTACCTAGGCTTAACGTCCCCTAACACGAAAGGACGGTGCTACCTAGGTTTAACGTCCCCTAACACGAAAGGACGGTTCCAAGAATGTCATCCAAAACAAAACTTATACTTGATACATAAAATAAGGGTAATCATTCATACTTAACAAATACTTTCAAAACAAAGCAAAGCAAAGCCTTTATCAAAACGTATCACATAGCTTTATTAAAAATACCACTCACATAGTTCTTGGGACGTCGGGATCAAAGCAAAGGTCCAAGTCCTACAAACACATGGCAAAGTCTATTGAATGCACTCTTAAAAACAAGCTTCACATGCATGCAAATGATCTAGGGAAAACATGCTAGAAATGACCTAGGCAAAACATCTTTGAAATGACCTAGGCAAAACATGCCGAAATGACCTAGGCAAAACATCTTTGAAATGACCTAGGCAAAACATGCCTTGAAATGACCTAGGCAAAACATCTTTGGAAATGACCTAGGCAAAACATCTTTGGAAATGACCTAGGCAAAACATCTTTGGAAATGACCTAGGCAAAACATGCTAGAAATGACCTAGGCAAAACATCTTTGGAAATGACCTAGGCAAAACATCTTTGAAATGACCTAGGCAAAACATGCTAGAAATGACCTAGGCAAAACATGCTAGAAATGACCTAGGCAAAACATCTTTGGAAATGACCTAGGCAAAACATCTTTGGAAATGACCTAGGCAAAAGTGACCTAGTGAGTGAACTCGGGAGGTCTTGGCGAGGTCCCACACCTCTTGGCCGAGGTGTGCATGCAAGATAGATTAAGGTTCAAGTGATCATGCAAGGTAGGCCAAGGTGAGATACGATGCTTGGCCTAGGTGTGTGATCTAGGCAAGAGTGGTCTCGGTGATCACACCTAGGAAAAGAAGTCTGAAATCTGGGTTTCCTCCTTGAAGAACATGAAGAACATGAAGAACATGAATGCTAAAATCATAACTTGTTATTACAAAATCTGGGATTTCATGCTATGAGTTCGAAAACATGGACCTTGGTACCCATACTTGAAGATCATATGAAAACAAACATGAAAACATGGACCTTGGTACCCATACTTGAAGATCATATGAAAACAAACATGAAAACATGGACCTTGGTACCCATACTTGAAGATCATATGAAAACAAACATGAAAACATGGACCTTGGTGCAAACTCTTGGATCAAAACATGACTTTTCTTGAAGAACACATGAATACCACTTTCTCTTTCTAAACCAAACTTTAAATCAATGCATGGCTTACAAATCGTATTCAATCATGCAATGCAATAACATGATCATAAAGAACAACATGAGCAGATCAAGAATCTAACCTTAGAACACGGATCTAACGGTTCGATCTCTTGGAATCAAGCTTGGAAATCTACTTCTCTCTCAAGAACCTCTCTTCTTCTTCCTAGAGCTTCTCTCTCTTCAAAGACAAGAATATGACAAATGATGTGTTTCTCTCTCTGTCGGCTGACTTAACCTTCTGTTGGGACACGTGGCGCTACCGGGTTGGTTCTCTTAAAAAGGTGACTGAGTGACAAGACATGTGTAAGACAAAGCGTATCTAACAAGCTACACGGCAAGGCACCTCGGCAAGTAATGATCTCGGCTAAGGACATAGGCTTCGGCAAGTAAGGGAACAATGACCTCGGCTAGGAAGGATAACACTTGGCCAAGCTGTGCCACACCTCGGCCTAGATGTGCCACACCTCGGTCTAGGTCATTCCACTCCCAGAACAAGATCACTAGGTACAAGGACTAAGGATCTCGGATGCCTAGATGATAACATCTCGGCCTAGATGATACATATCTCGGCCTAGGTGATGCACACCTCGGCCTAGATGATGACATCTCGGCCAATATGCCTAGGTGATGGTGGAGGTCAACCAAAGTGGTTCTAGGATGGTCCTAGGCTTAAGATGACCTCGGCTTGACATGACCTAGGCTTAACATGACCTAGGCTTGGCATGACCTAGGCTTAACATGACCTAGGCTTAACATGACCTAGGCTTAACATGACCTAGGCTTAACATGACCTAGGCTTGGCATGACCTAGGCTTAACATGACCTAGGCTTGGCATGACCTAGGCTTGGCATGACCTAGGCTTGGCATGACCTAGGCTTAACATGACCTAGGCTTGAGATAGCAAGGAAGGAACAAAGCATGCATACAACACTTAGGCAATTCACATAAGCACAAAACAAGACAGGGACCTTCACTTAGGAAGAAACAAGTCAAAGTCTACAAATGCAAGCTTAACAAGATGAAATCATGCAAATGCACATGAACATGACCAAGACATGAATGTGGGTTATTACAGTCTACCCTCCTTAAAGAAGTTTGGTCCCCAAACTTAAGTTACCTTGCCTCAAAACAATTCTGAATGTCAGATCGTCATCCCTTCTTACCATCTCTAGCCTTTACCTTGGGACAATCCTTAATACGATGACCCATCTCACCACATTCAAAACATGCTCCAGATGCCCGATGACAAACTCCAAAATGTCGCATCCCGCAACTTGTACATGTTGGCCTAGTGAAACCTTCTTGATTCGTGTTGTTGGAACTCCCCACCTTTGTCTTCTTCCCGGCATCAGTCGGACCTGCCTCTTCTTTGGAATTGTCATAGGTGTGCCTCTTCTTCTGATTCTCCCCCGAACTCTGACTTCTGTTCAGGTTAGCTTCTGCCAGGATGGCTTTATCTAGCACTCCGGCATATGTCGGCATGTTGAGCAGATTAACCCGATCTTGTATTGGTCCCCGAAGTCCACTCTCAAACTTCCTAGCTTTTCTGTATTCGTTGTCGACCATGTGAGGTGCATACCTTGCCAACTCGGTGAATGCACGATCATACTCAGCCACTGTTTTGCTACCCTGTGTCAACATCTGGAATTCTGTAGTCTTGCGATCTCGGACACTGAGGGGAAAGTGCTTGTCATAGAACAACTCCAAAAATCTAGCCCAAGTCAAGTCTGGATTACCTTCTCGGATCATCATCCACCACCTACGGGCGTCGTCTTCTAATGTGAATGCTGCCAATGACACCTTCTGAACATCGGTGCTGGGAAAAACCTCAAACAGCTTCTCCATCTCAAGAACCCACGCTTCTGCCTTCATCGGCTCTATACCTCCTTGGAACTTCGGTGGGTTCATCTTCTTGAATTCTTTGATCAAGGTCAATGTGCCATCCCCATACAAAGCTGGCTGCGGAGGCACTTGCGGAACTGGAGGAGGTGGAGGTGGAACTACACGTTGGCCCTCTGTCTGCTCGGCTTGAGTAGAAGTGGTTCCTGTGTCTTGTGGCCTAGGTTGTCTCAACTCACGGACCAATCCTTCGACCAACCTTTCTAATCTGTCTATTCTGTCCTCGGAATGTTCTCGGCCAACTGGAGGTCTACCCCTTCTCATGATGCTAGAGGTATGCAAAAAATGTGACTCTTAAAACAAATGGACAATTAAACATGTATGCAAGTGAAAATGATCATACCGAGATGATGCATGAACAAATAGACATGTATGCAAATGAACATGATTATGCCGAGATGATGCACATTTTGTCAAGTAGCAAGCAACATGATGCAATCCTAATATCAAATCTAAGGGAAATCCTATGCTCTTTAGGACTCAAAGTGTGTGAACAACGTACTATAAGGAACGCGTGCTCTGATACCATTCTGTCACGACCCCAAACCGCCCCTAGTAGAATGGTGCCGTGATGGCCAGTAATCCGAGATTACCGAAGGCCAACTTTCAAAGTTCACACACAATCAGAGTATAATATATGGGGCTTACATGTGCGGAAGCAATATATGTAAATCTAACTAGTCCATAAGAGCTGTGCATATGTCAAATGAAATGGCATACATCTTAATTAAAGTCTTACAACTTGGCTACAAATAAAATAAGGTACATATTACATCTTGATCAAAAGGCTTCTCAAGCCGACATTTACAAAATACATGAAATGCAACTAAGAAGCATAATCTTCAAGATTGCTGACATAACATGAATCCAAAACATCTTGCAAAACACACACATCTCGGCGTGGCCGACTTCTTGCTTGTTACCTACATACATATAGAGAGGGTGAGCTTGGATACTCAGTGAATGGTACAAGTAATAAAGGGTTTAATGAATGATTCCCGAGGTCTTGTCAAAACAATACATATATCATAGCTTGTTCAAAACATGTACTTGGCATAACTTGTATCTAAACATGTACTTGGGGTGATGACATTCCAAGCAAAACAAAAGCATAACCTCGGCATCGAGCACACCCGTTCATAGTCCGTCGGTGGCCGGTGTCTTAACAAGGGGGCCACTTGGGCTTAACGCCCCTAGCACGAAGGACGGTGCTACTCGGGCTTAAAGTCCCCTAGCACGGAAGGACTATGTTACACGGGCTTAACGCCCCCTAACACGAAAGCGGTGCTACCTAGGCTTAACGCCCCTAACACGAAAAGGCGGTGCTACCTAGGTTTAACGTCCCCTAACACGAAAGGACGGTTCCAAGAATGTCATCCAAAACAAAACTTATACTTGATACATAAAATAAGGGTAATCATTCATACTTAACAAATACTTTCAAAACAAAGCAAAGCAAAGCCTTTATCAAAACGTATCACATAGCTTTATTAAAAATACCACTCACATAGTTCTTGGGACGTCGGGATCAAAGCAAAGGTCCAAGTCCTACAAACACATGGCAAAGTCTATTGAATGCACTCTTAAAAACAAGCTTCACATGCATGCAAATGATCTAGGGAAAACATGCTAGAAATGACCTAGGCAAAACATGCTGGAAATGACCTAGGCAAAACATGCTGGAAATGACCTAGGCAAAACATGCTGGAAATGACCTAGGCAAAACATGCTGGAAATGACCTAGGCAAAACATGCTAGAAATGACCTAGGCAAAACATGCTGGAAATGACCTAGGCAAAACATGCTGGAAATGACCTAGGCAAAACATGCTGGAAATGACCTAGGCAAAACATGCTAGAAATGACCTAGGCAAAACATGCTGGAAATGACCTAGGCAAAACATGCTGGAAATGACCTAGGCAAAACATGCTGGAAATGACCTAGGCAAAAGTGACCTAGCTGAGTGAACTCAGGAGGTCTTGGCCGAGGTCCCACACCTCTTGGCCGAGGTGTGCATGCAAGATAGATTAAGGTTCAAGTGATCATGCAAGGTAGGCCAAGGTGAGATACGATGCTTGGCCTAGGTGTGTGATCTAGGCAAGAGTGGTCTCGGTGATCACACCTAGGGAAAAGAAGTCTGGAAATCTGGGTTTCCTCCTTGAAGAACATGAAGAACATGAAGAACATGAATGCTAAAATCATAACTTGTTATTACAAAATCTGGGATTTCATGCTATGAGTTCGAAAACATGGACCTTGGTACCCATACTTGAAGATCATATGAAAACAAACATGAAAACATGGACCTTGGTACCCATACTTGAAGATCATATGAAAACAAACATGAAAACATGGACCTTGGTACCCATACTTGAAGATCATATGAAAACAAACATGAAAACATGGACCTTGGTGCAAACTCTTGGATCAAAACATGACTTTTCTTGAAGAACACATGAATACCACTTTCTCTTTCTAAACCAAACTTTAAATCAATGCATGGCTTACAAATCGTATTCAATCATGCAATGCAATAACATGATCATAAAGAACAACATGAGCAGATCAAGAATCTAACCTTAGAACACGGATCTAACGGTTCGATCTCTTGGAATCAAGCTTGGAAATCTACTTCTCTCTCAAGAACCTCTCTTCTTCCTAGAGCTTCTCTTCAAAGACAAGAATATGACAAATGATGTGTTTCTCTCTCTGTCAGCTGACTTAACCTTCTGTTGGGACACGTGGTGCTACCGGGTTGGTTCTCTTAAAAAGGTGACTGAGTGACAAGACATGTGTAAGACAAAGCGTATCTAACAAGCTACACGGCAAGGCACCTCGGCAAGTAATGATCTCGGCTAAGGACATAGGCTTCGGCAAGTAAGGGAACAATGACCTCGGCTAGGAAGGATAACACTTGGCCAAGCTGTGCCACACCTCGGCCTAGATGTGCCACACCTCGGTCTAGGTCATTCCACTCCCAGAACAAGATCACTAGGTACAAGGACTAAGGATCTCGGATGCCTAGATGATAACATCTCGGCCTAGATGATACATATCTCGGCCTAGGTGATGCACACCTCGGCCTAGATGATGACATCTCGGCCAATATGCCTAGGTGATGGTGGAGGTCAACCAAAGTGGTTCTAGGATGGTCCTAGGCTTAAGATGACCTCGGCTTGACATGACCTAGGCTTAACATGACCTAGGCTTGGCATGACCTAGGCTTAACATGACCTAGGCTTAACATGACCTAGGCTTAACATGACCTAGGCTTGGCATGACCTAGGCTTAACATGACCTAGGCTTGGCATGACCTAGGCTTGGCATGACCTAGGCTTGGCATGACCTAGGCTTAACATGACCTAGGCTTGAGATAGCAAGGAAGGAACAAAGCATGCATACAACACTTAGGCAATTCACATAAGCACAAAACAAGACAGGGACCTTCACTTAGGAAGAAACAAGTCAAAGTCTACAAATGCAAGCTTAACAAGATGAAATCATGCAAATGCACATGAACATGACCAAGACATGAATGTGGGTTATTACAAATCACCAATCACCAAGTCAATTTTTTTTTAAAAAAATATTAAAAAATCAGGAAATTAGGATTGACATATTGGAGCTTCCACGAGCCTTGGGTTTTAAAAGACCATTTTCCTTAATATATAGATAGATGTCAACTTCAAATTTAAAGTAATAAATTACTTCCCATATTTAATGGCACTTAAATTTAAATTCTAAAATGGATTAGTTTATTTTACTTTTCAAAATCTGAAATCATGGAGATCATAAATGTTTTTAAATGTTTGAATGAGAGCTAGCAAATAGAATTTTTTTAAATTATTTAAATTCAAAAACTTAAAATTTTTATTTTGAGACATTAAAGATATGAGAAGGTTTATTGAAAACACGTTTTTGTTTAATATATACTAGTATAATATCCGTGCTATACATTGATTTAAATAAATAATAACATGAAATTTGTTTAAATGTACTACAAATAATTTAAAAAATAATTAAATTTTAACCACTACATCAGATTTTTTTTCTAATTGTTATGTCATTAATTATATATTCTAAATTTTCAATAAAAAATAAATATTAAATATCATAATTTAATTGATAAATATGAAAACATATAATAAACAAAAAAATGATATTTAATATAAAATAAAAATACATTTTGTTCCGTAAAATTTTCAATTTTAATTTATTCTATATTAGTGTTAGTTCAATTATTATATATAGCTAGAAAATTCACAATATAAAAACATTTACACAAACCAATAAAGTTAAAAAGAAAATTATACCTATGAAAATGACTTTAATAAAAAAAATTTAAATTTGTATCATTTTCTTAACATTGCCTAAAAAGACACACATTAAGAGTTATTTTAAGAATTAATTAATTTAATTAAGAATTAATTTTTTTTATTTTTTACGAAGAAACATGCTAAAAAATAAGGAAAGCAGTTTACTTTACAATAATTTTAAAATTTTTAATTAAAATAATTAATGATTAAAATAAATAAAAAAGAGTGATATTGCATACATTAATTAGTGTATTAATTAGTGCACTAATACTAATTATGATTTTATTATTGACCTGACTCATTGTACAAATTACAAATACTAAAAACATCTTAAATTATATTATATCATCAATCGATATACTAATTAATATATCAATTAATGCATATAACATTACTCAACCAAAAAAAAAATTATAAAATATAGATCCTATTACCAAGTGGAGCTGTGCTTGAGACCTCCAATTTCTAACTATCCCATTGGTCATTGAGTAAAAAAAAAAAAAAAAACAGACCAATGCCCTAGTAGGGCTCCGAGGCATTAACCTTCCCAAGTGACTCCTAAATTTAACAATAACATTTTAGAAATGCACAAATTGCACAGTTTTTTTAAAAAAACGGAGTGAGTGTGCAAGTCCAAGTGAGTCTCTCCACGTGACGACTGAGCATTTGTCAAAAGCCCATGGCTCGAAATCTTTCTAACTTGGACTCGTCTGGCATATGAGCTTCATGTGCTTGCTTCCAAACCCGACAATTTACCGACACGTGTCTCTGACAGTATATATACAGATGCCCTCCGTAGGTAATGATTGATGGGTACATAATGCTCATGTGAAGCATATGACATGCATCATACATGCCCTTCATTTCATTCATGAAGATCATGACGCGTATTGGATCATAGGTTGGCGGGTTGGGTAATTAACCAAGGCTATGTTTGGCATGGTTTTTTTTTTTTTTTTTGTTATTTTAGTTATAAAAAAATAAAATAAGTTAAAAAGTTCATAATATAAAATGTCATATCTAAATTATAATAATTAATTTTTTTTCATAAAAGTCAAAAAATTAAAAAATTATTATAAACGAAACTTTTTAACCTCAGGCTAAAATAGCAAAAAAACAAAAAACTAAAAAATCAACTCACATTTCAAACGAAACGCTAATTTTTTGGTTATTTGATTATTAGCCTAATTAAAAAGTTGTGTTTTGAATAATTGTTATTATTTTTTTTACTGTAATTGATTTAATAGTTATGAGAATTATGATTTAAATTTGACATTAATAATTATTTTAGCTTTTTTTTTTCTCGTTATTTTAGCCAAAAAAAATCATATTCCCAACAAGACGTTATTTGGTTATTTGGTTTAAAGTTTAATATATATATATATACTAGCCTATCACCCGTGCTATGCACGGGATAATTATAGATATTTATATTTGTTTTTATTTTTTTTAATATATAAATTAAATACATGGGGTTTGACCGAGGAGTTTGAAAGAATTTAATAAGTGTTTATTTATTTATTTAAGAGGCATTTACACAATAATTACATGGGTCTCTTGGGGATGCAAAAAGTAAGGTAATTAGGATTTCATTTATTGCGTTATTCATTTAATAAGTGTAATTATTATAAATTAAGTGTTTATTGTAATCAATAGTGTAATTATTACAATCTTTGAACCAATCACCAATCACCAAGTCAATTTTTTTTAAAAAAAATATAAAAAAATCAGGAAATTAGGATTGACATGTTGGAGCTTCCACAAGCTTTGGGTTTTAAAAGACCTTTTTCCTTAATATATAGATAATAAATGCTTAGGATCCTTTTTTTTTTTACCTCACAATTATGCACCGGATAATTATAGATATTTATATTTGTTTTATTTTTTTTTAATATATAAATTAAATACATGGGGTTTGACCGAGGAGTTTGAAAGAATTTAATAAGTGTTTATTTTTATTTTTTCAAAAAACAAAACAAAAAAATTAAGAGGGAAAAAAATTAAGAGGCATTTACACCATAATTACATGGGTCTCTTGGGGATGCAAAAAGTAAAGAAATTATGATTTCATTTATTGCGTTATATTTGTTTTAATTTTTTTTTAATATATAAATTAAATACATAGGGTTTGACCGAGAAGTTTGAAAGAATTTAATAAGTGTTTTTTTTTTTTTTTCAAAAAACAAAACAAAAAAATTAAGAGGGAAAAAAATTAAGAGGCATTTACACCATAATTACATGGGTCTCTTGGGGATGCAAAAAGTAAGGAAATTAGGATTTCATTTATTGCGTGCCAATAGTGTAATTATTACAAACCAATCACCAATCACCAAGTCAATTTTTTAAAAAAAAAATATTAAAAAATCAGGAAATTAGGATGGGCATGTTGGAGCTTCCACAAGTCTTGGGTTTTAAAAGACTATTTTCCTTAATATATAGATATATTTTTATGTTTGTACTTAATGCATTAAAGTGTTATTATGAGAGTAAGACTTGGGAATTGGGAGATGTTAATAAATGCTAAGATTTTATTTTATTTTTTAAATCATAAAATCAAGAAATTTAGATTTGGAGATTGAAGCTCCCATAAGACTTGGGGTTAAAAATCCCCTTTTGCTTAATATTAGTACTAGCCTATCACCCGTGCTATGCACGGGATAATTATAGATATTTATATTTGTTTTCATTTTTTTTAATATATAAATTAAATACATGGGGTTTGACCGAGGAGTTTGAAAGAATTTAATAAGTGTTTATTTATTTATTTTAGAGGCATTTACACAATAATTACATAGGTCTTTTGGGAATGCAAAAAGTAAGGAAATTAGGATTTCATTTATTGCGTTATTCATTTAATAAGTGTAATTATTATAAATTAAGTGTTTATTGTAATCAATAGTGTAATTATTACAATCTTTGAACCAATCACTAATCACCAAGTCAATTTTTTTTTAAAAAAATATTTAAAAAATCAAGAAATTAGGATTTTTTAATATATAAATTAAATACATGGGATTTGACCGAGGAGTTTGAAAGAATTTAATAAGTGTTTATTTATTTATTTAAGAGGCATTTACACAATAATTACATGGGTCTCTTGGGGATGCAAAAAGTAAGAAAATTAGGATTTCATTTATTGCGTTATTCATTTAATAAGTGTAATTATTATAAATTAAGTGTTTATTGTAATCAATAGTGTAATTATTACAATCTTTGAACCAATCACCAATCACCAAGTTAATTTTTTTTTAAAAAATATTAAAAAATCAGGAAATTATGATTGACATATTGGAGCTTCCATAAGTCTTGGGTTTTAAAAGACCCTTTTCCTTAATATATAGATATATATATATATATATATAGATATAGATATAGATAGATAGATAGATTTTTTTAATATATAAATTATGTTTTTTAAGATTTTTTATAAAAATAATTTAACAATCTTTTCACTAATCATAGTATATGGGAAGAGTTGAAAATGATACTACAGTAACTATGCACGAGTTGTATCTATAATTATTTGTATGAGGGGATTTTAAATGCTGACCACTAAGATTTTTTTTTTAAATAAAAAATTTAGAAAATTAAGATTGGGATATTAGAGCTCCCACAGGGCTTGGGGGTTAGAAAACCCTTTTTCCTTAATAGATACTAGCCTATCACCCGTTCTATATACGAGATAATTATAGATATTTATATTTGTTTTCATTTTTTTTAATATATAAATTAAATACATGGGGTTTGAAAGAATTTAATAAGTGTTTATTTATTTATTTAAGAGGCATTTACACAATAATTACATGGGTCTCTTGGGGATGCAAAAAGTAAGGAAATTAGGATTTCATTTATTGCGTTATTCATTTAATAAGTGTAATTATTATAAATTAAGTGTTTATTGTAATCAATAGTGTAATTATTACAATCTTTGAACCAATCACCAATCACCAAATCAATTTTTTCAAAAAAAAATATTAAAAAATCAGGAAATTAGGATTTTTTAATATATAAATTAAATACATGGGGTTTGACCGAGGAGTTTGAAAGAATTTAATAAGTGTTTATTTATTTATTTAAGAGGCATTTACATAATAATTAAATGGGTCTCTTGGGGATGCAAAAAGTAAGGAAATTAGGATTTCATTTATTGCGTTATTCATTTAATAAGTGTAATTATTATAAATTAAGTGTTTATTGTAATCAATAGTGTAATTATTACAATCTTTGAACCAATCACCAATCACCAAGTCAATTTTTTTTAAAAAAATATTAAAAAATCAAGAAATTAGGATTGACATGTTGGAGCTTCCACAAGCCTTGGGTTTTAAAAGACCATTTTCCTTAATATATAGACTAGTCTATCACTCGTGCTATGCACGGGATAATTATATATATTTATATTTGTTTTATTTTTTTTTAATACATAAATTAAGTTTTAAAGATTTTTTATAAAAATAATTTAACAATCTTATTACTAACCATAGTGTATGGGAGAAGTTAAAAATGGTAATGCAGTAACTATATACGGATTGTATCTTCTATAATTATTTGTATGAGAGGATTTTAAATGCTGATTAGGATGCAAGCATGTGAAAAGACATGTGGATTAAAAAAAGTTAATAAATGCTGATCAGGAAATTTTTACCAAATTAATAAATGCTGAGTTTTTTTTTAATAAAAAATTTAGAAAATCGGATTGTATCTACAATTATTTGTATGAGGGGATTTTAAATGCTAATTAGGAAATTTTGACCGAATCAATAAATACAGATATGTGGAAAGACATGTGGATTAAAAAAAAAAGTTAATAAATACTGACCAGGGGATTTTGACCAAATCAATAAATGCTGAGTTTTTTTTTTTAATAAAAAATTTAGAAAATTCAAATTAGAATATTGAAACTCCCACAGGTCTTGGGGTTAAAAACCCCCATTTCCTTAATATATAGTGTAGATAGATATAGATAGATAGATTTAATATGAATTTATATTTATTTTAGATATTTTTTTAATATACAAATTATTTTTTTTAGATTTTCTATAAAAAATAATTTAACAATCACATTACTAATCATAATATATAGAAGAAGTTGAAAAGGGTGTAGTAATAGGTATGAGAGAAGTCAAAAAGGCTTGTGGGTTGGAAGAAGTCAATAAATGTTGAGATTTTTTTTTTAAATCAAAAAATTAGAAAAATAAGATTGGGATATTGGAGCTCCCACAAGGCTTGTGGGTTAGAAACTCCATTTTCCTTATATAATACTAGCCTATCACCCGTGCTATGCACGGAATAATTATTGATATTTATATTTGTTTAAATTTTTTTTAATATATAATTTTTGTTTTTTAAGATTTTTTATAAAAATAATTTAGCAATTTTATCACTAATCATAATATATGGGAGAAGTTGAAAAGGGTACTGTAGTAACTATACACGGATTGTATCTATAATTATTTATTTGAGGGTATTTTAAATGCTGATCAGAGAATTTTGACCAAATCAATAAATGCTGACATGTGGGTTGAAAAAAGTTAATAAATGTTGATCAAAAAATTTTGACCAAATCAATAAATGCTGTTTTTTTTTTAAATAAAAAATTTTAAAAATTCAGATTGGAATATTGAAATTCCCACAAGTCTTGGGGGTTAAAAACCCCCTTTTTAAATGTCTTCTTTTTTTTTTCTTTTTTATATTATATTAAAGTTTAATATTTTGATAATAATCATATGTGTTGGATTTTTCAAGAAATTAAATGTCTTTTTTTTATTATATTATATTAAAGTTTAATATTTTGATAATAATCATATGTGTTGGATTTTTCAAGAAATTCTTTTTATACTTGTTCTTAATGCATTCAAGTGTTATTATGAGGGATAATAATCATATGTGTTGGGACTTTTCAAGGAATTCATATGTGTTAGATTTCAAAGAATTTTTTTTTATGCTTGTTCTTCATGCATTAAAGTGCTATTATGATGGTAAGACTTGGGAGTTGTGAGAAGTTAATAAATATTAAGATTTTTTTTTTAAATCAAAAAATCAGGAAATTTAGATTGAGAGATTGGAGCTCCCACAAGACTTGGGGTTAAAAACCCCCTTTTGCTTAATATATAGTACTAGCATATCACCCGTGCTATGCACGAGATTAAATTTAAATAAAAGAAAAACCATTCATAGTTATGTTAAACATATTTTTAAATTGTTAGCATAAAATATATGTAATTTTAAAAAAAAATATTAACATTGCATAATTAAAGTAATAAAAATAAGAATTTATTACATTTGTTCGAAATTCACTGAATACGTAAAACAAAAAAATAACTAAAATCTAAATTGTTGTGGGTCTTCCATCAGCATTCCTGCATTGTCAACATGATAGTTAGTATCATAATTAATGAACAATACGTATATTATGTATTTATAAAATGTTATAAAGTAAAAAAGTTATACTTACATTTTTTTTTTACTTTCTGAAAGATATAGACATTCTTCAGACTAATCTATATTTAAAACAAAGGTGACGCACGGTGCACAATCTAGTTGACGTGGCATTGTTGGTACAGGTATGATAAATGCATAGGCACGGTCTTGGCATGACGCAATATAATCTTTAATCATTCTAATGCCATTATCCTATAAAATTTTGGAATTATAAGTTTGTGTTTGAAAAAGTAAGAATAAATTATTTATAATAAATTTTATAATTTCCTACCTTTGATCTCATGTTCTTCAAATATGATGGTTGACATCGCAAAATAAACTCTGCCCGTTTATCTTGAACAGTAAGATTTATTGAACCAGTACTGTCTTTGACCACAAGGTTAACATTGTATCTTATCAATCCAAAAAAAAAAAAGGACGCTTGTTAAAAGGAAATATTGTACCTAATAAAAAATTAAAACACTTATTAAGTTTAAATTATTATTGTACATAGTAATTATTTACCTAAAGAAAATTACCTTGTTATAATATCAATATCATCATGCAGGCAGTGACGACAAACAATGTGACCATAATGATATTTAACTTTTTGATAGCAACTTTTGCACAAATAAATCCAAAGGTTGTCAACATCAATTTGTTTGATGTACCCAAGTATTCGAAAATATGAGACCTACAAAATATTTGAAAAAACATAAATTAATCTTTCTATAAACAAATTATATACATATCGTTTAATTTTCATTAATTGGGATGATAACAATTATTACCTTTGGCATGGGTGCAAAATCACGTATTCGAATTCTTTTGGCATTTGATATTATCAATGACTGTGAAATTGAGAATCCATTTTTTCGATTCCAAGATACCAACTTTTGTGATATAGGATTCATAGCAAGCCTAGATAAATATGTCAATATATATATATAATTGTGAGAATTATATTGTCATATATAATTGATTAATATTATACAATTATAACATACCACACTCGAATATGATTTGTATAATGTAATGAATGATTGATATATAACTTGATGTATTTGCATGTAGCAAGACATGGACCTAGAAGTTGAGAAAAGATAATTTATTAATATCAATATTTGTATATGTATATAGATAATATAAAAGTGAATAAAAAGTGATCCTACCATGATAATCTTTAACTGTTAATCCAGTGGCAAACAAAATATTATCAGTCTCTAGAGTATGATATAGTTGCATGCCATCAGTTGTTGCAAACACATCCCATAGAGTTAGTCTTACCAATGTGAAACTGTTTTTACAATTAAAAAAAAAGTTGAGATTAGAAAAAATAATATAATTCGTAGAGTATTTCAAATTTGGTAAAGACACAGAAATATGTTATAGTATCATACCTTGTATCAAGTAGTAGAATCTCTCTCTTGTAATTATCACGATTTGCAATACCTTGACATTCAGTTACACTAACAACCAAGCCAATCACATCTGCATATTTTAGTATTTGCATGTTTATTGTTTTGATAGTCACAAATTTTTTGTATTGGTAATAAACTATGTAAGTATATAATCTAGATAAGTATCATTTAGTAAAATTAACGTACCTATTAATTGAAAATCTTGATGAAGAAATTGGTCAATGTCTGATAATTTTTTAAGGAAATACCACTGAAATGGTATATTAGTATCATGATCAAATATGTCCACAATTGTTGTATCATTAGTAAAAGACATCTTATAATAATATGTATCACAATTGTTGTATCTAACTCTAATCATATTAAAAAATTAAAAATAAAATTAAAATAGTAAATAAAAAGATTAAATAACATTAAAAATTAGTTAATCACATTTTTTTTAACTATTAAACTAACTACAATCATATTAAAAAAAGAATCATTCAACTAATTATAATCACATTTTCCTTTTTGTGAGGGTTTATATTTATCTAAATTTAATCATATTAAAAAATTAAAAATAAAATTAAAAAAGTGAATAAAAAGATTAAATAACATTTGTCTATAATGCAACATTTTTCTTTTTGTGAGGGTTTATATTTATCTAACTCTAATCATATTAAAAAATTAAAAATAAAATTAAAATAGTAAATAAAAAGATATTAAAAATTAGTTAATCACATTTTTTTTAACTATTAAACTAACTACAATCATATTAAAAAAAAGAATCATTCAACTAATTATAATCACATTTTCCTTTTTGTGAGGGTTTATATTTATCTAAATTTAATCATATTAAAAAATTAAAAATAAAATTAAAATAGTGAATAAAAAGATTAAATAACATTAAAAATTAGTTAATCACATTTTTTTAACTATTAAACTAACTACAATCACATTAAAAAAAGAATCATTCGACTAATTATAATCACATTTTTTCTTTTTGTGAGGGTCTATATTTATCTAACTTTAATTATATTAAAAAATCAAAAATAAAATTAAAATAGTAAATAAAAAGATTTTACATTAAAAAAAGACCATTGAACTAATTTTTGATTAACTACAATATTAAAACTGTAAACAAAAGAAAAAGTTAAGAAGGAGAAATTATAACCACAATTTTCTTTTTGTGAGGATTTATATTTATCTAACTTTAATCATATTAAAAAATTAAAAATAAAATTAAAATAGTAAATAAAAAGATTAAATAACATTAAAAATTAGTTAATCACATTTTTTTTAACTATAAAACTAACTACAATCACATTAAAAAAAAGGAATCATTCAACTAATTATAATCACATTTTTCTTTTTGTGAGAGTTTATATTTATTTAACTTTAATCATATTAAAAAATTGAAAATAACATTAAAAATTAGTTAATCACATTTTTTTAACTATTAAACTAACTACAATCACATTAAAAAAAAGAGAATCATTCAACTAATTATAATCACATTTTTTCTTTTTGTGAGGGTCAATATTTATCTAACTTTAATCATATTAAAAAATCAAAAATAAAATTAAAATAGTAAATAAAAAGATTTTACATTAAAAAAAGACCATTCAACTAATTTTTGATTAACTACAATATTAAAACTGTGAACAAAAGAAAAAGTTAAAAAGGAGAAATTATAATCACATTTTTCTTTTTGTGAGGGTTTATATTTATCTAACTTTAATCATATTAAAAAATTAAAAATAAAATTAAAATAGTAAATAAAAAGATTAAATAACATTAAAAATTAGTTAATCACATTTTTTTAACTATTAAACTAACTACAATCACATTAAAAAAAAGAATCATTCAACTAATTATAATCACATTTTTTTTTGTGAGAGTTTATATTTATCTAACTTTAATCATATTAAAAAATTGAAAATAAAATTAAAATAGTAAATAAAAAGATTAAATAACATTAAAAATTAGTTAATCACATTTTTTTAACTATTAAACTAACTACAATCACATTAAAAAAAGAATCATTCAACTAATTACAATCACATTTTTATTTTTGTGAGAGTTTATATTTATCTAACTTTAATCATATTAAAAAATTGAAAAATTAAAAATAAAATAAAAATAGTAAATAAAAAGAATAAATAACATTAAAAATTAGTTAATCACATTTTTTTAACTATTAAACTAACTACAATCACATTAAAAAAAAAGAATCATTCAAATAATTATAATCATATTTTTAAAAATAAAATTAAAACAGTAAATAAAAAGATTAAATAACATTAAAAATTAGTTAATCACATTTTTTTAACTATTAGACTAACTACAATCACATTAAGAAAAAGAATCATTCAACTAATTACAATCACATTTTTATTTTTGTGAGAGTTTATATTTATATAACTTTAATCATATTAAAAAATTGAAAAATTAAAAATAAAATTAAAATAGTAAATAAAAAGATGAAATAACATTAAAAATTAGTTAATCACATTTTTTTAACTATTAAACTAACTACAATCACATTAAAAAAAAGAATCATTCAACTAATTATAATCATATTTTTAAAAATAAAATTAAAACAGTAAACAAAAAGATTAAATAACATTAAAAATTAGTTAATCACATTTTTTTAACTGTTAAACTAACTACAATCACATTAAAAAAAAGAATCATTCAACTAATTATAATCACATTTTTCTTTTTGTGAGAGTTTATATTTATCTAACTTTAATGATATTAAAACATTATTTATCTAACTTTAAACATATTAAAAAATTAAATAACATTAAAAATTAGTTAATCACATTTTTTTAACTACTAAACTAATTACAATCACATTAAAAAAAAGAATCATTCAACTAATTATAATAACATTTTTCTTTTTGTGAGAGTTTATATTTATCCAACTTTAATCATATTAAAAAATTAAAAATAAAATTAAAATAATAAATGAAAAGATTCAAAAATAAAATCAAAAAAACCATTGAACAATATTAAAACAGTAAACAAAAGAAAAACTTAAGAAGGAGAAATTATAATGACATTTTTCTTTTTGTGAGGGTTTATAAAAGATTAAATAACATTAAAAGGTAAGGAGAAAACAAAAATAACACTTATCTTGCATACGTCATTTGAAGTTGGAAGTGTAGAGGTGAGAACTAAGGAAGGAGAAAGCAAAAAGGAAAATCACTGTTAATATTAAAACAGTAAACAAATGAAAAAGTTAAGAAGGAAAAAACAAAAATAACACTTACTGTTTGCATACACAAAAGAAAAAGTTAAGAAGGAGAAATTATAATTATATTTTTCTTTTTGTGAGGGTTTATAAAAAGATTAAATAACATTAAAAGGTAAGAAGAAAACAAAAATAACACTTACTGTTTGCATACGTAGTCACTGAAGTTGGAAGTGTAGAAGTGAGAACTAAAGAATGAGAAAGCAAAAAGGAAAATCATTGATAATATTAAAACAGTAAACAAAAGAAAAAGTTAAGAAAGAAAAAACAAAAATAACACTTACTGTTTGCATACGTAGTCACTGAAGTTGAAAGTATGAAAGTGAGAACTCAAGAAGGAGAAAGCAAAAAGGAAAATCACTGTTTACAAAAGGTATGTGAAAAGTTAAGAAAAATATGTGTATTGGAGAAGTTATAAAGGTTTGAAAGAATGTAATAAGTGTTTTTTTTTTTTTTCGAAAAACAAAACAAAAAAATTAAGAGGGAAAAAAATTAAGAGCCATTTACACAATAGTTACATGGGTCTCTTGGGGATGCAAAAAAATTTATATCTACTTTTAACCCATAAATTTTTGTGGAGTTCCAATATAATAGGTTGCTTGGTGATTGATTCAAAGATTATAATTACACTATTGATAAATGGAGGAGATAGAGGGTGGGGAAATAAAACAATAAATGAAATGTGAGAGAGAGAGACCCCAAGAGACCCATGTAATGCTGGTGTAAATGGCTCTTAATTTTTTTCTCTTAATTTTTTTGTTTTGTTTTTTTTAAAAAAAAAAACACTTATTAAATTCTTTCAATATAATTTTTCTCTCTTAATTTTTTTTTTTCTGAATGTAATCATGGTGTCAATGGCTCTTAATTTTTTTCTCTCTTAATTTTTTTGTTTTGTTTTTTGAAAAAAAAAACACTTATTAAATTCTTTCAATATAATTTTTTTCTCTCTTAATTTTTTTGTTTTTTCAATATAATTTTTTTCTCTCTTAATTTTTTTGTTTTTTTTTTCTGAATGTAATCATGGTGTCAATGGCTCTTAATTTTTTTTGTTTTGTTTTTTGAAAAAAAAAAAACACTTATTAAATTCTTTCAATATAATTTTTTAAAAAAAACACTTATTAAATTCTTTCAATATAAATTTTTTTTAAAAAACACTTATTAAATTCTTTCAATATAATTTTTTTCTTTCTTAATTTTTTTGTTTTTTTTTTGAAAAAAAAAAATAACACTTATTAAATTCTTTCAATATAATATTGGGATTGCTTGGTGGGGAAATAAAACAACAAATGAAATGAGAGAGAGAGAGAGAGAGAGAGAGAGAGAGAGAGAGAGAGAGACTATTTTGCTTCCCCAAGAGACCCATGTAATCATGGTGTCAATGTAATTATTATAATCTTTGAACTAATCACCAAGTCAATTTTTTTTAAAAAAAAAAAATTTTTCTCTCTTAATTTTTTTTTTTCTGAATGTAATCATGGTGTCAATGGCTCTTAATTTTTTTCTCTCTTAATTTTTTTGTTTTTTTTTTTGAAAAAAAAAACACTTATTAAATTCTTTCAATATAATTTAAAAAAAAAAAACACTTATTAAATTCTTTCAATATAATTTTTTTCTCTCTTAATTTTTTTTGTTTTTTTTTTGAAAAAAAATAACACTTATTAAAATTTTTCAATATAATATTGGGATTGCTTGGTGGGGAAATAAAACAATAAATGAAATGAGAGAGAGAGAGAGAGAGAGAGAGAGAGAGGCTATTTTGCTTCCCCAAGAGACCCATGTAATCATGGTGTCAATGTAATTATTATAATCTTTGAACCAATCACCAAGTCAAATTTTTTTTAAAAAAAATAAAAAATCAGAAAATTAGCATTGGCATATTGAAGCTTCCACAAGCCCTGGGGGTTAAAACACCCTTTTGCTTAATATATAGTATAGATAGATAGACTAGCATATCACTCATGCTATGCACGGATTATGTTTACAATTATTTATATATGTGAACTATGATTTTTAAATATTTTTTTTAAATGTCTCATTTTTTTCCTTTTTTATATTATATTAAAATTTAATATTTTGATAATAATCATATGTGTTGGACTTTTCAAAGAATTAAATGTCTTTTTTTTTTTAATTTTTATATTAAAATTTAATATTTTGATAATAATCATATGTGTTGGACTTTTCAAGATTTTTTTTTTTAATGTTTGTTCTTAATGCATTAAAATATTGTTATGAGGGATAATAATCATATGTGTTAGGACTTTTCAAGGAATTCATATGTGTTGGATTTCAAATAATTTTTTTTATATTTGTTCTTAATGCATTAAAGTGTTATTATGATGGTTAGACTTGAGAGTTGGGAAAAGTTAATAAATGCTAAGATTTTTTTTTTAAATAAAAAAATAGGAAATTATGCACAGATTGTGTTTACAATTATCTATATTCTATATATGTGAATTATGATTTTAAATGTCTTTTTTTTTTTAATGTCTTCTTTTTTTCCTTTTTTATATTATGTTAAAGTTTAATATTTTGATAATAATCATATGTGTTAGACTTTTCAAGGAATTAAATGTCTTTTTTTTTATATTATATTATATTAAAGTTTAATATTTTGATAATAATCATATATGTTGGACTTTTCAAGAATTTTTTTTTATACTTGTTGTTAATGCATTAAATTGTTATTATGAGGGATAATAATCATATGTGTTGGGACTTTTCAAGAAATTCATATGCGTTGTATTTTAAAGAATTTTTTTTTTACGCTTGTTCTTAATGCATTAAAGTGTTATTATGAGGGTAAGCCTTGGGGTTGGGAGAAGTTAATAAATATTAAGGTTTTTTTTTTTTAAAATCAAAAAATCAAGAAATTTAGATTGGGAGATTGGAACTTTCACAAGGTTTGGGGTTAAAAACCTCATTTTGCTTAATATATAGTATAGATGGCATATCACCTGTTGTCACGACCCAAACCCGGCCCTATGGGTTTAGCACCGTAACTGGCCAGTAATCCGAGATTACCAAAGGTCTGAAACGATGTCTGATTAAACAGAGTGTGGGCGGAAGCCAATACAGTAAATAACTAGTGTCCATTGAGATGTGAAAATCTGTATGTCAAAAACATTTTTCATGCATTGATACAGTGCAAAACAGTACAGTCTAAACAATCATGTACAATCATTCAGTACGGGGACCTAATCCCTCGATAACAGTACAATAAAACAGTAGACAATCTATACAATAGCATAAAACAGTAAGGAGACCGATAGGGGACACAAAAACACCCCAAGCCATAGCATGGCGACTCGGAACCTCGCAGTGAGGCACATAGGCTGGCTTGACAAAACTGGGGACCGACCCACGCTTCTAGCTCCGGTCTGGCTGCTGAGAACCTACATATATATATAAACAGTGAGCTAAAGCCCAGTGAATAACATAATGCGTAAAGAGGTTATGAATGAATGTCCTTACAGTAATGAAATCAGTTCATTAAACAAGATTTGATCTTCAAGATTTCGATCAATCGGTCATATGTGGTACATCCATTAGCCTATAAACAAGAGGTCCAAAAGGACCGAGTCTTATGAACCAACAAGAATGATGGCCAATCATTCAAGATAAGATGGTTCCACAAGGGGACCGACAGAGCTCAGATAACGAATACCAATGCTAAGGATGCCACTGTCTGATTCAGAATAGAGGACATACATTCATTCAGTAAACAATATCAGTTCAATAAACAATTCAGTTCAGTATTCAAAAGATAACCATTTTGAACATATCTTTACACAATTGTTACTCACAGAGATTGGGTTAATAGCAGCTAGAGCGCGTCCCCGAGAGCCAACCCTAAACAGTTAACAAATAGAACACACACACTAAGTGCACAGTCGAAAGGATGATAATTAAATCCTTAAATTTCCTCGGTGTGGTTCTATGTCTAAATCCTCATTAAGATGCCTTAAACTAGGCCTAAGAATGCCTAGGATGGGATGAGGATGCAAAAATACAGTTGTAAGGCATTTTTCAAAAGTTGCTGAAAACAGGGGTCTCGCTCGAGCGAGCCTTCCTTCGCTCGAGCGAGGTTGCAAAATCAAAGGCTTCGCTCGAGCGAACAATCCTTCGCTCGAGCGGTCTGATAAAATAGTAAAAATATTGGATGCTCGATTTTTACGCTCGAGCCACCAATCCTTCGCTCGAGCGTGGCTCAGAGAAAACGTTGGTCGCTCGAGCGAAGAAGCCAAATATGGAATTTCCAGATTTGCCTCCCAAGCTCAAACCAAGCATTCCCAACTCAATTCTCGACCTCTTGGGCCCAAATTCTGGAAAATACATCCTCAAACAATGTATAACAAGTTTCAAAAGCCAATTTATGAATTCAAGCCCCAAAGGTGAGTCAATTAAATCCAAAATTCAAACCCATTTCAAGAACAAATTTCAAACATGCAATGCATGAGTTTCAAACCAAAATCAAGCTTCAAATCTTGCTCTATTGAGCTCCAATCTTTGAAAACAATGTGGAAACATGGACTATGATAAAAACATGGACATGCATGCACAATTCTCCAAGAATTTAACTTCAAATGCATCAAAATGGCCATGCATGCACCAATGGAGCTCTAATTCAACAATTATGAACAAAATCAAGACTCAAGTTCTCTATAACCATGATACATGCAAGATGGAGCTTAAAGATAACAAGAAGATGATGATTTCCTTACCTAAGTCTTGTAATTAAAGCCTAGAAGCTCAATTATGCAAATACACTTCAATTTCCTTCAAGATTCCAAGCTAAATCAACAAGAACAATTCTCTCTCTCTCTAAGTCTCTTCTTGGTCGGCTGGATGTTCAAATGTGGCTGATGAAATGAGTTGATTCAAGTGTAATATGGGATCAAGGTGTTGACATAGTGGGCCACTAGGTGTGGCATAATGGTAATTAAGCCAAACTCTTCAATTAATCAATATTTAATTTAATTTAACATACCAAATCACTTTTCAGATAATTACACCATAAAATCACAAAAATTCCACTGATCATAGAACACTAAACGGTTCCTAATTCGGCCGCCGATAAGGCCTTCAATTAACAGTTTAAACATACGAATTCAAACAGATAATCAATCAATCAAACAGATGCAATATGCAATTCAATAGATAAACTTATTTCATTTCAGTTTCGATTTCAATCAGTTCATTCAGTACTTCAGTTGATTCAATTATCAGTCATTATCAGTTTGGTTTAGCAATAATCGACGTAATTGATGGTTAACCGTAATCGATGAGGGTTATTCTGATCTCCCCTCCTTATAAGGAGTTTAGTCCTCTAAACTCGAGTTACCTTCAGTCTGGAAGAAAACAGGATCCAGTGGAAACAAATCGGGATATCTTTTAGCCATGTCATCTTCCCTTTCCCAAGTGGCGTACACACCACCATGGTTCTGCCAATCAACTTTCACTAGCGGGATCTCTTTGTTTCTCAGTTTCTTGATCCGTCTGTTCACAATTTGTATAGGCCATTCCTCGTAAGTGTAGTCATCACTAAGCACTATCCGAGTAGGCTCAATCACATGAAACGGATCCCGGAGATAGTCTCTCAACATCGAAATGTGGAAGACGTTATGCATATGCTCCATTTCAGGAGGAAGTGCAACTTGATACGCCACCGGATTGATTTTCTCAATAATCTGATACGGTCTGACATACCTCGGCACTAACTTGCCTTTGACTCCAAAACGAGTCTGGCCTTTCATTGGTGTCACTTTCACAAACACGTGATCACCCACTTCATACTCTCTGTCCCATCTTCTGACATCTGCATAACTCTTCTGTCTACTCATGCGGTTTTAGGTCTTTCTTTATGTCAGTTTTATCTTTTCAGTCGTTTCATAAACGATTTCGGGCCCAAGCAAAGGCCCATCTCCAACTTCTGCCCAGCAGATTGGAGATCTACACTTTCTGCCATACAATGCCTCGAAAGGCGCCATACCAATACTCGAATGGTAGCTGTTGTTGTAAGCGAATTCAGCCAATGGCAAATGACTTTCCCAGTTTCCCTGAAAATCCAGGACACACATTCTCAGTAGATCCTCTAGAGTCTGGATGGTCCTTTCTGACTGGCCATCTGTCTGAGGATGATAGGCGCTACTAAATTTTAATTAGACCCAATGCAGTCTGTAGGCTTTGCCAGAACCTCGATGTAAACTTCGAATCCCTGTCAGAAACAATAGATACAGGCACTCCATGCAATCTTACAATTTCATCAATATAGATAACAGCCAATTTGTCCGCATTATAAATTGTCTTGACATGTAGGAAGTGTGCAGATTTAGTCAATCTATCAACAATAACCCAAATAGAGTCCATACCTTTACTGGAGTGAGGTAATCCAACGATGAAATCCATTGTGATATGCTCCCATTTCCACTCTGGTATGGATAAGGGTTGCAGTAAGCCTGCAGGTCGCTGATGTTCCGCTTTAACTTGTTGACAATGGAGACACTTGGACACAAAATCAGCGATCTCTTTCTTCATTCCTGGCCACCAGAAATTCTGTTTCAGATCTTGGTACATTTTCGTATTCCCCGGGTGAATCGAAAACTTCGAACTGTGGCCTTCTTGCAGAACTCTTCTTTTCAATTCAGTGTCGTTTGGTACACACAGTCTGTCTTGAAATTTCAATACATTGTTCTCAAATTTGAACCCCGGTCTTGGTTTAGAATCTTTTTCTTCAATAATCTTCTTCAAGTAATCATCCCATTGTTGTTTTTCCTTGATCTCTTCAATCAATGCCGGTTGAGCAGAAATAGCAGCTAAGGTTCCACCTTGTTCCTTCAAAACAATTTCAATCTCAGACCTTTCAAGGTCACAAAGTAACTCTTTCTGTCCAGTCAGCAAACATGCTAAGTTCCTAATCGATTTTCGGCTCAAAGCATCGGCAACGGTATTGGCTTTTAGATTTTTTTTAATATAGATATTATGCACGGAATAATTATAGATATTTATATTTGTTTTAGATTTTTTTTAATATATAAATTATGTTTTTTAAGATTTTTTTCTTATCACTAACCATAGTGTATGGGGGAAGTTGAAAAGGGTATTGCAGTAACTATACACGAATTGTATCTATAATTATTTGTGTAAGGAGATTTTAAATTTTGATCAGGAGATTTTGATCAAATCAATAATTGCAGGCATGTGGAAAATATGTGGATTGAAAAAAGTTAATAAATGCTAATCAGGAGATTTTGACAAAATCAATAAATGCGGAGTTGTTTTTTTTTAAATAAAAAATTTTAAAAATTCAGATTGGGATATTGGAGCTTCCATAGGCCTTGGGGGTTAAAAATCTTCTTTTGCTTAATATATAGTATAGATATAGATAGATAGATAGATATATCTTTTTATTTTTATTTTTATTTTTTTGTGTGGTTTCTATGCGGGTATTTTTTTTTTTAAAATTTATTTAAGATGGAGTTGTGGGTATCTTTTTTTTAAAAATTTAATTTATCTGTGGTTTTCTTTTGTTTTTAATTATTATTATTTAGGTAAGTTATGATGTGAGTTAGATATGTGATAGGCATGTGAGTTTTATTGATTTAAATTTTATTTAGATAAACTTTAAAGACTTTTTTTTTTAGTTTTTTAGTTTTTTTTGTTATGTTATAATATAATATATAAAATATAAGTAGATATCTACAACTTTAATAGAAAATATTATCTGATTTTTTGGGGAAGAGAAAATGAATGCAAGTTTTAATATTTTTTTTTTGAAAATTTGTGAGAGAGATTAGGAGGGAGAGATTATGAAATATTTTTGTTATTAAATAAATAAATTTGTCAATAGTTTTTTTTAATCTATTTTGTAAATTAAAAATCAATAATTTTGAAAAATTGATTAATTTGTCCCATTAAGTAATTTAAAATTTTGATAGATATACATAAAAAAAATACATAATTATATTATTAAATCACAATTCAAATTTAGATGTTATATCTTTTTGAGATCTATAGCTAAATTCTTATCATTTTTTAAAAAAATTTTGTGTGTAACCATAGTGTATGGGAGAAATTGAAAAGGGTGTTGCAATAATTATGAGAGAAGTCAAAAGGAATTGTGGGTTGGAAAAAGTCAATAAATGTTGAGGTTGGGTTGGGAGATGTAACGCCCTCAAAATAATAACATAAAACCCAACAATAGAGACATGCATTAATATATAAAAGATCCACATTCTTCCATTAGCAGAGTTTGCTTACTAAAGTATTACATGTTAACAACAAAAGCAAATGCCTTAGAGGCTTACAGCTTTCCAAGTTAACATTTGGTTACAAAAAAGTAGAGTACTAACTCATTTACACATTAAGCCATTGGCTTGAATTTACATGTAATACATCAAAAGAAAGACAACAAAAATCTACCCCGACCCTAGCCTCCCGAGCTATGTCCTCGGAGGTGGCATGCTGCCTGTACCTGAAAATGATGTTCCCATATAGGGTGAGCCACAGCCCAGTAGAAATATACTAAACCAGTTATGAATAATGACTAAAAGATTAACAGTTGATAGACGGTCAATACTTTTACACTCTTTCATAACACATTACAATTCTAAGACTTTCAAGTCTATTTTCAATTCACTCTCCATTTTCATTAAATTCTCAATTTATGATTCATGGCTCAGAACCTGGCCACACAACTCATATGAGACAATAACTCATATTAACCACTTACAATTTCATTACTTCCACAGATATGCATACTAGTTATATCACATTTCCAAGACAAGCATATGAGCTCTGTCAACACGTTTCTAGACAAGCATATGAGCTCTGTCTACGGAGTCCATCCCCTATCTTCTCCCAAACAACTTCCGGTTTAGAGGTACATCCCCTATCTTCCCCTAAACCGTGGAGTACATCCCCTATCTTCTCCAACACAACACAATGCATATAAACAATAATTATACACATCACAAATCAATACATAAAGTTAATGTATTCTTCAACTGTCATACTCAATGACACCTTTCAATGGTTGGTTTTAGTTTGCCTAATCATCATGCATTGTCTACAACAATCAAGACTATCCTCCACCGATAGCCCAAAGCAGATATTTCTAAACAGAAAATAAATGCACAAAATGGATATTCAAATCAACATTTCCACTTCAATTCCTCATTCCTCATAATTAATCATATCAATTAATTAATCAATGTAATTAGGGCATTTTTCCATAATTGACATTACAACCCTTAAGGTTCCATTTTCATCACTGTTTCAACATTAATCCCATGTTTCTACACTAAACATGCCGCTAGGTTCATTATAAATAAAAAACCCAATTTTTGTAAAATTACACAAAGGCCCAAAGTTTCTCAAAATTACATTACAACTTCCAACACATCAAAATGCTAAAATTGAAAGACAAAATCCATAAAGAGGAGTAGGATATCCCTACCTCAAAGTTTGAGCTCAAAAGGAGATGAAGACCCAACACCCAACTTGCTCCAAAGCCAAATATTTTCAGATTAGATTGAAGCCCAAGTCACCCTCTATCTTTTTAACAAAGCACTTAGGGTAGATTCACACTCTAGGGAGATGATTTCTTAGAGAGAAGGCAAGTCTAGAGAGAGAGGCTATCAAATTTAGGGTTTGAAGATATAAAAGTTTTGAAAAAGTGAAGTTTAGATCGCTGCTGCGAACTGATATAAATAGGCTCGCTCGAGCGAAGACTTGGTCGCTCGAGCGACCAGACACAGAAAACCCTAGCTCGAGCCAAGAAGGCCTCGCTCGAGCCAACAACACAGAAGCTCGCTCGAGCGAAGAAAAGCTCGCTCGAGCCAAGAACTCGACCCTTCAGGTCTGCAGCTAGACGACGCCGGCGACAAACCGCTTCGGCGAAGCGAAGATCGCTTCGCTGAAGCGAAAAGCTCGCCGAGCCAAAAATCATGGTGTTAGTCAGTCCAAGCCGACGCAATCGCCGCCGGCGAAGCCACTCTGGCTCGACCCACCAGACACAAAACTCAACGCTCGCTCGAGCGAAGGACAAAAATTCTGGGCAGCAACCCTTGGTTCCCAAACACAACCAACCTGAAACAAACCTGCCCAACACATCCTATAACTCAAATACAATATAGAAAAGGATGTAAACAAGACAATGCTCAACTATTAACACCCACGGACACATGTCCGGATTACTGTACAATAAGGGGTAAACCTGGGATCGCTATAGGAGAAGTCAATAAATGCTGAGATTTTTTTTTTTAATCAAAAAATTAGAAAATTAGGATTAGGAGATTTGAGCTCCTATTTGATTTTTGGGAAAGAGAGAATGAATGCAAGTTTCAATATTTTTTTTTTGAAAATTTGTGAGAGAGATTAGGAGAGAGAGATTATGAAATATTTTTGTTATTAAATAAATAAATCAGTCAATAGTTTTTTTTAATCTATTTTGTAAATTAAAAATCAATAATTTTGGAAAATTGATTAATTGGTTCCATTAAGTGATTTAAAATTTTGATAGATATACATAAAAAAAAATACATAATTATATTATTAAATCATAATTCAAATTTAGATGTTATATCTTTTTGAGATCTATAGCTAAATTCTTATCTTTTTATTTTTATTTTTGTGTGTAACCATAGTTTATGGGAGAAATTGAAAAGGATGTTGCAATAATTATGAGAGAAGTCAAAAGGGATTGTGAGTTGGGAAAAGTCAATAAATGCTGAGGTTGGGTTGGGAGAAGTCAATAAATGCTGAGGTTTTTTTTTAAAATCAAAAAATTAGAAAATTAGGATTAGGAGATTGGAGGTCTCACAGGCGTTGGGGTTAAAAATCCCTTTTTACTTAATATATAGTATAGATATTAAAGTTTAATATTTTGATAATAATCATATGTGTTAGATTTTTCAAGGAATTAAATGTCTTTTATTTATTTATTATATTATATTAAAGTTTAATATTTTAATAATAATCATATATGTTGGACTTTTCAAGAATTTTTTTTATATTTGTTCTTAATGCATTAAAGTGTTATTATGAGGAATAATAATCATATGTGTTGGAACTTTTCAAGAAATTCATGTGTTGGATTTCAAAGAAATTTTTTTATGCTTGTTCTTAATGCATTAAAGTGTTATTATGAGGGTAAGTCTTGGGGGTTGGGAGAGGTTCATAAATGTTAAGGTTTTTTGTTTTTTTTTTAAACCAAAAAATCAGAAAATTTAGATTAGGAGATTAGAGCTCCTACAAGACTTGGGGTTAAAAACCCCCTTTTGCTTATAGATTGATTGATAGCCTGTCACCCGTGCTATGCACAGGATAATTACAGATATTTATATTTGTTTTAGATTTTTTTTAATATATAAATTATGTTTTTAAAGATTTTTTATAAAAATAATTTAACAATCTTATCACTAACCATAGTGAATGAGAGAAGTTAAAAAGGGTACTGCAATAACTATACACGGATTGTATCTATAATTATTTGGATGAGGGGATTTTAAATGCTGATCAGGAGATTTTGACCAAATCAATAAATGCAGGCATGTGGAAAGACATGTGAATTGAAAAAAGTTAATAAATGCTAATAAAGGGATTTTGACCAAATCAATAAATGCTGAGTTTTTTTTTTAAAAATAAAAATTAAAGAAATTTAGATTGGGATATTGAAGCTCTCACAGACCTTGGAGGTTAAAAACCTCCTTTTGCTTAATATATAGTATAAATAGATATAGATATAGATAAATAAATAAATAGATATAGATATTTATATTTGTTTTAGATAAATTTTTAATATACAAATTATTATTTTAGATTTTTTATAAAAATAATTTATAATCCCATCACTAACTATAGTGTATAAGAGAAGCTGAAAAATGTGCTGCAATAACTATAAGAGAAGTAAAAAAAGGCTTATAGATTGGAAGAAGTCAATAAATGTTGATATTATTATTTTTTTTAAATCAAAAAATTAGAAAATTAAGATTGAGATATTGGAACTCCCACAAGACTTATTGGTTAAAAATCTCATTTTCCTTATATAATACTAGCCTATCACCCGTGCTATGCACGGAATAATTATAGATATTTATATTTGTTTTAGATTTTTTTTAATATATAAATTATGTTTTTTAAGATTTTTTTAAAAAAATAATTTAACAATCTTATCACTAACCATAGTGTATGAGAGAAGTTGAAAAATGTACTACAATAACTATGTATGGATTGTATCTATAATTATTTGTATGAGGCGATTTTAATGCTGATTAAGGGATTTTGACCGAATCAATAAATTCAGGCATGTGGAAAGACATGTGGATTGAAAAAAATTAATAAATGCTGATCAAGAGATTTTGACCAAATCAATAAATGTTGAGTTTTTTTTTTAAAATAAAAAATTTAGAAAATTCAGATTGGGATATTGAAGCTCCCACAGGCATTGGGGGTTAAAAACCCCTTTTTGTTTAATATATAGTATAGATATAGATAGATATATAGATATTATAGCGATCCCGATTTTCCTCCATTATTTATTGTATTCCGGACTCGGTTCCGTAGGTAGTTGTTGTTGTCCTATTCTTGTTTCCAACCTTTGATTCTTTGTATTTGAATTGTGAGATGTATTGGGTAAGTTCGGAACAGGTTGGTTGGGTGTTGAAATAAATGGTTGTTGTCCAGAATTTGGCATCTTTGCTCGAGCGAGGCTTTTTGCGCTCGAGCGAGTCTTGGGTTTTTGCTTCTTTGCTCGAGCGAAGGTTCTAGCGCTTAAGCGAGCTTTCTGTGATGTGTCTCTTCGCTCAAGTGAGCTCTCTTGCGCTCAAGTGTGCGTCTGGGTCTAGTTTGGACCTAAATGTTGGTATTCTTCGCTCGAGTGAGGCTTTTGTCGCTTGAGCGAGCGAGCTCTATGTTTTGTGTTCTTTTGCTCGAGTGAGAACTCTTACGCTTGAGCGTGCGTCTGGGTTGCAGATCTGAAACTTTGAATTGTGCGCTTGAACGAGGCTTTTTGCGCTCGAGCGAGGTATTTGTTGTGTCTGGTCGCTCGAGCGACCACTTTTTCGCTCGAGTGAGCCTCGCATATATCAGATCGCAGCAGCAGTTCTCTTCTTCACTTTTTGATCTCTTTTCATCTTCAAACCCTAATTTTGGCAGCCTCTTTCTCTACACACACTTCTCTATACAAATACTCCTTGTTCTAGGGGTTTTCTACCCTAGTCCCTTTGTAAGAAAGCTAGAGTATTGTGTGGGCTTCGTTTTGATTAAAAAAATCCTTGGATTTGGAGCATCTTGAGTCTTCCTCTTCGTCTCCTTTGGGCTTCTCCTTTTAAGATAGGGATAATCTACTCCTTTCTATGAGTTTTAACATAAATGTTGGGTATTTGTATAAATGTAGGGGATTTTGAAAGTTTTGGAAAGTTAGGGTTTGATTTGAAATTATAAAAGAGGGGTTTCTTAGTTTTGGACTCTATTACAAATGTGAGGTTTTGAAATGGGGTTATGGGTGTACAATTGATGAAATTGAGCCTTAGAAGTGTGATTTGAGAAAGAAGGAAAAATGCCCTAATTGGGATTAAATGAATTATTTGTCAAAATAATGAAATTAATTATGGAAATACATAATTGAGTTGGAAATGATGAAATTGGGGAAAAATGTAATTAATTGATATAGTTGGGTTGAAAATCGCTTACCTGTGGAAAATGTATTAATTTATTTGTTTGATAAATTTAATTGTCTGTTTAGAAATAACTGTTTTAGGCTATCGGTGGAGGATAGTCATGATTATTGTAGAGTTGCATGATGATTAGGTAAACTGAAACTAATCAATTTGAATATGTCATTGAATATGACAATTGAAATAACACATTGAATATGTGCATTAATTGATCATTGTATATGATAAAGTGTTTAAATACATTGCATATGTATCTTATTTGAGAGGAGATAGGGGATGTACTCCACTGTGTGGGATGAGATAGGGGATAGACTCCATTGATAATTAAGTTGGCCGGAGTGTCCAGGGTGAAAGTCCCGAAACCTTATATACATCTGAATGATGTTGATTGAAGTGTTGATATTATGAGTTGTAGTCTCATTTTTAAATTGTCGATGAATTGAAGTGTTATTTTTATGAGTTGTAGTCTCATTTGAATTACTTGGATAAACGAACCATGTCAATAAAGTAATTTGGAAATAGAAATGAAACCGGGTTGAAAGATGAATATCAATGTTGGTGGGTTATAAAAATGGTGTAAATTGATGTACATGTGTTGAACATTTATCAAATGCAAATGTTTTAGTTATTTCTCATATTTGGTTTAGTATATCTCTACTAGGCTTTGGTTCACTCTACTTGGGACACCATTTTTCAGGTACAGGCGATATGTCACCTCCAAGGGTATAGTTGGGGAGGTCTCGAGGCTGAAGTCTCTCTTTTATTGTTTTATTTATGTTTACATGTTTTTATTTCCAAGCCGAGGGCTTTATATATAGAGGCTTTTGACCCTCTTTTGGTTATATCCAAGTGTTGACTTGGAAGTTGTATGCCTGTAGGGCATCTACTTTTGTTGTCAACATGTAACATCTTCTGTAAATAGGACTCTGATGAATGAAAACATAATGTTTCCTTTATGATTCTAGAACTTGTGAATGATTGATTATGTATTATTTTGAGGGGATTACAACTTGGTATCAAAGCATACCGGGTTTGAATACTTTAGGTACATGGGAAGTGGTTAGTACCACAGTGGGTTTGTCTCGCTTGTTAGAGACTTATGTATGATGTTATGTGCATATGTGATGACATGTTTATGTGACTATATAGGTATGGGTTTTAGTTTCCAGGATGTTGATTGGATCATTGGGTTTCTGGGAGTCCTGTTAGAAAGGCACTTGATCACTACCGTTTCTAGCCGAAACTCTAACAACGCCACGGGACAGTCATTATCCGGAAATCAAAATTCGTAAGTGCTTATGTGATTATGTGCTTATGTGGAGTGGATTACAGTTGTCCATTGTATTAGGACGCGAGTGAAATAGTTTCGGCACATTTGTGAATGTGCTAATGTCTTTGTTACCTTTATTAGGATGTCAGGACAAAGACGTGGTGGTAGGCGTAGTAGGCCTAGGAGGCAGGAGGTGCCTATACCGGATGAGATTCCGGTGCAAGAGGAAGGGATTGGTCAGGCCAATGTAGCCGAGCCAGTAGGACAGCAGGCCATGGGTGCCTTAGCCTGCGAGATGGTAGGAGCATTGAAAGAATCTATGGACATTCTCAGGGCTGAGAATCAAGTCCAGGCCCATGTAGCTGAAGCAGGGCCGTCTTTTCTGAAGAGGGAGTTTTTTCGGTCAAATCCGGATGAGTTTCTGAGTGACCCTAAGGAGCCATTGAAGGCTAATGAGTGGCTTGAACAAATGATGAAGACGTTTGAGATGCTTGGCATCGATGACGGAGGTTTGCGAGTGACCTTGGCATCCTTCCAGTTAAAAGGAGACGCGGGTCAGTGTTGGAAATTTGTTCGAAGGTGTATTAGAAGGACTTGGGAGGCTTTTGTTGACGCTTTTCAGGAGAAATTTTTGCCTCCCACTGTTAGGAAGAAATTGAGGGATCAGTTCTGTCAGCTCAAGCAGTTGAATACACCAGTGGCGGAGTTCGAGGCCACCTTTACTAGTCTATCCAGGTTTGCACCTGAGTTAGTGGCGACTGAGGAACGTCGCTGTTTGGAGTTTGAGAAGAAATTGAGGACCGTACTCATGTTTCGAGTTGCCGGGTCCATGATTAGGGAGTATGGGCGCCTTGTGCAGGCTGCAGCCCATCTTGAGATAATGCATGCTGAGGAGGAGAAAATGAGGGGCTCAAGGAGGAGTTAGGAAGGTCAAGGGAACGGTAAGAGGCAGAGGGGTTCTAACCGTCGGCAGCCCCACGGAGCACATTCTAGATCTACCTTTCCAGTGCCGAGTTCAGGTTCTGGGAGAGGCGGTCAGGGAGACATCACTTGTTACAAATGTGGTTAGCTGGGCCATAAGTCTCCAGCTTTCCCGCAGAGGGGAGGAGGGTAGAGAGTAGCTTCTTCTTCAGCTCGTTTTCAGAGCCAGAGTCAGGGCAGAGGCCAGCCACTTACTTATTATCAGTGTGAGTAGGCGGGACACCTGAAGAGGTTTTGCCCGCAGTTGAGTGGCACATCTGGCGCGTCTGGTTCGAGGCAGACACAAAGTTATCAGCCAGCTCAGTTAGTTCAGGCATCGAGGGCCAATCAGGGAGCCTCTTCGGCTCAGTCTGCGCAGTAGTCGTATGCTCCGAGAGGTGAGCAGGTAGATCAGAGACCTGCAGGGCGCGTGTATGCTGTTACAGCGTAAGATCCTGTACCGGCTCCATCTGTTGTGAGAGGTACCTTTTTGTTTTGCAACTCGGTTGCTAATGTGTTGATTGATATGGGTGCGTTCCATTCCTTTATATCTGCTGCATTTGCTTCTATTTTGGGGTTGGAGTCAGTGCAATTAGCTTCTCCTATTTGTGTAGTATCACCTATTGGGGGTGAGTTGATTTTGAAACAGGGATGTCGGGGTTATGATATAGAGATCGTTGATCGTCGGATTCCCTTTTCTTTTGTATTGATGGATATGTCGGGTTTTGATGTGATTTTGGGTATGGACTGGCTATCGTCATACCGGACTGTTATAGACTGTTACTGCTAGAGGGTTATTGTATGTACCTTGAGCGTGGATTGTTTTCATTTCTTGGGAGATCGGGTTGATATGGTTTTACCACCGGTGTATGATCTGCGAGGGTGGAGCAAGCTTAGTTGTCTTCTCTCTAGCTGTATGGGTAGTGAATGTGATGAGACCCAGACTGAGTTGCCCAGTGTAGTTTGTGAGTACTCGAATGTCTTTCCCGAGGACGTTGTTAGTTTACCACCCCATCGAGAGATCGAGTTCTCTATTGACTTAGTGCCTGGCACAGCACCGATTTCCATGGCCCCGTATCGTTTTGCCCTAGCCGAGTTGAGTGAGTTGAAGACTCAGCTCCAAAAGTTGTTAGATAAGGGTTTTATACGTCCTAGTACTTCGCCTTGGGGAGCACCAGCCCTTTTTGCTAAAAAGAAAGATGGGGCTTTGAGACTTTGCATTGACTATCGAAAGTTGAATCGGGCTACGGTTAAGAATAAACACCCTATGCCTCGTATAGATGATCTGTTTGATCAGTTAAAAGGATCTCGTTGTTTCTCTAAGATAGACTTGAGATCGGGTTACCATCAGTTGAGGGTCAGGGAGGAAGATATCCCGAAGACGGCATTCCGTACGCGGTATGGCCACTATGAGTTTCTGGTGATGCCTTTTGGGCTCACCAATGCACCGGCTGTGTTCATGGACTTGATGAACCGGATTTTCCGGGAGTTTTTAGATCGCTTTGTGGTCGTTTTCGTGGACGACATTCTAATTTATTCACATTCTGAGGAGGAGCGCGAGGAACACTTGCAAGTGGTGCTTGAGTTACTTAGAGCCTATAAGCTGTATGCTAAGTTTGGGAAGTGTGAGTTCTAACTAAGAGAGGTTAAGTTTTTAGACCATGTGGTATCCGGGGAAGGGGTGACTGTTGATTCATCTAAGATTGAGGTAGTGCAGGATTGGACACAGCCTAAGAGTATCTTCGAGATCCGTAGTTTCTTGGGGTTGGTCGGGTATTACCGTCAGTTTGTGAAGGATTTCTCCAGGCTAGCTATGCCTTTGACTAGATTGACACGAAAAGGGGTCAAATTTGTATGGAGTGAGACTTGCAAAAAGTCATTTCAAAAGGTTAAGGTTAGACTTACTACCACTCCAGTCTTGATTATTCCGGAGAGGGGTTTGGGTTATGCAGTTGTAGACACCCCATTTTTGACCGTCCTCAAGACTTGGACATCACCGCTTGAACACTCGGTGATCATCCATGTTTGTGTTCGTCTTGAGTTCTCAAAGGCTGTGGTAGCGCGCCTCGCCTTAGGACCTCTCGACTCGACTGTTTTGTGTCTGGTTTTGCACCAAACACTTGTGTTTTTCCTTTGAGGGCCAGGGTAGGGCTTGTAGACCATCCCCACCCATCACCGGCCTTGGCTTGAGGCCACCGGCTATGTTTTGTTGCCACCGACCAAATGTTTGGCCGGCCGGCACTATAGATGGCCAGTCGGCTATCTTTTTTTGGTCAATTGCATGTTTGGCCGGCCGGCTAATGTGCATCTGCTTTTGCAGATATTTTTCTGCAGCTGGCATGCATTTTCACTCCTGTGTATGGAGGGATTGCCCTCTTGTTAGCTTCCTTTGGAAGCTTTACAAGACTAAATTGTCTATAAGAGGGGGTCTTCTCTCCCTCTTTCAAGGGTTAGACAATTTAGACAGAATTTTCTGAGGGTTTTGAGTTTTAGGGTTAGGGTTCATATGTCCTCCATCTCTATATCTCTCTTTCTCTTTGTTTTGTGAGTGTTTTTGCCTTAGTTTTACACACAAACACCCACCATCACACCTTTTCTTGGAGCTGAGGCCCTTGAGGGTTGTTTTTGGAGTTTTGGAGCTGGTTTGAGCTTGAAGAACCCACTGGTCCACCATTGGTGAAGAGGGTCTACAAGGGTAAGAAACTTATCCCTTTATTTTCCATTTTTGCATTGCATTTTTGCCTACCTTGCATCTATTTCTGAGCTTTGTGTATAACATATAAAAGTTCTATTTTTTAGTGCTCTAAATAGTTGGTTCAGGTTGCTTTAAGCTTTGGGGTTGTTTGACCCCTCTTAAGCCTTGAAAGGCTCCATTTTGTGCCATTTTGGTTGAGCTCCGGGACCATTGTGTTTGGGCCTCCTCACCACCGAAATCTTGAGGGATTTCAGTGATGAGGATGGTGCCTTGAGGTCTTAGGAAGAAGAGGGCCACCCCCTCTCCTTGTTGTCCTTGAAAAGGGCCATTTTTGCCTCATGTGTGAGCATCTAATTTAAGTGCATGTTGGCCATGTCTTAAGTGTTATTTGGTAGTATTTTGCCATGTATTACCTCTGTTTTTAGTTGGTTTAGGTACACCATGCTTGCTTAGTATACATGCCTTATAATGCCATGTTTTGGCCTTAATATGCTTTAAGTGTTGACCCTTGTTCTAGCATGATTTTGGCCAAGCTTTGTGAAGTTTTTGTGTGCTATAGCTCTTTTTTCAGTTGCTTTGGTTATGCTTAACATCTTTTGTATAGTCTCTTTGCATTCTTGCTTGTAGGCCTTGAATGTGTGATATCATGAGCATGGTTTGCTTGCTTTAATTAGTAGGTTTGGCACCTCTATTTTATGCAATTTCAAAGTTTGGTATGCTTGCCATATGTCCATGATCATCTCTTTTAAGTATGCTTAAAGGTTGCCTTCTGATGCTTAGGAATTAGATCATGTATGCGTGCATGCTTGTATGTGTATTTGGCCCCATTTCCATGGTTTATGGCCACTGTTTTAGGCTTGTTTGAGGGCTGCCTAAATTAGTCTAAGTCCATCCTTCATGTGTTATCACATGCTTGTTTGCATTGCCATGTTGCACACTTAGTCTCCATGTCCAGGTTGCATTCCATTTGCATGCATGCTTGGCATCTTGAAATGCTTGTGATAGAGGTTGAGCCCCTTTATTTGCTTATGTGCATTGCATTCCATATCAAAATGCACACTTGATTCTTTGGGCCATCATGCATGGAAATGCGTGATTGGTGGTCCGAGAATCGAGGTCCATCCTCCTTTGAGTCATACACATGATAAGGAGTGTGGTTGGTGCATACATAGCTTGAAATGCATTGCCATGCTATGCTTTGCCCTCTGCTGCTGTCAACTGCAGGTTCTACAGGAAGTTTTGGCCGACCGGCCATATATAGTGCCGACCGGCCATCCATTGTTGGCCGATGGATTCATTTGTGGCGGGTGACCATTCTCCATGGCCGGTGGCCAATCTCTTCAGCTGGTGGTGTTCTACAGCACTCAGAGAAGCAACCTTGGGAGTTGTGCAATTTTCAGAGGAGCAGAGCAGCTAAAGTAGAGGCATCTTGTGCATGGCGGTAGATTTCCGAGAAAACCCGAACACGCATGCATTGGACCCTCTTCCCGAGGCCTTTTACTGCTTTTAGTACTTAATTGATTTGCTTAATTAATTAGGTGGTCTGTAATTATTTAAGTAGCTTGTAGGTTGATTAATTGTATTATTCTTTTGGTCCCTCCGAGCGAGGGCAAATTTGTAATAAGTGTAGGTGCGTGTGTGCATGTCTTCCAACCCCCACTTCTTTCTCCTTTTTACTTACTTGCTTTCAATGGTTAGTACTAGGGCATATATATTTTAGCATACCTTATGCTATACATGCGTGCATCCATACATTTGTCTTGCATGCACCGGGCTTGGCACATCATGCTAACTGCACTTGTATTTCAATTCCAAGTTCAGTATTTGTTAGTTGCAGCATTTTACATGCCATCTTTAGGATAGCCGAGCCTATTACAGTTGCATTTTGCATGTGTTGCATTAGCCACCTTAACATGAACTAGGATCATGCATATGATTACTAACTAGTTTCTTGTTTTGGCACGGAGTACTTTGCAAGTATTTTATGCTTTAGCATCTCGCATGAGTGTGAATGTTAACATGACAGCATGCTTACCATGTGGCTAAATGCTTATGTGTTATAAATTGCCTGAATGCCTGTGGGTGAAGGTTGGATTGTTTGAGTTGGAGCAACTCGTTGAAATCCGTGTTTTTTAGCCTACTTGTGAGTAGCAAATTCCAAAGCGTTTTCCAAAAAAACGGACATGAAATGTTTTGTTCCAATTTGGGTGATTTGGTCTATACTTATTTGCTGTGTGCATAACATAGTAATTCTAGGCTAATAACCGGAATAAGGACATGTAATGTTTTCAAAACAAGATATCACGATTAGTAGAGACCGATCTTCAGATTGGGTGAGAGGGGGTGCTCATAGCTGACCTTCCCCAATCGTACCAAAGCTCCTGAGCTAAGGCAACTTTGGTGATGACGGACACGTGGCCTTTGGCACCGAGTCAGGGTTTCCTAAATATCCCCATAAAAAAATATTTAGGTGGCGACTCTGTATCTGGCAAAGCAGTCCATGTTTGGTACTTCTTTTCTAAAAATTTGTTTTCTCAAAACGATTTGTCGGATTTGGACTCTTTGGTTCAGACAAAGAACCGTGACACAAAAGGGAGTCCGAACTGTGGTGGCATAAAGCCCGAGGGCGCGTCCACAGCAGTATATTGTGATGCCTCACGAGAGGGTTTGGGTTGTGTATTGATGCGAGAGGGGAAATTAGTAGCCTATGGCTCGCGACAGTTGAAAACACATGAAAGAAATTACCCTACTCATGACCTAGAGTTAACAGCTGTGATTTTTGCCTTGAAGATTTGGAGGCGCCATCTTTATGGTGAGAGATTTGAGGTGTTCTCGGATCATAAGAGTCTGAAGTATCTGTTTACACAAAAGGACTTAAATTTGAGACAGAGGAGATGGATTGAGTTCATAGAAGATTACGACTTCGAGTTGCATTATCATCCGGGGAACGCCAATGTTATGGCCGATGCCCTAAGTAGAAAGTCCATTAGTGATGTAGCTTGTATTGCTATCCGGGAATGGGAGATGTTGGGTGCTCTTAGCGAGTTTGACTTGTATCTGGGCGAGTCCGTTGAATTTGCGACCTTGTTTTCTATAGTTGTACAACTTACACTTGTGAACCGAGTGTTAGAAGCGTAGAAGAGTGATTTTGAGGTACAATCCCTCCGAGGGAAGATCTCCAGTGGGAAGGTAGAGAAGGGTCTAACTATGTATCCCGACCTGAGTGTGAGGTACCGAGACCGCATGTTTGTGCTGGAGTCTTGCCGAGAGGAAGTACTCCGAGAGTTTCACCATTTATGTTTTGCGGTGCATCCGGGAGGCACAAGATGTATCATGATCTGAGTCGCCAGTTTTGGTGGAGGGGTATGAAGAAGGATGTAGCAATGTTTGTGTCGAAGTGCCTTACTTGTCAACAAGTGAAGGCCGAGCATCAGAGGCCAGCGGGTTTGTTACAACCCTTGCCTATAGCTGAGTGAAAATAGGAGCATGACACGATGGATTTTGTTGTGGGCCTTCCGAGGACTCAACGGGGTAGTGATGCTATTTGGGTGGTAGTAGACCGGTTGACTAAGTCGGCGCACTTTATTCCTATGCGTGTAAGAGATTCGGTAGATCATCTTGCCAACTTGTATATTCGGGACATAATGGGGTTGCACGGGGTCCCAGTGTCGATCGTCTCAGATAGAGATCCGCGCTTTACTGCTAGGTTATGGCAGAGTTTGCAGAGTGCCTTAGGCACTAGATTGACTTTTAGCACGACTTACCATCCTCAGACTGACGGGCAGTCCGAGTGTACTATTCAAAACCTTGAGGATATGCTTTGAGGCTGTGCCATTGACTTTAAAGGGTCGTGGGAGAGACACCTACTATTAGTTGAGTTTGCCTACAACAACAGTTTTTAATCAAATTATAGCGATCCCGGTTTTCCCTTTACTGTTTAATTGTATTCCGGACTCGGTTCTGTGATTGATGGTTGTTGTATGTGTTACATTTCCATCCTTTAACTCTTAGTAATTGAGTTTAGAATTGTTTTGGGCATGTTTCGAACAGGTGGGTTGAGTTTTGGTCTCAAGTGTTGTTGCCCAGGCTTTTGGTGATCCGCTCGAGTGGGTCCATTTGCGCTCAAGCGGAGTTTGCACACTTTCAGTATCTTGTGCGTCTGCAAAACTACTGCAGACGTGTTTTTCACGCTCGAGCGGGTTTCATTACGCTCGAGCGGTGGCGCTCGAGCAGGTATATTTGCGCTAGCAGGTGTTCAATGTCTATAAAAGTTCTGGGTGGATATAATCTACGCTTGAGCGGGTTTCCCTTTGCGCTAGAGCGGGTGTGTTTGCCGGTTGTGTCTTGGTGCTCGAGCGGGTATTCTTGCCCTCAAGCGGGTCCAGTTTTTGTGCTTGACGCTCGAGCGTCCTATTCTCCGCTCGAGCGGGCTAGTCGTATATCAGAGGGCAACTGGGTGATTTTAAATCACTTTTCATACTTTCTTTCTCTCTCTTACTTTTCAAAATCTCCATTTGAGAGCTCCTCTCTCTAAAAACACAACTTCTCTCTAGGGTTTGATCTAGTAGGAGTGATCTTCTATCCTTGGGCCTTTGTAAAAAGTGTGGAGATCGTTGAGGGCTACATTTTGATCCGAAAACATTGGGGTTTGGAGCATTTCGAATTTCTTCATCTTCTTCCTTTGAGTTCCGAATTTGAGGTAGGGATAGCTACTCATTTTTATGAGCTTTGACATAAATATTGAGCTTTTTGTATATATGGTTTGATTTTGGGACTTAAGGTTTGAGATGTGTTATATAGAAAAGGGGGGTTTTGTTCTTTTGATTCAAACATGTGTGTTTTGGGTCTAAAAAGGGGATTATTGATGTTGTTGATAATATTTGGACCTTTGGGTCAATATTGAGAAATGGGGAAAAAAGCTCTAAATTGTTATATAAATTAATTGGTATAATTAATTTGGAAAATTGTGGATAGGTGAAATTGAGTTGGGAATAATGAAATTGGCTTATTATGAGATAGAATGGTGGAGTTGGAATTGTTAATCACTCACCTGTGAAAATTGTTGATAATTTATCTGTTGGATGTAATTATTATCTGTTTAGAAATAATTGCTTTGGGCTATTAGTGGAGGATAGTTTTGATTGTTATAGACACTGTATGATGATTAGGCAAACTAAAACTAATCAATTGAGTATGTCATTGAATATGATTGTTGGAATAATACATCAAATTTATGTATTGATTGATTATGTATATGATATGTGTTTATATACATTATGTTGTGTGGGAGGAGATAGGGGATGTACTCCACGGTTTAGGAGGAGATAGGGGATGGACTCCTAAACCGGATATTATTTGGGAGGAGATAGGGGATGGACTCCATTGATACAACAAATATGTGTATCCATTGAAGTATTGATATAGCAAATATGTGTATCTATTGTGAAGTACGGAAATGTTTTATGTGATATTGATACAGCAAATATGTGTATCTATTGTGAAGTATGGTAGTATTGTTGTTATGAGCTGTGGTTTCATGGGAATTGTTTGGCCAGGTTCTGAGCTATATTTATGAATCGAAAATCGGTTAAGTAAAGGAAAGAGGAATGAAACAAGGACATATTTGTCATGTAATTGAAATATATTATGAAATGAATTATGTGGGTTAAACATTTATCAAATGCTAATGTTTTAGTCTTTGCTCATATTATGTTTAGCATATCTCTACTGGGCGTTGGCTAACCCTATATGGGACATCATTTTCAGGTTCAGGTATTATGCTGCCTCCAAGGTCTTAGCTTGGATAGTTGTGGGAGTTGAAAACTCTCTTGTTTATTTTTGTGTATTACATGTAAATCTAGCCAAGGGCTTATTTTGTATTTTGAGTTAGTACTTTCTTTTTGTAACCAAGTGTTGGCTTGGAAAGTTGTAAGCCTGTGGGACACTTACTTTTTGATGTCAACATGTAATACTTTTGTAATGAATACTCTGATGAATGAAATTATGCTTTATTCTCTTATGTCTAAGCATGTAAAATTGTATGATTTATGGGTTTATTTTGAGGGCGTTACAACTTGGTATCAGAGCGTACCGGGTTCGAATACTTTGGGTACGTGGAAAGTGATTAGTATCACAATGGGTTTGTCTCGCTTGTTAGAAACTTAGATTTAGTGTTATATGCTTATGTGATAACATGTTTATGTGACTACTTGGGTGTGGGATTTAGTTTCTAGGATGTTGATTGGATCCTTGGGTTTCTGTGAGTCTTGTTGGAAAAGTACTTGATCAATGCTGTTTCTAACTGGAAGTCTTGTAACGCCATGGGACTATCATTATCCGGAAATGAAATTCGTAAGTGCTTATGTGATTATGTGCTTACGTGAAATGAATTACAGTTGTCCATGTATTGACGAGGACGTGGTAGTAGGCGAGATAGGCCTAGGAGGTAGGAGATGCCTATACCGGATGAGGTTCCGGCGCAGCAGGAGGGTGTTGGTCAGGCCAATGTGGCCGAGCTAGTAGGTCAGCAGGCCATAGGCGCCTTAGCCCGCGAGATGGCAGGAGCTTTGAGGGAATCCTTGGACATTCTCAGAGTTGAGAATCAGGTCTAGGCCCATGTTGCTGAGGCAGGGCCTTCCTTTCTGAAGAAGGAGTTCTTCTGGTCTAACCCGGACGAGTTTTTGGGTGATTCAAAAGAGCCACTTAAGGTGGATGAATGGCTCGAATAGATGACGAAGACATTTGAGATGCTTGGCATCGAGGACGGGACTTTGAAGGTGACCTTGGCATCTTTCCAGCTTAAGGGGGATGGGGGTCAGTGGTTGAAGTTCATGAGAGGTCATGTAGGAGGGACTTGGGAGGCCTTTGTAGATGCTTTCCAGGAGAAGTTCCTGTCTCCAACTGTCAGGGAGAAGTTGAGGGATCAGTTCTGCCAACTTAAGCAGCTGAGTCTATCAGTGGCCAAGTTTGAGGCCGCATTTACTAGTTTATCTAGGTTTGCACCTGAGCTTGTGGCGTCTGAAGAACGCCGTTGTCTGGAATTTGAGAAAAAGTTGAGACACGGTCTCAAGATGAGAGTTGGGGGGTCTATGACCCGGGATTATGGGCGCCTGGTGGATGCTGCGACCCATATGGAGATTATGATGCAGGAGGAGGATGAGAGACAGAGGGGCTCCAAGAGGAGTCAGGATGGTCAGGGAGACGATAGGAGGCAGAGGGGTCCTAACCCTCCACAGTCCTAGGGTGCTTTTGCTAGATCGACCTTTCTAGTGCCGAGTGCAGGCTCTGGGAGAGGCAGTCAGGGAGACATCACTTGTTACAAATGTGGTCAGTTGGGCCACAAGTCTCCAGCTTGCCCGCAGAGAGGAGGAGGTAAGAGAGCAGCTTCATCTTCGGCTCGACCTCAGGACAGAGGCTAGTCGCTCTCTTGTTACTAGTGTGGTCAGGCAAGGCACCTGAAGAGGTTTTGCCCGCAATTGAGTAGCACATCTGGTGCATCTGGGCCAAGGCAGAGTTTTCAGCCAGCTTAGTCAGTTTAGGCCTCGATGGCCAATCATGGGGCTTCGTCGTCCCAGTTTGTGCAGCAGTCTTTTGCTCCTAGAGGTGAGCAGGTAGATCAGGGGCCTACATGGCGTGTGTATGCTGTTACCGCGTAGGATTTAGTACCGGCTCCATCTGTTGTGAGAGGTACCTTTTTGTTTTGCAACTCAATTGCTAATGTGTTGATTGATACGGGTGCATCCCATTCCTTTATATCTGCTGCATTTGCATCTGTTTTGGATTTGGAGTTGGCGCAGTTAGCATCTCCTATTTGTGTTGTGTCACCTGTTGGGGGTGAGTTGATTTTGAAACAAAAGTGTCGGGGCTGTGATATAGAGGTCGCCGACCGTCGACTTCCATTTTCTTTTGTAGTTATGGCTATGTCGGGTTTTGATGTGATTTTGGGTATGGACTGGTTATCGTCATACCGAGCTGTTATCGATTGTTACCACCAGAGGGTCACTGTATGTACCTTGAGCGGGGATTGTTTCCATTTCTTCGGGGATCGGGTTAGTAGTGTGTTGTCACCGATATATGATCCGTGAGGGTAGAGTGAGCTTAGTGGTCTTCTCGCTAGCTTTATGAGTGGTGAGTGTGATGAGACCCAGACTGTATTGCCAAGAGTGGTTTGTGAGTACTCGGACATTTTTCCCGAGGATCTTGTGAGTTTGCCACCACATCGAGGGATCGAGTTCTCTATTGATTTAGTGCCCGACATGGCGCCAATTTCTATGGTACCTTATCGTTTTGCCCCAGCCGAGTTGAGTGAGTTGAAGATTCAACTCCAAGAGTTGTTGGATAAGGGCTTCATTCACCCTAATGTTTCGTTGTGGGGAGCACCGGCCCTCTTTGTTAAAAAGAAAGATGGTGCCTTGAGACTTTGCATCGATTACCAAAAATTGAATCGGGCTACGGTTAAGAATAAATACCCTACGCCCCGTATTGATGATCTGTTTGACCAGTTGAAGGGGTTCCGTTGTTTCTCTAAGATAGACTTGAGATCGGGTTACCACCAGTTGAGGGTTAGGGAGGAGGATATCCCGAAGACGGCACTCCGTATGCGGTATGGCCACTATGAGTTTCTCGTGATGCCTTTCGGGCTCACCAATGCACCGGCAGTGTTTATGGACTTGATGAACTAGATCTTCCAGGAATTCTTAGATCATTTTGTGGTCATTTTCGTAGACGACATCTTGATTTATTCACCTTCGGAGGAGGAGTACGAGGAACACTTAAGAGTGGTGCTTGAGTTGCTTAGAGCCCATAGGTTGTATGCCAAGTTTGGGAAGTGTGAGTTCTGGCTAAGAGAGGTTAAATTCTTAGGCCATGTTGTTTTTGGGGAAGGGGTGTCTGTTGATACATCCAAGATTGAGGCAGTGCAGGATTGGGCACAGCCTAAAAGTGTTTTTGAGATCCGCAGTTTTTTGGGATTAGCTGGGTATTACCGCCAGTTTGTGAAAAATTTCTCCAGGCTAGCTTCGCCGTTGACTAGATTGACGCGCAAAGGGGTCAAATTTGTATGGAATGAGACTTGTGAAAAGTCGTTCCAAGAGTTGAAAGTTAGATTAACCACCGCTCCGGTTTTGATTATTCCGGAGAGATGTTTGGGGTATGCTGTTTATTGTGATGCTTCATGAGAGGGTTTGGGTTGTGTGTTGATGCAAGAGGGGAAAGTGGTAGCCTATGGCTCACGTTAGTTAAAAATACATGAGAGGAATTACCCTACACATGACCTAGAACTAGCAGCAGTAATTTTTGCCTTGAAAATTTAAAGGCACTACCTTTATGGTGAGAGGTTCGAGGTGTTCTCGGATCATAAGAGTTTGAAGTACCTGTTTACACAGAGAGACTTGAATTTGAGGCAGATGAGGTGGATGGAGTTCATCGAGGACTACGATTTCGAGTTGCACTATCACCCGGGAATGGCCAATGTTGTGGCCGATGCCCTTAGTAGGAAATCCATTAGTGATGTAGCTTGTATAGTCATCTGGGAGTGGGAGATGTTGGGTGCACTTGGCGAGTTTGATTGGCTTCTGGGCGAATCCATCGAGGTTGCGGCCTTGTTTTCTATTGTTGCACAGCCTACACTTGTGACTCGAGTGTTAGAGGCACAGGGAGGTGACCTTGAGGTAGAATCCCTTTGAGAGAAGATCTCTAGTGGGAAGGTTGAGAAAGGTTTGACGGTGTATCCCGACCTGAGTGTGAGGTACCGAAACCGTTTGTTTGTGCCGGAGTCTTGCCAAGAGGAGGTACTCCGAGAGTTTCACCATTCACGCCTTGCGGTACATTCGGGAGGCACCAAAATGTATCGTGATTTGGGTCGCCAGTTTTGGTGGCGGGGTATGAAGAAAGATATGTCAGTCTTCGTATCAAAGTGCCTTACTTGTCAGCAAGTGAATGCCGAGCATCAGAGGCCAGCAGATTTGTTACAACCCTTACCTATTGCCGAGTGGAAGTGGGAGCATGTCACTATGGACTTCGTTGTAGGTCTTCCGAGGACTTAGCGGGGTAGTGATGCTATTTGGGTGGTTGTAGACCGGTTGACTAAGTCGGCGCACTTTATCCCTATACGCGTGAGAGATTCGGTAGATCATCTTGCCGACTTGTATATTCAGGATATATTGAGGTTGCACCGGGTCCCAGTGTCGATCGTCTCAGATAGAGATCCACGTTTTACTGCTAGGTTGTGGCAGAGTTTACAGAGTAGTTTGGGCACTAGATTGACATTTAGCACAGCTTATCATCCTCAGACTGACGGGCAGTCCGAGCATACTATTCAGATCCTTGAGGATATGCTTCGAGGTTGTGTCCTTGATTTTAGTGGGTCATGGGAGAGGCACTTGCCCTTGGTGGAGTTTGCCTACAACAACAGTTTTCTGTCGAGTATCGGTATGGCACCATTTGAGGCCTTGTATGGCTGACCATGTAGGTCTCCAGTTTGTTGGGCCGAAGTGGGTGATGCACCTTTGTTGGGCCCGAAGTTGGTGAGGGAAACGACAGAGAAAGTTGAGCTTATCCGTAGGAGGCTTGTTACAGCCCAGAGTTGCCAAAAAAGTTATGCCGATCGTAGGAGGAGGTTTTTGGCGTTTGAGACGGGTGATCATGTTTTTCTGAAAATATCACCTAGGCGGGGTTTGATGAGATTTGGGAAGAGTGTGAAGTTGTCCCCTCGGTTTATTGTCCCCTCGGTTGATTGGTCCCTTTGACATCCTTGAGAGAATTGGGGAGGTTGCATACCGTTTGGCGTTGCCGCCGCAGTTGTCCGGAGTGCATGACGTGTTTCATGTTAGTATGCTTCGGAAGTACGAGCCGGATCCGTTACATGTGTTGGATTGGACCGACTTGGAGATTGACGAGAATGCCTCGTATGAGGAGAGACCGGTACGGGTCTTGGATAGACGGGATCAAGTCTTGCGAGGCAAGACCATTCCCTTGGTAAAGGTTTTGTGGAAACATCACAGAGTGGAGGAAGCCACTTGGGAACGTGAATTAGAGGTCCGCAAGAAATATCTGGACTTGTTTGTTAATGCATAATTATGTATTGGAAATTTTGTAATATTGATAAACTTTAAGAATATTAAATATGTCTTAAGTTGTAAAACATTGTAAATGTTTTGGTTTATGGGAGTATTGTGGAACTTGCCTTGAAATGGAAGTTTATTTTAACATTGTATATGTTAATGATGTTTTAGAAATGCAAATATATTGTTGGCATTGAATATATAATTAAGTTGTGGAAAATGTGTTGAAATTGGTAAATTTCAAAGAAAATCATGTTAATAATGCATATGGAGTTGTATGTTGTAATTTGCCTCTTGAATAAAGATGGGATGACCAGTAATGGGTCAGGTTATGGAATGTTGGTTGGTAATATTATTGAGAATTGAGGAAAACTTGTTTTTGAAAACTTATACTTAATTTTAGGGACGAAATTCCTTAAGGGGGGGAGGTTATAGCGATCCCGGTTTTCCCTTTACTATTTAATTGTATTCCGGACTCGGTTCTGTGATTGATGGTTGTTGTCTGTGTTACATTTCCATCCTTTAACTCTTAGTAATTGAGTTTAGAATTATTTTGGGCATGTTTCGAACAGGTGGGTTGAGTTTTGGTCTCAAGTGTTGTTGCCCAGGTTTTTGGTGATCCGCTCGAGCGGGTCCCTTTGCGCTCGAGCGGAGTTTGCACACTTTCAGTATTTTTTGCATCTGCAAAACTACTGCAGATGTGTTTTTCACGCTCGAGCGGGTTTCATTACGCTCGAGCAGGTCACGCTCGAGCGGGTATATTTGCGCTCAAGCGGGTGTTCAATGTCTGTAAAAGTTCTAGGTGGATGTAATCTACGCTCGAGCGGGTTTCCCTTTGCGCTCGAGCGGATCCAGTTTTTGTGCTTGACGCTCGAGCATCCTATTCTCCGCTCGAGCGGGCTAGTCGTATATCAAAGGGCAGCTGGGTGATTTTAAATCACTTTTCATACTTTTTTTCTCTCTCTTACTTTTCAAAATCTCCATTGGAGAGCTTCTCTCTCTAAAAACATAACTTCTCTCTAGGGTTTGATCTAGTAGGAGTGATCTTCTATCCTTCGGCCTTTGTAAAAAGTGTGGAGATCGTTGAGGGCTACATTTTTATCCGAAAACATTAGGGTTTGGAGCATTTCGAATTTCTTCATCTTCTTCCTTTGAGCTCCGAATTTGAGGTAGGGATAACTACTCATTTTTATGAGCTTTGAGATAAATGTTGAGCTTTTTGTATAGATGGTTTGATTTGGGGACTTAGGGTTTAAGATGTGTTATATAGAAAATGGGGGTTTTGTTCTTTTGATTCAAACATATGTGTTTTGGGTCTAAAAAGGGAATTATTGATGTTGTTGATAATATTTGGACCTTTGGGTCAATATTGAGAAATGGGGGAGAAAGCCCTAATTTGTTATATAAATTAATTGGTATAATTAATTTGGAAAATTATGGATATGTGAAATTGAGTTGGGAATAATAAAATTGGCTCATTATGAGATAGAATGGTGGAGTTGGAATTGTTAATCACTCACTTGTGAAAATTGTTGATAATTTATCTGTTGGATGTAATTATTATCTGTTTAGAAATAATTGCTTTGAGCTATCAGTGGAGGATAGTTTTGATTGTTGTAGACACTGCATGATGATTAGGCAAACTAAAACTAATCAATTGAGTATGTCATTGAATATGGCTATTGGAATAATACATCAAATTTATGTATTGATTGATTATTTATATGATATGTGTTTATATACATTATGTTGTGTGTGAGGAGATAGGGGATGTACTCCACGGTTTAGGAGGAGATAGGGGATGGACTCCTAAACCGGATATTAATTGGAAGGAGATAGGGGATAGACTCCATTGATACAACAAATATGTGTATCCATTGAAGTATTGATACAGCAAATATGTGTATCTATTGTGAAGTACGGAAATGTTTTATGTGATATTGATACAGCAAATATGTGTATCTATTGTGAAGTATGGTAGTATTGTTGTTATGAGCTGTGGTCTCATGGGAATTGTTTGGCCAGGTTCTGAGCCATATTTATGAATCGAAAATCGGTTAAGTAAAGGAAAGAGGAATGAAACATGGACATATTTGTCATGTAATTGAAATAGTTTATGAAATGAATTATGTGGGTTAAACATTTATCAAATGCTAATGTTTTAGTCTTTGCTCATATTATGTTTAGCATATCTCTACTGGCGTTGGCTCACCCTATATGGGACATCATTTTCAAGTTCAGGTATTATGCCGCCTCCGAGGTCTTAGCTTGGATGGTTATGGGAGTTGAAGACTCTCTTGTTTATTTTTGTGTATTACATGTAAATCTAGCCAAGGACTTATTTTGTATTTTGAGTTAGTACTTTCTTTTTGTAACCAAGTGTTGGCTTGAAAAGTTGTAAGCCCGTGGGGCATTTACTTTTGATGTCAACATGTAATACTTTTGTAATGAATACTCTGATGAATGAAATTATGCTTTGTTCTCTTATGTCTAAGCATGTCAAGATTGTATGATTTATGGGTTTATTTTGAGGGCATTACACAAATATTGGCATGGCATCGTTTAAGGCCTTGTATGGCCAACCGTGTAGATCTCTAGTATGTTGGGCCGAGATGGGTGATGCACCTTTGTTGGGCCCGGAGTTGGTGCGGGAAATGACGAAAAAAGTAGCACTTATCCGTAAGAGGCTAGTTACAGCCCAGAGTCGCCAAAAGAGTTATGTTAACCGTAGGAGGAGACCCTTGTCATTTGGGGTGAGTGATCATGTGTCATGACCCGAACCCGCCCTTATAGATTAAGGTCATAACCAGCCAGTAATCATAAAATTACCTACGGCTGCAAACCTGATATCAATTAATAATTAATAATATGGGCCAAATGCGGAAGCAAACTTAAAAATTTTGTCCAATGAGCTATGCCTACATGTCATGTCAAAACATTTCACATATACTTAATAATAACTCACACCACATACCTGTAGTTAACATCTTGTTTACCCAGGACCATTCAAACACATAGTTAGCTAAACCAAAAGCTTATACACATAAACGGTCTATCATGACCAATAGAAATAGCAAAAGAAATACAAAAGATCATAAATAAAGCCTCTTGCGTGAGGCATCTGGGCGGATTTCACAAAACTCGGGTTCCTTTCATAAATTCCACTAAGGCTGGGGTCGAACGTCCCTTTGCTCACCTATATACATATAAATAAAAGTGACCTAACGCCTAGTGAATAATACCAAAATAAAGAGGTTAATGAATGAGGTTCGTTCATAAATGAATCATACCTATAATGTACACATTTGAACCACTCTTCTCATTCACACCAAATTTACAAATCTCAACAAAGCAAAACGACGTTGGGTCCAACACATCATATCCATATGCAAAACGACCTCAGGTCCAATTCTTATATAAAACAATACGACCTCGGGTTCATCTATATGAAACGACCTTTGGTCCGGCCAACTCTTTATTCAAAACGACCTTTGGTCCAATTCAAACATATCAAACGGCCTCGGGCCCAATTCGAATATATTAGGCGTATCAAACGGCCTCCGGCCCATTCTCTTTATATTCATATCCATGCGTATTTCATATTCATGATCATGATCATTTTCATTCAAACGACCTTTGGCCCATCACAATATTCAAACATATCAAATGACATATTCAAACTGCCTTTGGCCCATCTTTGCATTCATGTCTAATGGCCTTTGGCCCAATCGTTCATATCAAACGGCCTTTGGCCTAATCATTCATGTCAAACGGCCTTTGGCCCAATCATTCATGTCAAACGGCCTTTGGCTCAATCATTCATGTCAAATGACCTTTGGCCCAATCATTCATGTCCAACGGCCTTTGGTCCAATCATTCATGTCAAACGGCCTTTGGCCTAATCATTCATGTCAAATGGGCTTTGGCCCAATCATTCATGCCTAGTGGCCTTTGGCCCAATCGTTCATGTCAAACGGCCTTTGGCCCAATCGTTCATGTCAAATGGCTTTTGGCCCAATCATTTATGTCAAACGGCCTTTGGCCCAATCATTCATGTCCAATGGCCTTAGGCCCAATTCAGATATATCAAACATATCAACGGCAAACGGCCTTATACAAAATTAGACATATAGAATACTCATTCATATTCCAAATCAACAAATCCATGAAGCTTATACAGAAGTAGCCTTCGGAAAGTAACATACTTGAAAATATCTTTACTAAGATATTACTCACAGTGTTCTGCCGGTGGATTTGCTCTCAAGCTCAACCCTACACATTACATAACACATATGGGTCACAAATGATTCAATCCGTTCTTAACTTGTGCATTCCTTTTAGGCCGCTTTATTATCTTCTTAATCCATTTACAGTGTTCAATGCATGCCTAAGAGTGCTCAGAAATGGAAGAGAACGGAAAATGAAACACAAAACATTTTTACAAACTTTCTGAAACAAGGCTCCCTGCTCGAGCGTGGCTTTGACCGCTCAAGCGAACCTTTTAGGTCTGCAAAAGTACTGGTTGTCTCATTTTTGCGCTCGAGTGTAAATTTGGACGCTCGAGCTGGAAGTCAAACTACATGGCTCCCCGCTCAAGCGTGAATATCCCCGCTCGAGCGGACATCCATGTCTACAAAAGTTCTAGGAACTAGCATTTCACGCTCGAGCGGCGCTTTCCCCGCTCGAGCGAACACGCCAAATTCTGGAATTTCCAGAATTGTTCTTGATGTTCAAACTCAACATTCAAAGGCCCAAAACTCACATTCTTGGTTCAAAAACGTGGAAACACAATATAAGGATATAAGCAATATGAGGCCAATTGTTCAGAATCATGGTTTAATTCTCAAATAATTCAACATTCTTCTTGATATGGTCAAAGCTCATGCATTCTAGCTTCATACAAACTCCACATCTTCATGAATTATACATGCATGTGAAGTATAAGCTTCATTTTCAACTTAAATAAGACAATTGATGATCATCTTCATGAGATTCAACATTATCATGCTTGCATGTGCAATTTGGTGCCAAATCCTTAATCTCTTTAGAGACCATCTTTCAATTCCTCATAAAATACATGTTTGAACTCAAATTCCATTTCAAATAGTACAAATAATGTTCATACTCATAGAGCTTAACAAAACCATGCTTGCATGTATTACTTAGTACTCAATTTATCACATTTAACTTGTTACATGTTTGATTATGCAAAATCATGACAATTTTATACATACATGTGCATATAAACTTCAAATTCACCAAATTCAACATAATTCACATTCTTGATTACAATGTAACTTGAATTCATAGAATTACAAACTCAAATCCATGAACTCACACCCAATTACTCACCTAGGAGCTTCAATCCTCACAAAGGTAGTTAAATCTTGAGTGTAGCTTGCCAAATTCACAACCTTTGAGCCAAATTACATAATTCTTCCTTTCTCTCTCTCTCTCTAGAGTGTGATTTTCAGCCAAAAGAGAAAATGAGCTCAAAACAATGCAAATAGGCCACTTACATACCTTGGCCTAATCAAATTAATTAAGGCTAAGTAATTGAGCCTAATTTAATCATTCTGAATCTAATTATTTTGATCCGAATCAATTTCTAATTAAATTTCACCGTAGGCTCTAAAAATTACACTGATCACAATGGCGTAGTCAATTTCATTTTTTGTAGCCAAGAAAACCTTCAATTTTTAGTTCAAATCACAGATTCTAACAGATTTTCCTACGATGAACAGATACAAAGCCAAAATCACATATAATCATGCAATTAACACCCAAATTCAAATTAAGGACATAATTACAAACATAAGCATGATTAATTAACATAGCACAGGACATGGTTATCACATCATGTCTTTCTGAAAATATCACCTAGGCAGGGTTTGATGAGGTTTGGGAATAGTGGGAAGTTGTCCCCTCAGTTTATTGGCCCTTTTAAGATCCTTGAGAGGATTGGGGAGATTGCATACCGTTTAGCTTTACTGCCACAGTTATCCGGAGTGTATGACGTGTTTCATGTTAGTATGCTTTGAAAATACGAGCCGGATCCATCGCATGTATTGGATTGGACCGACTTAGAGGTAGACGAGGATGCCTCGTATGAGGAGAGACTGGTGTGGGTCTTGGATAGACGGGACCAAGTCTTGCGAGGCAAGACCATTCCCTTGGTTAAGGTATTGTGGAAACATCACGGGGTTGAGGAAGCCACTTAGGAACGTGAATTGGAGGTCCGAGAAAAATATCTAGACCTATTTGTAAATGTTTGAGCTTATCTCGAGAATTTTGTGTTGTTGATAAACTCTAAGAACATTGTATATGTTTCGGATTATGGAAGTATTGAAATTGTTAGATATGTTTCAAAGAAATGAGTTTAATTTAACATTGTATATGTTGAATGTATTGTTGAAATGAAAATATGTTTTTAACATTGCATATGTTATGAAATTGTAGAGTATGTGTATTGGAATTTGTTGAAATTCAAAAGAATACATGTTGATTATGCATATTGAGCTACATTTATAAATTGTTCTCTTGAGAAGAGATTGAATGATTGGTAGTGGATCATGTTGGTAAGTGGTGTATTGTAATCATGTTGAGAATTGAAAAGATCACAATTTTGAAACTTATATTTGTAATTTCGGGGACGAAATTCTTTAAGGGAGGAAGGTTATAGCGATCCCAATTTTCCTCTATTATTCTTTGTATTCCGAACTCGATTCTGTAAGTAGTTGTTGTTGTCCTATTCTTGTTTCCATCCTTTGATTCTTTGTATTTGAATTGTGTGATGTGTTGGGTAAGTTTGGAACAGGTTGGTTGGGTGTTGAAACAAATGGTTACTGTCCAGAATTTGGCATCTTTGCTCGAGCGAGCCTTGGGTTTTTGCTCTCGAGCGAGCCCTGGGTTTTTGCTTCTTTGCTCGAGCGAAGGTTTTTGCGCTCGAGTGAGCTTTCTGTGATGTGTGTCTTGCGCTCGAGCGTGCGTCTGTGTCTAGCTTGGACCTGAACATTGGTATTCTTCGCTCGAGCGAGGCTTTTGTCGCTCGAGCGAGTGAGCTCTATGTTTTGTGTTCTTTCGCTCGAGCGAGAACTCTTACACTCGAGCTTGCGTCTGGGTTGCAGACCTAAAGCTTTAAATTGGGCGCTCGAGCGAGGCTTTTTGTGCTTGAGCGAGGTGTTTGTTGTGTCTGGTCGCTCGAGTGACCACTTCTTCGTTTGAGCAAGCCTCGCATATATCAGATCGCAGCAGCAGTTCTCTTCTTCACTTTTTGATCTCTTTTCATCTTCAAACCCTAATTTCGACAGCCTCTCTCTCTACACACACTTCTCTCTACAAATACTCCTTGTTCTAGGGGTTTTCTACCCTAGTCATTTTTTAAGAAAGCTAGAGTATTGCATGAGCTTCGTTTTGATCCGAAAATCCTTAGATTTGGAGCATCTTGAGTCTTCCTCTTCGTCTTCTTTGGGCTTCTCGTTTTGAGGTAGGGATAATCTACTCATTTCTATGAATTTTAACATAAATGTTGGGCATTTGTATAAATGTAGGGGATTTTGGAAGTTTTGGAAAGTTAAGGTTTGATTTGAAATTATAAAAGAGGGGTTTCTTGGTTTTGGACTCTATTATGAACGTGAGGTTTTGAAATGGGGTTATGGGTGTACAATTGATGAAATTGAGCCTTAGAAGTGTGATTTGAGAAAGAATGAAAAATGTCCTAATTGGGATTAAATGAATTATTTGTCAAAATAATGAAATTAATTATGGAAATACATAATTGAGTTGGAAATGATGAAATTGGAGGAAAATGTAATTAATTGGTATAGTTGGGTTGAAAATCGCTTACCTGTGGAAAATATATTAATTTATCTGTTTGATAAATTTAATTGTCTATTTAGAAATAACTGTTTTGGGCTATCGGTGGAGGATAGTCATGATTGTTGTAGAGTTGCATGATGATTAGGAAAACTAAAACTAATCAATTAGAATATGTTATTGAATATGACGGTTGAAATAACACATTGAATATGTGCATTAATTGATCATTGTATATGATAAAGTGTTTAAATACATTGCATATGTATCTTATATGGGAGAAGATAGAGGATATACTCCATGGTTTGGGAGGAAATAGGAGATGTACTCCACTGTGTGGGAGGAGATAGGGGATGGACTCCATTGATGATTAAGTTGGCCGGAGTGTTTAGGGTGAAAGTCCCAAAACCTTATATACATCTGAATGATGTTGATTGAAGTGTTGATATTATGAGTTGTAGTCTCATTTTTAAATTGTCGATGAATTGAAGTGTTGTTTTTATGAGTTGTAGTCTCATTTGAATTACTTAGATAAACGAACCATGTCAATAAAGTAATTTCGAAATAGAAATGAAACCGGGTTGAAAGATGAATATCAATGTTGGTGGGTTACAAAAATAGTGTAAATCGTTGTTCATGTGTTGAACATTTATCAGATGCAAATGTTTTATTTATTTATCATATTTGGTTTAGCATATCTCTACTAGACTTTGGTTCACTCTACTTGGGACACCATTTTTCAGGTATAGACAATATGCCACCTCCAAGGGTATAACTGAGGAGGTCTCGAGGCTGAAGTCTCTCTTTTGTTGTTTTATTTATGTTTACATGTTTTTATATGTAAAGGGCTTCTGACCCTCTTTTGGTTGTATCCAAGTGTTGACTTGAAAAGTTGTAAGCCTGTAGGGCATTTACTTTTGTTGTCAACATGTAACATCTTCTGTAAACAGAACTCTGATGAATGAAAACATAATGTTTCCTTTATGATTCTAGAACTTGTGAATGATTGATTATGTATTATTTTGAGGGCGTTACAGATATAGATATAGATAGATAGATAGATATTTATATTTGTTTTGGATTTTTTTTAATATACAAATTATTATTTTTAGATTTTTTATGAAAATAATTTAACAATCTCATCACTAACCATAGTGTATGGGAGAAGTTGAAAAATGTGCTGCAATAACTATGAGAGAAGTTAAAAAAGTTTGTGGGTTGGGAGAAATCAATAAATGTTGAGGTTATTTATTTTCTTAAATCAAAAAAATAGAAAATTAGGATTGGGATATTGGATAAAAATAATTTAACAATCTCATCACTAACCATAGTATATGAGAGAAATTGAAAAGAGTACTGCAGTAATTATGAGAGAAGTCAAAAAGTCTTGTGGGTTGAGAGAAATTAATAAATACTGAGGTTAATTTTTTTTTTTTAAAAAAAACAAAAAATTAGAAAATTAGGATTGACATATTAAAGCTCCCACAGGCCTTGGGGGTTAAAAACCCCATTTTGCTTAATATATAGTATAGATATATATAGATATAGATATATAGATACATAGATATAGATAGATATAGATTATTTTGGAAATAATAATTATCCCTTAATTTATGGATTTCAAATGGAAAGATAACAAAAATATTTCATAATCTCTCCATTCTAATTTCTCTCATTGATTTCCAAAAGAAAATATTAAAACTTGCATTCTTTTTGTCTCCCTCAAAAAATCAGATAATATTTTTCATGAGAATTGTGGATATCTATCTATATCTTATATATTATATTATAGCATAACCAAAAAAATTAAAAATTAAAAATCAGATATACAAACAGATAAAATTAACAAATATGATTTTTATTTATATAGTTAAAATCTTTTTTTTACCTCTCAATATCCAATTTTAAATTTTAAAAATCTTTAAAGTCTATCTAAACAAATATAATTTGAAAATATCTCACACCAGCATACTTTAAATCAATAAAACTTACATGTCTATTACATATCTAACTCATATCATAACTTACCTAAATAATTGTCACGCTCCCAAAATAATACAATAAAGATAACTCCTATGCGGAATAAATATAAGAAATAACATACTTTCATATATCATAGTTCATTGTTTAACAACCAGTTAAATGCCATGTAGGCTTACGTGTTTCCAAGTCATTGCTTGGTTACACAAATTGAGTATCGCTCATTACATTTTAAGCCCTTGGCTTTACAAATAACAAACATACACACATAAGGCATAATTAAGAAGCTCTTGCTGCCCAAAACTCCATCCACGCTATTGCCTTGGAGAAAACATCTCACCTGTACCTAAAAATGGTATTCCCATATAGGGTGAGCCAACAGTCCAGTGGAAATAATCTAACACAATTTATAAGGTTTAGCAAAGGTATAAATACCACGGATATAAAACAATACCGATCTTGAAACATCTACAAGACCTACATTTCCATGTGCCACTAAGACCAACCTTATTCCATTTTCCTTTAATTTCATTTCCAGTTCATATGTGCTACTCAATTCATGAGTTAAATTCGTTATCTTTCAACAATCAAAATGAGACTACAACTCAATGATTTTCTAATTATGCAAAACTCACATAAACATTTCAAACCTGTCATTTTACGAATATTTCGTCCGAAAGAATCAACACCTATTTATATATAAAATTTTAGGTCTTTCACCCAGGACACTCCGGCCAACTTGCTTTAAATGGAGTCCATCCCCTTTCTCCTCCCAAACAAATATACATATGCAATGTATTTATAAACATAATCACATATGGAGTACATCCCCTTTCTCCTCCTAATAAACATACATATACAATGTATCTATAATATGGTCATATTCAATGACACCAACAATGGATTAGCATTAAATCGCCTAATCTTCATTTAATTTCTACAACAATCATAGCTATCCTCCACCGATAGCCCAATGTAATTATTTCTAAAGAGATGTTCAATATCAAAATAAATAGTTTATTCAAAACTTCCATAGGTGAGATAATACATATCTGTCACGACCCAAACCCGGCCCTATGGGTTTAGCACATCAGAATCGCCAAGAATCCGAGATTATCAAGGCCTCTTGAAAGAATACGCTTAAACAGTCTGAGTGGGCGGAAGCCAATACAGTAGATAACTAGTGTCCATTGAGCTGTGAAAATCTGTATGCCAAAAACATTTTTCATGCATTCAAACAGTACAGTCTACATACAGTCTATACAATCATATACAAACATTCAGTACGGGACCTAATCCCTCGATAACAAAGACAAGAAAACAAGAGATGCCTATACAGTGGTACAAAACAGTGAGGAGACAGGTGGGGACAATAAAAACACCCCAAGCCATAGCATGGCAACTCGGAATCTCGCAGTGAGGCACATAGGCTGGCTTGACAAAACTGGGGTCCAACCCACGCTCCTAGCTCCGGTCTGGCTGTTGAGAACCTACATATATATATAAACAGTGAGCTAAAGTCCAGTGAATAACACAAAGCGTAAAGAGGTTATGAATGAATGTCCTTACAGTAATGAAATCAGTTCATTAAACAGTATTTTAGTCTTTCAGTATTTCAATCAATCAGTCATATGTGGTACATCCATTAGCCTATAAACAATAGGTCCAAAAGGACCGGGTCTTAACAGACCCATCAGTAATGATGGCCATCAATCAGTAAACAGTATGGTTCCACAAGGAAACCGACAGAGCTCAGAATAAGAATAAGAATTGCTAAGGATGCCACACAGCCTGTATCACAGACATACATTCATTCAAGAAACAAAGAGCAGTTCAATAAGCAGTTCGATTCCAAGATTCAAAAGATAACCATTTTGAACATATCTTTACACAATTGTTACTCACAGAGATTGGGCTAATAGCAGCTAGAGCGCGTCCCCGAGAGCCAACCCTAAACAGTTAACAAATAGAACACACACTAAGTTTCACAGTCGAGAAGGATGATAATTAAATCCCTAAATTTCCTCGGTGTGGTTCTATGTCTAATTCCTCATTAAGATGTCTAAAACTAGGCCTAAGAATGCCTAGAATGAGATGAGGATGCAAAAAATACAGTTGGAAGGCATTTTTCAAAAGTTGCTGAAAACAGGGGTCTCGCTCGAGCGAGCCTTCTTTCGCTCGAGCGAGGTTGCAAAATCAAAGGCTTCGCTCGAGCGAACAATCCTTCGCTCGAGCGGTCTGATGAAACAAAGAAAAGTCTTGGATGCTCGATTTTACGCCGAGCCACCAATCCTTCGCCGGCGTGGCTCGAGAAAACGTTGGTCGCCGGCGAGAATCCTTCACTCGAGCGAAGAAGCCAAATCTGGAATTTCCAGATTTGCCTTCCAAGCTCAAACCAAGCATTCTCAACTCAATTCTCGACCTCTTGGGCCCAAATTCTGGAAAATACATCCCAAAACAATGTATAACAAGTTTCAAAAGCCAATTTATGAATTCAAGCCCCAAAGGTGAGTCAATTAAATCCAAAATTCAAACCCATTTCAAGAACAATTTCAAAACATGCAATGCATGAACTTTAAACCAAAATCAAGCTTAAACTCTTGCTCAATTGAGCTCAAATGTTGGAAAACAAAATGAAAACATGGACTATGGCTTAAACATGGACATGCATGTACAATCCACCATGCATTCAACTCAAAAATCATCGATTCAACCATACATGCAACAATTCAAGCATAATCCAACCTATTTGCACTAAATCATGGTTTAATCCTACAATGGGGTATGAACCATGCAAGATGAAGCTCAAAGACAACAAGAAGAAGATGTATTCACTTACCTAAGTCTCAATTTCAAGAAGAACAAGCTCAATTTGCCAACTCAAACACCAATTCCAAGCAATTTCTAGCCAATTCCTCAAGGTGAGCTTAATTCTCTTACTCTCCCTCTCTTTCCTCTCTTGGTCGGCTATGAACTCTCAAATGGCTGATCAATTGTTTGTTTTGAGTATAATAAGGCTCTAGACTAATAATAAATAAAGGTCCACTAAGTGGGGCAATTTGGTAAATAAGTTAAATTTGGCAATTAACTCCTTTTAATCTAATTTAATCATTCCTAATTGATTTTCAGATAAATATACCATTAAATCGCAAATATTCTACTGATCCCAAAACTCTAAACGGTTCCTAATTCGGCCGCCGATAAGGCCTTCAATTAGCAATTTAAACATATGAATTCAAACAGATAATCAATCAATCAAACAGATGCAACATGCAATACAATAAATAAACTTATTCAATTTCAGTTTCGATTTCAATCAGTCCATTCAGTACTTCAGTTAATCCAATTATCAGTCATTAACGGTTCAGTTTAACAGTGACCAGTAGCTAATTCGATAGGTTATCGATAATCTGTACGAGGGTTGTTACAATATCCAATATTATCATTTATAATCACAACTTTCTAATTTTACGTTTTTAATGTTAATCCCAATTATTTATGCAAAATAATAATTTAATCAAAATTAGGATAGAATCCCCATTTCACCAAATATCAACCCAAACACCAAAATCAACTATTTTGGCACAATATGATTTTATATTCAAGCCTCATACTCGTTTACCTCATGTTCATCAAAACCCCTCTTTTCATTTCACACCCAAATCCTAGATTTGTCCAAACCACAACCAAATCTCATCATCTATACACAATAGCAAATAACTAAGGTAAAAACCATATTAAAGTGTAGAAAATACCTACATCAAGTTTTGAAGAGAATCTGAGATGAAACCCCAAAATCTACGGTGTCGAAACTCGATCTGCACCATACACAATGAAGTCCCCGAGGTGATAACCAACTTTGGTGAAGAACTTAGGCCTAAATCCCAATGGATTTGGAGAAATCAAAGAGAGATGATGACTTCTAGAGAGAGAAACTCTAGACTTGAAAATTTGGAGAGTTTTAGAGAGAGAGGGGGTTGCAAAAAGTGATCTGAAACCCTAATTTACGGAATGATATAACAAGGTCACTCCAGCGTGAAATATACTTTCCCGTAAGCAATTTCGAATGCATTTTGCATTTTTTCTTTCGACGAGTTGACCGGGTCAAAATCGGGATTGCTACAATAATAATAAATAAGATAAGAATTAAATTAAATTAAAAACAAATAAATTGAAAAGAAAAATATATATTAACCACACGAAAATAAATAAGATAAAAATTTAGATATAGATCTCAAAAAGATATAACTATATCTAAATTTGAATTATAATTATCTATATTTTTTCTTTATGTATATCTATCAAAATTTTAAATCACTTAATGGGACAAATTAATCAATTTCAAATTTTATTTAAAGAATAATTTGATTAGTCATCTCAACTTTTAGACTTCGCGGGCACTAGTGGAGGAGCTGCCGGATTAGGCGGGGCGAGGTTTAAGTTGTTGGGGGGCAATATCCTACCATTCCATGAATTTATTTGTTTTTTAATTTTATTTTTGTCTTATGTGATTCTCTTTCTCTATTGTTGGTTTGGTTTGGTTTTAGTTTCGGTTTTAGTGAGATTTATGTGTTTGTTTATAGGTTTATATGGTAAAAAAGAATTATTGGTGATGATGATTGCAATCAAAGTATTTATGCCCATTCTGTGCCAATGATTTTAATTAGATTTTATTTTTTCAACGAAAACCATAAAATTGAAGTAAAAAACTTGGTATCAAATTTTTTATTTTTTATTTTTTATTGCGATTTTATTTTATAGAAAATGTGAAAATTTATTGGGAATTCAAAATTGTACTATAACATTAGATTTTTGTATAACTAGATAAATTTAAAACTTTTAAATATTATTGCGTTTTTTATTTTTATCCTATTATACCATTACCGCTATTTGTTAGTTTATTAATCATAATTCAATTAATTGAAAATGAAAAATTAGTATAACTTTTCATATATATATATATATTAATTTGTTACTGCGATATAGTAGCATAATAGGGATAATCTTCAAATATAATTTCTATTTTTTTATGTAATTAAAATAATCCATCTTAAAATAGTATATAGAGGAGTTAGATAGCTTCTTTTATCTCTAAAAAAACCAATCTATTTTTTTTTATACTTTTTAATTGTTTAAATTGAAATATCAGTTGTTTACATCCACAAAACAAAATTGATAAACACATATCCAAAAATTACACATTTTTTTTCCTTTTTCTTCTATTTTTTTTTAATAGGTAGGATATTTACAAATGAAAAATGTTTGACACCTCAAATTTTTTTTTCATAATCCGACTTATAATGATGTAGTCATAAGTGTCAATTTTTATACAAATATAAAAAGAGAATTAATCAAATTATACATTCCAACCAATCACATACTCAAACTTTCACTATTTCAAGATGTTATTTCACTATAATTCCAATTAAGAGAATCTTCAACCCTTAAAATTTTTTTATCGAATTATAATTTGATACAAATTTAAAAAGATGAAGAGCTGGAAATTATTGTTTTTTTTAATCAAAATTGATAAAAAGAAAAAAAAAAGGGATAAGAATGAAAGTTCTTTTAAAAATTGATAAAAATTGAATGAAAAAGTTAAAGTAATTCATATCTAATTTTTATTTTTTATTCAAATTTAAAATCAAATTAGATAAATAAAATTAAAAGAAAATTATGAAATGTTGTAAATATTCTAAAACCTTCTTATTCTTAAAGACTAGAAATCTGTGTGCTTACTATATTCATATTGTATTTTTAATTATGAAATTAAATCCAAAAGAAATGTAACTTAAATTATTAGATTAATAATAGAAACATTATATCAATTATCGTTAAATATCACTTCACTTCACATTTAATAATAACATTGTATATTTGTCTTAGGGGTGGTTTGAGATGATCTAAATAAGTGTACTTTTTGACTTTTTATAAAATATTGGTTGTGTATGGGTTGCATTTGAAGTGATGTGGCAGAGAGATGATGTGACTTAAATAAGATAATGTGACTTAAATATACGAAAATGATCCATAGCTCGAATGCGTAGAGCTCGAATGGCCCGAATGGTACGGAAAATATTATCTTACCGGTAAGAGAATAAAAAAAATCCTAAAACGACGTCGTTTTCGAATTTCAAGCCATTCGAGCCTTTGATATTTCGAGCTACGTAGCGGAGTTGCTTAAATATAATAGTGACTTTTTTGACTTTTTTAGATTATGACAAACAAGGCCTTAATTATAACTTTTAAATTTGTATATTTTTATAACAAGAAGAGATATATTATAACTCATGTAACCTCATTTAATTAAGTTTAACTTATTTATTTATTTATTACAAATTATCAAAATTGCACTATATATATTTTTAATTTTTTTAAACTAATAATTTAAAAAGTTATAAATATAAAAATTAACTTATAAGTTTCATGAATACCACAAGACAAAATATTAAATTACTTGAACATATTTATAATAATTTTTTTTTTAATTTATAAAGTCCCGTGCATAGCACGAGTTACCGCTAGTATATATATATTATGTGAGGTTTTGGGAAGTTGGTAAAAAGCTGACTTTTTGACTTTTTTGATGGCTTTTTTGGCAAAAAACTGGGTTGTTTTGAGTAAAAAAGTTGGCTTTTTTGGCTAAAAAACCTAAAAAGCTAAAAAATTGGCCTTTTTGGTGTGTTCCTAAGAGACCCCTTGTAGATAGGCTCGCGGGGGACCTCGCTACAGTTCGGACTCGATTGTTGTCATGGTTCTTAATCTGAACCAAAGAGTCCAAATCAGGCAAATCGTTTTGAGAAAACAGATTTTTAGAAAAGAAGTGCCAAACATGGACTGCTTTGCCAGATACAGAGTCGCCACCTAAATATTTCATTTTTGGGAAATTTAGGAAACCTTGACTCCTTTGCCTAAGGCCACGTGTCCGTCATCACCAAAATTGCCTCGGCTCGGGAACTTGGGTACGATTGGGGAAGGTCACTTCGTGAGCACCCCCACTCGCCTGATCAAAGATCGGCCTCTACTAACCATGATATCTAGTTTTGAAAACTTTGTGTGCTCTTATTCCGGTTATTAGCCTAGATTTACTATGTGATGCGCACAGAATACAAGTATAAACTGGGTCGCCTGGATTGGAATAAAACATTTCATGTTTGTTTGTTTGAAAATGGTTTGATGGTGCTACCCGCAGGTAGGCTAAGACGTGGATTTGCTACCCTCGGGTGGGTTTAGAAAACATGATTTTGCCACTATCTAGTGGGCTTAAAACACACAGTCACTGATTTGTTCCAATCCAACTAACCCAACCTTCACCCACAGGCATTCAGGTAGTTATATCACATAAGCAGTTAGCCTCATGGTAAGCATGCTATTCATGGCAGTTACTCACACGCATGCAAGGATGCTAAAGCATAAAACTCACCGAGTACTCCAAACTAAAAAAGAAGCTAATTAGAAATCCATGCATGGTCCTAAGTATACAGAAATGCCTAATGCAACACATGAAAAAATGCAACTATAGCAGGCTCGGCTATTCTAAACATGGCATATGAGATGCAACAGCTATCAAGTATTCAACTTGGAATTGAAATACAAATGCAGTTAGTATGATGCGCCGAACCCGGTGCATGCAAAACAGATGAATGAATGTAACATGCTATCATACTGTATGCTAATTGAAACATGCCCTAATCTAACCATCATAAGCTGGTAAATAAAAAGGAGAAAGACGTGGGGTTGGAAGACATACATCACACGCACGCACACTTATTACAACATTGCCCTCACTCGGAGGGTCCGAATAAATATACAGGCCCAAATGAATAAATAATACAGTCCCGAATAAATACAAAGCCCTAATTAATTAACAAATTAATCTAGGAAAGCTATAAATTGGCATGCAAGCCAGGGACTGCCTCGACTCTGATGAATGATGTATGTTTGGGCTGCCTTGCACGGAAATCCACTGGGATGCCCCAATTAGCCTCTGTTTTGCAATTATTCTTGGAAAGCGCGCCAAGTTTCGGAAAGCTGCTAATTTTTGATTTGCTGCAACAGAGAGCAAGAAAGGGGCATAGCAATGTATTTTCACACATGTATGCATGCCTCGATCCTCGTGCCACCAATCACGCATATCGATGCAGGACGGCCAAGGAGTCGAATTTGCACAACTCAATATGGAATGAATGCACATGAAGACAAAACAAGACCGAGACTCCATCATGGATAATCCGGAGTGTCGGTGAGTGGGAATTGAGACACGTTCCGTCACTCGGAGTACGAAATGTCCCTCATTTCCCGTGCTCGGGCTAACTCCTATCCCAAACACAATGCAATATGCATGATATGTATGAATGCAATCCTAATATGCAAACCTAGCATACGCAATGCTACGAACTAAAATGGCATACTCGATGCTCGATGTGACATGGCATACACAATGCTCTAATATGCAACCTAGTATACACAATGCTATGAATTGAAATGGCATACACAATGCATAATGGACTTACGCCAACACAAGTGGACCTCAGCCACACTCGCATAGGAGGCCATTAGATGAAAATGAGACACTCGAGATGCGTGCACACGTGTACGCAAACCGAGGACCGAACCTAAGGCACAAATGCCACTCTAACAAAGCATGGCAAGGCATGGAATATGGTATACAAGCATGCAAATTTCAGTACCAAAATGTGATGCAAAACAGCCCCGAATCATAGAAACATGGCACCCGATGCATGGAATGAGACCCGAAACATGAAATTAGGTACATGGAATGACCTATGGGTATGCAAAGCATGCATTATTTGGACATGAAGTGTGAATACAGAATCAATAAAGTCTGAAAACAAGAATATTTACAGTTTGAAGCAAGGCCAAACAGTGAACACAAATAGGACTAAACTAGCATGCAAAAATGACCCCGAAAGAGAGATAATGAAGCAAGTGGTAGATTCTGGACCTAAATGGCTAAGAGTCCTTCAATAAAGTTGAAGAAGGGCTCAAAGTGAAGCACTTTACAGTTTACAACAAGCCACAAAAACAAACACAAGTATGGCTAAACTATTATGCAAGAAATGGGCCAAAAGGGAGACAAAGAAGCAAGTGATGGTTTCTGGCCTCAAAAAGAGGATGGCCCTTCAACAAAGTTTAAGAGGGGCCCAAAACATGGTATTTTTCAGTTAGTGACCAAACCCAAAACAGTGCACATGCAAGCTTAAAATATTATGCAAAATAAGGCCTAAAAAGAGGTTTAAACACCAAGAGCAAAAAGGGAGCTTCAAACAGAAAAATTCCCTTGATAAAACATGAAGAGGGGGTCAAAATAAGGCTATTTACAGTTCGGACCAGATCCCAAAAATACAAGCACAAGGGGATAACAAAGCATGCAAAAATAAGGCCAAAAGAGGGGTAAAGAGGCAAGTAACAAAAGGAAGCCTCAAACAGTGAAGAGCCCTTCAACAATGTTGAAGAAAGGCTCAAAAAAAGCCACTTTACAGTTTATAATCAAGCTCAAAACAGTTTAAAAATGAGCCTAAAATACTATGCAAGAAAGAGGCATACAAGAGAGATTTAACACAAAGTGTAAAAAGGAGGCTTCAAACAGGGAGAGGCCCTTAATCAAACATGAAAAATAGCTCAAAATAAGCCTATCTCCAGTTAGGGTCGGAGTCCAAAAATGTAAGCAAGTATGGCTTATAAATAAATCAAGAAAATGCTAGAAAAGGGAAAAAGGAAGCTCACCCTTGAAGACTATGTCTTTGACAACTTTTGAACCAAAGAAAGGTGCTCTTTGCCTCTGAAAAACCAGCTCCAAGTGTTGGAAAGGAGGATGGAGAGGTGGTGCTATGTGGTGGTGTAGAAAAGGGTCCAAGAACAAAGGGTTTTGGTGCTTGGAATATAGAGAGAGAGAGAGATTGGATGTAGGAGACTCAAACCAAATTTTCTAACCCTTAAAACTAAAGGGGAGGGGCTGGTTATATAGGCAAAGGTGTGGGAAAAAGGGGGGAAAAATTGGGGGGGGGGAGATTTAAATTCAATTTTCCTCCTCAAAAGGCCAAACCCTCGGACATGGGTGAAGTGCAAAACAAAATTTATGGATGGAACACACTTGGGAAGGCAAGAATGGCTGGCCAAGTCAAAAGGGCAAAAAAAATCATCCACCAGGTAAGTGGTCGGCCGGCCAGAAAAAGGTGGCCGGCTGGCCAGGTCAAAAAGGAAAAGTGGCTGGCCACCCCCTAGGATGAAGCCCCAGAAGTTAGCTTTCCAATGCCGCAAACCTTGCATCAAAATTCCTCCTGTGGAAAAAGTTATGCCATTTTCTGTGAAGCCGCGCAGATTCGGTCCAACCGGATTTCAACCAACCATATCTCCTCCTCCCGGACTTGGACTTAGGAGATTCTTGAGTGAAAAATGAAGCCCCAGAAGTAAGCTTTCCAATGGTGGTGGCCTCATATCTTAATTCCTCTTGTGCAAAGAGTTACGCCCGTTTCGGTGAAGCCGCGCAGATTTTTCTCCTTCCCGGATTCATGCTGAACCACTTTGGACCAAAAAAAAGTTGGCTTTTCAGCAAAATTGCTGGCCTCCCACCCTCCTACAAGCTTCCTAATAATTAAAATAAGGCCTCCACCAAAAATGAGCCCAAACCGACGCAAAATGAAGGTTTGGGGGCCAAAACGCGCAGCCCGGGGCCCCGAAAACTGGCTGTCAGGCACCGGAAGTGGTGTTCGACCACAAAGTTGGTCTCTCGGACCATAGTGTCCCTCAAAAGGGAGGAAATAAGGTGTATACCAAAAACCGGAGCAAACTGAGGTGGTTAAGCGGTCTCGAACCGAGACACACGGCCGACGGCTCCGAAAATCGAGAACTGGGCTCCGAAACGGGAAAAGTGGCCTACGAGCACAAAACATAGCCTACAGCCACTGAGAGATGATCTACGAGACCTCTCCCTCCCTTCGGGATGAGAAAACAGAGAAAATAGAGCCTGGTTCGCAAACCGAGGCAAAGCACGAAAGAGTCCAGAAGTCTAGAGGTAAGGCTCGCAGTCGAGACTCTGAAACCTCTGAACGAGCACGATATGCAATATCACCAAGCGCTCAATCGGTGACGTCTGAGTCTTAAGGTCGGTCAAAAATGGGGTGTCTACACCGCTATATAAGGAAAAGGGGGTTCTTAACCCACAAGACTTGTGTATAGCAATTCCGATTTTCCCTTCATTGTTTATTGTATTCCGGACTCAGTTCCGTGGATGTTTGTTGTTGTCTCTGTCGCATTTCCGTCATTTAATTCTTTGTATTTGAGTTTTGGGATGTATTGGGCAAGTTGGTTGTGATTTGAAATAAATAGTTACTGCCCAGATTTTTGGTTTCTTCGTTCAAGCGAGACTTTTGTCGCTTGAGCGAGCTTTGTGTTTTAGTTCTTTCGCTCAAGCCAGGGTTCGTTCGTTCGCTCGAGCGAGCTTTGAGTGGTGTGTCTCTTGGCTCGAGTGAGCACTCTTGCGCTCGAGCGTACGTCTGCGTCTAGTTTAGACCTGGAGGTTGTGTTTCTTCGCTCGAGCAAATGAGGACTATGTTTTGAGTTTCTTCATTCGAGCGAGTACTCTTGCGCTCGAGCGCACTTCTGGGTTGTAGAACTGAAGCTTCGCATTGTTCGCTCGAGCAACGCTTCTTGCGCTCGAGCGAGGTGTTTGTTGTGTTTGGTCGCTCGAGCGACCACTCCTTCGCTCGAGCGAGCCTCGCTTATATCAGATCGCAGCAGCAGTTCTATACTTCACTTTTTAATCTTCTTTTCTTCCAAACCCTAGATCGGCACACTCTCTCTCTACATACACATTCTCTCTACAAATATCCCTAGTTCTAGTGGTCTTCTACCCTAGTCTCTTTGCAAGAAAGGTAGAGATTGGTGTGGGCTTCGTGTTAATCCGAAAAAGTTGGGCATTGGAGCACTTTGAGTTTCTTCCTCCTTCTCGTTTGAGCTCCGAAATTTGAGGTAGGGATGATCTACTCCTTCTTATGGGTTTTAACATAAATGTTTGTCATGTTGTATAAATGGTGGAGTTATGGAAATTTTGGAAGGTTAGGGTTCGATTTGAAATATATATAAATAGGGATTTTCAATTATTAAGTACCATGTGTATGTGAGACCTTGGAATAATGGGGTTATTGTTGTAGGATTGATGAAATCGAGCCTTAGGGTTGAAGTTGAGAAAAAGTGGGAAATGCCCTAATTGAACTTAAATAATTAATTTGATAATTTGTGGAAATATGAAATTGAGTTGGAAATCATGAAATTGGGAAATTATGTGATTGAATGGTGTAGTTAGATTAGTTAATCACTCACCTATGGAAATGTTGATAATTTGTCTGTTTGATAGATTTATTACCTGTTTAGAAATAACTGTTTTAGGCTATCGGTGGAGGATAGCCATGATTGTTGTAGAATTGCATGATGATTAGGTAAATTGAAACTAATCAATTGGTTTATGTCATTGAATATGACGGTTGGATTAACACATTGTATATGTGTTTTAAGTTGATCATTGTATATGATAAGCGTTTAAATACATTCCATATGTATCTTGTTTGGGAGGAGATAGGGGATGTATTCCATGGTTTGGAAGGAGATAGGGGATGAACTTCATTAATAACTAAGTTGGCCGGAGTGTTCAAGGTGAAAGTTCCGAAATCTTAATTACGTTTGCATAACGTAGATGAATTGAAGTATTGAAGTGTTAATAATATGAGTTGTAGTCTCATTTTGAATTGAAGTATTAAAGTGTTAACAATATGAGTTGTAGTCTCATTTTAAAGTGATTATGATTGAAGTGTTAGTGGTATGAGTTGTAGTCTCATTTCGAACTGTTCAGATAAATAATGAACCATATCTATGAATTGATTTGGATAATGAAACGGAAAGGGATTGAAATGTGGTTGTGAATATGAATTGGTTATAAAAGAGATGTATGTTGGTTTATATGAGTTAAACATTTATCAAATGTTAATGTTTTAGTTATTTCTCATATTTGGTTTACTACATTTCTACTGGGCTTTGGCTCACCCTATATGAGATATCATTTTCAGGTACAAGTGATATGCCGCCTTCAAGGGTGTAGCTTGGGAGGTTTATAAGCTGAGGGCTTAATGTGTCAAGAGTTAGAACTCTCTTTTGTTAAGACCAAGTGTTGACTTGGAAAGTTGTAAGCCCGCAGGGCATTTACTTTTGTTGTCAACATGTAATACTTTTTGTAAAGAATACTCTGATAAATGAATATATGTTTATTTCTCCTATGTCTAGGTGTATCAAGAATGATTGGTTTATATGTATTATTTTGAGGGCGTTATATTGTAGGAGTTCCAATATCTCAATCTTAATTTTCTAAATTTTTTATTTTAAAAAAAAACTCGGCATTTATTAACTTCTCACATACCTACTCTTACATCCTGTTCAACTTCTCTCATACATTATGTTAGTAATGGGATTGTTAAATTATTTTTATAAAAAAATCTTTAAAAAAATAATTTGTATATTAAAAAAATATCTAAAACAAATATAAATTCTTATTAAATCTATCTATCTATCTATCTATTTATATATTATATAAGTAAAAGAAGGTTTCTAACACAATTCTTGTGGAAGCTTCAATATCTCAAACTAAAATTTCTAATTTTTTGATTTTAAATAATTAAAAAAATCCTCTATAGCTCTCATTTAAGAAAAATAAATAATAATAATAATAATTAATTTATATCTCTTGATTTATGACTTTTAAATGGAAAGTATATCAAATATATAAAATAAAAAAAGAGAACATATACCTATCCATTTCAAAATTCAAATTTGAGGAGTACTAAATATGGAAAACATTCTATTAATTTAAATTTAAAATTAAAATTATAATGATTTATCCCATAATATATATGTCATGCCCTCAAAAATAAATGCGTAAATCAATCATTCATAATATCCATAGACATAGGAGAATAAAATATACATCAATTCATCAGAGTGTTATTTACAAAAGTATTACATGTTAACAACAAAAGTAAATGCCCTACGGGCTTACAACTTTCTAAGTCAACACTTGGTTATAACAAAAGAGGGTCAGAAGCCCTTTACAATTAAATTCCTCGGCTTGGAAGTAAAACATATAACATAAAAGAAAAATCAACAAAAGAAGCCTGTTGCCTCTAAACCACCCAAGCTAGGTCTTAGGAGGTGGCATGTCCCCTGTACCTGCAAATGATATCCCATATAGGATGAGCCAAAGCCCAGTAGAGATATGCTAAACCAAATATGAGAAATAACTAAAACATTAGCATTTGATAAATGTTCAACACATGTGCACCGATACACACCATTTTCTTTATAATCCACCAACATTGATATTTATCTTTCAACCTAGTTTCATTTATATTTCCAATTCACTTTATTGACATGGTTCGCTTATCCAAGTAATTTAAATGAGACTACAACTCATAAAAACAACACTTCAATTCATCAACAATTCAAAATGAGACTACAACTCATATTATCAATTCATTAACATCATTTAGATATGTAAAAGGTTTCGAGACTTTCACCTTGGACACTCTGGCCAACTTAATTATCAATAGAGTCCATCCCCTATCTCCTTCCAAACAGTGGAGTACATCTCCTATATTCTCCCAAACCATGGAGTACATCCCCTATCTCCTCTCAAACAAAGATACATATGCAATATATTTAAACACTTTATCATATACAATGATCAATTAATGCACATATTCAATGTGTCATTCCAACTATGATATTCAATGACATATTCCAATTGATTAGTTTCAATTTACCTAATCATCATGCAACCCTACAACAATCATGGCTATCCTCCACCGATAGCCCCAAACAATTATTTCTAAACAGATAATTAGATTCATCAAACAGATAAATTTACACATTTTCCATAGGTAAGAGATTTCCAATCCAACCATACCAGTTAATTACATTTTCCCCTAATTTCATCATTTCCAACTCAATTATATATTCCCTTAGTCAATTCCATTATTTTGACAAATAATTCATTTAACCCAATTAAGGCATTTTTCCCTCTTCCTCAAATATCAACTCTAAGGTTCAATTTCATCATTTATACACACATAATTCCATTTCAAGACCTCACATCAACAAAGGGACCCAAAACTAAGAAACCCTTTTTCAAACATTTCAAATTTCAAACCCTAACTTCCCAGAATTTCCAAATCTCACCATTCATACAAAATGACTAATATTTATGTTAAAATACATAAGAAGGAGTAGTCTATCCCTACCTCAAATGAAGAGACTCAAAGGAGATGAAGAGAGGAACCCAAAATGCTCTAAATCCAATATTTTTCGGATCAAAATGTAGCCCATGCGATACTCCACCCTTTTTACAAAGGAAGTAGGGTAGAAACCTTCTAGATCAAGTGTATTGGTAGAGAGAAGAAGTGTGTAGAGAGAGTGTGTCGGATCTAGGGTTTGAGAAGAAAAGGAGATGAAAAAGTGATGTATAAACCCACTGCTGCGAACTGATATGTACAGGGCTCGCTCAAGCGAAGGAGTGGTCGCTCGAGCGACCAGACACAAACAGACCTCGCTCGAGTGCAAGAAGCTTCACTCGAGCGAAAAATGAAAAGCTTCAAGTCTGAAACCTAGACGCACGCTCGAGCGCAAGAGTGCTCGCTTGAGCGAAGGAACACAAAACATAGAGCTCGCTCGCTCGAGCGACAAAAGCCTCGCTCGAGCGAAGAATACCAACCTTCAGGTTTTTCCAAGACGCAGACGCACGCTCAAGCGCAAGAGTGCTCGCTCGAGCCAAGAAACACATCAAAGAAAGCTTGCTTGAGCGCAAGAATCTTCGCTTGAGCGAAGAAGCAAAAACCCAAGGCTTGCTCGAGCGCAAAAAGCCTCGCTCGAGTGAATATGCCAAATTCTGGATAGCAACCATTTGTTCCAACACCCAACCAACCTGTTCCAAACTTACCCAACACATCCCACAACTCAAATACAAAGAATTAAAGGACGGAAATGAGATATAGACAACAACAACCACTCACGGAACCGAGTCCGGAATACAATAAACAATGAAAGAAAATCAGGATTGCTATAATATAAGTTTTAAAACATTCCATGATTTATCTATATATCTATACCATATTATAGTTGCAAAATATTGTCATTTCGTTAAGGTTGAAAGTTATAATTCTTTTTTTTCATTTTTTTTATTTTGTTTAATTTTTCGTAAATATGTGTTACAATAATATGATTGGTCTATAAATTAATTTTATATTCTTAAAAGAAAACTTCAAATTTAGATTCTTACTTAAATTATGTTACTATAATTGGAATGAGATGAATATTCATTCCTTAAATTTTGCATCTTTTATTAAATTATAAAATAAATTTTCAAATTTAAATTCTTATTCAAAATATATTAATACAATTAGAATGAGATCAATATTCATGTGTGTCATGATATTATTGGTCTAAATATAATTTGTTTTAAATACATGTGTTCAAACTATTAATCACTATTATTTTTTTTTTCTTTTTTTGTTTTAAATTTTATAAAAAAAAAATTATATCCTTCTAAACTATAAGGACTTGAACAATAATATTTTTTAATATATATATATATATTTAACAAAAGAACAAAACATAACTTTTTTAGTACTTACCAAACATAGTGGATTTTGTTAGATTTTTTATTTTTTTTTTCAATTGTCAATTAAAGAAATCAAAATAAAGAATAAATATATATTTGGCTCAAATTGTTAAAAAGTTAGTTTTGCTAAAATAAATAAGGAAGAAATGTTGATTTTTAAAAAAAAAATTAAAAGTGATAGTTCGTTAATTTTTTTTTTTATTTTATTTTTTTAAAAAAAAAAAGGGTTATAGGTGATAATTTATTGTTCATCTATAATTATTTTCAGATTAAACGAAAATACCATATTTAAAATTTAAATTTCTTACCTTTTTTTATTCAAATACTTTTATTTTGTAAAAAATTTGTTTTTATTCTATTTAATATTTTATTGTAATTTTAAATTAAAAATAATTTCAAAAAAATCATATTTAAATTTTTTATGCCATTATTGTCATGCCCTACTTTTTATTACTCGAAATATTACCAAATTCATTAACTTAATTCAATTTCAGAGATAGCAAACAGAAATAAACTCAAATGTTCAACTAGTAGAAATGAATAACAATTCTCTCATTCGTATGCAAATTAAATACAACATGAGCATACTAAATAAATTACCCTTGGGCTTACATGATTAAAGAGTCAAGAAGAAGGGTATAACCCTTTTACATAAATGACATTCCGCCAGCACAAAAGAGGCCCCGTGGCCAACAAATAAGAAGATCCAAAACCTTGCAACACTTCCTGATTAATACCTGAAAAAAAATTTCAACAACATAGGATGAACATATAGTCCAGTAGGGATCTCAACATGGTCCTCAACAATAACAACTTACAGATAGTTATGATCATGAATGCTCAATCTCATACTAGAATAGTAATGTGACAGTTTATACAAAATATACGTAAGTATGAACTTTTCTCGAAAACAGCCATTTCATTCAATGCCATAAGCGGTTCACCTTTCTTTCCTTTTCATTACCCCTTTTTCCACAAACTTTCATGATAGCAACAGTTCTAGAAAACAATTTCACCAAACCTTTTACTTTTCTCCCATTTTTCGTACTTATAACTGATTTGCCCTTTTTTCAAAACATGTTCACAAATACCCCATTTTCCTTCACACTTTCCAAAATCTTGAAATAGCATTTTGGTTTGTTCCCAATACATTCATATCTATACATGCATGCCTTTAATAAAAAGGGAGATAACAAATCATCAACATGTATATAATCAACAAATGAGGCAACTCGGCCTTTCAAAACTGTAACCATCACAACCTATAACCTGCTCAGATACATTGAGACAATAACAATAAAACTCTGTTCTACCAGCTATATGCGCAGTAAGCCAAGGATATAACTCTCACAATAGTATGCCATTTTACTAGGCGCTAGCTGGAAGGGTGTGGTACCTCAGATTCTCAGCGCAGTCAGTTTTTCAGACGTTAGCTGGAAGGTAATGGTACCTCTGATTCTATGCGCAGTGTATAACACCAATAATCACAATATAACAGAGCATAATCAACAAGTGTAATACATACACATAAACTATTCAATAATGTTCAACCAACACAAGTGTAATGCATACACGACAATTCAACACAACCATGTCACCCTCCACCGATGACCAAGGACAAAACCTCTAGATGCATGATTTTAATACACCTATTATAAAGACTCAACTCTCATGAGATCTTAAACCCAACAATGCCACTAGTACGATAGTTAAAGATTAAATTCCCCAAATGTGTGTACTCAACACTCATGATACAATAGTTCAATTCTTATATTTATTTTCCGAGACTCACATAGAGTTAACATTTCATTTCTCATTTTCAAGATCAACCCTCATAATTTCCCAAGTAGACATGTTCCACCACTTATTCCCAAAACACTTTTCTCATTTCACAAAACCAATTTCATTCTTTTCATTTCATAAAACCAATTTCATGGATAATAAAGCCATAACCCATCTTAGTTCAATGCGTTCATTTCAAAATAACCCTAATGCCATAGTTAATCCCCTAGTCATTAATACTTTTATACAACCCATATTAACAATAGTGATTTACAAATATTGTTCAATCATCCTTCCTCTTTAATTTACCAAATCAAAATATAATTTAGGGCTTTCTCTGCTTTCAACAATACCATGCTAGATTACCTCCCAAATAGCCCAAATAACAATCAATGATAGCAAATTCATTCTCAAACAACCAATCCTATGTTCCCCTTCATGATTTTCAAACAAATCCAGCATGGATATGATTTTCATGCAATACAAAACTACCACATGTCTATCTATAGACGGAGTATTGAAAAAAGAATAAAGAAACCCCTATCTCAAATGGAGAAACCCAAAGGGGAAAAAGGGAAAAATTTGAAAGTGCTCTACACCCAAACTTTCTCGGATCAAAACGTAGCCCCGGAGATGCTCAACCTTTCTTACAAAGAGACTAGGGTAGAAGGTCTCAAGAACAAGGTGTATTTTTAGAGAGAGAATGTGTAGAGAGAGAGGAGCTACCGATCTAGGGTTTTGAAAAAGAAAAAGGATCAAAAATGGAGAAGAAGACCCCTGCTGGGAACTGATATACTCGCTCCTCGCTCGAGCGAAGGAGTGGTCGCTCGAGTGACCAGAAACAAAGAAACCTCGCTCAAGCGCACAAAGCCTCGTTCGAGCGAACAACACGAAGTTTCAGGTTTGCAACCCAGAAGCACGCTCGAGCGAAGAAAAGCTCGCTCGAGCGAAGAAGCCCAAAACATAGTCCTCACTCGCTCGAGCTAGGAAATACAACTTTCAGGTCTAAAAGAGACACAGACACACGCTTGAGCGCAAGAGTTCTTGCTCGAGCCAAGAGACACAAATTCAAAGCTCGCTCAAGTGACAAAGTCCTCGCTTGAGCGAAGACACCAAAAACTGGACAGCAATACTTGGGTTCTAATCTCAACCAACCTGATACAAAGCCATTATGAAAAGTAAATTTTTTTAATATCAACCTAGTGGTAGTTTGTGTAACAACTCGAAAATTTAAATTGTCCCTTAAATTTTATACTAGTATTATGGTTACATGTGATAATATATTATTAAATAAATAATAATAAATACAGAATCTAATTTGGCATTGGATTATCAAATATGGGATTGATTAGGGATTATTATTTGTGGCCAAATTAACAGAAATATGGAATTATAATACTGATTGGGCCAAATTAAAGTTAAAGATAGTAAATAAATAAATATAAAAGTAGGAGTAAATAAATAAATAAATAAATAAATAAATAAATAATAATAATAGTGGGTGTGGTAGTAAAATAAATAATTAATTTTCTGTTGGTATACGATAGAGTGTAATTTAATTAGGGATTAATTTTTTATATAGTTATATTAGAAAACTGGGTCAAAGTGTAATTATCTTAAATATTTATTAAAGATAAGTATAAATTCATATAATTTATGATCAAATCTGTGGAAGGATTCGCTGGCCACGTGTTGGCCAGCTAATGTTCTTACCTCCCTATTTATAGGGAAGAGGTGATCAACCGTGGGAAAATAAAAGGAAAAAAAGAGAGAAAGGAATGAAAAGATGATAGAGAGAAAGGGAACGAAAATAAGAAGGAAAATGAGAGTAAATGAACATCCGTGAGAAGGTAGTAAAAATAAGAAGAAAATAGTAAGGGTCAATATTAAGGTGAGTTATACTATACCTTGAGTTACCATAATATATTTTATATATGTTTTGACTTACCATATTTATTTTATACAAGTTATGTTTTATAAATTATATTAATATTTCAATTACGTGGATTAATTTATGATTTCTATTTGTTAAAATGAAACTTATGGATATATTTGTTTATATTTTAAAGAATATTTGACAATAACCTTATAAATAATTATGTTTTGTAAGTACCACCACAGGAGTCCCACGCTTTGGGAGACTTGAATAACCATTGGTCTCTGTTTGGTCACTTTGTGACCCTCTATTTGTCATGGATCCATTGACTCTCGACCTTCTGATTTCTGGTGTGGAGCAAAGTACTGTACGAAACTAAGTGCTACACTATTATGGGAGCCATCTCTAGAGTTCGTACGAGCCACCTCTTGAGTCCATACATCTGTTTTGTTTTGTTTGATACCGTGATTATGGTTATTTATTTACATAATCTCAGTTTTGCTACTTAAATGATTATTTGTTCAGACTAAGTTATCTTAAATATTTTAGTTATATAACTATTCATGGTTATTTTGTGTCTGTTATACTCTTGGTATAATATTTCTCATTTTGTCATGTGTTTATAGCTGTTTACCAATTTTCAGGAAATAATACAATTCAGAAATAACTTTTGGAAAGTCTTAGATGTGGAGCTGCGAAATAGACACACAACAATTTTATGATATTTTTATATGTAAATATCGGCCATTTGGATCAATAAATTTTGTAATAAAAATAGAAACTCCGATGATTATTTTGGTACCCTCACTTAAATATTATTTCCGCTCGCGTTTATTTATTTGTTCAAGAATTGGCCGTAAGTAACTTTAGTTACTGGCCATCACAATACTTAATCCTTGGGTACAGGGAGCAGTTCGTGACAGTTTGGGAAGTACTAAATATACTTTTTTTACTTTTTACAAAAATATGTATTGAAAAATAGAGATCTGATGTGATATAAAAAAGATAATTAAGTATATTTTTTTACTTTTTACGAAAAAAATATGTAGAAAAGTATAAATATGATGTAACCCCAAAAAGATAAAAAGATAAAAAAAAAAAAAAAAAAAAGGTGAGCTAATATAGCACTTCCTAAACAACCCTTTATTTGATGATCCATTTCTAAAAGATATATTTTTAAAATATTTTTAATAAAAATTCTATTGGAAATCTTAAGTATATTACTTTTTCTTTTATTCATTAATATTAAATTTTTAATTAATTTTATTTATTATTTTAAAAAATAAATTAGCAAATAATTTATATATATATATAATTTTATTTTGGTTGCTTAGGTTATTATTTGGTGTTTCTGCCCAAGTCTACTCAAATTTAATTTGAATTTTTAAATTTCTGTATAGGTCCTCACTTAATTAAAAACTATATAATTTAATCTTTAAAAAAATTTAAGCTCGACTCAAGTTGTTTTGGTTGAGCCCACATAAGTTTGCAATTATAGATAGGGAGGTTGAAAGTTATATGATTAAATATATGACAAATTAAAAAATAATAAATAAATTGTGATAAAATTGTGAGACTTAAATTATAAATTTCAATTTTCTTTGTCTTCATAATTTGCATACAAAAATTTAACTATTTGTATTATTTTGTATAAAAATATATTATTAACTTTTTTACATGCCGTGCGTAGCACGGGTTACCACTAGTAATCTATACTATAGTATATATTAAACAAAATGAGATTTTTAACCCCAAGGCCTGTGGGAGCTTCAATATCCCAATCTGAATTTTTTAAATTTCTTATTAAAAAAAAGAAAAAAAAAACTCAACGTTTATTGATTTGGTCAAAATTTCCTGATCATCATTTATTAACATTTTTCAATCCATATGTCTTTCCACATGCCTGCATTTATTGATTTGGTCAAAATCCCATGATCAGTATTTAAAATCCCCTCATACAAATAATTACAGATACAATCCGTATATAGTTACTTCAGTACCTTTTTCAACTTTTCCCATATACTATGGTTAGTGATAAGATTGTTAAATTATTTTTATAAAAAAATCTTAAAAAACATAATTTATATATTAAAAAAAATCTAAAACAAATATAAATATCTATAATTATCCCGTGCATAGCACGGTATTATGATGTCTGCGTGTATTCCACATGTAAAATATATATATATATATATGTCTTGGCCCATTAAATTGTAATTTTCATTAATTAAATTTGTTGTTTTAGCTCAGCATTTATTAAATTCTCTAAAGTCTTTTTGACTTCTCCTATATACACATCCTTTTTAACTTTTTTTTTTTTAACAAATGTAAATATCTAAAAAATTATCTAAAATAAATATAAATATCTATATCTATCTATCTATCTATTAAGCAAAATGGGGTTTTTAACCCCCAAGGCCTGTGGGCATTTTTATATCTCAATTTGAATTTTCTAAATTTTTTATTAAAAAAAAAATTCAGCATTTATTGATTTGGTCAAAATCTCCTGATCAACATTTATTAACTTTTTTCAATCCATATGTCTTTCCACATGCCTGCATTTATTGATTTGGTCAAAATTTCCTAATCAACATTTAAAATCCCCTCATACAAATAATTATAGATACAATTCGTGTATAGTTACTGCAGTACCTTTTTCAACTTCTCTCATACACTATGGTTAGTGATAAGATTGTTAAATTATTTTTATAAAAAATCTTAAAAAACATAATTTATATATTAAAAAAATCTAAAACAAATATAAATAACTATAATTATCCCGTGCATAGCACGGGTGACAGGCTAGTATTATACAAGGAAAATAGATTTTTTAGTAAGAAGCCTTCTAGTAGCTCCAAATCCTCATTCTAATTTTTTTTTTTATTTTCTTAATTTTAAACAATTAAGAAAATCTCCATTGAGTAACTTTTATTTAATAATCTCACATCAGGAAAATAAGGGAAAAAAATGAGTTGTTTTACTCATATAAAGTAAATCTTATATTTTCATAAAATTTAGTGAGGAGCCTTGTGAGAGTTTCAATATCTCATATTAATTTTCTCGATTTTCTTAATTTTAAACAATTAAGAAAATCTCCATTAGCTAGCTTTTATTTGATAATCTCACATTAAAAAAATAAGAAAAAAATGAATTGTTTTACTTATAGAAAGTGAATCTTATGTTCCCATCCCATTTAATATTGTAGCGTTATGCATGTTTCAATTCAATATAGTTTAAATTTTAAAAGTTTTAATTAATTAATTATTAATTCGTTGGTTGAACCGTGATTTTATGCTTTAATTTTATAATCCCACATCGAAAAAAGAAGAAAAAAAATGAGTTGTTTTACTCATATAAAGTAAATCTTATACTCCCATTCCATTTGTAACGCCCTCAAAATAATACATATAAACCCACATTCTTAACATGCATAGACATAAGAGAATAAAGCATATTTTCATTTATTAGAGTATTCATTACAAAAGTATTACATGTTGACAATAAAAGTAAATGCCCTACGGGCTTACAACTTTTCAAGCCAACACTTGGTTACAAAAAGAGAGTACTAACTCAAATACACTTTAAGCCCTTGGCTTGAACTTACATGTAATACCAAAAGAGAACAACAAAAAGGTCTATCAGCCTCAAAGCCTCCCAAGCTACGTCCTTGGAGGCGGCATATCACCTGAACCTAAAAATAATGTCCCATATAGGGTGAGCCAAAGCCTAGTAGAGATATACTAAACCAAATATGAGAAATGACTAAAACATTAGCATTCGATAAATGATTAACACTTGTAAATCAACTTACAACCCATTCCAGTTCCATGACAATTATATCTGTATTTCATTCCACTTTCCTTTACTTATTCAATTTACATTCATAAACCTGGCTCAATATCTAGCCAAACAATTAAATGAGACTACAATTCATATTTAAAACACTCCTATTATTCACAATTCTCATGAGACTACAACTCATATTTAAACACTTCCATTGTAACGCCCTAAAAAAAAAACCCACAATCAAACATTCAAGACATGCTTAAACATAAGAGAAGTAAGCATAATTACATTTCATCAGAGTCTTCATTTACAAAATATATTACATGTTGACAACAAAAGTAAATGCTCTACAGGCTTACAACTTTCCAAGTCAACACTTGGTTACAAAGAGAGAGTACTAACTCTGCACAAAATGAGCCATTGGCTTGATATACATGTAATATAAAAAAAAAAAAGAAATCACAAAAAGATGCCCCAGCCACTAAGCTTCTCAAGCTACGTCCTTGGAGGTGACATGCTACTTGTACTTGAAAATGATGTCCCATATAGGTGAGCCAACGCCCAGTAGAGATATGCTAAACATAATATGAGCAATAACTAAAACATTAGCATTTGATAAATGTTTAACTCACATAAATCAATTCATAATCCTGGCTCAGAACCTGGCCATATACTTTAAATGAGATTATATCTCATGTCAATAACTCTTCCATTTCAACAATTCAAATGAGACAACAACTCATATCAAAACACTTCCAAAAGCAACAATAGATACACAGATTCGTTGTATCAATAACACATAAAACAATTCCATACTTCACAAATGATACACAGATTTGCTGTATCAATAATTTAATAGATACACGTATCTGCTGTATCAATGGAGTCCATCCCCTATCTCCTCCCACATAACATCCGGTTTAGGAGTCCATTCCCTATCTCCCCTTAAACTGTGGAGTACATCCCCTATCTCCTCCCACACAATACCATGTATATAAACACATATCATATACATAATCAAACAATACATAAATTCAATGTATTATTCCAACTGTCATATTCTATGACATATTTAATTGATTAGTTTTAGTTTGCCTAATCATCATGCATTGTCTACAACAATTAAGACTATTCTCCACCGATAGCCCAAAGCAGTTTTAAACAAATAATAAATGCCTCAACAGATATATAATCTCAACATTTTTAAAGTGAGCGATTAATAAATCCAACTCCACCATTCTAACTCATAATGAACCAATTTCATTATTTCCAACTCAATTTCACATTTCCACAATAACTGTCATTAATTACACTAATGACCCAAATATACCCAAACATGGCATTTCCCTCCCTTTTTCTCAACATTGACCCAAAGGTCTAAATATTAATAACAACATCAACAATCTCCTTTTTAGACCCAAAATATACATATATGAGTCAAAAACAACAAAACCCCTCTTTTGAAAATAACACATTTCAAATTTTAACTTTCCAAATCAACACATCTATACAAACAACTCAATGTCTATGTTAAAGCACATAGGAATGAGTAGGAATCCCTACCTCAAATTCGGAGTTCAAGGGAAGATGATGAAGAAATTGAAGATGCTCCAAAACCAAAGATTTTCGGATCAAAATATAGCCCTCGACAATCCCCACAACTTTTACAAAGGCCCAAGATGAGGAAATCACTCCTACTAGATCAATCCCTAGAGAGAAGGTAAGGTTTTAGAGAGAGGAGCTCTCAAATCTGGGTTTGGGAAAGTAAGAGAGAGAGAAGAGGGTTGAAAAAGTGATCCAAAAAGTCGAAATATGGATTGATATAAAAGTCGCTCCGCTCGAGCGTGGAAACCCCCGTTCGAGCGTCAGACACAGACTCATGCTCGAGCGTCAAAAGTGCAGCTCGAGCGTCGATTGCACACTTCCAGAAGTTTTGCAGACATAGTCCCTGCTCGAGCGTCAAACTCCCCGCTCGAGCGGAGGAACAAAAACAAAGGTTCACGCTCGAGCGTCAAAACTCCCGCTCGAGCATTTGAAGACCTGCAGACAAAAGTATTGGGAGGTGGAAATTTACGCTCGAGCGGAGAAGCAACAACGAAGGCCCGGCTCGAGCGTAAAGGCCAAATTATGGGTATCAACCAATGGTTCCAAAGCACAACCAACCTATTTCAAACCTGCTCAACACAACCCAAGAATCAAATACAAAGAGTAAGGGAAGGAAATGAGAATGAGACAACAACACAACCATGGAACCAAGTCCGGAATACAATATACAAAGAAAAGGAAGACTGAGATCGCTATAACCTTTCCCCCTTAAAGAATTTCGTCCCCGAAATTAAGTACAAGTTTTCAAAAATAAGTTTTTCTCAATTCTCAACAACATTACAATTCATTTCCCAACAACTTAACCCATTACCGGTCATTTCATCTCTATTCAAGAGGCATTTCATAATATATACACAATATGCATTATTAGCATGCTTTCCCTTGAAATCTACCAATTTCAATACATTTTTCACAATTCCATATCATATTCAATGTTCATGATATATTTCCATTTCTACAATACATTCAATATATGCAATGTTACGTTAAACGTTCATTTCAAGGTAAGTTCCAAAATACTTACATAAATCCAAAACATATGCGATGTTTTACAACTCAAAACATATTTAATGCTCTCAAAGTTCATTAATATTACAAAATCTCAATACATGGTTAAACAATTACAAATAAGTCCGGATATTTCTCACGGACATCCACCTCACGTTCCCAAGTGGCTTTCTCCACTCCGTGATATTTCCAAGGTCTCATATACGCATGGAGTTTAACATTTGAAAACCCTCTTTTTATAACCTCAAATCAAACCCTAACTTTTTCAAAATTACAAAACAACACCATCTAATCAAAATGACTAAAATTCATGTCAAAACTTATAAGATGGAGTAGGGTATCTTTACCTCAAGAGAAGAGACCCAAAGGAGAAGACAAAGAAAACTTGAGATGCTCCAAATCCAAAGATTTTCGGATCAAAACGTAGCCCACACTAAGCTCTACACTTTTTACAAAGGAACTAGAGTAGGAGACCACTAGAACTAGATGGATTTGTAGTGAGAAGATGAATGTAGAGAGAGAAGCAGTCGGGGCTAGGGTTTGAGTAAAGAAGATGATGAAAAAGTCAAGTGTAACCCGCTGCTGCCAACTGATATATTCGAGGCTCGTTCGAACGAAGGAGTAGTCACTCGAGCGACCAAACACAAAGAAACCTCGCTCGAGCGTAGAAAGCCTCGCTCGAGTCAATAATTCGAAGCTTCAGGTCTGCAACCCAGAAGCACGCTCGAGCGCAAGAATGCTCGCTCGAGCGAAGAAACCCAAAACATAGTCCTCGCTCGCTCAAGCTAATAAATGCAACCTTCAGGTCCAAACCAGACACAAACGCAAGCTCAAGCACAATACTTTTCGCTCAAGCCACCAGACACAACACTCAACTCTCGCTCGAGCGAAGGAACCCTGGCTCGAGCGAAGGAACTAAAACACAGAGCTCGCTCGAGCCTTGAGCGACCAAAGCCTCGCTCGAGCGAAGACACCAAAATGTGGGCAACAACCATTTATTTCTAATCACAACCAACCTGTTACAAACTTGCGCAACACATTCTAAAATTTATATACAGCGAATTAAAGGACGAAAGAAGACATACACAACAATACTCAATCATGGAATTCAAGTCCGGAATACTGCACATAAAGGGAAAAAACCCGGGATTGCTATAATTTAGTAAGAAACCTTGTGAGAGTTTTAATATCTCATATTAATTTTCTTGATTTTCTTAATTTTAAACAATTAAGAAAATCTCCATTGGCTAGCTTTTATTTGATAATCCAACATCGAAAAAATAAGGAAAAAAATGAGTTGTTTTACTTATATAAAGTGAATCTTATACTCTTATCCCATTTAATATTGTAGTGTTGTGCAGGTTTCAATTCAATATAGTTTAAATTTTAAAAGTTTTAATTAATTAATTATGAGATAATTATTATTAATAAAAATGATAATTTTAAAATAATTAATTACTAAAGTTTTAATTAATTAATTATGAGATAATTATGATAATTGTAATGTTATGCATGTTTCAATTCAATATGTTTCAATGTCACTCTTATTGCTCCTTAATACAAAAATTATGAGATAATTATGATAATTTAAATTTATATTTAAAACTTATAAATTATGAGATAGATTATTATAACTTTAAATTTATATTGTGCCGATTTTAAATTTAAATTAATAAATTGTTTTTCATATTTAGTGACAGTTTAAATTTTAATAAAATAAAATTAAAAAGTTTTAATTAATCAATTTTTATGTAAGCTAGTTGGTTTTTTGACCTAACTAATTAAGCTAAACCGTTTTTGATTTGAATGATTTGCTGGTTCAATCGTGATTTTAGTGGTTTTACATGTTACGATGATTCTTTCTTACTCATTAAGTTTTTAAATTTTTTTCTTTCAAAAATTAATATGAGAATTTTTTAAAATTCATATATTTTTATTCTAAAATATTGAAGTATTAAAACTATGTCATTTTTTATAACAAAACATAATTTTAATTATTAATTATCAATATAATAATTTTAATATATTATAATAAAGGAACATTTAAAATAAAATTTTTAAATTTATATATCAAAATTTAATTTACGAAAGATAAAATATAAAAAAATTAAATATAACTACTATACTTTTAATAAATAATATATTATTTTACCCGTGATATGATGCTAGTATGTATATATAGGAGTATAAAAAATAAAAACAAATATATCTATATATCACTGGAAATCAACGGAAGCGAACCCGCCAAAACCAATAAACCACGGACGTATGCCCTACGCGATGGCAAAGTCATAACCCAACCCAAAACATCTCTCTCTCTCTCTCTCTCTCTCTCTCCCTCGATTACTCTGTCGTTTTTTATTTGTTGAACTGTCCATCTCCATCGTCTCCTTCATCCGAACAAACGCGAGAGACGATAATGGAGTCTTCGCTGCTATCTTCCTTCAATCGATTCAGAGCGTCTGCGAATTCACTTCTCTCTCAATACGAACCTCTCACTCTCCTTCTCGCTCCTCTCCTCTCTCTCCTCGCTGCTCGGATTCTCCAATCTTTCTTCGATGTTGTTCGCGACAGAGGACTCAAACCAACACTTCTAGGGCTCTTCATGAGCTTCATCAAGTAATTTCTTCTCCACACTTGCATGTTTTTCATTCATATATGTGTTACTAGTTCGCAGATTTGATGATTTTTATCTTGAACAAACAGGTTGGTACCTGGTGTGAGGAATTACATCGATGCCGAAAAACAGAAGGTCAGTTAAAAATTGTATTGGGGGTTTGATGTTTGTTTGATTTGAAAATCAGAGGATGTAATAATTTATTGACAATAAAAAAAATTGAGATCAAATACGAGGAAATAGCGAATGTGTATTAGAATTTAGCATTAATTTTATTCAACTGGAAAAGCATTAAATGCCATGTGTTGGGGCTGAATTGATTTCAGCGATGGTGTGCTATTTGTCAACGATTGGTTCACAGACCTTGCTAATTTTAGCTGGGCCGAAGAGTTTTACGCTATGTTTGGTAACTTAGGAGAGAAAATAAAAGAAATGATTACTTAAGTAATAAGAGAAAAGAAAAGAAATGAAATGATTGTAATTTCTCTCTTTTTTGTTTGGATAAGTAAGAAATAAAAGAAAAGAAATGATTGTGATTTCTCTCCTTCTTGTTTGGTTAGATTTCATTAAGAGAAAAGAAAAGAAATTATTTTATGTTATATTACCAAAATAACCTTTTTATATTTTCAATCATTTTATTTCTTTTATTTTTATAGGGATAAAATTGGTATTATGAAAATATAAACATTTATGGGTTTCTTTTCTCTCCCAATCTCTCCACTTTTGGGAAGATTGAAAATAAGGGTTATGAGAGAAATGAGTTTCTCTCCATTTTTTTCTATTTCTCTCCATTTCTCTCCACTTTAGATAACCAAACAAAGAAGAGAAATACATTTCTCTCTATTACTTTTCTTTTCTCTCCAAATCCCTCAATCCAAACACAGTGTTAGTGTCTAGATCAGTCTTAGCTATCTGATTTGTTCCATCAATTACGGAGCTACCGACATTATAGATTTTTGATGGGTGAATTGAATGGAAACGAACATATTCATTGGTTTATCTGAATTAATGGCTAGTTGGAAGCTGTCCTGTATACATCTGGTGCAAAAGATGTTCAATTTTGCCTTTTCCATTTGTTGATCCAATAAGTGGTCTCATACACTGTATATTAGCCAAACTCTGGTGGAGCCAACAAATGGGGTCACTCCTTACTACAGTTATTGGAGCAGCTCACCTACAGAGTTATCACTCAGTTGATAACATAGCAAGTTGAGTTTCATGCCCTTCATCTAGGAAGGAGAATCCGCGGATAGAGGTGGCAGGTCAAGCTTATTATACTTGGGATTTAGATCTATATTTGCCAGTTTCCTCTTTATGTTGTCCCCATATGATTGCAACTGAATCGTATTTTTTTTTTAAAATCTTTTTGAGTTCTTATAAATTATAATGACTACCTGTGAACTGCATGGTTGTCGTTAGAGAGGTTTTCTATTATTTTTGTGTGGCTGAGCATTAATCTTGACACTCTTGGGATCATTGCAAGAGAAGTGAAGGGGGTGTTTGGGCTTTTTCGATTACTTATTTTATGGTGCTTTATATATATTTGCTACAAAACTTGGTTTTACATTGGAAATGCAGCTCCTAGGGACTAGTTTTCAATAGGATGTTCACAGAAAATTTTAAGAAATTTTAGCAGAAAATTTATTATGCTTGGTTACTAGTTTTCAAAAATACTTTTTAGAAAATTCTACTTTCTTATTTTTCGTTTTTTTTTGTTTTTACTGAATTTTTTTAATATTTTGAGCAATTTTTTTAATTTTTAGACATACCTAACATAAATATACCTAAAAAGTAAAAAAAATTTGAAAAAAACCTTTTAAAAATTCACTAAATACCAAAAATACAAAAAAAATACAAGAATTCAATACATTTTTTGTATTTTTATGTATTTATTAATTTTTAAAAATATTTTTTCACAAATTTTTTACTTTTTGGATACATCTAAGTAAGGTGCATCTAAAAAAGTAAAAAAAATGTTTAAAATTTTAAAAATATTCACTAAAAACAAAAAAATACGAAATAAAAAAAATTCAGTTTTCAAAAAACTTAATTCAAAAAACTCAAACCAAACACACTAAAGGAATTTTTTTTTTCTTCTTTCCATTAATGGTCTAAAAATCATGGAAAAACTATGTAGATGCTTGTAAGAAACTTTTCAACCATGTTGGGAAACAATGGAAAATGTATGGAAAATGCTTCCCACAAAATCATCTCTTTAGCTATACTCTTGAAGCATTTTTTTTTTCAATTAGAGTTGTTACTACTTTTTAAATTATTTCCTGAAGTTTTAATGTGACATTTTTATTGTTTTTTTCAATAAATTTCTTATAAACAAGTTGGAGCGCAGGTATGCATGTTTAAAATGTTCATTCCTCTAGCATGTACCATGATCAAATTTTGTAGTTGTGCTCTCGAGTATAGGCCCTTTGTGGCAATGTCTAGTATGGTTGTTGCAGACCGTCCTCATACCTGAAATTGGAAAAGTGATGGTTATGAGAGCTTGATGTACATAGTTTGGTTCATATGCGCTTTGCTTTTTGGGCAATTGGTTATCAAACACAGTATCTGAAATTTAGTTTCAAGAGGTATTAGTTCAAGTCTCCTACTATGTGATTGGTCCCCCACTATTTATGTCTATTAGTGTGCACTTTGTTCCTTGTGTATTTATGTTCCTTGTTTGGTTCAGTTTGCATCTTAGCTTGTCTAACCTCATGTGAGGGAAGGTACGAGATTTTCATATACATTGTTGGACCATCCCTAATAGCTTAAGCTTTTGTTCCAACTGGTTCCTACCAATTGCAACATGCTTCTGGTAAGAATAATTATTTCAGATGCTTTATCTACTTTAGTTAATGCCTTTTCGTGGGAGTTCCTTCCCTTCTCAGATTGAAAATTTTCTAGTTATGAGTTTGGCAATTGCATACTATTAATGAATGCCTTGGTTCCTTGAATACGCAGGTAGTAGATAAGCTGCAATCTACTGGTAAATCTAAAAGAGATGGTTGGAGGACAGAGTTGCCAAGGGCAGGCTTTGGAGTGGGAGTCCTAGAAACAATGAAAGATGAGAAAAGAAAAGATGTGGCTTGGCAAGGCAAATGTTCTGGTACAGTGTATGTTTACTGTTATTAGATAGAAAACTATGTACGTGTTCTTTTTCAAAGAAATAATCAACACTAGTTTGCTCTTATGCTTCAGCTGGTGTACTAACAAGACTATGATTTTTGTGCAGCTACATTGGAGGAAATGAGGCTGAAGGGCATTTTTCTTTGATAAATGAGGCATGTTCAATGTTAGTAAGATGTCACATTTATGATCTGTATTATATGTTCCTATACGAATCTTAATTCTGTCTATAATTTTGTCCAAAAATGATTCGTAGCTCGAATTCAGTGGCCCGAATTTGGCTCAAAGCCCAAAATGACGTTTTGGGCTTCGAATTTTTTTTTTTTTTTCCCTTTCTTCTCCTTTTCTTGCTTTTTGAATAGAGAGACAGAAAAGAGAGCGAGGAGAAAAGAGGAAGACGATGATGATGTTGAAGATAATGAAGACGATGATGATGTTCAAAATCTGGATTGTTGATGAAGGAAAAAAAAAAAAAATTGGTGATACCCACATCAGTTCCACCTTTTGTTACAAGATCATTTCTTGAATATAGAACAGACATATAGAGAGAGAAAGAGAGGAACAGAGCCAGATTGTAGAGAGAGAAAGAGGAAAACAGAGAAGATCTCAGAGATCTTTAGAGTGAAATAGATGTTTTGCATTGAAGAAAGAGATGTGATAAACAAAACCCATAACACAGATATCGCAGAGGAGGTTGATTTAGATGGAAAATGTAGAGAGAGAAAGTGTATACTCTAGAGAGAGAGATGTATTGTTGTTGTTGTTGAGCACTTTGATTACCATTCTTGTAGCAGCTCCGGCTTTTGTTACAAGATCTCTTCATCAAAAAAATATATTCAAAAAAAGAGAGATCTTGTAGATAGATCTGGATCTGAATGAAGAAAAAAAAAAATTGTTGATGTTGATGAAACTGTCCAGAAACTGCTCCAGCTTCCTCTTCTCTTCCTCTTCTTCTCCTTCTTCATTTTCATCTTTTGCATCTTGAGGAAAAAAAGAGAAAGAGAAAGAAAAGAAAAAAAAAAAAAAATTCAAAACGTCTTCGTTTTTCGACTCGGGCCATTCGAGCCCCATGAGTCTCGAGCTACCAATCGCGATTGTAATTTTGTCTATGACTTGCCATGGTGATACATCCCATGGGACAACTACTCCGGTAATTGCCTCCTGTGATATAATCACCAAAGTAATGGGATGATCATGTGAAAAAAGTCCTGGGACTTAGGCATGTGTGATATGCCAATGTGCCCAGTGCCCTTTCATCTGGTGCGGTAAACATCGGACTCGTTGACCTTACACGTGGACGTGCAAGTTACCAACACTGCCTTTGTGTTCAGAATTATTATCTATTCAGATCATCTTAGTTTTAGTTTGCATAACTTTTCAGGTTTGCACATACCAATCCACTGCATACGGATGTGTTCCAGAGTGTTGCTCGGTATGAAGCAGAAGTGGTTGCGATGACAGCTGCGCTACTAGGAGGTAAAGAAAAAGCTTCTGGAGGCCAGATATGTGGAAATATGACATCTGGAGGAACTGAAAGTATATTGTTAGCAGTGAAATCATCACGTGACTTTATGAAAGCTAAAAGAGGAATTACAATGCCAGAAATGTACGTCGATTTTTGGTTAGGTGCCTTTTGTTTTGCCGCTAATTTATTTATGATCTGATATTCAATTGTATAAATGATTTTCTTTCTAAGCATAGGATAATACCTGAGTCTGCACACTCAGCATATGATAAAGCAGCACAATATTTCAAAATCAAGTTGCGGCGTGTCCCCGTGAACAATGAATTTCTGGCAGATGTCAGAGCTATTAAACGATGTATAAACAGAAATACCATATTGGTATGCATTTTAGACCAGGCTCACTGATTTTACTCCATTTGCCTTTCATTTTTCTCCTAGATTCTGTGATGGTATATTTGAATTCAAATGAATTTCAGATTGTTGGATCGGCACCTGGGTTCCCACATGGGATCATTGACCCTATTGAGGTATGTGACACTGAATTTTGGTTATATGAAGATCTGTAATTCTCATTGGTTCTTGCTTATCACTTTGAAATTTGTAGGAGCTTGGTGAACTAGCTTTTGGTTCTGGTGTTTGTTTCCATGTTGACCTTTGTCTTGGAGGTTTTGTATTGCCTTTCGCTCGTAAACTTGGGTATGTCTGGTTTGATTTTTTCGTTGACTGATAAGGTGTTGCTTTGTGATGAAACTATATTGTGGCTATTTTTTATTTCGAGGCATTTTTGCTTATTGTTGTGCAGCTTCTCTTAATATTACTCTACAAGATTTGTGCTATTGTTGTATTCCCACCTCAATCTCTTCTAAGTTTTTTTCCAACTATGCATCGCTATAGATATTCTATTTTACCTATTTGCTCTGTCTGGGGAGTTTGTGTTTTTTTGTTGTTAAATGTGAATGAGAGTTGGAATTACTTGTGGTGTCATCAAGTTAGAGTGAAGTGGTAGACATTTAATCTTCCATTATGGGAGTTGCAGAAAAAGCACTTTACATGTGTATAATCGTGAAGTTGAATCAATATTTTTGTTTGATAAGTTAAAGCTGAAGTATGATGAATTGAAAAGTTTTATGCTAATTATAAGTGGGCAGCATACCAGTAAAAAGATTAACATTTTTCTTATGAACTTGCTTTTCTGAAGTACTTTTTTAAAGAGGAATGCTGCTTCTTTATTATCCACAATTAAGATGAGCCGATGAATATGAGTACCAGATAGCCCATCTTGCCATTGTTAGTTATAGTCGATGATATCCATCTAAGGATAGTAGTTTTAGCCAACATGTTCCCCATCTTGTTGGTTATTGGGCAATTCTTGTAAAATTCTATAAAAAATTTACAAGAGCCTCTTAGCATCTCCTACATAGGTAGAACTAATTGCTGTTTTCAGATTTGACATTATGACTTAGGCACAAGTTTTCAGTAAAAACTGCTTTTGATACCTAAGAACTGTTGGCAATACCAAAGTTTTAAAAGGCTTTACTAACGCTCGCCTCGATGCTCGTCTTGAGGCAAGAGTAAGGCAAGTTGCCTCAAGACTTTGATTTTTAGGCTTTACTCCCCAAAGGCTTGCGTACACAGTCTTGAGACATGTGCCCTAGGTGCATCTTGTACATCTTTTACTCATGCATAAGCATGTGAAGAGTAAGCATATGAAGAGTGTACCTTAGACTCTTGTTGAACTTAGTCTAGTAGATGGTTTAAACATAAAAAAAAATTAAAAAATAAAAAATAAAATAAAACTTATTTTGCAACTACATTCTATAGGAAAAATTAAGTAAATGACCAAGAAAGAAAAAAACACAAAGCTAATGCTTAATGAGAAGCTCAATCATTAAAGTTGAAAATACCAATTTCACTTTCAATAAAAAAAGCTTCCTTCTCTGCAGTTGAAAAAAGTATTTAAACCTTTACATTTAATTTTGATGTATTTATTTATTGTTTTAAAATATTTAAACTATTACTAAATATAAAAATTTGAAATTGAAATGCTTAAGCCTCAACGCTTAAAGGCTTATGCCTCGTCTCATGAGAGGTAAAACGTCTTACGTTACACATTGCCTTTAAAAACTTTGGGCAATACTTGCCCCGAAATTACTTTGTTTCTTATGAACTATGTTACTTTTAGCTGTTAAATAATTAACCTTTTCTTTTCAGGTACCCTATTCCACCTTTTGATTTTTCTGTCAAAGGAGTTACCTCAATATCAGTGGATGTGCACAAGTATGGGTTGGCTCCCAAAGGAACAAGTGTGGTCCTATACAGGAATCATGACATTCGAAAGGTAAGTAATATGGGCACCTGAAATCATGTATCTTTTTCTAGAAAGACAAGGAACCATCTCTCTCTCTCTCTCTCTCTCAACTTGTCTCATTTTTGGAATCAAAATACAAATAAATTTGGTGTATCCCATGATTAGTATGCCATTTGGTCAAACTTTGTTACTTTAGACAACGAAATTAATAATAATTTTCTAGAGAACATTTACATTTCAGTTCGTTGGAATAGCCTGATCATGTTATTGTTTTGGCCATATAATCTACATACTGGTCAGGGTTCATCTAATGACAAGAAATTCCTCAATGTAAATGCCACTGTTCAACTATAGTGTCTTAAAACCATAAATTTCTTTAATACATGGAAATTAAGTAATGTTTAATAGAACAGGTGATTGCTATCTTATTATAGGTCTACAGTATGCACTTTTTTCTTGACTGGTAAATATCACACACTGATTATGTAGTAGAAGCTGTTAGTTCCTGCTTTGTTATTTACCTTTTCTCATATATCTTTTCTTGTTTTGGCATATTGTTGGCGGTGTGGGAATCAATTCTATGCTTGTTAACTTATCGGTTGTTGGCAAACAGCATCAATTTGTTGCTGGTAAGTTACTTGCTTTCAAAAAAAAAATTGAGTTAATTATTTCTTCTTCTTTGTGGTTTTAATTATGGAAACTACACCACTTTGAGCATGTGTTTGATTTTTATGATCGTAAGGAAATGACATCTCAATGCAGAGAAGAGCATAGCATAACACAGTTATGATGCTTGCCTGTGACTTTTGTTATAATGATCTGCCATGATTTGTCATTTCTTATTTAATTGTTGTTGTCATTGAAAGAATTAGGTTATATTTGGTTGTTAAAACATGTCTCATGTCTATATCAAACTTCTCTGCTTGTATCTATACTGCAGTTACTGAGTGGTCTGGTGGGCTTTATGTGTCTCCAACCATCGCTGGAAGCAGGCCAGGGAGTTTGATTGCCGGGGCTTGGGCAGCAATGATGTCTTTAGGATTTGAAGGTGACAAATTCCCAAAATCACTTGCCTGATTTCATTGCTACGATTTCTTTCTTTTCGTTATATACATACATATATATATATATATAAGAAAAACCTTTTTTTTCTGGTCTTACATGCTATGACTGTTTTTGGTTTCCATGATTGCTAAACAACAACTCATGGCAAGTGTTTGTTTCTTGGTTTGTCTGATTTTTATTAATTTATTTTTTTGTTTCCCATTACATTTTATAGGTTACTTGGAGAATACAAAAGAGATCATGGAAGCATCAAAGAAAATACAGAAAGGGTATCAATTGTCATTAAAACTTCTCAATGGTGTTTCAAGTCTTGTACTACTGGAAATCACTTTTACTTGTTTTGCAGGATAAAGGAGATTCCTGAGTTACATATTGTTGGAAGGCCAGACATGACAATTGTGGCATTTGGATCTAATGTTGTAGATGTATTTGAAGTCAATGACATTATGTCATCTAAAGGCTGGCATTTGAATGCATTACAGAGACCCAACAGGTAAGTTTTCTCCACAAATATGAGACTCAGAGAATGGTAATTACAAAGTCAACTGTAATTGGCAGTTGGGGTAGCTGACTCACTGATATGAGGCATTGAACTGATCAGGCCTCTCACTTTTAAACTTGATTGCATGATCCCAATTGCTGGGTCATCTACCACACTGGTGGTTAGAACGGTTTATATGCTATATAGTTGTTTTCATAAGTAAGAGAATTAGATTCGATCTTTCAGACAGATTTCACTGTGATTTTGTTCTGAAAGGCATTTTCGTTGTGTTTATCAGCATTCATATCTGTGTGACCCTTCAACATGTTCCAATGGTTGAAGACTTCCTGAAGGATCTGAGGAATTCCGTGGAAACTGTAAGTTGCTTTTTAGTAATTAGTATAAATAAAAATGATGAATCATCCCTGATGTTCAATTTAAGTCAATTAAGGTGTGGAGGAATGATTGAGGTGATAATAATTAGTAACAGATTAGTGATACAGGTTGGCAAAGTTTGTTTCGTTGGACTGAATTATACGATGAGTCTTGAGATTAGCAATCCCTTAGGATTACATATCCTATCCCACAACTGGAATTCTTGGATGAGGAGAGGGGGTTGGTAGAATCCTAACCTATCATTTATTAGTTTGGTATGAGATATATAGTTCGGGAGAGGGGGACTGTCAATCCGGAGGCCCACTTTTGTATCGAAACACGGGATTGTGGATTGACTAGAATACATAATCCAATCCCATGGGCTTATCCCCAAACAAACACAGCCGTCATTAGCAGAGATTGTTTTACCAATTCTACATATGGGATTGTGCTCCACCACTCAATTTTTACGAGTTTGATTTATTTTTATTTTTTCAGGTAAAAGCAAACCCGGGTCCCATAAGCGGAGGGCTTGCTCCAATATACGGTGCTGCTGGGAAGATGCCGGATAGAGTTATGGTTCAGGAGTTGTTGGTGGATTTCATGGACAGTTCATGCTAGTGGCATTATTGTAATCTTGTTTCAATTCTGTACTTCATTTCATTTGTTTCTCTTGTTGTTCCATAATTCTTTGGTAAAGAAGTTTTCTGCTGCTTATATGTACACCAGTTCTACATAAATTTATTTCTCATCTTAAATTCAAGAAAATATGTTCTTCTTATAAAAGTCTTATTTTTCTTTATCAGTGTCGTCATTTCCTCTCTTATAAAAATTGAAAGGGCGGCTTGGCCTAATGGCCTATTAGCATTTTTAGAAGCTCAAGTTTGAGTCACGGAAACAACTCGAAAAACATTGATAGGAAAGAGCATTATCAGTTTCTATTGCATGTGTTAATTGATATGAGCATAGTCTATTGCATCTGTACAACTTTTCAATGCGTGCTTAACGATAGATGTTAATTAGGTAGGGCTAACAGGGCCAACCCTTAATGTAAGATGGAATCGTGATTCAAATTATGGAGTGATTAGGTTAGACTATTAAATATTGGAGGATTTATGTGTAGGTCTTTTAAAGTGGATTTATTGTACAATAAGTTTTATGATAATTAATGGTATTTTTCATTATATACTATTAAAGAATGTTACTAATTGTTAATTTTTAACAATAATTATAAGTTTTAGAGACCGTTTTAAAAAATCGTCACAAAAAAGTTACTAATTTTTAACTTTTAGTGACAATTTAAAAAATTCGTCACAGAAAAACATTACTAATTATAAGTTTTAGCAATAATTTATAAAATTTGTGACAAAAAAAAAAATCATTATTTGTCAATTTTTAGTGATATATATAAAAAATTGTTATAAAAAATTATTTTTAAAGGCGATTGTATTAGGATTTATTTTTAATAAGACTTGATAAAAATTAAATCGAATTATTAAAATCTATTGATAGTTTATCTATAAATTTTCATGGTTCAATCAAAGTATATGTATCCTCTATTATATATGTTGGGCCTAATATGATATTGTATTCAAGACCCCGCCCACGTGTGTATATAACATATGGACAAATTATTTAGAAGTCCTAATTAAAAGATGATAAATCTATTTAGTCTCATAATCTTCTGAATACTCTCAAAAGTTTACTATGTATTTTTCTTCTTCATTCTTCTTTGTGTCTGTTTTTCTTTTCCTAATTTTTGGTGACTGGCGACCATGCTTTACTTCTTTTCTTTTTCTTTCTAATATCTAGTCACCAGTGACCGATGACCATCATTATTTGGGGTTCATCGGCAACCACTGACTATCGACTCCTTACTTCACCCTCACCGACGGCGAAAGAGACGAGTTTTTAACAAAGAAGATGAATAGATCTACTCAGATTTAAGTAAATCTACATGAGATCTGACTAGAATTAAACCAAAAATAGTTGCCAGAATACAATATTCTTTCTATATCTGTTTTTCTTGTTCGATTTTTCAATTTTTCTATATTTTCTCTACTACACACATCTATTTTCCTGTTTTAATGGAGAAAATTTTCAAGTTATAAACAAGTTGTTTTTAAGTTTTAGTTACAGGCGGTGAAAATTGTAAAATTTTATAGTTTCAATTTTTTTGGTACTGAAATGAATCATACTTTAAAATTATAAAATTTTATAGTTTCATAACATTCTTTAGAACTGTAAAATTTTGTAGTTTCATAACATATTTTCCAGTTTGATTAATAAGGATACATGCTTAATAGAATAATGCTTTAAAGCTGTAATATTTTACAATTTCAAAGCTTACTTTTCAATTTAATCAATATTGGAGATTATTTGCTTAAACCTTACAAAAATTGAAAAATAATATATTCTTTTTCCCATTGTTGTTTTTGGTTGTTATTTTTATTTTTTATTTTCCTTTCATATTATTAATATTTAGCATATTTTGCTATGTTTTCACTATAATTTCTCTATTTTTTCCCCCCACAATATTCTAGACATTCTAATGAGTCTCCGATGATATTCTTGACGTTCAACGAACATTTTGGATATTTCGGCGACTTTCAGTGACGTTCAAAACACTCTAGTGAACTTCCGGCGATACTCCACTGAACTTTCCAGTGATGTTGAATATTTTGGCAAGTTTCCGGTGACCGTTTGACTGAAGTACAGCGGTGGTGGGATATAACAGCGTTTTTAAAGTTATATAAAAAAATGATTTTTTTTTGGTAACAATTAAAAATATGAAATACTAATTGTTGCAAGTGTTTTGTTTTAGAACTAGATGAATGTTAAACTTTGTGTATGAGACTTACTGGTATCAGAAAAACCAATGATTTCAGCTGTAGTGTCGATCAAGAACCAAATCCTATAACCCAATGTCCCATTAACATACTTAATGATGCGTTTGACTGTAATTAGATTAGACTCTTTAGGACAGGCTTGGTAACGGGCACAAACACCTACACTAAATGCAATGTCAGGATGATTGAGTACGAGGTACAAGAGACTCCCTATCATACTCCTATAAAGGGCAGGATCAACATCAGTCCCAGAGGAATCTTTGGAAAGGTGAAGACTGGTGCTCATGGGAGTGCGTATATGTTTGGTCGACTCAAGACCGAACTTTGACACAAGGTTTTTAGCATACTTAGTTTGAGAAACAAACATACCCAAAAGAGACTGTTTAATTTGAAGACCCAAGAAATAAGACAACTCTCTTATCATGCTCATTTCAAACTCATGTGTCATGTAATTTTGAAAAATATTTCACAAGATGATCAGCAGTGGATCCAAACACAATATCATCAACATAAATCTGAGCAACAAGTATATGAGACTTAGTATGTTTCACAAATAAAGTCTTGTCCACACTATCCCTTTGAAAATCATTATCAAGAAGAAATGTAGTAAGTCTATCATACCAAGCCCGAGGGGCTTATTTCAACCCATACAAAGCCTTGTCTAACTTGTAGACATGGTTTGGACATTTAGGGTCCTCAAACCCTTTTGGTTGCTCAACATAAACCTCTTCTTTCAAGTACCCATTCAGAAAGGCACTTTTCACATCCATTTGAAACAATTTGAAGCTAAGAAAGCATGCAACACCAAGTAAAATACGAATAGATTCAAGACGTGCAACTGGGGCAAACGTCTCATCATAGTCAACACCCTCTACTTGAGTATAGCCTTGAGCAACCAACCTAGCTTTATTTCTAACTACAGTACCATTCTCATTAGATTTATTCTTAAAGATCCACTTGGTATTTATCACATTCATGTCTCTAAGTCTGGAGACAAGAGTCCAAACATTGTTACGTTCAAATTGACCTAATTCTTCATGCATAGCATTGACCTAACTATCATCCATTAAGGCCTCTTTTATATTCTTAGGTTCAATTAATGAAACATAACACATATGAGATACCTCCTCCCGAATTTGTCTTCGGGTTTTCATTCGATCTGAGACACGTCCAATCACCTGTTGAGCCGGATGATTCAGTTTCACCCTTGCTGATGGTTTAAACTCTGGACTTGTGGTGACAGAGGTATCAGAAGTGGTGTCTCTCTGTGTACTCTTTGGACTCTGACTTACCTTAGAAGTTGGTGCTGGCTCACCTTCTTGTGCTTGGACCTTAGTCTCTCTTTGACTTTAAGGTTCAGTATCTAGGATTGGAGACTCACCATTTTCTTCCTCATTTATGGCTGAAGTAGGAGAACCTGTGTCATCTATAACCACATTGATCGATTCCATTAAAGATAAAGTTCGTAGGTTAAAAACACGAAAAGCTCTACTAGTGGTTGAATACCCTAGAAAAATACCTTCATCACTTCGGGAGTCAAATTTGCCCAAAGGCTCTCTATCTTTGAAAATGTAACATTTCCTCCCAAAAGTTTTGAAGTATTTTATATTAGGTTTCAATCCCTTCCACAATTCATATGGAGTTTGTAAAGTGCCGAGCCTTAAATACACATTATTCACAACGTATACGACACTATTGAAGGCTTCAGCCCAAAACTTTGGAGCAACTTTCTCACTCAGAAGCATGACCCTAGCCATCTCTTGAACAACCCTATTCTTCCTCTCAACAACTCCATTTTCTTGTGGAGTAATCAGAGCAGAAAATTCATGCTTAATTCCATGCATATTACAAAAATCTGAAAACGAATTATTTTAAAACTCACAACCATGATCAGTTCAAATTCTTATGATACGCCCAATAGAAACATCTTGTTCATTTTGGATTTTAAGAACTAAGGCTTAGAAAGCATCAAATGTATTAGATTTTTCTTTTAAAAAATTTACCCATGAAAAACGAGTAAAATCATCAACAAGTAAAATCATCAACGGTTAAAAAAAGGTATCTTTTACCTCAAATGCTTTCAGTGCGAGTAGGTTCCATAAAATCCATATGAATCAATTCAAGAAGACGTTTGGTTATGAAGCTATTCACCTTTTTATGAGGGGCACGAGTTTGCTTCCCAAGTTAACATAGTCCACACACATGGTTCATATTCTTACCTAGTTTAGGTACTCCTCTCACAAGCTCTTTTTTGGCTATCTTAGTTAGGTCTTTGAAATTCATGTGACCTAATCTTTGATGTCACAGATCAATATTACTTATGATGGCTGAGTGGCAAGTGAGATCATTAGTGGTAACAATCCCATAGCAGTTATCAGATGTGCGAGCCCATGCATGACAGTATTTCTCTTTTTATCTAAAATTTCACATTTATTTTTTTGAAAATAATACTTCATGGTGGGAATCACACATTTGACTGATACTCAAAAGATTTGCTTTAAGGCCATCAATAAGTAATGCATTTTCAAGCTTGGGAAGACCAGCTATATTTATAGAGCCCTTACCAATGACTCTAGAAGTGCCACCATCTCTAAAGGTAACAATTCACCCTTCATATTTTTCAAGGGAGGTGAAGTAGGATTTGTCATCTGACATGTGACGAGAGCACCCACTATCGAATTGGGATCCTCTAGAGTGATTTTTCCCTAAAGTTTCCTAGAGTGTTACATTATGTGGTTGAGATTTACTGGCAAGTCACATCAATTTTTCTGATATGACTTGCCAGTAAATCTCAACCACACAATGTAGCACTCTAGGAAACTTTAGGAAAATTTCACTCTAGAGGATCCTTGCTCCCCACTATCAAGGTACCACATGTGTGCGTCACGTGCTTTTAGAGCAGTGTGAACAACGAAACAAGTCAAGTCACCCTTTCTCACCTATATCTTTTTGGTCTTAACAAAATCAGGACTGGCAGTCTTGGTAAATGTCTTAGCGTTGTGAATACCCTCATGAATCTTGGTGTTCCGCCTAGACATGTAAGGTTGTCTCCTAACCCAAAAAGTATTAGAATTTCTACCTTTTTTAGACACCTTACAAAACAACTCAAAGCAATAAAGGCGAATGTGGCCATACCTACCACAATGATGACAAACAAAAGCAGGTTTTACCTCCCTTTTGTTGATTTTACCCCCGTTCGGCAGATGAAGAGAGAGATCACCTTGTTGCACCTTCAGCTTTCCTTTTGTTTAAGTCTTCAGGTCATGTGATGTAGAGACCTGTCCCTTGTGAACTGTCACATTACCATAGCCTAGACCACTTTTTTCACAACCCATTTGTTGAGACCTGAGGATGTCTTCTAATGTCTTGGAACCTTTGTTCCACATGGCAATTGTGGCTCTAGCATCTCTGAGTTTTTCATCTTTTTGACCAACCATCTCTTCCAATGTAGATTGTGACATCTCAAGGTTTTCAATCTTCTCTTCATATGTGGCATATATTTTCAAAAGTTTATTCCTTTCAATCTCACAAGATAGAAGTTTCTCACATAGGTCTTGCCTGTCATTAGAGATCTTGATGACATTCTACTTTGCTGTTACAATTTCTCCTTTCAGCTTGACATTCTCGCTTTCACATGCTCTGAGTTTGAGAGTGAGTTTGTCATTTTTCTTGGACAAATTCAGAGATTCATTGTAAAACTTTTCATAAGCTTGTTGTAGGTCATCACCATCAATCTCATCATTGTCTTCTGAGATCTCATCATCTTCTTTTTGCTCCTCTTTCTCCTAGACCTCATCCAGTCGAGCAACTAAGGCATGAAAATTAATAGATGGTGGTGAAGATGACTCTCCTCTTTCATGAAATTGACTCAGAATGTCCCATGCATCTTTGGCCTTTGTGCAGTGAGCAATCCATTGCTGTTCTTCGTCAAAAATCGCTTCACGAATGGTAGTCAGAACTCTTTGATTACTTGGATTGTCAGCGCTTTCAACATCCTTTTCAATAGCTTGCTAGCCCTCAGGGTCGTAAGCTCTCAGAAACATCCTCATTCTGATCTTCCAGAACAAGTAATTACTCCCATCAAAGGTAGGAGCATGGTGCATATTCTGACCACGAGTGAATTCCACTGGCTTTGGAGGAGGTTGAGTGACAGTAGACCAGAATGCCATGTAAGTACTATCTCCGTCTTCACCGGATTCAGTTTCATCGAGTTCTTGCTCTGACCCGCTTTCATTATCCCAAGTCATTGTATAGACTTTTTTTTCAGTTCTTTTTCGAAGGACATTCAAGAGCAATATGTCCAAACCCTTGACATTCGTAAGACTTGACCCCTTGACCCTTCACAATCTTCTTTTCAGTTTTTGGAGCAATTTTTGGTGGAAAAGTTTTCGGTTTTTCATTACTCTTATCTTTTGAAATAGGGTCCTTGAAATTAGGCTTTTTTTTCTATAATTTTTTTTTTTGAACTGTTTAGTAAACGTAACCATCATCTCGGACTCTAGATCAAACTCAATCTCAGGAGTTTTTGCAGTCTCATGAGCACTAATGAAAGCCACACTATCTTTTTGTTTTTTCTTAGAAATCTGATGGGCTTCATAAGTCTGCAAGTTTCCAACCAACTGATCAAGCTTGAGGGTATCAACATCCCGAGCCTTCTCAATAGCTGTCACTTTTGATTGAAACCTCTCGAGTAAAGACCTTAAAATTTTTCCAACAATCTTAGCTTCATGGATTTTTTCACCAAGTGTGAAACAGGAATTCACGATGTCACTAAATTTAGCATAAAAATCACCAAACGTCTCATCATCACGCATAAAAAAAGTTTCAAAGGCGGACGTGAGACGTTGAAGTTTTGACCTTTTAACAGAAGTAGTACCTTTATGAATTGTTTCAAGAATGTCCTAAGCCTCTTTTGCTACCTCACACATGCAAATACGACGAACTCTTCAGGTGTGATGGAGCAAAAGAGGGAATTGAGAGCCTTACTTGTCACGCCCCTAACTCGCCCCTAAAAGGTTTGGGCATGACCTACTCAGAAACAGACAGAATATCCTGATGTAAATGATAACTGGGGCCTAAGCGGAAGCATTAAATTCAAAAGTACAATAATTGGACACATCCATTGAGCTACTATCACAAACCAGGACCATGCCTTAAACCAACTGATAATAATGAACAACTGAGATATATACAAATGTACAAGTCTGGCCCGGATATTGGGCACTCAACAAAACATTAATTACAAACGGCTTTAAGCCAACAAAACTAGTAAAGTCAAAAGGCAAAGCCAAACAAAACTGCTCTAGTATACAGGGCTTCTTGAGTGCCTAGTCGTCCTCAGGCTGACAAAGGATGGCTGACAATGATGCTAGACTTGATTACCTACAGAATCAGACAAAATAACAGAATGAGACAAGCTCAGTGGATATTAGTACTTAAACAATTAAACCATAATGCGTAGCTGTACATGCATCAACTCAAATACAAAAGTAATACGATTTTACCTTCGGACGGCTCTTGGCCTATTACCTAATTTTTAACAGATTGACCTATTGGCCCAACTTTATCAGATTGGCCTTTCAGCCCAGATAGCCTTACGGCACACAGGTAGCCTTTCGGCACACAGATAGCCTTTCAGCAGGTAGCCTTCGGCGACAGATAGCCTTCGGCACGGGTAGCCTTCGGCACAGATAGCCTTTTCAAGACGGTAGTCTTCGGCACACAAATATATTAGAAATATACAGAATGTGCATGGACTCAAGAGGTGGCTCGTACGGATTCTAGAGGTGGCTCCCACTAAAGTGTAGCACTTAGTTCCGTACAGCACTTTGCTCCATACCAGAAGTCAATAAGTTTCATCATGTCATATCATAAACAAAACGAGTATCATAGCGGAACAACCATAGTGTCATCAAAAGCGGACTAGCCTTTGACCATATAGAGACACATAGTCTCTTTTTATCATTTAGAGGAGTTAGCATATTTAAGTTACTTATCACAAAGTGCCAACATCATCCATTAATTCCAAGGGTACATAAATACTATAGTATCATAATGTACCCACGTTTCACTTGCTTATTATCACGAATCAATGTCCCTAATTTGTGGATAACAGTATGTGCATTTGATCCATCAAAATATTTGCCTCGTAATAACAGGAAATAATACCAGTTGCTTACAGATGACAGAAAGTGAATATGTAATATAGACAGAGCAGAATAATTCCATAGTTACACCACTGTATGTAGCTTTTTCAACGTTCACATGTATATCCATTTGAAGTGAAATCACTTACAAGGATTAGAGCGTTATAACAGAAAGTAAAATGTACAACAGAAAGTAAAATGTACATATAGCGTACTATTACTCACAGTGTTGTAATAGCGTGCTAATTCCTTCCAGAGTGTAGCCTGCACACAAGCATAACTTGTAAATTAATTCCTTTTCTCTTAAATCATTGAGGAACCATTCTCAGAGTCATTACACTTCATACGAATTTATAATCGCCTTAAAAGCATCAGAAAAATATTTTAGCAATACCAGAGGCATAAGCATGCAAAACTGAACAACATTTATTTTTTGTCTAAAATAAGCCTCCCCGCTCGAGCGCCACTTTGGCCGCTCGAGCGGACTGCACGAGGTACCAAATTGCTGGAAGGTGGATTTTCCAGTCTCGGCGGGCCTTCCTCCGGCCGATGAATGACGAAGTTCCAAAAATCTGATCTTCCAATTCCATAACCTAGCTCCATTTCCATGCTAGTTTCATGCAATCCAAGATGAATTTGAGACAATACATCAATCTAACATCATCATAACATGGATTCTACCTTGAATTTGACAAACTAAACAAGATTAGGAGCTTAATCAAGTCATTTCTCTCCATTTCAAACAAAACCCAATCTTGAATCAAAACATACATATAACCATAATTTCATGATAAACAACCAAAGAGTGAGTATAATTTCATACTACACCCACTATAGTGTCAAAATATCAATTAAAGAGAAACCCTCATAATCAACCATGATTTAACCATGATCATTTCATGAACATCCATAACAATCTCTAAGTTGCCATAACAAGGGGAGCTTGGTCTTACCTTGAATTAGATTCCACAACACTAACAATTTGCCAAGCTCTTGTTGAATCCTCCTTTCCCCCAATTCTTTCTTCCACTCTCTCTTATTTTCTCTCCCAAAAAGAGTCTCACGTTTTTCCTCTTAGGCCTCAAAACAAGACTTAGACACATATATATATATATAATAAAGACATATAAGACGAAAATCAATCGTTTAATCATTCCGAAATTGAAATTTCGTAAACATGCTTAATATTACCTAAAAATTATGCTGATCACAGATATATAATCCATTTCTGAAAATTAAGTCGTTAAGGCCCCTAATTTCTGTTCTAAACATTCTAGAGGAACAGATATGTTCCTTGCTCAACAGATAGACTTCCTTAAACATGGATTTCACTTACATCACTTTAATTTTCTACGGAATTTCACAGTAAACATTCAATTGCTCACATCAAGAACTAAAACTATATCAGAAAACATGTATGAGGGTCGGGTTATTACACTCTCCCCCCCTTAAATAAGTTTGGTCCTCCAAACTTGTTCCAACGTATAACAAAGTAGAAATCGTAGTCTCGCTTCAGTGTCTCTTCTTCTTATAAGAGTTCACATAATACTGCAGTTCAAACAATTCACAGATTACCCTGGTTCTTACTATAGAGGTGTTACCACAATCAGTATCTTACTATTTTGTTTAACCAAGCGATTTACTGCGTATCGGGCATGTATAAATTAAATAACGCAAGATAAGATTACACAATTCCATAACAGGGCATTATAGACATATAATCTCCACTGGGTAGGGTATCAATCACCGTATTTTCCTATCCATAAGGTTGATGCAAGTTACAAATAATTCTCATAGTTAAAAGCATACAACTTCCAAATACAGGAAATAATAGATATCGTTACCTTCAACACATAAGTCACGTAAATCAAATTTCTATAACATACCCTAATTTCAACCACAACTTTCTCTATTTTTTTTTTTTATTTGGTTATTTATCTTGTTTTGTTTTTATACGATTACGTGGTTAGAGTCGAGTCGGATTATGTATAATTCAATCAGACACCAAAGTTCGCCCAGTAGGGCCCTACCTAAATATGTATGATTCATTTTAACCGTTACAAAGGAGCCGTTTAAGTAGATATATCCATTAGTTTTGCAGTCTTCAATGTTCACAAATGTTCCACAAGCATATCGCTATATTGGTTTAGAATTACATGCAATAGTCTTTAACAATTCTTTAAGAACAACACGTCTTTAACAAACAAACGTTAGCACATCGGCAAAACTAAAAACAAGAAATCCCGATACACATTGCTAGTTCTTAATAGTATTACTGGTAAGTGTAGAATTACAAGGAAAATCATACTCTGGGTCAATGTTAGGATAACACTTACATCAATTCATGCAGATTTATCATCATAACACTTAGACATATTTCATGAATACAAACCTAAGTAACAAATAGAACTATAGCAATCGTCGTTTCAAGCAAATGGAGCCATTTAAAAATAAAATTGGGAATCACATTTAGAATCGTATTGCATCACTCAATCATAATGATGTAGTACTACACCCACTCTTCTTCAGTTTTCTATTCAGTTACCATAAGCAAATACGTCGCTTCACTTTTCTTTCTTTTTCTTCATATCATCGCTTCAGGGTTTATACTCTCCTTATTGCATACAATTAACTACATTGTTTATAAGGACTTAATTCAGTAGTATATCCATAATATGATGTAACGTAACAAGATCCGTTCAACATTACAAGAACTTAATGTAGACTCACACTATGCGGAATATATATACCCTAAGAACCCATTCTTATCCTGAAATACCTCTATAACCATTTGTTCTCATCAAAATTCATAGTGACACCCAGAATAGCTTGTATTATTGCTATCAACAAAGAATAGGGTTTGGTTTGACAAGTTACAAGATTTACACAAAAGTGTATCACAGACGTGTTTTCTTATTCTTAGAGATAGGATGCTAATTCTTACAGTAACATATCAGATTACTAATCAAATTACTTAGTGATTAGCTATTGCTCTACAAGTATCATATGGACGGATACGGATTATAAGCGGGGTTCCTTATGTTACGACTCTTCCTTATCAGAAGTCCCAATCGACAGACATGTGTTCGACATAACGAGCAGGACCAGATCAGAAATTAGACATAAACAAAGCAGATGCGAAACATTACATATTCGAAGACGGAATATTTCTTATCATATCATGTCATTAGGGTATACTTAACAAAATAAACAGCCCACATTCTAATGAGGTCAAACTTTTGCATTCATGTCATAGATTTTAAACAATTCGGGTCCCTTCGTAACACAACAGAAAATTTTAACTTCGTACCGATACCTTAATTTACAAACGAACATCATCCCATTTATTCGTTAAGAGACAACTTAGTTTACTTAAAGAGAATAGAAAGTTTTTATTCATTACTGACACAACTGAATGATTCCAAAATCATAAGTCAATTCGTAACTATGTATTAATTATCGTGCAAATCCATATCAATCTACAATAAGAGGTAAAGGTCCGGTACATAATCTCAATCACCCATTAACATAGCATACTCCCATTCCATTCATTTCTATCCGAATTCAAATGTCATATAGAACGGTTCGCACTTGAAGGCTTTGACAATCTTATATCATGAACATACGTAAGCAGTCAAATTATTAATCGCTTAGTTTCAAATTTCAAAATAGTCAATAACTAACCATATTTCGTCAAGTATTATGGAAGCAGACTCACAATGTGAGTGAGATTCCTTATGCCGATCAATTATTCTTTACAAGAAATTTTGATCACAGATTATCGATTATACATAACAAAACATATTACAGGTTTCAAATTTTCATAAACAAACCCCTCAGTCCCTCAGACATTGACAATAAATGTGTCGGCTCACAAATTCGTAGTATTTACATCTTATTCCAAAATCAGAAATCATAGTACTTGAACAAATCGATTCAATGTCAATCTTCACATGTCCAAACATAACTAATATGTACATCATTCCCTTATTTCGTATGAACTATCAGTAGGGAACAGGATATAATCAATTATTTCCTTACATAATTATAAGAGTCTCTCTATACCTAACTTCTTATCACGGTCAGTCCTTCTCAACACATTACAGAACGTCATGCAAAACTTATTCTTGTCAGAAAGTCCAATTACAAGCACCCCGCAGGTTTGAACATTGTTATAATACAGTGAACGTGGCTATACTGTGGAATGTAGTTGTAAGAATAATCCATATTTAATGTGTGAGCCATTCAGCTGAACAGGTGTTAGAAGGCACAATCGTTGTTATATCAATCCATCAATAACAACCAATAACATAAAAGTATACTTCATTATGGACACATAAATTATCTTACCAGTCAACTCGAACTCTTACCCCACTTCTACCGGCAACTTTGTTGATCCAATTCCACCTGCTTGTTTATACAGTTTACCAACAATTTTTTTTCCAACGGAGGTAGGATCCTTGTTCTTATTCTCGCCACAATCTGCACAATAACCATTATACAAGAGACATAATCCACAATTGTTAGCCTTACCGAATACTTAACGCTATCAATTTTCCGATACTTTCGGTGTCATGCAAGATGCCTAAAGCTTTTCTAGACATCCTAGAGCTCAATGGATCCGTGTGTGAGATAGCAACTCGTGCTCGATACCACTTGTCACGCCCTAACTCGCCCCTAAAAGGTTTGGGCATGACCTACTCGTAAATGCAGAATATCTCGATGTAAATGATAATCTGGGGCCTAAGCGAAGCATTAAATTCAAAAGTACAATAATTGGACACATCCATTGAGCTACTATCACAAACCAGACCATGCCTTAAACCAACCGATAATAATGAACAAGCGAGATATATACAAATGTACAAGTCTGCCCGATATTGGGCACTCAACAAAACATTAATTACAAACGGCTTTAAGCCAACAAAACTAGTAAAGTCAAAAGGCAAAGCCAAACAACACTGCTCTAGTATACAGGACTTCTTGAGTGCCTAGTCGTGCTCAGGCTGACAAAGGATGGCTGACAATGATGCTAGACTTGATTACCTCTGTAATCGACAAAATAATGTAATGAGACAAGCTCAGTGAATATTAGTACTTAAACAATTAAATCATAATGCGTAGCTGCACATGCATCAACTCAAATACAAAAGTAATACGATTTTACCTTCGGACGGCTCTTGGCCTATTACCTAATTTTTAACAGATTGACCTATTGGCCCAACTTTATCGATTATTGGCCTTTCACGTGATAGCCTTACTAAGACACGGGTAGCCTTCGGCACCTGCAGATAGCCTTTTCAAGACACGCAGGTAGCCTTCGGCCTGAGGTAGCCTTTCGGCACACAGATAGCCTTTCGGCACAGATAGCCTTTCGGCACAGGTAGCCTTTCGGCACAGGTAGCCTTTCGGCACACAGATAGCCTTTCGGCACAGGTAGCCTTTCGGCACACAAATATATTAGAAATATACAGAATTGTGCATGGACTCAAGAGGTGGCTCGTACGGATTCTAGAGGTGGCTCCCACTAAAGTGTAGCACTTAGTTCCGTACAGCACTTTGCTCCACACCAGAAGTCAATAAGTTTCATCATGTCATATCATAAACAAAACGAGTATCATAGCGGAACAACCATAGTGTCATCAAAACGGACTAGCCTTACAGCCATATAGAGACACATAGTCTCTTTTTATCATTTAGAGGAGTTAGCATATTTAAGTTACTTATCACAAAGTGCCAACATCATCCATTAATTCCAAGGGTACATAAATACTATAGTATCATAATGTACCCACGTTTCACTTGCTTATTATCACGAATCAATGTCCCTAATTTGTGGATAACAGTATGTGCATTTGATCCATCAAAATATTTGCCTCGTAATAACAGGAAATAATACCAGTTGCTTACAGATGACAGAAAGTGAATATGTAATATAGACAGAGCAGAATAATTCCATAGTTACACCACTGTATGTAGCTTTTTCAACGTTCACATGTATATCCATTTGAAGTGAAATCACTTACAAGGATTAGAGCGTTATAATGTAAAGTAAAATGTACAATGAAAGTAAAATGTACATATAGCGTACTATTACTCACAAGGTTGTAATAGCGTGCTAATTCCTTCGAGTGTAGCTCGCACACAAGCATAACTTGTAAATTAATTCCTTTTCTCTTAAATCATTGAGAACCATTCTCGAGTCATTACACTTCATACGAATTTATAATCGCCTTAAAAGCATCGTAAAAATATTTTAGCAATACCAGAGGCATAAGCATGCAAATCGAACAACATTTATTTTTGTCTACAATAAGCCTCCCGCTCGAAGCGCCACTTTGGCCGCCGAGCGATCGACGAGGTACCAAATTGCCGGAAGGTGGATTTTCCCGCCGAAGGGACTTCCTCCGCCGAGCGATCGACGAAGTTCCAAAAATCGATCTTCCAATTCCATAACCTAGCTCCATTTCCATGCTAGTTTCATGCAATCCAAGATGAATTTGAGACAATACATCAATCTAACATCATCATAACATGGATTCTACCTTGAATTTGACAAACTAAACAAGATTAGGAGCTTAATCAAGTCATTTCTCTCCATTTCAAACAAAACCCAATCTTGAATCAAAACATACATATAACCATAATTTCATGATAAACAACCAAAGAGTGAGTATAATTTCATACTACACCCACTATAGTGTCAAAATATCAATTAAAGAGAAACCCTCATAATCAACCATGATTTAACCATGATCATTTCATGAACATCCATAACAATCTCTAAGTTGCCATAACAAGGGGAGCTTGGTCTTACCTTGAATTAGATTCCACAACACTAACAATTTGCCAAGCTCTTGTTGAATCCTCCTTTCCCCCAATTCTTTCTTCCACTCTCTCTTATTTTCTCTCCCAAAAAGAGTCTCACGTTTTTCCTCTTAGGCCTCAAAACAAGACTTAGACACATATATATATATATAATAAAGACATATAAGACGAAAATCAATCGTTTAATCATTCCGAAATTGAAATTTCGTAAACATGCTTAATATTACCTAAAAATTATGCTGATCACAGATATATAATCCATTTCTGAAAATTAAGTCGTTAAGGCCCCTAATTTCTGTTCTAAACATTCTAGAGGAACAGATATGTTCCTTGCTCAACAGATAGACTTCCTTAAACATGGATTTCACTTACATCACTTTAATTTTCTACGGAATTTCACAGTAAACATTCAATTGCTCACATCAAGAACTAAAACTATATCAGAAAACATGTATGAGGGTCGGGTTATTACACTCTCCCCCCCTTAAATAAGTTTGGTCCTCCAAACTTGTTCCAACGTATAACAAAGTAGAAATCGTAGTCTCGCTTAGGTCTCTTCTTCTTATAAGAGTTCACATATCTGCAGCTCAAACAATTCACAGATTACTCGGTTCTTACTATAGAGGTGTTACCACAATCAAGATCTTACTATTTTGTTTAACCAAGCGATTTATCACAGTATCGCATGTATAAATTAAATAACGCAAGATAAGATTACACAATCCCATAACAGGGCATTATAGACATATAATCACCACTGGGTAGGGTATCAATCACCGTATTTTCCTATCCATAAGGTTGATGCAAGTTACAAATAATTCTCATAGTTAAAAGCATACAACTTCCAAATACAGAAATAATAGATATCGTTACCTTCAACACATAAGTCACGTAAATCAAATTTCTATAACATACCCTAATTCCAACCACTACTTTCTATATTTTTTTTTTATTTGGTTACTTATCTTGTTATGTTTTTATACGAATACGAGTTTAGAGTCGACTCGGAGTATGTATAATTCAATCAGACACCAAAGTTCTTCAAGAGGGCCCTACCTAAATATGTATGATTCATTTTAACTGCTACAAAGGAGCCGTTTAAGTAGATATATCCATTAGTTTTGGTCTTCAATGTTCACAAATGTTCCACAAGCATATCGCTATATTGGTTTAGAATTACATGCAATAGTCTTTAACAATTCTTTAAGAACAACACGTCTTTAACAAACAAACGTTAGCACATCGGCAAAACTAAAAACAAGAAATCCCGATACACATTGCTAGTTCTTAATAGTATTACTGGTAAGTGTAGAATTACAAGGAAAATCATACTCTGGGTCAATGTTAGGATAACACTTACATCAATTCATGCAGATTTATCATCATAACACTTAGACATATTTCATGAATACAAACCTAAGTAACAAATAGAACTATAGCAATCGTCGTTTCAAGCAAATGGAGCCATTTAAAAATAAAATTGGGAATCACATTTAGAATCGTATTGCATCACTCAATCATAATGATGTAGTACTACACCCACTCTTCTTAAGTTTTCTATTCGCTACCATAAGCAAATACGCCGCTTCACTTTTCTTTCTTTTTCTTCATATCATCGCTCAGGGTTTATACTCTCCTTATTGCATACAATTAACTACATTGTTTATAAGGACTTAATTGATAGTATATCCATAATATGATGTAACGTAACAAGATCCGTTCAACATTACAAGAACTTAATGTAGACTCACACTATGCGGAATATATATACCCTAAGAACCCATTCTTATCCTGGAATACCTCTATAACCATTTGTTCTCATCAAAATTCATAGTGACACCCAGAATAGCTTGTATTATTGCTATCAACAAAGAATAGGGTTTGGTTTGACAAGTTACAAGATTTACACAAAAGTGTATCACAGACGTGTTTTCTTATTCTTAGAGATAGGATGCTAATTCTTACAGTAACATATCAGATTACCAATCAAATTACTTAGTGATTAGCTATTGCTCTACAAGTATCATATGGACGGATACGGATTATAAGCGGGGTTCCTTATGTTACGACTCTTCCTTATCAGAAGTCCCAATCGACGACATGTTCGACATAATGTAGCAGAGGACGGATCAGAAATTAGACATAAACAAAGCAGATGCGAAACATTACATATTCGAAGACGGAATATTTCTTATCATATCATGTCATTAGGGTATACTTAACAAAATAAACAGCCCACATTCTAATGAGGTCAAACTTTTGCATTCATGTCATAGATTTTAAACAATTCGGGTCCCTTCGTAACACAACAGAAAATTTTAACTTCGTACCGATACCTTAATTTACAAACGAACATCATCCCATTTATTCGTTAAGAGACAACTTAGTTTACTTAAAGAGAATAGAAAGTTTTTATTCATTACTGACACAACTGAATGATTCCAAAATCATAAGTCAATTAAGAACTATGTATTAATTATCGTGCAAATCCATATCAATGCGCAATAAGAGGTAAAGGTCCGACATAATCTCAATCACCCATTAACATAGCATACTCCCATTCCATTCATTTCTATCCGAATTCAAATGTCATATAGAACGGTTCGCACTTGAAGGCTTTGACAATCTTATATCATGAACATACGTAAGCAGTCAAATTATTAATCAGTTAGTTTCAGCCCCAAAATAGTCAATAACTAACCATATTTCGTCAAGTATTATGGAAGCAGACTCACAATGTGAGTGAGATTCCTTATGCCGATCAATTATTCTTTACAAGAAATTTTGATCACAGATTATCGATTATACATAACAAAACATATTACAGGTTTCAAATTTTCATAAACAAACCCTCCCCTCGTGACATTGACAATAAATGTGTCGGCTCACAAATTCGTAGTATTTACATCTTATTCCAAAATCAGAAATCATAGTACTTGAACAAATCGATTCAATGTCAATCTTCACATGTCCAAACATAACTAATATGTACATCATTCCCTTATTTCGTATGAACTATCAGTAGGGAACAGGATATAATCAATTATTTCCTTACATAATTATAAGAGTCTCTCTATACCTAACTTCTTATCACGGTCAGTCCTTCTCAACACATTACAGAACGTCATGCAAAACTTATTCTTGTCAGAAAGTCCAATTACAAGCACCCCGCAGGTTTGAACATTGTTATAATACAGTGAACGTGGCTATACTGCGGAATGTAGTTGTAGGAATAATCCATATTTAATGTGTGAGCCATTCAGCTGAACAGGTGTTAGAAGGCACAATCGTTGTTATATCAATCCATCAATAACAACCAATAACATAAAAGTATACTTCATTATGGACACATAAATTATCTTACCAGTCAACTCGAACTCTTACCCCACTTCTACCGGCAACTTTGTTGATCCAATTCCACCTGCTTGTTTATACAGTTTACCAACAATTTTTTTTCCAACGGAGGTAGGATCCTTGTTCTTATTCTCGCCACAATCTGCACAATAACCATTATACAGTAGACATAATCCACAATTGTTAGCCTTACCAGAATACTTAACGTTGCTATCAATTTTCCAGATACTTTCGGGGTGTCATGCAAGATGCCTAAAGCTTTTCTAGACATCCTAGAGCTCAATGGATCCGTGTGTGAGATAGCAACTCGTGCTCTGATACCACTTGTCACGCCCCTAACTCGCCCCTAAAAGGTTTGGGCATGACCTACTCAGAAACAGACAGAATATCCTGATGTAAATGATAACTGGGGCCTAAGCGGAAGCATTAAATTCAAAAGTACAATAATTGGACACATCCATTGAGCTACTATCACAAACCAGGACCATGCCTTAAACCAACTGATAATAATGAACAACTGAGATATATACAAATGTACAAGTCTGGCCCGGATATTGGGCACTCAACAAAACATTAATTACAAACGGCTTTAAGCCAACAAAACTAGTAAAGTCAAAAGGCAAAGCCAAACAAAACTGCTCTAGTATACAGGGCTTCTTGAGTGCCTAGTCGTCCTCAGGCTGACAAAGGATGGCTGACAATGATGCTAGACTTGATTACCTGAGAATCGAGACAAAAATGTAATGAGACAAGCTCGGTGGATATTAGTACTTAAACAATTAAACCATAATGCGTGAGTACATATGCATCAACTCAAATAAAAAAGTAATACGATTTTACCTTAGAACGACTCTTGGCCTATTACCTAATTTTTAACAGATTGACCTATTGGCCCAACTTTATCGATTGGCCTTCGGCACCACAGATAGCCTTCGGCACACGTAGCCTTCGGCACCTGAGATAGCCTTTTCGGCGCACGAGTAGCCTTTTCTACGGGTAGCCTTCGGCCTAAGACAGATAGCCTTTCTAAGACAGATAGCCTTCGGCGCCTGTGTAGCCTTTCTACAGGTAGCCTTCGGCGCACAGATAGCCTTTCGGCACGCAGTAGCCTTCGGCACACAAATATATTAGAAATATAAATTGTGCATGGACTCAAGAGGTGGCTCAGACGGATTCTAGAGGTGGCTCCCACTAAAGTGTAGCACTTAGTTCCGACAAAGACTTTGCTCCACACCGAAGTCAATAAGTTTCATCATGTCATATCATAAACAAAACGAGTATCATAGCGAACAACCATAGTGTCATCAAAACGGACTAGCCTTACAGCCATATAGAGACACATAGTCTCTTTTTATCATTTAGAGGAGTTAGCATATTTAAGTTACTTATCACAAAGTGCCAACATCATCCATTAATTCCAAGGGTACATAAATACTATAGTATCATAATGTACCCACGTTTCACTTGCTTATTATCACGAATCAATGTCCCTAATTTGTGGATAACAGTATGTGCATTTGATCCATCAAAATATTTGCCTCGTAATAACAGGAAATAATACCAGTTGCTTCTGATGATGTAAAAGTGAATATGTAATATAGACAGAGCAGAATAATTCCATAGTTACACCACTGTATGTAGCTTTTTCAACGTTCACATGTATATCCATTTGAAGTGAAATCACTTACAAGGATTAGAGCGTTATAACAGAAAGTAAAATGTACAACAGAAAGTAAAATGTACATATAGCGTACTATTACTCACAGTGTTGTAATAGCGTGCTAATTCCTTCGAGTGTAGCCTCACACAAGCATAACTTGTAAATTAATTCCTTTTCTTAAATCATTGAGGAACCATTCTCGAGTCATTACACTTCATACGAATTTATAATCGCCTTAAAAGCATCAGAAAAATATTTTAGCAATACCAGAGGCATAAGCATGCAAAAGCGAACAACATTTATTTTTGTCTACAATAAGCCTCCCGCCGAAGCGCCACTTTGGCCGCCGAGCGATCTACGAGGTACCAAATTCTTGAAGGTGGATTTTCCCGCCGAAGGACTTCCTCCGCCGAGCTGACGAAGTTCCAAAAATCAGATCTTCCAATTCCATAACCTAGCTCCATTTCCATGCTAGTTTCATGCAATCCAAGATGAATTTGAGACAATACATCAATCTAACATCATCATAACATGGATTCTACCTTGAATTTGACAAACTAAACAAGATTAGGAGCTTAATCAAGTCATTTCTCTCCATTTCAAACAAAACCCAATCTTGAATCAAAACATACATATAACCATAATTTCATGATAAACAACCAAAGAGTGAGTATAATTTCATACTACACCCACTATAGTGTCAAAATATCAATTAAAGAGAAACCCTCATAATCAACCATGATTTAACCATGATCATTTCATGAACATCCATAACAATCTCTAAGTTGCCATAACAAGGGGAGCTTGGTCTTACCTTGAATTAGATTCCACAACACTAACAATTTGCCAAGCTCTTGTTGAATCCTCCTTTCCCCAATTCTTTCTTCCACTCTCTTATTTTCTCCCAAAAGAGTCTCAATGCTTTTTCCTCTTAGGCCCCAAAACAAGACTTAGACACATATATATATATAATAAAGACATATAAGACGAAAATCAATCGTTTAATCATTCCGAAATTGAAATTTCGTAAACATGCTTAATATTACCTAAAAATTATGCTGATCACAGATATATAATCCATTTCTGAAAATTAAGTCGTTAAGGCCCCTAATTTCTGTTCTAAACATTCTAGAGGAACAGATATGTTCCTTGCTCAACAGATAGACTTCCTTAAACATGGATTTCACTTACATCACTTTAATTTTCTACGGAATTTCACAGTAAACATTCAATTGCTCACATCAAGGACTAAAACTATATCAGAAAACATGTATGAGGGTCGGGTTATTACATTACTATTCCAACTCGAGTTTTGATAGTCAAATGCGTCCCATTTATCAAGGGGTTTGGGAATATCAACACTATCAATGGTGACAACAGGTTCATTCCACCCATAAATCACACAATGCCAAACTTTCTCATCGATAAATTTTTAAAACGCTCTCATACGAGCTTTCCAATAAGAATAGTTTGTACCATCAAGTAACGGAGGTCTATGGGTTGAGTTACCTTCTCGAATTGAATCCATATCACCAATAACACAAAATCACACTCCTATAGTTTTGATAAAAATAAAGAGTGACCCGCTCTGATACCAATTGAAAAAACCTAAGTGATTCGTGATTAGATTAAATTTAATTGTATCAATACCCAACCAATTAAAACTAACAATCTAAATCATTAAGCACGAATGAAAATGATTTAGATTGTTGTTTCAGAAACAATAAATAGACACAAGTGACTTTTACGTAGAAAAAATCACTATTGGAGCACCTCCAATTGTGATTAAAAAATCACAGGCGAAATGCCACAAATCAATCCACTACTAAAGAAAGAAAGATTACAAATATACCAAACAAATTACCCAAACGTTGTCAGTTTGTCTTCAACAATCTGTATATCTTTCACCGCAACTTTCGTCTTAGAATTGATCAGATTGATGTTGAATCCACAACATCCACTGTCAAATCAACGACTGCGCACAGCATCAAACTCCTTCGACTCCTCTGCGCTTGAATCTTCAGATTCCACCAAAGAACACTCTTAAAGATGATCAATCAAACTCCTTGATGTGTGCTTATAAAAACATGAGTTTAATACTCAATTAAACATCAAGGAAAACTTTAAAGAATATCTCAAAAACATAACCCTAAATCAGACTTAAACAAGTACTTATAGAAAATAGGGGCAGTGAAGGTCACTTGAGCGAAGACTCTCTCGCTCGAGCAAGGAACCAAATACGCGTGTTTTCCTTAAGTGGCGTTGCTCGAGCCAAGCTTCCTTCGCTCGAGCGCACAATCTTCCTTCCTAGAATCTTTGCAGACAAAGACAACTTCTGGGAGCAGGACATCTTTGCTCGAGCCAGGACTCCTTCGCTTGAGCGAGCAAGGCAAATCAACCAAGAAACTTACAACTCGATTAACAATGTTTGTTCGTGGGATTGACAAAACTAAGGGACCTAACAATTCTATTACACTTCATTAGCAATTCTGTTGCGCGTTGTTTGGTTTTAGATTTGTTGAAGGAAAGGAAAATGAACGGATGAGAATGGAAGAGAAAAACGAGGTGAGAGAAGGCACATTCATTGCTTTTGTTTGATCAGGATAAGCAGATGAAAAGAAAGGGTATAGTCATTCCTCAAAAAAATTATTTATTTATTGTTTGGTAACTCATAAAAAATATGACCAAGTACTAGTAATTTAATTTATCTTTCTCTAAACACATACTAGATCCAAATATAGGATTAAAGTTTCAATCCTAAGCACGGATTGTTTTTCAGATGCTTGCTCTGACCCATTCCACTCAATTTGAATTTGACAGACCTGAGGCCAGATTATGTTAACTACGAATGTTCAGGATAATCAATAAACAACTTGTTATCTTGTCCCATCAATTCAATAAGTTTCTGTGTCAGTGTGCTGAGGATGTGTGATTTGCTTTTTTGACATAGATAAAATAAAACAATGTGATGACAGTTCACTGTTTTCATTGTAAGGTTTAGTCGGTGGTTGGATTCTTTTATTAAATTGTATATATTCAAATCAAACCCTTCTTATGTCGATATTCAATGAGCATTTTGCTTACATTTCTGAAAGAAGCACTGTTTGTATATTGTGTTGCTTCTTTGTTTTTGCCTGCTGTATCATTATTCATGTTTACTAATAGCTATGAAAATGCAAAATGATATGCACATGCCATGTAATTTTTAAAGGCCTTGGGCCAGTAGGGCTGATTCTACCTCTACTATGGAAAGCTTCATATACTTTATACATCTGAGAGCAATGTTATTATTATACGGCTTTTCACTTTTATGTACTGTCGAATGCTGTTGCAACTATTCATGTTAATTACCAGTTGGATGCATATGCATGTAACATTATGTTGTTTTATCTGTGTAAGTACTTTTTGGATTTACACTGCTTTCTGAAAACATTTAAGTCTGGACTTCTACCACTTCAGAAGTTTTTTAGCCTGATAGAAATATTTTTTCTGTACTCCTTATGCACTCCCTCATAATTGTTTGAACCCTTGAAGTGGTGTTAATGTTCCAGAGCAGTCCTGTTTTTGAAAAAAAGAACTCATAGTTTATGTTAAATGTTTGAAAATAAGAACCAGGACCAATTTAATTGTGGAATCATTGTATATCAAACAGCAACAATTGACCTTTCCACATTTTACACAGAAAAAATTAGGGGAAGAAAAAGAAAATAAAGGAACATCAAGGTAAATGAAGGAAGAATGATTAGCTAGAAACGTTCTACAACTTTAGCTTTGTTTTGGGTAGGTAACTTGTCTTGTCAAGAAGACTCCAATTGTATAAAATAAATGGTGGGATTAAGAAAGATTTTGTTGTTCCTTTCTGATTGATTTTTTAGAATAATTCATCTCTCTAGAAGAGAAATAACAACGAATTCATGTGGAAATCATGTATGATGCCAACATATTAAACATTACACTCAGATTAATTGAACCATGCTTACTTAACAGACGGATAGACCTCAATCTGGACATATACTCATGGGTATTTAGAGAGGGACCTCTTTTATTCTTTTATCATTCTCTAGCTTATTAGGACATAACCACTCAGATATTGCTAGAAAATAATCATCCAGGAGGAGAATATTTATAAATATAATACACTGCTTACTGTTTAATGCTAATATATCATAACCACACTTCAGAATGCATCTTCTGCCCTCTAGAGCTCCAACACCAAGTCTGCAGTGTAAACAATAGAACTGAGTGAGGTTAATTACGAAAATAGTTGGACCACTGTAATAATTATATCTACATTAGTGCCTTACATGCTACCAATTTTCAGGAGGACATGATATCTGAACCCATTTATGACTTGTGCTAATTAGAGAATGTAAGTGTGAAACTAGATTGGGACCTCAAGTAGGAGGGCTTCCCTTCATGCATATTGAGAAAATTTAGTTACATCTTCAGCAGCCAAAGAGTAATAATAAATTCCAGGATCTATGGTCCATAATCTAGTCTCTGTCACACTATAATCACCAGACTCTGGAATGTAGATTGGATTTTGGGATGGGAGATATTTGTGCACTTACAGTCTGCATCTGTTTTGATCCAGAATTCCCTGTTCCCATTTGAATCGCTTCCACTGAGTGTGACTTGGGGTGGGTTGGAGTGGCTCTTGAAGCGTCTAATGCTCTCTCTTGAGAGGGCTCTCTGAGGAAATATCATGATATCTTCGTCTGGGAGCATTCCATCTCCATTATTGTAGCCCCCCTCATAGGTGATGTTGTTCTTTATGTCATTTTTACGAGGCTTATGAGATTTTCGTGCAGCCGTGGAGCTTTCAGGATGGACTTTCCTGTGGAACATGTGGAGGATCTGCATGCAGTAATTTGTTGAATTAGGAAACCAATCAGAGAATACATAACCTGGACTTGCTAGTGCATCCTGTATGATTCAGATTCAGTGAAATACTCGGAAAAGCTTAGTGACAACCATCTGATTGGTTTATTGACACTTCACATTATGTTCTTTGTAATTGAATTACAGATGATATTGTGCTTGGAGCAATGGTAAAATGCTCGGGATGCCGAGCATGAGAACATGGGTTTCAATATGAGGGGAGCCACTTTGTGCATATTATATCGAAGATCAAGTCAGTATTCAGGCTATCCCTCCTAACATCCTCAATTATGGGGATATTTTTTTTTTATCTTAATTGTACCAACAAAACAACGTCTAGGAGATGCAGTGCTGTGTGTGCTCGTTTCAGAAGATCTAGTATCTAAACCTATGTTAGGTAGACACTTTAAAATAAATCAAATATCTGTATGTGTCTGACACTTTCCATCGGATGCTTCTTACATATTTATATTTAACACTATCATTATATATATTGTTGTATAATTGATTTAAAATAAGTAAAATGCCTTTTAGACACTATATGTTTCCATTTTGTCTCACATAATATATTAAAAATAATAAAAAAAAAAATTGACCTTTTTTGGCTGAGTTTGCGTACCTTAAATTTGAGATTTGTTGGGTCCGGCATTTTGATATGCATTGCACCCAAGTTCATGTAATATTGATCTAAACTAGAAGTACACATACCTTATGCAGTTTTGTCTCAGATGAAGCAGAGTCAACATTTCCCCCGGTCGATGTGGTGGAGCTCCGAGAAGAACCATGAACCATTCTTTTCTTCAGCATCTTTTTCATGAGGTGTATAGCTGATTTATCTGTCTCCTTTTCTGTCCGTTTTTCTCCCCTCTCGCTTTTGGCTACATAATTTTCCTCTGCTATTTTTGTCCTCTGAAACAGCTCCCCAAGCGATGTTCTATGTTCCTTCTTTACCACTGTGGTTGTTTCTGGCAACTCAATTGCTGATCCAAACAGATAGCCCTGGAGTGGACAGATTGTTGTTCCATTCCAACTGGTCTCTGTGCCTTCCAATGGCTTTCCGCTAAGTGTAATGGTGCTACCATGGCTGCTTCTTCCAGTACTAACATAACTGTTTCTTCCAGTACTAACATGACTGTTTCTCCCAGATGAGTCATTGCAACCGTCTCCTTCAGCCCCTAGCACCTTCTCCAACTCATCATTAATAAGCTTCAGTTCATTCTCTGTTACTTCTGTTTCTTTTTCAGTTATGTTCTCGACTGATATGGCAAATGTTGGCGTTGATGGGTCTGTGATGACTGGGTCTGAACCAAGAGTACCTATGGTAAGGAAGCCATGGAAGAGCTCGGAAATCGCAACTGAAGATTCTTCTTCAAAGTCGTCTTCTTCTACTCTTGCTGCTTCTAGGCTGGCAAATGATTTTCGCAGATGGCTGTCTCTCTGTGCTTTGCCTAAGGGTTTAGTGCCAAAATTTGACTTTGGGTAATACTGTTGGTCATCCAGTGATGGCTGCCCTGAAAGACAAGTACAAGAATTCCCTGACAGAAGAAATGTTAAATAATTGGGATAATGGTGAGGTTAGTTGGGAGGGATGTCATGTAGGTTTGTGTTTTCAAATGCATCTCAAAAGAATTAATGGCATATTATGCTTTGCTGTTGTTTTAAATATTATGGATCATGACTCATGGGCTTGTTGATGCTTACCATTATCTCAATTTTCAGTACAGGAATCGGGAACGTGTAGAAATAGCAATGGAGGAATATCGATTGGGAAAACAATTAGCATTATACTCAAAGGGAATGTCAAGTGTAACAATCTTACAGTATGTAGTTCATTCAGTTGAACTTGAAGCTGTACTCCAGCTATAAATAAGCATGCAGCATGGAGAGTTGCTAAGTACACAGGTCTTATGCGGTTAATTATTTCCAGGTATGTAACAGCTACTTTGGTTTGAAGCTGTCTTTCCTAAACGACACCTGACTTATCGAATTTCCAGTGATCTACTGATTATGCTACTAGATTATATTGGTCTTACCACAAATATTATAATGACTACTCATGATTATGTTTAATACTGCACTTACAGTCTGACTCTAATATGTGCACCAATCTTTTCATTATTGCTTTAGCAAAGCGTTAGCAGAAAAATATATAAGGGTATACATGACTTACCTATGCTAAAATCCTTCAGTGGTTCATTGGCCCGGAACTTGCGATGCATCCAACCAAGTAACTGCAATCAAGATATATGAAAATATGAACTCAGAAAATATTAAGAACAGTTTTCATCATCCAAATTTCAACATAAATTGGAGTTACCTTCATTTTTTTGATCTTTCTTCAGAGTGCTTGATTTAGATCACTTCGGCAGTAGGAGGAAGTGAGAGACGGTGTGCTTTTCGTATTAAGGACTATGACTATTTAATGAATGTGGTGCCAAAAATGTGTCCTGAAAGGCTCCAAGGACCTCAGATTAAGGCAGGTAGAGAGAAACATTGAGAAAGTTACAAGATTTGGTTGGCTATTTTGTATCAAAATCGAATAATGTGGCCTAATGGGGAGTGGGGTCAGAGGACCCCATGAGCTCATGATTTTATCTGGCTGTGCACTTCTGAGGTTGGTCTCCTGGTTTGTGTTTAGTACATGGTTAGCGGTTTGGTCTGCACCTATCAGAACACATGCCTTCTTATAGTTATGTCATTGGACTTCCAATTTGAGTGGAGTCCAGAGGTATGTTATGGATTCTTTAAAATAAATTAAATACCGGTTTCGGACACTCGACACTCTGTCAAGGGTGTGGAATCTGTCTGATAGTTTTTAGTGGACAATTCTTATATATTCGTATTTGTATGTATATTTGTTGTATAATTACTATGAAATAAGTAAAATATTTTTTTTTTTGACACTATGTTACATATAATATCATTTTATCTCACATAATAGTTTAAAAATAAAAATATGATATTTTTTTGCCTAGTTCATGTACCCTTAAATTTGAGATTTGATGTATCCAACCTCAAAATATGAACCTGTATCCAAATCCATGTAACATAGGTCCTGAGAATATTTTGTTGGACCCTAATGAATTCAAAGATAATATGACAAAGAAGAAGATCTTTTTTCATTAGGGACCCAAAAAGTTTTATCCAAGCACTTGGTGGTAGGTCTACCCTTCAGAGGGTGGTTCGAACTAGAAGGAACCTGATCTTTTTCTTCTTCTTTTCTTTATTTTTTCTTTGTTTTTCAGTGTTGAAATACCCTTAACTGATTCACTGATATAACTGTGTTAGTCCCTCTTAACAGATATCTTTATCTTTGCCACTGATAACAATAAATTTTGTTTGTGTTGTTTGCTATCTTATATTTTTCTGTTTTGTACAGGTCATGCTCTGATTGAATTTGGTATACTAATGCAGGTTTAACTGAAGAGAAAAGTTAGGGATCATGAAATTTTTTTCATGAAAATGATCATAAAAGATTTATGATCCTTGGATTATCTTGATTAGTATGTGGTGTTTTATTCTAAGTGTAATCTAAGAGTCACAAAGCTTTCATGATACCTAACAAACTGAACACTTAAAAATGTGTTTCACATTCTGTAGTGCTTTCATTACAATATATTAGCTGCAAGTAACAACCCAACCTCAGTAACCTCATTTCACACCACTCGTGATTGGTGAAAATATGTTATTAAGCATTAACATGACATCAATGTTCAGTATCGCCACATAACTACTATATACGTGGACTGGTGTCCCAACAGTCTCTGGTACTTTTTGGCTTGCGTCAATAAATTTGGCACGTGTGATGATGCCATCTTCTTTCATTGTCAGCCAGGCATGTTCTTATTTATACTATAGCAATTTTCATTGGAAATATGTCCTTTTCATAAATGAGGCCCATCAGGTACTGGTCTGTTGGTTTTTAAGGAACTAGGCACCCCACAAGCATCTTTACATATAAGAGAAAGTTTTTAGTGTCGAGAGACTATCAACGGGGCCATTCTTGATGGGAATACACTTCTTTACAAGTGTGTTTATGCATGACAGTATATGTACCACATATTTTATTAAGCTATTAAAAAAAATTTCGTTGAATTAGAAGAAAGTAGAGAAGCATACTTTGTGTGGAAAAAGATAGATGAGAACCATAAGTGTGTTAACGTTCCACCATCTCTCTCATTAGCCTTTGGATCTCCTAAGAGCATTTTTAAAAGCAAACTTTGTTTTAAGTGAACTAGGTACTCTCCGACTGCTTAATTGCTTGATGATAAGAAAACCCAACAGCTGTAAGTTTGATGCTTGGCGGATTAAGCTGTCAGATTTTGGAATCTCTGAAACACATTTTTATCTAGAATTGAAGATGAAACTGAGAGAAAATGTCAAGATAAGGTGGACGGCCAATAAATTTTTAATGATATTCAATTTTTTATGTGATTATCTTTCATTTTAGCAGAAATGTGTATTTGTATACTTGAACTGTTTATGATTGATGAACAATGAAAGTTGGAATGTAGTGGCAAATTTCTCTACAATTTTTATTTCCCACTTTCTTGAATTTGACCTGATACCGTCATCAAATAATTGAAATATGAATTAATCATGATCATATGCCACAATGTTATTGCAGGGATGAAGCAAAATGAGCTGTGGAATGGTGCTACCATGATAGAAACTGCAAGTTTTGTTTGGGATCAATGTTTAACATGCTAGCTTTAGATATAAAATTCTTTATAAACCCTTGAACTTCCCAGCTTCTGGATGGAGATAGATTTGATGGGCGGTGGAAAACTTTAGGACTCCCCCAGATATGTATGCTCTTTTTCGGAATACAACAACGAACTAAAGCACAATTTGAGCCAACCCAGCCAGAGACATCGAACAGGTATGTATAAATTCTCCCTTTACTCTTGTTGAAGTCTGGAAGGGCAACCTTCCTCTCACTTGAAACATTTAGGATATTAGGGCACTGGAAATGAACTTAAAAAGTGACTCTTAAATTGTGATTGTAATATCCACTTTCAACCACATTCTTATAGAACATTTCAAAAGATCTAATGCTGTGATTGGCAGCATGAAAGTTATGCTTTGGGTGTAGCATTGGTTGGTTGTCAAATTCAAATTTTCATTTTTTCTTGTTTTAGATTTTTGATACTCCAATGTATCACAAATAGAGCTGAGCTTTAGAGTGTTTGAGTTTGACTCATTGAAAATTAGTCTATCTCAATTTAAAGACTCGAGCTTGAGCTCAACTCGTCAAGTATTTTGAGAAACTTGAGCTTTGTAAATTATTATGAGCAACATATAAAAGAATGCTCATATTATTAATAAAATTTATCAATCAAATATGTAGATTTGTAGAAATGTTAAACATAAATAGGGAAACAAAAGAAATAAATTAAAAACAATGTTAATTCATATATAATTGTGTTCAGGAGCTTATTTGAGTTGAACTTGGCTTTATTGAGACCAATTCGATTACTAAACAAACCAAAAATGTAACTCAAACTTATTCATTTAACAAATAAGTTGAGTTCAAAGGAATTTAAAAACAACTCAATTCGTTAACAGTAATCTAGCAATAGGTGGGGAGGTCGGCAACTATTATTTATATCATGTTGCCCAAAAAGTTTTCAGAGGACATGGCTAAGTTATGTTCGGTTCAATATGTTCTTTTCTTTTTAAGAATTGGGATATTGACACATGAAGGGTTGGCAATTATGGGTCCTTTCGTCAATAATTGATTGACTCAATTGTCATCTCAGCTTAAAAAGTGAAGTGGTGTGGGGGTGGGTTAGCCTCTATGTGCATCTCTTAATTATCAAATAAATTGATCCACTGAGCAGTGATAAAGATTGTATCAAAAGCAGACATATAGATAATGTCAAACACATTCTTCTTTGTGTTGATTTAGAATGACTTGATTGGACTAATGGTAATGGTGTTTGATTGGTCATGGGACTCTCTCATGGGTGATTGATTCTTGACCTTTGCATGCAAGGTACAAGGATGCTTACCTGTTTTGCTAGCGGTTGTGGATGTCAATTGCAGATGGCTCGACACCTCACGATTGTGTGGTGCAGATAATGTTGAGGTACGCATTAGACCATGACCCTTGTCTATCCAGGTGCCCTTTTTGGCAAACTTGTTCATTAGATGATCCATTCCCAATTATAAATTGATAGTGGTGGTGACCAAATTATACATTGATAATGGTTGCGGCAAATTTAACGGTGTTTATATCCAATTCATTTTATTACTGCAAACAAGCCGAGTTACCGAGTAGCAGTTTGTTGACTTTCAAAGCCATTTTGCAACCTAGTGGTGGTGGTAGTTTGTGAACTCTAGGCCTCGTTTGGGAACAGACTAATTTAGTAATTTTTTGACTATTTAGTTAAAATATGAGCTAAAAAAAAATTAGTATGTTTGGAAGGACTTTTTGACTTTTTACAAAAAGATGTACAAAAAGTAGAGAGAAAAGAGAATTTTTGATTTTTTAGTACGGATTGTTGACTTTTTGACTTTTTGAATAACTTTTTAACTTTTTAACTAAACGGGCTGATTTCTAAACGAGGCCTAAATCTTAAAAGCTAATTATTGCAATGAGGGTGCCGTCATGCTTGTAATTCTCATTACTTTAGTATCTAGGCAATGTGGTTCATTTGTTGTTTGTTTTATTTTCAAATTTAACAAGTACTCATGTTCAACCTATTTAAAGTCAATTTTAATAGGTTTTCAAGATTTAACCAATTTATTATTAGACAAATTTAAATTGGATTTAAACTGTTAAAATTGAGTGAGTTGACAAGTTTCAGGTTAAGTTCGCTGGCTCTAATAGTAAATTTTTTGATTTCAATTATTACACTCAAAAGGCTTGTTCATGCCCCTTATTGTTCTTAGGAAACAAACAGAGACTCACATTATGTGAAATTACATTTTTCTATAGATAACACTATTTTATCGCTGCAACGGTGCTATTATCTATAATAGACACGCATGCATATTGCTGGTGTTTGTTTGGGCTTTTTTTAGCTAATTTATGACTTCTAATTTTTGAAAAGCTATTTTACACTATTTGGTTAAACTTATTTCAAATAACTTCTAATTCTAACAGCTTATTTTAAGTCAAAAAAATTGATTCTGAGAAGCTGCCTACCCCTTACTTCTGATTATCAGTTTCTGCTGTGGAGATGTTAATTTACGGTTATACTCTTAAATTTTTTATTTTTTATTTTTTTAAAAATAGAAAAAAACTCAAATAGACTATAGAATATTATTATTATTTTTTATGAGAAATATAGACAAGTAGTGAATAATAAAAAATAAAAATTAATTGAAAAAGCTACTTCACAGCTTATTTAACAAACACTACTCAGTAAATTAAATCTATAATCTAATAGCTACACCAAACAGAGTAACAGCTTCTGATTAAAGTCATATTCTATAATCTGTTAAGTTATAATCTATAATCTGTTTTAACAGTTACACCAAACAGGACCATTAACATGCATTTTTTTTTTGGTCAGACAAAGACGCATGGGGGTTTTCTCTCTACATGTTGCACCAGGGTATCCAATTATATATCCGCATGTGGCCAACAATTCTTACACTGTGTCTTATTAAAGTCAACAGAATTCATCACAAATAGTAGCACAGACAGATGAGACCAATTGAGAAATGAACAAGTTGAGAGACACGGAGGTACCTTTCTGGGCTCTTTCTGTTTGTCTAATGTTCCATGAAAGTATTTTGATATTTTCTTAATCCAACGGCTATGATTCACATGATTTACAGCGCTAACCTGACTATTAGCGTATCCAGATTGTCTACGTCGGCAGTGCCATAACCATTCACGTGCAGAGCCGGCCCTGAGGTAAGGCGGGCAAAGCTGCCAATCCCCAAACTGTGTTTAAAAAATATGGCCTCAAAATAATTTTAATTTTAAGTTATATTTCGGTTTTAATTTATGTTTGATTTATTAAAAGTAAGTTGAATAGAGTAATCATTTTATCATAATGTCTATTTTCGCGTTTGATTTACTAAAAAAGATTACAAACGAAATCATCATTCACCATTGTGAGGAATATTAATTTATAAAGAAACTAAGGAATTTCATTCCATTCATTTTATTTCAGTGAACCAAACATTACATATAGCAATCCCGATTTTACCTCAACTTTTATTGTATTTCGTACTTGGGTTCCGTAATTGTTTATTATTGTCTATGTCTTGTTTCTTCCCTTTAATTCTTTAAATTTGAGTTTTTGGACTGGTTGGGCGAGTTTGGAACAAGTTGGTTGTTTATTAGTGCAAATGGTTGCTGCCCAGGTTTTGGCTTCTTCGCTCGAGTGAAGTTTTTTGCGCTCGAGCGAGCCTTGGGTATTTGCTTCTTCGCTTGAGCGAGGATTAAGAGTCCTCAGGTTTCTTTCTTAGACGCAGCTTTCGCTCAAGCGAGAACTTTTGCGCTTGAGCGAGATGCGTGCTATTTGTTCCTTCGCTCGAGCGAGAACTCTTGTACTCGAGCGTGCGTCTGCATTGATGGTAGACCTGAAGTTTCGCATTGTGCGCTCGAGCAAGGCCACTTGTTGTGTCTGGTCGCTCGAGTGACAACTCTTTCGCTCGAGTGAGCCACGTATATATCAGTTCGCAGTAGCGTAATTTTATATCAATTTTTGGTCCGTTCTTCACTCAAAACCCTAGATCGGTTGCCTCTCTCTCTCTAAAACACTCTCTTTCTCTACAAATACTCCTTGATCTAGAGTCTTTCTATTCTATTTCCTTTGTAAAAATGGTGGAGTATTGCGTGGGCTTCTTTTTGATCCGAAAAAGTTCAAATTTGGAGCATCTTCAAGTTTTTCCTTATTTCTCTTTGAGCTTCTCCATTTGAGATAGGGATAATCTACTCTTTGATATGAGTTTTGACCTAGACATTTGTCATTTTTGCATAAATGGTAGAGTTGGAAAGCTTGGGTGAAGTTAGGATTGAGTTTGAATTTGTGAAAATGGGGTTTTCTATTTTGAACTCTATATGTGTTTGTGAGGTCTTGAAAATGGAGTCATTTGTGTATAATGGGTGAAATCTAGCCTTGCGTGTAACATTTGGAAAATTGGGGAAAATGCCATAGTTTGAATTAAATAAACTATTTTGTATAAATAGTGAAATCAATATAGAAATATGAAATTGGTTTGGGAATTATGAAATTGGGGGAAATGTGATTAAATGGTGTAATTGGATTGAAAAATCACTCACCTATGAAAATTTTAATAAATTATCTGTTGATAGATTTATTTATCTGTTTAGAAATATCTGTTTTGGGCTATCAGTGGAGGATAGCTATGATTGTTGTAGAAAATGCATGAGGATTAGGAAAATTAAAATTAATCAATTGTATTATGTCATTGAATATGACGATTTGAGTAAATCATTGAATATATGAATGGATGAGTCATTGTATATGACAACGTGTTTAAATACATTGTATATGTATCTTTGAATGGGAGGATATAAGAGATGTATTCCATTGCTTGGGAGGAGATAGGGGATAGACTCCATTGATAATTAAGTTGGCTAGAGTGTCTAGGGTGAAAGTCCTGAAACCTTATATATTTACGGGTGTCGGTTCCCTCAGATGTGATTCCGTAAAATGGTAAGAAATATAAGTGTTGGATTGATGAATGCATTGAATTGTGAACCATTGAGTTGAAATCTCATTTTGGTTGTTTTGATAATTATAAATTTGGTAAATAGATTTACCCGAAATGGATGATTGGAAATAAATTGAGTTATGGTTATGTATATTAAATGATCACAGAAATAATATGTGTTGGTTAAGAAATATCTCACATTTATCTGATGCTTATGTCTTTGTTATTTCTCATATATTGTGTAGCATATCTCTATTGAGTTTTGGCTCACTCTACTTGGGACACCATTTTCAGGTACAGGCAACATGTCGCCTCCAAGGCATAGCTTGGAAGGTCAAGGGGCTGAAGGCTCTATTTTTTTTGCTATTTTGTTTTGTGTTAAGTGTAAATTCAACCAAAGGCTTTATATATAAAAGAGTTATGACTCTTCTTTTGTTGTAACCAAGTGACAACTTGGAAAGATGTAAGCCCGTAGGGCACTTATTCTGTTGTTAACATTTAGAAACTACATGTAATATCTTTTGTAATACAGACTCTAATGAATGAAAATGTAACATTTCTATTATGTTTATGATTCTTATGAATGGTTGATTTATATAAATTTTTGAGGGCGTTACAACTTGGTATCAGAGCTTACCAGGTTTGAATACTTTGGGTACGTAGGAAGTGGTTAGTACCATAATGGGTTTGTCTCGCTTGTTAGAGATTTAAGTATGATGCTATGTGCTTATGTGATAACATGTTATGTGACTATATGGGTATGGAATTTAGTTTCTAGGATGTTGATCGGGTCTATGGGTTTCTGGAAGTCCCGTTGGAAAGGCACTCAATCACTGCCATTTCTAACTGGAACTCTAGCAACGCCACGGGACGGTCATTATTTGGAAATGAAATTCATATGTGTTTGTGTGATTGTGTGATTATGTGCTTATGTGGAGTAAATTACAGTTGTCCATTATATTAAGACGCGAGTGAGATAGCTTGGGCACATTTGAGAATATGCTAATCTGTTTGTTACCTTTATTAGGATGTCAGGACGAGGTCGTGGTGGTAGGCATAGTAGGCCTAGGAGACAGGAGATGCCTATACCGGATGAGATTCCAGCGCAAGAGGAAGGAGTGAGTCAGGCCAATGTGGCCGAACCAGTTGGTCAGCAGGTTATGGGCGCCTTAGCTCATGAAATGGTCGGACTATTGAGGAAATCTATGGACATTATCAGGGCTGAGAATCAAGTCCAGGCCTAATTAGCTGAGGCAGGGCCGTCTTTTCTGAAGAGGGAGTTCTTCCGGTCGAATCCGGATGAATTTTTGGGTGATCCTAAGGAACCACTAAAGGCTGATTAGTGGCTTGAGCAAATGACGAAGACATTTGAGATGTTCGGTATCGAAGACGGAGGTTTGAGGGTGACCTTGGCATCCTTCCAGTTGAAGGGAGACGCGGGTCAGTGGTGGAATTATGTGCGAGGGTGCATTGGAGGGACTTGAGAGGCCTTTGTTGAAGCTTTCCAGGACAAGTACTTACCTGCTATGGTGAGGGAGAAGTTGAGAGATCAGTTCTCCAAGTTGGTACAGTTGAGCACACTAGTGGCCGAGTTTGAGGCTACATTTACTAGTTTATCAAGGTTTGTACCAGAGTTGGTGGCGACCGAAGAGCATAGGTGTTTGGAGTTCGAGAAGAGATTAAGGACCGAACTCATGTTTAGAGTTGCCGAGTCCATGATTAGGGAGTATGGGCGCCTTATGGAGGCTGCAGCCCATCTTGAGACTATTATGCATGCTGAGGAGGAGAGGAGGAGAGGATGAGGGGCTCCAGGAGGAGTCATGATGGTCATGGGGACAGTAAGAGGCAGAGGGGTTCTAACCCTCAGTAGTCCTAAGGAGCACATTTGAGGTCTACCTTTCCAGTACTGACTTCGGGTTCTGGGAGAGGCGGTCAGGGAGACATCACCTGTTACAAATGTGGTCAGTTGGGCCACAAGTCTCCAGCTTGCCCATAAAGGAGAGGAAGGCAGCGAGTAGCATCATCTTCGGCTCGTTCTCAGAGCCAGAGTCAGGGTAGAGGCCAGCCGCTCACTTGTTATCAGTGTAGGCAGGTGGGGCACTTGAAGAGGTTTTGCCCACAGTTGAGTGGCACACCTGGTGCGTCTGGTTCGAGGCAGACAAATAGTCACCAGCCAGCTCAATCAGTACATGTAGAGATCCTAATTTTTCGTAATTGCATATGTAACCCTGAGACTTAGGTTAATAGCATTTTAGCCCCTAATTTCGTAAAAGTCTGCGAAGTGTCCCAATAAAGGATAATTTTCCTGTATATTATCATAATTAAATCATAAGACACCATTTTATAATTGGAAATACCCTAAAACTTGGTTTTTATTTATTTACCTCCTAGTTTATAAATTAATTCATACATTTTATTTTTATTTCTATTTTTGTTTTTGTTGTTCTTTCATTTATTATTTATTTGAATATAATATTATTATTTATTTGAATATGTACATAGGTGTTATAAATGATATTTTGGTGGAAAATTGGTTGAAAAACACAATAAAAAAATATCTAGATATTTATGCCTTAGTCATTAAGCTAAGACCAAGCTTATTTCCTATAAATTGAGAGCCTTGTCTCAATTCCACACACACACACACATACCAACAGCCAAGGAGATGGTGAGAGAATGAGAGTGTGATTAGAGGGAAGTAGAGGAAAAAAAAAAAGGAAAGAAAATGGGGCCTTCTTGAGTCAAGGTAAGAACACACCCTTTTATGTCTTCTCCAATTCTTTCACCCATCTCATCCTATTATCTAGATACCCTAGGAATGGCAATGGGGCGGGGCGGGGCCAGGGATCACACTCCCCGTCCTTGATCCCTGATGGTAAAATCTTCTCTGTCCTCGGCCCCAATCCCCGACGGGGGACCTATCACTGTCCTCATCCCCTCCCCCTAACGGGGATGGGGTTTCTCCAACCCTGAAAATTCTCTGGACAAAAAAAAAAAAAATCAAACCCAAAGAGGGAAACAGATTTGATCAACAACATCAATGATCAACAATAACATCACAGATTCACAAATGACATCAACAACATTATCAACATCACAGATTCATAACAACATCACAGATTCACAAAGAGGGAGATAGATCTGAGTAGAGAAAGAGAGAGAGAGAGAGAGAGAGAGAGAGTGAGTGAGTGTTGTGGCAGAAGGAACAAACACCGGAGGAAGAGGTGGTGCTCGGAAGAGGAGGAGGAGGAGGCGGCGGCACTGTCTAATTCGGTGATGAGAGACTGTGAAGAAGAGAGAGACCAGAGACGGCGAAGAGGAACAGAGAGATGCGAGGAAGAGTGAGATGTGATGAAGTAGATCTAAATAAATAATGAGGAACATAAAATCAAAAAAGTACATATATAATATATATATATAATTCGGGGGACAAACGAGGTGGGGCTTGGGGCCGGGCCGGGCCGGGACTAAAACATGTATCCCCGTCCCCGGACCGAATATTACTGGGGATTTATTTTTTAATACCATCCCCGGCCCGTCAGGGATATTTTTCGGGAAATAATCGCTCAATTTGGGATCAGGGGATTGGGTCCCCGTCGGGCCGGGTTCAGATTGCCATCCCTAAGATACCCTCTTGTGTTGCATATTAATGGTATATAGGGTTTTTGATGTGTATGAAAGTGTGGGTTTGATTTAGTGACTTTTCTAATTTAAAAGAAATATCAAATCTATTTATTTCTCAAATCTGAATTTAATCTAGGATATTTGGTATATTTAGAGCTTGTGATAATTTTATTAGCCCTTCCTTGTGTGGTTTTAGGGCTTAGATGTTGTGTTTAAAAATCTGGTCCTAAGTCTCTGAAAAACAGTCCACTTCTTTCAATTTTATAAAATTTCAGAAATATCATCTCATGTTGGTTCTTCTATCAAAATTTAAAATTTTGAGTCCTCTTTCCAACAGAATTTATTTGGGTGAAAATCATCGGGTAGATTGAGAGGAAAGCTAGTTTTTTCAAAGGATGACAAATCTGGATAGGTTTTCGAATGTAGCTTGTAAATGAATTTCTGAAGGTACTGTGCAAATCCTAAGAATTGGAACTAAAACTAGACAAGTTGATTATTGTTTTTGTGCAATTTCAGCCCCTAATTTCACCTAGAAGTATTTTTACCAAAGCATTATTGTTAGCCTTGCAAAATTGGATAGTGCTGGAAATTGTGTTTCATTGTCTTATTTGTCTCTGAGTGTTTCAAAGCATTCCTAATGTTGTTTGCTTGCTTTACCATACTTATGTATGTTTATCATGGGTTATATTTTCTCTCTTATGTTTGTCTCATGCTTTTTTATATTACCAAATTATCGAATGTGACTAACTTGCTTGGCAAAAGATATAATAAACGGGAAATGATAAGGGGTTGGCAATGGGTGACGTTCACATTAGTGTTGTGAAATAATTTATACATATGAATGACATGAATTATGATGGTATTAAAACTAAATGAGTTAAGTCTTGCGCAAGCGGTCTAAGCGAGCCCCTCGGTTGACACGGATGTATTCAGACTCTTGTAGACACCCCATTTTTGACCAACCTTAAGACTCAAACGTCACCGATTGAGTGCTTGGTGATGTTGCATATTGTGCTCGTTCTGAGGTTGCGGAGTCCCGGCTGCGAGCCTTACCTCCGGACTTCCGGACTCTTTTGTGCTTTGCCTCGGTTTGCGAACCATGCTCCGTTTTCTCTGTTTTCTCTTTCCGAAGGGAGGGAGAGGTCTTGTAGATCATCTCTCAGTGGCCGTAGGCTACGTTTCGTGGTCGTAGGCCATTTTTCCCGTTTGGAGCCCGGTTTTCGGTTTTTCAAAGCCGACGGCCGTGTGCCTCGGTTCGGGACCGCTTAACCGCCTCCATTTGCTCCGGTTTGTGGCACATACCTTATTTCCTCCCTTTTGAGGGACACTATGGTCTGAGAGACCGACTTCGTGGTCGAACACCACTTCCGGTGCCTAACAGTCAGTTTTCAAGGCCCCGGGCTGCACGTTTTGGCCCTCGAGCCTTGATTTCAAGAATTGTTGGGCTCCGACCCAAACTGTAAATAGTCATATTTTGAGCTTTTTTTCATGTTTGATTAAGAACCTTTTGCTGTTTGAGGTCTCCTACTATCACTTGCCTCTTTAACTCTCTTTTAGGCCTATTTTTGCATAGTATTTTAGGCTTACTTGTGAGCTGTTTTGGACTTGTTCATAAACTAAAAAATGTCTTTTTTTGAGCCCCTCTTAAACTTTGTTGAAGGGCTCTCTTCGTTTTGAGGCCAACAGCTACCACTTGCCTCTTTATCTCACTTTTTGGCCTTTTTGGAGGGAAATTTGAATTTCAATTTCCCCCTCTTTTTTCCCACTCTTTTGTCTATATAAACACACCCCCAGCTCTGGTTTTAGGGGTTAGAAAATTTTGGTTTAAAGCTCTCACATTAAATCTCTCTCTTTCTCTACTCTAAGCCTTAAAAACCCCCTTGGTTCTTCACCAACCCATAGCCCCACCCTTCCATCCTCCGTTCCAACAGCTGGAGGATATTTTCAGAGATTAGGAGGCAACATTTCTTGGTCCAAAGGCTGTCAAAGAGTTGGTCTTCAAGGGTAAGTCCTCTTCTCCCCTTTTTGACCCTTTTCTTGGTTCATATCTTAGCTCTTTGTGCTTGGATATTTGAGCTCCGACCCTAACTGAAAATAGCATTTTTTTGAGCTCTATTTCATGTTTTTTTAAGGGCCTCTCACCGTTTGAGGCTTCCTTGTGACACTTGCTTCTTTACCCCTCTTGTATGCCTATTTCTTGTGTAGTATTTTTTACCTATGTGTAAACTGTTTTGAGCTCTGTCATAAACTGTAAAGTAGTTTTTTTTTATCCCTTCTTCAACATTGTTGAAGGGCTCATCACTGTTTGGGGCCTCCTTTTGTCACTTGCCTTTGTATCCCTCATTTGGCCCCATTTTTGCATGATTTGTTAGCCTCTTGTGCTTCTGTTTTTGGGCTCTGATCCGAACTATAAATGGCCTTACTTTGACCCCCTCTTCATGTTTTATTAAGGTTCTTTTATTGTTTGAGGCATCGTTTTTGTACTTTGTGTTATAGCTCTCTTTTTGGCCTTATTTTGCATAGTATTTTGAGCATGCTTGTGCACTGTTTTGGATTTGATCATAAACTGTAAAAAGTCATATTTTAGGTCCCTCTTCAACTTTGTTAAAGGACCTTCATCTTTTTGGGGCCATAATGCATCACTTACTTCTTTGTTCTCCTTTAGGCCCACTTTTTGCATGAGAGTTTTACCATACTTGTGTCTGTTTTTATGGCTTGTGGTAAACTGTAAAGTATCATATTTTGGGCCCCTCTTCAACATTTTAGAAGGTCCCTTCTCTGTTTAGGGTCAGCAGCTGTCACTTGCTTCATTATCTTGCTTTCGGGGCCGTTTTTGCATGCTAGTTTAGCCCCATTTGCGTTCACTTTTGGCCTCACTTAGAACTGTAAATATGCTTATTTTTGGGCTGTCTTGATTCTGTCTTCACATTCCATGTTTGAATAATGCATGCATTGCATAGTCATAGGTCATTTCGTATGTCTAATTTCATGTTTCGGGACCTATTCCATGCATCGGGTGTCATTTTTCCATCTTTCGGGGCTGTTTTGCATCATTTTCGCCTCTAAAATTTGCATGCTAGTATGTTATATTCCATGTTTTTCCATGTGTCTTGTTAGAGTGGCATTCGGTGCCTTAGGGTCGATCCTCGGTTTGCGTGCATGTGTGCACGCATTTCGAGTATCTCATTTTCATCTAATGGCCTCATATGTGAGTGTGGCTGAGGTCCACTTGTGTTGGTGTACGTCCATTATGCATTGTGTATGCCATCCCATTTCATAGCATTGCGCATGTTAGGTGGTGTGTTAGTGCATTGTGTATGCCATGTTATCTCGTGCATTGTGTATGCCATTCCATAGCATTGTGCATGTTAGGTTGTATCTTAGTTGCATTCATGCATGTCATGCATATTGCATTGTGTTCGGGATAGGAGTTAGCCCGAGCACGGGAAACGAGGTGTGTTTCGTACTCCGAGTGACGGAACGTGTCTCAATTCCCCAGTCACCGACACTCCGGATTATCCATGATGGAGTTAGGTTTTAGTTGAGTTTTCACGTGCATTCATTCTATATTGAGTAGTGCAATTCGATTCTTCAGCCATCATGCATCGAGATGCGTGATTGGTGGCACGAGGATCGAGGTATGTATACATATGTGAAAATACATTGCCATGCCCCTTTCTTGCTCTCTGTTGTAGCAAATCAAGAATCAGCAGCCTTCCGGAGCTTGGCACGCATTCCAAAAACAATTGCAAACAGAGGCTAATTGGGACATCGTAGTGGATTTCTGCACAAAGCAACCCGGACATGCATCATTCATCATCTGGAGAAGAGTCAAGACAGTCCCTGGCTTGCATGCCAGTTTATTATTTTTCTTAGTTAATTTGTAAATTAATTAGGGATTTGTACATTATTTGGACTGTATTATTTGAACTATATTATTTATTTGGACCCTCTGTGCGAGGGCATAATTGTAATAAGTGTGCGTATGTGTGATGTATATCTTCCAACCCCACGTCTTTCTTCCCTTTTATTTACCTGCTTATGATGGTTAGATTAGGGCATGTTTCAATTAGCATACAGTATGATAGCATGTTTGCATTCATTCATCTGTCTTGTATGCAGACTGCTCGTGCATCATACTAACTGCATTTGTATTTCAATTCCAAATTGAATACTTGATAGCTGTTGCATCTCATATGCCATGTTTAGAATAGCCGAGCCTGCTATAGTTGCATTTTTGCATGTGTTGCATTAGGCATTTCTGTATACTTAGGATCATGCATGGATTTCTAATCAGTTTCTGTTTTGGTTGGGAGTACTCGGTGAGTTTTATGCTTTAGCATCCTTGCATGCGTGTGAGTGACTGCCATGAATAGCATGCTTACCATGAGGCTATGTGCTTATGTGATATAACTACTTGAATGCCTGTGGGTGAAGGTTAGGTTATTTAGATTGGAACAATTCATCAAATGTTTGTTTTAAGCCCACTAGATAGTGGCAAAATCATGTTTTTCTTAAGCCCACCCGAGGGTGGCAAATCCACGTCTTAGCCTACTCGCGAGTAGCACCATCAAACCATTTTCAAAAACAAACATGAAATGTTTTGTTCCAATTCAGGCGACTCGGTCTATACTTGTATGTTGTGCGCATCACATAGTAAATCTAGGCTAATAATCGGAATAAGAACGCACAATGTTTTCAAAATCAGATATCATGGTTAGTAGAGGCCGGTCTTTGACCGGGCGAGCGGGGGTGCTCACGAAGTGACCTTCCCCAATCGAACCCAAGTTCCCGAGCTGAGGCAACTTTGGTGATGACGGACACATGGCCTTAGGCAAACGAGTCAGGGTTTCCTAAATTTTTCAAAAATAAAATATTTAGGTAGCGACTCTATATCTGGCAAAGCAGTCCATGTTTGGCACTTCTTTTCTAAAAATCTGTTTTCTCAAAACGATTTGCCGGATTTGGACTTTTTGGTTCAAGATTAAGAACCGTGACACAAATCGAGTCCGAGTTGTAGCGAGGTCCCCTGCGGGCCTATCTACAACTCTATGCGGTGGTTTCAGGGTGTAAACAAGCCTTTTGGTATGGTATGTGTAGGGTGTAAGCGAGCCCTAGGCACGATTTGGTATGGTATGTGCAGGGTGTAAGTGATCCCTAGGCACAATTTGGGTGTAAGCGAGCCCAATTGTTTTGTCGTCCCTTTTGAGGTCCATCAATGTCACTGACCGGTAAATAACCGGGAGGTAGGCATAGGTGGTAAGGTCTGCAAAGCAGCAAAAGGGAGAGTTCTGAATAGTCCGGTGTTCAATTCTTGTGGTTAGGTAGAAGAATCTCTTTGGGGGATTCTAGATGTCTAGTTTAACTACTAACTCATAGAACCTTGTTGTAATATTGTATGTTATGTTACCCAATTTGTTTTGTGTATGGTTGATTGGTTGATAGAAGAAATGGGGGTGTGTGTGTTTTTACTGGGCATTCCAAGCTCATGGCATGTCATGCTAGGTGATTAAGCAGTTTACAATGGTGAAGGTTATTTTGAAGGCAAATAAGATGAAGTGTTGGAGCTGTGGTTCATATGAAGACTTAGACTAGTTGTTTTTTTCCCTTTTGACTTTTGGTTTGGCAATGTTTTGGTAATCCTGTAATGGAACATAAATGAATTATCTGTGATATTAACTTTGGTTATATACGTATATTAAGATGTTTTGGTTATCTATCCTATTTGTGTTGTATTGTTGTACGTATTTAACGGCCCAGAAGTTAGGGCATTACAGTACAGGCCTCGAGGGCTAATCAGGGAGCCTCTTTGGCTCAGTCAGTGCAGCAATCTTATACTCCGAGAGGTGAGCAAGTAGATTAGAGGCCTATAGGATGCGTGTATGTTGTTACCGCGCCGGATCTTGTACCGACTCCATCTGTTGTGAGAGGTACCTTTTTGTTTTGCAACTCAGTTGCTAATGTGTTAATTGATATGAGTGCATCCCATTCATTTATTTCATCTACATTTGCATCTATTTTGGGGTTGGAGTTGGTGCAGTTAGCATCTCCTATTTGTTTTGTGTCACTTATTGGGGGTAAGATGGTTCTAAAACAGGGGTGTCGGAGCTGTGATATAGAAGTCGCCGATCATCGGCTTTTCTTTTCTTTTGTGGTGATAGATATGTCTGGTTTTGATGTCATTTTGGGTATGAACTTGTTATCGTCATACCGGACTGTTATAGATTGTTACCGCCAGAGGGTTACTGTATGTACCTTGAGCGGCGATTGTTTTCATTTCTTGGGGGATCGGGTTGGTAGAGTCTTACCACCGGTGTATGATTCGCGAGGGCGGAGTGAACTTAGTTGTCTTCTTGCTAGCTTTACGAGTAGTGAGTGCGATGAGACCCAGGTTAAGTTGCCAAAAGTGGTTTGTGAGTACTCGGATGTTTTTCCCGAGGATCTTGTTAGTTTACCACCTTACCAGAAGATTGAGTTCTCTATTGATTTAGTGTCTGGCACGGCACCAATTTCTATGGCACCATATCCTTTTGCGCCGGCTGAGTTGAGCGAGTAGAAGATTCAGCTCCAGGAATTGTTAGATAAGGGTTTTATTCGCCCTTGTACTTCGCTTTGGGAAGCACCAGTCCTCTTTGCTAAGAAGAAAGATTAGGCCTTGAGACTTTGTATTGATTACCAAAAATTGAACTGAGTTACAATTAAGAACAAGTACCATATGCCTCGTATAGATGATCTGTTTGATCAGTTGAAAGGATCCCGTTGTTTCTCTAAGATAGATTTGAGATCGAGCAACCATCAGTTGAGAGTCAAAGAGGAGGATATCCTGAAGACAGCATTCCGTATGCGGTATGGCCATTATGAGTTTCTGGTGATGCTTTTTGGGCTTACTAATGCACTGGTGGTGTTCATATACTTGATGAACTGAATTTTTCAAAAGTTCATAAATCACTTCATAGTCGTCTTTGTGGACAACATTATGATTTATTCACCCTCTGAGGAGGAGCACGAGGAACACTTGCAAGTGATGCTTGAGTTGCTTAGAGCCCATAAGCTGTATGCCAAGTTCGAGAAATGTGAGTTCTGGCTAAGAGAGGTTAAGTTCTTAGGCCATGTAGTATCCGGGGAAGGGGTGACTGTAAATTCATCCAAGATAGAGGCAGTGCAGGATTGGGCATAACCTAAGAATGTTTTTTAGATCCGTAGTTTCCTAGGATTGGCCATTTGTATAAATCTGAGTCGGCCAAATGTCCTAGTACGACAAATGTGTGTAGAACAAATTCAAAAACCATCATTCTTCATTATATAGATGTTGAAGACTCATATGAGATCTAAATTTATGAAGTCTATCAGGTATTCAATATATTTAAAAATAATAATTAATTGTACAAATTCATTTAATTTGTGGACAATAAAATTCATTAATTTAATCTCCACTACACACAGTAAAATTTGACTCCTAATTCTGAGATCACAAACTTTTCCATATAATATGAATAAAAATAAGTGAACAAAAAGGAGAAAATTAAAAATTAAAAAAAAAATAGAGAGATGAAGGTGGAATCATGAGATCATGGAAGGATGGGTGAGAAAAGGAAAAAGTAAGAGAGAGAAGCAGGAAAATAGAAAATGGACATGTACGATATTTTTTGAAAAATATATCTCAGCTGTTGTTCTATAATTTAAATAGATCTGAACTGTCTAAGTGTCCTAGTAGGATAAATGTATGTAGGAGAAATTCAAAAACCATCTATCATTATTATGTAGATGTTGAAGTCTATCAGGTATTCAATATTTTTAAAAATAATAATTAATTGTTCAAATTCATTTAATTTGTGGACTATAAAATTCATTAATTTAATCTCCACTACACACAGTAAAACTTGGTTTCTAATTCTGAGATCGCAAACATTTCCATATAATATGAATAAAAATAAGTGAACAAAAAAGAGAAAATAAAAAAAAAACAAATAGAGAGAAATAAAAATAGGAGAAAATAAAAATATAAAAAGAAAAGGGAGAGGAATGTGGGATCATGAGATCATAGAAGGATGTGTGAGAAAAGGGAAATGTAAAAGAGAGAAGCGGAAAAATAGAAAATGTACATACAAGATATTTTTTGAAAAATATATCTTAGCTGTTGTTTTTATGATTTGAATTGATCAGAGTGTAGACACCCCATTTTTGACCGTCTTCAAGACCTGGATGTCACCGCTTGAACACCCGGTGATTATCCATGTTCGTGTTCGTTTGGAGTTCCCGGAGTTCTCGGCTACGCGCCTTGCCTCAGGACCTCCGAACTTGACCGTTTTGTGTCTGGTTTTGCACCAAACACTTGTGCTTTGCCTTGGAGGGGTAGGGAATGCCTTGTGAGGCATCCCCACACACCACCGGCAGTGGCTAGAGGCCACCGGCTGGTTGGTGTTGCCATCGGCACTATATTGTGCCGGTCGGCACTCTTTTGTGCCGGTCGGCAGTCAATTTTGTCAAAATGACAATTTTGCCCTGCCGACTACTGTTCAGTTGCTTTTTGAGATATTTTGAAGCAGCTGTATAGCATTTGTTTCCCCTCCATACACGTGTATGGAGGGATGAGCCTTTGGTTTGCTTAGCTTGTAAGCTTTGTTGCCTATAAGAGAGGGCTCTCTTCTCTTGGCTCAAAGGTTAGAAAAATTAGACATTTTTAGAGAGAAAAGACAGAGAAGAAGCTCTGGTTCTAGGTTAGAACTTGTGTATCTATCCTATCTCTCTTTTCCTCTCTTGTTTCTACACTAGGTGCTTTAATCCATATTATTGCACACAAGCATCTAGTGTTTCACCTTCCTTTGGTTACTGAGGTTCTAAGGGCTGGTTCTTGAAGTTTTTGGTTGGATTTGAGCTCAAGGAAGCAACAACATCAACCTTTGTGAATGTGGTCTTCAAGGGTAAGAAACTACCCCCTTTTATCCCATTTTTGCACTCCATTTTTGCATAGATTAGACCTGTTTTTGTGCTTAGCATTTAATACAAAAAAAGTTCTGTTTTTTAGTCCTCTTTATTGTTGGTTAAGAGTGTTTTGTGCTTTGGGGACGTTTGACCACCCTTAGGCCTTGAAAAGGCCTCATTTTGTGCTATTTTGTGAGAGCTCCGGGATTTTGGTGTTGGGGTCTCTTCACCACTGAAATCTTGAGGGATTTCAGTGGTAAAGGTGATGCCTTGAAGTCCCAAGAAGGAGAGGGTCGCCCCCTCTCCTTGTTGTCCTTGAAAAGGACCTATTTTGCCTTTTGAGGGAGCCCCATGTTTGGTTGTTTGTTGGTTATGCCATGGCTGTATTTTGTGCTCATATTGCCATATTATAACTTTGTATCATGTTGGTTTTAGTACCCCTTGCATGTTTTGCATAGATGCTTTGTAATGCCTCTTTAGTCCTTTAACATGCATTAGGTTGTGTGCCTCTATTCTAACATGTTTTAGGCTTAGATTCATGAAGCTTGTATGCTTATTTTTCCATGAATAAGGTTTGTCCATGGTTACTTTGGTCGATCTTAGCTTGCATCACATAACCTCTTTGCATTTGGCTTGTTGGCTTTAAGAGCATGAAAGTATAGCATGCCTTTCTTGCATTATTTTCAATGGTTTGGAACCATTTAGCATGCTATTTCAGTCCCTTAGACATGCTTGAATGATTGCCTTGCATGCCTCTTTGAAGTTTTGAAAGCATGTGTTGTATGCCTAATGATTTGGTCATTGTGTGTACCTAGCTCTAGAGCCACTTAGATGCCATCTAGGAGGTCCCTTTTGTATGGTCTAGGGCTGCCTTAGACCTGTTTTAAGCCTTCTTGGCCTTGTGAGACTTGGTTGGCTTAGCCATGGTTTAGGTCTCCTTTGGCTTGCCTTGGATGCTTGGACCCTTTGTTGCATGCTTAGTCTATTTTGTTGCTTGGTTTGGCACCATGTCCAACATGATTTTAAAGCTTATATATGCATGTTAATATGTCCATGTTAGCCTCTTTTAAGTTCTTAAGAGTTGCTTGTTTATGCCTAAGTGTTGGATTATGTATGCTTGCATGTGTGCATGTATTGCATATATCTTAGCCTTCACTTCTATGGCATTTGGCCAACGATTTTAGGCTTATTTAGAGCTGCCTAACCTATGTGCAAGTCCATCCTCTTGTTGCTTGCATATGCTCCTTGAGTGTTGTAATGTATTGGTAAGTAAATGCATATTAGGACTAACATGATTGAATGAAGTCACATGCTTGTTTGCATGCTTGGACACCCACATTACACCTTGCATACTTGATGGTTGACATTGGTGTTTCATGCCTTGTATGTTTGTTAGCTTGTATGCTCCTTTGCATTGGCATGATTGCATACTAGTTGACATGTCTAGGATTGCATCACATAAACATGCATGCTCTACCTCTTAACCAAGTCATGATAGAGGCTTAGCACCCTTGTGTGTTTGTTTGGTTTGCATGCATTTGAAATAGAAGTTGCACATTTGGTTCTTTGGGCCATCATGCATGGAAATGCGTGATTGGTGGCCCGAGAATCGAGGCACATGCCCCTTTGAGTCACAAATATGATAAGGGGCATGATTGGTGCACACATTGTTGGAATTACATTGCCATGCAAGTTTTTGCCCTCTTTGTGTGGAGTTGGTGTTCTGCAGACATTCAAGGCTTACGGTAGTATTTAATTCCGACCGGCAGTCTATTGATGGCCGATGGATGAATTTTGTGCCGGTGACCTCATGCTGATGCCGATGGAAGTCCTACTCAGCCGATGATGTCCCTCGGTGTCGTGGGAGGCACTCTTGAGACTTTGGCAGTCTTCTGAGATGCAAAGCAGGGAAAACAGAGGCAATCTAAGCATGGCAGTGCAATTCCGAGCAAGTCCCGAGCATGCGTTACTGCTTTAATTAGATTAATTAATTTATTTGATTAATTTGTTTGGACTGTAATATTTTAATTAGTTTGCGTAGTTAATTAATCTGTATTATTATTTTGGTCCCTACGAGTGGGGGCAAATTTGTAATAAGTGTGGGTAAGTGGTTTGTATGTCTTCCAACCCCCACTTCTTTCTTCCCTTTTATTTACCTGCTTATGATGGTAGATTAGGACACGTCTATTTCAGCATACCTTATGCAATGCATGCGTGCATCCATGCATTTGTCTAAACATGCACCGGGCTCGGTACATCATACAAACTGCATTGTATTCTAAATTCCAACTTGAATACGTGCATCAAACGATTGCATTTCACGTGCCATTTTAGGGATAGCCGAGCCTACTCTAAATTGCATCATTGCCTGTGTTGCATTAACCACTTAACATGACCTAGGGACATGCATGTCTGCTAACTAGTTTCTTGTTTTGGCACGGAGTACGATGTAAGTATTTTACGCTTTAGCATACCACATGCGTGTGAATGTTGCCATGACAGTATGCTTACTATGCGACTAAGTGCTTATGTGAGATAAACTGTTTGAATGCCTGTGGGTGGAGGTTGGGTTGCTTGAGTTGGAAAACTCATTGAAATCCGTGTTTTAGCCTACTTGCGAGTAGCAAATTCCGAAGCATTTTCAAAACGAACGGATATGCAATATTGATTTCCAAATTAGGCAGTCTAGTCTATACTTGTTTGCTGTGCACATAACATAGTAATTATAGGCTAATAATTGGAATAAGAGCATGTAATGTTTTCAAAATCGGATATCACGGTTAGTAGAGGCGGTCTTCAATCCCAAGGCGAAAGGGGTGCTCATAGTGACCTTCCCGATCGTACCCAAGCTCCCGAGCCAAGACTACTTTGGTTATAGCGGACACGTGGCCTAAGACCGAGTCGTGGTTTCTAAATTTCCCATTTTAAAAAAAAAATATTTAGGTGGCGACTCTGTAATCTGGCAAAGCAGTCCATGTTTGGCACTACTTTTCAAAAAATCTGTTTTTCTTCAAAACGATTTGCCAGAGTTGGACTCTTTGGTTTAAGATTTAGAACCACAAACAAAAAGGGGAGTCCAAACTGTATTAGCATCAAGGCCCCACGCTGGTATTTAGATTCTGGCGACTGGGAGGATTTTAGAGAGCTTGACTCGAACTCGTGATATCCGTTTTTGACTACACTTATGTGTTTCTTCGCATTGCATGTGCATTGGTGCGCCTAGGACACCGTGTTGGCCATCTGCTATTCCTGAGCGGTTTGCCGGAGGCTTGTCTTGTCAAGGCATGTCTATAAGGCTGACCGGTTGCGGGCTCTGCCAGTATGGGAACACAAACCCCGGTTTTTACCAGGGCACCCTTTTTGACCATTCGACCTAGTGCATATTCGGCATCCGTAGTGACCATTCCAAACTAGGACAGGTTGCTTACCCGGTATAGGTTGTTTGAAACCGCTGTGTGCGTAGTGAAACCCTAGCTCCTGACAAAATAGGACAGGGAAACCCTATCCCAACATAGGGGTGTATTGGCTCTCTTTTACCTACTATGTGCTTTTAGAGTATATCTCTACAGGGAATGCATGTATCAGTTTGCAAAGTTTGAGCATCAGGCCTGAGGGTACTAGTATCAGTGTTGTTGAGAATCAGTTATGTCTGCGGGTATCAGTTCAGTTTTGAATGGTGATTCTGGGGAACAGTGATCAGTAGTAGAGTACAGTTGTCCGGCTACATCCGTGTTTGATCTGTTTGGGGCTGAAATACTGCTTGTTTTCCATTTCAAGGTTCAGAGATTCAGAGGGTCGATCCAGAACAGCTAGTGTCTTCTTCTTGCTGAGGCAGAACTGAACATGACGCAAAACTCAGAAGAGATTGTGGTCATGACGGCCGCGTTAAGTCAGGAAATCACCCTACAAGATGAGACTACTGTTGACATGCCGCATCCACCTAGGTCGCCTGCCGCACATCCAATTTGGACTCCTCAACTATATCAGGCTCGCGAGCCTACTACATTTGAACTAATGGGAATGATAGGTGATCTTCAAAGATTCGTGGCGGATCTCGCCTATGGAATGTCTGTTTCGCCACCAGCCGTACCATATGCCGGAGGCTTCATACCCCAGGAGCCCCCGCTACTGGGACGAATTGTGATTGAACTCAACCAACCGAAGATGACCTCCAGCTATGGTAATGACGCAGTAAACCAAACTCTAGATCAGGCCGAGGCCAGAGATAAAGGCAAGATGAAGACAGATGCCAACCCCATCGAACAACTGCTGTGGGCAGTAGAGGCTTTGAAAGCCGGAGGGATGAACAAGCAACAGATATCTGCAGTTGTGTCAAAAGTTGTGGAGGACGCTTTCCCCACTCCGCCTGAGGGCAGTTCCAGTCAATCAGAGAATCGGGATAGGCCCCGTCATGTCAAGACAGTTCTTCCCGCTCCCAACCTTGCATCCGGAAAAGATCAAAAATCCAAGGCCGCACCCGCTGATCCGTTCGCTAGTGCATCTAGTAAGAGTGCTCAGGCCCCAAAGTACCTGCCCCGAGGGCACAGGGTCTTCCACCCTCTCTACATGCCTTTGTCTAGGGCATTTTTGATTTTGGCCAAAAAGGGGCATCTTAAACCCTTGGAGCCCCGACCCCTACCGAAGAATCTCCCTACCACACATGATGCTTCCCTGTACTGTGCGTACCACCAGCAGACTGGCCATGCCACTGATAATTGCTTTCGCCTCCGTCATGAGGTACAAGATTTGATTGACAACGAGGTTATCCTCCCGCCTACTTCAGCAAAGTCCGTCACCACTCAGTTGTTGGATTTCGAGGATACAGATACTGCAAGTATGTAATTAGAAGGTGAACCGCCTGCGGGCCATGTCTGGTACATTTTTTGATGTGGCGTTTGGCACGCATTTTTGAGCATCTGCCAACGCTAGTTTTGCAAATCCTGACTTGGGTGTCGAGTCAGTCTTTTGTTTTATTTTGAGTCTGTCTCTCTGTATTGAGTCAGTCTTTTGCTTACAGAGTCTGTCTTGTTGTAATGAGTTAGTCCCTCTTGTATAGTATACCAGGTGATTTCGGGGTTGTTGCCTCAAGCACCGTTTTGCCTTATAAATAGTTGTTTTTGCTTTTTGAGTCTGTTCCTGCCGAGGAGCCAGTTATGCCAACAAATCTGAATGAAACAGCTGTGGCTATCACGTTCCGTATTTGTTGCTTTCGAATCAACCGTGCCAAAGAATGTGAATGGAACGACAGTGCGTACCGCCTGCTCTCTTGTGCCTTGAACATCGTTATGATGACCTGAGCTTTTCATAAAACCCTTTTCAAACACTGCGGTGATATAAACAAAGAGGAAGGAATTCCTCGGGTTTTGCAAAACTTTGACCATTTTGAGAGAAAGCGAGGCATGTTAAGCTTTTAATGAATGAAATCATGCTTGTCAGCGTGAGTACTGAGAAGGACCCTGGCCTGATCCAGACTGGTTCCACACTATCTTCAACACGAGCGATTTGTCGCTTTCTTAAAAACTTTCAAAAACGAAATATTTTGCGCAGTCTTGCGAAGACCTGTGTGGAATCGCTCTTGAGATTGTGCAGCCCAGGATCGCTCTCAGCCTCGAGATTCGATTTATCTGTTGCAAACCGGAATCTGTTCAAAACATTCAGTGCCATGAAACGCCTGTGTGGCCCATTTTGAAGCAGCCCTCGAGCAAGAGGCACCAAAGCCAGATCAAGGAGATCAGATCCCACCAGGCAAGGCTCATGAAGCAACCGTGATAGATTCTTCTGCAAATCAACACCACAGTCACTCTCTTGGATATAGAGAGGCTTCAAACTCAAAACCATTTGGCATGGGCTTGCTCCACTTTTACCCTTTGAGAGGCTCGCTGGACGGAAAACCCGGAAGGGCGGCCCAGGCAAAAGTCAAAGCAAAGAAAAAATCAAAAATACAAAGAAAAGAAGAGAAAAAAATGATACAAAGAGAAGCAAAAAGAAAAGAAAAGAAAAGAACAAAGAATAGCAAAAGAAAAGAAAGAAAAGAAATGAAAAAATGCAAAAGAAAAGAAAAAGAAAAAAAAAGGAGAAAAACAAAGCTCGCAAGGTCGAAAACCTGCAACAAGCGCCTTGGCAAAAATTAGAGCCTAAACAGTGAAGGTTAAAATACCCGAGTGTACCTTAACCGGAACTACGTAAGGCTTGATTCCCATGTTTGGAATACGTAGGCAACTTCATCTTGAAGTCCAGCCCCCAACGCTTCCATAGCGTCTCAGTCCATGTCATGGTTTTGATCACTTTTGCCTCCTCCGAATCCAATATCTTGATTGCAGCAACCTGGAATCACGTGACCAACTTCATCTTGAAGTCCAAACCACCAACACCTTCCAGGTGACTGTGTCCATATATTGATTCAAACCGTCTTCGACTCCTCCGCGCCCGAGGGTCCGATCATCGTCAACCAAGACTGGCTTACAACGTGCCGAGGCATCATCCAAATAAGGGGCAACTTTCCGTTGCCATGCATCGCCACAAGTCGCCCTGAGTTGCCGTCCAAACCAGGGGCAACTTTCCGTTGCCTTACCCTCCCTTTTAGCCAGGGGCAATTTTCCATTGCCTCCGATCTGCGGTTGCGCATCTTGAGGGTAAGTTCCGTGCTCATTTGAGCATTGACTGTTTGCAAAAATAGTTTTTGAAGATCTTCACTGAGGTTGACTTATTTTCTTGAAAACTGTTTCATTTTCAAAATTGGACCATGTTTGGACCCAAAAAGGAGAATTTTCAGTGCTCACAGCCTGACTTGCATGATTTTCAAATCAAAAATTGAATAAGTGTGTTAATCCTATTCTCATTTTTGATCAAAACTGTTTTAGAAAACATAAAAAATGGTCAAAATGACGAACTAGGGGCACAGTCGAGTCGGGTGTTCCGCCTCCTCCCTTGTTATCAACGCACTCGCCAGAAAGGCACCCTATCTACTAGAAGAAGTAGCCGTGAGCTAACTGTATCGGGCGTGAACCCGCGACTTTCTATTCATCTGTCAATCGCCCCGGGAAGGGATGAAAAATGAGAGAATAAAGAATAGAGAGGTGTAAGTCGAGAGAAAAGTGAGGAAAGGGTTTTTGTGAAAAAAACCGAGCCTGAGGGCCGAGTGATGTGAGAATCACAAATCAGAAATGGTGGGAAATATGCCCGGAAGAACTGGCTCCTCGCAATATGAGATCTTTTATTTTCCATAAACACCTCCGCGCATCGTGTCTTTTGTTTTGTCGGTCTCAACTTTTGTCTTGAGTCTTCTCTGAGCGTGTCTTGTTGTGTTTAGGTCGTGTGCCTTATATTTCCTTTGCCGAATCTTTCCCGCTGTATTCAATCGTGGACTCGATACCCCGATTGTAAACCTTTCTTCATTACAAAATCGTTTATGCTCAGAGTGCTGTGCCGTTCTCTACATCCACGTGAGGCAAGAGAAGAAAAGGAAATTTGGGACATCCGAGTGTGTTTCAATTTCAGCCGGCTTTAGTTGTTGTGGTCCATATTGTCAGACTGGGCTGTTTGTTCAGGGTTTGCTGTGTGCAGAATGAACCGAGTATCGTGTTGCAGGCCATATGTAGCCTAATCCCCAGCAGGATGTGGGCTGTGTGTTCGGATTGAGCAGTGATTTGTCTGAGTGGTTTGCTGTTTAGTTGGTTGGTTATCTGATCAGTACAGTGCAATTGCTCAATTTGCAGACAACAAATCAATATCATTTACATTTGAGGTATAATATGATGCAATGCAGTGCAAACTATGAGATGTACAGATATAACACTCTTTTTAGACAAAAGGTTTGTTTCATATAATCTCTTCAAGTACAAAGTTTGAGGAAAACAAAAACCTACCTGCGGCAGTACAAAGTACTCTATCTACCAACAAAAGAGAAAAGTACAAGAAAAGAAATAAAAGAAACAGCAAAAGTCTGGGTCATCAGCATCATTAATAGCCTCGCGCCGGGGGATTTGTCCTCGCCCTCTTCCTGGGCAGAAGTCCAGGAGCATCACCAGAAGTGTCACTGTCTGAGCCCGAGCCCGAGCTGCCCCCGGCCTCCTCCTCGGATGACTCCGCCTCCTCGACTCGCCGTTCGAACTGGAGCCCGCGAGTCGCTCGGCGTAAGCACGCCTCTGATGCACGGATATATCCTGCCATCCCGAGTAGAAATGGGAGGTCTAGATGGAGCGCCACCACCCACCGGAGGAATCGGGAAGGAAGGCTGAAAAGTACAAAAGGCAAATGCATCAGTATACATGAAGCAGTTTATCAATACAGAAAGTACAGTGTGTGAATTCCGTGAGCAGTTTATCAGTGCAGAATGCAGTGTATGAATGCAGAGTATAAATGCCGTGAGCAGTTTATCAGTGCAGAATACAGTGTATGAGTACAGAGTATGAATGCCATGAGCATTTGAAACAAAGGTATCGCAAGCAGGCGAGTACAAGACATGCATGCCGCGAAAGCGCTTATCGCGTAATGCAGCAGTATGAGTACGCTTAGAGCGCTGTGAGAAGTTGAATCAGTACAGGGTGCAGTGTGTGAGTACAGTGCATCAAGTGCCGTGAGGGCTGGGTATCCAGTGTTGTATCGTGCATCAGATTATACGAAGCAGTTTGCGTATGGTTTGAAGCTATGTCAGAGAGAACATACCGGAAGGCCGTAAAAGGCTAAGAACTCGAAGGTCCGCTGCAACATCCCCGTCATGGAGGCATTCATCTCCAGTAACTGCCGGGTGTATCCAGAAGACGCCTGCAAGGGAATCAGATGCATCAATACTCTGTGGAATATCAAATAAACTAAAATGAAATGACTGTAAAGAAATGCAGTAATACATACTGGAGGCAAGTCGGGGACATCGACAAACTCGTGATTAGCCGGCGGAGGGGCGAAGGGAATTTGATAGGTCGCCCCATCCGACCCTCGGAAAGTCAACGGCGCAGGCGGCCAACCGCCTCCCGCCCTTCTTGAACTCCGCCGCCATGACTCGATCCCTCCTCGCCTCCTCCTACTCGCCCGGCCGGCTGCACCGCAGTCTTCTCTCACCGGCGACCACCTCTCAGAGGTTGCATGATGAAGGTCCGAACGTACTCCGAGTAATCGCCCTCGCCTCTGTAGCCACTCGCCTCCCAGCTGATGGTGTAGTCCGCCATCTGCTCAGCAGTGAAACGCTCGGTGTCCCTCATATGCTCAGGAGGGTGCACCGGGACTATCTGCTCAGGTAAGCCCAGGGTCTAACGCAAGAAGCGCTCGCCTAGGTACCAAGCCCGACAGACTGGGCCCTCCAGCAGAATCCGGTAACTCGAGGTCTCGACGGCGTCGGCAAACCGATCCCGCATCATCGCTGGCAAAGGAGCCCACGGCTGCCAGGTGATCTGAAATTAAAATACAGTTTGTTACCTACTGGTATTGCGAATATACAGTGGAAAAGTGAAGTTTAAATGAACTGCAAATAAAACATACCTCTGCGGGAGTGATGGTGTCGAAATAGCGGCGGAAGAAGCTGAACGTCTCCCGCGGCCGCCGTGTGCACCTCCCGTCATAGCGGCATGAGAAGGGGATGACTAGAGGAGTCTCTGTCTCCGGCACTGGCTCCAGCCTGGGAAAGTAGGCATAGACCCACAACTGCAAGACAGATGTCAGTATGACTATCGGATCAAGCACGTAGAAATAAGTAAATAACAGAGCTGTGTTGTGTAGTGCATTGTGGAGTGTAAGCAGAGTAGTGTCATCAAGTGTAAAAGTAGTATGTGTGTCTGAGCAGAGTAGTGTACAGTCAGTGTAAAGCAGAGTATGTGTGTGCCGTGTGTACAGTATACAGTCCGTGTGAAACAGACTACAGTGTGTGCAGTGTGCAGAGTACAGAAAATGTAAAGCAGAAATGTAAAGCGGAAAAGGAAATGTACCTCCCAAGCACGCCAGTAACCCCAAGCAACCGCTCACGCCGCAGAGATCGAGCTCATATAGCCGTAGAGGGTGGCCAGAGCCGCACCACCCCAATCGAAACGCAAGATATCTCTGACATCCACCAGTGCGCTGAGAAGGCAGAGAGGCACTGTGTTCGCCCGATCGGCGAAAATCGTCGTCCCAAACAGGAACATGAGGAAGCCGCGTGCGTATCTATCCACGGCCTCCTGAGTCATCGGGGTTGCATCAACAAGGGCAGGCTGGACCCTGAACTGCACCTCGAACCAGGAGTAGCGGATGAAACCTGGACGCGCAAGAGGTGGCGCCTCGCCAAGCAAATAGATCTGAGCGGCGGTCCACTCATCCATATCGATGTCGAAGGGGATCGAATCACCCCCCACCCTGATGCCTGTGAGCATCGAGAAGTCGTAGGGAGTCATCGTCATGTCTCCCGCCGCGGATAAGTGGAATGAATCGGTGGTGTCCCACCACCTCTCTGCCAGGGTAGCTAAAAGAGGCCTGCAAGCAGTAAGCCGGGTCACACCCCTGCAAAAAGCGCCGAAGCCGGCCTGGTCCACGATACGTCGAACCGCCTCGGGAAACTCCGCATACCAATCTCAAGCCGCAATGTTCCCATACCCACGGATGGTGTGGGAATCTCCCTGTTTTCAAACAAATAACAGCAAAGCAATATGAAATGTACAATTTTGAAGAAACAGTGGTTCAGTGCCAATCTAGCATGTGTGCAAGTTTTTCAGATTCAAGCAGATACCGGGTGCCGGTGTGCTTACGGTGAACTACAACGTGTGATGCGTCAGCATGTTTGAGGGGTTCAGTGCAAATATGGCATGCGTGCAAGCTTTTTAGATTCAAATAAGTGCTGGGTGTCGGTGTGCTTACAGTGAACTACAACGTGTGATGCGTCAGTATGTTTGAGTGGTTCAAGATAGATATGGCATGCGTGCATATTTTCAGATTCAAGTAGATGCTGGGTGTTGGTGAGTTTGCAGTGAAATGCGGTGTATGTCGTGTGTTTGGGTGATTGAGGCTAGTGCACTGTGTGTGCATGTGTCCGTCTTAAACAGATATCAATTGTAAGCATGATTGCAATCGACTACAGTGAACAGTGTATCAGAATCAAGCAGTTAAAGAACGAAAACAACTTTGACAGTTAACAGTTCTACATTACAGAAAGTAAAACAGGGAAGAGTGTTACCTCGGAAGCGCCAAAGGATAGGTGAGAGGTCGGCTCGCGTAGGAGGAGCTCCGGGTCCAGTGCTCGGTCAAAGCTGCGAAAATGGCGGAGTCCATCCGGTGGTAGCACATGAATCGCTGGGCGGTAGGTCGCCGGGTCGAAAGGACGCTCGCTCAACGGGAGAAGCTCGACCCCGGGATCCATCTCATGATCCGGGGGAGTCCCGACGTGTGGAACGTCGTCAGCCATGGCAATGGTAGTGAGAAAATGGCCGGAAAAGCCGGAATGCGGAAAGCCAACCGAAAAAGTCAACCCCGAGCGGGCCGAAAATGGCCGGAAAGGCCGGAAGATGAAAAGGCACGGAAATGAAGAGGAAACCGAGGGGAACAAGTCCCGAAAAAGCGAAAATAACAAAAGAGGCACCGAAACAAAGATTTGTTCGGTTGAAAATGTGCGAAACGCGATGAACTTCGCGAATCAAACGACGAAAATGGCGCGAGAACGCAAAGAAACGGAGAAAAGATGAGAGGAAAAGGCTCTAGAGAGAGAGAGAGTTGATTTTCGATGGTGGAGAAGTGAGAAAATAGGGTTGGGAACCCTATTTTAAAAGACCCATTGCAAAAAGTCGAAACTGTCCCCGATCAGCAACTTTTGGCCGGTCGGCACTATTATGTGCCGGTCGGCACTATTATGTGCCGGTCGGCACAATATTGTGTCGGTGGAACTTTTATGCAATGGCTCACTGCGGGCCACCTAGTCCAAATGGTGATGTTCCCACAAATTTGTTTAGGCCATGTGGGTAGTTTCGGTCTTCATAGCTCAAGAAAGTGCAAGAAAGTGAATCCTCGATGCTCAACCGCCTCCGCTTTGACCTCGGACCGTGTCTTCGTGGCGTGGCACTCGATTCAAGCAAAGATTGTATCCTTTTGTATCCTTTTGTCTTTACAAGATTCAAAAGTTTCTGCAGCGCTGCACGCATCCATCACATTGTCCGGTGCGTTGCATCGCGCCGTCTTGCACGTCCCTTGCGACTTGCACCGTTTTGCATTTTCGTGTGGCATGCGTGTCATACTTGCATTTCATTTTCCATTCAATGAGGTACGCGTGCCTCGTTTTGCATTTCATTTTCCATTCAATGAGGTATGCGTGCCTCATTTTGCATTTCATCGCATCTCGAGGTATGCATGCCTCATTTTGCATTTCATTGCATCTCGAGGTACGCGTGCCTCGTTTTGCATTTTATTTTCCGTCTAATGAGGTATGCGTGCCTCATGTCCATTTCAGTTTTGCATCTTGAGGTATGCGTGCCTCACTTTGCATTTTATTTGCATTTCGTTTTGCATTTTGCATCTTGAGGTATGTGTGCCTCACTTTGCATTTCATTTGCATTTCGTTTTGCATTTTGCATCCATGAGGTATGCGTGCCTCATCTTGCATCTCATTTTGCATTTCATCGCGCTATTTTGCGCACCTCATTGTTTTTCGCCCCGGGTCTAGCGAGACCTTAAACACGCGCGGTCTAGGAGACCTTAAATCCTCGGGAGGTGCAAGACCTTCGGTGCATTAAGGTGCACCTCATTGCATTTGGCATGCATTTCATCGCGCTATTTTGTGCACCTCATTGTTTTTCGCCCCGGTCTGGCGAGACCTTAAACACGCGCGGTCTAGGAAACCTTAAATCCTTGGAAGGTGTGAAACCTTCGGCATCTGCATTATCATGCATGATTCCCGTCACGCGCTGTCATGCGCACCAATTCATGCATTGTCATGCATTTCAAAAGTCGCGCGTTGGCGCGCATTTCAAAAAAAAAACATGCATTCTTTCCATCATCATGCATTATCTGCATTCAAAAAAAGCAACAACAAAAACATCATGCATCATATGCATTTCAAAATAAAAATACATTTGCATTGTCTTGCATCTTTCCTAACATCATGCATCATTTGCACTTCAAAAGCAAAAACCAAAAAAAAAATGCATTGTCGTGCATACATTTTGCATACGGTCTAGGAGACCTTAAATCCTCTGAAGGTGCAATTCCTTTGGTGTTTGTCGTGCCCGGACGACTTTCGGTGGTCAGGTAAAGCCACCTGCCTGTTTTTGCGGTGAGTTCCTAGAAGACCAACTGGGACGGTGAAAACTAAAGTTTGAACGGCTTATGCCTAGAACACAAAGGTTCGGGATTTCCAAGACTAAAGTCTGGTTTAAATACCCAGGGGGTGTACCCTCGGCTTGAAATCTGTATGGAAGCCCCATAGGTTGAGGTGGCATGTTTACGCCTCAATTCTGGATATTGAACCAACCTAGTATATCGCCCTGTTGGTAAGATAGGGAAAGCTGCAATCATAGTCGTTGCATCATAGTGCATTGTCATGCATCATTTGTAAATACTGCATATGTCATGCATTTCAAAAAAATCCAAAAACAAAAACACATGCATATGTCATGCATCATTGTAAATACTGCATATGTCATGCATCATTCTAAATATTGCATATGTCATGCATTTCAAAAAAAAAAAAAAAACATGCATATGTCATGCATCATCGTATATAGTGCATATGTGATGCATTTCAAAAAACCTGCATATGTCATGCATCATCATTGTAGTATAGTGCATATGTCATGCATTTTCTGTAAATATCCATTTCCATTGCATTGTAGTTGCATGCATTCACTGCATCATCCTCCATCCATGGCTTGCGTCTTTCCTTGTTGAGCTTGGTCTGGTATGTGCCCTTACTTTTCACGTCAAAACACAGTTCTGCATGTGTACGCGCCTATTCCACGTTGGTATGTTGGTTTGAGGGTAGCGGCACCTTTTCTGTGCTAGACATGGCGTGTATGTGTACATGCCCTTCCTAGGCAAAACTTGGTTTGGCCTGCGTGCCATATCCATTGTATCCATTTCTTTTGCATGCATCCACTGCATCCCCTTCCATTTATGGCTTGCGCATTTCCTTGTTGAGCTTGGTCTGGTATGTGCCCTTACTTTTCACGTCAAAACACAGTTCTGCATGTGTACGCGCCTATTCCACGCTGGTATGTTGGTTTGAGGGTAGCGGAACCTTTTCTGTGTTAGACATGGCTTGTATGTGTGCATGCCTTTCCTAAGCGAGATACGGTTTGGCCCGCGCGCCATAATCGCATATTACATTGTAGTGTAATTGTTGCATCCGGCATTAGGATCATTGTTCTTTCCCCAACGGGTCGTTTCCCCACTTATGTCAATCCACCCAATACTTGTCCTTGTGTCCGTCTACATTACTCATAGTTCTGCATGTGTATCGCGCCTACTCCACGCTGGTATGTTGGTTTGAGGTTGCGGCACCTTTTCTATGGTAGACGGACTTGTTACTTCCATCAACCTATTTGACATTTGTGTGGTTTCGAATCGCTCACGATTGAATCATGATTCAATTGCTTTGCATGTAGTTTGCATAGTTTCAATTGCATTGCATTATCATTTGCATTGTTCATACATCATTTTGTATATATTGCATATCATCTTGCATTCATTTCGCATTGTCATGCATATTGCTAACAACATTGTACCTGTTAAGTTTGCTTTCTTTGCAGGCATGATATTGTATGTACGGCTCATTTGAGGCCGGTGCAACCGGACGAGCCGCATAGGTATTGTATCCTCCTAGTAAGACGCACAGATAATTGCATAATTCTCTTACATCCTTTCTGCATTATAGTGTAGTTTGGTGCTTGCTAGCTTATAACTGTCGCATGCGTGCTTCGTTACAGCTTCCTTTGCATGATCATAAGTTATGCTCGGCCTTTTGCATTTTCAGTTGCATTTTGCCCCTGCCTTCGGGCGCATATCTTGTTTGCGCTTTGTATGTTTGTCCAAGTCTTCGGCCTTGTCAAAAATGGGTCGTCTCTGGGCTTTGACATTCACTCCCGTCATTGTTATGATTTCTGAGTTCTGTCAAAGAGGGGCAACTGTAGACACCCCATTTTTGACCGTCCTCAAGACTTGGACGTCACCGCTTAAACACTCGGTGATTATCCATGTTCGTGTTCGTTTGGAGTTCCCGGAGTTCTCGACTACGCGCCTTGCCTCAGGACCTCCGAACTTGACCGTTTTGTGTTTGGTTTTGCACCAAACACTTGTGCTTTGCCTTGGAGGGGTAGGGAATGCCTTGTGAGGCATCCCCACACACCACCGGCAGTGGCTAGAGGCCACCGACTGGTTGGTGTTGCCATCGGCACTATATTGTGCCGGTCGGCAGTCAATTTTGTCAAAATGACAATTTTGCCCTGCCAACTACTGTTCAGTTGCTTTTTGAGATATTTTGAAGCAGCTGTATAGCATTTGTTTCCCTCCATACACGTGTATGGAGGGATGAGCCTTTGTTTTGCTTAGCTTGTAAGCTTTGTTGCCTATAAGGGTAGGCTCTCTTCTCTTGGCTTAAGGGTTAGAAAAATTAGACATTTTTAGAGAGAAAAGACAGAGAAGAAGCTCTGGTTCTAGGTTAGAACTTGTGTATCTATCCTATCTCTCTTTTCCTCTCTTGTTTCTACACTAGGTGCTTTAATCCATATTATTGAACACAAGCACCTAGTGTTTCACCTTCCTTTGGTTACTGAGGTTCTAAGGGCTGGTTCTTGAAGTTTTTGGTTGGATTTGAGCTCAAGGAAGCAACAACATCAACCTTTGTGAAGGTGGTCTTCAAGGGTAAGAAACTACCCCCTTTTACCCCATTTTTGCACTCCATTTTTGCATAGATTAGAACTGTTTTTGTGCTTAGCATTTAATACAAAAAAAAGTTCTATTTTTTAGTTCTCTTTATTGTTGGTTAAGAGTGTTTTGTGCTTTGGGGACGTTTGACCGCCCTTAGGCCTTGAAAAGGCCTCATTTTGTGCTATTTTGTGAGAGCTCCGGGATTTTGGTGTTGGGGTCTCTTCACCACTGAAATCTTGAGGGATTTCAGTGGTGAAGGTGATGCCTTGAAGTCCCAAGAAGGAGAGGGTCACCCTCTCTCTTTGTTGTCCTTGAAAAGGACCTATTTTGCCTTTTGAGGGAGCCCCATGTTTGGTTGTTTGTTGGTTATGCCATGGCTGTATTTTGTGCTCATATTGGCATATTATAACTTTGTATTATGTTGGTTTTAGTACCCCTTGCATGTTTTGCATAGATGCTTTGTAATGCCTCTTTAGTCCTTTAACATGCATTAGGTTGTGTGCCTCTATTCTAACATGTTTTAGGCTTAGATTCATGAAGCTTGTATGCTTATTTTTCCATGAATAAGGTCTGTCCATGGTTACTTTGGTCGATCTTAGCTTGCATCACATAGCCTCTTTGCATTTGGCTTGTTGGCTTTAAGAGCATGAAAGTATAGCATGCCTTGCTTGCATTATTTTCAATGGTTTGGAACCATTTAGCATGCTATTTCAATCCCTTAGACATGCTTGAATGATTGCCTTGCATGCCTCTTTGAAGTTTTGAAAGCATGTGTTGTATGCCTAATGATTTGGTCATTGTGTGTACCTTGCTCTAGAGCCACTTAGATGCCATCTAGGAGGTCCCTTTTGTATGGTCTAGGGCTGCCTTAGACCTGTTTTAAGCCTTCTTGGCCTTGTGAGACTTGGTTGGCTTAGCCATGGTTTAGGTCTCCTTTGGCTTGCCTTGGATGCTTGGACCCTTTGTTGCATGCTTAGTCTATTTTGTTGCTTGGTTTGGCACCATGTCCAACATGATTTTAAAGCTTATATATGCATGTTAATATGTCCATGTTAGCCTCTTTTAAGTTCTTAAGAGTTGCTTGTTTATGCCTAAGTGTTGGATTATGTATGCTTGCATGTGTGCATGTATTGCATATATCTTAGCCTTCACTTCTATGGCATTTGGCCACTGATTTTAGGCTTATTTAGAGCTGCCTAACCTATGTGCAAGTCCATCCTCTTGTTGCTTGCATATGCTCCTTGAGTGTTGTAATGTATTGGTAAGTAAATGCATGTTAGGACTAACATGATTGAATGAAGTCACATGCTTGTTTGCATGCTTGGACACCCACATTACACCTTGCATACTTGATGGTTGACATTGGTGTTTCATGCCTTGTATGTTTGTTAGCTTGTATGCTCCTTTGCATTGGCATGATTGCATACTAGTTGACATGTCTAGGATTGCATCACATAAACATGCATGCTCTACCTCTTAACCAAGTCATGATAGAGGCTTAGCACCCTTGTGTGTTTGTTTGGTTTGCATGCATTTGAAATAGAAGTTGCACATTTGGTTCTTTGGGCCATCATGCATGGAAATGCGTGATTGGTGGCCCGAGAATCGAGGCACATGCCCCTTTGAGTCACAAATATGATAAGGGGCATGATTGGTGCACACATTGTTGGAATTACATTGCCATGCAAGTTTTTGCCCTCTGCTGCTGTGAGTTGCAGGTTCTGCAGACATTCAGTGCCGGCCGGCAGTATTTAATTCCGACCGGCAGTCTATTGATGGCCGATGGATGAATTTTGTGCCGGTGACCTCATGCTGATGCCGATGGAAGTCCTACTCAGCCGATGATGTCCCTCGGTGTCCTGGGAGGCACTCCTGAGACTTTGGCAGTCTTCTGAGATGCAAAGCAGGGAAAACAGAGGCAATCTAAGCATGGCAGTGCAATTCCGAGCAAGTCCCGAGCATGCGTTGCATCCGGCCCTCATCTCGAGGCGGTTTACTGCTTTAATTAGATTAATTAATTTATTTGATTAATTTGTTTGGACTGTAATATTTTAATTAGTTTGCATAGTTAATTAATCTGTATTATTATTTTGGTCCCTACGAGTGGGGGCAAATTTGTAATAAGTGTGGGTGAGTAGTTTGTATGTCTTCCAACCCCCACTTCTTTCTTCCCTTTTATTTACCTGCTTATGATGGTAGATTAGGGCACGTCTATTTCAGCATACCTTATGCAATGCATGCGTGCATCCATGCATTTGTCTAAACATGCACCGGGCTCGGTACATCATACAAACTGCATTGTATTCTAAATTCCAACTTGAATACGTGCATCAAACGATTGCATTTCACGTGCCATTTTAGGGATAGCCGAGCCTACTCTAAATTGCATCATTGCCTGTGTTGCATTAACCACTTAACATGACCTAGGGACATGCATGTCTGCTAACTAGTTTCTTGTTTTGGCACGGAGTACGATGTAAGTATTTTACGCTTTAGCATACCATATGCGTGTGAATGTTGCCATGACAGTATGCTTACTATGCGGCAAGTGCTTATGTGAGATAAACTGTTTGAATGCCTGTGGGTGGAGGTTGGGTTGCTTGAGTTGGAAAACTCATTGAAATCCGTGTTTTAGCCTACTTGCGAGTAGCAAATTCCGAAGCATTTTCAAAACGAACGGATATGCAATATTGATTTCCAAATTAGGCAGTCTAGTCTATACTTGTTTGCTGTGCGCATAACATAGTAATTCTAGGCTAATAATTGGAATAAGAGCATGTAATGTTTTCAAAATCGGATATCACGGTTAGTAGAGGCCGGTCTTCGAACCGGGCGAAAGGGGGTGCTCATAGCTGACCTTCCCCGATCGTACCCAAGCTCCCGAGCCAAGACTACTTTGGTTATGACGGACACGTGGCCTTCGGCACCGAGTCAGGGTTTCCTAAATTTTCCATTTTAAAAAAAAAATATTTAGATGGCGATTCTGTAATCTGGCAAAGCAGTCCATGTTTGGCACTACTTTTCAAAAAATCTGTTTTTCTTCAAAACGATTTGCTATAGTTGGACTCTTTGGTTCAAGATTTAGAACCACAAACAAAAAGGGGAGTCCGAACTGTATTATCATCAAGGCCCCCACGCGGGCACTGTTACACAGAGCCGTCCAAATGTGCTAGTAAGACAAATGTATGTAGGACAAATTTAAGAATCAGCCTACTTTATTTTATATATATATATATTAAAATACGTATCAGAGTCGGGATCTCATCTTCTGGATTCGCCTTAAGCTCCCAAAAAATCAAGACCAGCCCTGTTCACGTGCATGGTTGTCAATGCTCTATTTTCTTCTATTTTTATGTAGTATGATTATCAGTTTTTCCTTTCTTTTCTTTTCTTTTTTTTTCTTCTGTCAGTTCATATTAACCCTATATTTATGAACTTATAAATTATATATATATATTTGGAAAAATATATCACTGTCCTATAGGGGCAACTTCGGTAAAAATGTAGTACAAATTGAATCATTTGATTTTGTTAGTTGAGGGACCAAAACCAACCACATGACACTGTTCAAATTTTAAGAATTTAGTGTAAATGAGGAATTCACAAAAGTTTTGGTTTATTAAAAAAATGATGAGAAATAGAATTTTTTTATTTTATAGAATTTATTTCTTGTCAAAGGTTGTTAGATTTGGTGAGAAATAAACTGATTAACCATTTATATTTCATATAAATAAAAATGAATAAGAAGAAATTCCACTCTTATATTCCTATATCGTGTATTTTTATTTTCTTATTCACCTAAATATTATAAGGAAAATTGGTTTAAAATCCTTGCCCAACTTTTGATAGGAGGAGAGGTCCACAATATTATTTTTTGATGCCTAAGGTCCCTTATGTTATAAAATACCTAATTTACTCTTTTTTATAAAATACCTTATGGATCATGACAAACTGAATATTCTATTGCTGTTTTATAGAAGATTTCATGGGGATGGGCTTTACGGTTGAGATTTCGTAGGAGATTTTGCAAAGATTTTGCAAATGTTGCGGTGGACTTAACGATGAAGATTGTTATGATAATGTAGGTGTTACAGTGGTGTTGATTGTGTAGGTTTTTCAGTAGAGTTGAATCAGGTATGTTTTCGATGGAGATTCTACATAGATTTCAATTTTTGTTTTGAATTTTATCTGAGGATTCTGATTTCATATTAGGTTTTTGAGCGTATTTTTGCATTAAGTTTTTGTTTTCAATTTTGATCAATTTAAAAGAGAAGCTACCTTAGTGAAGTTGTTTATGATTTTTGGAGTTAATTTTTCATTCTCTGTTATTGATCAATTTTAGAGAGAGGCCAGTTTGATAGAGTTAATTTTGATTTTTAGAGTTCATTTTTCATTCTCTATTTTTTGATCAATTTCAAAGAGAGTTGACAGTGGAGTTGATTTTGATTTTTAGAGTTCATTTTTCGTGCTTTGTTTTTCATCAACATGCTTATCAATGATAAGTTTTGTACTCTATTTTTTCAAACCAGAGAAATTTCTTTAAACCAGATGTAAGTGTAAATTTCTTATCATTTTTTGTTCTCTGTTTTTTCTGCACTTTTGTTAGTGTAGTCCAGAGAAAATTGTAAGTTTGTTATTATAATCCAACGAAAATCACAAAGAAAATTATAAGTTCATATGGACATATTATTATACGTTTCTAATGCAGATAGAATCATAGAGAAAATTATAAGTTTGTAGTTTAGTAAAAATCACAGAGAAAATGGTAAGTTTGTAGTCTAGTGAAAATCACAGAAAAAATTATAATTTGTTATGGACATGTTATTATAAGTTTGTTATTTATTTATTTATTTATTTCTCAATTGAATGTTTTGTGAGCATAACAGATCTTCCCTATGAGTTTCTCTACGTTTATGTGGAATAGTTAGCATTTTGTCAATTTGATGTTAATGTGTTTTTGTTTTTGTGATCTTGAAAATAAATATAAGTTTTTAAATTTCTCTGAACTTTTATTTGTAGTTCAGAGAAAATTATAAGTTTATTATTCACTTTCAATTTGTAGTTCAGAGAAAATTATAAGTTTATAGTTCAAAGTGAATATAAGTTTTTGTTTTTCTGAGCAAAAGTTAATTTTTTTTTTTTCTTTCAGTTTAGATAAACAATGCATTGTTTTTTGTTATCTTGAAGGTGTATAAAAGTTTATAAATTTTTCTAGATTTTGATATCAGTGCAATATTGCACAATCACACAAAGAAAATTGTAAGCTTGTAGTTCAGTAAAAATCATAGATAAGTTTATAATTTTATAACAGATCTTCTGTGTGATTTTTTTCTATGATTGTGTTTAATAGTTAGTAATAAATTTTCTCTATGATTCTCTCTAAATTCATTAAGTTTTTTTATTTTATTTTGTTTTTGTTATCTTAAAAGTGAATATAAGTTTGTAAATGTCTTTGGACTTTTATTTGAGTTCAGAGAAAATTATAAGCTTGTTATTACAATCCAGAGAAACTTATAAACTTCTTATTATAATTTAAAGAAAATTATGATTATTAGAAATTTTTCTGGACTTTTATGTTGTTCTTGTGAAGTGTGATAGGCTCGTGAATATGTTGTTCTTATAAGCTTGTTATTCACAATAACACATGTTGTTCTTATAAGCTTGTTATTCACTTTTATGTTGTTCTCTAGACTTTTATGTTGTTCTTAATGTTGTGCATGGTGAATGTGATAAGCTCGTGAATATTAAAAGGAATTCACTCTCTGAGTTTTGTTCTCACCAAGAAAATGTGTTATTGGCAGCTGATCGATGAAATAATATTACGAGTGTTAGACAAAAGTTTGAGGGTGGTGTGGTTGAGTTCCGTACTGTTTTATACAAGTATGCTATTGAGGTTAGTTTTCAGTTTACGTGTGAAAACCCATGTTTAAAAATTATTCTTAAAAGAAAATTAATTAATTAATTAATTAATTATACTCAGAATCTACCTAAAATATATAATAGTGTGAAAATTAGTTTTAAATTAGCCCAATTCAATCACTAACATAGACCTTATTAAGAATAAAAATGTTGTGGATATTTAATAATTATTGTTATAATTTATTTGTAAAAAAAAAAAGAAAAAAAAAAAAAAGAGGAATCAAATTTGTGGCAGAATATGCCACATGCAAGCTTGCATGTAAGCTTGGTAACTTCCATCTCATTATCATTCTTTGGCTAAAGAGACTTGTAGTGGGAGGAATAATGAGAAAGAGAAAGAGAGAGAGAGAGACAGTAAGAGGGGGAGCTCAGCATAAGTTCATGTATAAATACAAGGAGGCTAAAGCATAAACCCATGTAGGTAAGGAGAGGGTTGCTACTTTGTATGAGTGAGGGGAAATTAAAAAAAAAAAAAATTAAATCTTAGCTAACAGTAGAAGGAGAAGAAGAGAGGAATCAAAATTTTTCTACCATTTCATCACCCATTTGAATCCTACTATTAAGTAAGAAAACCCTCTCAATCCTCTCATTTCTTTTTATTAGTGAAGTTTTCAGATTATGTCCTTGTGATTAAAATGACTACTCATAAATAGAAATTTTATATATATGTGTAGGAATTTTGTGATGTGTATATCAAGTGTTTGAAGATGTTGATAGTCTTAAAATCATCTTATTATTGTAAAGAAATAAGTCTGCATGTGTAGTTTACACATTTAAAAAGAAGATTGAAAATAATTAATCTGTTTGAATCTGCCAGGATGTTGCCCGAAATTTTAGACAATTTTATACTCAACATTTCGAAATGATTTCTTCTACAAAGTTGTTGATAATGATGTCTAGTTCATCCAGAAATTTTGGCAACAATTTTTGAGATTTCTACGAATTTATACAAATTTTTAATCAAACCTGAAGCTGTGTTGAAAACAATCTATTTTGAATCTGTCATAATGTTTGCCCGAATTTTTAGACAATTTTATACTCAAAATTTCAAGATAATTTCTTCTATAAAATTCTTGATAATGATGTCTAGTTCATCCAGGAATTTTGGTAACAATTTTTGAGCTTCCTACGAATTTATACAAATTTGTTGTTTTACTAAATCTGAAACTGTGTTGAGAGTAATCTGTTTTGAATCTGCCAGCATGTTTGCCCGAATTGTTAGAAAATTTTATACTCAATATTTCGAGATTATTTCTTCTACAAAGTTATTGATAATGATGTCTAGTTCATCGCAGAATTTTGGTAACAATTTTTGAGCTTTCTCCGAATTTATACAAATTTTTAACTAAATCTGAAACTGTTAGACAGATTTTACTATGTATTTGAAAATTTATTTAAAATTCTATACTACTGGCAATTTCTAACTAAAAGATGAAATTTGAGAAGTCTAGTTTCATGGTAAATTTTTAGATTATGGGTTTGATCTATAAATTTAAGCATGGAATTAATGTAAGGAAATGTGACAAATCTGTGTCATAAATACCCTTGGAATTTTTTTGAATTATTTATAATTTATTTTGGAAAATGCTTTCTGAAAAATGACCATAACATGTTTATTGAGTATCCTGTAGATTGATATGAATTTTAGAGTTGTATAAGTAATGTATTTATAATTTTATTTACAAGATATATATTCTGAAAATTATTCTGGACAAGATAAAATCACCACTTTAATATTGTGCTAGTCTAATTCTGTAAATCAAAAATTTGTGCATGTGTGTATCTATGGTTTATTTATATTCATACCATGATTTAAATTAATTGTCTGTTAAATTTTGGACATTGAATAATTTGTGTTTAATATATAAAGTTACTAATAAAGGATTAATACCGGGTATTCAGGATGAGCCCTGATTTTTAATAACTTTTAAGTAAATTGTGTCGCGAAACCCTAAGATGGCATGGGGATTATTTGAACCCTTATCGGTATTTGGTTTTGGAATAAGGATGGATGTGCGGGTGGCACGCAGGCTAGTTACGTACCCCTGGCAGACCGTTCCCTTGGAGCAGACCACGGATGTCACGGCTTGGGTATATAACTCCGGGCGTGGGCATGTTTGGTAGTTCTTGAATATTTGACCAAGAGGGGGGGTTTCCAAATTAACCGTTGCCATGACTTAGTGGTTGATAAGTTAAATCTCTTTGGTGAGATTTCAATGGTCAATTAAGATATTAAAATTATTTGAATTATTTTAATGATTGTAATTTATGTTTACAGTTATATTATTACCTCGTGTTTATAATCTCATTATTTTCTTTCAAAAAGAATGGTAGGTTGGTTATGTTTTCTTACTGTGTTGCAAAACTCATGGCATATATTTTGTTGCCCTGGCATTTTATGCCAGATTATATCGAGAAAGGGACTGAGACTGAAATTAGAGCTACTTCTAATATCGAACCTTGGCTAACTTAGAGTCAAGATTTTATCGAAATAAAATCCTGTTATTTCTTGCATTAGTGTTTAGCTATGTTGTAACGTTGTGTGTGAACTTGTAATTTTATTTTGTTGTTGGACTTTGACTATGTAAAAATTTAAAAGTTCCTAATTAGTAGTTAAAATTTTATCTAGCAAGTTATTGTTATTTAAATCTTATGACGTTTCAAAAAATAAAAATAAAAATAAAAAATTGGGGCATCACATTACGTATGTTAAAAATGACAAGTTGAGGGTTACGACAGAATGTGCATATAAGGAATCAAATTGATGTATGTGGCGTGTACATGCTTCAGTTGAAAAAAAAAAAGAAGAGTTCTTTTAAATAAGAACTTTAAACAATGAACATATGTGTGGTGTGGCAGTTCGTACTAGTAAACATGCTAGGATGACTTCTAGCTTAGTTTCTGGATTGATACTAGAAGAGGTAAGGCGAAACCTTTAACTCGTCTAGTAGATGTTGTCAAAAAAATAAAAGACAAGTATGAAATCTCAATCAGTTATAACTGTGGTTGGTTGGGGGTTGAAAAAGCAAAATGTAGTACAAATGGGGATTCTTGTTTGTCATTCGATCAATTATGGTGGTATTTTGATGAGGCATTGAAGAACAATTTAGGTATTCGTTTTGAGTTAGATTTTGAAGATAAAAAGCGTTTCAAAAGAGTGTTTTTGGCTTTTCATGAATGTATTGCTGGTTTCAAATATTGTCGGTCATTGCTATTTCTTGATGGAATATTTTTGAAAGGACGATACAAAGGAGTTATGCTTGCTGCGACGGGAAAGATGGAAATGAGGATAATTGTAATATATCTAATTTTATCTAAGTATGTGAATTTTCTATACATGTTGGAATTGAGTGAATTTTCTATTTTTGTGGTTATGTTTTGTGATTTTTCTCTGACACTTTGAATTTTCTCTAGTTTTGGCCACTATGTGAATTTTCTCTAGATTTTGGCCATTGTGTAAATTTTCTTTGGATTTTGGTCACTGTGTGAATTTTCTCTAGATGTTGTCATTGTGTGAATTTTATCTGTAGTTGGTCACTAAGTGAATTTTCTCTAGATATTGTCATTGTGTGAATTTTCTTTGAATGTTGTCAATGTGCGAATTTTCTCTGGAGGTTGCCATTGTGTGAATTTTTTCTTGATTTGGCCATTGTGTAAAGTTTCTTTGGATGTTGGCAATGTCAAATTTCTCTTGTTGTTTATTGTTCTAATTTTCTCTGCATGTGTATATCTAATATGCTTATTCCTATTTGTTTTGTAGGTTTTTTTCCTGTAGCTTTTGTCGTTGTTAATACAGTAAAATAAATACAATTGGTGTTGGTTCCTTGAACATTTATATGATGTATTGAGATCAGAGAGGGTGATAAGTTCATATCAGATCGACATTGTAGTATTGTGGAAGGAATTGCTAGGTTTTTTCCTAATTGTTATCATGGATTTTGTCTTGAACATCTAAAGAAAAATTTGAGGGATAGATTATCATATGGAACACAAATTTGGTTAGAGAGACGATTGTGTCCAAGTTTTCAGAATGTGCATATGCGCCAACAAAGGCATCATTCCATTTCAGGTTAAATGAATTAAAAAGTGAGAGAGGAAACATTGTGAGTATTTTCTTGAGAAGTCTACCATATGAAAATTAGAGTAATGCATATTTTGAGGGAAAATGTTATGGTGAGATGTATTTAAATGTTGCCGAGTCATTCAATTTATGGATACGAGAAGCTCGGCATTTGCCAATAACAAATTTCGTGGACATGATACGGTTGCAAATCATGAATATGAGGTCTGATAAGAGGTTGCTCTCTAGTAAATGGAATAAAGCTCTCTGTCCTTGTATGGATAGTGTATTAGAGAAGGCTTTCATGGATGAGAGGACATAGAATGTGAGTTTATCATCTAATAATGTGGTTGATGTACATTGTTTGCTTTCGGTTATGGTTAATCTTGGGTTGAGAACTTGTTCATGTCGAAAATGAGAAATAAATGGGTATCCATGTCAATATGCTGTTACTGCAATTTTTAAGAGTGGAAAGAATTTGAATTCATTTGTTGAACCATTTTTTCATGCTAATATGTATCGTCAAACATACTTGTTTTCAATTGGCCCAATTCCAATTGTTGAAAAACTTGTGTGTAGCATTGATGATGTTATAATTTTACCTCCATTGAGTAAGAAACCAGCTGAGACGCCAAAAAAGAACAAAATTGTTTCTATTGGAGAATTTAAAAGGGTGATGAAGCGTAATCGATGTAAGAGTATTGGTCACCATAATAACAGGACATGCAAAGAACCTTTGTTAAATAGTTAAGAATGATACATTTTATTGATTGAATAATACATTTGATGATTACTTTGTGTATTTTGTTTTGTGAAATGTGTTTTTTAGACAATGTGTATATAATACTAATCAAATTCATCAAGAGAAATTTTCCAATAGCAGTGAAAATTACTTTTTGTATTGTGTTTTTAGAAACATACTTTGGGAGTGTCTTTATAATACCAGTCAAATTCATCTAGAGAAAGTTGCCAAAAGTAGAAAAATTTACTATGGGCATTGTTTTTGTTAAAATGTGCATTGTGTTTCATAAGCTCAAATTTATTTGGAGAAATTTGCCAATAGTAGAGAAAATTACAGTGTGCTTAAAATACTAGTCAAATTCATCAAGAGAAATTTGCCACTAGCAGAGAAAATTCTTTGTGCATTGTGTTTTGTGAGGTCAAATTCATCTAGAGAAGTTTGTCAATAGCAAAGAAAATTACTGTGTGAATTGTGTTTTTTGAATTTGATAATTGTTTTGTACCAACACAGTGCATTACAGATTACATGATTATATAGGCATTCTCTTGGCACAATACAAGTTAAATTTCTCTATGAATTTTTGGTAACTTCATACCAGTCAAATTCATTCAGAGAAATTTGCCAATAGAAGAGAAATTTACTATAGGCATTGTGTTTGTTGAAATGTGCATTGTGTTTTGTGAGGTCAAATTCATCTAGAGAACTTTGCCAATAACATAAAAAATTACAATATACATTGTGTTTGTTGAAATTGTAACGCCCTCAAAATAACACATATAAACTAATCATTCATGACATCCATAGACATAGGAGAAATAAACATGTATTCATTTATCAGAGTATTCATTACAAAAATATTACATGTTGACAACAAAAGTAAATGCCCTACGGGCTTACAACTTTCCAAGTCAACACTTGGTTTCAACAAAAGAGAATTCTAACTCTTAACATATTAAGCCATTGGCTTGAATTACATGTAATACAAAAGATAACTACAAAAAAATAAGCCTTCAGTTTCTAAACCTCCCAAGCTACATCCTTGGAGGCGGCATATCACCTGTACCTGAAAATAATGTCCCATATAGGGTGAGCCAAAGCCCAGTAGAGATACGCTAAATGTAATATGAGAATTAATTAAAATATTTGCATTTGATAAATGTTTAACTCATATAAACCAACGTACATCTCTTCCATAACCAATCCATATTCACAACCATATTTTAATTCATTTCCGTTTCATTATCCAAATCAATTCATAGATATGGTTCATTGTTTATCCGAACAGTTCAAGATGAGACTACAACTCATACTATCAACACTTCAATCATAATCAATTCAAAATGAGACTACAACTCATATCATTAACATTTCAATACTTCAATCATCTACGTTACGCAAACGTATATAAGAGTTCGGGACTTTCATCCAGGACACTCCGGCCAACTTAAATATCACTGGAGTCCATCCCCTATCTCCTCCCAAACCGTGGAGTACATCCCTTATCTCCTTCCACACACTGGAGTACATCCCCTATCTCCTCCCAAACCACATATACATGCAATGTATTTACACACTTTATCATATACAATGATCAATTAAAGCACATATTCAATGTGTTGATCCAACCGTCATATTCAATGACATATTCCCATTTGATTAGTTTCAATTTTCTCTAATCATCATGCATTGTCTATAACAATCATGACTATCCTCCACCGATAGCCCAAAACAGTTATTTCTAAACAGATAGTAAATTCATCAAACAAATAAACTATCAACATTTTCATAAGTGAGTGATTAATTAATCCAACTACACCATTCAATCTCAATTCCATCTAATTTCATGATTTCCAACTCAATTTCATATTCCCACAATTATTACATTAATTATACAAATTAATGAGTTACATTCAAGTTAGACATGTTGCCCCTTTTTCTCAAACCTTAACCCTAAGGCTCAATTTCATAAATTTCACACCAACAACCCCATTTTCCAAGGTCTCACATACACATAGAGTTCAATACTTGAAAACCCCTCTTTTGTAATTTCAAATTCCAAAGCCCTAACTTTCCAAAATCATCACAACCCACCATTTATACAAAATGACAAACATTTATGTTAAAACTCATAATAAGGAGTAGTTTATCCCCACCTCAAGCTTAGAAGGGGAAGAAAAAAGAAAAACCCAAAAGTTGACAGAAGAGAAACCAAGCTTTGCTCCCTCGACAAGCTCTATACTTTATCTCAAAGGAGCAAGGTGAGTAGAGGTCTTCAAACAAGTAGATCTAAGGATCTTTCAATGAAAAGTCCCTTTTGAGAGAGAGAGAGAAGGTGTTTCACAGTTTAGAGAGAGGAAATGGAAGAAAAAGTGAGAGAAAAGGTCAAGTGAGGGCCTTTATATAGTACTAGGTCAAAATAGATATAAGCCCCCAAGTCAACTCAAAATATCTAGTCAAAATATCTCCAAAAAGTAGGTCCAAACCGTGAGAAAAATCTGGGAAAAAGTCGCAGGTGTCGACCCTTCACAACATACGTGTCGACACCCAAGAAGAAATCTGGAACACGAAGTGTGACTGCACTGCAGGTGTTGACCCTTCCCTAGGCTGGTGTTGACACCAAAATGCAATGAACAAATTCAGAACAAGGGTCGACCCTTCCCAGCTTTGGTGTTGACCCTTGTGGCAAACAAAAGAGAAGGTGTCGACCCCATAACATGATTTTTAAGTTTCCAAACAACTTTTCAACGCGAACGAGCGTGAACGAGCAATCCCAACAAGTTTAAATCAATTTGTACACCTCCAAAACTAAGGTACAACAACACTAAAGATTTCAAAAATAAAATAAAGGGTTCAAATACATTTAACAAAAGCTTTAAAAGGCTCAAGTGTTACAACCTCCCCACCTTAGGAAATTTCGTCCCCGAAATTTTAAAGCAAGTATTTAAAGTCACAATTAAACCAATCCCAACAATAATAATCAGTTAATTTCATCATCATGAGGTCATTCCATCTCTTCTCAAGAGAACAGCATTACGAATATAGCTCAACATGCATTATCAACATGCATTCTTTTGAATTTCAACAATTTCCAATACATGTATCCCACAATTCCATAACATATTCAATGTTAATAATATATTTGCATTTCTATAACACATTCAACATATACAATGTTAAATTTAACTCATAGTTCCAAAATGTATTCAACAATTTCAATATTTCCGTAATTCAAAACATATACAATGTTAAACTTAAACTTTTATTTCCACAACATATTCAACAAACACAATACTTCCATAACCCAAAACATAAACAATGTTCTTAGAGGTTATCAATACAACAAAATTTTCCAACATAAGCTCAAACATTAACAAACAGGTCCGGATATTTCTCTCGGACCTCAAATTCACGTTCCCAAGTTGCTTCCTCAACTCCGTGATGTTTCCACAATACCTTGACCAAGGGAATCGTCTTGCCTAGCAAGACTTGGTCCCGCCTATCCAAAACTCGCACCGGTCTGTCCTCATACGAGGCATCCACATCTACCTCTAAGTCGGTCCAATCCAATACATGTGATGGATCCGGCTCATATTTCCGAAACATACTAATATGAAATACGTCATGCACTCCGAACAACTACGGCGGTAACGCTAAGTGGTATGCAATCTCCCCAATCCGCTCAAGGATCTTAAAAGGGCCAATAAACCGAGGGGACAACTTTCCTCTCTTCCCAAACCTCATCAAACCCCGCCTAGGTGATATTTTCAGAAAGACGTGATCTCCCACCTCAAATGCCAAAGGTCTCCTCCTATGATCGGCATAACACTTTTGGCGACTCTGGGCTGTAACAAGCCTCTTACGGAAAAGTGCTACTTTCTCCGTCATTTCTCACACCAACTCCGAGCCCAATAAAAGTGCATCACCCACCTCAGTCCAACATACAGGAGATCTACACGGTCGGCCATACAAGGCCTCAAATGTTGCCATGCCAATGCTCGATTGGAAACTATTGTTATAGGCAAACTCCACTAAGGGCAAGTGCCTCTCCCACGACCCACTAAAGTCAAAGACACAGCCTCGAAGCATATCCTCTAGGATCTGAATAGTGCGTTCGGACTGCCCGTCAGTCTGAGGATGGTAAGCCGTGCTAAAGGTCAATCTAGTGCCCATGGCACTGTGCAGACACTACCACAATCTAGCAGTAAAACGTGGATCTCTATCTGAGACGATCGACACTAGGACCCCATGCAACCCCACTATGTCCTGAATATACAAGTCGGTAAGATGATCTACCGAATCTCTCATGCGCATAGGAATGAAGTGCGCCGACTTAGTCAACCGGTCTACTACCACCCAAATGGCATCACTGCCCCGTTAAGTCCTCAGAAGACCCACGACAAAATCCATCGTGACATGCTCCCATTTCCACTCGGTTATAGGCAACTGTTACAACAAACCTGCTGGCCTCTGATACTCGGCCTTCACTTGCTGACAAGTAAGGCACTTAGACACGAACACTGCCACATCTTTCTTCATACCTCTCCACCAAAACTGGCGACTCAGATCATGATACATCTTTGTACCTCTCGGATGCACCGCAAGGCACGAATGATGAAACTCTCAGAGTACTTCCTCTCAGCAAGACTCCGGTACAAACAAGCAGTCTTGGTACCTCACACTTAGGTTGGGATACATAGTCAAACCCTACTCAATCTTTCCACCGGAGATCTTCTCCTAGAGAGATTCTATTTCAAGGTCACCCTTCTACGCCTCTAATATTCGGTTCACAAGAGTAGGTTGTACAATCACAGAAAATAGGGCCGCAGATTCAACCAACTCACCCAGACGTAAGTCGAACTCGCCAAGTGCACCCAATATCTCCCATTCCCGGATGGCTATACAAGCTACATCACTAATGGATCTCCTACTAAGGACATCGGCCACAACATTGGCCTTCCCCGGATGATAATGCAACTCGAAGTCGTAATCCTCTATGAACTTCATCCATCTTCTCTGCCTCAAATTCAAGTCTTTCTGTGTAAACAGATACTTCAGACTCTTATAATCCGAGAACACCTCGAATCTCTCACCATAAAGGTAATGCCTCCAAATCTTCAGGGCAAAAATTACAGTTGCAAACTCTAGGTCATGTGTAAGATAGTTCTTCTCATGTGTTTTCAATTGACGTAAGCCATAGGCTACTACTTTCCCCTCCTGCATCAATACACAACCCAAACCCTCTCGTGAGGCATCACAATATACTGCATAACCCAAATCCCTCTTCGGAATAATCAAGATTGGAGCAGTAGTAAGTCTAACCTTAAGTTCTTCGAATGACTTTTTGCCAGTCTCACTCCATATAAATTTGACCCCTTTCCGCGTCAATCTAGTCAAAGGCAAAGCTAGCCTGGAGAAGTCCTTCACAAACCTACGATAATAACTGGCCAATCCCAGAAAATTGTGGATCTCAAATACACTCGTAGGCTGTGCCCATTCATGCACTGCCTCTATCTTGAATGAATCTACAGTCACCCTTTCTCCGGATACCACGTGGCCTAAGAACTTAACCTCTCTTAGCCAAAAATCACACTTCCCAAACTTAGCATATAGCTTATGGGCTCTAAGTAACTCAAGCACCACTCTCAAGTGTTCCTCGTGCTCCTCCTCAGAAGGTAAATAAATCAGAATGTCGTCCACGAAGACGACCACAAAGTGATCTAGGAATTCTCGGAAGATCTGGTTCATCAAGTCCATAAACACAGCCAGGGCATTGGTGAGCCCAAAAGGCATCACCAGAAACTCATAATGGCCATACCGCATACAAAATGCTGTCTTCGGGATATCCTCATCCCTGACCCTCAACTGATGGTAGCCCGATCTCAAGTCTATCTTAGAGAAACAGCGGGATCCTTTCAACTGGTCAAACAGATCATCTATACGAGGCATAAGGTACTTGTTCTTAACCGTAGCCCGGTTCAGTTTTCGATAATCAATGCAAAGTCTCAAAGTCCCATCTTTCTTTTTAGCAAAGAGGTCCAGTGCTCCCCATGGTGAAGTACTAGGGCGAATAAACCCCTTATCTAGCAACTCATGGAGTTGAATTTTCAACTCACTCAGTTTAGCTAGGGCAAAACGATACAGTGCTATGGAAATCAGTGCCGTGCCAAACACTAAGTCAATAGAGAACTCGATCTCTCGATGGGGTGGCAAACTAACAAGATCCTTGGAAAAGACGTCCGAGTACTCACAAACCACTCTCAGTAACTCGGTCTGGGTCTCATTACACTCACTACTCATACAGCTAGCGAAAAGACAACTAAGCTCACTCCGCCCCCGCGGATCATACACCGGTGGCAAGACTCTACCAACCCGATCTCCTAAGAAATGAAAACAATCCCCGCTTAAGGTAGATACAGTAACCCTCTGGCTGTAGCAATCAATAACAGCCCGGTATGACGATAACCAATCCATATCCAAAATCATATCAAAACCCGACATATCCATCAATACAAAAGAAAATAGAAGCCGGCGATCAGCTACCTCTATATCATAGCCCCGACACCCCTGTTTTAAAATCAACTCACCTCCAATGGGTGATACAACACAAATAGAAAAAGATAACTGCGCCAACTCCAACCCCAAAATAGATGCAAATGCAGCAGATATAAAAGAATGGGATGCACCCGTATCAATCAACACATTAGCAACTGAGTTGCAAAACAAAAAGGTACCTCTCACAATGAGCGGAGGGTATTAGGTCTTACGCCAGAATAAAGATACACGCTACCAGAGGCCTCTCGATCAACTCGTTTCACCCCTCGGAGCATAAAGCTGCTGCATAGACTGAGCCGAAGAGGCTTCCTGGTTAGCCCTCGAGGCCTGAACTGACTGAGCTGGCTGATGGTTCTGTGTCTGCCTCGAACCAGACGCACCAGATGTGCCACTCAACTGCGGGCAAAACCTCTTCAGGTGCCCCGCCTGCCCATACTGATAACAAGAAAGCGGCAGGCCTCTGTCCTGACTTTGGCTCTAAGGGCGAGCCGAATATGATGCTGCACGCTGCCCTCCTCCCCTCTGCGGGCAAGTTGAAGACTTGTGGCCCAGCTAACCACATTTGTAACAAGTGAAGTCTCCATGTCCGCCTCTTCTAGAACCTGAACTAGGCACTGGAAAGGTAGACCTCGGCTGAACTCCCTAGGACTGCTGAGGGTTAGAACCCCTCTGCCTTTTGCTGTCCCCCTAACCATCCGGACTCCTCCTGGAGCCCCTCATTCTCTCCTCCTCCTCATGCATAATAATCTTAAGATAGTCCGCAGCCTCCACAAGACGCTCATACTCCCGAGTCATGGACCCAGCAACCCTAAGCTTGAGCCCGGTCCTTAACTTCTTTTCGAACTCAAGGCAACGGCGTTCTTCAGACGCCACTAGCTCAGGTGCAAACCTAGATAGGCTAGTAAAGGTGGCCTCAAACTCCGCCACAAGTGTGTTTAGTTGCTTGAGCTGACAGAACTGGTCCCTCAACTTCTCCCTGACAGTGAGAGGCAAAAACTTCTCCTGGAATACGATCCCGCACGAACTTCCACTACTGACCCGCGTCTCCCTTCAACTAGAAAGATGCCAAGGTCACCTTCAAGGCCCCGTCTTCGATGCCAAGCATCTCAAACGTCTTCGTCATCTACTCAAGCCACTCATCAGCCTTCAGTGGCTCCTTAGGATCTCTCAAAAACTCGTCCGAATTCGACCAGAAAAATTCTCTCTTCAAGAAAGAAGGCCCTGCTTCGGCTACATGGGCCTGGACTTGATTCTCAGCTCGGAGAATGCCCATAGATTCCCTCAAAGCTCTGGCCATCTCATGGGCTAAGGCTCCCATGGCCTGTTGACCAACCGGTTCGACCACATTGGCCTTACCAACACCTTCTTCCTGTGCTGGAATCTCATCCAGTATAGGCACCTCCTGCCTCCTAGGCCTACCACCTCGTTCTCGTTCTGACATCCTAAGAAAGGTAACAAACAGATTAGCACATTCACAAATGCGCCGAAGCTATTTCACTCGCGTCCTAATACATTGGACAACTGTAAGTCACTCCATGTAAGCACATAGTCACATAAGCACTTACGAATTTCATTTCCGGATAATGACCATCCCGTGGCGTCGCTAGAGTTCCAGTTAGAAACGGCAGTGATCAAGTGCCTTTCCAACATGACTCCCAGAAACCCATAGACTCGATCAACATCCTAAAAACTAAATTCCATACCCATATAGTCACATAAACATGTCATCACATAAGTGCATAACATCATACATAAGTCTCTAACAAGGGAGACAAACCCATTGTGGTACTAACCACTTCCCACGTACCCAAAGTATTCAAACCCAGTACGCTTTGATACCAAGTTGTAACGCCCTCAAAATAACACATATAAACCAATCATTCATGACATCCATAGACATAGGATAAATAAACATGCATTCATTTATCAAAGTATTCATTACAAAAATATTACATGTTGACAACAAAAGTAAATACCCTACGGGCTTACAACTTTCCAAGTCAACACTTGGTTTCAACAAAAGAGAATTCTAACTCTTAACATATTAAGCCCTTGGCTTGAATTATATGTAATACAAAAGATAGCTACAAAAAAAATAAGCCTTCAGCTTCTAAATCTCCCAAGCTACATCCTTGGGGGGCGGCACATCACCTGTACCTGAAAATGATATCCCATATAGGGTGAGCCAAAACCCAGTAGAGATACACTAAACATAATATGAGAATTAACTAAAACATTTGCATTTGATGAATGTTTAACTCATATAAACCAACATACATCTCTTCCATAACCAATCCATATTCACAACCATATTTCAATTCCTTTCCGTTTCATTATCCAAATCAATTCATAGATATGGTTCATTGTTTATCCGAACAGTTCAAGATGAGACTACAACTCATACTATCAACACTTCAATCATAATCAATTCAAAATGAGATTACAACTCATATCATTAACATTTCAATACTTCAATCATCTACGTTATGCAAACGTATATAAGATTTCGGGACTTTCACCCAGGACACTTCGCTAACTTAATTATCACTGAAGTCCATCCCCTATCTCCTCCTAAACCGTGGAGTACATCCCCTATCTCCTCCCACACACTAGAGTACATCCCCTATCTCCTTCCACACACTGGAGTACATCCCCTATCTCCTCCCAAACAACATACACATGCAATGTATTTACACACTTTATCATATTCAATGATTCATTAAAGCACATATTCAATGTATTAATCCAACTGTCATATTCAATGACATATTCCCATTTGATTAGTTTTAATTTTCTCTAATCATCATGCATTGTCTACAACAATCAAGACTATCCTCCACCGATAGCCCAAAACAGTTATTTCTAAACAGATAGTAAATTCATCAAACAAATAAACTATCAACATTTTCATAGTTGAGTGATTAATCAATCTAACTACACCATTCAATCTCAATTCCATCTAATTTCATGATTTCCAACTCAATTTCATATTCCCACAATTACTACATTAATTATACAAATTAACGAGTTACATTCCAGTTAGACATGTTGCCCATTTTTCTCAAACCTTAACCCTAAGGCTCAATTTCATAAATTTCACACCAACAACCCCATTTTCCAAGGTCTCACATACACATAGAGTTCAATACTTGAAAACCTCTCTTTTGTAATTTCAAATTCCAAAACCCTAACTTCCCAAAATCATCATAACCTACCATTTATACAAAATGACAAACATTTATGTTAAAACTCAAAACAAGGAGTAGTTTATCCTTACATCAAGCTTAGAATGGGAAGAATGAAGAAAAATCCAAAAGTCGACGGAAGAGAAACCAAGCTTTGTTCCGATCAAAATGAAGCCCTCGACAAGCTCTACACTTTATCTCAAAGGAGCAAGGTGAGTAGAGCACAGAGAAAATTGTCTGTAAAAATTTCTCTGGTATGATGTTACCAGAAATTCACAGAGAAATTTAACTCGTATTGTGCCAAGAGGGTGCCTGTATGATCATGAAATCTGTAATACACTGTGTTCGTACAAAACAATCATCAAATTCAAAAAACACAAAGTGTACAGTAATTTTCTCTGCTATTAGCAAATTTCTCTGGATGAATTTGAAGCTTCAAAACACAATGCATAGAGAATTTTCTCTGCTAGTGGCAAATTTCTCTAGATGAATTTGACTAGTATTATAAACACGCTGCCTATAGTATGTTTCTATAGCACTTGAGCCCTTTAAAGCTTTTGGTAAATGTATTCGAACTCTTTATTTTATTTTGGGAATCTTTGGTGTTGTTGTACCTTAGTTTTGGAGGTGTACAAATTGATTTAAACTTGTTGGGATTGCTCGTTCACGCTCGTTCGCGTTGAAAAGTTGTTTGGAAACTTGAAAATCATGTTATGGGGTCGACACCGGTCTTGGTGGTGTCGACACCTTCTCTTTTGTTTGCCACAAGGGTCGACACCAAAGCTGGGAAGGGTCAACCCGTGTTCTGAATTTGTTCACTGCATTTTGGTGTCAACACCAGCCTAGGGAAAGGTCGACACGTGTAGTGCAGTCACAGTTGCTGGTATTTGAATTGGTTCTGTCCATGACCGGCCAACTTCAGTCACAAATCTCTCTATGATTTATGCGCTCATCAACCTTACATCTTGTGTCGACAATTTCAAGCTAATACGTTCATGGTTGCTATATTGTCTCATATGTAGCATATAAAGAGACCACAATCCACACTGCATACAAATTATATGTATAGTTAGTTTTAAGAAACATTCAAATTAGATTATCTTATTTATAGATGTATGAAACTTACGAATCACTGTCTTGTTATGGAGCATTGTTGACATATTCAAAGTTATAATTTGTGTTTTGTGAGTCTATCAATTTGAAAGAGGGTTGTGATTGTGCCCCTCTTTCAAGGCAAGCTTTCAAAAAATTCTCCACATAATCTTGCTGCAAAAAAATAATTTTTAAATAATAGAGAAATTTACACACAAATTAATAGGATTCTTTGAAAATTATCATCACGTAAACATTATCATGGATCAGAGAAATTTGCACTCGTTACCAATTGTTTTGCATCTTTGATATTTTGTCTTGTGCATCATCCCTGCTTAGTCTTAGTGAGTTGTAGTACCTCCATAAATTGTCTTGTTTGTCCAAGACTAGCAAGGTTCAATGATTTCCATCTGTTGACTTCTCATTGCCCCCGATATTTATTGGGAAATGGAAGCACCTGTAGTTCCTCCATGCTTTTTCAAGATGCTTGTCAAATAATAAGACTCGGAAAGTTTGATTTTCTGTCATCTTGATGAAGTTTTGCGGTTAAAGAAAATCAAAAAATGGTTATAAGAAAGTTAAAATGACATGAATTTCAGAACTATACACACAAAGAAATTTTAAATGCACACAACTAGTCAGAGAAAATTAGACTAGTGACACAACGGCCTTCAAGAAGTATCTTAACAAGGGAAAATAGCAAGTAAATTCTAGAGAAAATCAAATAAAAGAGTAGTAACATACTAAGCTTATGCATGTGAAAAAAAATGAAGTTGGTTGTTGCCATTTTCTCTTTTGGTCAGCAAATAGTATCTCTCCATAGCCATCAATGACCTGAAAAAATATCATTTATAATTGTAATATTGGTTTATAAAGACTAATGGAACATTGCAGAAAAATTTTGATGAAAGGCTTACATTGTTGGCAATTTTTTTTTTCTTTATTAAGTTTCCAATATCTTCAAAGGTAATGAGATTCAACTCACTTGTCCAGATTAAAGCCTTACAAGATGACAAAGAAGTGATTTAATAGTTGTTAATGTAATATAAGTTAGTAAATTGTTATTTGTTATCTTCTATTTTATTTGTTGTACTTATTCGAGTCCAGACACATTTGATATGTGCCGCAATATGTCTTTTACATGTTCTTTTACCAATTTTGAAACCGGTAGAGTTTGTGAAAAAACCTAAGATTTTCTGATGCTCATTGGTTGAGGCAAGACGTACTCATTGGCATCAAATACTTCTTTGTCTTTTGTGTTTGCTCTGTTTGCTTTGCAGCTTGCTTTGAACCTCTAGTCACCTTCACAACTTTGGGATATTAAAATTATGGATCTTACTGCTTTTCTTTCCTTTCTTTTGCCTTTAAATTTTTTATCATTGATGTAGGATCTTTTTTTACTGTAGACAGTGAAAATATGAGTAAAAATTAAAAATAAATATTTTATTATTTCTATCCTATGTTTTTATTTGTTAGCAATTTTTTTTTTTAAACTTCATTTACTGGCAAATCGAGTTCATATGGGTGCGGGATGGTTGATTCACCATTCAAACCATATCTATAAATTTTAAAATATTTCATCTATATCTACTCGCGAAAAGACAAGCATCCGCTTAAAATTAATCAGGTTAAGTAGATTCAATCCTCATCTATCCCACTGTCATGCCTTGCCATTCTTTTCATAGGGTTCGTTTGGGATGTGGGTTGGCTTTTTGGCTATTTTAGCATGGGGCTAAAAAGTCTTGTTTGGAATAGGTTTTTTGACTTTTTTGACTATTGTGAGAAAAAAAATAAAATGATTATAGGTTGGATGTGATGTTTTGTCTTATTGGGTATAGCGATTCCGGTTTTTTCCCTTCATTTATTGTATTCCGAACTCGGATTCCATGGTTGGTTGTTGTTGTCTTTACCTTGTTTCCATCCTTTAATTCCTTGTATTTGAGTTGTGGGATGTGTTGGGTGAGTTTGGAACAGGTTGGTTGTGACTTGGTTCAAGTGGTTGCTGCCCAGGTTTTTGCTTCTTCGCTCGAGCGAGGCTTTGTGCGCTCGAGTGAGCCTTGGGTGTTTGCTTCTTCGCTCGAGCGAAGGTTTGTGCGCTCGAGCGAGTATTGTGGGTCTTCAGATTTCTTTTTCGGACTCAGCTTCTGCTCGAGCAAGCTTTCTTGCACTCGAGCGAGCCTTGTGTCTTGTGTCCCTTTGCTCGAGCGAGCAGTCATGTGCTTAAGCGTGCATCTGCGTCTCTTTTAGACCTGAAGGATGGCATTCCTCGCTCGAGCTAGCTTTCTTGCGCTCGAGCGAGCCCTGTGTTTTTTGTTCCGTCGCTTGAGCAAGAACTCTTGCGCTCGAGCGTGCGTCTGTGTTGGTCTAGACCTATAGCTTCTCATTGTTCACTCGAGCGAGCCTTCTTACGCTCGAGCGAGGTCCTTTTGTGTCTGGTCGCTCGAGCGAGCCTTGTTTATATCATATCGCAGCAGCGTGATTTTACATCACTTTTTCATTCATTTTTCACTCCAAAACCCTAAAATCGATAGCCTCTCTCTCTACACACACACCCTCTCTACAAATACTCTATGTTTTAGAGGTTTTCTACCCTAGTTTCTTTGTTAAAAAGCTAGAGCATCTCGTGAGCTATCTTTGGATCCGAAAAAGTGTGGGTTTGGAGCACTTTCAAGTTTCTTCTTATTCTCCTTTGACCTCCTAACTTTGAGGTAGGGATAATCTACTCTTTATTATGAGTTTTGACATAAACACTAGTCATTTTGTATTAATGGTAGGATTTGGTAATTTTGGGTAAAGTTAGGATTTGGTTTGAGATTATAAAAGAAGGGTTTTCCAATTATGGGTTCATTGTGTATGTGAAGTCTTGAGTTTGGGCCCTCTTGTATATAATTGATGAAATTTGGCCTTTGGTGCAATTTTTGAGAAAAGAGAAAAATGCCCTAAATGGGATTAATTGAATTACATGCTTAAATAATGAAGTAAATTGTGGAAATATGAAATTGGTTTGAGAATCATGAAATTGGAGGAAAATGTGATTAAATGGTGTAATTGAATTGATAAATCACTCACCCATGGAAAACGTGATAAATTATCGGTTGATAAAGTTATTTATCTGTCTAGATATATCTGTTTTGGGCTATCGGTGGAGGATAGCCATAATTGTTGTAGAAACTGCATGATGATTAGGTAAACTGAAACTAATCAATTGGAATATGCCATTGAATATGACGGTTGGATATAAACATTAAATATGTGATTGATTTGGTCATTGTATATGACAAAGTGTTTAAATACATTGTATATGTATATTGTTTGGAAGAAAACAGGGGACGTACTCCATTGTATGGGAGGAGATAGGGAATGGACTCCATAGATAACTAAGTTGGCCAGAGTGTCCAGGATGAAAGTCCCGAAATCTTATTTATATTTGGGTGCCGGTTCCCTCGGACGTAGTTTCGTAAAATGGCAAGTGAATAGAAGTGTATGAATGTTATTCATGATTGAAGTATTAATAAATGAGTTGTAGTCTCATTTTGAATTGTTTGGATAAGTAATGAACTATATCTATGAATTGATTTGGATAAATAAATGGAAGTGGATTGAAAAAAGGATGTAAGTGTTAATTAGTCATGAAAAGAATGTAGGTTGGTTTACAAGTGTTAAACATTTATCAGGTGCTAATGTTTTAGTAAATTCTCATATTTGGTTTAGTATATCTCTACTGGGCATTGGTTCATCCTATTTGGGACACCATTTTCAGGTACAAGTGACATGCCGCCTCCAAGATCTTAGCTTGGGAGGCTTAGGAGTTGAAGGCTCCATGTTTTGTTGTTTTGTTTTGATATTACGTGTATATTCAAGCCAAGGGCTTTCTATGTATAGAGTTAGAACTCTTCTTTTATTGTAAACTCTTCTTTTATTGTAACCAAGTGATAACTTGGAAAGATATAAGCTCGTAGGACATTTATTTTGTTGCTAACAAGTAATATCTTTTGTATAAAAGACTCTAATAAATGAAATGTAACTTTTCTATTATGACTCATGGATTTTATGAATGTTTATTTTATGTCTTATATTGAGGGCGTTACATTGGGCAAAAAAGCTTATTTTATTTTTTTGTAGCTAAAATAATTAAAAAGTCAAAAAAAACTTGACGTGCCAAACGAAAGCCTAATATCTTAGCGTGAGATATTTTCATGATGGGCTTAAAATTTGGTGAAACCATAGCCCAATATCTGAAAGAAGTGTAGACAAAGCAAGGTTGGTGAGATATTTGGTAAAGCCCAATAGCTCACTTAAGTGGATTATTTTCTTGTGGAGCAAATGGGAACCATATTTTAATTGTAAAGAGGGAAACATCAGGGAGTCTCACCATTGAAATCCAAGTGTGCTAATCACAATCGGCCCATGAAACACAATCTGATATCAATGAATTTTATGCATAATTCATTTTTTTAGATGCTTATTGTCAACCAACGATGAACTCCTTGCATCACATTTTATTAAGGGTGAATTTAATTTAATTGATTTGATTTATTTATATTTCTAGCTGATTTAGTATCTGATTTAATTGTCCATTACGAGTTAAGTTTAGGTGACTTCGTGTTTCATATACCATAGTCATTATAGTTTATCATTTTGAGTTTCAAAGAGCTAAAAATATGTTCAACTTTAGAGTAACTTGAATTACACAATTTGACTTGTTTTACAATCTTAATTTTAACTCTCATTCTTAAGACCCCAGTTATTTTTTAGTCCTTTAGATATGAATCATTTACCAAAATTGTCAATTTAATTCCAATATTGTATGTTATGATTTAGTTTAATAACTGATTTTATGAGTTCGTTCTTTTAAAATTTTTACTCAAAATACTTTTCTGCATTAAGTCTATGAATATCTACACCCGCTAGGGAAGAGGGAAATATTATGATACACATTTTTTAAATGGTGTGCATCATATGTACATTAAAAAGAAAAATAATATAATTTTAATTTTTTGAGTCGTAATTAATATATATATATATATATCATAATTAAACACAACATGAGACATAATTACAAAATTTATAAGTTATAATTAAAATAATGACATAATTAGAGATGTATATGATACATTTCTTTAAAAGAGTATATATATATATATCAAAATTTCACTTGTGCTTAATAATCTAACTAGTGATAACATGTGCTATGCACGACATCTAAAAAAGTTAATAATATATTTTTATACAAAATAATATAAATAGTTACATTTTTGTATGCAAATTATGAAAACAAAGAAGATTGAAATTTACAATTTAAGTCCCACAATTTTATTACAATTTATTTATTATTTTTTAATTTGTCACAAATTTAATCGTGTAACTTTCAACCTCCCTTTCTAGAATTGCAAACTTAGGTGGGCTCAACCCAAGCAACTTTAGTTAAGCTTAAATTTTTTTAAAGATTGAACTATATAGTTTTTAATTAAATGAGGACCTATGCAGAAGTTCAAAAATTCAAATTAAATTTGAGGGACTTGGGCAGAAATACCAAATAATAACCTGAGCAACCAAAACAAAATTATATATATAAATATATAAATTATTTGCTAATTTATTTTTTAAAATAATAAAAAAAATTAATTAAAAATTTAATATTAATGAACAAAAGAAAAAACAATATACTTAAGATTTCCAATATAATTTTTCTTGAAAATATTTAAAATATATACCTTTTAGAAAGGGATTGCCAAATAAAGGGTTGTTTGGAAACTGTCATATTAGCTCACTTTTCTTTTCTTTTTTATTTATCTTTTTATCTTTTTTGGGTCACATTACATTTATACTTTTCTACACATTTCTTGGTAAAAAATAAAAAAATATACTTAATTATCTTTTTTGGGTCACATCAGATCTCTATTTTTCTATACATATTTATGCAAAAAATGAAAAAAGTATATTTATTTAGCACTTTCCAAACTACCACTAAGTTGATATTAAAAAAATTTACTTTTTATAATGGCATAAATAATTTAACTATGATTTTTTTGAAATTATTTTTAATTTAAAAATTACTATAAAATATTAAATAGAATAAAATAAATTTCTTACAAAATAAAAGTATTTGAATAAAAAAAGGTAAGAAATTTAAAATTTAAATATGGTATTTTCTTTTAATCTGAAAATAATTCTACATGAACAATAAATTATCACCTATAACCCTCTCTCTTTTTTTAAATAAAAAAGTTTAACACATGTATAAAGATATAATTTTTTTTATAAAATTTAATACAAAAAAAGAAAAAAAAATTAATAGCGATTAATAATTTGAACACATGTATTTAAAACAAATTATATTTAGACCAATGATATTATGACACATGTGAATATTGATTTCATTCTAATTGTAATAATATATTTTGAAGAAGAATTTAAATTTGAAATTTTATTTTACAATTTAATAAAGGATGCCAAATTTAAGGACTGAATATTGATCTCATTCCAATTATAGTAACATAATTTAAGTAAGAATCCAAATTTGAAATTTTCTTTTAAGAATATAAAATTAATTTATAGACCAATCATATTGTAACACGTATTAACAAAAAATTAAACAAAATAAAAAAAAAAGAATTACAACTTTCAATCTTAACGAAATGACAGTATTTTGCAACTATAATAATGTATAGATATATAGATAAAATTATTGATAAATCCCATTTAGAAGTGTTTTAACTCAAGAAGTCCATGAAGGAATTTTTTAACCCATTTAGTCCCATGTATGTATAATTTTATTCCATGAAGTCATTTTTCTTGATTTACACTATTTTCTTGGACACTTATACCCTTATATTTAATTTTGATACCCTTATAAATATTTTTTGAACGGTTAGTAATTTTATGATGTGAACATTCATATTTTAAAATTCACATTGGTAGGAATATAAAATTGGCCCGTGGGCGGCCTGAAACCCACCCGCGAGTCGGGACGGGCCCGACCCGTTAACAATGTGAATATTTACATTGACATGTTAACATTCACATTAATAGGAGTGTAAAATTGGTCCGCGTCCCGTGGCGGCGCGAAACCCGCCCGCGGCCCATGGGCGGCCTGGGGCGAGCCCGGTTCGGCTCGTTGACAATGTGAATATTCATATTGACATATTAACATTCACATTAATAAGAGTATAAAATTGGTCCGCGGTCCATGGGCTACCAAAAACCCACTCGCGCCCTGGAGCAAGCCCGGCCCGGCCCGACCCGTTGACAATGTGAATATTCACATTGACATATTAACATTCACATTGATAGGAGTGTAAAATTAGCCCACGCCCTGTGGCTGCCCCAAAACCCACCCACGGCCCGTGGACGGCCCGGGGCAGGCCCGGCCCGGCCTGTTGACAATGTGAATATTCACATTAACATGTTAACATTCACATTGATAGGAGTGTAAAATTAGCCCGCGCCTCGTGGTTGCCCGAAACCCGCCTACAGCCCGTGGGCGGCCCGGGGCAGGCCTGGCTTGGCCTGTTGACAATTTGAATATTCACATTGGCATGCTAACATTCACATTGATAAGAGTATAAAATTGGCCAGCGGCCTAGGGCGGGCCCGACTCGGCCCGTTGACAATGTGAATATTCACATTGACATGTTAACATTCACATTGATAAGAGTGTAAAATTGGCCCCGGCTCGACTGCTTCGAGGCAGTGCTTGGCTCGACGTGACAATGTGAATATTCACATTGGCATGTTAACATTAACATTGATAAGAGTATAAAATTTATCCGCTGCCCGAAGCTTGCCCATGGCCCGAGGTAGGCCAAGCCTGGCCCGTTGACAATGTAAATATTCACATTGACATGTTAAAATGCACATTGATAGGAATATAGAATTGGCCCGCGGCCCGTGGACTGCCAGAAGCCCGCCCACAGCCCGGGGCAGCCTCGTTTGGGTCCAGGCCCGAATATGTCCGAGACCCTAGGTTAGGGCCTAGGTCATCACTTTGAAACCCGGCCCGGCCCATCGGCCCACTTAAGGCCCATTCAAGGCTCCATCCGAGGCCCAACCCGCCCGAGGCGCAATGTATTTTTTTGTGAAAAATAATAAAATTTTGGTAGAAAAAATTAAAAAGAATTAAAAAAAAATGGCCAGATCCGCCCAAGCCCGACCTAAGCTCGAGGCTAGGCCCAGACCCACCGGCCCAACCCGAGGCTCGATCCATCAGCCCATCCAAAACCCGAATACCCTTGTGCTAGGGTTAGGGCCTAGGCTTAATTTTTTGGCCCGTGGGGCGGCCCGAGAAAGGCTTGTTTGGGCCTAGGCTCGAGCTTAGTCCGAGACCCTAGGCTAGGGCCTGGGCCATCACTTTGAAGCCCAGCCCGGCCCATCGGTTCGGTTAAGGCCCATTCAAGGTTCGGTCCGAGGCCTGGCCCGTGTCGAGGCCTATTGTCTTTTTTTTATGGAAAATAATAAAATTTTGGTAGAAAAAATTAAAAAGAATTAAAAAAAAATGGCCAGGCTCGCCCCGGGCCGGCCACAGGCCGTAGGCGAGTTTCGGGCAGCCACGAGACACGGGCTAATTTTACACTCCTATCAATGTGAATGTTAACATGTCAATGTGAATATTCACATTATCAACGGGTCGGGCCAGCCCTGGGCCGCTGGCCAATTTTATACGCTTATCAATGTAAATGTTAATATGTCAATATGAATATTCACATTGTCAACAGACCGGGCCGAGCCCGCCCCGAGCCGCCCACGGGCCGTGGACGGGTTTCGGGCAGCCACGAGGCGCGGACTAATTTTACACTCCTATCAATGTGAATGTTAACATGTCAATGTGAATATTCACATTATCAACGGGCCGGGCCGGGCCCACCCCGGGCCGTGGCGCGGGCTTTTGGCCGCCCATGGGTCGCAGGCCAATTTTATACTCTTATCAATGTGAATGTTAACATGTCAATATGAATATTCATATTGTTAACGGGCCAGACCGGGCCCGCCCCGGGCAGGTTTCACGCCCCCATGAAACGCGGGCCAATTTTACACTTCTATTAATATGAATGTTAACATGTCAATGTGAATATTCACATTGTCAATGAGCCGAGCCCGCCCTGACCCGACTCGAATTTTTCCAGGCACCCACGAGGATCGACATGGGCCGGGCCCCTCACATTGACGATGTGAACATTTACATTGACGATGTGAACATTCACATTAGGGGTATTTTGATAATTATGTCACCCATAGGACTTATTGAAACATAAGAAAATAATGTAAACTAAATAAAACATAAGTAGATAAAAGGGTATTTTGGTCTTTTTATATCAAATAGGTCCTAATGGAATAGTCAAAAAAAATATGAGTTGAATGGAATAAAACTTTTAAAAAGTGGATTTATCAAAAAAGCTCCCATAGATAAATCATGGAATATATCATTATAATTTTAAATTTAAATTAATAGAATGTTTTCCATATTTAGTGCCCCTCAAATTTGAATTTTGAAATGGATTGGTATACTTTCTATTTTTTATTTTATATATTTGATATACTTTCCATGTGAAAGTTATAAATCAAGAGATATTAATTAATTAATTTATTATTATTATTATTATTATTATTATTATTATTATTATTATTATTATTATTATTATTATTATTATTATTATTATTATTTATTTGTTTGAATGAGAGTTATAGAGGATTTTTTTAATTATTTAAAATCAAAAAATTAGAAATTTTAGTTTGAGATATTGAAATTCCCACAAAATTTGTGATTAGAAACCCCTTTTTACTTATATAATATATAGATAGATATAGATAGATAGATAGATTTAATATGAATTTATATTTTTTTAAATATTTTTTAATATACAAATTATTTTTTTAAGATTTCTTTATAAAAATAATTTAACAATCCCATCGCTAACCATAGTGTATGGGAGAAGTTTAAAAGAGTGTAGGAGTAAGTATAGATTTTTTTTAATATACAAATTATTTTTTTAAAATTTTTTATAAAAATAATTTAACAATCTTATCACTAACCACAGTGTATGAAAGAAGTCGAAAAGGGTACTACAGTAACTATACACATGTTGTATCTATAATTATTTGTGTGAGGGGATTTTGACCAAAACTCTGAAAAAGCATGTGGATTGGAAAAAGTTAATACATATGATTAGGAGATTTTGACCAAATCAATAAATACAAGCATGTGAAAAGGCATGTGAATTGAAAAAAGTTAATAAATGTTGAGATTTTTTTTTTTTTTTTTAATCAAAAATTTTGAAAATTAAGATTGGAATATTGAAACTCTCACAAGTAGGGGTGGGCGCGGGTCGGTTGCGGCCACAGAACCTCCAATCCGCCATCCGTCCGCTAGATTGGCGGATTGGAAAAAATTAATCCGCATTCGTCCGCCAATCCGGCGGATGTGGATTGAGCGGATTGGCGGTTTGGCGGATGGATGCGAATCGGTTTGGCAGTTTAAAATTTTCTAAATTTTCAACATAATTCAACTTGTGCACTTCCTCAAAAAAAAAAGAAAAAAGAAAAAAGAAAGAAAGTATTACAGTGAATGACTTAAAAAAGTATTACAATCACTGTATGCCTTATCTAAAAAAAGAAAGTTTAAAATTTTAGAATATCACGATCACTGCATCTACATATTACAATCACAGTATGATTCATTCACATAAGGTATTACAATCTGTGATTCTTAAAATATAATAACAATTCAAACTACCAAAACCATGAACAGAGCAGTAGTAGAAATTGTATGTCTCTGTATTGTTACATCTATGTATGTTTTTGAAAACAAAAACCAACCAGCATATATCATATTTTCTACTTATTATTTTTAGAGTTAGATTTAAAAATCAAAAAATATAGATAAATAATACGTTTATTTTTTTTAATTCAAAAAATATATTCAAGTTGAAAACTTTTTTTCAACAGAATATTTAAACTCTTTTTCAATTGAAAACACAAACATAATATTTAAACAAATTGAAAACACAAAATCTTATAAATTACTAGGGGTGTTCGCGATTTGGCGGTTTGGCGGTTCGGTTGCGGCCAAAGAAATCTCAAATCCGCTATTCATCCGCCAAATTGGCGGATTGGAGAAAATCAATCCGCAACCGTCCGCTCGTCATCACGCATCCGTCCAAAATGCAGTGGATTGGTTCGGTTCGGTCGATTTTGGCGGGTCGGTATATCCGCTGCTCACCCCTACCCACAAGGCTTGGGGGTTAGAAACCCCTTTTCCTTATATATAGACTAGCCTATCACCCGTGCTATGCACGGAATAATTATAAACATTTATATTTGTTTTAGATTTTTTTTAATATATAAATTATGTTTTTTAAGATTTTTTATAAAAATAATTTAATAATTTTATCACTAACCACAATGTATGAGAGAAGTTGAAAATAGTACTGTAATAACTATACACGGATTGTATTTATAATTATTTGTATGAGGAATTTTAAATACTGATTAGAAAATTTTGACCAAATCAATAAATGCAGGTATGTGGAAAGACATGTAGATTGAAAAAAATTAATAAATGCTGATCAAGAGATTTTGATCAAATCAATAAATGCTGAGTTTTTTTTTTAAATAAAAAATAAAAAATATAGAAAATTCATATTGGGATATTGAAGCTCCTACAGGCCTTGGGGGTTAAAAACTCCCTTTTGCTTATTACATAGTATAGATATATCTATATATATATATAGTGGTAACCTGTGCTATGCACGGAGCTTTATAAATTTAAAAAAAAAATTTATTATAATTATTAGATAAGCTTTAAAGATTTTATTTTATTTTTTTTTATTTTATGTTATAATATAATATATAAGATATAGATAGATATCTATAATTTTAATAAAAAATATTATCTGATTTTTTTGGGAAGAGAAAACGAATGCAAGTTTTAAATTTTTTTTTTTTTTTTTTTTTTTGAAATCGGTGAGAGAGATTAGGAGGGAGAGATTATGAAATATTTTTGTTATTAAACAAATAAATATGTTAATATTTTTTTAATCTATTTTGTAAATTAAAAAATAATAATTTTAGAAAATTGATTAATTTGTCCTATTAAGTGATTTAAAATTTTGATAGATATATATAAAATATATATATAATTATATTACTAAATCATAATTCAAATTTGGATGTTATATTTTTTTGAGATCTATACCTAAATTCTTATCTTCTTTATTTTTGTGTGAAACCATAGTATATGAGAGAAATTGAAAAGGGTACTGTAGTAATCTATCTATACTATATATTAACTAAAATGGGGTTTTTAACCCCCAAAGCCTGTGGGAGCTTCAATATGCCAATCATAATTTCTTAATTTTTTGTTTTTTTTTTTAAAAAAATTAATCTCAGCATTTATTAACTTCTCTCAACCTACAAGACTTTTTGACTTCTCTCATAATTACTGCAGTACCTTTTCCAAAACAAATAATTTGTATATTAAAAAAAATTAAAACAAATATAAATTATAATTATAGATATTTATATTTGTTTTAGATTTTTTTAATATATAAATTATGTTTTTTAAGATTTTTTATAAAAATAATTTAACAATCTTATCACTAACCATAGTGTATGAAAGAAGTTGAAAAGGGTACTGCAGTAACTATACATGAATTGTATCTATAATTATTTGCATGAGGGGATTTTAAATGCTGATCAGAGGATTTTGACTAAATCAATAAATGCATGCATGTGGAAAGACATGTGGATTGAAAAAAGTTAATAAATGCTGATCAGAGGATAGATATTTATATTTGTTTTAGATTTTTTTTAATATATAAATTATGTTTTTTAAGATTTTTTATAAAAATAATTTAACAATCTTATCACTAACTATAATGTATGGGAAAAGTTAAAAAGGGTACTGCAGTAACTATACACGGATTGTATCTATAATTATTTGTATGAGAGAATTTTAAATGATAATCAGGAGATTTTAATCAAATCAATAAATGCAGGCATGTGGAAAGACATGTGAATTGAAAAAAAGTTAATAAATGCTGATCAGGGAATTTTGACCAAATCAATAAATGCTGAGTTTGTTTTTTAAATAAAAAATTTTAAAAATTCAGATTGGGATATTGAAGCTCCCACAGGGCTTGGAGGTTAAAAATCCCCTTTTGCTTAATGTATAGTATAGATAGATGGGATAATTATAGATATTTATTTTTGTTTTAGATTTTTTTAATATATAAATTATGTTTTTTAAGATTTTTTATAAAAATAATTTTATCATTTTATCATTTACCATAGTATATGAGAGAAGTTAAAAAGGGTACTGCAATAATTATGCACAAATTGTATCTATAACTATTTATATGAGGGGATTTTGAATGTTGATCAGGGAATTTTAACCAAATCAATAAATGCAGGTACGTGGAAAGATATGTGAATTGAAAAAAATTAATAAATGCTGATTAGGAGATTTTGACCAAATAAATAAATGCTGATTTTTTTTTTTAATAAAAAATTTAGAAAATTCAAATTGGGATATTGGAACTCCCACAGGCCTTGAAGGTTAAAACCCCCTTTGCTTAATATATAGTATAGATAGATAGATGTTTTTTTAAAGATTTTTTATAAAAATAATTTAACAATCTTATCACTAACCATAGTGTATAGGAGAAGTTGGAAAGGATGCTGCAGTAACTATGCACGTGTTGTATCTATAATTATTTGTATGAGGGGATTTTAAATACTGATAAGGGGATTTTGACCAAATCAATAATGGTAGGCATGTGGAAAGACATATAGATTGAAAAAAGTTAATAAATGTTAATTAAGAAATTTTGACAAAATCAATAAATCCTAAGGGATTTTTTTTTTTAAATCAAAAAATTAAGAAATTAGGATTGAGAGATTGGAACTCTCACAAAGCTTGGGGGTTAGAAACCCCATTTTGCTTAATATATAGTATTTAAAATTCCCTGATTAGCATTTAAAATTCCCTCATACAAATAATTATAGATACAATATAAATATCTTTAAAAACATAATTTATATATTAAAAAAATCTAAAATAAATATAAATATCTATAATTATCTCGTGCATAGCACGGGTGATATTCTAATTATCTATATATGTGAATTGCGATTTTTAAATGTCTTTTTTTTTTTTTTAAATGTCTTCTTTTTTTCCTTTTTTATATTATATTAAAGTTTAATATTTTGATAATAATCATATGTGTTAAACTTTTCAAGGAATTAAATGTCTTCTTTTTTTAATTATATATATTAAAGTTTAATATTTTGATAATAATCATATATGTTGGACTTTTCAAGGAATTACATGTCTTCTTTTTTTTATTATATTATATTAAAGTTTAATATTTTGATAATAATCATATGTGTTGGACTTTTTAAGAATTTTTTTTTATATTTGTTCTTAATGTATTAAGGTGTTATTATGAGGGATAATAATCATATGTGTTGGGACTTTTCAAGAAATTCATATGCGTTGGATTTTAAAGAATTTTTTTTATACTTGTTCTTAATGCATTAAAGTGTTATTATGAGGGTAAGACTTGGGGGTTGGGAGAAATTAATAAATGCTAATGGTTTTTTTTTTAAAATCAAAAAATCAAAAAATTTAGATTGGGAGATTGGAGCTCCCACAAGGCTTGGGGTTAAAAATTCTCTTTTGCTTAATATATAGTATAGATAGGTACATAATATATAATATATAATATAATATATATATAGATTATAAGATGAGAGAAATAAAGTGCTATCTTATTATAATGGAGGAGATCTTCTAAAAAAAACGTGTAGACATGAATGCCCTCCTATTTTATTGTGTTTACAATTATCTATATATGTGAATTGTGATTTTTAAATATTTTTTTTAAATGTCTTCTTTTTTTCCTTTTTTATATTATATTAAAATTTAATATTTTGATAATAATCATATGTGTTAGACTTTTAAAGGAATTAAATGTCTTTTTTTTTATTATATTATATTAAAGTTTAATATTTTGATAATAATCATATGTGTTGGACTTTTCAAGAAATTTTTTTTATGTTTGTTCTTAATGCATTAAAGTATTATTATGAGGGATAATAATCATATGTGTTGAGACTTTTTAAGGAATTCATATATGTTGGATTTCAAAGAATTTTTTTAATGCTTGTTCTTAATGCATTAAAGTGTTATTAGGAGGGTAAAACTTGGGAGTTTAGAGATGATAATAAATGTTAAGATTTTTTTTTTTAAATAAAAAAATCAAGAAATTTAGATTGGGAGATTGGAGCTCCCACAAGGCTTGGGGTTAAAAACTCCATTTTGCTTAATATATAGTATAGATATATAGATAGATAGATAGATATATCTTTTTATTTTTATTTTTGTTGTGGGTATCTTTTTTATCTGTGGTTTTCATTGGTTTTTAATTATTATTATTTAGGTAAATTATGATGTGAGTTAGATATGTTATAAACATGTGAGTTTTATTTATTTAAAGTTTATTTAGATAAATTTTAAAGTTTTTTTTTTTAATAGTTTTTTAGTTTTTTTTGTTATGTTATAATATAATATATAAAATATAGGTAGATATCTACAACTTTAATAAAAAATATTATCTGATTTTTTGAGGAAGAGAAAAGGAATGCAAGTTTTAATATTTTTTTTTTTTTGAAAATTTGTGAGAGAGATTAGGAGTGAGAGATTATGAAATATTTTTGTTATTAAATAAATAAATCAGGCAATAGTTTTTTTAATCTATTTTGTAAATTAAAAATCAATAATTTTGGAAAATTAATGAATTTGTCCCATTAAGTAATTTAAAATTTTGATAGATATACATAATAAAAAATACATAATTATATTATTAAATCATAATTCAAATTTAGATGTTATATCTTTTTGAGATCTATAGCTAAATTCTTATCTCTTTTTTGTGTGTGTGTGTGTGTGTGTGTGTGTGTAACCATAGTGTATAGGAAAAATTGAAAAGGGTGTTGCAATAATTATGAGTGAAGTCAAAAGGAATTGTGGGTTGGGAGAAATCAATAAATGCTGAGGTTGGGTGGGGAGAAGTCAATAAATACTGAGGTTTTTTTTTTTTTAAATCAAAAATTAGAAAATTAGGATTAAGAGATTGGAACTCCCACAAGCCTTGGGGTTAAAAATCATTTAAAGTTTATTTAGATAAATTTTAAAGTTTTTTTTTTATAGTTTTATAGTTTTTTTTGTTATGTTATGTTATAATATATAAAATATAGGTAGATATCTACAACTTTAATAAAAAAATATTATCTGATTTTTTGAGGAAGAGAAAAGGAATGCAAGTTTTAATATTTTTTTTTAAAAATTTGTGAGAGAGATTAGGAGTGAGAGATTATGAAATATTTTTGTTATTAAATAAATAAATCAGTCAATAGTTTTTTTAATCTATTTTGTAAATTAAAAATCAATAATTTTGGAAAATTAATGAATTTGTCCCATTAAGTGATTTAAAATTTTGATAGATATACATAATAAAAAATACATAATTATATTATTAAATCATAATTCAAATTTAGATGTTATATCTTTTTGAGATCTATAGCTAAATTCTTATCTTTTTTTTTCTTTTTTTTTTTTTGTGTGTAACCATAGTGTATGGAAAAAATTGAAAAGAGTATTGCAATAATTATGAGAGAAGTCAAAAGGAATTGTGGGTTGGGAGAAGTCAATAAATGCTGAGGTTGGGTTGGGAGAAGTCAATAAATACTGAGGTTTTTTTTTTTTTTTTAAATCAAAAAATTAGAAAATTAGAATTAGGAGATTGGAGTTCCGACAAGCCTTGGGGTTAAAAACCCCCTTTTGCTTAATATATAGTATAGATATATATCTCTAACCCACAACTTTTGTGGGAGTTCCAATATCTGAACATTAATTTCTTAATTTTTTTGATTTTTTTTTTAAAAAAAATTAGCACTTATTAAATTCTTCCAAGTCTTTTTAACTTCTCCAATACACGCACTCTTTTTAACTTTTTACATACCTATTGCAAACAGTGAGTCTCCTTTTTGTTTTTTCCTTCTTGACTTCTCACTTCTACACTTTCAACTGCAGTGACCATATATGCAAACAGGTCTTTTTTTTGTTTTCTCCTTTTTGACTTTTCATTTTGTTTACTGTTTTAATATTGTAGTTAGATAGCGCATAAAAATATTTGTGATTTGTCTAGCAAATAAAAAATTATAATTTGATTTTTTAATATGATTAAATTTAGATAAATATAAACCCTCATAAAGAGAAAAATGTGATTATAATTAGTTGAATGATTCTTTTTTTTTTAATGTGATTGTAGTTATTTTAGTAGTTCTTTTTTTTTCATTTATTTATTTTATTATGGGAAAAATGTGATGTGATTGTAGTTTGTTCAATGGCTCTTCTTTTTAATATGATTGTTGTAGTTAGTTTAATGTTTTTTTTTTAATGTTATTTAATCTTTTTATTTACTATTTTAATTTTATTTTTAATATGATTGAAGTTAAATAAACATAAACAATCACAAAGAAAAAATGTGATTGTAGTTAGTCAATGGTATCAGGGAATTTTAACCAAATCAATAAATGTTGAGTTTTTTTTTTAAATAATTTTTTTAAAAGGCTACTGCAGTAACTATGAACGAGTTGTATCTATAATTATTTGTATGAGGGGATTTTAAATACTGATCAGGGATTTTGATCAAATCAATAAATGCAGACATGTGGAAAAACATGTAAACTGAAAAAAGTTAATAAATGCTGATCAGGAGATTTTGACCAAATCAATAAATGCTAAGATTTTTTTAAATAAAAAATAAAAAATTTAGAAAATTCATATTGGAATATTGAAGCTCTCACAGGCCTTGTGGGTTAAAAATTCCCTTTTGCTTAATATATAGTATAGATAGATAGATAGATAATATAAATATATATATAGATTATAAGATGAGAGAAATAAAGTGCTATCTTATTATAATAGAGGAGATCTTATAAAAAAAATGTATAGACAAGAACGTTATAGCGATCCCGGGTTTACCCCTTATTGTACAGTAATCCGGACATGTGTCCGTGGATGTTAATAGTTGAGCATTGTCTTGTTTACATCCTTTTCTTTATTGTATTTGAGTTATAGGATGTGTTGGGCAGGTTTGTTTCAGGTTGGTTGTGTTTGGGAACCAAGGGTTGCTGCCCAGAATTTTTGTCCTTCGCTCGAGCGAGGAGTTGGTCGCTCGAGCGAGCGTTGAGTTTTGTGTCTGGTGGGTCGAGCCAGAGTGGCTTCGCTCGAGCGAGCGATTGCGTCTGGCACTGGACCTGAACACCATGATTTTTGGCTCGAGCGAGCTTTTCTTCGCTCGAGCGATCTGGTTTGGTCTTCGCTCGAGCGAGCAGTTTGTCGCTCGAGCGTGCGTCTAGTTGCAGACCTGAAGGGTCGAGCTCCTGGCTCGAGCGAGCTTTTCTTCGCTCGAGCGAGCTTCTGGGTTATTGGCTCGAGCGAGACCTTCTTGGCTCGAGCTACGGTTTTCTGTGTCTGGTCGCTCGAGCGACCAAGTCTTCGCTCGAGCGAGCCTATTTTAATCTGAAAATATTTGGCTTTGGAGCAAGTTGGGTGTTGGGTCTTCATTTCCTTTTAAGCTCAAACTTTGAGGTAGGGATATCCTACTCCTCTTTATGGATTTTGTCTTTGAATTTTAGCATTTTGATGTGTTGGAAGTTGTAATGAAATTTTGAGAAATTTTGGGCCTTTGTGTAATTTTACAAAAATTGGGGTTTTCATTTATAATGAACCTAGAGGCATGTTTAGTGTAGAAACATGGGATTAATGTTGAAACATTGATGAAAATGAAACCTTAAGGGTTGTAATGTCAATTATGGAAAATGCCCTAATTACATTGATTAATTAATTGATATGATTAATTATGAGGAATGAGGAATTGAAGTGGAAATGTTGATTTAAATATCCATTTTGTGCATTTATTTTCTGTTTAGAAATATTTGCTTTGGGCTATCGGTGGAGGATAGTCTTGATTGTTGTAGACAATGCATGATGATTAGGTAAACTAAAACCAATCATTGAAAGGTGTCATTGAGATTGACAGTTGAAGAATACATTAACTTCATGTATTGATTTGTGATGTGTATAATTATCGTTTATATGCATTGTGTTGTGTTGGAGAAGATAGGGGATGTACTCCACGGTTTAGGGGAAGATAGGGGATGTACCTCTAAACCGGATGTTGTTTGGGAGAAGATAGGGGATGGACTCCGTAGACAGAGCTCATATGCTTGTCTAGAAACGTGTTGACAGAGCTCATATGCTTGTCTTGGAAATGTGATATAGCTAGTATGCATATTTGTGGAAGTAATGAAATTGTAAGTGGTTAATATGAGTTATTGTCTCATATGAGTTGTGTGGCCAGGTTCTGAGTCATGAATTATAAATTGAGAATTTAATGAAAATAGAGAGTGAATTAAAAATAGACTTGAAAGTCTTGGAATTGTAATGTGTTATGAAAGAGTGTAAAAGTGTTGACCGTCTATCAACTGTTAATCTTTTAGTCATTATTCATAATTGGTTTAGTATATTTCTACTGGGTTGTGGCTCACCCTATATGGGAACATCATTTTCAGATACAGGTAGCATGCCACCTCCGAGGACATAGCTTGGGAGGCTAGGGTCGGGGCAGATTTTTGTTGTCTCTCTTTTGATGTATTACATGTAAATTCAAGCCAAGGGCTTAATGTGTAAATGAGTTAGTACTCTACCTTTTTGTAACCAAGTGTTAACTTGGAAAGCTGTAAGCCTTTAGGGCATTTGCTTTTGTTGTTAACATGTAATACTTTTGTAAGCAAACTCTGCTAATGGAAGAATGTGGATCTTTTATATATTAATGCATGTCTCTATTGTTGGGTTTTATGTTGTTTTTTTTTTTTTGAGGGCGTTACAATGCCCTCCTATTTTATTGTGTTTACAATTATCTATATATATGAATTGTGATTTTAAATTTTTTTTTTCCTTTTTTATATTATATTAAAGTTTAATCTATACTATATATTAAGCAAAATGAGGTTTTTAACCCCAAGCCTTGTGGGAGTTCCAATCTCCCAATCTAAATTTTTTGATTTTTTGATTTAAAAAAAAAAAAACTTAGCATTTATTAACTTCTCCCAACCCCCAAGTCTTACCCTCATAATAACACTTTAATGCATTCAGAACAAGCATAAAAAAAATTCTTTAAAATCCAACACACATGAATTTCTTGAAAAGTCCCAACACATATGATTATTATCCCTCATAATAACACTTTAATGAATTAAGAACATGCATAAAAAAAAATTCTTGAAAAGTTCAACACATATGATTATTATCAAAATATTAAATTTTAATATAATATAATAAAAAAAAAAGATATTTAATTCCTTGAAAAGTCCAACACATATGATTATTATCAAAATATTAAACTTTAATATAATGTAAAAAAGGAAAAAAAAGAAGACATTTAAAATAAATTAAAAAAAACACATTTAAAAACCGCAATTTACATATATAGATAATTGTAAATATATTAAGAAAAATAGGGTTTCTAAACTCCAAACCTTATGGGAGCTCCAATCTCTCAATCTTAATTTTTAAAATTTTTGATTTAAAAAAAAAAATCTCAGTATTTATTGATTTGGTTAAAATTCCCTGATCAGCATTTATTAACTTTTTCTAATCCACATGTCTGCATTTATTAATTTGGTCAAAATCCTTGATTAGCATTTAAAATCCCCTCATATAAATAATTATAGATACAGCCCGTGCATAGTTACTGCAGTAGCCTTTTTAATTTTTCCTGTACACTATGATTAGTGATAAGATTGTTAAATTATTTTTATAAAAAAAATCTTAAAAAACATAATTTATATATTAAAAAAATTAAAACAAATATAAATATCTATAATTATCCCGTGCATAGCACGGGTGATAGGCTAGTACTATATATTAAGCAAATGGGAGTTTTTAACCCCAACTCTTGTGGGAGCTCCAATCTCCCAATCTAAATTTCCTGATTTTTTAATTTAAAAAAAAAAATCTTAGCATTTATTAACTTCTCCCAACTCCCAAGTTTTACCATCATAACAACACTTTAAGGCATTAAGAACAAATATAAAAAATATTCTTTGAAATCCAACACATATGAATTCCTTGAAAAGTCCCAACACATATGTTTATTATCCCTCATAATAATACCTTAATGCATTAAGAACAAGCATAAAAAAAATTTCTTGAAAAGTCCAACACATATGATTATTATCAAAATATTAAACTTTAATATAATATAATAAAAAAAAGACATTTAATTCTTTGAAAATTCCAACACATATGATTATTATCAAAATATTAAACTTTAATATAATATAAAAAATGAAAAAAAAGAAGACATTTAAAATTAAAAAAAAACATTTAAAAATCACAATTTACAAGCCGGGTGGAGGCTCCAATATGCTAATGTATTTATGCTATATATTAAGCAAAATGAGATTTTTAACCCCCAAGGCCTATGGGAGTTTCAATATTCCAATCTGAATTTTCTATATTTTTTATTTTTTATTTTTAAAAAAAATTCAGTATTTATTGATTTGATCAAAATCCCCTGATCAGCATTTAAAATCTCCTCATACAAATAATTATAGATACAATCCGTGTATAGTTACTGTAGTACCATTTTCAACTTCTCTCATACATTATGGTTAGTGATAAGATTGTTAAATTATTTTTATAAAAAATCTCAAAAAACATAATTTATATATTAAAAAAATCTAAAATAAATATAAATATCTATAATTATCCTGTGCATAGCATGGGTGATAGGCTAGTTATAAGAGAAGTCAAAAGGAATTGTGGATTGGGAGAAGTTAATAAATGTTGAGGTTAGGTTGGGAGAAACAATAAATGCTAAGGTTTTTTTTTTTTTTTTTGTTAAATCACAAAATTAAAAAATTAGGATTAGGATATTGGAGTTCTCACAAAGCCTATGAGTTAAAAATCTCATTTTGCTTAATATATAGTATAGATAAAGACTAGTATGTCACCCGTACTATGCATGGAATAAAATAATATATTATTTTTTCTCTCGTATATATAAGTTTAAAAGTTTTGTTTCAAATCTTCCTTTACTATAATATTTACTCATAAACATAGATTAAAATTGTTGTATTAATAATTAACAATTAAAATTATGCTTTGTTGTAAAAAAAAATGACATAGTTCTAATACTTCACTATTTTAGAATAAAAATATATGAATTTTAAAAAATTGTTATATTGGTGTTTGAAAGGAAAATAATTAAAGAAATTTTAAAAACTTAATGAATAAAAAAGAATTATCGTAACATGTAATTTAAAATATCAAAAAAAAGTTAAAAATAAATAAAAACTTTAAAAAGGGGTGATTACTATTAAAACTAATGTCATATTTATTTATACGTATAATTTTGTTTGGATATTATTTATATTTTAACATGCTTATTGAAAACAAAAATAAATAAAAATAAAAATATCAATAATTTTGAGTTTTAAAATATGATTCTATAGACTTGTTATATTAACTTTTGGAAGGAATATATTGGAATTTGTCACGCCCCACTTTTTATTACTCGAAATCATTACCAAATTCATTACTTTAATTCAAAGATAACATGCGGAAATAAACTCAAATGTTCGTCCAGTAAAATTAAATAACAATTCTCTCATCTGAATGCAAATTAAATACAACATGAGCATGCTAAATATACTGCCCGTAGGCGTACATCATTAAAGACGAAAGAAAGGGTTTAACCGTTTTACATCAATGCCATTTCGCCAACACAAAAGAGGCCCTGTGGCCAACAAATATGAAGATCCAAAATCTTGTAGCACATCTTGATTATCACCTAAAAAAGATTCAACAACGTGGGATGAACATATAGTCCAGTAGGGATCTTAACATGCTCCTCAACAATAACAACTTACAGATAGCTATGATCATGAATGCCCAATCTCATACTAGAATAGTAATGTGACAGTTTATACAAAATATACATATGTATAAACTTTTCTCAAAATCAACCATTTCATTCAACACTGAAACCAATTCACCTTTCTTTTCTTTTCATTACCCTTCTTTCCCAAACTTTCATTTCAATAACAATTCTAGAAAACAATTTCACCAAGTCCAATACTTTCCCCCATTTCCCATTCTTACAACCAATTTCTCTTTTTCAAAACATATTCAGAAATACTCAATTCCTTCCCACTTTCCAAAATAACATAAAATATTATTTATGTTAGTTCCCAACACATTCACATCTATATATGCATGCCTTTAGTAAAAAGGGAAATAACAAATCATCAACATGTATATAATCAACAAGTAAGGCAACTTGGCCTTTCAAAACCGTAACCATCGTAACTCATAACATACTCAGATACATTGAGACAATGATGATAAAAGCTCTACTCTACCTGCCATAAGCACAGTAAGTTAAGGATACACCTTATGATCAAATGACTAGCCACATTCTCTAGACATAAGCTGGAAGGTAATGGTACCTCATCCAAATTCTCCAGACACAAGCTGGAAGGTAATGGTACCTCATCCAAATTCTCCAGACACAAGCTGGAAGGTAATGGTACCTCGTCCACATTCTCCAAACACTAGTTGGAAGGTAATGGAACCCCGCATTCTAAGCGCGGTATATAACACCAACCATCTCAATATAACAAAGCACAACCAACCAGTGTAATACATACACATAAACTATTCAACAATGTTCAACCAACACAAGTGTAATGCATACACAACGATTCAACACAACAATATCATCCTCCACCGATGACCAAGGACAAAACCTCTAGATGCATGTACTCAGTACATCTATTAAAAGAGACTCAACTCTCAAGCAATCTTAAACCCAACAACAACACTGATACGATAATTAAAGATAAAAACCCCCAAATGTGTGTATTCAACACTCATGATACAATAGTTCAATTCTCATATTTATTTTCCAAGACTCACATAGAGTTAACATTTCATTTTCCATTTTCAAGATCAACTTTCCTAATTTTCCAAGCCAAGATATTCCACCATTTATTCCAAAACACTTTTCCCGTTACACAAAACCAATTTCATTCTTTTCATTTTCACAAACCAATTCCATGGATAATAAAGTTATAACTCATATTAGTCCACTACATTCATTTCAAAATAATCCCATTGCCATAGTTAAATCCTTAACCGTTAACACTTTTACACAACCCATATTAACAATGGTAAATTACAAACATTGCTCAACCATATTCCATTTTAATTTATCAAATCAAATCAAAATATAATTTTGGGTTTTCTCTTCTTTCAACAATAACATGCTAGATTACTCTCCCATTTTTACCCAAACAACAAACAATGATAATAAACCCATTCTCAAACAACCAACCCTAGGTTCCCTCTCATGATTTTCAAACAAATCCAACAAGGCTATGATTTTCATGCAATACAAAGTACTACATGTCTATTTATAGACGGAGTATTGAAAAAGAACAAGGAGAATCCCTACCTCAAATGGAGAACTCAAGGAGAAGAAGAGAGAAACTCAAAAGTGCTCCAAACCCAACCTTTCTCGGATCAAAACGAAGGCCACGCCAAACTCCATCTTTCTTATAAAGGAACTAGGCTAGAAACACACTAGAACTAGATGGATTTTTAGAGAGAAGATATGTAGAGAGAGAGAGAGCAGCCGATCTAGGGTTTTGAAAAGAAAAAGGATCAAAAATGAAGAAGAAGGCCCCTGCTGCGAGCTGATATACACGATCCTCGCTTGAGTGAAAGAGTGGTCACTTGAGCGACCAGACACAAAGAAACCTCGCTCGAGCGAACAACACGAAGCTTTAGGCTTGCAACCTAGAAGCACGCTCGAGCGAAGAAAAGTTCGATCGAGCGAAGAAATCCAAAACATACAGCTCGCTCGCTTGAGCGAAGGAAAGCTCGCTCGAGCCAAGAATCACAACCTTCAGGTCAAAAAGAGACGTAGACACACGGTAGAGCGCAAAAGTTCTCATTCGAGCCAAGAGACACAAACTCAAAGCTCGCTCGAGCGACAAAAGCCTCGCTCGACCGTAGACACCAAAAATTGGACAGCAACACTGTGTTTCCAAACACAACCAACCTGCTACAAACCTGCCCAATACATCCCAAAACTCAAATATAAGAAATCAAGGGATGGAAACAAGATACTCGAGTCTGGGATAGTACAAAGGATGGGAAAAAACCCGGATCGCTTGTAACAACCCAGATTTTTAATTATTCTGTAGAATTTATACTAATATTATTTAATCTCAGTTCAGAAAATATATAATTTATTATATATTATTATGCGTAATTTTATAAAATAATATAATTATTAAAAGTTTAGGGGTCAAAACATAAATAATAATAATATAGATAATATAAATAATAATAATAATGGGTGTGGTATTGAAATAAATAATTAATTTTATGTTAGTATACGGTAAAGTGTAATTTAATTAAAAATTAATTTATTTATATAATTATATTAAAATATTGGGTCAAAAGGTAATTATCCTAAATATCTATTAAAGATAAGAATGAATCTTTGTAATTATTATCGAAATCTGCCACGTATTGCTCTCTCTCCCTATAAAAGGAGGAGGCGTCCACTGGAAGAGAGGAAAGAAAAGAAAGAGAAAAGAAATAGAGAAGAAAAAAAGGAAAAGAAAAGAAGAAAGAAAGGAAAAAAAGAAAGAAAAAATAATGGAAGCTGAGAGGGTCTTTGATAATAGAAAGAAAGAACAAGGTATTAAAGTTAAGGTGAGTTATATTATACCTTGAGTCACCAAAATATATTTTACGTATGTTTTGACTTACCAAAATCTATTTTATTCAAGTATGTTTTATTAGTATATTAATAAAAGTTATGTTTTATAAAGGTTTCAGTTACGTGGTTTTATTTCTGAACCCTATTTACTAAAGTGAAACCCATGGATATGTTTGTTTATATTTTAAAGAATATTTGGTTATGACTTTATATATAATTATGTTTTGTAAGTACCACTATGGGAGTCTCATACCTTGGGGGACTTAAATAACCATTGGCCTCTGTCTGTTTGTCATGGATCCATTGACCTATGTTCTGTGCGGAGCAAAGTGCTGTGCGGAGTTAAGTGCTACACTATTGTGGGAGCCACCTCTAGAATCCATACGAGCCACCTCTTGAATCCGTACCTCTGTTCTGATTGTTACTTTTGTGACCTCTGTTCTGTTCTGTTCTGTTCGATATCGTAGTTATGGTTATTTACTTACATAATTTCTGTATTTCAGTTCTGCTACTTAAATGATTTATTTACCAAACTGAATTATGTAAATGTTTTGACCAAACTAACTATCCATGATTATTTCGTATCCCTTATACTCTTGGTATAATATTTCTCACTCTGCCATGTGCTTATAGTTGTTTACCAATTTTCAGAAAACAATGCCATTCAGAAATAGTTTTGGAAAGTCTTAGACGCGGGATTGTAGAATAGACACTCACAAAGTATTTTTATGATATTTTTCTATGTAAATATTGGCATTTTGGTCAATATATTTTGTAATAAAAATAGAAGCTCCAATAATTATTTTGGTACCCTTACTCAAATATTTCTTCCGCTTGTGTTTATTAATTTGTTTATGAATTGGCCGGAGGTAACTTCAGTTACTAGCCATCACGATGCTTAACCCTTGGGTACGGGGAGCGGGTCATGACATCGCTATAGAATTTTTTTACAAAAATTGAATTTAAGTCATTGAACATATCTTATAAGATTTATAAAATAAAATTTAAAATAGGAAGAAATTAATGATATTGCATCATATGCATTTTAACAATTTTAAATTTTGAAAAAAATAGATTAGGACTTTGAACTTCAATTATTGCACAACATTTTTATTTATATAATAATATAAATAAGGATAGGTAACAGATAGATTAAAATTAATTATAAATATAGCTATATTTAGAATGATATAATTTTTTTTATAAAATTTAAAAGAAAAAAAATTAATAACGATTAATAATTTGAACACATGTATTTAAAACAAATTATATTTCGATCGATAATATTATGACACATCGTTATGATACATGTGAATATTGATCTCATTCTAAAGGTAGTAATATAATTTGAAAAACAATTTAAATTTGTAATTTTATTTTATAATTTAATAAAGGATACAAAATTTAATAAATGAATATTGATCTCATTCTAATTGTAATAACATAATTTAAATAAGAATCCAAATTTGAAATTTTATTTTAAGAATATAAAATTAATTTATAGACCAATCATATTGTAACACGTATTAACAAAAATTAAACAAAGTTAAAAAAATGAGAAAAAAGAATTATAACTTTCAACCTTAATGAAATGACATTATTTTTCAATTATAATAGTATATAGATATATAAGTATTATGGGATAAATTATTATAATTTTAAATTTAAATTTTGAAATGGATTAGTATACTTTCTATTTTTTATTTTATATATTTGATATACTTTTCGTTTGAAAATTATAAATCCAGAGATTTTTTTTTGGCTAGAATGAGAGCTATAGAAGATTTTTTTTAATTATTTAAAATAAAATAAAAATTGAAATTTTAGTTTGAGATATTAGAACTCCTACAAGACTTGTGGCTAAAAACTCCCTTTTACTTATATAATACTAGCATAAAACATGTGCTATGTACAGGACAGTCAAAATTTTATTTATAAATTAAAAATAATAAAGCCTTTTAGAGTATATATATATATATATATTGCTCAATCTTGATTTACATTTCTCTTTGTTTTTGATATTTTATTAAAAATATTTAAATTTGAAAGAGAAAAAAAGATGTGATTTTAGTTGTGGTGTGAATCTAAAGTGGAGTTAGTAGATTTTGTTTATGATAGAGATTTAATGTGGTAATTTTTAGTAGTAAAATATACATCAAAATTAAGCCTTATCTTATTGGGTGTTCTAAATTTTGAACCTCTATGCAATAAGATTTTTTTTTTTTTTTTTTTAAGTGAACATTGGGCGACATGCTAAATAGTCTAATGATTATGAATTTTTTTAATTTTTTTTCATATTTATTACATTTTTTATAATCAAATAGTTATGATTGAGATATAGTCAAATATCTAACCCAATTGATTATGACCATATAGGCCAATTAATTTATCTAATACTCAAGTGTTTTCACCATCTAAAAAAAATAAGGAATTTTTATTATTTTTTTATTTGTAGTAGAATAAGATAAGTCTTTTTAATGTTCAATTTCTTTTTTAAGTTTAATAAATAGTTATGATTAAGTTACAATCAAAATGTATAACCCAATTGGATTATGCCCCACGTAATATGTGTTTTTAATTTTAATTTTTAAAATTTAGCCAATGGATATAATTGAATTATTATAGCGATCCTGAATTTTACCCCGTGTGTACAGTGATCCGGACTTGTTCCTACGGATGTTAGTAGTTGCTTATAGCTTGTTTGCATCCTTTCGTACTTTGTATTTGAGTTATAGGATGTGTTGGGCAAGTTTGTTACAGGTTGGTTAGACTTAGAAACCAAAAGTAGTTGCCCAGATTTTTGCCTTCACGCTCGAACGGGTGTTTTGACGCTCGAGCATGATTTTCCATCTCCTAGTATTTCCTCTGCAGTGTTGGATGCTCGAGCGGGCGTTTTGACGCTCGAGCGTGAGTTTCTGTGTGACGCTCGGGCGGGGAGTTTTATGCTCGAGCGGGGGACCTGGTTCAGCAAAAGTTCTGGGAGTGTGTATCCGCCGCTCGAGCAGGAGTCTGTGAGTGACGCTCGAGCGGGGTTTTTCACGCTCGAGCGGGGCGATTTTTATAACAACTTCAGGATTCCATTTTTGAATCACTTTTTCACATCTTTTCTCTCTCTTACTTTTTCAAAAGACACCATTGGAGAGCTTCTCTCTCTAAACCCTTCCCCTCTCTCTAGGTATTGATCTAGTAGAAGTTGTTTTCTCACCTTTGGCCTTTACAAAAGTTGTGTTGATCGTCGAGGGCTACGTTTTGATCCAAGCATATTGAGTTTTGGAGCACTTTGAGTTTCTTCATCTTCTTCCTTTGAGCTCCAAATTCGAGGTAGGGATATCCTACTCCTTCTCATGAGCTTTGTCTTTGAATTTTGGCATTTTGATAAGCTGGGGATTGTTAGGTAATTTTGAGAAAGTTTGGGCCTTTGTGTAATTTTACAAAAGTTGGGGTTTTGTTTATGTAAACCTATTTGCATGTTTGGCATAGGAAAATGTGATAAATGTTGGGTTATTGATAAAAATGGAACCTTAGGGTTGTGATGTTAATTATGGGAAATGCCCTAATTACATTGATAAATTAATTGGTATGATTAATGTGAAGAAAAGAGGAATTGAATTGAGAATGTCAGAATTGGATGTGTATGGGATTAAATGGTGTAGTTAGATTCATTCATCGCTCACCTAGTTGAAATGTTGATTATATATCCATTTGGTACATTTATTTTCTGTTTAGAAATAACTGTTTGGGGCTATCGGTGGAGGATAGTTTTGATTGTTGTAGACAATGCATGATGATTAGGCGAACTAAAACTAATCGATTGAGTATGCTATCGAATATAGCGACTGGAATAATACATTAACTTGATGTATTGATTGATTGTATATGATCTATGTTTATATACATGTGTTATATGGGAGGAGATATGGGATGTATTCCACGGTTTAGGAGAAGATAGGGGATGGACCTCTAAACCGGATTTTGTGTGACATTGATACAGCACTACAATGTGTATCAAGTGTTGATTATGGAAGTGTTCGAATTGATTTGATATAGCACTAAAATGTATATCGTTATCAATTGTGAAGTATAAAAGTGATTCTATGGTATGTTAATACAGCACCGAAATGTGTATCTTTCGTAAAGTGTGGAAATGATATATGTGTTATAGATACAGCATTAAAATGTGTATCCATCATGAATTTCGAAAGTGTTTTAAAGATGAGTCTTAACCTCATTAAGTTATTTGTGTAGGTGTTAATCCTTGTTTTTCAAACTCAAAGTTGAAAAAGAACTGGGAAATGAAATGTAACATGGACTTAATGTCATGAAACCGGAATGTGATATATGTAGATGTATCTGTGTTGACCATCTATCAACTGCTAGTCTTTTAGTCATTATTCATAGCTGGTTTAGTGTATTTCTACTGGGCTGTGGCTCACCCTTTATGGGACATCATTTTCAAGTATAGGTAGCATGCAACCTCCAAGGACATAGCTCGGGAGGCTAGGGGCAAACAGACTTTTGTCGTTTTGTTATCTTTTGGACGTATTACATGTAAATTCAAGCCAAGGGCTTAATGTGTATTTGAGTTAGTACTCTTTTTTGTAACCAAGTGTTAACTTGGAAAGCTGTAAGCCCGTAGGGCATTTGCTTTTGTTGTTAACATGTAATACTCATTGTAATGAACTACTCTGATGAATAGAAGAATATTTATCTTTTATATCAATGTATGTCTAAATTGATGGGTTTCAATGTTATTATTTTGAGGGCGTTACAACTTGGTATCAAAGCGTACCGGGTTCGAATACTTTGGGTACGTGGGAAGTGATTAGTATCACAATGGGTTTGTCTCGCTTGTTAGAGACTTAAGTGTAATGTTATGTGTTTATGTGATAACATGTTTGTGTGACTATTTGGGTATGGGATTTAGTTTCTAGGATGTTGATTGGACCCTTTGGTTTCTGGGAGTCCTATTGGAAAAGCACTTTATCAATGTTGTTTCTAACTGGAACTCTAGCAACGCCTCAGGACTATCATTATCCAAAAATGAAATTCGTAAGTGCTTATGTGTTTATGTGCTTATGTGGAGTGAATTACAGTCGTCCATGCATTAGGACGCTGTAGACACCCCATTTTTTACCATCCTCAAGACTTGGACGTCACCGCTTGAACACTCGGTGATTATCCATGTTTGTGTTCGTCTTGAGTTCCCGGAGGTTTCGACTACGCGCCTTGCCTCAGGATCTCTCGACTCGACTGTTTCGTGTCTGGTTTTGCACCAAACACTTGTGTTTTTCCTTGGAGGGGCAGGGAATGGCTTGTGGGCCATCCCCATACTCCACCGGCCATGGCTTGAGGCCACCGGCTGTGTTTTGTTGCCACCGGCCAAATGTTTGGCCGGCCGGCACTATAGATGGCCGGCCAGCTATCTTTCTTTGGTCAATTGCATTTTTGGCCGGCCGACTACTGTACATCTGCTTTTGCAGATATTTTTGTGCAACTGGCATACACTGTCACCCCCTCCATACACGTGTATGGAGGGATTTCCCTCTTGTCAGCTTCCTTTGGAAGCTTTACAAGCCAAATGGTCTATAAAAGAAAGGCTCTTCTCTCTTGTTTGAGGGTTAGACATTTTAGACAGCATTTTCAGAGCTTGAGTTTTAGGGTTAGGGTTTACATACATCCTTTATCCCTATATCTCTCTCTTTCTTGTGTTTAGTGTGTGTTTAGTCCCATTTTTGTGCACAAACACCCACCATCACACCTTTTCTTAGGAGCTGAGGCCCTTGAGGGTTGTTTTGAAGTTTTGAAGCTGGTTTTGAGCTTGGAAAGGCAGTTGGACCACCATTTGTGAAGGAGGTCTTCAAGGGTAACAAACTTGCTCTTTTTATCCTATTTTTGCAAAGCTTTTTAGCCTATCTTGCATCTGTTTTTGAGCTTAGCATATAACATAGAAAAGTCTTGTTTTTACTTGCTCTAAATAGTTTGTGAAGGGTGTTTTAAGCTTTGGGGTTTTTTGACCCCTCTTAAGGCTTGTTTGGCCTTTGTTTTGTGCCATTTTGGTTGAGCTCCAGGACCATTGTGTTTGGACCTCCTCACCACTGAAATCTTGAGGGATTTCAGAGGTGAGGATGGTGCCTTGAGGTCCTAAGAAGGAGAGGATCACCCCCTCTCCTTGTTGTCCTTAAAAAGGGCCATTTTTGCCTCTTTAGTGAGCACCATGTTTAGGTTCATGTTGGCCATGCCTTGAATGATTTTCATGCTTATTATGTCATAATATAGCATTATGTTTAATTGGTTTGGACACACCTTGCATGCTTTGCATACATGTCTTGTAATGCCATCATTTAGCCTTAACATGCATCTAGGCTTTGACCCTTGTTCAAGCATGTTTTAGGCCCTGCTTTGTGAAGCTTTTGTACTTGTTTTTCCATGCTTAAGGTCTTCCTTTAGTTGTTTTGGTCGACCATGGCATGCATTGCATAGCCCCTTTACATTGTTTAGCTTGTAGGCTTTAAATGTGTGAAGTGTTGAGCATGCATTGTTTGATTTATTTAAGTGGTTTGACACCACTTATAGCATCATTTCAGTCCTCATGACATATTTGCATGCTTGCCTTTGATGCTTCTTTGATGCCTTATGAGGTTGTGCCTTATGCTCCATGTTTGGTCATTGTGCATGCCCTTGAATTTAAGTCATTTAGATGCCATCTATGTGATCTTTAGGCTTTGTTTTAATATGCTAAAACTCTGTTTTTGGTCATTTAATTCATGCCATGTTTGGTTTTGCTAAGGTAGTTCAATACCTCCTTAGCTTGCCTTGAGCTTTAGACCTCTAATTGCATGCTTATGCTTGTCTTGTTGGCTTGGTTTGGCACCATTTTAACATGATTTTCAGAGCTTATGTTGCATGTCATTAGTCCATGTTTTTGTGTTTACAAGTTGTCTTCATGTGTTCAAGTGTTGGACCATATTTGCATGCATACGTGTGTGTGTTTTGGACTTCACTTCCATAGCATTGGCCACTGTTTTGGACCTAGTCTAGGGCTGTCCAATTAGTGTAAGTCCCTTCCTTGGCATGTGTTGCATGCTTACCTTGTGTGTTGTTGCATGCTTGGTCCCATTTGTATGATGTTGCATGCCTCGCATACTTGCATGTTTAGATTACATCTTGCATACTCGTAGGTTGCATTGCTTCATGCCTTACATGCTTCTTTAGGTTGTGCACCTAACATGCATTGCTTGCTTGCATGGTTCATTTTGCATACTAGCCGACATGCTTAGGATTGCATTGCATTGGCATGCATGCATGGCCTCTTGAAATGCTTGTGATAGAGGTTGAGCCCCTTTATTTGCTTATGTGCATTGCATTCCAATATCAAAATGCACACTTGATTCTTTGGGCCGTCATGAATGAAAATGCGTGATTGGTGGTCCGAGAATCGAGACCCATCCTCCTTTGAGTCATTCACATAATAAGGGGTGTGGTTGGTGCATACATAGCTTGAAATGCATTGCCATGCTTTGTTTTGTCCTCTGCTACTGTCAAACCAGTTTCTGCAGGAAGATTTGGCCGGCCGGCCATCCATTGTTGGCCGATGGATTCATTTGTGGCCGGTGATCATTCTCCATGGCCGGTGGCCAATCCCCTTAGCCGGTAGTGTTCCACAGCATTCAGGGGGCATACCCTGAGACTTTTGCAGTCTTTAGAAGAGGATAACAACCAAAGTAGAGGCATCTTGTGCATGGCAGTGACTTCCAAACGGAACCAAGAGCGCATGCATTGGACCCTCTTCCCGAGGCTGTTGTTTACTATTTTCATCAGATTAGTTAGTTTGTTAATTAATTAATTGATTTGTAATATTTCATTAGCTTGTTGGTTAGTTAAATTGTATTATTCTTTCGGCCCCTCCGAGCGAGGGCAAATTTGTAATAAGTGTGGGTTAGTGTGTGCATGTCTTCCAACCCCACTTCTTTCTCCCTTTTACTTACCTGCTTTCGGTGGTTAGTTTAGGGCATGTTTACTTTAGCATACCTTATGCTATGTCTGCGTGCATCATTCATCAGTATTGCATGCACCGGGCTCGGCACATCATGCTAATTGCACTTGTATTTCAATTCCAAGTTGAGTACTTGTTAGTTGCAGCATTTCACATGCCATCTTTAGGATAGCCGAGCCTATTCTAGTTGCATCTTGTATGTGTTACATTAGGCATTTAAACATGGACTTGGATCATGCATGATTGCTAACATGTTTTTGTTGTGGCGCGGAGTACTAGGTGAGCTTTTTATGCTTTTAGCATCTCACATGAGTATGAATGTTAACATGATAGCATGATTACCATGAGGCCAGATGCTTATTTGATTAACTGCCTGAATGCCTGTGGGTGAAGGTTGGATTGTTTGAGTTGGAACAACTCATTGAAATCCGTGTTTTTAGCCTACTTGTGAGTAGCAAATTTCAAAGCGTTTTCCAAACAAACGGATATGCAATGTTTTGTTCCAATTTAGGCGATTTGGTCTATACTTGTTTGCTATGCGCATAACACAGTAATTCTAGGCTAATAACCGAAATAAGAACGCATAATGTTTTCAAAACAAGATATCACGGTTAGTAGAGGCCGATCTTCGGATCGGGCGAGAGGGGGTGCTCATAGCTGACCTTTCCCAATCGTACCCAAGTTCCCGAGCCGAGGCAACTTTGGTGATGACGGACACGTGGCCTTTGCCACCGAGTCAGGGTTTCCTAAATTCCCCCATAAAAAAATATTTAGGTGGCGACTCTGTATCTGGCAAAACAATCCATGTTTGGAACTTCTTTCAAAATCTGTTTTTCTCAACACGATTTGTCGGATTTGGACTCTTTGGTTCAGATTAAGAACCGTAACACAAATTGAGTCCGAACTGTAGTGAGGCCTAAGGGCGCGTCTACAGACGCGAGTGTTTAGTTTCGGCACATTTTTTAATGTTCTTCGTTACCTTTATTAGGATGTCAGGACAAGGACGTGGTGGTAGGCGAGGTAGGCCTAGGAGGTAGGAGGTGCCTATACCGGATGATATTCCGACGCAGTAGGAGGGTGTTGGCCAGGCCAATGTGGCCGAGCCAGCAGGGTAGCAGGCCATGGGCACTTTAGCCCGCGAGATGGCAGGAGTATTGAGAGCATCCATGGACATTCTCAAAGCTGAGAATCAGGTCCAGGCTCAGGTTGTTGATGCAGGGCCTTCTTTTCTGAAGAGGGAGTTCTTCCGGTCAAATCCGGATGAGTTTTTGGGGGATCCGAAAGAGCCACTTAAGGCTGATGAGTGGCTAGAGCAGATGAGTAAGACGTTTGAGATGCTTGGCATCGAAGACGGGGCTTTGAAAGTGACCTTGGCATCTTTCCAGCTTAAGGGGGATGCGGGTCAGTGGTGGAAATTCATGAAGGGTCGTATTTGTGGCACTTTGGAGGCTTTTGTGAGTGCTTTCCAGAAGAAGTTCTTATCTCCAGCAGTCAGTTCTGCCAGCTTTTGCAGTTGAGTTCTTTAGTGGCCGAGTATGAGGCTGCTTTTACTAGTTTGTCCAGGTTCGCACCTGAACTTGTGGCGTCCGAGGAACGCCGCTGCATCGAGTTTGAGAAGAGGTTGAGGCGCGGCCTCAAGATGAGAGTTGGTGGTTCTATGATCCGAGACTATGGGCGCTTGGTTGATGCTGTAGCCCATATGGAGATCATGATGCAGGAAGAGGAGGAACAAAGAGGCTCCAAGAGGAGCCAGGATGGTGAGGGTGATGGCAGGAGACAGAGGGGTGCTAACCCTCAGCAGTCTCAGGGTGGTGTTGCTAGATCGACCTTTCCAGTGCCGGGTGCAGGCTCGAGGAGAGGCAATCAAGGGGATTTCACATGTTACAAGTGTGGTCAGCTGGGCCACAAGGCTTCGGTTTGCCCACAGAGGGGAGGAGTCAGCGAGCTGCTTCTTCTTCGGCTAGACCGTAGAGCCAGAGTCAGAGCAGGGGTCAGCCACTGTCTTGTTATCAGTGTGGTCAGGCGAGGCACCTAAAAAGTTTTTGCCTGCAGTTGAGTGGCACATCTGGTGCATCTGGGCAGAGGCAGAGTTTTCAGCCAGCTCAGTCAGTGCAGGCCTTGAGGGCCAATCAGGGGGCTTCATCGTCCCAGTCTGTGCCACAGTCGTATGCTCCAAGGAGTGAACAGGTAGATCAGGGGCCTTCAGGGCACGTGTATGCTGTTACCGCGCAGGACCTGGTACCGATTCCATCGGTTGTGAGAGGTACCTTTCTGTTTTGCAACTCGGTTGCTAGTGTATTGATTGATACGGGTGTGTCTCATTCTTTTGTATCTGCTGCATTTACATCTATTTTGGAATTGGGGTTGGCACAATTAGCATCTCCTATATGTGTTGTATTACCTCTTGGGGGTGAATTGATTTTGAAGCACGGGTGTAGAGGTTGTGATATAGAGGTCGCCGATCATCGGCTTCCATTCCCTTTTGTAGTTATGCCCATGAAGGGTTTTGATGTTATTTTGGATATGGACTGGCTATCGTCATACCGGGCTGTTATCGATTGCTACCGCCAGAGGGTCGCAGTATGTACCTTGAGCGGGGAGTGTTTTCATTTCTTGGGGGATCGGGTTGGTGGTGTGTTGCCACCGGTGTATGATCTGCGAGGGCAGAGTGAGCTTAGTGGTCTTCTTGCTAGCCTTTTGAGTAGTGAGTGTGATGAGACCTAGATTGTATTACCAAGAGTGGTTTGTGAGTATTCGGATGTTTTTCCCGAGGATCTCGTTGGTTTGCCACCTCACCGTGAGATTGAGTTCTCCATTGATTTAGTGCCCGGCACGGTGCCGATTTCTATGGCACCTTACCGTTTTGCCCCAACCGAGTTGAATGAGTTGAAGATTCAGCTCCAAGAGTTGCTGGATAAGGGCTTTGTTCGCCCTAGTGTTTCACCGTGGGGAGCACCAGCCCTCTTTGCTAAAAACAAATATGGTGCCTTGAGACTTTGTATCGACTACCGGAAGTTGAATCGGGCTACGATCAAGAATAAGTACCCTATGCCCCGTATAGATGATATGTTTGACCAGTTGAAGGGGTCCCGTTGTTTCTCTAAGATAGACTTGAGATTGGGTTACCACCAGTTGAGGGTCAAGGAGAAGGATATTCTGAAGACGTCATTCCGTACGCGGTATGGCCACTATGAGTTTTTGGTGATGCCATTTGGGCTCACCAATGCATCGGCAGTCTTTATGGATTTGATGAATCGGATATTCCAGGAATTCTTAGATCGCTTTGTGGTCATTTTTGTGGACGACATTCTCATCTATTCACCTTCGGAGGAGGAGCACGAGGAACACTTGAGAGTGGTGCTTGAGTTACTTAGAGCCCATAGGCTATATGCCAAGTTTGGGAAGTGTGAGTTCTGGCTAGGAGAAGTCAAGTTCTTAGGCCATGTAGTACCCGGAGAAGGGGTGTCTGTTGATACATCCAAGATAAAGGCAGTGCAAGATTGGGAACCACCTAAGAGTGTGTTTGAGATCTGCAGTTTTTTGGGATTAGCTGGGTATTACCGCCAGTTTGTGAAGGATTTCTCCAGGTTAGCTTCACTGTTGACTAGACTGACTCGGAAGGGAGTCAAATTCGTATGGAGTGAGACTTGTGAAAAGCCGTTTCAAGAGCTGAAAGTTAGATTAACCACCGCTCCGGTCTTGATTATTCCGGAAAGAGGGTCAGGTTATGCAGTTTATTGTGATGCATCACGAGAGGGTTTAGGTTGTGTGTTGATGCAAGAAGGGAAAGTGGTTACCTATGGCTCACGTCAGTTGAAAATACACGAGAAGAATTACCCTACACATGACCTAGAGCTAGCAGCAGTGATCTTTGCCTTGAAAATCTGGAGGCACTACATTTATGGTGAGAGATTCGAGGTGTTCTCGGATCACAAGAGTCTGAAATATCTGTTTACACAGAAAGACTTGAACTTGAGGCAGAGAAGGTGGATGGAGTTTATTGAGGATTACGACTTCGAGTTGCATTATCATCAGGGAAAGGCCAATGTTGTGGCCAATGCCCTTAGCAGGAAATCCATTAGTGATGTAGCTTGTCTAGCCATCCGGGAGTGGGAGATGTTAGGTGCGCTTGGCGAGTTCGATTTGCTTCTGGGCGAATCCGTTGAGGCTGCGGCCTTGTTTTCTGTTGTTGTGCAACCTACACTTGTGACTAGAGTGTTAGAGGCACAGAAAGGTGACCTTGAGGTAGAATCTCTCCGAGAGAAGATCTCCAGTGGAAAGGTTGAGAAGGGTTTGTCTGAGTATCCCGACCAGAGTGTGAGATACCGAGACCGATTGTTTGTGCCGAAGTCCTGCCGAGAGGAGGTACTCTGAGAGTTTCACCATTCACACCTTGCGGTGCATCCGGGAGGCACCAAGATGTATCGTGATTTGGGGCCCCAGTTTTGGTGGAGGGGTATGAAGAGAGATGTGGCAGTTTTTGTGTCAAAGTGCCTTACTTGTCAGCAAGTGAAGGCCGAACATCAGAGGCTAACGGGTTTGTTACAACCCTTGCCTATTGCCGAGTGGAAGTGGGAGCATGTCACTATGGACTTCGTTGTAGGTCTTCCGAGGACTCAGTGGGGTAGTGATGCTATTTGGGTGGTTGTAGACCGGTTGACTAAGTCGGCGCACTTTATCCCTTTGCACGTGAGAGATTCGGTAGATCATCTTGCCGACTTGTATATCCGGGACATAATGAGGTTGCATGGGGTCCCAGTGACGATCGTCTCAGATAGAGATCCTCGTTTTACTGCTAGGTTGTGGCAGAGTTTGCAGAGTGCCTTGGGCACTAAGTTGACCTTTAGCATGGCTTATCATCCTCAGACTGACAGGCAGTCCGAGCGCACCATTCAATTCCTTGAGGATATGCTTCGAGGTTGTGTCCTTGACTTTAGTGGGACGTGAGAGAGGCACTTGCCCTTGGTGGAGTTTGCCTACAACAACAGTTTCCAGTCTAGTATCGGTATGGCACCGTTTGAGGCCTTTTATGGCCGACCGTGTAGGTCTCCAGTCTGTTGGGCCGAGGTGGGTGATGCACCTTTGTTGGGTCCGGAGATGGTGAGAGAAACGACGGAGAAGGTTGAGCTTATCCGTCGAAGGCTTGTTACAGCCTAGAGTCGTCAGAAATCTTATGCCGACCGTAGGAGGAGACCTTTGGTGTTCGAGGTGGATGATCATGTCTTTCTGAAGATATCACCTAGGCGGGGATTGATGAGGTTTGGGAAGAGTGAGAAGTTGTCCCCTCGGTTTATTGGCCCTTTTGAGATCCTTGAGAGGATTGGTGAGGTTGCCTATCGTTTAGCTTTGCCGCCGCAGTTGTCCGGAGTTCATGACGTGTTTCATGTGAGTATGCTTCGGAATATGAGCCAGATCCATCACATGTATTGGATTGGACCAACTTAAAGGTTGATGAGGATGCCTCGTATGAGGAGAGATCGGTTCGGGTCTTGGATAGGCAAGATCAAGTCCTGCGTGGCAAGACCATTCCCTTGGTGGAGGAAGCCACTTAGGAACGTGAATTGGAGGTCCGAGAGAAATATCCGAATCTATTTGTGGATGTTGAGCATGTATTGTATATTGTGTTGTATTGTTGAACCTTAAGAGTATTGAATATATCTTAGGTTGTAAAACATGGTTTATGTTTTGGTTTAATGGAAGTATTTTGAAACTTGCCTCAAAATGGAAGTTTGATATAACATTGCATATGTTGAGTATTGTAGAATTGGAAATGTATCATGAACAATAGTAATGATATGAAATTGTTGTAATGGAAGCGAAATGCATATTGATAGTGCATATTGTTATATATATACTGTGAGATGCCTCTTATTAAGACATGGAATGACCAGTAATGGGTCAAGTTGTTTAATGTTAAAAAGTAATATTGCTGGAAACGGAGAAAAACTTGTTTTTGAAAACTTGTGCTTAATTTCAGGGACGAAATTCTTTAACGGAGGGGAGGTTATAGCGATCCCGGGTTTTACCCCTTATGTACAATGATCCAGACTTGTTCCCGCGGATGTTAGTAGTTGCTTATAGCTTGTTTGCATCCTTTTGTACTTTGTATTTGAATTATAGGATGTGTTGGGCAGGTTTGTTACAGGTTGGTTAGACTTAGAAACCAAAAGTAGTTGCCCAAATTTTTGCCTTCATGCTCGAGCGGAGCTTTTGACGCTCGAGCGGGCCCTTCGTTGTTGGTTCTCCGCTCGAGCGGGTGTTTTGACGCTCGAGCGTGATTTTCCATCTCCCAGTATTTCCTTTGCAGTGTTAGACGCTCGAGCGGGTGTTTTGACGCTCGAGCGTGAGTTTATGTGTGACGCTCGAGCGGGGAGTTTTACGCTCAAGCGGGGGACCTGGTTCAGCAAAAGTTCTAGGAGTGTGTATCCGCCGCTCGAGCGAGAGTTTTGACGCTCGAGTGGGAGTCTGTGAGTGACACTCGAGCGGGGTTTTCCACGCTCGAGCGGGGCAATTTTTATAACAACTTCGAGATTCCATTTTTGAATCACTTTTTCACATCTTTTCTCTCTCTTACGTTTTCAAAAGACACCATTGGAGAGCTTCTCTCTCTAAACCCTTCCCTTCTCTCTAGGTATTGATCTAGTAGAAGTTGTTTCCTCACCTTTGGCCTTTACAAAAGTTGTGTTGATCGTCGAGGGCTACGTTTTGATCCGAGCATATTGAGTTTTGGAGCACTTTGAGTTTCGTCATCTTCTTCCTTTGAGCTCCGAATTTGAGGTAGGAATATCCTACTCCTTCTCATGAGCTTTGTCTTTGAATTTTGGCATTTTGATAAGCTGGGGATTGTTGGGTAATTTTGAGAAAGTTTGGGCCTTTATGTAATTTTGCAAAAGTTGAAGTTTTGTTTATATAAACCTATTGGCATGTTTGGCATAGGAGAATGAGATAAATGTTGGGTTATTGATAAAAATGGAACCTTAGGGTTGTGATGTTAATTATGGGAAATGCCCTAATTACATTGATAAATTAATTGGTATGATTAATGTGAAGAAAAGAGGAATTGAATTGAGAATGTTGGAATTGGATGTGTATGGGATTAAAGGGTGTAATTAGATTCATTCATCGCTCACCTAGTTGAAATGTTGATTATATATGCATTTGGGGCATTTATTTTCTGTTTAGAAATAACTGCTTGGGGCTATCGGTGGAGGATAGTCTTGATTGTGGTAGATAATGCATGATGATTAGGCGAACTAAAACTAATCGATTGAGTATGCTATTGAATATAGCGACTGGAATAATACATTAACTTTATGTATTGATTAATTGTATATGATCTATGTTTATATACATGTGTTGTGTGGGAGGAGATATGGGATGTACTCCACAGTTTAGGAAAAAATAAGGGATGGACTTCTAAATCGGATTTTGTCTGACATTGATACAGCACTACAATGTGTATCAAGTGTTGATTATGGAAGTGTTCGAATTGATTTGATATAGCACTAAAATGTATATCGTTATCAATTGTGAAGTATAAAAGTGATTCTATGTTATGTTGATACAACATCGAAATGTGTATCTTTCGTAAAGTGTGGAAATGATTTATGTGTTATAGATACAGCATTAAAATGTGTATCCATCATGAATTTCGAAAGTGTTTTAAAGATGAGTCTTAACCTCATTAAGTTATTTGGCTAGGTGTTGAGCCTTGTTTTTCAAACTCAAAGTTGAAAAAGAACTGGGAAATGAAATGTAACATGGACTTAATGTCATGAAACCGGAATGTGATATATGTGGATGTATCTGTGTTGACCATCTATCAACTGCTAGTCTTTTAGTCATTGTTCATAGCTGGTTTAGTGTATTTCTACTGGGTTGTGGCTCACCCTTTATGGGACATCATTTTCAGGTACAGGTAGCATGCCACCTCCAATGACATAACTTTGGAGGCTAGGGGCAGACAGACTTTTGTTGTTTTGTTATCTTTTGGACGTATTACATGTAAATTCAAGCCAAGGGCTTAATGTGTATTTGAGTTAGTACTCTTTTTTGTAACCAAGTGTTAACTTGAAAAGCTGTAAGCCCGTAGGGAATTTGCTTTTGTTGTTAACATGTAATACTCATTTTAATGAACTACTCTGATGGATAGAAGAATATTTATCTTTTATATCAATGCATGTCTAAATTGATGGGTTTCAATGTCATTATTTTGAGGGCGTTACAATTATAGTCATGTTTAATTCCATTAAATTGTGTTACTTATATCAATAAGATAGTTGTTTTTAATTTTTAAAATTAGCAAACGTAAGGATGATTTAATAGAAAACAATTTGATACTATTAGTTGATCAGTTTTTTCCCATAAGGAGTCTGAAGTTTTTTTCCAAAAGGAAATAAGATTAAGAAGAAAAATATCTTAATATAAAACTAATCATTTAATAAAAAGAGCGATAATATATCATACTTAAGCTAAACAACATGAATAATATCTAACAACTAACTTTCACCGATCCAAATATATATATATATATATATGAATAATTATTAACTAAATGTTGATAATTTTTATACGACACAATTTATTAATAAAGTTCTCACATAAACAATAGAATAGACAAAAGTGAGAATAAAAACAATACAAAATAAATAAATAAATAAAAGAATAGAAAAAACATATATCAATTTAATAATTGCAATCAATCATTGAAATGAATTTTTAAGATATCATATATAACTAATAATTAGATCAATAGAGAGTAAAAAATGTAAAGTAATAGTTATACCAAATGACAAATGATATATTTGAGAAACGTGCATAATATATATATATATATATATTTATTTATTTATTTATTTATTTATTTATTATAGTGAGTTAAAATGAAGTGATTGATAATTGTAATATGTATGAATTATTCAAAAAAAATTCTTTTCAAGTACTATCACAAATTACATGTAAAGATCTATAAATCTAGAGTAATTGCATGAAAAAGTTTATAGACCTAAGTAGATTTTATGTAAAACTATATAGACCGTATGTAAATTGAATTTGAACATGTTACTTAAAAAGATCTATCATTAAAATATAAAATAGAATAAAGATAAAAAAAATTACATCGAATTTTACGGCTTCAAAAAATTCATCTAATTATTAGTTATATCAAATAGGTAACTGTCACAACCCAAACCCGCCCCTAAGGATTTAGCATCGTAACCGGCCAGTAATCCGTGATTACCAAAGGCCTGCTTAACAGTAATAACAATAGCACAGAGTAAGGGTCTGGCGGAAGCCAAACAGTAATAAAAAAATGTCTAATGAGCTGTGAAAATCTGAATGAAAAAAGATTTTTATGAACAGAGCCGCATTCATAACCAAAACATATATACATACGTCATATACACATAACATCCAGGTTAGGGACCAAATCCCTTCAACATAACTGTACAGTCAAGTCTTATTCAGTCGGTACAAAACGGAGACAAAGGGGTGACTCAGAAGCACCCCAAAAACAACCTTAGTTTGAACGGATTCGGAACCTCAAAGTGAGGTACAATGGTTGGCTGGACAAAACATGAGCTTAACTTGACGCTTCTAGCTCCGGTCTGATAGCTGGACACCTACATATAAATATAAACAGTGAGCTAAAGCCCAGTGAATAACGAATGCATAAAGAGGTTAAGAATGAATGTCCTTTCATTAATTAAAACGGTCATTTGCATCAATAAATCAGTTATTCAATCAATGTGTCACGCTCTCAAAATAATACATATAAACCCCACATTATTAACATGCATAGACATGAGTGAATAAAGCGTATTTCCATTTATCAGAGTATTAAGTACAAAAGTATTACATGTTGACATCAAAAGTAAATGCCCTATGGACTTACAACTTTCCAAGTCTACACTTGGTTACAAAAAGGAGAGTACTAGCTCAAAACACAAAATAAGCCCTTGGCTTGATTTACATGTAATACAACAAGAAGACAACAAAAGAGTCATTCAGCCTCTAAGCTTCCCAAGCTACGTCCTTGGAGGTGGGATACCATCTATACCTGAAAATGATGTCCCATAAAGGGTGAGCCAAAACCCAACCAAATATGAGAAATAACTAAAATATTAGCATTTGATAAATGGACAACACTTGCAAACCGACTTACAACACCTTCCAGTTCAATGACAAATACAACCGTTTTTCATTTCATTTTCCTTTACTTATCCATTCAGATTCATAAACATGGCTCATTATCTAGCCCAACAATTTCATGAGACTACAACTTATAATAAAACACTTTCATCATCCACAATTCAAATGAGACTACATTTCACATTAAACACTTCCATACTTCAATTATCTACGTTATGCAAACGTAATCAAGATTTTGGGACTTTCACCCTAGACACTCTGGCCAACTTAGTTATCAATAGAGTCCATCCCCTATCTCCTCCCAGACAAGTTTGAGAGTACATCCCCTATCTCCTCTCAAACCTTGGAGTACATCTCCTATCTCCTCCCAAACACTATACATACACAATGTATTTAACATTCATTATATACAATGATCAATCAATACACATATTCAATGTATTATTCCAACCGTCATAATCGATGACATATTCCACGTGATTAGTTTCAATTTTCCCTAATCAACAAACAGTGTCTACAACAATCAAGACTATCCTCTACCGATAGCCCAAAGCAGTTATCTCTAAACAGATAATAAATTTATTAAACAGATAATACATCAACATTTTCATAGGTAAGTGATTTATTTATCCAAATACACCATTCAATCTCATAATTTTCCAATTTCACGATGTTCAACTCAATTTCATATTTTCTCAAATTAATTATTCAAATTAATTATTCAACATACTTAGGGCATTTTCCTCCTTTTTCTCAACATTGACCCAAAGGTCCAAGTAACATCAATAACCTCATTTTAAGACCCATATACATATGTATAGTTCAAAAGGACCAAAACCCCTCTTTATACATTTCAAGTTTTGAAACCCTAACACCTAAAAACCCCAAACAACACCATCTATACAAAATACATAACATCTATGTCAAAACTCATAGAAAGGAGTAGGTTATCCCTACCTCAAATGGAGAGACCCAAAGGTGATGATGAGAAAACTCGAAGGTGCTCCAAACCCAAAGATTTTCAAATCCAAACGTAGCCCACATCAAGCTCTACACTTTTTACAAAGGGACAAGGGTTGGGTCAAACTAAACCAAGATCAAAATGTAGAGAGAGCGAGAGAGAGAGTTCTAGAGAGAGGAGCTCTCAAATTAGAGTTTTGGAAAGCTAGAGAGAGAGAATGGCCCGAAAAAGTGATTCAAAATGCTTCAACTCAGACCGATATACAACACAGTCCGCTCGAGCGTAGAATGCCCCGCTCGAGTGTCAGACATAGACTCCCGTTCAAGCGTGAAAAGCGACGCTCGAACGTCGAATGCACACTTCTAGAAGTTCTGCAGACGAAGGTCCCCGCTCGAGTGTGAAAATGGACGCTCAAGCGTCCGATGACCTGCACGAAAAGTACTGAAGGTGGGATAATCCCGCTCGAGCGTCAAACTCCTCGCTTGAGCAGAAGAGCAAAAGCAAAGGGGCCTGCTCGAGCGTCAAAAGCCCCACTCGAGCATGAAGGCCAAAATTTGGGCATCAACTCTATGTTTCTAAACACAACTAACCTGTTTCAAACTTGCCAAACACAACCCAAAACTCAAATACAAAGAGTAAATGATGGAAACGAGAATAAGACAACAACACACATCCACGAAACCGAGCCCGGAATACACTAAACAATGAAAGAAAAACCGGGATCGCTATATAGTGGCTCATATTTCATGCCATATCAGTCATTTAGAATTCATAACAGTCATACGTGGTACGTCCAATAGTAAAACAGTACAGTAGGTCTTAATAGACCGAACAGTCCGTTGATGGCTATCAAAACAGTAAATAGTAGTAGTTCCAAACATTGGGCGGCGAGATCTCTATAACGATGGCGATAAAGAATAAAGAACAAAGAAGTTGCTATGGATGCCATGAGTACAGTTTACAAATAGGACAAACATTCATTAAGTAAACAATATCATTTCAGAAAGTAGTACAGTCAATTGTTCAGAAATAATTATAATTGAACGTATCTTTACAACATTGTTACTCACAGAGTACTGGACTATTGGCAGGCTAATCAGCGTCCTCGAATGCCAACCCTACAGTAGCAGAATGAACACACACTAAATTACACACTCGGGATTAATAACTTAGCCCATATCTTGACTTGGTGTGGTTCTATAACTTTATCCTCATTAACATGCCTTAAACATGGCCTAGGAATGCCTAGGATGGAATGAGGATGCAAAAATGTACTTTAAAACACTTTTAAAAATTTGTTGAAAACAAGAATCTCGCTCGAGCGTAGCTTTCCTCGCTTGAGCGGACATGCAGACAAAGAGGCTCCGCTCAAGCGTGACTTCCCTCGCTCGAGCGGACTGCAAACTCATGAAAAAGTACTGGTTGTACGTTTTTCCTGCTCGATGGACGCTCGACGGATGCTCGACCGACGATCGAACATGAGACTCAGACCGTCGCTTGAGCGCAGATTACCTCGCTCGAGCGGACTGCAAAACACATGAACTTCTGGGCATATGCATTTCACGCTTGAGTGTGACCTTCAACGCTTGAGTGGAAGTGCATGTACTCAGAGTGTATGCTCGAGCGTGGATCAAAAATCTGAAATTTTCAGATTGATCCTCAAGCACAAAACTCAACCTCTAAAGCTTCAAATTCGATTTTTCTGGGCTAATTTTCTTGAAAACACTTAGAAACCCATAATACAACATGTTTTGAAGATCATTTTATAAAATCAAAGCCCAAAAGTATGTCAATTGAACACAATATCAATTAAAACTTGAAGAACAATGCAAGAACATAACATGCATAAGTTCTCATGAACTCTAATGCTCCAAAACATGATCTTGAACTCTAAAACATGGTGAATTCTTGGACCACAACTAAGATATGAACATGCATATAAGAATTTCATGAAGAAAATAACTTCAAACTCTATGATATGGACATGCATGCATGAATTCACTCTCAAACAACACTTTAAACTAATTCTTAACTCTAATCACTAATTTCTCATGAACCATGCGTGCAGCAACTTAAATTCACAATTACAAGAATGAATCTCCTACCTTAAGTCTTGAATTCCAAGTGTGTTAGCTCAAAAATACAATTCTCTTCAATTCCTCTAATTTTCCAAGCCAATTCTTGTTGAAACAATTCTTTTCTCCTACTCCCCCTCTCTCTCTCGGTTTGGTCTTGAAAATGGATGAAGAGTGGTGTGTCAAAGTGTATGAATTAACCCCAAACAATGCTTTTGAGAATGGCCCACTCAATGGCAAAACATGTAATTAACTAGGCTCAAATAATTTAACTTTAACAATTCTAATTTAATCAATCCTAATCAAATTTCAATTAAACCTACCATAAAAACATATAAATCCTAATTAGCATATAACACTAATCAATTTCTGATTCGGTCGCCAATAAAGCTTTCAATTCGCAGTTCGAAATTAAAACACGAACAAATCATTCAGTAACAAACATATAGAAATGCATTTAAAGCAACACACTCATGCAATCAATTCAGGATTTCATCTTAATCAATTACTTATCATGCTTAATCACAATTTAACACTAATCAGAGGTGAGGGTTGTCACAGTCTTCCCCCCTTAAAAGAGTTTGGTCCTCCAAACTCGGATTACCTTCATTTCGAAAGAACACTGTGTCCAGGGGGAACAATTCAGGATATGTTTTTATCATATCGTCTTCCCTTTCCCAAGTGGCATAGATGCCACCATGGTTTTGCCAATCCACTTTCACTAACGGAATTTCTTTATTTCTCAACTTCTTGATTCGTCGATTTACAACCTGAATAGGCCATTCTTCATAAGTGTAATCATCGCTCAATACCACACGGGTAGGCTCAATAACATGGAAGGGATCTCGAAGATAATCCCTCAACATTGAAATATGGAATACATTATGCATATGCTCCATTTCAGGAGGAAGCGCTACTTGGTACGCCACTGGATTAATCTTTTCAATGATTTCATACGGCCCAACATATCTTGGTGCTAGCTTGCCCTTAGCCCCAAAATGAGTCTGTCCTTTCATTGGTGTCACTTTAACAAAAACATGATCACCCACTTCATATTCCCTGTCTCGCCTTCCACATCCGCACAACTTTTCTGTCGGCTTTGTATGGTTTTCAGTCTTTGTTAAATCAGTCTGTATGCAAAAGACTTTCCATACATATACATAAATACATGAACAGTACAGAACAGTATGTACAACATTTACAGTCGATCAGAACAAGGACCTAATCCCTATTAAACAGTACAATAACAGTCTATACAGATTACATAACAGATATAGAGACAGACTAGGGATTAAAACACCCCTAAGCCATAGCTTGGCAGACTTGGAACCTCGCGGTAAGGCAGGGTGGTTGGCTTGACAAAAAGGGAAGTCTAACCCATGCTCCTAGCTCCGGTCTGGTGCCTGAACACCTACATATATATATAAACCGTGAGCTAAAGCCCAGTGAATAACATAATGCGTAAAGAGGTTAAGAATGAATGTCCTTACAGTAATGAAAATAGTTCATTGATTTAGTATAACAGTCATTCAGTCATAACAGTCATATGTGGTATATCCATTAGCATAACAGTACAATAAACAGTAGGTCTTAAAAGACCGAACAGTAAATGATGGCCATCAATCAGTAAACAGTAGTGGTTCCAACAAGGGAACCGACAGAGATCTCTATGTGATAATAATGCTTGATGGTTGCTAAGGATGCCTGTCTGATTTAGAATATAGGACATACATTCATTCGATTAACAATATCGATTGAAGCGATTCGGTTAAGCGATCGAAATATTCACAGTTGAACATATCTTTACACAATTGTTACTCACAGAGTTCTGGGCTATAAGCAGCTAGAGCGCGTCTCCGGAAGCCAACCCTAAACAGTGACAGAACGAACACACACTAAGTTCACATTCGGGAATCAAAGACTTAGTCCCTACTTAGACTCGGTGTGGTTCTACATCTATATCCTCATTAAGATGCTTTAAACTAGGCCTAAGAATGCCTAGGATGAAATGAGGATGCAAAGATGCACTCAGAAAACATTTTCAGAATTTTCAGAAAACAGGGGTCCCGCTCGAGCGTGGAGTTCCCCGCTCGAACGTATATGCAGGTAAAGGTTCCCGCTCGAGCGTCACTTCCCATGTTCGAGTGGACTGCAAAACATGGCAAAAGTACTGGATGCTCAAAAATCACGCTCGATGGGCGCTCAATAGCCGCTCGAGCGTAAGACACAAGGTCCCACTCGAGCGCTAATTACCCCGCTCGAACGGATTTCACAACAATTGCAAAATCTTTGGGAGCCGAATTTCGCTCGGCGCCACTTTCTTTCGGCGGAAGTCCAAAATCTGGAATTTCCAGATTTGAACTCCAAGTTCAAAACCAAGTTTTAATGCATAAATTTTGATCCTCTTGGGCTAATTTTCTAGAAAACACTTCAAAACCCATAATATTACATGTTTCAAAGATCAATTTAGGAAATCAAAGCCCAAGGGTAGTTCAATTCAACTCAATTTCAAACCAAAACTCAAGAACATAACTTCAATTGAACATGCATGTACTTAAACAACTTCCAAGCCTCAAATACATGCTTTAATGAGCCAATTGTTCCAAAAACAAGATGAGTTCATAGTCCATTGTAAAATTATGAACATGCATGTGGAATTCCATGAACAAACACCTCAAAACTCAAGAATGAAAGCATGCATGCAAGATATATGCTATAATTCAACATTTTAGGATCAATTCATGACTTAGCTCTTCAATATGACATGAACCATGCAAGAACCAACTTAAAGACACAATTAAGAGGTTGAATCCTTACCTATGGTCCTCTATTACAAGTATGAAAGCTCAATTGCACAAATCCTCTACAATTTCTTCAAGTCACCAAGCAAAACTATCAAAAACAACTCAATTCTCTCACACTCTCCCTCTCATCTCTCTTGGTCAGCTATAACAAGGAATTTGGCTAAGGAAATGTTTTGTTTGAGTGTAAGAAGGCTCCAATATGTTTAGGTAGTGGCCCACTCACAATGGCATTTTGGTAGATAAAACCAACTCATGTAATTTAGCTCATTTTAATCTAATTTAATCATACCTAATCACATTTCAGATAAATACACCATAAAATCACATAAATCTCAATTAGCGTAAAACACGAATCGATCTCCGGTTCGGTTGCCGATAAAGCCTTCAATTTGCAATTTTAATGCATAAAACATGAACAGATAGTTTACCAAACGAACAGATAGACATGCAATTAAACAGATATATTTAATCAATTGGTTCAGTTTGATCGATCGATTCGAGATTTCAATCAATTCAATTACCAATCATAATCAGTCTCAGTTTAGTGGTAATCAGTGGGGTTATTAGTAATCAGTGGTGAGAGTTATTACAGCTTTGGTTAAAACAATTTCTCTGGACTCTCTCTTCCTAAAACCCATTTTATTTGCTAAGAAAAGAGTTTCTTTCACTACAACAAGGGCTTTGCTCTCAACTTTTAAAGGATCAATTTTAAAGGATTTTCATGATAGAAGAGCTCTCAAGGTATTATCATTATCCAATTGACTCTCACTTACTCTCTTACTATTACCCAGTTATGTCTTTAATTTTCTTTCAATTGACTGTTTGGCTTCTGAGAACATCAGAATTTCTCTGGAAAGAGAATTTCGCTGGTGATGGATCCAAAATTTCTCTGGTGATGGCTTCTGAGAAAATTAGAATTTCTCTAGGATGGATCCAGAATTTCTCTAAGGGAGGGTAGAGAAATTTACAGTGTTAACAAAAGTGTTGATTCAAGGCATTGGTGAGCTATCAATATCAAGATGCACACTCTTTAGTTCCATGTATTGCATTGTGTCTCGTATTGGTTATATTCTTGAACCTTTCTATCAAATTGCAGACAACAAGTGAATTTCTCTAGCTGGAGGAAATTTTCTCTGGAAATGAGTAAATTTCTCTGAAGTGGAGAGGGAAATTTCTCTGGGTTGAATCCAGAGAAATTCTCTGGTGAGATTTTCTCTGTGATGTGTCCAGAGAAATTTGAGATTTTCTCTGTGATGTGTCCAGAGAAATTTGAAATTTCCTCTGTGATATGTCCAGAGAGATTCTCTGGATCGAATTTTCTCTAGATTGAATTTTCTCTGGATTAATATTCAGGGACCTTAGACATCATAAAAATATTGAGTGTCCTTTATGCTATAAAATCATAATATCAAGGACCTTAAAAGAAAAACTCCTATAATATAATATATAAGATATAGATAGATATCTACAACTTTTATGAAAAATATTATTTGATTTTTTGGGAAAGTGAGAATGAAGGCAAGTTTTAATATATTTTTTTTTTTTGGAAATCGGTGAGAGAGATTAAAATGGAGAGATTATGAAATATTTTTGTTATTAAATAAATAAATCAGCTAATAGTTTTTTTAATCTATTTTATAAATTAAAAAATCAATAATTTTAGAAAATTGATTAATTTGTCCCATTAAGTGATTTAAAATTTTGATAGATATGCATCAAAAAAAATAGATAATTATATTACTAAATCCTAATTCAAATTTAGATGTTGTTATATCTTTTTGAGTTCCATAGCTAAATTCTTATCTTCTTTATTTTTGTGTATAATCATAGTGTATGGGAGAAATTGAAAAGGATGCTTCAATAATTATGAGAGAAGTCAAAAGGTTTTTGAGTTGGGAGAAGTCAATAAATACTGAATTTTTTTTTTTAAATCAAAAAATTAAAAAATTAAAATTAGGATATTGAAACTCCCACAGACTTTGAAATTAAAAATTCATTTTTACTTAATATATAGTATAGATAAATAGATAGATAGACAAGTATCCACTCAAATCCACCCTATCCACTCCTCAAGAAGCCGTCTATGCTAATATGGCTTATCATCAACACAACACTTATTACATGGTTACTTTAGGAGTTGGTTATGCTTACCCAATCACCATTCATTCTATCGTGGGAAATTGGTCGTAATTTTTGTCATTCTCAAAGAGAACAGAACAAATGGAGACAATAATGTCTTGTTCCAGCATTTAATTCCTAGGAAAAGAAAACGACTCAAGCATACCCCTACCTCCCCCCGAATCCGGATCCTCCGTCGCCCGTTCCTGCGGCCCAACCCTGTCGCCTTCCAAAACGACATCGTTTTGGAGGGTTTTTTTTTTCTTTTTTCTTGTCTTCTTCTTCTCACTGTGATGAAGCCGAACTGAACCAAAAACTTCTTCTTCTTCTCACTGATAACTCTCTCTCTCTCTCCCTCCCTCAAAACACTTAATTGATTATTTCACACAAAACAAAGATTCAATGAAAATTTGGGCATTTCATCTGAACGGATGTAAGCCTATGGAGCTTCCTAATTTTTTTTTTTTTCCTTCTTCTTCTCACTATGATGAAGCCGAACTAAACCAAAAGCTTCTTCTTCTTCTTCTCACTAATAACTCTCTCTCTCTCTCTCTCTCTCTCTCTCTCTCTCTCTCTCTCTCCCTCAAAACACTTAATTGATTATTTCACACAAAACAAAGATTCAATGAAAATTTTGGCATTTCATCTGAACGGATCTAAGCTTTTGGAGCTTCCTATTTTTTTTTTCTTCTTCTTCTTCTCACTGTGATGAAGCTGAACTGAACCAAAAACATTTCATGAAAATTTTGCGGTGAAAAACATACCAATACGTTTGTTTCTCGGTTTTATTTCCTCCTAATTTATTTTTTTCAAAACAATTCCCCTCAACATTTCATTTCTGTTTTTTTTTTTTAAATTGATATTTGCAATACAAATCTGTGAGTAAATCTGTAAAAAAAAAAAAAAAAAAATCAGATTTCAAATCTGAACCAATTTCAAATCTGAACCAAAAACAAATCAACAAAATCCACTAAGAGCAAAACCCAGAATCATCGTGCTCAGGCTCCAAATACCGCCAAGCACCGCTGTGTCAAACCCACCTCACCTCCTTCATCTTCTTCTTTTTCTTCAAGTACTTATCTTCTCTCATTTTTAATATGTTTTTATTATTATTAAAAGCTTGCTTGGAAAAACAGAGGATTTAATAAAATTCTGTGTAGTTTTCTTTTCCCTGTTTCTCCTCAAATCACATGCACTTTCTTCTGAAGCCTCTGAAATCAAAATAATTGTTCTTAATTATTTGTTTGCCACTCCAAAATCAAAATATTTGTTATTAATTATCTGTTTTGCACTCCAAAATCAGAATATTTGTTCTTAATTAGTTGTTTTCCATTTTGAATAAAATGTGCACATATCCTTTATTCTTGCATATCCATGAATGGCTTAGCTCATAGTTTGAGTATGATATGACTAAGAACATGTATTAGTTTGATAAACAAAATTTTTAATCTTTGTTTTACATATATTTTGGGGAAAATTACTTAAATGGATTAAGTTTTTTCACTCTCTATCTCTTAATCTATCAGCCAGTTTTCAACTTTGAATCAAAGAGGGGAATGAGAACACTTCTTAGCCAGTATAAGACTTAAATGGAGATAAAGCAATTGGATTTGGATGCACCATTGCTATCCATGAGGTGATTTTCATCAAGATTGGCTTCTTTAGATGGATCAAAGAAGAAAACCGAAAAATCACTTCCCTGACGCATGCTAGCTCTTCAGATACAAGTCGATCGGGAATTAGATGGCGGCAATGACAATGGATTTCATGGGTTGGACAGGCATGGGGGTGCCGAAGAGGGGTGGTTTGGGTCGATGATTGTAATGAGAAGAGAGAGAGAGTTATCAATGAGAGAGAAAAAAGAAGACAAGAAAAAAGGGAAAAAAAAAAACCCACCAAAACGACATCGTTTTGGAGGGCGATAGAGTTGGGTTGCAGGAAAGGGTGACGGGGGATCCGTTTTCGAGGGCGACAAATTGAGAATGAGCAACTGTATGGGAGTTGGAGAGTGTGTAGCTAGATGAGAGTGAAACAAATGGCTCAAGAAGAAATGTATGGCAGTACCAAATTGGGCAGCATCTCCTCCAAATCCCCAAAATTCCTTCTGTTGAACCTTGGGAAATTGATCTTATTTATAGGCTTTTCCTTGGTACCAAGAAGACACCAAGTGGCCAAATAGAGAGAAGACACATGTCCCAGAGGATCACATGAAATATTCTGAAGCATACTAATATGAAACACATTATGCACTCCGAAAAGTTGCGGAAGCAACGCTAAACGGTATGCAACATCCCTAATCCGCTCAAGGATCTCAAAAAGACTAATAAACCGATGGGATAATTTCCCACTCTTCCCAAATCTCATCAAACCCTGTCTATGTGATATTTTCAAAAAGACATGATCACCCACCTCAAATGACAAAGTTCTCTTCTTACGGTCGGCATAACTCTTTTGGCGACTCTAGGCTGTAACCAACCTCTTACGGATAAATGCCTCCGTCGTTTGGCAATCTGAAACCGACCTGACGGTGACCCGACCCCCCAACCCCGAATTCAGTGGTTATTCACCGAAAAATGTCCCCGACGGGTCAGGGATGGTATTTAAAAGTTCATCCCCGATGATATCCGAGCCGGAGACGGGGATAGGTGTTTCAAACCCGGACCCAACCCCGCCCTGCTTAATTCCCGAGGTAAAATTACCTTTTTGTCCCTGAATATATATATGCTTGTGTTTGTCTAGGGTTTGAGACACACACACACTCAGACTCTCTCACTCACACGGCGCTCTCTGCTCCGCTCGCTCCTCTCTCTCTCTCGCTCGCCACCACTGGTTTGGTCTCCCCCTCTCTCTTTCTCTCACTGCCGCGCCTCTCTCCTCACCGGCGATCCTCCGTCGCCACCGATCCTCCCTTACCGCCTCACCTCTACCGTTCCTCCGTCACTACTTTCTCTCCCTCACCGCCACTCCTCCGTCACAATCGACCTCCCTTACCGCCACTCCTCCATCGCTGCTCTCTCTGTTTAGGTATCTCTCTCTCTCTCTCTCTCTCTCTCTCTCTCTCTAGGGATTTCGTTATAGGGTTTACATATATGTATATATATTATATATATATATATATCTGAGTGTATATTATATATAGATTCAACCTCTGTTTTTTTTTTTTTTTTTCCTTCGAAATTTATAGATCTATCTATTTTATCTATAGATCTGTCTATTTTATCTATGGTTTACATCTATCTATTTTTTTTCCTTCGAATTTGTTATGCATATAGATCTATCTATTTTATATTATTGATCTGTTGATATTATTGATAATCTGTCTATTAAGATGATGATCTGTCTATTTTATATTATTGATAACTTATACCATATGTCTATTTGATGATTATTGAAACAGAGAAAGAAAATTGATGATGTTGATGATGTTATTCTATGTGTAGAAATTAGTTGTTCTTAACATAGTTTAGAAAAGAAACAGAGAAAGAAAATTGATGCTTCCATTAGACATTTAAATCTTATCATTTGAAATTAAAAACTATTAAAGTATTATTTGGATTTGAACATAACTCAAGTGATCGTACCTTTAAGCTTTTCAAGAGATTTGAGTTTGAGATTATAAAAAAAATCAAATATCCAATTGTATTAATCTAATTTATTGTAAACAGTTTACAATAAAATAAATAAATGAATAAATATATATTAAAAAGTGACTTTTATATATTAAAAAATATATAATATATATCATGAACCTGTCTGTATGCAGAACTATCATGAAAATTTGCTGACTGCTGTAGATTATTTATTGACTTTGCTAATATTTTCTCACAGTAGTTGTCTCCAAAATCTGTATAGCATGTTTTCTTAGGTTAATTTGATCAAAATCAAAAAATCGAAAAAAGAAACATGTAAAGGGATTTGCCTGCATATGAAACTAGTTTCATTGAATGGGGCTAGTTTATACTAATCCAGAACAATTCTTTTATTTTATATTATTTTTGTGCGTGTATGTTTGTTACTTACATTTTGAACACTTTCAGGTAACCCAAAAGCTGGGGCTTTTGTGTTTAAATAGCTAGCAAAACTGTAATTCTTTGGTAAGCTTGATAATAACATGCTATATTTAATAGATTAGTAAACAATTTATAATTGACTAATTTCTTTAAATGAAATCTTTTTGTATATCATCTTTGAAAGAAAGATAGATTTAAAAGTATTCCTCAAACTTAAATTTTCTTGGTAACATTCCTTCAATGAATTTCTACTTTTCTTTCCTAAACAGAAAGGAGGTTATTAGATTATATATCTTCACTTTCATGTACTAGAACAAAATTTATCAGTCCTCTCTTATGGAAGATAGGTAAAGGATGAAAACAGTTACATAATAGAATCCATGCAATGGGAAAAAGTACACTCTGGAAACTACCGTCTATAAAAACACCCTAGCTTTACAATACTCAGATTAGAAAGATAAAAGTGACTTTCCTGAAAGGTAAAAGTGACTCCCTTGATGTGTGTGAAAGTTATATTTCTTTTTCAGCCTAAATTCTTTCTCCATTCATCTAAAAGAAAGAAAACAGAGAAAGAAAAAAGAAAATTGATATTTAGTTAATTTGTTTCTCAGTTCCATTAATTCAATCCATTAGCTTAGTTATTATTAATTTGTTTCTCAGTTCCAGTAATCTACTTTTATGTTGCCTCTAATATTAATTCAATCCATATTATAAAGGTTTCATTAATTCAATCCATTCTCCATGTTTGTTTGATAACCCTGTTGAATGCTTTTGGTGTTTAATATGTTGTGTATGAATTCACTGATCTTCATTTTTAGAGCACTACTTCACTTCTTTATGGCAGCAGCATCTACTTGGGTCAAATAGCTATTTATTATAACAATTTCTAATAGACTGCTCTTGATTTTACAGGAAGTTTCACACTTTGATTCTTTAACTCACAATTCATTTTATACCTTTAACTCACAAAGTTTCACACTTTGATTCTTTAACTCACATTTTATTATTAGTATTAATTATTTATTTTTTTTCCTTTTGTTATTTAACAGGAATTCAAGTTGAGAATTGGATGATGAAAGTTGTTGTGTGGTTTGTATGAGAATTGGAGAAACAATGGATTTGATTTTTTATGTTCTAATGGAATTTTTTTTTTTTTTAAATTTCTATTTTTGGGTAACTTTTCCCTTGCGAGTTGTGCTTGGGACTAGTTTTTTTTTTTTGCAACTTGTTGAATTTTATTGTGTGTGGGCTGCTGGACATCTGTTTTGTTGTTTGTGCTATTTTGTTGAACATGATGTTATTCTCTCTGCTGGACAGATTTATTGAGTATTTGACAGATGTTTTGTTTATGATATATTGACAGATGTTAGAATAGAATGCTAGAATATTTGACAGATGTTTTGTTGATGACACTAAATGTTGGCATTATTCCTATAGGTGCATGATATATGTTTAGAATTCTGCTGGACAGTTTTTTTTTTTTTTTTTTTTTTGAGAACTGCTGGACAAATTTTTTGATATGTATATATTGATGTTTGAATTTGAAATATGTTTGAATTAGATGTTTATAGATTTTTTTAATTTGAAAATATGTTTAAATTGGATGTTTATAGATTTTTTGTAATTAACAAATATGTTGACAAATATTGTTTACAGATTTACAGATCTGAAATTGTTTACAGATTTACCTAGGATTGTTTACAGATTTTAATAGATCCAAAAAAAAAATCACCGGGGATTTTTCGGGATCGGGGATCCCCGATCCCCGATCGGGGGCAGGGGCGGGGACGGTGGCGAGCTATAGGTCCCCGTTGGAGATCGAGGGAGAGAACGGGGAATATCTCACATTCGGGATCGGGGGCGGGGAGTGTGGTCCCCGGCCCGCCCCACCCCGTTGCCATTCCTAAGGTGCATCACCCACCTCGGCCCAACAAACTGGAAATGTACACGGTCGGCCATACAAGGCCTCAAACAGTGCCATGCCAATACTCGACTAGAAATTGTTATTGTAGGCAAACTCCACTAAGGGTAGGTGTCTCTCCCATGACTCCTTAAAATCAAGGACACAACCTCTAAGCATATCCTCAAGGATCTGAATGATACGCTCAGACTGCCCGTCAGTCTGAGGATGGTAAGTCGTGCTAAAAGTCAATTTAGTACCCAAGGCATTTTGCAAACTCTACCTCAACCAAGCAGTGAAACGTAGGTCTCTATCTTAGACAATCATCACTGGGACCCCGTGCAACCTCACTATGTCCCGAATATACAAGTTAGGAAAGTAATCTACCGAATCTCTCACACACATAGGAATAAAATGCACTGTTTTGGTCAACCGGTCAACTACCACCCAAACAACATCACTACCCCGTTGAGTCCTCGGAAGGCCCACAATAAAATCCATTGTGACATGTTCCCACTTCCACTCAGCTCTAGGCAAGGGTTGCAACAAACTCACTGGCCTTTGATGTTCGGCCTTCACTTACTGACAAGTAAGGCACCTCGATACAAACGCTGCCACATCCTTCTTCATACCCCTCCACCAAAATTGGCGACTCAGATCATAATACATCTTTGTGCCTCCCGGATACACCACAAGGCATGAATGATGAAACTCTCAGAGTACTTCCTCTCAGCAAGACTCCGGCACAAACAAGCGGTCACGGTATCTCATACTCAGGTCGAGATACACAGTCAAACCCTTCTCTACCTTTTCACTGGAAATCTTCTCCCTGAGGGATTCTACCTCAAAGTCACCCTTCTGTGCTTCCAGCACCCGGTTCACAAGTGTAGGTTGTGCGACTACAGAAAACAAGGCTGCAGACTCAATAAACTCGCTCAAATGTAAGTCAAACTCGCCAAGAGAGCCCAACATCTCCCATTCCCGGATAGCTATACAAGCTACACTACTGATGGACTTCCTACTTAGGGCATCGGCCACCACATTAGCCTTTCCCGGATGATAGTATAACTCGAAATCATAATCTTCTATGAACTCCATCTACCTTCTCTGCCTCAAATTCAAGTCCTTCTGTGTAAACAAATATTTCAAACTCTTATGATCAAAAAACACCTCAAACCTCTCACCATACAGATAATACCTCCAAATCTTCAAGGCAAAAATCACCGCTACTAACTCTATGTCATGAATAGGGTAATTCCTCTCGTTTGTTTTCAATTGCCGTGAGCCATAGGCTACTACTTTCCCCTATTATATCAACACACAACCCAAACCCTCTCGTAAGGCATCACAATACACTAAATAGCCCAAACCCCTCTCCAGAATAATTAAGACTGGAGCAATGGTAAGTCTAACTTTAAGCTCTTGGAATGACTTTTCACAAGTCTCACTCCACACAAATTTGACCCATTTCTGCATCAATCTAGTCAAAGGCGAAGCTAGTCTAGAGAAATCTTTCACAAACCGATGATAATACTCGGCCAATCCCAGAAAACTACAGATCTCAAAGGCATTCTTAGGCTGTGCCCAATCTTGCACTGCCTCAATTTTGGATGAGTCTACAGTCACCCCTTCCCCCGATACTACATAGCCTAAGAACTTAACCTCTCTTAGCCAGAACTCGCACTTCCCGAACTTAGCATACAGCTTATGGGCTCTAAGTAACCCAAGCACCACTCGCAGGTGTTCCGTGCTCCTCCTTAGAGGGTGAGCAAATCAAAATGTCTTCCATAAAGATGACTAAAAAACGGTCAAACAACTTTCAGAAGATTCGGTTCATCAAGTCCATAAACACAGCTAGTGCATTGGTTAGTCCAAAAGGCATCACCAGAAACTTATAATGGCCATACCGGCTACGGAATGCCGTCTTTGAGATAGCCTCCTCCCTGACTCTCAACTGATGGTAGCCCAATCTCAAATCTATCTTAGAGAAACAACGGGATCCTTTCAACTGATCAAACAGATCATCTATACGAGGCATAAGGTACTTGTTCTTAACCGTAACCCGGTTCAATTTTCGATAGTCAATACAAAGTCTCAAGGCCCCATCTTTATTTTTAGCAAAGAGGGCCGGTGCTCCCCAAGGCGAAGTACTAGGGCGAATAAAACCCTTATCTAGTAATTCCTGGAGCTGAACCTTCAACTCACTCAACTCAGCTGGGGCAAAACGATACAGTGCCATGGAAATCGGTGCCATGTCAGGCACTAAATCAATAGAGAACTCGATCTCTCGGTGAGATGGTAAACTAATAAGATCCTCAGAAAAGACATCCAAGTACTCACAAACCACTCTTGGCAATTCAACCCGAGCCTTATCACACTCACTACTCATAAAGCTAACAAGAAGACAACTAAGTTCATTCCGCCCACGTGAATCATATACCGACGACAAGACTCTATCCACCTGGTCCCCCAAGAAATAAAAGCAATCACTGCTCAAGGTACATACAATAACCCTCTGACGGTAGCAATCTATAATAGCCCGGTATAACGATAACCAGTCCATACCCAAAATAACATCAAAACCAGACATATCCATCAATACAAAAGAAAAGGGAAACCGACAATCGGCAACCTCTATATCACAGCCCCGACACCCCTATTTCAAAATCATCTCACCCCCAACAGGTGATTCAACATATAAAGGAGATGCTAAATGTGCCAACTCCAACCCCAAAACTAATACAGATGCAGAAGATATAAAGGAATAAGATGCACCCGTATCAATTAATACATTAGAAATCGAGTTGCAAAACAAAAAGGTACCTGTCACAACAAACGGAGCTGGTACAAGATCTGGCGCTGTAACAGTATACACGCGCCCTGTAGGTCTCTGATCCACCTGCTCACCTCTCAAAGCATAAGATTGCTACACTAACTGAGCCGAAGAAGCTCCTCGATTGGCCTTTGAGGCCTGTACTGACTGAACTGGCTGGTGACTCTGTGTCTGCCTCGAACCAGACGCACCAAGTATGCTACCCAATTGCGAGAAAAACCTCTTCAAGTGCCCACACTAATAACAAGTGAGCGGCTGGCCACTACCCTGACTTTGGCCTTGAGAATAGGGCAAAGATGAAGCTGATCGCTACCCTCCTCCCCTCTATGGGCAAGCTGGAGACTTGTGGCCCAACTGACCACATTTATAACAAGTGATGTCTCCCTGACCACCTCTCCCAGAACCTGAACTTGGCACTGGAAAAGTAGATCTCGAATGCGCTCCCTAGGACTACTGAGGGTTAGAACCCTTCTGCCTCTTAGTGTCCCCCTAACCATCCTGACTCCTCCTAGAGCCCCTCATCCTCTCCTCTTCTGTATGCATAATAGTTTCAAAATGGGCTACAGCCTCTATAAGGTGCCCATACTCCTTAATCATGGACCCAGCTACTCGAAACATAAGTCTGGTCCGTAACCTCTTCTCAAACTCCAAACATCGGCGCTCCTAAATCGCCACTAACTCCGGTGCAAACCTCGACAAACTAGTGAAGGTGGCCTCAAACTCAGCCACCGGTGTATTCAACTGCACCAACTTGGAGAACTAATCCCTCAACTTCTCCCTTACCGTAGCAGGTAAGTACTTGTCCTTGAAAGCTTCAACAAAGGCCTCCCAAGTCCAGCCAATGCGCTCCCGCACATACTTCCACCACTAACCCGCATCTCCCTTCAACTGGAAGGACGCCAAGGTCACCCTCAAACCTCCGTCTTCGATGCCAAGCATCTCGAACGTCTTCGTCATCTGTTCCAGCCACTCATCAGCCTTTAGTGGCTTCTTAAGGTCACCCAAAAACTCTTCCGGATTCGACCGGAAGAACTCCCTCTTTAGAAAAGAAGGCCTTGTTTCAGCTACATGGGCCTGGACTTGATTCTCAGCCCTGAGAATGTCCATAGATTCCTTCAATGCTCCAGCCATTTCATGAGCTAAGACGTCTATGGCCTGTTGACCTACTGGCTCGGCCACGTTGACCTAGCCCGCTCCTTCCTCCTGCGCCGGAATCTCGTCCGTTATAGGCATCTCATGCCTTCTGGGCCAACCACGCCTACCGCCACGACCTCGTCCTAACATCCTAATGAAGGTGACAAAGGGATTAGTACATTTACAAATGTGTCGAAGCTATCTCACTCGCGTCCTAATTTGAAGGACAACTGTAATTCACTCTACATAAGCAAATAATCATATAAACACATACGAATTTCATTTCCGGATAATGACAGTCTTGTGACATTGCTAGAATTCTAGTTAGAAACGGCAATAATCAAGTGCCTTTCCAACAGGACTCCCAAAAACCCATGGATCCGATCAACATCCCAGAAATTAAATCTCATACCCATATAGTCACATAAAACCATATAAGCACATAACATCATACTTAAGTCTCTAACAAGCGAGACAAACCCATTGTGGTACTAACCACTTGCCACGTACCCAAAGTATTCAAACCTGGTACGCTCTGATACCAAGTTGTAACGCCCTCAAAATATTATATAAATTATTCATTCACGAGATCTATAGACATAATAGAAATGTTATATTTTCATTCATCAAGTTAATATTACAAGAGATATCACATGCCTTACATTTTCATAAATGTTCATCTTGAAACTATAGTATATAACTCTAATTGAGAACAACAAATAAAATGTCCTGAGGGCTTACATCTTTCCGAGACTTCACTTGGTTACAACAAAAGAAGAGTCTAGTCTCGATACAAGTAAAGCCCTCGGTTTGAATAAACATTCAATCACAAAAAAAAAAAAAAACCGAAATCACAAAAGTGGAGCCTTCAGCCCCTAATCCTCCCAAGCTATGTTCTTGGAGGTGGCATGTCAGCTATACCTGAAAATGGTTTCCCAACCAGGGTGAGCCAAAACCCAATAGAGATATACTAAACAATATATGAGAATAAACTAAAATATGAGTATCAGATAAATGTGCAACATTCTTAACTAACACATATTCTTTTCAAGGTCATTCTATATAGATAGCCAATATCTCAATTCATTTCCATTCTTCCATTTTGGGTAAATTAATTAACCAAATTCATTGTTATCAAAGCAACTAATATGAGACCACAACTCAATGGCTCACAATTCAATACATTCATCAATCCAACAATTCTATTTCTTGCCATTTTACGGAACCATGTTCGAGGGAATCGGCACCCATAAATATATAAGATTTCGGGACTTTTACCTTGGACACTCCGGCCAACTTAATTCTCAATAGAGTCCACCCCCTATCTCCTCCCACGCAATGGAGTACATCCCTTATCTCCTCCCAAACAACGATACATATACAATGTATTTTAAACACTTTGTCATATACAATGACTAATCAAAACACATATTCTATGGTGTAATCAAATCGTCATATTCAATGACATAATTCAATTAATTAGTTTCAATCTTCTTAATTCTCATGTAGTTTCTACAATAATCATAACTATCATCCACCGATAGCCCAAAACAAATATGTCTAAACAGATAAATAAATCTACCAACAGATAATTTATCAAATTCCATAGGTGAATGATTTATCAAATCCAACTACACCATTTTATTTACACATCTTCCCAATTTCATATTTCCCATACCAATTTCATTATTCAAACAAAATAATTATTTAATTCAAATTAGGGCAATCTTCCCTTTTTCACAAATATTACACCCAAGACCAAATTTCACTAATTCTACCCGAGCAATATCATGTTCAAGGCCTTTTATACACATATGATACCAAATATGGAAAACCCCTCTTTCAAATATTAAAACCCTAACCTTAACTTCACCCAAATCTTCCCAAATCCCACCATTTATACAAAATGACAAATATCTTGGTTAAAACTCATATTAAAGAGTAGAATATCCCTACCTCAAATGTAGAGCTCAACAAGGAAAAAGGAGAAACTTGAAGATGCCCAAAACTCAAACTTTTTTAGATCAAAAGAAAGCCCACGCAAAACTCTATCTTTTTAACAAAGAAAGTAGGGTAAAGAGACCCAAGATTATGGAGTATTTGTAGAGAGAGTGTGTGTTTTAGAGAGAGAGATAGCCAGATTAGGGTTTTGGGTGAAAAAGAGACCAAAAAGTGATATAAAATCACGCTGCTGCGAACTGATATACGCAGTCTTCGCTCGAGCAAAAGAGTCGTCGCTCGAGGGACCAGACACAACAATGACCTCGCTCGAGCGCAAGAAGCGTCGCTCGAGTATAGAATGCAAAGCTTCAGGTCTGCCACCAATGTAAACGCATGCTCGAGCGCAAGAAGTCTTGCTCGAGCGAAGAAACAATTTCACAAGCCTCGCTCGAGCGCAAGAAGCCTTGCTCGAGCGAAGCACTCTACCCTACCAGAAAAGCTGCGTCTAGGAAAAGACCTGAGGACTCTCATTCCTCGCTCGAACGACGAAGCAGATAACACAAGGCTCACTCTAGCGCAAGATATCTCGCTCGAGCGAAGAAACCAAAATCCGGGCAACAACATTCTAGACCAACTAACAACCAGCCTGTTCCAAAGATGCCCAACATAATTCAAAACTCAAATACAATGAGTAAAAAGAGAATAACAAGACAAGGATATGATATTCAACCATGGAACCCAAGTCCAAGACACAAAGAATGTTGGGGCAAAACCGAGATCGCTATAAACTAGCAACCAACTTGTACCAAACTCGCCTAATAAGTCTCAAAACTCAAATTCAAAGAATTAGAGGAAAGAAACGAGACATAGACAACAACATACAATCACGGAACCTGAGTCCGAAACACAATAAAGGTCAGGGTAAAACCGAGATCGCTATACTCCCCAACTTGGGCGCTGCAAGTACTGCCTTTGCAACTTAGTTGCTTTGGTTTTATCATTTCCTCAGTAACTTTCAGATGATTATGGTACCAACATTACTTGGAATGGCGACGACACCGAAGATACTTGGAATGGCGGCACTGAGACAAAGTGCCTCCGCAACTTGGCTGTCACAAGTGTTACCTCTGCAATTTGGTTGCATCGGTTTTTTCTTTCTCTTAGCAACTTCGGATGGCGGCGGAACCGAAGATATTAGGAATGGCGACGCTGAGGCAAAGTGCCTCAGCAACTTTCTCGCTCACATGTTCCCTCCACAACTTCACCGCTACAGGTGTTGCCTCTGTAACTTGACTTAGGCATTTTCCTTTATGTAGTCCATTTGGACTCCTAGTGGGTCGGACCTGCTTCGGTCCACTGTTGGCCCACTTCCCTTAGACTTTTGCTCATGCTTCTTTTTTTGTTCCTGGTCGCCTCTTTGGGGCGACCTCAGTGCTTAGGCCCATACTTAGTTTGGGGCTTAATTTCTAACCCTTTACAAACTTAGTTTGGGAAGCTTGGTTTGGGGCTTTTTTGGCTATTTTAGCCACAAAATACAAAATAGACTATTTTAGCCACAACAAACAAAACATCACATCCAACCCATAATCATTACACTCTTCTCTCACAAAAAAAGTCAAAAAAGTCAAAAAGTCAAAAAGCCCTTCCCAAACCAAACTTTTTAGCCCAGGCTAAAATAGTCAAAAAAATCAAAAAGTCAAAAAGTTAACCCACTTCCCAAACGGAGGCTAAAAACCCAAAATGACATCAACCTATACTTAAAAGTTTAATATTCAATTTTTTTTCAACTTTTTACATATATTTTTGTAAAAAAAAATCAAAAAAGCATCCTATCCATACTATTTTTTTACCTCATATTTTAGTGCTACTTTAGTCCAAAAAACCAAATAAATAAATAAATTTAACTAAAAAAAAAGTCTTTTTTTTTTTTTTTCTTACAAACATCATATTTAACTAAAAAAAATTAACATTCTTTTCAAACACTATTTTAATCAAATAAAAATAACTACCTATTAAAATAATTAACTTCCAGACAGACTAATAAAGTACTACATTGGCCCCGTTTGGTATAGTTATTAAAACAGATTATAGATTATAATTTAACAGATTATAAATTATGACTTTAATCAGAAGCTGTTAATCTGTTTGGTATAACTGTTGGATTATAGATTTAAGGGTAAATTACACTGACACCCCCTGAAATTTATATTCATTACAGTTTTCCCCTCACCTTTTGGAAATTACATCTTCCTTCCTGAGGATTAAAATTTCATTACAAATTTTCCTCCTTAGCAATTTAATTTTTTTAAATACTAATTTTGCCCTCACTGTGTAAATTATATTGACACTCCTTACATTTTAGAAATTTCAATTCATTCTCTAAGGTTTAAAGTAACATTATCAATTGCCCCATCAGTTAGTATTAGTTCGAAAAAAATTTATTGAAAAAAAAAATTAATTGGAAAAAAAATTAATTGAAAAAAACTTTTATTAGTAAAATTTTTAAATTTCTACTTAAAAACCAATGTAAATTTTTTTTTAAAATTTATGTTTTTTCCTCAAACTAAGACAACAATTTATAAATCAAAAAAATTATCAAACAAGTTTTTATAACAGTTTTTTAAATTTTGGTAAATATAAATTAAAAATTGAAAAGAAAATGACAACCAAATAGATCTCAAATGATAAAATGTCATAAAATTAATAAATAATTAAATAAGTTACCAACATAAGAAATAACTTATCAAAAGATTCTTAGATAATATATGGTTTGATTTTTAAAAATTAAACATTAATTTGGTTAAGAAATAAAAAATAAAAAATAATTAGCATTTAAGAGTAAAAAATAATTATCATTTTAACGTTTGGACAGATTATATACATACATATGATTGTTTCAATTTAATTTGTAAAAAAAATATTTGTAACCACACGAAAGATAAAAATTATATAAAAATGATAATTATTTCTTATTTCTTATTTCTTAACCAAATTAATTTTTACTTTTTAAAAAAAAATTCTAAAAATCAAGCTATACATAACCTAAGAAATTTTTGATAAGTCATTTTTTACGTTGGTAACTTATTTAATTATTTGTTAATTTTATGACATTTTTACTCTCTGAAACCTATTTAACAATCATTTCGTTTTCAATTTTCAATTTATATTTACAAAATTTTAAAAAATTGTCATAAAAACTTGTTTGATAATTTTTTTAATTTATAAATGATTGTCTCAGTCTGTAAATTTGAAAAAAAAAATGCAAATTCAAAAAAAATTTAAATTTTAGTTTAAAAATCAACGTAAATTCATTTTTTGAATTTGCGTTTTTTTTTTTTTCAAATTTACAGACTGAGACAATCAACCTTAAGGAGCGGATTGTCATTCTAAAATGTGAAAGATGTTAATGTAATTTACCCAATGAGAGCATAATTAATATTTAAAAAAATTAAATTGTTAAAGGGGAAAATTTGTAATAAAACAAGTTTGGCAAGATTAAATAAGTACACTTTTTGATTTTTTATGAAATATGAGTTGAATTTAAGTTGGGTTTGAAGTGATTTGTTAGAGAGGTGATGTGACTTAAATAAGATGATGTGACTTAAATAAAATATTGACTTTTTGACTTTTTAAATTTTTTTAAAAATGTCAAACTTGGCCGTAATTTTCAAAAGGTGAAGGGAAACTATAATAAACATAAATCTCAAGAAATGTCAACGTAATTATCCTAAATTTAAGTTGCTGAATAATATTTTATTAAATAAGTTGTAAAGTAACTGTTTTAATTAACTTTTATTTTTTATTATTCACTAATTGTCTACATTTTTCATAAAAAATAATAATAATAATTTATAGTCTATTTAAGTCTTTTTCTATTTAAAAAAATAAAATAAAATCTAAAAATCTAAAAATATAACCGTAAATTAATATGTTCACAACATAAATTAATAATCAGGAAAAATGAATAAAAATTTTCTCAGAATCAATTTTTTTGAGTTAAAATAAGTTATTAAAATAAAAAACTATTTAAAATAAATTTAAATAAACAATCCAAAATAACTTTTTTAAAATTAAAAATTATAAAATAACTTAAAAAAATCCAAACAAACACCCCCATTATTTGAATTAATTATTTATATAACATTAATCGTTATTTACAATCCAGACATATAAGACAAACAATAGTGTGGTGCTCAAGTCAAGTTAAATTCAGGGTTGGTTTGGAGTATCCTAAAAAAGTATATTTTTTGTCTTTTTACACAAAGATGTACAGAAAAATAGAGAGGTGATGTAATGAAAAAAAGATAAAAAAATAAAAAGATGGATTATATAGGTTATGCCAAACAAGGCCTCAGTTTGCTAGTTTCATTTTTCAGAAAATATTTTTTAAAAAATTTTACATTTTTATTTTTCATAATTTTTTATTTTTACTGAATTTTTTTAATATTTTAAGTAATTTTTTTTAATTTTTAGACACACCTAACATAAATACACCTAAAAAGTAAAAAAAATTATAAAAAAAACATTTTAAAAATTCACTAAATACAAAGAAAACAAAACAAAACAAAAATTCAATATATTTTTTATATTTTTATATATTTATTAATTTTTTACAAATTTTTTACTTTTTAAATATATCTAATTAAAATACATCTAAAAAAATAAAAAATATATATTTAAAATTTAAAAAATATTCACTGAAAATAAAAGAATACGAAAATTTAAAAAATTCAATTTTTAAAAAATTTAAAACAAAAAACTTAAACCAAACACACTAATTACTAATACTTCACTTTTTGCAGTAACAGACCATTATTACTTCTAAATCATTGAGCCAAAAAAAATAAAAAAGAAAGAATCAAAAGAAAGCATAAAAAATCGCATCCATTCACATTCAAAGAAAATTCAAACCCATCTTCTCTAATTTATTTAGATTATAAATTATCTTTTTAATTTTAAAAATTATATTATATCCTTAAAATTTTTAATTTCACAATAAATAAATTATTTTATTAATAAATTATTATGTTAATTAATACATAAAATATCACTTCAATCGTAATCATATTGGGGAATATCTATTAATTTGTTTATGGTCAGTGGTCGCTACTAACTGGTGCAGGTCACACTCCATTGGCCCACGTCAGCAAATATCTTTACCTACTTGTAGAAACTCAGATACTATTCAAAATAAATAAATTCTCCATTATCATATCTAAGCATATTTTCCCGCAAAAAAAATAAATAATAATAATAAAATTCAGGCACTAGAAAATCGCCAGGAAAATGGCTTCCCGGCTTCCACCAAAAAGAAAAAAAAGAAGGGAAAAAAAAAGGGACAATATATATATATATATTCGAGTGCGAATATAACCCAACAACACCAAAATATAAAACTTTTTTTCTTTCAAAAAGGCCCCCAGTTAAAAAAAAATTAAAAACTCTTCCACTAAGCACTCGGACTCCAAAGACTCCACAAACGTGAATTGAATAACCCTACCACGTCCGGCAGTACCTTCCTTGCCAAACCCTTGTGGTTGTTCGCCGCCGAGCTCCGCAACACCACCGCCGCTTCCGGCGGCGCAGCCTCCTCTTCCGGCAACTCATTCCTTTCCTCTTCCTCCACCTTCACCTCAGCTTTTTCAGGTAACACCACCAGAGTAGAGTCATGTTCCGGCAAAACCACCACAAAACTATCTTCACTCTGCAGAAAATCAGTCTCTCTCTCCGCCGCAATAGTTTCCAGAACATCGGCCGGTCTTTCGGTTCCTCGGCGACCCATTTTCTCTCTCTTCTTACCTCTGGTGTTCTTCTTCGACTGTTCTTCGCTCGCCAAGTGTTCTTCAAAAGCTTCAATGGCTTGGTGAATGAGTTCACGGTTAGGCGAAGTGTCCCACCTGAACCAGAAACTCGTGTAACAGTCGAAACACTCACAATCGAAGATCGGAGGCTTGTGGGTGTTCGATTTCTTGTTTTTCTTCTTTTCTTCAACTATCGAAGATGGGTTTGTTGATTTCATCGACCCCGTTATCATATATGCCAACACTTCTCGGTCTTCAAGAGAGAGAACTGAGACCAGAGCTAGAATAGCAGCTGGTAAGAGCTTGAGTACAGAGAGAGAGTCTCTATTTGCAGTATAAGAAGACATAGAAGATGATGAGGAAGGTGATGGGTATACTTTACCTTTGTTTCTCATCTTCATGTTTTTTCGTGGATGTGGGAATAGAAGGCTCAGATGGGGACCTTGGTTTGGTTGAGGGGATTTTTCTGGGTTGTATTTGGGTGGTTTTCTGGGTTGCGCCCAGAGAGATGATGGGTTAGAGAGAGAAACAGACAGAGGAAGGAGAGAGAGAGTCAGACAGAGGTGGGGCTACTTTTTTTTGTAGGGCAGAAGAGAGGTCACAGTACCTTAAGTTTTAGGTTAGGCCGATGCTATTCTACGCGCGGTGTTGGGGCGTGTAAACTGGTGTGATTGTGTGGGTTTATCTATCACACTCGGTCGGTCGGGTTGAGACGGGCACAGACACGAGTTCTGGTTTGGCTTAGCCTAAAGTTTGGTTTGGGAACAGACTATTTTAGTAATTTTTTAACTTTTTATGAGAAAGTATACAGAAAAGTGGAGAGGTGATGTGATGTGTTTTAGTTAATTTTTTGACTTTTTAATTATTTTAGCCACTTCCCAAACATAGCTTAAATAAATCAAAAAGTCAAAAAGTTATTTCAAAGTTTAAAAAGATATCACTATTCATTCCAAAAAAAATTAAAAAATTAATTTTTTTTTAAAAAAAGTACACACCGAATTAATGTGTGTGCAGCTGCTGTAGTGGAGAAAAAAGAAATGATTGGGTGTGGTTTTTACACACACCGTTGTTCGTCTCATGGGGGCCATCACGGATCCTGTTTTGATAATCTGAATCGTTGAATGTATAAAAATCGTAGAGTACTATATGTCTGCAAAAAATTACATTAATCGGATATCGATAACTATATGATCAAATCAGTTATGTACAAAAAATGGATAGTGTTATAATTAATGATTGAAAAATAAATAAAACTGATCAGATAGCTATCGATATCCGATTAACGTGAGTTTTTATAGGTACACAGTGTTCGACAAGTTACACACATTGAACGGTTCAGATTATTAAAATGGGACCCGTGATGACCCCCACGGGCCAAACAAAACTGTCCAGTGCGTTGTACAAAAATTAGCCAATAATTTTCAACTCCAATTCACTCCTGCCGGTTGTACGGCTGGGGCCACCCCTCTCTAATCACCTCTTACACACTTTTTTTATATAATTTTTTAATACATATTTTTTCATAAAAAATCAAAAATTAATCCAAACTTTCATATTTTTTTCTCAACCTTTTTAATTCAAAAAAACAAAAAGTACACTTTTTTAAAACACTCCAAACCAGCTATAAAAATTTTGAACTAGTCTTAAGTTATCCAACTTCAACACACAATTATTTTTAATTTTTCTAAACTAATTTATTGTATTTTTTGAATTTTTAACAATTAAAAAAAATATAATCACAACCATAATAAAAAAAATTAATTTAGTTATGTGTATGGTGCGAAAAATAATCTACGAATTATAATGTTTCATGTTTAATATATAAAATAAATATATATATATATATATTAATAATATAATTCGAATTTCTCAAATGGCGAATATCCTTATTCAAGAACTGTTTCAATGTTTTTTTTTTTTTAATAGTATTTTTAGGGCTACTTTGGCATGTACTAAATAAGTTAAAAAGTCAAAAATCACTATCTTATTTAAGTCACTTCATCTTATTTAAATCATATCACCTCTCTAACACATCATATCAAACCCAACCCAAACTCACCAATAAATTAAAAAGTACACTTTTTTAAAATATCCCAAACCAACTCTTAATTTAATCAACAATGCTATAGACCTCTAAAAGTAGAGCTCTAAAAGAGCTCTAATGAGTTGGCATGTCCAAAAAAAAAAAAATTTCAAACTAAAACATCACATCAGGCTGGACCCCACACACTTCCATGTCATTAGTGCATGGTTTAGAGCCCTTATTTTAGAGCTCTCAAGCATTTTTCTAATTTAATTTGGACTAACAAATTCTAGTCCTAGGTTTAACCAAATTCGTAACTATATTACCCAAACTTCAAAATTTCGAGTTAACCTTGAATGGCTCCATTTAGATTCAATCCACTTCTACCACTTGTTGCATTTAAGACCTTAAAGTTTATTTATCAGTAGTTTTTTTTTTTTTTTTTTTTTTGAACATGAAAAAAAGGGCTCTGTGGTGTCATCATGGCCCCTGTGGGCCCTAGCCCCGGGGTAACCGGTTGCCAGCTAGGAATTAACCCCCACCAAGTGGGGGACCCACCACCAGGGCACCAGGGAAGGGCAGACACACACCGCAGCAGAGCCCAGGAACGAGGGGAGTAAAGGGCGAGCTCTCCGAAGAGATAACAAGCAGCCCCCTCCCAGGAATCGAACCTGGGTCGCGGCTGGGGCATGTGCTGCGTCCTTCCACCAGGCCACCAACCCTGGTGGTATTTATCAGTAGTTTATTAGGCTTTGTTGGACAATCTATTTTTTAGTTAAAAAAATAAAAAAGATAAAATAGGTTAAATAAATTAATAAGACAAAACGTCATATTCAAATTATAATTTTTTTTTTTTTTTTAAAAAAAAAGAGCCAAAAAAGTCAAATAAATTTTTAGTCATAAGCTAAGAGGTGTTTTGAGAAGATGGTTAACAATTAACTTTTTAATTTCTTTTAAAAAAAATGTATAAAAAAATGTAAAAGATGATGTGATTCAAAATTGATTAAAAACTGAGAAGTAACTTTTAACTCACTTCCCAAAAGACGCCAAAATAGCAAAAAAAATCAATGTAAAAAAATCTATTGCCAAACGATGACACTAATAAATGAGTCGATCAAAAAAATTATATTGCCTATGTTTGCAAAATTGGATTTGAGGATTTTTACAAAAAACAAAATAAGTTTTTAGTCTAATAAGATAAACAACTCCGATTGGTAGCTCGAAATATCATAGGGTCGAATGGCTCGAAATCTCAAAACGACGTCGTTTTAGGCTTTTTTTGTATTCTCTTACCGGTAAGAGAATATTTTCGACTCATTCGACCATTCACATTCGAGCTACCAGCCATTTTCCTAAGATAAAACATCACATATAATTCATAATCATTACATTCTTTTTTTCACAAAAAAATCAAAAAAACCAAAAGTCTTTCCCAAATCAGGCTTTTTAGCCCCAGGCTAAAATAGCCAAAAAGCCAATCCACTTTTCAAACGATGCCATTGTTTGATGCATTTATGATTTTTTTAAACTTTTCTCATGCATTTTTATTTGAAGCATGTTTTGTATTTATTATTATTATTATTGTTGTTATTATTATCATTATTTGTTTTTACGTAAAATGATCATTTGATCATTGATAGTAAGACTATCTTTAAACGTGTATCAAACTTATCATTAAGTTTGAATTTGATGAAAAACTATTCATTTTTCAGCTCTAACAGTTTCATTAAATCAGTATCAAATTCAGGATTTCACTTTTTCTTTCATCAAACTGAGGATCAATGTATATTTCATCAAATCACTGTTCATTACTGTAGACACCCCATTTTTAACCGCCCGCAAGACTCAGATGCTTGGTTCAATGCACTCAATGATGAAAGTTGAATTATGAATTCGCAGCAATTCGGAATCAATCAAGCTTCCGAAATAACCTTACATCTTCAAGATTTACCTTGTTTGAACCCATGAGTTTCATTTTTGAACTTTTTCCTATCCTGAGCTAAGTTTGAATCAAAAAAACATGGGAGGCCATCAAGGCCCGACCGTGCATTAGTGATGGTCGGTTGGCTCTTGATGGCGATAAACACTATTCTAGGCGGAAGTTCTCTAGCTGTCCATTTTTGGAGATATTTATCACTTTTTGAACTCGAATTTTATAAAACCGAAGCTCTAGGATTGTTTTGAGGGTTGAACAAAAATCTAGAAGTCATATATACACCTTGTGAACTCTTGTCTCCTTCTTCTTCCATTGCAAGTCATCTTTGAGCTAACCTAGTGTGACAACCCTCACCTCTGATTAGTATTAAACCGTGATTGAGCATGATAAGTAATTGATTAAGCTAAAATTCTGAACTAATTGCATGAGTATGTTGCTTTAATTGCATTTCAATCTGTTTATCATTTAATGATCTGTTCATGTTTTGATTTCGAACTGCGAATTGAAAGCCTTATCGGCAACCGAATCGGAAATTGATAAGTGTTATGTGCTAATTAGGATTTATTTGATTTTTGGTAGGTCTAATTAAAATTTGATTTAGAATGATTAAATTAGAATAAATAAAGTTAAATTACATTAGTTGGCATTTACTACCAAATTGTCATTGAGTGGATTAATGCTAGGCCATTTATTTAGTCTTGATTCATATATGTGTTTGGCATCATTCTTCATCACTTTTCCTAAACCAAAACCATGAGAGAGAGGGAGATAGGAGAGAATTGATTTCAACAAGATTTGGCTTGGAAAATTAGGAGAATTGAAGAAGATTTGCAAAATTAGACCTCCATACTTGGAATTCAAGATCTAAGGTAGGGAATTCATTCTTGTAATTGTGAATTTAAGTTGTTTCTTGCATGGTCCATGGTAAAATTGGTGATTAGAGTCAAGAGTCAGCTCAAAGTGTTCTATTGAGTAGCAATGTTTGCATACATGTCCATGTCATTGAGTTTTGAGGTCATTTACATGAGAATTCCTACTTGTATGTTCATATTTTTGGTTGTAGTCCATGAATCCATCATGTTTTAGAGTTCAATCTTGCATTTGACCATGTTTTGGAGCATTAGAATTCATAAGAACTCATGCATGTTGTGTTCTTGTATTGTTCTTCAAGTTTCTTTGAAATTGGTGTTCAATTGGCTTAACTTTGGGCTTGATTTCATAAATTAATCTTTGAAACATGTTGTATTATGGGTTTTTAAGTGTTTTCCAGAAAATTAGCCCAAAAGAATCGAGTTTGAAGCTTTAAAGGTTGAGTTTTGTGCTTGAGGATCAATCTGGAAATTCCAGATTTTGGATCCACGCTCGAGCGTAGGTGTAGACACCCCATTTTTGACCACCTTTAAGACTTGGACGCGACTAATGGTTTTGAAAGTTGTGCAGTGCAAAGGTTCAATTTCTTCGGCAAAGAGAGAAAGTCAAATCTCAACTTCATACCCCTTTTTTTTGGACCAAAACGATCTTGATCAAAAGATTTTAGTCTTGAAACCCTCTCTTTCAAAACGTTTTTGAAATAAAACTTTTACGATGTTCCGAGACTCGCATTTTGTCAAATATTGCGTTTTTCAGTAAATCAAGCAAGGACAAAGTGGAAATGAATGAAAGAGAGATGAAATCTTTGAAAAATCTTTCAAAACACCTTACTTAGAGGTTTGGAGTTGAAGAAAATAGGAGAAAAGGGAAGAAATCCAGTTGGGGGAGAAAATGGGGATGAACCGTTAAGAAAGAATCGAACAGCCCTCGCCGAATTGGGCCTATTCATTTGCATACTTGGAATCAACCTATGAGGCCACCACCGTTGGAAATAAGACTTCTGGGGCTTCATTTTTCACTCAAGAATCTCCTAAATCCAATTCCGGACGGGGGAGATATAGTTGATTGAAGTAGGGCATCACTCCGGTTGGATCGAAATCTGCGCGGCTTCACCAAAAATGGCATAACTTTTTCTACAGGAGGAATGTTAATGCAAGGTTTGCGCCATTGGAAAGCTAACTTCCAGAGCTTCAATTTGGACACTTGAACGGCCACCATTGGACTTCCCTAGCACTAGCCGGCCACCTTTCTTTTCGGCAGATCCATTTTTTTTCTGAAAAGTAGTAGGCCGGCTAGAAAATGTAGAGAAAAAGTAGCAGGCCGGCCACTTACCTAGTTGGATGACCTTTTTTGCCCTTTTGAGCTGGCCAGCCATGATCCTTCTCCCAAGTGTGTTCCAGCCATGTATTTTGTTTTGCACATCACCCATGTCCGAGGGTTTGGCCCTTTGGAGGGGAATTTTGAATTTGTTTTCCCCCCCCCCATTTTCTCCCCTCTTTTCCACCTCTTTTGTCTATATAATCAGACTCTCCAACTCTCATTTGAGGGGTTAGAAATTTTGGTTTAAGCCTCTTGCATTGCATCTCTCTCTCTCTCTATATTCTAACCATCAAAACCCTAAGTTTCCTACACCATTTCTACAATACCTCATAGCACAAGGCCTCCATACTCCATTCCAACAACTTGGAGCTGTTTTTCAGAGCTTAGGAGCACCCAAACTTGGTCCAAAGGCTGTCAAATAATTGGTCTACAAGGGTAAGCACATTTCTCCTCTTTTCTTGCCTTGTTTTGCTCAATATATTAGTCCCTCTTTCTTGCATTTTTGGGCTCCGACCCTAACTGAAAATAGCATTATTTTGAGCTCTTTTTCATGTTTTTTTTAGGGTTCTTCCCTGTTTAAGGTCCCTAGGTACCACTTGCTTCTTTACCTCTCTTGTATGCCTCTTTCTTGCATAGTATTTTAGGCCTATTTATAAACTGTTTTGAGCTCTGTCATAAACTGAAAAGTAGCTTATTTTGAGCCCTTATTCAACATTGTTGAAGGGCTCATTATTGTTTGAGGCCTCCATCTGTCACTTGCGTTTATATCCCTCTTTTGGCCTTATTTTTGCATGATTTGTTAGCCCCTTGTGCTTATATTTTTGGGCTCTGGTCCAAACTGTAAATAGCCTTATTTTGATCCCCTCTTCATATTTTATCAAGGGTGTTTTGTTTTTGTAGGCTTCCTTCTTGCTCTTTGTGTTTAAACCTCCTTTTTGGCCTTATCTTGCATAGTATTTTAGGCTTGCTTATGCACTGTTTTGGGCTTGGTCATCAACTGTAAAATGCCATGTTTTGGGCCCTCTTCAACATTGTTGAAGGGCCCTCCTCTTTTTGAGGCTAGCAACCATCACTTGCTTCTTTGTCTCCCTTTTGGCCCATTTCTTGCATAATAATTTAGCCATGCTTCTGTTTGTTTTCGTGGCTTGTTGTAAACTGTAAAGTGCTTCATTTTGAGCCCCTCTTCAACTTTGTTGAAGGGATCTTGGCCATTCATGGCCAGCAGCTGCCACTTGCTTCTTTATCTCTCTTTCGAGGCCATTTTTGCATGTTGGTTTAGCCCTATTTGTGTTCACTGTTTGGCCTTGCTTAAAACTGTAAATTTGCTTTTTTTGGGACTGTCTTGATTCTTTCTTAACACTTCATGTTCAAATAATGCATGCATTGCATAGCCATAGGTCATTCCATGTACCTAATTTCATGTTTTGGGATTCATTTCATGCATCGGGTGCCATTTTGCCATGCTTCGGGGCTGTTTTGCATCACTTTTTGCTACTGAAATTTGCATGCTAGTATGCCATATTCCATGCCTTGTCATGTCTTGTTAGAGTGGCATTCCGTGCCTTAAGTTCAGTCATCGGTTTGCGTGCATGTGTGCACGCATCTCGAGTGTCTCATTTTCATCTAATAGCCTCCTATGTGAGTGTGGCTGAGGTCCACTTGTGTTGGTGTAAGCCCATTATGCATTGTGTATGCTATTTCATTTCACAGCATTGTGTATGCTAGGTTGTATATTAGCGCATTGTGTATGCCACGTTACCTCGTGCATCGCGTATGCCATTTCATAACATGTTGCATGTTAGGATGTATCTTAGTTGCATTTCGTGCATGTCATGCATATTGCATTGTGTTCGGGATAGGGGTTAGCCCGAGCACGGGAAACGAGGCACGTTTCGTACTCCGAGTGACGGAACGTGTCTCAATTCCCCGCCACCCATTAATTCTCGGATTATCCATGATGGAGTTAGGGCTAGTTGAGTTTTCATGTGCATTCATTCTATATTGAGTTGTGCAATTCGACTCCTCGGCCATCATGCATCGAGATGCGTGATTGGTAGCACGAGGATCGAGGTATGCATACATTTGTGAAAATACATTGCCATGCCCCTTTCCTGCTCTCTGTTGCAGCAAATCAAGAATCAACAGTCTTCCGGGGCTTGGCGCGCTTTTCAAAAATTATTGCAAAACAGAGGCTAATTGGGGCATCACAATGGATTTCCGCGCAAAGGCAACCCGGATATGCATCATTCATCATCTGAAGAAGAGTCAAGGCAATCCCTGGCTTGCATGCCAGTTTATTGTTTTCTTAGTTAATTTTGTTAATTAATTAGGAATTTGTACATATCTTGGACTGTATTATTTGGACTGTACTATTCGGGACTGTATATTATTTATTCAGACCCTCTGCGCGAGCGTAATGTTGTAATAAGTGTGTGTGTGTGTGTGATGTATGTCTTCCAACCCCACGTCTTTCTTCCCTTTTATTTACCTACTTATGATGGTTAGATTAGGGCATGTTTCAATTAGCATACAGTATGATAGCATGTTTGCATTCATTCATCTATTTTCCATGCACCGGGCTCGGCGCATCATACTAACTGCATTTGTATTTCAATTCTGAGTTGAATACATGTTAGCTGTAGCATTCCATACGCAATGTTTAGAATAGCCGAGCCTGTTATAGTTGTATTATTGCATGTGTTGCATTAGGCATTTCTATATAATTAGGATCATGCATGGATTTCTAATCGGTTTTTGTTTTGGCTTGGAGTACTCGGTGAGTTTTATGCTTTAGCATCCTTGCATGCGTGTGAGTGACTGCCATGAATAGCATGCTTACCATGAGGCTAACTGCTTATGTGATATAACTGCTTGAATGCTTGTGGGTGAAGGTTGGGTTAGTTGGATTGGAACAAATCATTGACTGTGTGTTTTAAAGCCCACTAGATAGTGGCAAAATCATGTTTTCTAAGCTCACCCGAGGGTGGCAAATCCACGTCTTAGCCTACCTGTGGGTAGCACCATCAAACCATTTTCAAACAAACAAACATGAAATGTTTTGTTCCAATTCAGGCGACCCAGTCTATACTTGTATATTGTGCGCATCACATAGTAAATCTAGGCTAATAATCGGAATAAGAACACACAATGTTTTCAAAACTAGATATCATGGTTAGTAGAGGCCGATCTTTGATCGGGCGAGCGGGGGTGCTCACAAAGTGACCTTCACCAATCGTACCCAAGTTCCCGAGCCAAGGCAACTTTGGTGATGACGGACACGTGGCCTTAGGCAAACGAGTCAGGGTTTCCTAAATTTTCCAAAAATAAAATATTTATGTGGCGACTCTGTATCTGGCAAAGCAATCCATGTTTGGTACTTCTTTCAAAAAATCTGTTTTCTCAAAACGATTTGCCGGATTTAGACTCTTTGGTTCAGATTAAGAACCGTAACACAAAATTGAGTCTGTACTGTAGTGAGGTCTCCCGCGGACCTGTTACAGTAGGACTTCATGCTTGAGCGTACACTCTGAGTACATGCACTTCCGCTCGAGCATATAAAGTCACGCTCAAGCGTGAAATGCACATGCTCAGAAGTTCATGTGTTTTGCAGTTTGCTCGAGCGAGAGAATTCACGCTCGAGCGATGGTCTGAGTCTCATGCTCGAGCGGAGGTCGAGCGTGAATATCGTGCAACCAGTACTTTTCATGAGTTTGTAACCCGCTCGAGTGAAGGAAGTCACGCTCGAGCAGAGCTTCATTGTCTGCATGTCCGCTCGAGCGTAGAAAGCCACGCTCAAGCATGGACCCCTGTTTCAGCAAATTTTGAAAACTGTTTTAAAGTACATTTTTGTATCCTCATTTCATCCTAGGCATTCCTAGGCCAAGTTTAAGGCATCTTAATGAGGATAATGTTATAGAACCACACCGAGTCAAGTTAAAGAGCTAAGTTATTAATCCCAAGTGTGTAACTTAGTGTGTATTCGTTCTGCTACTGTGTAGGGTTGGCACCCGAGGACGCTGACTAGCCTGTCTTTAGCCTAGTGCTCTGTGAGTAACAATGTTGTAAAGATACGTTCAATTATAACTATTTCCAAATGATTGATTATACTGTTTTCTGAAATGGCATCGTTTACTGAATGAATGTTTGTCCTATTTGTAAACTGTATCCGTGGTATCCATAGCAACTCATCATATCGCATCATATCGCCATCTTTACAGAGATCTCTGTCGCCCAATGTCCGAACTACTATCAAGCATCGTTATGATGGCCATCAATCGATTTGCTCGTGCGGTAAGACCCTCAGCATCGCTTTTACTATTGGATGTACCACATATGACTACTATGGTTTCCAAATAACTGTTATGGCATGAAATATGAGCCACTGATTGAATAACTGCTTTACCGATGCAAATGACTATTTTAATTAATGAATGGATATTCATTCTTAACCCCTTTACGCATATGTTATTCACTAGGCTTTAGTTCACTGTTTATATTTATATGTAGGTGTCCAGGCACTGAACCGGAACTAGGAACGTCAAGTTAAGCTCTCGTTTTGTCAAGCCAACCTTTGTGCCTCACTTTGAGGTTCCAAGTCCGTTCAAGCTAAGGCTATTTTTGGAGTGTCTCAGTTCCACCTTTTTGTCTTTGATCTATAAGAAATGTTTAAGACTTGACTGTACAGTTATGGTGAAGAGATTTGGTTCCTAACCTGGATGTTTGTATATGACGTATATATATATGTTTTGGTTACGAATGTGGCTTGTTCATAAAAATCTTTTTACATTCAGATTGTCACAACTCATTGGACATCCTTTTATTACTATGTGGCTTTCGCCCTTTACTCAGACATCTTGTCATTCTTGTTAAGGTGCCTTTGGTAATCACATTCTTGGCGATTCTGATACTAAACCCATAGGGGCGGGTTTGGGTCGTGACATTAGTGCTTTAGCATACTTGCATAAGTGTGAGTGATTGTGTAACGCCCTCAAATTAACACATAAACCACTCATTCGATAGATCTATAAGCATGATAGATAAGTGCATTTTCATTCATCAAAGTTAATATTACAAAAGGTATTTCATGTGATTCCAGATGTTTACAACAGAATAAGTGCCCTATGGACTTACATCTTTCCAAGTTATCACTTGGTTACAACAGATGAGAGTTCTAACTCTATACATGAAAAGCCCTCGACTTGAATTTACATTAAACACAAAATAAAATATCAAAAGGAAGTCTTCAACACCAAAACCACCCAAGCTAAGACCTTGGAGACGGCATATCACCTGTACCTAAAAAATGGTGTCCCAAGTAGAGTGAGCCAATGCCCAGTAGAGATGTGCTAAACAACATATGAGATTTAACTAAAATGTTAGCATTCGATAAGTGTTTAGCACTCATGATCCATTATAAACCTTTTCCACAATCAATCGACATTGATACCCACATTTCAATTCACTTCCAGTTATTATCCAAGTCAATTCATTGACATAATCCATTATCATTTAAACAATTCAAAATGAGACTACAACTCATTCATGAACACTTCAATCATAAACATCATTTAAACACTTCCATAACTTTGCCATTTTACGAAACTACGTCCGAGGGAACCGGCACCCAAATATAAATAAGATTTTGGGACGTTCACCCAGGACACTCCGACCAACTTAATTATCCATAGAGTTCATCTCCTATCTCCTCCCAAACAATGGAGTACATCCCCTATCTCCTCCCAAACAAGATACATATACAATGTTTTTAAATACGTTGTCATATACAATGACCCATTCAATCACATATACAATGTTTTACTTCCAATCGTCATATTCAATGACATATTCCATTTTATTAGTTTCAATTTACCTAATCATCATGCATTTTCTACAACAATCATGGCTATCCTCCACCGATAGCCCAAAACAGATATATCTAAACAGATAATTAAATTTCTCAACAGATAATATATCACATTTTTCATAAGTGAGTGATTCATCAATCCAACTACACCATTTAACCACAATTTCCTCCAATTTCATAATTTTCAAACCAATTTCATATTTCCCTAATGATTTCACTATTTTAACAAATAATTTGTATAACACAAAGTAGGGCATTCTCCTCATTTTCTCAAACGTTGCGCCCTAGGCCAAATTTCACACAATATACCCAACTATTCCCACATTCAAGACCTGACATACACATGGAACTCCAAAATAGGAAACTCCTCTTTCAAATGACAAAACCCTAACCTTGACTTTACCCAAATCTTCCACAAATCCACCATTTATACAAGATGACTAATACTTATGTTAAAACCCATATAGGAGAGTAGAACATCCCTACCTCAAGTAAAGAAGACGAGCCAGGCAAGAGATGAACTCCAAAGACACCAAAATCAACTTCCACTCGGATGAAAATGAAGATCTTGAGAAGCTCCAACTTTTTAATGAAGGGTGGAAGGTGAAAAGATCACTAGATCTAGGTCAAAATGTAGAGAGAGTGTGTTCTAGACAGAGAAGCTCTTAACTTAAGGTTTTGAAAAGTTTGAGAGAGAAAGAAAGCCGAAAAAGTGATTTAAAATGTCACTTACGGGATCTGATATACGTACAATCCGCTCGAGCAGAGAGTTTTACGCTCGAGCGTAAGACACAAAAGTTGTACCCGCTCGAGTGCGATAAAGGTCGTTCGAGCGCCAAGACAAAACAGCAAGGCACTACCCGCTCGAACGCAAAGAGGCCCGCTCGAGCGTAGAATACACTCGACCAGTATTTTACAAACTTCAGACAGTCGCTCGAGCGCCAGAAGGGTTGCTAGAGTTGAGACCCGCTCGAGCATAATAAAGTCCGCTCGAGCGTGAAAAACACTTCTGTAGTATTTTTTGCAGATGCACAAAATACTGAGTGATTGCAAACCCCGCTCGAGCGCAGGAATGCCCGCTTGAGCGTAAGACCAAAATTTTGGGCAACAAGGTTCTAGACCAATTAGCAACCAACATGTTCAAAACACACCTAAGACATTTCAAAACTCAAATTCAAAGAGTAAGAAGAAGAAGAGACATAACAACAACATTAAATCATAAGGCCCAAGTCCGAAACACCATAATGGTCGAGTTAGAAACTGGGATCGCTATAGATTGCCATGTCTAACATGCTTACCATGAGGCAAAGTGCTTACTTGATAAACTGCTTAAATGCCTGTGGATGAAGGCTTGTTGTTTGAATTAGAACGATTAAACGAATGTATGTTTAAGCCTACTATGTCTAGTGGCCAAATTCAAAGTTTTAAGCCCACTTTGTTGAGTGGCAAATTCGTAAACTTTAAGCCCACTTGAGGTAAAAAATTCAAACCATTTTCACAAAACAAACATGAAATTGAGTTGTTCTAATTCTTGTAATTTTAGTTTATACTTGCTTGTGCACTTTACATAATAATGCTAGCCAAATAGTCAGAACAAGAGCACATAATGTTGATAAAAATCATATCATGATTAGTAGAGGCTGATCTTTGATCGGGCGAGCGGGGGTACTCAATTTATGACCTTCCCCTCTCGTACCTAAGTTCCCAAGCCGAGGCAATTTTGGTGATGACGGACATGTGGCCTTTGGCATGAGTTATGAGTTTTCTAAATTTTCACAAAATAAATATTTAGGTGGTGACTCTGTATCTGGCAAAGCAGTCAATTTTAGCGTTTTTAATTCAAAATCGATTTTTCAAAAGATTTGTCAGATTTGGACTCTTTGGTGTTTATTAATTTCACATTGCACTTGTGAGATTAGATTCAGAACCGTGGGAGTCCGAACTATAAGGCTTCTTTTCAAACCTCCAAAAGGAGGCACGAAAAAGCTGAGCTACAATTGTCGTTGGATTTTCACCACCAAATGTCCCCCGAATGTCCTCCCAGATGACTACTTCAAGACAAAGGTTTGTGAAAAAATTACATTAGTTGGTTGACCGCCCGGTTGTCTACCCGATCAATTCCCCAGTTGACCACCTCAAGAAGAAAAATTGTGAAAAAATTGCACTAGGCGATCAACCAGCCTGACATTCACCCAACAAATGCCCGATCGATTGATGGTTTTAAGATCAAATGATAAATGGTTTTATGCAAAATTATCAATTGATCCGTGAATGTTAAAATTTTTAAAAAAATATTATTTCAACTCTAATTTTTCTTCTAATGTATATTAAAAATAATATATATGTAAATTTCGATTCTAAAAATATTTGATTTGAATTTGTGAAACAATTTTAAAAAATAATTTTTTGAAAAGAGTTTTTTAATATTTTAAAATTTATTTGATTGTATGCTTTAAAAATAGTTTTGGAATTTTGAAATTTGGGATGGTTTAATTTTGTTTTTGTAGTTGAATAGATGAATATGAAAGAAAAATGATGTGTATAATGTGAAAGAACGAAAAAATAAGAAAGAAAAAGTAATTGATTAATGTGTAATAGAGAAAAAAATAATTTTTCATTAAATTTTTTTTTAACCCAACATATTTTGAAAAATATTCGTTTGTTTCAACATAAAATATTTTATAAAAAAAAATATTTTTCTTAATTGATTTTACATAAAAAAATTTATTTTTATTTTTTGGCGTTTAGTTGACATTTGATTGTCGAAAAGATAAATTTTGATTTAATAAAGTGTCATTTATGATGTTTTATAAAATTAAAATATTTATTTAAAAAAACTAAACGTATTGAAAATGTAGTGTACGAGAGTTAATTTTGTAAAAATTGACTTATAAATTTTTTAAAAACAATTTTTTTATAAAAAAATGATAAAAAAAATATTGGGTAAATTACAAATATATCTTTTGAGGTTTAATTAAAATATGAATCGCTTTCAGTGATTCTGGAAATTACATTCCACCTCTTAAGATTTTTAATTTCATAACAAATCGCTCAATTTACTAATAAATCATCAAGTCAATTAATAATTTTTAATAATGTTATAAATATGTTTCAATTAATAATTTAAGTAATTTTATTTTTATATAGAAAAGTAATTATGAATTTTATTTTTTTAAATTAATTTTGTTAAATAAAAAATTTTAACAAATGGATATTTATAATTTTTTAAATTACATAGGATAATTTGTACTTTAAGTAAATTTTAAGAGGTGTATTTATAAATTATTCAAAAATATTTTACAAAACAAACGGAGCCTTACTTACCAAAAAAAAAGTAAATAAAAGTTTATTTTTAAATTTTTTTAATTCAACATTAAATGCGCGTGTAAAAAGGCGAGTAGGGAATTGCCTAGAAGGGTCCAATGTGGATGCGATGATGTGCCTGTTGCGAAAAATAACTCCAACAACTGGACTGTGCTCCTGTGTCACTACTGCTACATGATTATGACAATTTTTCTTCGGACATTCAAGTGGACAAGGATAAGGGCAAACTAGGGTTAGACCTTTTTATATTTATTTTTTAAAAATTTTAATTTAGGTGATTTTTTTTTTTCGTTTTATTGTAAAATAACCGTTATTGTTAGAGCAACTTTGATGACAAATGCTATTATAATATTATCATTATTATAATTTAGTAATAAATTATTAAATTATAACAATAATATTTTAATAATCATTTATTATTTTAACAAATCTCAGGCCTCGTTTGGGAACAGGCTAATTTAGTAATTTTTTGGCTATTTGGCTAAAATAGTCACTCAAAAAAACTAGTATGTTTGGGATGACTTTTTGGCTTTTTACGAAAAGATGTGCAAAAAGTAGAGAGAAAAGAGAATCTTTGACTTTTTGGTATGGGTTGTTGGCTTTTTGGCTAATTTAGTAACTTTTTGACTTTTTGGCTAAAAATGATGCTTCCCAAACGAGGCCTCAATGTAACTTTCTTTTTAGATTATTTCAACAAAGGCACAAAAGAAAAAATGAATAAATTGATATATCGGATGTTTGACAAGACATTAAGGCTTTGTTTGGAAAGATTAAATAAGTGTACTTTTTGTCTTTTTGAACTAAAAAATTGAGGTTGAAAATATGTATGTTTAGGTTAACTTTTTGACTTTTTATAGAAAAATGTATAATAAAAAATTATGAAAATTAGTTTTTAGAGGAAAATTTGAATTGGGAGTTGTGCAGCCGTAATTGTTGACTTTTGGTGAATAGTATTAACTTTTTAACTTTTTGAGTAATTTTTTGACTTTTTGAATTATTTGGAAGTACTCAAACTTGGCCTAAATCAATTTTTATGTTTATTTGACACAAATAACAATTATCAAAATTTTTGTTAAGGTCAAGTTTGGGAAGTTATAAAAAAATCAAAAAGTTAAAAAATTATCAATATTTATCAAAAATCAAAAATTACGGCTGTACAATTCTTAATCTTAATTTTTTCTTACACACTAATTTATACAATTTTTTAATACACATTTTTCTATAAAAAGTCAAAAAATTAACTTAAACAATCATATTTTTTTCTCAATTTTTTAGTCTAAAAAGATAAAAAATACATTTATTTAGGATATCTCAAATAACCCCTAAATTTGATACAAATTTTAATATCTCTCAAATATAACGACTGAAATAAAATATTATTATAATAAATTATATTAATAAAATTATTAAATTATGAGAACAGTCGTGCTACGTCGCTTGAAATCCCTCCTCCCGAATCCCCTGAGCCAAAAACGATGCTGTTTTTGGCTTTTTTTTTCTTTCTCTTTTTTTTTTTTTTTTTTTTTTTTTTTTTTTTGCAGATCGAACCAGGAAGAAGAAGAAGGAGGAGGGAGGAAGAGAAGAAGGAGGAGGAGGAGGGACTGGAGGGGCCCAACAAATGGGGCTGGAGGCGGAGGCCGAGGGCGGAGGCAGCAGAGGCAGGGTCATGAGGACGAGGTCACCAAGCAGAGTCGCCGACGATCCAAGAAGTCGGGCTGACAAGGAGGGGCCCTCCCTCTTCTCTTTCTCTCCTCCCATCCCTGTTCCTGAGCTGATCGAAAATGGAAGAAAAAAAAAAAAAAAAAAAATCCTAATGCCTAAAGCAACACCATTTTAGACATTAAAAAAATTCAAAGATAAAATTCTTGAGCTACCCATCATTATTCTCATGAGAATAACAACTCTAATGAGCAAGCTGCTCTTAAAAGGTTGAAATTGCCTTTCTGATAGGAGGCCCTCTACTACATGGAGATTGAAAAACGACAGCAGACCAAAAAGGCATAAAAGCGGAACAACATTTAAGTTTTCAATGATAATCACTCCTCCCTACTTGTAGATTTTTTTTTTTTTTTTTTTTTTTTCCAGATAAAGCAGAGATGTAGTTATTTTACAATTTAATTTGGTTATAAATGGGTTTTTGGGATTATTTTAGAAATTAATTATTTTAGTTAATTTTTAAATTTTTTTAATAAAAAATATATTAAAAAAATAATATAATTAATTATTTATTTATATTAATTTTTATTATTTTAATTAATTATCAAAACAAGCCTCAGTTTATCATTAATATATTATTAATAAGGTCTCGTTTGGAAATAAATTATTTTTGTAATTTTTTTATTTTTTGTAAAAAGATATGTAAAAATATAAAGAGTGTGATGTGACGAGTTACAGTGATTTTTTAACTAAAATATATAATGCCTGTTTGGCAGAACTTAATTACAGCTTATTTCAGCTTTCAGCTTAATTTAAGCTATTTTGATATGTTTGGTTTAGCTTATAACTTATAACTTATAACTTTTTGGAAGTCAGAAATCAGCTTATTCTTTGAGTGAGGCAAGAGATGCTTTAAGAATAAGCTGAAAATGAGCTTAAACTGAAAGTTATAAGCTATAAGCTGTTTAGACATAAGCTATAAGTACTTTCCCACAGCTTTACCAAACAGGGCCATAATTGCCAAATGAAACCTAAATGTAAAAAGTATTTTCTGATGCACACTTAGGGGTTATTTGGGATGACCTAAATAAGAGTACTTTTTATCTTTTTATGAAAAGATGTGCAGAAAAGTAGAGAGATAATATAATGAAAAAAAATAAAAAGATTTATTATTTTTGGGTTGCCAAACTTAACCTTATATTCCAATAACAATTTTGAAAATTATTATATATATTGCTTCTTTCTCCCTATAATCCTCACAAATAAGGGGACAAGACATAATGTAAGTTATATATCAATTACAGTATCAGTTAACCTTTAAAATTTTACTTGTCACCTCATTTATAAAGATTGTGATGAAGGAAATTGTGTGAATATAACATTATTGTACAATTTTTACACTATTTAATAATGATTTATTGTGATATTAGTTATGATTGGACTAAGCACATTGTAGTATTAGTTATATAATTCATTATGATGTTGATTATGACACTATTTTAATTCTGATTTAAAATGTCTTTGATTATACCTGATATTTGATTATGACTTAATTTTTTTTTTTTTATTGTTATGCCTAGCATTCATAACTTGCATGCCATAGCATGGCTCGTAATATAAAATGTAATGGTGCAATTTGGGTGGCTTCGATCGAGTTGGGAAGTTGTTTAAACTCAATCCAAATTGTATTGAGACTTGTCCAGATCCGCTCAATCCTAAATTATAACTCGAGATTGTCTACCCAAGACTGACTCAAATTAAACCCGAATTGTAAATGAATTTCATTTTTTTTTTGCAACTAAATTATTAAAACTATACTCTATTTATATTTTTTTTTAATAAAAATCATTAATAATATCAAAACAAATAATTTATATAATGTAAGAGAGATGTTACTATGGTAGTTTTTATAGTTTATGAGTGAGAATAAAAAATGTAAGATTTTGTGCAACATATATTCAATACGATTTAATAATTTAAATTATTTTAATTTCATGTAAATTGCTTTACAATTTAATAATCTAAATTACTTTAGTCTATATATGTATAATTTAGATTTTTGGTTATTCGGGTTGTTTGATATATTTGTCCAAGTTCTTTTCAACTTTAATTCGAGCTTTTAAATTTTTGTCCAAACCCCGTATCAAATTTAAAAATATTTTGTCCAAACTCTAAAAAAATTCAAGTTAGGCTCAGGTTGAGCCCGTTCAAGTTGCACTCCTAATAAAATATCAAAATATTTATAATTTTAATATATTTTTTTATATTTTTCAAAATATCCTTACACATTTTAATATATATGTTATATATGTTTTCAATAGTAACAACATCCTTAAAAAGTTGATTTTAACAATTTTTATATTACAATATAAATGTTAATAGGTTACAAATTATTATAGTGAGAAAAGTTATGAATATATGTGATAAAATTATGAAAGTATGGGGATATATTTTCTGAGTACCAACACGTGGCCAAGGTGACACCGAAGTGTCAACTGAGGTGCTGCGTGTCCTTGTTATGACGCCGATGTGATCTCGGATAGGTTGAGGTTATCTCCGAAGATATTGGAGTCCGGGATAAGCGGATGAGGGACAAGAGTCCTAGAATGAGAGAGAACTTCAGTTTGGGTAAGGATAAGACTCTTAGAGAGTTTATCCCAATCCTACTAGGAGTCCAAGATTAGCAGTAATCCTAAGTCCAATGGAGCTAAGCTTCTATTGGAACTAGGATTATATTGGCTATAAAAGGGAGGGGCCCCCCATAGCTCTAAGGTACGCAATTTATGTTTTGAATAGTGAGTTAAGCACTTTTGCTATCTTTGAGAGATAACTGACTTGGTCGTCGGAGTGCCTCCGGGTGGACAAACCACCATCGGAATTTCTTCTTTCTATTGCAGGTCGTTCGGACTTAATCTATTTGGCCGGTGCTCTCCGGCTAAGTACTAATTTGGCAGTGTGATCAGAAATTGACACACACAATTTAGCGCCATCTGTGGGAAAGAAAGGAGAATAGATGGCCAACGACGGACAGAGAGAGAAGGTTGGGGATGACACTCCTATTGGGAGTGGAAAACCTATTGACCTTGACGTCGAAGGAGACAACTGCAACGAAGAGACTCGTAATAAGAATTAGGAAGGAAAGGACGTCGGCCAAGAGGGCGATGTACAAAAGAAATCAGACCGAAACGAGTACTACAACGAGGATAACCTCCAGGTATAGAGAGATAGATGCCTACGGAGGGACGAAGAGATAAAAGGGATGACGAACAAATTGGCAGACCTGCAATCGGTCATCAATTTCATGATGCAAAACAACGTCATGCACCCACCGTTCCCGCTGCAGGACACGCCGATTCCAGCGGCCAATGCCTAGAAGGGAGGGCAGAAAACAATCCCTGTAGCCCCCTAGCACACTAGGAGCGAAAAGCACTCTCATCGGCCTTCAAGGGAGGTCGGGCAAGGAGAGTCGAGAAGGGAAGAATCTCGAAGGACACATCGCACCAAGGAAATAAACCCCAAAGAACATCGGCATGTTCAAAGGCAGGAGTTGTGCTTCGATACAACTAATGAAGAAAGGTTGAAAAAGGCTCACAACGAAGCTGAGAGTAGCGTACCTAAAAGACTGAAATCAGGAGATAGCCGAACTCCTGAGCGGACCAAAGAGGACTTGAGAGATTACCTCAAGAGGAAGCAACAAAATGCCGAGGTAACTTCCTCAGTTAAACCGAGAACATCATTCTCGGTGGAGTTGGACAAATTTGAGGCCCCAAAAAGATTCAGTATGCCGAGGTTCCAGATATATGATGGTAAGTCGGACACCAACTTTCACGTCGGTTTATACCTGAACTCGATGGCATTGTACACTGGGAACAAGCCGTTGCTTTGTAAAGTGTTCCCCTCATCCTTCGAAGAAATTGTATCGAATTGGTTTCACAAACTGCCAAAAGGAACTGTGAAGACCTAAGAAGGCCTGGCCAAGACGTTCGTGGCCAGGTTCGTGACAAACAAACTACAGCCATTAAGGGTAGATGCCCTGATGGCTCTAAAAATTGGCAAGGAAGAAAGCCTGAGAGCCTATGCCAAAAGGTATTATGAGGTATTCAACCGAATACCCGAATGCAATCAAGAGGTGGCAGTCGTGTCCTTCAAGAACGACTTAAAAGATGATTGTCCACTACGAAAGTCATTGGCAAAGACATTGCCGAAAAGCATGGAAGAGCTCATGGCCAGAATTGAGAAATATGCCAGAGCCGAGGAAGACATGCCATGAACTAAGGAAACAAAACAAGAGAAAAGAAATGGCTCGCCGAAGCGAGGTCGAGATAACAATGGATCCAACAAGCAAGAGATAGGACTGAGGGCTGCACAAGCAGTCACAACCGTATTCCGAATTCCAGTTTACAAAGTCTTGGAGAAAATCTGAACCCAGCCCTATTTCAGAGCCCCAGCAAGGGTACAAGAAGAGTTTATAGGAAGAAGCCTTGGCAAGCATTGTGCTTACCACAATGAAGATGAACATTTGACTCAGGGTTGCAGAGCCCTGAAAGCACACATGGAAGACCTGGTAAGGCAAGGCCATTTAAGGGACCTTGTAGATGAACCCAGGACAAGGGAAAAGCAGGCGAGACTGCCTTAGGCACCAACAGCTCCACCTCTTCCAGGACAGCAACCGTAGGCAGGCGGACCTCAGGTAATTAATGTAATTTACTCGAAGGTCAACGAAAATGAAATACGGGGGGAGACCCAAAAGGTAAAGCACTCGTAACATGTGTACCAGGTCCGGGATAAAAGACCTTGGGCTGAGGAATGCCAGGGACCAGTAGTGTCCTTTACTGAAGCCGACCTTGAGATGGTGCAGCATCCACATAACGACCAAGGCAGCTTTTGTGACATCATGTATGTCAGGTGTTACAAGGAGCTTGGCCTTCACCCAGACAATATGGAGCAGTCCAACAACCCAATGGTCAGGTTCAATAGAACGCTGACGTGGCCACTAGGAGTAGCAAGCTTGGAGGTACAGGCTAGCACCAAAAAGATAAAAATAGAATTCACCATAATCGACACACCCTCCCCTATAATGTTATCTTGGGAAGGCCATGGCTGCATGCAATGGGGGCTGTTTCCTCAACGTTGCATCAGCTATTGCGATTCCCAACAGAGCATGGGATAAAGGAGGTCATAGAGGATTAGCTGCAGGCAAAGAACTGCTCCATAGCAGCAATGAAAACCACCTACAGCATACGAGAACCAGAGACAGTAGAGATCGAAGACGAGGGCATGGAGGTCCTAGAGGACGTCGGCAAATAGCCAGCCGAAAAGAGTGAAGAAGCCTTGAAGAAAATCCTTGTCCAGCAATGGGATGAAGAACGCTTTTTTCTTCTCGACTCGGGCTTAGCTGAAGTAGAGGAAAAAGAACTGGAGGCTTTCTTGAAAGCAAACATTAAGGTGTTTGCCTCGACGCCTTATGAAATGCCTAGCGTTGACCCCGAGGTCACTTGCATAAACTGAACATAGACAGGTCGGCCAAACCTATAATCCAACGGGCAAGAAGACCGACGTTGATGCATGTTGAGGCAGTGGAAGAAGAAGTAGATAGACTTCTCGAGGCCAGAGCCATTCGAGAGGTAAATTACCCGACATGGCTATCGAATACAGTGGTGGTGAAGAAAAAGAATGGTAAATGGAGGGTCTGCGTGGACTTTACCAGCCTAAACAAGGCCTGTCCCAAAGACAGTTTTCCTTTACCCAAGATTGACCAACTGGTGGATGCCACTTCAGGGCATGGAAGGATAAGCTTCCTAGATGCCTACAGGGGGTACCATCAGATAGCCATGTACCCCCCAGATGAGGAGAAGACTGCGTTTATCACCCCAAAAGGGCTGTATTGCTACAGAGTGATGCCTTTTGGGTTGAAAAATACAGGAGCAACTTACCAGAGATTGGTAACCAAGATGTTCAAACACCTAATTGGTCAGATAGTGGAGATATACATCGATGACATGGTCGTGAAGACCAAGGAACCTAAGGACCATCTGGAAGACTTAAAGGTAGTCTTTGACATCCTAAAAACATATCGGCTCCGACTCAATGCATCAAAGTGTGCATTTAGAGTTGGATCTGGTAAGTTCTTGGGATACTTGGTGACTAGAAGGGCATTGAGGCCAGCCCAGATCAGATCAAGGCCATTCTAGAACTGAAACGTCCAACATCGGCGAAGCAAGTACAGGTGTTGACTGGAAGGGCTGCAGCCCTAAATAGGTTCATAAGTAGAAGTTCTGACAAATGCAAACCCTTCTTCAGCTTAGTGAAGAAAGCCACAACTTCTTATGGACAGAAAAGTGCGAAGTTGCCTTGGCCGACTTGAAGAAGTATTTGACAACGGTTCCAATCCTCTCAAATCCAGAACTTGGAGAGGAGTTATTCCTATACTTAGCAGTTTCGGAACATGCGGTAAGTACAATGGTAATCCAAGAAAAAAAAATGGGAACAAAGGGTTGTTTACTACGTAAGTAAAACCCTGGCTGATGCAGAAACCAGGTATTTACCCTTGGAGAAGTTAACATTGGCTCTAGTAATGGCTTCAAAAAGCTGAACTATTACTTTCAAGCCCACAAAATCGTGGTGCTAACTGAACATCCTTTGAAGTCCCTATTACAGCAAAGAGATCTGACAAACAGAATAGCCAGATGGGCAGTGGCCTTGGGCAAGTATGACTTGGAATACAAACCCAGAACAGCAATCAGAGGCCAAGTTTTGGCTGACTTCATGGCCGAGTTTACACCAGGAACCATCGTACATCAGGCTCCGTTGAGCTGAGGTGAACGATGTCCAAACAAACAAAAAAGAACCCAGCCGAGGGCGACGGAACAAAGGAAGAAAGAAAAACTCAAGCCCTGCAGCATTTACATCAACAACTCCTTTCGACTATTTGTTGATGGGAGTTCAAACCGACAAGGAGCGAGGGCAAGAGTAATACTGGTATCTCCAAATGGACAAATACTAGAACAATCCATTCGTTTGGGGTTCAAGGTCTCAAACAATGAAGCATAATATGAAGCACTGATTGCAGGACTGAAACTGGCAATAATAGTAGAAGCAGATGAGGTGATAGTCTTCTGTGACTCTCAGCTTGTAGTCAACCAGACAACAGGTGAGTTCGCAGCCCGAGACGAAAGGATGTTGGCCTATATAAAGGAGGTCGGCCGATTGATGGCCTTGTTTCAGAATTGCCGACTACAACAGGTTAGCCGAGATGATAACAGTCACCCTGATGCCCTGGCCAACCTAGCTAGTGCAATACAACCTGGAAAAGCAAGGACGATAATGGTTGACTACTTGCCCGGTCCAAGCATAGAACCACTGAACACAAAGTGCGAAGTAATGTGTGTGGAGATGGGACCAAGTTGGATAGATGCAATAATAGCATTCCTTAAAGACGAGAAGCTGCCCGATGACCGAAAAGAAGCGCACAAGATTAGACTGAAGTCGGCAAGATTTAGTTTGACCCCAGAAAGACACCTTTACAGAAGATCATTTACTGGACTCCTTCTGAGGTGTATGCATCTTGCTCAGGTTGAAGATTTTCTGTACGAAATACATGAAGGAATATGTGGAAGCCACACTGGGGGCAGGTCACTTGCCCACAGGACCATCATTCAGGGGTACTGGTGGCCCTATATGCAGAAAGATACCGAAGCTTATGTGAAGATGTAACAACCCCCATACTGTTTACCGATAAATCACTGAATTACCTACTGATTACTGCTAAACTGGACTGCTTATGACTGATAATTGAACTAACTGAAGTACTGAACGGACTGATTGAAAACTGGAACTGAATTGACTAAGCATATCTATTGTATTGCATTTTTATCTATTCGATTGTTTGATTATCTGTTGGTATTTTTATGTTTAAATTTCAATTGAAGGCCTTATCGACGGCTGAACCGAAAATTGTTTAGTGTTTCATGATCAGTGGAATTTTTGTGATTTAATGGTAAATTTACCCAAAATGTGATTAGGTATGATTAAATTGGATTAAATAAAGCCAATTAAAGAGTTTGTCGTAATTACACTTTTGCCACATAGTGGGGCCTTTGTTTATTTATGTTTGAAGCTTTGTATATGCTTAATCAAAACATTTCCTCATCCCCTTATTCTTGCTATAGCCGACCAAGTGAGGGAGAATGAGAGAATTTGGGTTCCATCTAGAGAATTGGCTTGTAGACTTGAAGAATTTGTAGAAAATTGGCAAATTTAGCTCCCACACCTTGATTACAAGACTTAGGCAAGGTAAATGAATCCTTCATTGTTGCATTTAAGGTTGTTCTTGCATGAGCCAAGGTAAATTGTAGAGTTAAGACATGAATTGGTTTCAAAGTGTTGATATGGAGTTTAATTCATGCATGCATGTTTGAATTGATGAGTTTTGAGTTGAATCCATGGTAAAATGTACATGCATGTTCATAAATAGACTTGAGTCCATGAATTCATCATGTTCTTGAAGAAATGAGTCCATTTGGACAAGCTTTGAAGGTTGAATTTGGTTTGAATCCATGCATGTTGCATATTCTCCATGTTCATGAAAAATGGGTTTGAAAATGGTTTTAATTGACTCACTCTTGGGCTTTGAATTCACAAATTGAGCTTTGAAACTTGTTGTATAGTGGATTTAGATGTGTTTTCCAGAATTTGGGCCCAAGAGGTCGAGTTTTGAGTGAAAGAATGCTTGGTTTGAGCTTAGAAGACAAATCTGGAAATTCCAGATTTTGGCTTCTTCGCTCGAGCGAAGCGACCAACCTTTGTTCGAAGCTATGCTCGAGCGTAGGATTGGTGGCTCGAGCGTAAAATTGCAGCATCCAGTACTTTTACTATTTCGACAGACCGCTCGAGCGAAGGATTTCTCGCTCGAGCAAAGCCTTTGATTTTGGAAGCTCGCTCGAGCGAAGGAATGCTCGCTCGAGCGAGGCTCCAATTTTCAGCAAACTTTGCAAAATGTTTTCTAAGTGTATTTTTGCATCCTCATCCCATTCTAGGCATTCTTAGGCCTAGTTTAAGGCATCTTAATGAGGATATAGATGTAGAACACACCAAGGCAAATAAGGGATTAAGTTATGATATTTCCCAACTGTGTAGCTTAGTGTGTGTTCAACCTGTGAACTGTGTAGGATTGGCGACTGGGGAGACACGCTCTAGCATACTGTAGCCCGAACTCTATGAGTAACAATTGTGTAAAGATATGTTCAAAATGATTATCTTCGAATCCGAATCGAATCATTTCATCGAATCGCTTATCGAATCGGAATTATTCTTGAATGAATGTATGTCCTTTATTTCCAACTGCATCTTGTGGCATCCTTAGCACCTATCATCACATCGTCATCACATAGAGATCTCTATCGGTTCCCTTGTAGAACTACTACTGTTTACTGATTGATAGCCATCATTACTGTTCGGTCTTTAAGACCTACTGTTTATTACTATGCTAATGGATGTACCACATATGACTGAATAATTGTTCTGATTGGAAAGACTGAAATATTGTTTAATGGACTGTTTTCATTACTGTAAGGACATTTCTTTCTTAACCTCTTTACGCATTATGTTATTCACTGAGCTTTAGCTCACTGTTTATATATATATATATATGTAGCTGCTCAGTCACCCGATCGGAGCTAGGAGCGTGGGTTAGACTTCAGTTTTGTCAAGCCAGCCTTTGTGCCTCACTGCGAGGTTCCGAATCACCATGCTATGGCTTTGGGGTGCTTGTTTTTCCCCCGTCTGTCTCTGTACTGTTTTGGATTACTGTATAGACTGTCAACTACTAACTGTACTGCTATCAAGGGATTAGGTCCTCAGACCGTAGGATCAGAGATTGTGTGTAGATCAGATCGTTTCTACATGTGTGAATGCATGAAAAATCTTTTTGGCATCTGATCCGCAGCTCAATGGACATTATTTATTTATCAGATTACTGTGCCTTGATAATCTCTCTTGACATCTTTTGGCGATTCTGATGCTAAACCCATAGGGCCGGGTTTGCGTCGTGACAGAAGAAGTGTGAGAAGTGCCAAAGGTTTGCACCTTTGATACATCAGCCAGCAGCCAACTTGAACCCAGTATCCAGTCCTTGGCCATTTGCCCAATAGGGCATGGATCTTGTCGGAAAACTACCTCAAGCAACTGGACAAAGGAAGTACCTGCTGGTAACAACAGATTACTTCACAAAGTGGGTAGAAGCTGAATCCCTTGCCAAGATTCGGGATGTAGATGTGAAGAACTTCATATGGAAGAACATCATCACTAGGTTTGGAATCCCAAGAGCAATAATAGCTGACAACGGCACACAGTTTGACAGCAAGCTAATCAAGAGCTTCTATGCCAAGTTCAAAATCAAGAATTATTTTTCCACCATAAGTTTTCCTCAAAGCAATGGACAAGTAGAAGCATCCAACAAAGTTATCCTGGATGGGATTAAGAAGAGGCTGCAAGCAGCAAAGGGAAAATGGGTAGATGAATTGCCCAGTGTACTATGGGCATATTGGACTATGCTGAGAAGATCAACTGAAGAATCCCCGTTTTCCATGGCTTATGGCACAGAAGCAGTTATTCTGCTAGAGGTCGGCATACTAGGGATCAGAACCCAGGCAGTGGAGAATGGAACTAATGATGTATTTTTAGCCCGAGATCTAGATCTTCTAGAAGAGAGAAGGGAGAAAGCAGCAATTCAGTTGGGGACATACCAGCAGCAGCTTGCCAGGGCTTATAATAAAAAGGTAAACCCACGAGAGTTCCAAGTTGGTGACCTCGTCTTAAGAAAGGTCGTCGGTAACAAGAAGGATCCCAAAAGGCAAGCTTGGCCCAAATTGGGAAGGACCCTATAGAATCATCTCGGTATTGGGCAATGGGGCATATCAGCTTGAAGATAATGAAGGCAAAGAGTTGCCAAGGCCCTGGAATACTTGCAATCTGAAATTTTTCTATCATTAGACTTTCTTGTTCTTTGTTATTAGCCGAAGTAATAAATAAAGTTTTTAGCTTGATTTTTTTACACTCATGACTAATAAGATACTTGACGATGTTTCTGGAATACATGCATAATGAGAATCCAAGTGGAACTTAAGTTCACATTAGGGGGCAGAGAGTTGGAAAATGGTTCCTGGAAAGGTAGAAATTACAAACTAAAATTAGTTTAACACCTTTTGAAACTTAAGTTTACAAGTTGAAGTTAAACTGAGGTCATGTTTAACACTTGTTGAAATTTGTGAAAAATTTACAAGTTGAAATTAAACTGAGGTCATGTTTAACACTTGTTAAAATTTGTGAAAAATTTATAAGTTGAACTTAAACCGAGGTCATGTTAAACACTTGCTGAAATTTGTGAAAAATTTACAAGTTGAAGTTAAACCGAGGTCATGTTTAACACTTGTTGAAATTTGTGAAAAATTTACAAGTTGAAGTTAAACCGAGGTCATATTTAACACTTGTTGAAATTTGTGAAAAATTTACAAGTTGAAGTTAAACCGAGGTCATGTTTAACACTTGTTGAAATTTGTAAACAATTTACAAGTTGAAGTTAAATTAAGGTTGTGTTAAAGGAAGATTGGTTTAAATACTTGTTGAAATCTTAAATTTACAAGTTAAAGCCAAGATTGAAACAAAAGAAGTACTTGCGTACTTGCCGAGATAAAAGCGTTGGTTTGAATAACCGAGGTATATTACCTAGAAGAAATTGCACAGATAAGGCATATGCTTGAAAGCATGCAAAATGTTTCTAAGTACAGAATCATACAAGAGTCATACAAAGGAAATTGTACTTGCATACAGAAGAATTAGTTCAAAAGAAGAGGGCACTTCGGCCTACCAAAAGAGTAGTTCAGAAATTACAAAAGTGGCATTTCGGCCTGATCCAAGCTTACACTGATTCAAAATGTAAAACAAAGTACAAAGTACAAGAAGCAAAAGGGGAACATACAAATAATCTACTTGGCGTCAACTGCAGGTTGTGTCTCTCCCCCAGAAGATAGTTGGGAAGGCTTCTCGACAACCTTCTCAGCCACGAGCTCAGCATCAATCTCCTGAAGAGTTTGATCAAGGCTCTTCTTGGCAATTGGCACCTCGGAGTCTGTATTCTGAGAGGTGGCATCTTTGGAGATTTCATTATCATCTTGAGACAAGTCCACGACTTGCTCATTTGAAGTAGGGGACTTGGCCCTAGCAGCTTCCTTTGATTTCCTCACCAAAGCCTCCTCCTCAGACCCAAAATCGTCTTCGGATTGGCTTGGAGTAGGGGGGAATGGTAGGGCGAGGATGTCGGCGTTCCTGAGGGGGGATTCTTCGGGGACATCGAGCTTTTTCAGGGCAGCCATCCAACCAAGGGTGAAACCCTTATTGCATGCCTGCTTCACCTGACTCTTGTAGTCCGCTGTGACATCGGCCACCACCTCAGCGTATGCCTTTTCATCAGTGTAATAACCCTAACCCTGATTAACGTCAATTGGTACTTAATTATGCCTAATAGTAATTAAGAGAAAATCTGGAATTTAATTTGCATATGTGTTGCATGTTTTATGTACCTCTATCTGTTCAGTGTCAAAATATCTGTTCATGCTTTAAACTTCAAACTGTAAATTGAAAGCCTTATCGGTGCCCGATTTCGAAATTAATTAGTGATCCGTGTTAGTTGGATTTTATGTGATTTTATGGCATATTTATCTGAAATGTGATTTGGTATGATTAAATTAGATCAATTGAGCCAAATTTATAGAGTTTGACGTATTTACCACTAGGCTATTGAGTGGGCCACTATCTAAGACATATTTGAAGCCTCATTACACCTAGATACAATATTTGCTCAGCTCATTTCTTTTCCTTAGCCGACCAAGAGAGAGAGAGGAGGAGAGAATTGATTTCATCTAGGCATTTAGCTTGGAGACTTGAGGGAATTGGAAGATAGTTGTAAATTTGAGCTTTCTACACCTTAAATTCAAGACCTAGGTAAGGATTCAACCTCTCATTGTTGTATTTAAGATTATTCTTGCATGGTTCATGGTCCATTTAAGGGTGGAGTCTAGAATTTGGTTTGAATGTTGAATTTGGTAGAAATCCATACATGCATGTGTTTATCCTTGCATTGTGAGGTTTGATTTCATGGAAATCTTGCATGTATGTTCATGTTTATATTTATAAACCATGATTTCATCTTGATTTTGTAAGAATTGGCTCATTAGAGCAAGTGTTTAAAGCTTGAAAGTGGTTTAAATTCATGCATGTTGCATGTTCATCTTGTTCATGAAAATTGGTTTGAAATTGGATTTAATTAAACTACCCTTGGGTTTTGGTTTTACAAATTGAGTTTTGAAACATGTTATTCTATGTATTTACAAGTGTTTTCCAGAAAATTAGCCCAGGAGGAGCGGAATTTATGCATTAAAACTTGGTTTTGAGCTTGAGGTTCAAATATGAAATTTCCAGATTTTGGACCCACGCTCGAGTGAGGAACTCTACGCTCAAGCGTACACTCTGTGATCATGCCTTCCGCTCGAGCGAATAAAGTGACGCTCGAGCGTGAAATGCGTGCATCCAGTACTTTGCATAAGCTTGCAGTCCACTCGAGCGAGAGAATTCACGCTCGAGCGAGGACTTGTATCTCACGCTCGAGTAAGGGTCGAGGTCCCGTCGAGCGTGAATTTTGAGCATCCAGTATTTTCACTGTAGCTTACAGTCTGCTCGAGCGACGGAAGTCACGCTCGAGCAGAGATCCTTTGTCTACATGTCCGCTCGAGCGTAGAAAGCCACGCTTGAGCGAGACCCCTGTTTTCTGAAAACTTTGTAAAGTGTCTAAAAGTGCATTTTTGCATCCTTATTCCATCCTAGGCATTCCTGGGCCATGTTTAAGACTCTATAAGGGGAATTCAAGAGTAGAAACACACTTAGAACCAATGACATAAGTTTTGTATAGTTAGAACGTGTGTTTCATGTATATGTCTGTTATGTGTTATGTAAGTCACGTGCCGCACTCTGTTTGACCTTTTGGCTCCGTCCGTCTGTTTCAACGCCCACTATGAGTAATAACATAGTAAAAATATGTTCAACTGTACTTATTTTCTGTGTGGCAAAATGAGATTTGTTTTCGGTAATGATATGTTCTGTACAATGAATGATTGTTCAACTTCTGACATGTATTCGTGACATCCTTAGCATCATGTGATATCTACAGTTGTTACCCGGTATCGGAGGTTCCTTTATGGAACTGGTTATTCGTAACCTCACGCGTATGCGTCCTGTCTGTGCACTGTTACCCATACCGGAGGCCCGCCATGGGGGCTTAGTTGTCCTGTTCTGTGACCCGGATCCGGAGGTTCCTTCTTGGAACTAGGTTATTCATAACCTTACGCTTATACGCCCCTGCTCATACGCTTATGCGCCCCTGCTCATATCTTTGGTGGATGTATCACGTAAATATAACCATGACTTATGATTTCTGTCTGTATATGATCTGAACAAGTATGATTTTGATACAATATGAATTGATTTCTGAAATCTGTACGAACTCATTCATTGAAACCCCTTTACTCTGTTTATTACTCACTGGGCTTTCGCTCACAGTTTACTATATATATGTAGGTGAGGCGTCACATGACCCAGCGAGTTGACCTTTCAATTTCGCTTTTGTTAGCCAAACGTTGCGCCTCCCGAGGAGGTTCCGCTTGAAGCCTATTGACATGGCTATTTTTGTGACCATGCTAGTCTGTATGTGTGTTATGTAAAGTCAGGTCTTGGGGACTATTCTCTGTAAATATTGATGTATCTGACTAGCATGTTTTTGTATATAAATAAGTTTTATGAAGTTCTGTTTCATGTTCGGTATCACAGCTCATTAGACCTTGTTTATTTTATATATTTGCTTCCGCAGCCCCTTGTTATTTATTAATCTGTTCAGAAGCCTTTGGTAATCCACGGATTACTGGCCGGTTACGGTGCCAAACCTACAGGAGCGGGTTTGGGTCGTGACAATCAGCGGCCTTAATCTTAACCTCTTTTGTGGCCAAGGCATCCTGCAGTTTTTTCTGGGCCTCGTCTGTCTTTTCTTCGGCCTCTTTCTTCTGGGCCTCAAAAACCTTGTTAATGGCCTCAGCGGCATCCGCTTTTTCTTCGGCCTCATCATTAGCTTTAACAACGGCCTCAGCCTGGTCTACCAAGGTTTTCATTTTTGCCTCGACACTTTTAATGGCCTTCTGTAAACCACCAACCTCCCTGATTTTGTCAGCCAACTCCTTCCTAATTTCCAAAACTTGCATTGAGAATGAATGGACGTGCTGGATCGCCTGAAGGAAAATGGACAGAGCAGAAGTTGTTAGAAAATTCTCTAAGTATAGAAATAAAGATACCAAGAGTGAAGAACTTACTTGAACAGAATGCTACAACATCAGAGCAAAATTTTCGTATTCGCTCATCTTAGCATTACGATTAAGATTTTTGGGCAAAAGCAAGGCGGTGGATAGGGCAACGCCAATCTCAATGTCGTTTGCGTTATCACCAGCCTTAACTGGCTTGTCGTCGATGATGATTGGCAGGGCCCAGGGGGAGTCATGTTTTAATAGCCCCGAGGTGGTCACAGAGGACGACCTCGGCCTCTTTAATCTAGTAGATTCGGATGGTTAGGCCTCGGCAGGCCTCTTTTCGGCAGCAAACGGGGTCTTTTCACTCTTAGCTAACTTTGAAATTGGCAAGGTGTCCTCAGTGTCAATCTGAGTCACCGTTGCCTTAGGCTGACCCTTCTTCAGACGTTTTGGCTTTGGCTTTGGTTGAGGTTGGGTTTGTGCTGGTTGAGCGTCAACTGAGTCAAGGATGTCGGCCAAAAGATCTTCAGCGACTGCTTTCTTGCGGCCAATCTCAGCAGCAAAAACAGTTCGGCGTCGTCGACGGCATTGAAATGGTGGGATCAGTTGTGGAGCAGAGGTAGATAGCTGATCTGTTGGATCAGAGGTTGACTCCTGATCTAGCCGAGATGATGAGGTTGTGGAATGAATAGTGGCGGACGGAGGAAACTGGCTCTTCTTCTTCTTCGACACATCGGGAAGAACCGACTTATAGGTAGGAATGAAATTGAGTAGCAAAGGAGCTCTCCGCCTCGGAATGGGTAGATCCAACAAGTTCTTCAAGCCCTTGCCGAAAAAAAAAGACTTGCAGAAATCTTTTGCTGGTTGAGGAAGAGCTACAAGAAAAACAGACATTAGAACAAACGAAGTATTGAAGACTTAAAAACAAGTAAAGTATAAACACTGGGCTCTTACCATTACCCTCTACAAAAACTGTTGGAGGAAGAGGGTAGAGGTGGAGGTCCTCATCTAGAGCGAACTCCCAGTTCCTCGAGATAATGAAGTAATCATTCCCGGCTCCCTTGTTGGAGTCTGGGAGGTCGGCTACGATTTTATACTCTGTGGACCTCGGCTTGAGGTAGTAAATATAGCCTTTCTCTAACTTGAGACCACACATGGTGTAGCAGTATTGGATATCGGCTAAGGTAACCCTAACATTCTCTTGTTTGGCTAAGGCTATTATACCATTAATGACTCGGTAGGAATTAATGGCGAGCAGCATTGGATTCAATTTATAGTAATAAAGTATCTCACGGAAGAGGATGTCTAGTGGGAGCCTAAGTCCATACTCAATAAAAGCTACAACGGGAAAAGGCATAGAATCAGTTGTGGGCATGATGGAGTCATCCTCCCCAGCCAACCTCAAATGGACATCGGCGGGGATGGAAAACTCCTGCCTAAAATATGCCAACTTGGTTGGGGTATTTACCCTATGCTCCCACATACCCATGACGTCGGCTTAGGGAGAAGATGGATAAGTTGGAAATAAAGTGTTCTGTAAAGGCTCAAACGACTTCGGCAAAACCTAAACAAGTGCTGGGGTAAAGATTTTTTGTAATCCAAAGTGAAGGTTGTTTTAGTTTTTCCCTAAGATTCGTGTGTTCTATGGAAAATCTCAAACCTAAGTCTAAGCAAATAGTGGTTGAAGGCAAGAATCTGGAAAAAAAAAAAAAAAACACGACAAACAGAAACAAGAGCAATGATTTAGAATCAAGAAAAGTGGTGAATCATTAAGAACACTGCGACAGAGTGTGTGCAAAGGTGCAAGGCCAAGAACAGTGGCAGAATGAACAAGTATGTGAGTATTATGTGTATATTAAAGAACGGTTTGGGATGAGATAAATATGCTCAGAATACATGGTTGGATTCAACAATAGATGTGAATGACATTGCAATTGTAGCATACAGATGTAACAGTTTGAGGAAGAACAAAAATTGAAACGAAGGAATAGTGACTTACAGGGGAAGATTAGGGTCGCCAAGATCAGACGGTGGAACCAACCGGAGAAGTGCAGCAAAATCCTCGCTGGAAGAGGAGAGCGAAGTTGGTTGCCGAAAGCTTCACGAGAGCGGCAATGGCAGATTTGAGAGAAAAAGTTAGAGAGAGAAAAAATTGGATGCTCCAGAAACGGTGGTGTAAAGAGAAAAGGCGGAGAGAAGGAGAAGTTTTGTTAAAAACGCGAAGTGGTGGCAAAACTTCAATGAATGTACCTTGGACGACGTGCTTGTCAGACAGCGCACGCACAAGTGATGCGACTTAATGGCGCGTGTCGGGAACGACTCAATAGGGGAAAGACGCATGACAAAAACGGTTGATTTATTTTGCGTAACAGCTCATACGCATAAAAAAGCTCTTGGAATTCTTGATTTAATGGAGCAGTACCTCGGCTTTGAGAATGATCTCAGCTGAGAAACTTGAACAAACCTGGTTAATGGTTCTAAGACATTGGTGAAAGTAGGCTACAGGTCTTGGTCATACTAAGCCGACGAGTTCTTACCTCAGCAATGAATAAAGAAGCGAGCTTAGTCGACTTTCTAGAAGGAAGAGCTGATATAGGTTTCATCACCTCAGGATGCCGAGGTAATAGAACCTAGGGGACAGTTGTGGGGATATATTTTCTGAGTATCAACACGTGGCCAAAGTGACACCGAAGTGTCAGCCGAAGTGTCACGTGTCCTTGTTATGACGTCGAGTGATCTCGGATAGGCCGAGGTTATCTCCGAAGATATCGGAGTCTGGGATAAGCGGATGAGGGATAAGAGTTCCAGAATAAGAGAGGACTTCAGTTTGGGTAAGGATAAGACTCTTAGAGAGTTTATCCCAATCCTCCTGGGAGTCCAAAATTAGCAGTAATCCTAAGTCCAATGGAGTTAGGCTTCTATTGGGATTAGGATTGTATTGGCTATAAAAGGGAGGCGCCCCCATGGGTCTAAAATACGCAATTTATATTTTGAATAGTACGTTAAGCACTTTTGCTATCTTTGAGAGATAACTGACTTGATCATTGGAGTGTCCCCAGGTGGACGAACCACCGCCGGAATCTCTTCTTTCTGTTGCAGGTCGTTCGAACTTAATCTATTCGGCCGATACTCTCCGGCTAAGTACTAATTTGGCATTGTGATCGAAAATTAACACACATAGAAAGTATAGATGATATGTATCTTTTTGAGAGTATATATAGTCTTTTTTCTTCAAAGAAGTTGAACATGTGATAAAGAAAATGGTAAATTATCCTATCTCTTTTGAGATTTAAAATGAAAACACATTACAAATTTTTATAGTTATATTTATTTTTTAAATTTTAATTAATATAATACTTTTTTTTATTATCAATAATTCATTAGTCGTATAAATGAATAATGATTATTGTTATATCTTTTATACTAAAATGTATATATTATGTTGTTCATTTTGTATTTACACACCATTTGTGTTAATTTTTATTATTTTAATTTTATTTAAAAAAGCAATATAATTAAATATATAAAAGCTATTACAAATTTTTTCTAAATTTGATTATAATTTACCTAAAGAAAAGGCCTGTATATATACTTTTGACTGAACATCTTACTTCTACTTGGCCACAATCTCTAGAGATTACTATAAAATTGCCACTAGGAGTGAACAAAATGAGACCTAATAACTCATGACTTCACTGATTAGGTGGGCTGGTAGTCATAAAAATGCATTTGTCTTCAAAATATTCATTTAAAATTGAACTTCAATACTGAGGCAAGCACAATTTCATCCTAGGCCAAGGCCCAACCTCTGTTTAGCAATGTAAATTTGGCCTGGCCCAGTGAGTGCACAGCCTCAGATAAAAACCTGGATGAAGGCCCGGTACAGTTTAAGCTTGAAATACCAAGGATTAGGGATGGGGTTAGATTGGCAATTTTAGAAATTGACTAATTCGAAGTAGGGGTGGGCGCGGGTCGGTTGCGGTCATGGAACCTCCAATCCGTCATCCGTCCGCCAGATTGGCGGATTGGAGAAAATCAATCCTTATCCGTCTGCCAATCCGGCGGATGTGGATTGAGCGGATTGGTGGTTTGGCGGATGGATGCAAATCGGTTTGGCGGTTTAAAATTTTTTAAATTTTCAACATAATTTAACTTGTGCACTTTCTCAAAAAAAAAAAAAAAGTATTACAGTCAATGACTTTAAAAAGTATTACAATCACTGTATGCCTTATCTAAAGAAAGAAAGTTTAAATTTTTAGAATATCACGATCACTGCATGCCTCATCCACATATTACAATCATAGCATGATTCATCCACATAAAGTATTACAATCTGTGGTTCTTAAAATATAATAACAATTCAAACCACCAAAACTATGAACAGAGCAGTAGTGGAGATTGTATGTCTCTGTATTGTTACATCTATATATGTTTTTTAAAACAAAAACCAACCAGCATATATCATATTTTCTATTTGTTATTTTTAAAGTTAGATTTAAAAATAAAAAAATATAGATAAATAATAAGTTTATTTTTTTTAATTCAAAAAAATATATTCAAGCTGAAAATTTTTTTTCAACAGAATATTTAAACTCCTTTTCAATTGAAAACACAAACATAATATTTAAACAAATTGAAAACACAAAGTCTTATTAATTACTAGTGGTGCTCACGGTTTGGCGGTTTGGCGGTTCGGTTGCGGCCAAAGAAATTTCAAATCCGCCATCCGTCCGCCAAATTAGCGGATTGGAGAAAATCAATCCACAACCGTCCGCTCGTCATCACGCATCCGTCCAAAATGAGGCGAATCGATTCGGTTCGGTTCGGTCGATTTTGACGGATCGGTAAATCCGCTGCTCACCCCTAATTCGAACCATGATCTAGTAGGAACTGGCTCAACAAACACAACCCAGGAGATATCAGACCCATTTGGCCCATCTCACATGCCTACCTGTGTCCCTCTTTGCTTTTATATTTGGTTGGAAGACATGGGATCTATGTTCCTCTGTCCTAAAATATTTATGAAGAAATGCTAAATATATGCATGTCGGGTGCTCACTGATTGATAGATATATATATATATATATGTGTGTACACAATAAGATAAGGTTCGAGTTTGATAGATCAACTCATAGGGCCCACGGTCCAGTGAAAATGAGGCCCGCCACCACTATTGGTTTAAGACAAAGACCTTCTATAAACAGTCAATACATGGACCATGAATCATAAACTCTTTCTATCTACTCTTTCTTCATTTTTACTGTTTACATCTACATTTCTAATAAAGGCATCAGAGGGTTTTTAGCCGGCACCACACCGCTATCCCAAAAACTCATCTCATCTTCATCTTTTGCACGTCATCGGATCGGATTGAAACCATACAAATTTGATTGTCATCACTCACTGTAGAGACAAATATGAAAAACTCACAAGTGACTGTGAAAAAGGAGTGTTTGAGCTGAAAAAATATGTTAAGAATACCAACAAGTATACAAACTGATCTAGATATCTGATTATTAAAGGAAAATAAACAAACAAATGGGCCGGAAAACATGCAGTGATTGTCAAGTAAACACCGGTGGTGCTTAATTAGTAGTTAGTGATGTAGATATAAAATTCTTTCACCATGTGAATAATATGAGGTGGACAAATGGAATTTGATTTTGGGATTGAAAACTGACATTCTTGTTATGAACTGTGTTAATTTGATCATGCTATTTTTTTTAATTTTTTTTGAACTATTCAAAGTGTACACATTTGAAACATGAATAGCCATAAAGATATTTTGGGTTTTTTAAGAACGTAAATCCGTTAATATACGTTTTAGAATATTCCAGATTCTTAAAGAAAATGCTTGACAGCATCCAAATCATTAATTTATCTTATTACCTTGTTAATGTGTATGTAAACAATAAAATAATTACAATGTTATGCTTTAATACTATCATATAGTGATCTTATCATTCAATTTTATTATATTTATAATCTTATTTAATTTTATCCGACAATCAAATATCGGCCCTGTTTGTTAGGGCTTAATTTCAGCTTTCAGCTTAATTTAAGCTGTTTTGATATGTTTGGGTTAGCTTATGCTTATAGCTTATAGCTTTGTGGAAGCTGAAAACCAAATTTATTCGTGAAATTTGGTGGATATGCTTTGAGAATAAGCTGGAAATCAGCTTAAGCTGAAAGTTATAAGCTATAAGCTGTTTGGGCATAAGCTATAAGCAGCTTCCTACAGCTCTACCAAACAGGGCCATCGTTTTGAAACTCCTTTAATTACAATTTAGGAGTTAGTTTATAAATTAAAAAAAAATAAATTATATTATTTGATACTTTTTCATTATAAGTCATTATGTTTATGCTATTGTGCCTGTTTGGTAGAAATTATTTACAGCTTATTTCTGCTTTCAACTCAATTTAAGTTATTTTGATATGTTTGGTTTAACTTATAGCTTATAGCTTATAGTTTTGTGGAAATCAGAAATCAACTTATTCTTTGTGTGGGGCAGGAGATGCTTTAAGAATAAGCTGGAAATCAACTTAAGTTGAAAGTTATAAGCTATAAGCTGTTTAGGCATAAGCTATAAGCACTTTCTTACAACTCTACCAAACAGGACTATTGTGATTTTGATTTTTTTTTTGATGTTTGGTGAATAATTTAATAATTTAAAAAATATTGACTTTAAGAAAAAAACGTTGTGTGATGAATAATTTAATATATGGGAAATGCTAGAGAGCTCTAAATCTAGAGCTCTAATTTGAGCTCTAGTGGTGTGTCAAAGTAAAAAAAAAACAAACAAACAAACAAAGTAAGACACAAACATCACATCAGGGTGGGCCCCACCTTCCCATTAGAGCTATTAGAGCTCCTATATTAGAGCTCTAAAACATTTTTGTTAATATATATATATTTTTATTTATTTTTTTGATGTATTTGATATCCATTTATTTATTTATTTATTTTTTATTTTTTTTTGACATTATTAAGAATAGAAAGGAGGCCTTAACTAATTTAACAACCTTCAATAATTTAACGGATTCATGCGTGCTTCCAAATCAGCTTGCTCACCAACTCTTCGCATAGCAGGGGATCGGCGGGGAATCAAGGTCCTCTAGTTTTTTCCTTTATATTTTTTTTTGACAAGGTTATTGGGTTTATTTTTAGATCAAATTTCAATGATTTGAACTGTTTATATTTTAAGATTTATTGAATATATAATACTTGTAAAAAATTAAATTGATCAGATATCAGAAAATATATGTTTGAAAAACTGTTTATTAAATTTTTTAAAAAAATAATTTTTAGTTTGATGATCCGAACATGTAGGCTTTGTTTGGTTTGATTTTGAGAGAGTAATTTTAGAGAAAATTTTTTAAAATTTTGTTTGGTTTAGTAATTTTAGAAATTCTTTTTCAAAATCACTTTTTTTCTGTTGCACATCAATAAATTATTTTTTTTTCTCCTTTCTCCTTCTCAATCACTTTTTCTTTCACACACATGTACTCAACTACAACAAAATATCAAATCATCCCATATTCTAAAATTATTTTTAAAATATACAACCAAACAAATTAAAAAAAATTCTAAACTCTCTTTTCAAATTTTTTTTAAAAAAATTTACCTCTCAAAATCAAACCAAACATACCCGTAATTTTTAATATCCGATCAACTTAATTTTTTACAAATATAATATACTCAATAAATTTTAAAATATAAACAATTCAAATTATCAAAATTACATTTAAAATTGAACCCCATAATTTTGCAAGTAAAAAATGGAGAGACCTGGAGGGGATATTGATTCATCGGAGGGAGCCCGGTCCCGCCATACATGAAAATGAAGACTCCTCGAACATCACCCAGAACGTTACAATTTCAACCAATCACATATCGCCAGCTGGAATCAACATATCTGGCTCAGATTCACCAACCATGGTCGCCATCCGGCTTACGTTAGCATCACTCGCCACGGTCAGAATGTCCTTTAACGCTTAAAATCCCAGATATCGCCACGTGTCTCACCCCTCCCCGCGTCGTTGATCTATCCGTTAACCCTAATCTCTCTCTCTCTCTCTCTCTCTCTCTCTCTTCTGCAACTCTTCCATTGAAGAAGAGAAGAGAGAACTCAAGAGAAAATTAAAAAAAAAAAAAATGGGAAAACTTATATGCGACTCGACGACGTCGTCACAGATCATCCCATGGAGGGACCCAACTTCAGCTCCATCAATAGATAGCATCGAGACCGTCGATCTCGCTGACCAGATCACCACCACCGCCTGGGAAAACGTGTCCGGCTTGGAAGACCAACAAAAGCGCCATCTACGGAGGCTCTACGCTAAGGGAGTCCTGTGGAAGCACCCAGGCGATCCTTCCTCGGCGGTAGTGTTCCGGCTGAGTCACGGCGGAGAAGTCAAGGCCGACGGGAATTGTCTCTTCACGGCGTCTCAAAAGGCGATGATGAAATCATCGACGGCGGAGATCATCGACGCCGGAGATCTACGGCGGAGGACGGTGAAGAGATTTATGGAAGATCTTGGATCTGTTGTGAGCGGTGAGGAGAGAAATGCGATTGATGATGCGATAAGGCATATGTACTCTCCGGATCTAAAGTCTGGTTGGGGTATACATGTGGTTCAGGAGGTCAAGTTATTGGCTAAGAAGGAAGATCGGGAGGGTTTGGATTCATCTATCAACGAGCTTCTTCTTCTTGGAATGCAAAGGTGAATTTCTTGCTTCTTTGGAGATCTGTTTTCATTGAATAAACGTTTCTCGCTTTTGATTGTTTGAATGTGTGTTTTCTTTTTATTTGTTTTACTTCTGTTTGATTTTTGTGGAAATATAGGAAAATTAGAAGAGAATGTTTATTACATATTGAGCTGTTTCATTCTTCGTTGTTTGGATCAAGAATTCCAAAAAAATTCCATTTGAATGAGTAGAGTGCAATTCCACTATGCTGTATATCTTTGTTAATCTTGCAACCGAATTTCATTTTTTTCCCTTCGTTTTCTCAGCAACCAAACAGGGTCGGGAGTTTGCATATAGTCATTGACAGGGCAGAATGATTTATTTATTTATAATGTAATCAACCTACCTGATTGGGACACGAGGTCTAGTTTGGTTTGGGTTGATTCGCATGACTTTTTTTTTTTATTTTTTTTTTTAATTTTTACCCTTGGAATTTATTCACATTACTACAATTAACTTTTATCTGGTTGGTTATATAGCCTTTATTTGTACATATTTCACAGTGGGTTTTCCTTCTTAATAAAACTTTTGATTCCTTTTGTTTTTCAAATGGAACAGTGCATACATAAATAAATTCACAAATATGTGAATGATGCATTTTTGTTTTTATTTGAAAAAACTAGTGATGAATTTGTTACTAGATGTTGTTTGATAGGTATGAGTTCTATTTATTAGAATCAAATTTGTAGATTGTTGTGGTTTGTAGTATTATATGTTTGTTAGTTTGTATTTTGATTTTACTTTTCTGATTGAAGAGAGTTTGCCGCGGAGTCTATTTACAAAGAGAGATGTATTGCTGTGGATGACGGCCCGAGTTGGGCCAAGTACATGTCAATCTCTGGTTCTCCTGATGATGAACATGATATCATCACTTTGCAATATACTGAGGAAGGTTTATTAACTGTAGATGAGAATAGAGAAGGTCATGCTGCTGCATTTGGAGATGATATAGCAATAGAGTGTCTTGCAACTCTGTTCAAAAGAGAGATATATGTGGTAAGAAGACAATTCGGTCCCTTTTATTGTACCTGGTGCTCTCTTCCTTTTTTAATACAATTTGATTGATCTCTGATAGTTTCAAGTTTCTTGACTCTTACTCTTGTATGGAAAATGATTGAATATCTTCTTAACTTGCATGCTGATTTTGTCACTTTAGAGTTTCGGTCTTTGGTTCCATCCATTAAGTCCACTTGCATGATTGTCAAAGTTGAGTCTTGCTACAGACCCCTAAAACATCACTCATAAATTCACCCACCACGATGTGGTAGAGGTTGTGTTTATAGGTATTTGATTCCTACACGAATCAACAATTGACATGTAAGTTGTAAACATCTCAATATCATTCGGACAAATTTAGTGGTGAGATTTTAGGGTTCTCAAACTTTTTACTATTGTGTTATTAATTTGGGAATTTGCACTGACTGCACTGATGGTACTCTGAGAAAATTGTGAAAATGAAATGAAGAAAGTTGTTGACTTGCGCTTGCTTACCTGCATATTACCTGAATTAACAATTAAATAAGATCTTGAAGAGTGGGAAGCTTCAAGTAGTGTTGGATGAAAATTGTCATGGTATCAGCATGAGGCATGCTACAATAAGGTTGACATCCTTGGTCATGGTTAGAGTAACATATTTATATAATGATAGATAGAGCAATCGAGTAATTGTTGAGACATAACAAAACCAATTTGGTTTTACACTTGGGAGGCTTGCTTTGTGATTGCTCCCTCCTCCCCCTTTTAACAACGGACATATTGTGTCCTTTTGAAGCATCCTAATCCTTGTGCTTTATGTGGGCCATTATTACTTATGTGAGATAAGCTAGGTTGTAGTTATAAAGTTATAGGTACTGAAATTACATGGTTGGCAATACACTACGATTTTTTTCTTTTCATATCCAGTTTTCTACTTCTTAATACTGCAGTTCCAGAGGTTCTTTTCTTGATAAATGTTCTGTTTCTTTCTGCATAAAATCAATTACAGGTGCAAGCACATGGGTCAGATGCAATGGTTGATGAAGAAAATTGTGTTTTTTTCCTCCCACATCATCCAAGGAGTGAAATTTGTGAACCTCCCTTCTTTCTCTTCATGAAAGGAACAGGTAATAGAACTTCTTTGTCAACCTCACAGGTTTTTTTTTTTTTTTTAACAGGCACATGCTCATGTAGTTTGACTGCTTCACTCTCACTCTCTCATCCATCCTCAAATTGTGTGCTTAAACCTTCTTACTTACAGGTTGGTGTGGTGCTGGAGGAGATCATTACGAGCCCCTTGTTGCTCATCCTTCATCACTCATTTCCCAAGAGAAGGTTGCGGTTGTATTGTGAGATTATCAATAGTTTGCCAGTATTGTGGGCGTAGAAGTTAAATAGTAGTAGTTATTCATTTTTCCCCCAAAATTTTTGGCATATGCAATATTGTTCTCCTCATTCATTTCTAGGCACAAGGAGAATTTTCATTGCATTGCTGTCATTTTTCATTGTTCTGCATTTTTTAGGCTTGGTCAATTTCGACTCTAACTTGCGGGTTTTAATGCCTGCCCTTGAGGAACTTTGTAGTGTCGTATTTGTAGTGGTTTTACCGGCTGTTGTTATTGTTGAGTTTTTTAAAGGGTACTTGTATCATTTTGGTACTATTTTGTTTGATTTGGGGAAGAGGCGTCTTTTTGCTATATCCGAAGCTGGATTTTATCTATTCAATGATAGTAAGCTAGCGATTATTGGAACTGTTATCTTTTTTAGTTCTCACTTTTACATGTTCTTTCATCCTAGAAGCTGCATGGCACAAAAGCTGTACACTACAAGAGTTCCAAATTCTAATCTGCCGAGTCAAGTCGACTGAATCTTTTTGATTTGACTTGAAACGTAGACACACTCGAGAATCCAGAATCGTGCATTCAACATCCTTGTCTTTACATAATGAGAAAGATGTGAATTTCGGAAACATGGACTACCAAATTTGAGGTTATTTTTGCAATTTTTTTTGCTTGGCATGTTTGACATTTTTTTTTAAAATTATTTTTTATGTGCATAATAGAGGAAGAGAAAACATGGCTCGGTTTCAATACGCCTACTGGATGATGTTAAATGCTTTTAACAATGTCCCACGAGCAAACTAGCTATTTATTTTGGGTGGAGCTTGTAAATTGGATTATTCAATTTTTTAGAGTGGGCTTTGTTTTTTTGACGTTTTCAGTTCGACTTATTTTGTTGAGTGTTTTTTTTTTTTTTAAATAAAAAAATTATGTTAAATTTCTTTACTTTTTAGATTTGTTTCACGGTCCCAAAATGTTTTAAAAAATTTTGATTTTTTTTTTTAAAAAGTCCAGAAAACAAAAAAAAAAAAAAACTGTTTTTGCTTTTTTTTTTTTTTTTTTGGTTGATGAAACTTAGTTTATTTTTGTTTTCAATGATTTTTTTTTTTTTTTCAAAATTGACCCATTTTTTTTTTATAATTTTTAGAATCATCCAGTTAAGATGGACTTAAGTAGTAAATAATTTTGAATTAAAATTGAAAATTTTTGAAAAGACAAGAATAAGTTGGCTTATAAGTTTTAGCCAATTAAGCTTATTTTTGTCTATAGTAAATTTTATTTAATTTTGAATAAAAAATATTTTTATTTTTAAGTCTCTAAACTATATGATCTGAATTTTTTTTGAAAAAAAGATCAGTAAAGACAAAATACACTCACCTTCAATATATATATATATTATAAAGTTTGACTTATTTTTGTTTTTAATGATTTTTAAAAAAAATCATTTTTAATTTGCAAGGCATTAATGTATTGAATTTGAAAATTTTGACTTGAATTTCAGCTTAAAAAGTGTTTACTCATTTGGGGAATTCATTGAATTTCGAAAGTTTCCCTATGTTCTACATTGTGTAGTTTGGGTGAGTGCATTTGTTTCCCGTTACTATATTATTAGGGCAAATTATATATACCTCTCGAAATTTGGCTAAATTACAAATATCTTCTTGAAGTTTGAGAAATTACAAATTCTCTCCTGAATGCTGTATTTGCATAACAAATTAGGAGGTAATTTGTTATGAAATTTAAACCTCATGGGACAAATTGTTATAAAAATACAAACTTTAAGAGGCAGGATGTAATTTTTGAAACCTTAAGAGGGGTATTTGTAATTTAGCCAAACCTCAAGGAGGTTTATGTAATTTGCCCATATTATTAGTAACAACTATCAATTACATCAAAGTTGAGAGGGTTAATTTTAATTTACCTCTTTCACTATTGTTGAATATTACCTTACTCTTTTTAATTTTAAAATTATAGGGTTAGAAAAATCATGAACGGAATAACAGATTAAAAATTATGAGACTTGGGTATGAGTCTTTTGTCGAAATGGAATAATTTTACTTTTTCTTTTTCTTTTTCTTTTTTTTGTTTATGATATGCCTGGCATTTAGAACCCTTAATTATAAATAAAATCATACAAAGACCTCTTTTTAACAGAACAAAAGTGAAATAATTTTGATAATTAAAAGGTTTAGATGTATAAATTTAAAATTAAGAGGGATAAAATAATATTAAGTAATAATTAAATAGAATAAATTGTACTCCACTTAAGTTGTGAATGGTCCTGTTTGGTAGAGTTGTGAGAAAATACTTATACCTTATGCCTAAACAGCTTACAACTTATAGCTTATAACTATGAACATAAACTGATTTCTGACTTATAAATTAAGCATCTCTTGTCTCACTCAAAGAATAAGTTAATTTCTGACTTCCAATAAGCTATAAGTTATAAGATAAACCAAACATATCAAAATAATTTAAATTAAACTAAAAACTAAAATAAATAAATTTTAAACTGCACCAAACAAGCCCAATGTAAAGATCGCCTTTTCTTTGTTTTTTCATCATGGCTTTTTTTCTAGAAAGTCGTTTTTTTAGTGCCTTCTTTGAAGGTCCATTCACCCAAAATAAATGACACACCTTTCTCTCCTTTTCTTCATGGGTAATACTATAGTGTGCAACTTACACCTTACACCTTTTTGTGTTCACTTACACCTTACACTTATACCTTTTTTACCTTGCACTTACACCTTTTGTGTAAGTGGCACATGGTGTGCAACTTATACATTTCATTTATACCTTCCACTTACACTTACACCTTACACTTACACCTTTTGTGTTAGTGGCACATGGTGTGCAACCCACTTACACCTTTTGTGGGTTGCACACCTAAGAAAACTCCTTTCTTCATTTACAATTATTGTTAATTCATGTTCAACTTTTTCCAACTGAGGGTTGAGTGTTGTTTAGGGTGTCTTAAACAAGTATATTTTTTATTTTTTTTAAATTAAAAAATTGAGATTGAAAATATAGATATTTGGATTAACTTTTTGACTTTTTATAAAAAAAATGTGTGATAAAAAATTATAAAAATTGATTCGAATTAGGAGTTGTGCAGCCGTAATTATTGACTTTTGGTAAATAGTGTTAATTTTTTAACTTTTTGAGTAATTTTTTAACTTTTTTACAAGTTCCTAAACTTGGCCTAAAAGTTCCATGTAGGATTCCCTTTGGAGGGTTCATTTAGCCCTTGTTTGGGAAGAAAAAATTTGAGGTTTTTTTAGTTAAAATAGTTATAAAAAAATAAAATAAATTAAAAGTTAATAAGATAAATACCACATTCAAACTATAATTATTACATTTTATTTCTCACAAAAGTAAAAAAAAATCAAAAAGTTCATTCAAAATGAGACTTTTTAGTCCCAAGTTAAAATAGTTAAAAAGTCAAAAAATCAAAAAGCCAACACACATCCCAAATGAATCCTAAGAGATTTCTTCTCTTTCCGAAAGCAAAAAGAGTAATGATTCATAGTTCTAAATTTATAGCTTTAACAATGATACTAATGATGTGATATGGAACCAAAAAAAAAATACATACATCAAATCATTCATAAGTGAGACTCACTATCCCATAAGTAAAACTAACTCAAAATATATATATATATATATATATATTTTTTTTAATCTTACTCTCATAATCCCCACGCAAAAGTGGGGGTGATAGGATCACCCCACTAGGAGTCCAAGCCATTTTCAAACTCTAATGCTTTGAGCCTTTGCATTAAAATAATAGAATAGAGTAACAATAATAGATGGTATGTGGAGGAGAGAAGGGTTCTAATTAAGGTTGAGTTTGAATAGAGTGAAAGTATTGAAAAATGTAAATTTTTTTTTTTTTTTTGGTATTTGTTAAGCATAAGAATGGTAGAAAATGTAAGAAAAAAATTTCTTATACAACTTATATAAACATGGTAACTTGACTTTTAATTTTTTATAATTAAAAAAGAAAAAAGAAAATTTGTTCTAGTCAAAATTATTAATTGCTATATAACTTTCTTTTAAAAAATTCATCTTATCCACTTGCATATTAGCAAATAAATAAATAATTTTTTTTAAACTTTTTTTTTTCTTCTTTCAGTTCATTTTCTATTGCTTTTACTTTCCAATTTTTTTTTTTTTAAATTTTTTTTCATTCTAATCCAACAGATGCTAAAAGAATAGTAGAAACATGCAAAACATATTATAAGAATTTCCTAACTAGCTATACATACAAACAATAAGTTTGCGTTCACAAGTTTCAAGAATATATAGATCGATATGATAAAATTAGCAGAGTCACCTAATTATTTTGTTATTTGTATTTAGACTTTTACCCCACATCAAAACCAAACCGAATCCACCATGCATGCTTGATTACCTCACACTTTGCTTATACTCTTTAAAAACCCACCAAAAAGTGACTAAAACTCCTTTTACTTGATCACTTTCTATTCCATTTCTTCTAAAAGGTTATCAGTGACATATGTATCAAGGTAGGTTTGTCAATTGTCATTTATTTATTATTATTTTTATTATTATTATTTTTTATTTTTTATTTTTTATTTTTATATTTAAACTAAGCCTAAGGTTTCTTGGTTGGTTCCCTTCACCTCCTCTATCTCTCTTACATTGATGAACCCCACAATTAGTAATTTCATTTTTTTTTTAAATTCTCTTTGCTGGAATCTTTTTTATTTAACTTCAATTGTGTCCTGTTCTTTTAAATACAATGTATCTCAACACAGTAAAGTAAAAATGAAAGGTAAATTATTAATTAGTCCCTTTAACATTATTTTTGTTTTTAATGTGATCCTTGAATTTAATTCTTCTATTTAAGCCTTTTAATTTTTCTTTGATTTCAATATGATTGTGTTTTCTCATTATTGTGTATATCAATGAGTAAAAAAACAAAACATGTGAAATAAGAATATGGGTGAGATTTTTTGTTTTCTACGTTTGTATTTTGATGAGTAATTATAAAATATATAGCCATCCAGTTTAATTTTTCATCTTTTTTTTTTTATGAGAAATGAAAGAAATGAAGGTGGCATAGTAAAATAGTTATCTTTTTTTCCATTTCTCACCAGATTTATAAAAAAAAATTAGGAATAATATATATTTTTTCATTTCTCATCAAACCACTCAATTCAAACAAAACAGCCTAACCCATTGTTTAACTTTAAATGTATTAATTAAGTGGTAAAAACGTAATGTTTGGGCAATTTTTATCTTAGATTCGCTCTTTTTTTTTCCGTCAATGTCACCTTTTGAGAGTATGTGGGCAAAACATATAAAGTAATTGATTTAAAATACAGAATTTTATATTTAAAAAGTGTATTAATACTACTTAAAATATAATTTCTTATTATTTTGGACAAATAAAAAATTATGTTTTATTCGCACAAAATTGGACTCTTATCCCTTGTCACTTTCCTATTATCTAGAGGCTTCTCTACTACTTATCAAAATTAGACATGTTTCACAAAATATCGTAAGAATGGCCATTATACCAGAAAAATCAATACATATAAATGCTAACAAATGCCCTAGACGTATTGTTTAATATTGAAATTTGTGTAAAGAAAAATTAGAATTGATGAAAATTTTAATTTTAATTTTAATTTTTTTTGAAATCAATGAAAATTGTTATGAAATTAGTAAAATGTGTCTTATGTTCAATGATATAATTTTTTTTTATTTTATATAAAACGATGTGGTAGAATTGTGGACCTATTACCTTTAAAAAAAAAAAAAAACCATTCTGATGTTTGCTAATATAAAAAATATCAATGATCATCTCATTCCATTAGATGATTGTGTATGAAAATTTTAGCAGAACAACATATTTATATATATATATATATATACATATGTATTCCTGCAATGAGCATATTGTTGCCCTGAATTATTGTACTTTGATTCACAAACTGCATGAACCATGCAATAAGTTACAAGTTGCTTTCATGTTATGCCTTTGTGGGGGTAATTTTCACTCAGATGAATTATTCAAAAGCTGACGGCTATATTTTACTTAATTTTTGTCATCATTTTATATGACAAGATATATTTATTTTTATTAATTTTTTTTAATAATTATCTCTAAATAAGGAAACCAATCCTAAATATGCATATAAACAGAAATACAAAATGATAATAAAAAATCGATAATACATAAAATTTCTCCATTCGAAAGCATCTACATAAAAGTTGAAAGCGAAAAAGGGGGCCAAAAACAAAGCACCCAAATAAACTGAATTTTCTCAACCTGCCATGCCCATGGTTTTTCAAAAAGATAGTCCCTCTCTACCAAATAATCATAAAATACACCATGTGTTTAATCCATCAAAATATCTGTTCTTTTCTCTCTTTCTTTCTTTTTTTTTTTGATATGAGATTTTGTCTCCAAATTTTTGTGCTCCAATTGCACTCTTAATTGTACTATTATGTTTTATTTTATTATTATTATTATTTTTTTTTTTTTTTATCTCCAAACTCATTTCGATCTTATAACCCAAGTTGTTTTATAGAGTCATGTTTTAAAAACACAATTTAACAAAACGATTAAGCTAGGTTTGGTATTAAAAAATAAAAAGAAAAAGAAAACATCCCTTTTCCCCTCTATAAAAACCTGTGTTTGGACAGCCCTATGTTCAGCCAAATGGGAATCTTTACCAATCTTTGGTAACTACTCTACAAGCCCCTCCATATTCCCCAAAATTCTCTCTGAACCTCCCTAGTCAAAAACTTCACCAATTAAAACCCTAGATGCCCATTTCAAACATGGATTCAATCAAGGCAGAGAAGTTTCAAGCCATGAAAAACTTCAAGAAACACCAGTTTCTCAACAATCTCATTCTTCACTCTCTCACAGCTTTAGCTTTTTCTCTACTTTGTTCCTACCCTTCTTGGTTTCCACATCTATGTTCTTTTGTGAAGCACTTTGTTTCTCTCTTCTTCACCCCCAAGTGCTTGTTCGTTGTAGGCAATGCCATCATTGTCTTCCTCGTCGGAGAATCAAAGCTCGCGAGCTCACGATCATCGCCAGCCATCCATATGGAGAAGAAAGAAGAAGAACGGAAATTGGAAATGAATTTAAGTGAGGAAAGTGTGAACAAGATTGAAGAGAGAGAAGAAGAACAAGTAAGGAATGATGAGTATGGTGATGATGGTCTAATTGGTGGTGATAATTATGATAATAAAGAGGAAGAGGAGAGAGATGAAGAAGAAGAGCTTGGTTTACCAACTGAGGAGTTTAACAAAAGAGTAGAAGATTTCATTGCAAAGGTTAACAAACAAAGGTTGCTTGAAGCTAGACTACTAGATTGTGGAAGAGGATGATAGTGAAGAGATTGGATTCAAGACGACAGAATCCAGTGCACAGAAAATATCTAAAAAATTCAATGTGTAATTTAGGTGTGTACCTAATATTTTTCTTTCCCAAAGCACATTAATATATATTAATTAGGCGTTGTTTTTTATGGACTTCATCATATATAAATTGAATATGGATTATATATTATTTTTCTAAGTATATTTTTGTACATATATCTACTAGAAAAAAGGAAAGAAAGAAAGATTCTAGACATGGATAACAGGCTTAATTAGAACTTTCATAGTTTTATCTAGTAGTAATTAAGTACACTTTTTACCTATACTTCTTAAAAATTAAAAATAAAAATTCTTATGTGCTCCCTCTGAAAGTTCATATACATGCCTCTCTAAAATCTTTACATCTCTCTCCCTTGGTTCTTCTTCTTCTTCTCTCCCGCATTATTTGCCCTCTTACAGTTACTTACAAATCTAGTTCTTTTTAAATTTTGTATCGACTCATTTGTATTAAATTTTGGTAAATGGGTCTATATATTATTATGGAGGCAGAAAAAAATGTGAGATTATTTAGGTGGAAAAAAAATGTGAGAGTTATTCAATAAACATGATAAATTATTAGATATAATTCCTTGATCAATTTACTTTGATGACATGTTTAGTGTGCTTTGATTATATACAAGTTATATTTTCCTTCATATTGGAGAAAAAAGTGTATTGTATATATGGGTACTATTTGTATGAGAAGTGAGAACTTGACCTTCATTTTCCACCATTTTCAAATACATACTGGAATTTCTATGAAATTTGAGGCTGAGACTTGAGCATATTAGTTCACTTTATTTGAATTTCTTACCCCACGGCCAAGGTAGGCAATTTTTCAGGGTTGTTTTTTTATGAATTGACAAAACTATCGGTTAGTTAATACGTCTTTAAAGAAGTAAGAAAAGATATTTTTGTCAAATCACTAAAAACAATTAGGGTTGGTTTGGGGTATCCTAAAAAAGTACACTTTTTGTCTTTTTACGACAAGATGTGCAGAAAAGTAGAGAGGTGATGTGATGGAAAAAAGATAAAAAGATAAAAAGATGGATTATATAGTAGATGCCAAACAAGGCTTTACTATCAATGGGGCCACCGGCCAACCTTTTATCTCTAACAAAGTTACATTAATTATCTTGTAAATTAGAAAGAAAACCACAAATAAATAAATAAATAAATAAATTAGGAAGAGAACCATGTGTTTCATGCCCCTTTGTCCACATGAAGTGTTGCCGGCAATGGTGTGCATGCTGCCTTACCTAATGTACGAAAAAATATTTTTTTTAAATATCGATTTAATTTAAAAGAAAAGCTTATGAATTTCTCTTTTAATTGCTGTAAAGTTTTTTTTATTGATATGATTGTTCTTCTTGTTTTTCATTAAAATGATATTTTCCTAAAATGTTAGACATAGAACCCCATTATGTGTAGTAGATCTTATTAATAAATGTACAAAAATATATAATTTAAATATAAATTAATTGAGACTCATTGTGAGTTTTATAGGCCTCTCAAAAGCCAGTGAATTAGACCTTCTAATTAGGCCACCAAAATATTAATTGATTGAAACACACGTTTACTATTATAGAGATTTTCTAGATTCATTTCCCACTATAAAATAATAATAATAATTTTTTATTTATATTATAAAACCTAGTGTTGTTGATTGCATGGTTGAGGGCCTCAAGGTAAAAATTAATAAAAGCCTGTGTTGAATAAATGTTTCAACTATTACACCAAATCAGTCCCATTACATTGTTCGAAATTAGCGTGACTTGGCTGGCTTGAAAATCAAACCAACGTCGTTTTGATTTTTTTTTTTTTTTTTATTTTGATATGTGTCTTCTCTTCTTCAAGAAAAAAAAAGAATAAAAAGGAAAGAAAGAAGAAGAGGAAAGAGAGAAATACCATATCATCATCTATACAAACACACACACACACATATATATATATAAGATCTATACATCATCAACATCAACACCAAATCATCATCATCATCAACATAGAAAAGCCAACTCATCATCATTATCAACACCAGATCATCTATATATATATATATATATGAGAGAGATCTATATATATTTATATAATTTTTTATATAAATAAATCTAAACCCAATAAGTTCAATTAATAGAAAGAAAAATCCAAATCAAAATGATAATGGAGATAGATAATTTGCAATGCTGTTAATGTGCGAAAGTTGTGGCCGGCTTTGTACTCGGTTTTCCCCTTTCACTTTCTCTCTTACAATTTGTTTCAGATATAAACGGAAAAAAAAAAAAAAAAATTACCTAAAACAACATCATTTTAAGCAAGTAGACCATTCAAACCGAAACAATTTCGAGTTAGGAATTATTTTTCACACCCAATCTCAATTCATAAGATTGGAAAATGGTACTAATAGCACTAATATATTGAGAATGGTAAAAAAAATAAAAATAAGACATAAAAATAAGACATAAAAAATGAACAAGATCCACTGTTATATCATTAATATTCCTTTTAATGATTCCTTTTTAGTGCTCTCAAATATTTTTCGACATGAATAGTTGCGTCAGACTTCAAGTTGCCTTGCTTCAGCCTATGGTCTAGGCCACTTCAGAGATAGCAGCCACTTTATTTATGTGAAGTCATTGTCAAAGAGCTTTTATATCAAGTTGTCAACTGATATTCTACTAAAAAATAAACAAATAAATAACTGATTAATTATCAAAAAAATCTTGTGTACATATTTGTTAATAGCTTAGATCCTATTAAAAAAAAATTGAACTAATAAGTTTCATTTAAAAATAAAAAGACGTTTTGTCCTTTAATTCTAAAATTGAGAATGTTCTCAATTCAAAATTGAAAATGTTCTCAATTTTCAAAATTAAGAAATTTCTCAATTTTTTTCCTAGTATGAACTAAGAGGTATGTATTCTCTTCTTGCTTGATCACAATCTGTTTGGCTTCTGAGAAAAGTATGGGATTGAAAAGAAAGAAAATTCTGCAATCTTGACACATTAGATTACTGAATTAAATTTTTTTTCATAATTAAAATTGAGAATATTGTAAACCAAGAATAATCTCAATTTTAAAAAAGAGACTAAGCTAAACAGTTTGTGTCTACAATCTTTCAAGATACAACATAACAGGTAACAAGAGTATACCCAAAAAAATAAAATTGAAAAAATCAACATTGTTCTTTCACATAGAGGTAGATCAAAGTCAAAAGATGGCAAAAACTTTAAAAAGAAGTCAGAAAGTTGAGAGGAAATGGAATGAAATGGAATACATGTCTTGAAGCACACCGTAGAGAAGGTGTTACTGGTGTATGAAATCAACATGCAAGTTTTTTCGACAGAACCATCACCAACCGTGACGCACTTTATGAACCTCGACGCACTCATTTGGACCGACAAAGCACCAGATCAAGAACCTGTCTTTGACTCTTGTTCTCCTGATTCTTCAGAGTTGAATGGTTCTGACTGTGAGATCAAATCATAAAAATAACTCAAAACACCATTAGTACAGATATCGGAACCCCTGGGGAGGAAATCACAGCTGACAAGAGTTTCGAGGACGCTTCATTTGCCGCTGCTTTGGCTGTCGACGACGGCGACTTGAGGGAGCTCGATCGTGGATTGAAAGATGACCATCTGATTCCCAAATTCAGGTTTGGAAGGGTAAATTAGTCTATTAAAAATTAATGAGACTTGAATTGAAGGAACAAATAATTTTATCTGGGACTTAATGGATTATAAATTTACAAAATAAGACTTGTATGTAAATGTCTCATAAATAAAAGCCAATATTGATTGTTATTATTATTGAGAGAGGAATCCAATCTACGAAATGAAATTACTTGGTCATTATTAGGACTTGACAACTAAAAATGTGAGATGATTTAAAAACTCACTCTCACACAAAGAGAGGCTTGATTGAGATCCCCAATGCACCCCCACCCCCACAGGTGGGGTTGGTGATTTGTGAAGAAAAAAAAAAATTTTAATTGGTCAATCAGCACCCACTAGGGGTGCTGGGGTTCACCCCAGTGAGAATCCCAATCTTTTTTGCACATGAAAAATTATAAAATATTTTTGTAACAGCACGTTTACTTTGTAATTAATTATAATTTATCATATATTTTTATATTTTTTCATTATTCAATACAATATTTTATCTATTCATTTTTTTACCAATTAAATAATGATTTTTTTTTGGAGAATTTAACTTTTTTGATAATACAATTATTACACTTTAAATTTTTTGATTTTTCAAAATTATCCTTTAATAGTATATCTTTTAGGAAATATCAATGTACTTTTTATATTGTTAATGAATTTATAAATAAAAAAAAAAAGACAAAATAAGAAATTTATATTATTTTTTTACTTGACTTTTAAAAAGAAACTAATATTTTAAAACAATAAAAAATTAAGATTTTAAAACAAAAAAAATATAATATTATATATTATTACGTATTTATATTCCGAAATCACCTGCACTCTCACACTTTTCGCATTTCGATAATATCCTAAAATTTGCTGCCATTTTAAATGGGGTATATGCCATTTCTCTTTCCACAACCAAGATGCATAAAGTGGCCCTTCAACTCGTTGGATTTATTTGTTTAAGGCCTGGCCCAGGCTTTGGAAATGGGCCATAGGAAGCCCATCCTAGGTTTACCACAGTTTTTTGTTTTGTTCTTGGATTTTTGCATTTTTGCTTTTTAACAAGTGGGTAGGCAGAGGTTTCGGTGAAGAGATATATGTTATTTTTGTTTCTAATTAATTCGTGTCATTTTAATTTCTGAAAATTATCCAATAATAATTTTCATTTCTCTTCATCTCAACCAATGATAAAAAATGAAAATGACAAATACATAATAGTAGCAACAACTGAAGGGGGAGGGGAGGGAGATAAGTGATATTTATTAAAAAATAATAATAATAATTACAGTTCAGTGACAAATTTTATAATTAATAATTAAAATCATAAATTTTCTCATGATTTTGTAATTATTTTTTAAAAGATCCACTTAATTGTAATTTTCCTAAAAAAATTCATTTTTCACAAAATATAGTTGTCATCTAATACGTGTATATTTTTTTTTTTTCCTTTTTTTTTTGAACGGCGATGTGTATATTACTTACATATCAAAGCATATTGCTCATGCACTACAAATATATCATTGAAAAATGTTAGTTTTTATTTATTTATTATTATTATTATTTTTTATCTATACTATACTATTATGTATGTGAAGAGTCTTCATATTGACATGTCATATTTTAAAGTTTTTCAAAATGTCCATACAACACTAGTTTTTAATAATGTATATTTATGATTTTCAAGCATTAAAATGTTTGGTGATTGAAAAAATAGTCATCCATTTAAAACAACATAAAAAAGTGTTAATTCATAAATAATATGAAATATTATTCTAAAAATATTTAATAATCCTAATCCAATCAAATTGTCGATATATACCTTGAGAAAATTTCACTTCAATACAAGTTTAACAAATAATCACAAATAAATTGTAAATTTTATAAATATTAATAATTATATATTTTTTTTATGAATATGTAATAAGTTTTTAAAATTACCACTTCATAATAATTTCCTCTTGTATATTTCAACAATTACTTGTCAAGACCAAAAAAATGGAATTTTAACTCTCAAATTGGTTCTAGAAAATTCGAGTCCGTAACCGGAAAACAATTTCCCAGCAGCCAAGCAGACTCTCAATTGTTAAAACGAACGAGCAAACAAACGAACGGCCAAACTTGGTCCTGTAGCAAATCATCCCATCAAGAAAGAGGAATCAAGTTGACTCCAAAGCTTACGCGAATCACGACACCATGTTACAAAACAAACATGATAAAGATGCTCACCCTCACTGCCTGTGAAGTTAGTGATTAGAGAAAGAATAAAAAATAAAGTTTGCGTTTGATTATGTTTTGTAATTATGATTTGAGAGTATGAGTTATATTTTGAGTTTGTAGGGTTTGAAATTATAATTTGAGTGTAGAAAATTTATTTGATAAAGAGTTTTAAAATAGTTTTGAGAAAAGTTTTGATTTGAGTGGGAAATTATTGATGTGACATTTGATATTTGATACAAAAATTTATAATTTATAACTAAACATACAATTCAAAATTATTTTAAAGCACATAAAAAATTTCAAAAAAAATGTTTTTTTCGATTATATAAAAATTAACATATCAATTGCAAAAAAAAAAAATCACTATTCTGGTCAACAGGCCGGACGACCGGTCGGACATCCTGTTAGGCCAAATTTTGAAAAAAAAATTTCTGAAAAGCGCGACTGCTGCAGAGAATTTTGCAGAGTTTTGGAAACGTGTTTCCAAAACACGTTCCAAACACCATACTGAAAGCACAGTGTAAAATCATATTTTGAAAACACAAACAAACAAAGCCAAAAAATTTCTAGCCAATCACAGCCTACTGGGTCGTGGGGGTCACTCCTAGTGGAGGTTCGGAACATTTTTCTTACAAATTTTTATTTTTATTTTTATTTTTTTGGATCAAAAAATCCAAACAATAAATTGCTTTCCTAATAAAAAATATCACTTTTATCAATTTATAATTTATTTTGAATATATTTATTGGTAGATATTAAATTGATAAAATATAAAATTCATGACTAAAATAAATTTAAATCATTAATTCCTCTTTTTGAATAAATTTTAGATTAATAAAGGTGGTTTTGTAATGTTATTATCTTACATCCCATTGATTTATGAGAAGTTATTAGTTGGTATAGGACAATGACAACGACAACGTGACGCCTAACATATATTGTAATTAATAAAAGAGATAAAATTTATAATTTTATATTGAGTTATCTATATCTATTTATACTATGTATTAAGTAAAAAGAGGTTTCTAATCCCAAGCCTTGTGGGACCTCTAATCTCCTAATCTAAATTTCTTGATTTTTTGATTTTTTTTTTTTTTAAATGTTAGTATTTATTAATTTCTCCAAACTCTCAAGTCTTACCATCATAATAACATTTTAATGCATTAAGAACAAGTATAAAAAAAAAAAATTTGAAATCCAACACATATGAATTTCTTGAAAAGTCGTAATACGTATGATTATCATCCCTCGTAATAACACTTTAATGCATTAAGAACAAGTATAAAAAAAAATTCTTGAAAAATTCAACACATATGATTATTATCAAAATATTAAACTTTAATATAATATAATAATAATAAAAAAGACATTTAATTCCTTGAAAAGTTCAATACATATGATTATTATCAAAATATTAAACTTTAATATAATATAAAAAAGGAAAAAAAAAAGACATTTAAAAAATTTAAAAAAAAAACATTTAAAAATCACAATTCACATATATAGATAACTAGCCTATCACCCGTGCTATGCACAGGATAATTATAGATATTTATATTTGTTTTAGATTTTTTTTTAATATATAAATTATGTTTTTTAAAGATTTTTTATAAAAATAATTTAACAATCTTATCACTAATTATAGTGTATGAAAGAAATTGAAAAGGGTACTACAGTAACTATACACAGATTGTATCTGTATGAGGGAATTTTAAATGCTGATTAAGAGATTTTGACCAAATCAATAAATGCAGGCATATGGAAAGACATGTGAATTGAAAAAAGTTAATAAATGCTGATTAGAGGATTTTGACCAAATCAATAAATGCTGAGTGTTTTTTTTTAATAAAAATTTTTAAAAATTTAGATTGGAATTATTTAGAGCCATTGAGAAAACTACAATTACATTTTTATTTTTCTGAATTAACTTCAATCATACTAAAAAATTTAATTATAAATAAAAGAAGACAACTTCAATCATACAAATCACAATTTTTTTAATGCTATCTAATCATCATCAATAATTAAAAGAAAACAATAATTTATTTTTCAAAAAGTATGGTGAGTTAAAAAGATCAATTACAATTTTTTTTTGTCAAAATACAATCTAATCATCATCAATAATTGGTACATTATGTGCCCCTAATAAGTATAATCCATTTTATTTTTTAAAAAACACAGTGAGTTAAAAATCAAATCACAAATTAAGTGAATTGATAGTTAAAAAAACACAATAATTTTTTTTCAAAGACACAGCGAGTTAAAAAAATCAATTACAATTTTTTTTTTCAAAATACAATATAATCATTATCAATAATTAGTACTTTAAAAATCAAATCAGAAAAAAATCAAATCAAATCACAAATATTTTTATGTTATCTAACTACAATCATATTTTTTTCATAAATAATTGTAAAGAAAAATCATTAAAACAGTAAATAAAAGATTAATCACATTAAAAAAAAAAAATGTTGAACAAACTACAATTACATCACATTTTTCTCATAATAAATAAATAAATAAATGAAAAAAAGAACCATTGACTAACTACAATCACATTAAAAAAAAAAGAACTATTGAACTAACCACAATCACATTTTTTCTTTGTGAGTGTTTATATTTATCTAATTTCAATCATATTAAAAATAAAATTAAAATAGTAAATAAAAAGAATAAATAACATTTTAAAAAAATGCCATTGAATTAATTACAACAATCATATTAAAAAAAAGAACCACTGAACAAATTACAATCACATCACATTACAATCACATGTTTTTCTTTGTGAGTATTTATGTTTGTTTAATTTCAATCATATTAAAAATAAAATTAAAATAATAAATAAAAAGATTAAATAACATTAAAAAAAAATCATAGAACTAACTACAACAATCATATTAAAAAAAAAGAATCATTAAACAAACTACAATCATATAACATTTTTCCCATAATAAAATAAATAAATGAAAAAAAAGAACCATTAAACTAACTACAATTATATTTAAAAAAAAAAAAAAGAATCATTTAACTAATTATAATCATATTTTTTTATTTGTGAGGATTTATATTTATCTAATTTCAATCGTATTTAAAAATCAAATTATAATTTTTTATTCACTAGACAAATCACAAATCTTTTTATGCGCTATCTAATTACAATAGTAAAACAATAAACAAAAAGAAAAGTCAAAAAGTAGAAAACAAAAAGAAGACTTACTGTTTGCATACGTGGTCACTGAAATTGAAAGTGTAGAAGTGAGAAGTCAAGTAAGAAAAAACAAAAAAGAGACTCACTGTTTGCAATAGATATGTGAAAAGTTAAAAAGAGTGTGTGTATTAGAGAAGTTAAAAAGACTTGGAAGAATTTAATAAATGTTAAGTTTTTTTATAAACAAAAAAATCAAAAAAATTAAGAAATTAAGGTTTAAATATTGGAACTTCCACAAAACTTTTGAGTTAGAGATAGATATAAATAAATAGAGAGATATAGATATAGATATTTATATTTATATTTTTTTTAATATACAAATTATTTGTTTAGGAAAAGGTACTACAGTAATTATAAAAGAAGTCAAAAAGTCTTATGAGTTAAGAGAAGTTAATAAATGCTAAGGTTAATTTTTTTTTTAAATACAAAAAATTAGAAAATTAGGATTGGCATATTGTAACTCCCACAGGCCTTGGGAGTTAGAAATCCCCTTTTACTTAATATATAAAACTAGCCTATCACCCGTGCTATAGATTTTTATATTTGTTTTAGATTTTTTTAATATATAAATTATGTTTTTTAAGATTTTTTATAAAAATAATTTAACAATCTTATTATTAATAATAGTATATAGGAGAAGTTGAGAAGGGTACTGTAGTAACTATACACGGATTGTATCTATAATTATTTGTATGAGGAAATTTTAAATGCTGATCAATGAATTTTGACCAAATCAATAAATGCAGGCATGTGAAAAGACATGTGGATTGAAAAAAATTAATAAATGTTGATCAGGAGATTTTGACCAAATCAATAAGTGTTGAGATTTTTTTTAAAATAAAAAATATAGAAAATTCAGATTGGGATATTGAAGTTCTCACAGGTCTTGGGGGTACTGTAGTAACTATACACGGATTGTATCTATAATTATTTGTATGAGGAAATTTTAAATGCTGATCAATGAATTTTGACCAAATCAATAAATGCAGGCATGTGAAAAGACATGTGGATTGAAAAAAATTAATAAATGTTGATCAGGAGATTTTGACCAAATCAATAAGTGTTGAGATTTTTTTTAAAATAAAAAATATAGAAAATTCAGATTGGGATATTGAAGTTCTCACAGGTCTTGGGGGTTAAAAACCCCCTTTTGCTTAATATATAGTATAGACTAGCATATCACCCGTGCTATGCAGAGATTGTGTTTACAATTATCTATATATGTGAATTGCGATTTTTAAATGTCTTTTTTTTTTTAAATGCCTTATTTTTTTCTTTTTTTTATATTATATTAAAGTTTAATATTTTGATACTAATCATATGTGTTAGACTTTTCAAAGAATTAAATGTCTTTTTATTTATTTATTATATTATATTAAAGTTTAATATTTTGATAATAAAAATATGTGTCAGACTTTTCAAGAATTTTTTTTTATGCTTGTTCTTAATGCATTAATATCATCCGTGCTATGCACGGATTGTGTTTACAATTATCTATATATGTGAATTGCGATTTTTAAATATTTTTTTTAAATGCCTTCTTTTTTTTCCTTTTTTATATTATATTAAAACTTAATATTTTGATAATAATTACTAGCCTATCACCCGTGTTATGCACAGGATAATTATAGATATTTATATTTGTTTTAATTTTTTTTAATATATAAATTATGTTTTTTAAGATTTTTTATAAAAATAATTTAACAATCTTATCACTAACCATTGTGTACAGGAGAAATTAAAAAGGTTACTGCAGTAACTAAGCACGGACTGTATCTATAATTATTTGTATGAGGGAATTTTAAATGCTAGGCACCGATTTTGACCAAAGTAATAAATGCAGACGTATGGATTGGAAAAAGTTAATAAATACAGATCAGGGAATTTTGATCAAATCAAAAAATGTTGATTTTTTTTTAAATCAAAAATTTAGAAAATTAAGATTAAGAGATTAGAGCTCACTTGGGGTTTAGAAATCCCATTTTTCTTAATATATTTACAATTATCAATATATGTGAATTGCGATTTTTACATGTCTTTTTTTTTAATTTTTAAATGTCTTCTTTTTTTCATTTTTTATATTATATTAAAATTTAATATTTTGATAATAATCATATGTGTTGCACTTTTCAATGAATTAAATGTCTTTTTTTTTATTATTATATTATCTTAAAGTTTAATATTTTGATAATAATCATATGTGTTGGACTTTTAAAGAAATTTTTTTATAGTTGTTCTTAATGCATTAAAGTGTTATTATGATGGATGATAATCATATGTGTTAGGACTTTTCAAGAAATTCATGTATTAGATTTCAAAAAAAAAAAAAATTATGCTTGTTCTTAATGCATTAAAGTGTTATTAAGAGGGTAAGACTTGGAGATTAGGAGAAGTTAATAAATGCTAATGTTCTTTTTTTAAAATAAAAAAATCAGAAAATTTAGATTGAAAAATTGGAGCTCCCACAAAGCTTGGGGTTAAAAACCCCATTTTGCTTAATATATAGTATAGACTATACACGGAATAATTATAGATATTTATATTTGTTTTAGATTTTTTTTAATATATAAATTATGTTTTTTAAGATTTTTTATAAAAATAATTTAACAATTTTATCACTAACCATACTGTCTAAGAGAAGTTGAAAAATGTACTGCAATAACTATGCAAGGATTGTATCTATAATTATTTGTATAAGGGGATTTTAAGTGTTAATTAAGGGATTTTGATCAAATTAATAAGTGTAGGCATGTGGAAAGACATGTGGATTAAAAAAAGTTAATACATGCTGATCAAGAGATTTTGACCAAATCAATAAATGCTAAGTTCTTTTTTTTTTTTTAAATCAAAAAATTAAGAAATTTAGATTGGAATATTGGAGCTCCCACAAGACTTGGGTTTAAAAACACCCTTTTCCTTGATATAGAGATAGAGATATAGATTAAAGTTTAATATTTTGATAATAATCATATGTGTTAAACTTTTCAAGAATTTTTTTTTATGTTTGTTCTAAATACATTAAAGTGTTATTATGGGGGATAATAATCATATGTGTTGGGATTTTTCAAGGAATTCATATGTATTGGATTTCAAAGATTTTTTTTTATACTTGTTCTTAATGGATTAAAGTGTTATTATGAGGGTAAGACTTGGGAGATGGGAGAAGTTAATAAATGCTAAGATTTTTTTTTAAAAGCAAAAAATCAAGAAATTTAGATTGAGAGATTGGAGCTCCCACAAGGCTTGGGGTTAAAAACCCCATTTTGCTTAATATATAGTACTAGCCTATCACCCTATGCACGGGATAATTATAGATATTCATATTTATTTTAGATTTTTTTTAATATATAAATTATGTTTTTAAAGATTTTTTTCTTATCACTAACCATAGTGTATGGGGGAAGTTGTAAAAGGTACTGCAGTAACTATACACGAATTGTATCTATAATTATTTATATAAGGGGATTTTAAATGCTGATCAGGGAGATTTTAACCAAATCAATAATTGTAGGCATGTGGAAAGATATGTTGATTGAAAAAAGTTAATAAATGCTAATCAGGAGATTTTAACCAAATCAATAAATGCTGAGTTTTTTTTTTTTTTTAAATAAAAAATTTTAAAAATTCATATTGGGATATTGAAACTCTCATAGGCCTTGGGGGTTAAAAATCCCATTTTGCTTAATATATAATATAGATATAGAGAGATATATCTTTTTATTTATTTATTTATTTATTTATTTTTTTGTGTGGTTTCTATTCGAGTATTTTTTTTTTCAATTTATTTAAGATGGAGTTGTGGGTAATTTTTTTTTTAAAAAATTTAATTTATCTGTAGTTTCTATTTGTTTTTAACTAGCCTATCACCCGTGTTATGCACAAGATAATTATAGATATTTATATTTATTTTATATTTTTTTTAATATATGAATTATGTTTTTTAAGATTTTTTTATAAAAATAATTTAACAATCTTATCACTAGCCATAGTGTATGGAAGAAGTTGAAAAGGGTACTGCAGTAACTATACACGGATTGTATCTATAATTATTTGTATAAAGGGGATTTTAAATGTTGATCAGAAAATTTTGACCAAATCAATAAATGTAGGTATGTGGAAAGACATGTGGATTGAAAAAAGTTAATAAATGCTGATTAGGGGATTTTGACCAAATCAATAAATGCTGAGTTTTTTTTTTAAATAAAAAATTTAAAATTTTAAAAATTCAGATTGAAATATTAAAACTCTCACAGATCTTGAGTTAAAAATTTCCTCCTACTTAATATATAGTGAGTATAGATGGGCCTAGGTTTGAAACCCAACTCATTTGTACCAAATTAGTTAGACAAGAGCGGGCTAAAGATTTTTGCTTGCAGTTCAAGCCATCTTGCTCTGAATAAAAAAATCCATTAACCTTGGCTTGCCCGCGATCTTGAGACAATAAGACGGAAACCAGGAAAAAAACAAAAACCTCTAAAAGGAATGGAAAAACATGATAAGAAGAAAAGGAGATGCTAATTGTTATTGGATATTGAAACGCATCATGCTAATGATAGAAAAGGGACTTTTGAAATTAGATAGTTATTAGCCTATCACTCGTGTTATGTACGGAATAATTATAGATATTTATATTTATTTTAGATTTATTTTAATATATAAATTATGTTTTTTTAAGATTTTTTTCTTATCACTAACCATAGTGTATGAGAGAAGTTAAAAAGGGTACTGCAGTAACTATACACGAATTGTATCTATAATTATTTGTATAAGGGGATTTTAAATACTGATCAGAGGATTTTGACCAAATCCATAATTGCAGACATGTGAAAAGACATATGAATTGAAAAAAGTTAATAAATGATAATCAGAGGATTTTGACCAAATCAATAAATGCTGAGCTTTTATTTTTTTTTTTAAATAAAAAATTTAAAAAATTATGGGAGAAATTGAAAAGGGTGTTGAAATAATTATGAGAGAAGTCAAAATAGATTGTGGGTTGGAAAAAGTCAATAAATGCTGAGGTTGGGTTGAGAGAAGTCAATAAATGCTGAGTTTTTTTTTTTTTAAATCAAAAAATTAGAAAATTAGGATTAGGAGATTGGAGCTCCTATTTGATTTTTTGGGAAAGAGAAAATGAATACAAGTTTTAATATATTCTTTTGAAAATTTCTGAGAGAGATTAGGAGAGAGAGATTATGAAATATTTTTGTTATTAAATAAATAAATCAATCAATAGTTTTTTTTAATCTATTTTGTAAATTAAAAATCAATAATTTTGAAAAATTGATTAATTTGTCCCATTAAGTAATTTAAAATTTTGATAGATATACATAAAAAAAAAAACATAATTATATTATTAAATCACAATTCAAATTTAGATATTATATCTTTTTGAGATCTATAGCTAAATTCTTATTTTTTATAAAATTTTTTGTGTGTAACCATAGTGTATGGGAGAAATTGAAAAGAGTGTTGCAATAATTATGAGAGAAGTCAAAAGGGATTGTGGGTTGAGAAAAGTCAATAAATGCTGAGATTGGGTTGGGAGAAATCAATAAATGCTGAGGTTTTTTATTTTTAAATCAAAAAATTAGAAAATTAGGATTAGGAGATTGAAGTTCTTATCTGATTTTTTGGAGAAGAAAAAATAAATGCAAGTTTTATTTTTTTTTTTTTTTGAAAATTTGTGAGAGAAATTAGGAGGGTGAGATTATGAAATATTTTTGTTATTAAATAAATAAATCAGTCAATAGTTTTTTTTAATCTATTTTGTAAATTAAAAATCAATAATTTTGAAAAATTGATTAATTTGTCCCATTAAGTGATTTAAAATTTTGATAGATATACATAAAAAAAATACATAATTATATTATTAAATCGTAATTCAAATTTAGATGTTATATCTTTTTGAGATTTATAACTAAATTCTTGTCTTTTTTATTTTTGTGTGTAATCATAGTTTATGGGAAAAAATAAATGCAAGTTTTAATTATTTTTTTTTTTGAAAATTTGTGAGAGAAATTAGGAGGGTGAGATTATGAAATATTTTTGTTATTAAATAAATAAATCAGTCAATAGTTTTTTTTAATCTATTTTGTAAATTAAAAATCAATAATTTTGAAAAATTGATTAATTTGTCCCATTAAGTGATTTAAAATTTTGATAGATATACATAAAAAAAATACATAATTATATTATTAAATCGTAATTCAAATTTAGATGTTATATCTTTTTGAGATTTATAACTAAATTCTTGTCTTTTTTATTTTTGTGTGTAATCATAGTTTATGGGAGAAATTGAAAAGGATGTTGCAATAATTATGAGAGAAGTCAAAAGGGATTGTGGGTTGGGAAAAGTCAATAAATGCTGAGGTTGGATTGGGAGAAGTCAATAAATGCTGTGGTTTTTTTTTTTAAATCAAAAAATTATAAAATTAGGATTAGGAGATTGGAGCTCCTATAGGCCTTCGGGTTAAAAATCCCCTTTTGCTTAATATATAGTAAATATAGATATAGATATAGATTTTTTTGGGAATACCAGGACTAAAAAAGTCTTTAATTTCATATTCATTTGGTGTAGATTTTTGAAATTCAAAAGGGACTAAATTAGTTTGTTGCTGTTGAAAAATCAGAATTGATGGAGCACTATAAAAAGCCTTTTGTCATACAGTTATACTAGCATATCACCCGTGCTATGCATGGATTGTATTTATAATTATTTATATATGTGAATTGTGATTTTTAAATTTTTTTAAATGTCTTTTTTCCCCCTTTTTTATGATTGTTCTTAAAACATTAAAGTGTTATTATGAGGGATAATAATCGTATGTGTTGGGACTTTTCAAGGAATTCATATGTGTTGGATTTCAAAGAATTTTTTTTATGTTTGCTCTTAATGCATTAAAGTGTTATTATGAGAGTAAGACTTGGGAGTTGTGAGAAGTTAATAAATGCAAAGTTTTTTTTTTTTTTAAATCAAAAAATCAGAAAATTTAAATTGGGAGATTGGAGCTCCCATAAGGCTTGGGGTTAAAAATCCCCTTTTGCTTAATATATAGTACTAGCCTGTCACCCGTGCTATGCACGGGATAATTATAGATATTTATATTTATTTTAGATTTTTTTAATATATAAATTATGTTTTTTAAGATTTTTTATAAAAATAATTTAATAATTTTATCGTTAGCCATAGTGTATGAGAAAAATTGAAAAGGGTACTGTAGTAACTATACACGGATTGTATCTATAATTATTTGTATACAGAGATTTTAAATGCTAATCAGGGGATTGTATCAATAAATACAGGCATGTGAAAGGAGATGTGGATTCAAAACAGTTAATAAAAGCTGATCAGGAAATTTTAACAAAATCAATAAATGCTGAGTTTTTTTTTTAAATAAAAAATTTTAAAAATTCAGATTAGAATATTGAAACTCCCACAGGCCTTGGGGGTTGAAAATCCCCTCTTGCTTAATATATAGTAAGGATAGATATAGATAGATAGATATAGATATAGATAATATAATATAGATAGACAGATGTGTTGAAATTTTCAAGGAATTTTGTTTATGCTGGTCTTTAATACATTAAAGTTTAATTAAGAGGGGGTTTTGACCAAATCTCCCAAAAGGCATAGAGATTGGAAGAAATTAATAAATGTTGAGGTTTTTTTTTTTTTAAATCAAAAAATTAGAAAATTAAGATTGGGATATTAGAACTCCCACAAGCCTTGGGGGTTAAAAACCCCCTTTTGCTTAATATATAGTACTAGCTTATCACCCGTGCTATGCACGGGATAATTATAGATATTTATATTTGTTTTAGATTTTTTTAATATATAAATTATGTTTTTTAAGATTTTTTATAAAAATAATTTAACAATCTTATCACTAACCATAGTGTATGAAAGAAGTTGAAAAAGAATGCTAAAGAACTATACATGAATTGTATCTATAATTATTTGCATGAGGGGATTTTAAATGCTGATCAGAGGATTTTGACTAAATCAATAAATGCATGCATGTGGAAAGACATGTGGATTGAAAAAAGTTAATAAATGCTGATCAGGGGATAGATATTTATATTTGTTTTAGATTTTTTTTAATATATAAATTATGTTTTTTAAGATTTTTTATAAAAATAATTTAACAATCTTATCACTAACTATAATGTATGGGAAAAGTTAAAAAGGGTACTGCAGTAACTATACACGGATTGTATCTATAATTATTTGTATGAGAGAATTTTAAATGATAATCAGGAGATTTTAATCAAATCAATAAATTTAGGCATGTGGAAAGACATGTGAATTGAAAAAAAGTTAATAAATGCTGATCAGGGGATTTTGACCAAATCAATAAATGCTGAGTTTGTTTTTTAAATAAAAAATTTTAAAAATTCAGATTGGGATATTGAAGCTCCCACAGGGCTTGGAGGTTAAAAATCCCCTTTTGCTTAATGTATAGTATAGATAGATGAGATAATTATAGATATTTATTTTTGTTTTAGATTTTTTTAATATATAAATTATGTTTTTTAAGATTTTTTATAAAAATAATTTAACAATTTTATCATTTACCATAGTATATGAGAGAAGTTAAAAAGGGTACTGCAATAATTATGCACAAATTGTATCTATAACTATTTATATGAGGAGATTTTGAATGTTGATAAGGGAATTTTAACCAAATCAATAAATGCAAGCACGTGGAAAGATATGTGAATTGAAAAAAATTAATAAATGCTGATCAGGAGATTTTGACCAAATAAATAAATGCTGATTTTTTTAATAAAAATTTAGAAAATTCAAATTGGGATATTGGAACTCCCACAGGCCTTGAAGGTTAAAACCCCCTTTGCTTAATATATAGTATAGATAGATAGATGTTTTTTTAAAGATTTTTTATAAAAATAATTTAACAATCTTATCACTAACCATAGTGTATAGGAGAAGTTGGAAAGGATGCTGCAGTAACTATGCACGTGTTGTATCTATAATTATTTGTATGAGGGGATTTTAAATACTGATAAGGGGATTTTGACCAAATCAATAATGGTAGGCATGTGGAAAGACATATAGATTGAAAAAAGTTAATAAATGTTAATTAAGAAATTTTGACAAAATCAATAAATCCTAAGGGATTTTTTTTTTTAAATCAAAAAATTAAGAAATTAGGATTGAGAGATTGGAACTCTCACAAAGCTTGGGGGTTAGAAACCCCATTTTGCTTAATATATAGTATATAGTATAGATGCATTAAAGACCAGCATAAACAAAATTTCTTGAAAATTTCAACACATTTATCTATCTATATTATATTATCTATATCTATACTATATATTAAGCAAGAGGGGGTTTTTAAACCTCAAGGCCTGTGGGAGTTTCAATATTCCAATCTGAATTTTTTAAATTTTTTATTAAAAAAAAAATTCAGCATTTATTGATTTGGTTAAAATCCCCTGATCAGACTTTTTTCAATTCACATATCTTTCCACATGCCTACATTTATTGATACAATCCCCTGATCAGCAATTCAAATTCCCTCATACAAATAATTATAGATACAATCCGTATAATTGTCAGAGTAATTTTTTCAACTTTTCTCATACATTATGGTTAGTGATAAAATTGTTAAATTATTTTTATAAAAAATCTTTAAAAACATAATTTATATATTAAAAAAATCTAAAATAAATATAAATATCTATAATTATCCCGTGCATAGCACGGGTGATATTCTAATTATCTATATATGTGAATTGCGATTTTTAAATGTCTTCTTTTTTTCCTTTTTTATATTATATTAAAGTTTAATATTTTGATAATAATCATATGTGTTAAACTTTTCAAGGAATTAAATGTCTTCTTTTTTTAATTATATATATTAAAGTTTAATATTTTGATAATAATCATATATGTTGGACTTTTCAAGGAATTACATGTCTTCTTTTTTTTATTATATTATATTAAAGTTTAATATTTTGATAATAATCATATGTGTTGGACTTTTTAAGAATTTTTTTTTATACTTGTTCTTAATGTATTAAAGTGTTATTATGAGGGATAATAATCATATGTGTTGGGACTTTTCAAGAAATTCATATGCGTTGGATTTTAAAGAATTTTTTTTATACTTGTTCTTAATGCATTAAAGTGTTATTATGAGGGTAAGACTTGGGGGTTGGGAGAAATTAATAAATGCTAAGGGTTTTTTTTTTAAAATCAAAAAATCAAAAAATTTAGATTGGGAGATTGGAGCTCCCACAAGGCTTGGGGTTAAAAATTCTCTTTTGCTTAATATATAGTATAGATAGGTACATAATATATAATATATAATATATATATATAGATTATAAGATGAGAGAAATAAAGTGCTATCTTATTATAATGGAGGAGATCTTCTAAAAAAAACGTGTAGACATGAATGCCCTCCTATTTTATTGTGTTTACAATTATCTATATATGTGAATTGTGATTTTTAAATATTTTTTTTTAAATGTCTTCTTTTTTTCCTTTTTTATATTATATTAAAATTTAATATTTTGATAATAATCATATGTGTTAGACTTTTAAAGGAATTAAATGTCTTTTTTTTTTATTATATTATATTAAAGTTTAATATTTTGATAATAATCATATGTGTTGAACTTTTCAAGAAATTTTTTTTATGTTTGTTCTTAATGCATTAAAGTATTATTATGAGGGATAATAATCATATGTGTTGAGACTTTTTAAGGAATTCATATATGTTGGATTTCAAAGAATTTTTTTAATGCTTGTTCTTAATGCATTAAAGTGTTATTAGGAGGGTAAAACTTGGGAGTTTAGAGATGATAATAAATGCTAAGATTTTTTTTTTTTTAAATAAAAAAATCAAGAAATTTAGATTGGGAGATTGGAGCTCCCACAAGGCTTGGGGTTAAAAACTCCATTTTGCTTAATATATAGTATAGATATATAGATAGATAGATAGATATATCTTTTTATTTTTATTTTTGTTGTGGGTATCTTTTTTTTTTAAAATTTAATTTATCTGTGGTTTTCATTTGTTTTTAATTATTATTATTTAGGTAAATTATGATGTGAGTTAGATATGTTATAAACATGTGAGTTTTATTTATTTAAAGTTTATTTAGATAAATTTTAAAGTTTTTTTTTTTTTAATAGTTTTTTAGTTTTTTTTGTTATGTTATAATATAATATATAAAATATAGGTAGATATCTACAACTTTAATAAAAAAAATATTATCTGATTTTTTGAGGAAAAGAAAAGGAATGCAAGTTTTAATATTTTTTTTTTTTGAAAATTTGTGAGAGAGATTAGGAGTGAGAGATTATGAAATATTTTTGTTATTAAATAAATAAATCAGGCAATAGTTTTTTTAATCTATTTTGTAAATTAAAAATCAATAATTTTGGAAAATTAATGAATTTGTCCCATTAAGTAATTTAAAATTTTGATAGATATACATAATAAAAAATACATAATTATATTATTAAATCATAATTCAAATTTAGATGTTATATCTTTTTGAGATCTATAGCTAAATTCTTATCTCTTTTTTGTGTGTGTGTGTGTGTGTGTGTGTGTGTGTAACCATAGTGTATAGGATAAATTGAAAAGGGTGTTGCAATAATTATGAGTGAAGTCAAAAGGAATTGTGGGTTGGGAGAAGTCAATAAATCTTTGAGGTTGTGTGGGGAGAAGTTAATAAATACTGAGGTTTTTTTTTTTAAATCAAAAAATTAGAAAATTAGGATTAAGAGATTTGAGCTCCCACAAGCCTTGGGGTTAAAAATCATTTAAAGTTTATTTAGATAAATTTTAAAGTTTTATTTTTATAGTTTTATAGTTTTTTTTGTTATGTTATGTTATAATATATAAAATATAGGTAGATATCTACAACTTTAATAAAAAATATTATCTGATTTTTTGAGGAAGAGAAAAGGAATGCTAGTTTTAATATTTTTTTTTTAAAATTTGTGAGAGAGATTAGGAGTGAGAGATTATGAAATATTTTTATTATTAAATAAATAAATCAGTCAATAGTTTTTTTAATCTATTTTGTAAACTAAAATCAATAATTTTGGAAAATTAATGAATTTGTCCCATTAAGTAATTTAAAATTTTGATAGATATACATAATAAAAAATACATAATTATATTATTAAATCATAATTCAAATTTAGATGTTATATCTTTTTGAGATCTATAGCTAAATTCTTATCTCTTTTTTGTGTGTGTGTGTGTGTGTGTGTGTGTGTGTGTGTAACCATAGTGTATAGGATAAATTGAAAAGGGTGTTGCAATAATTATGAGTGAAGTCAAAAGGAATTGGGTTGGGAGAAGTCAATAAATGCTGAGGTTGGGTGGGGAGAAGTCAATAAATACTGAGGTTTTTTTTTTTAAATCAAAAAATTAGAAAATTAGGATTAAGAGATTTGAGCTCCCACAAGCCTTGGGGTTAAAAATCATTTAAAGTTTATTTAGATAAATTTTAAAGTTTTTTTTTTATAGTTTTATAGTTTTTTTTGTTATGTTATGTTATAATATATAAAATATAGGTAGATATCTACAACTTTAATAAAAAATATTATCTGATTTTTTGAGGAAGAGAAAAGGAATGCTAGTTTTAATATTTTTTTTTTAAAATTTGTGAGAGAGATTAGGAGTGAGAGATTATGAAATATTTTTATTATTAAATAAATAAATCAGTCAATAGTTTTTTTAATCTATTTTGTAAATTAAAAATCAATAATTTTGGAAAATTAATGAATTTGTCCCATTAAGTAATTTAAAATTTTGATAGATATACATAATAAAAAATACATAATTATATTATTAAATCATAATTCAAATTTAGATGTTATATCTTTTTGAGATCTATAGCTAAATTCTTATCTTTTTTTTTTTTTTTTGTGTGTAACCATAGTGTATGGGAAAAATTGAAAAGAGTATTGCAATAATTATGAGAGAAGTCAAAAGGAATTGTGGGTTGGGAGAAGTCAATAAATGCTGAGGTTGGGTTGGGAGAAGTCAATAAATGCTGAGGTTGGGTTGGGAGAAGTCAATAAATACTGAGGTTTTTTTTTTTTTTAAATCAAAAAATTAGAAAATTAGAATTAGGAGATTGGAGCTCCCACAAGCCTTGGGGTTAAAAACCCCCTTTTGCTTAATATATAGTATAGATAGACTAGCAAATCACCCGTGCTTTGCACGGATTGTGTTTACAATTATCTATATATGTGAATTGTGATTTTTAATGTCTTTTTTTTTTTTTAAATGTCTTTTTTTTTTTCCTTTTTTATATTATATTAAAATTTATTATTTTGATAATAATCATATGTGTTAGACTTTTTAAGGAATTAAATGTCTTTTTTTTTTAATATTATATTAAAGTTTAATATTTTAATAATAATCATATGTGTTGAATTTTTCAAGAAATTTTTTTTATACTTGTTCTTAATGCATTAAAGTATTATTATGAAGTATAATAATTATATGTGTTGGGATTTTTCAAGGAATTCATATGTGTTGGATTTCAAAGAATTTTTTTTATACTTGTTCTTAATGCATTAAAGTGTTATTATGAATGTAAGACTTGGGGGTTGTGAAAAGTTAATAAATGCTAAAGTTTTTTTGTTTTTCAAATCAAAAAATCAGAAAATTTAGATTGAGAGATTGGAGATCCCACAAGGCTTTGGGTTAAAAACCCCTTTTGCATAATATATAGTATAGATAGACTAGCATATCACTCATGCTATGCACGAGTTGTGTTTACAATGATCTATATATATGAATTGCGATTTTTAAATGTCTTTTTATTTTATTTTATTTTATATTATATTAAAGTTTAATATTTTGATAATAATCATATGTATTGGACTTTTCAAGGAATTAAATGTATTTTTTATTTTATATTATATTATATTAAAGTTTAATATTTTGATAATAATCATATGTGTAGAACTTTTCAAGAAATTCATATATGTTAGACTTTTCAAGGAATTTGTTTTATGCTTGTTTTTAATGCATTAAAGTGTTGTTATGAGGGATAATAATCATATGTATTGAAATTTTTCAAGGAATTTATGTGTTAGACTTTTTAATAAATTTTTTTATGCTTATTCTTAATGCATTAAAGTGTTATTATGAGGGTAAGGCTTGGGGGTTAGGAGAAGTTAATAAATGCTAAGCTTGTTTTTTTTTATAAAAAAAAATCAAAAAATCAAAAAATTTAGATTGGAATGTTAGAGGTTCCACAAGACTTGGGGGTTAGAAACCCCCTTTTACTTAATATATAGACTAGCCTATCACCCGTGCTATGCACGGGATAATTATAGATATTTATATTTATTTTAGAATTTTTTTAATATAAAAATTATGTTTTTTTAAGATTTTTTATAAAAATAATTTAATAATCTTATCATTAGTCATGGTGTATGGGAAAAGTTGAAATGGTACTGCAGTAACTATACACGGATTGTATCTATAATTATTTGTATAAAGGGATTTTAAATGCTGATCAGAAAATTTTGACCAAATCAATAAATGCAAGCATGTGGAAAGACATGCGGATTGAGAAAAAGTTAATAAATGCTGATCAATGAATTTTGACCAAATCAATAAATGCTGAGTTTTTTTTTTAAAAAATAAAAAATAAAAAATATAGAAAATTTAGATTGGGATATTGAAGCTCCCACAGACCTTGGGGTTAAAAACACCCTTTTACTTAATATATAGTATAAATATAGATATAGATAGCACGGGTGATATGTTAGTTCAAAAATCTATCTATCTATACTATATATTAAGCAAAATGAGGTTTTTAACCCCCAAGGCCTGTAGGAGTTTCAATATGTCAATCTGAATTTTCTAATTTTTTGTTTTTTCAAAAACAATTTAACCTCAGCATTTATTAACTTTTCTCAACCCACAAGACTTTTTAACTTTTCTCATAATTATTGCAGTATCTTTTCCAAAACAAATAATTTGTATATTAAAAAAAATTTAAAACAAATATAAATATCTATGTCTATCTATTTATTTATATCTATCTCTAACCCACAAGTTTTGTGGGAGTTCCAATATCTAAACTTTAATTTCTTAATTTTTTTGATTTTTTTTTATAAAAAAAGTTTAGCACTTATTAAATTTTTCCAAGTCTTTTTAACTTCTCCAATACACACACTCTTTTTAACTTTTCGCATACCTATTGCAAACAGTGAGTCTCCTTTTTGTTTTCTCCTTCTTGACTTCTCACTTCTACACTTTTAACTTCAATGACCACGTATGCAAACAGTAAGTCTTCTTTTTGTTTTCTCCTTCTTGACTTTTCATTTTGTTTACTGTTTTAATATTGTAGTTAGATAGTGTATAAAAATATTTGTGATTGAAGTTAGTTAAAAAATCAAATTATAATTTTTTGATTATAATTAGTTGAATTATTCTTTTTTTTTTTTTTTTACTGTGATTGTAGTTAGTTTAATAGTTCTTTTTTTTTCATTTATTTATTTTATTATCTAAAAAATGTGATGTGATTGTAGTTTAGTTTAATAGTTTTTTTTCATTTATTTATTTTATTATGTGAAAAATGTGATGTGATTGTAGTTTGTTCAATGACTATTTTTTTTTAATATGATTGTTGTAGTTAGTTCAATGGTTTTTTTTTTTTAATGTTATTTAATCTTTTTATTTACTGTTTTAATTTTATTTTTGATTTTTTAATATGATTGAAGTTAGATAAATATATACCCTCACAAAGAGAAAAATGTGATTATAATTATTATAATTTTTTTTATTATAATTAGTCGAATGATTTTTTTTTTAATGTGATTGTAGTTAGTTTAATAATTCTTTTTTTTCATTTATTTATTTTATTATGTGAAAAATGTGATGTGATTATAGTTTAGTTTAATAGTTTTTTTTTTCATTTATTTATTTTATTATGTGAAAAATGTGATATGATTGTAATTTGTTCAATGACTCTTTTTTTTAATATGATTGTTGTAGTTAGTTCAATGTTTTTTTTTTTAATGTTATTTAATCTTTTTATTTACTATTTTAATTTAATTTTTGATTTTTTAATATGATTGAAATTAGATAAATATAAACCCTCACAAAGAGAAAAATGTGATTATAATTAGTTGAATGATTCTTTTTTTTTTTTAATGTGATTGTAGTTAGTTTAATAGTTATTTTTTTTCATTTATTTATTTTATTATGGAAAAAATGTGATGTGATTGTAATTTGTTCAATGGCTCTTTTTTTTAATATGATTGTTGTAGTTAGTTCAATAGTGTTTTTTTTAAATGTTATTTAATCTTTTTATTTACTATTTTAATTTTATTTTTAATATGATTGAAGTTAGATAAACATAAACACTCACAAAGAAAAAAAATATGATTGTAGTTAGTTTAACGGTTCTTTTTTTTAATGTAATTGTAGTTAGTCAATGGTTCTTTTTTTTCATTTATTTATTTATTTTATTATGGAAAAATGTGATGTGATTGTAATTTATTCAATGGTTCTTTTTTTTTTAATGTGATTTAATCTTTTATTTACTGTTTTAATAGTTTTTCTTTATAATTATTTTAAAAAAAAAATATGATTGTAGTTAGATAGAATAAAAATATTTGTGATTTGATTTGATTTTTTTTTTTCTGATTTGATTTTTAAAGTACTAATTATTGATAATGATTAGATTGTATTTTGAAAAAAAAAATTGTAGTTAATTTTTTTAATTCGCTGTATTTTTAAAAAAATGTCACTAATTGTTTCAGCAACAGTTTAAAAATTTTATCTATACTATATATTAAGCAAAATGGGGTTTTTAACCCCCAAAGCCTATGAGAGCTTTAATATCCCAATTTGAATTTTTTTAATTTTTTATTTAAAAAAAAAAACTCAGTATTTATTGATTTGATCAAAATCTCCTGATCAACATTTATTAACTTTTTTCAATCCGCAAGTCTTTCCACATGTCTGCATTTATTGATTTGATCAAAATCCCCTGATCAACATTTAAAATCCCCTCATACAAATAATTATATATACAATCTGTGTATAGTTACTGCAGTATCCTTTTCAACTTCTCCCATACATCATGGTTAGTAATAAGATTGTTAAATTATTTTTATAAAAAATCTTAAAAAACATAATTTATATATTAAAAAAAAATCTAAAACAAATATAAATATCTATAATTATCCCATGCATAACATGAATAATGAGCTAGTAAGTAATGATTGAGATTCCTATCTTTACCAGACTTTCACAAATCTAAATCACTCATATTGTAAACTCTAAACATATATAAATGATACTCACATATAAATAGAGAACTAGAATTAAAGGTCATCCCAAAAAGGTCCAAACATTTTTCTTCAAAAATACTAGCCTATCACCCGTGCTATGCACGTGTAGACACCCCATTTTTGACAGACCTTAAGACTCAGACGTCACGAACTGAGCGCTCGGTGATGTTGCATATTGTGCTCGTTCTGAAGTTGCGAAGTCACGGCTGCGAGCCTTGCCTCCGGACTTCCGGACTCTTTTGTACCTTGCCTCGATTTGCGAATCAGGTCCCGTTTTCTCCGTTTTCTCTTCCCGAAGGGAGGGAGAGGTCTCGTAGATCATCTCTCAGTGGTCGTAGGCTACATTTTGTGGTCGTAGACCATTTTTTTCGTTTGGAGCCCGGTTTCCGATTTTTAGAGCCGTCGGCCGTGTGCCTCGGTTCGGGACCGCTTAACCACCTTCGTTTGCTCTGGTTTTTGGCATACACCTTATTTCCTCCCTTTTGAGGGACACTATGGTCTGAGAGACCAACTTCGTGGTCGAACGCCACTTCCAGTGCCTAACAGCCTGTTTTCGGGGCCCCAAACTACGTGTTTCGGCCCCCGAACCTCCGTTTTGCATCCGTTTTGGGTTCATTTTTTGCGGGGACCTCATTTTCATTGTTAGGAAGGTCGTAGAAGGGTGGGAGGCCAGCAATTGTTCTGAAGACCAGTTTTATTCCTTCATCGCTCTTCATCGCCCGTTTTCTTCACTAGAAAGCTGACTTTTTCTATCACCGGGCCACTTTTCTAACTTTCCTCCACATATTTGTGTTGTACACACCTGGGAGGCCACCAATATGATATGGCCTGCCAGCAATTGTTCCTAACCCTTTTGAACCCCTCTAAAAAGTTAGTTTCTCTCTCTTCTGGTTCACATTTTCAGGGTTTTCTCCACATAGTTGTGTTGTGCACACATGGGAGGCCACCTTTCTGGGGTGGCCGGCCAACAAATCCTCTTGAACCTTTTGACCCTGGCCGGCCGACCAGGGGAGGTAGCCGGCCGGCCACCTGAACCCTCTGAACCTGGCCGGCCATGACCCTCTCACCTGGCTCCTTACAACAAGACCTCCTTTTCCCCTAGATTCTCAGATTCGAGGGGGTCTTTGAGAAATTTGAATTTGATTTTCCCCCCTTTTCTCCATTCCTCCTTCTATAAAACCAGACCCCCCAGCTCCATTTTAGAGGGTTATAAAATTTTGTTTAAAGCCTTGCTTACATCTCTCCCTCTCCCTCTCTTCCAAGCCTCAAAACCCTAAAAGTCTTGCACCATTTACACTACAAGCCATAGCACAACACCTCCACACTCCATTACAACAACTTTAGGAGCACCATTTCCTAGTCCAAAAGCTGCTGTGTTGCTGCTCTACAAGGGTGAGTCTTCTTCCCCCATTTTCTAGTCTTTTCTTGGTTCATTTATAAGCCATACTTGCAAGCATTTTTGGGCTCTAACCCAAACTATAAATAGTCATATTTTGAGCTCATCTCTATGTTTGATCAAGGGTCTTTCCCTGTTTGAGGACTCCTTCTCACCCTTTGTGTTTAAACTCTCTTTTTGCATAATATTTTAGGCTTATTTGTGAGCTGTTTTGGACTTGGTCATAAACTGTGAAATGCCTTGTTTTGAGCCCCTCTTCAACTTTGTTGAAGGGCTCTCCTCTGTTTGAGGTCAGCTGCTACCACTTGCGTCTTTATCCCTCTTTTAGGCCCTTTTCTTGCATAATAGTTTAGCCCTACTTGTGTTCTTTTTAGAGATTTGATGTAAACTGTAAAGTGCCTTGTTTTGAGCCCCTCTTCAATTTTGTTGAAGGGATCTTTGCCATTTGGGGCCAGATGCTGTCCCTTGTCTCTATTCTCTCTTTTAGGGCCATTTTTGCATGATAGATTAGTCCTATTTATGTTCATTTTTGAGACTTGTTATAAACTGAGAAAAGGCTTTTTTTGACATCATTTTCATGTTTCATTAAGGGCACTTTCTTATTTGAGGTCACATACTTCCTTGTATGCTTGATTCCCTCTTATTTTGAGCCTTACACCCTAGCCCTTGTTGCATGCCTTGTTTGACCATTTAGCCACTGGAATCCAGTGGATTTCCAGTGGCTTTGATGCTGTTTTGAGCCTCCAAATCAGAAGAGGGTGACTCCCCTCTCACCTTAACTTGTTTGGTGGTCATTTTGACCTTCCAAAAGGACCCCTCTTTTCATGCTTCTTAGTTACTTTTCATGCCCAATTTGGTGAGTTTTAGGACTACCATATTTGATTTCCAGAGTTGTTTTGGTCATGCTTCATGTCTATCTTGTATGTGCCTAATAACTCCTTGCATGGCCCTCTAAAGGAACTTCACATTTTTGCACATGTTAGCTGTATTTCAGTGATTATTTGGTCATATTTCCACATGTTTTATTCACTAATTTTTGTTGGTTTGGTGAGATTCCATATGCTTTATACACTTTCCTTGTAAACCATGTTTGCTAGTCAAAGTTGAATGCTATTTTAGTCTATCTTGCTAGCACTTTTTGGCCATGCTTTAACTAGAAAAGTTCATGTTTTAGGACTACCTTGACTCTGTCTTCATGCTTCATGATAAAAAAATACATGCTTTGTATAACTATAGGTCATTGCGTGTACCTAGTTTTGAGTTTTGGGGTTCACCTCATGCATCAGGTGCCATATTGCCATGTTTCGGGGCTGTTTAGCATCATATTTTAGTACTGAAATTCGCATGTTTGTATATCATATTCCATGCCTTGCTATGCTTTGGTAGAGTGGCATTCGTGCTTTAGGGTCGGTCTTCAGTTCGCGTGCATGTGTGCACGCACTTCGAGTGTCTCATTTTCATCTTATGGCTACTGATATGAGTGTGGCTGAGGTCCACTCATGTTGGTGTAAGTCCATCATGCATTGCGTATGCCATTTCATTTCATAGCATTGCGTATGCTAGGTTGCATGTTAGAGCATCGTGCATGTCGTGTTACATCGAGCATTGTGTATGCCATTCCATAGCATTGTATATGCTAGGTTGTATATTAGTTGCATTCATGCATGTCATGCACATTGCATTGTGTTTGGGATAGGAGTTAGCCCGAGCACGGGAAACGAGGGACGTTTCGTACTCCGAGTGACGGAACGTGTCTCAATTCCCAGTCACCGACACTCCGAATTATCCATGATGGTGTCTCGGTCTTGTTGTGTTTATGTGTGCATTCATTTCATATTAAGTCGTGCAATTCAACTCTTCGACCATCATGCATCGAGATGCGTGATTGGTGGTTCGAGGACTAAACTCCTTGTAACGCCCTCAAAATACTAACATTAAACCCAACAACTAAAGACATGCATTGATATACAAAAGTTCCATATTCTTCCATTAACAGAATTTCATTACAAAAGTATTACATGTTAACAATAAAAGCAAATGCCCCAAGGGCTTACAGCTTTCCAAGTTAACACTTGGTTACAAAAAAGAGAGCACTAGCTCAGTTACACCTTCAGCCCTTGCCTTGAATTTACACGTAATATATCAAAAGAAAGTAGACAACAAAAAGTCTGCCAGCCTCAAGCCTCCCAAGCTATGTCTTTGGAGGTGGCATGCTACCTGTACCTGAAAATGATGTTCCCATATAGGGTGAGCTATAGCCCAGTAGAAATACACTAAACCAACTATGAACAATGACAAAAAGGTTAACAGTTGATAGATAGTCAACACTTTTACACTCTTTCTTAACACATTACAATTCCAAGACCTTCAAGTTTATGTTCATTTCATTTTCCATTTTCTTTAAATTCTCAACTTAAAATCCATGGCTCAGAACCTGGCCACACAACTCATATGAGACATTAACTCATACTAACCACTTTCAACCTCATCACAGATAAACATTTTAGTTATATCAATACTTCCACAAATAAGCATACTAGCTATATCACACTCCCAAGACAAGCATATGAGCTCTGCCAACACATTTCTAGATAAGCATATGAGCTCTATCTACGGAGTCCATCCCCTATCTTCTCCCAAACAACGTCCGGTTTAGAGGTACATCCCCTATCTTCTCCTAAACCGTGGAGTACATCCCCTATCTTTTCCAACACAACACAATGCATATAAACAATAACTATACACATCACAGATCAATACATAAAGTTAATGTATTCTTTCAACTGTCATACTCAATGACACATTCCAATGATTAGTTTTAGTTTGCCTAATCATCATGCATTGTCTACAACAATCAAGACTATCCTCCACCGATAGCCCAAAGCAGATATTTCTAAACAGAAATTAAATGCACAAAATGGATATTGAATCAACATTTCAATTCCTCATTTCTCACAACTAATTATCCCAATTAATTAATCAATGTAATTAGGACATTTTCCATAATTAACATTACAACCCTTAGGTTCTATTTTCATCAATGTTTTAACATTAATTTCATTTCTCTATGCCAAACATGCATCTAGGTTTATTATAAACAAAACCCCAACTTTTGTAAAATTACATAAAAGCCCCAAACTTTTTCAAAATTACACAACAACCCCCAACATATTAAAACGCTAAAATTTAAAAACAAAGCTCATAAAGAGGAGTAGGTTATCCCTATCTCAAAGTTAGAGCTCGAATGGAGAAGAGACCAAAATCAAAACGCTCCAAACACCAAACTTTTTGGATCAAAATGACGCCCCCGACGATCAACCCAATTTTTACAAAGGCCGAAGGGAAGAAAAACACTCTAACTAGATCAAACCCTAGAGAGAAGGGAGTTTCTAGAGAGAGAGGCTCTCAAAAGATCTTTTTAGAAAGTAAGAGAGAGAGAGAGAATGCAAAAAAGTGATTCAAAAATGCCTTACAGCTAGGGGTGAGCAGCGGATATACCGATCCGCCAAAACCGACCGAACCGAACCGATCCGCCGCATTTTGGACGGATGCGTGATGATGAGCGGACGGTTGCGGATTGATTTTCTCTAATCCGCCAATTTGGCGGACGGATGGCGGATTTGAGATTTCTTTGGCCGCAACCGAACCGCCAAACCGCCAAATCGCGAGCACCCCTAGTAATTTATAAGACTTTGTATTTTCAATTTGTTTAAATATTATGTTTGTATTTTCAATTGAACAAGAGTTTAAATATTTTGTTGAAAAAAAATTTTCAACTTGAATATATATTTTGAATTAAAAAAAATAAACGTATCATTTATCTATATTTTTTGGTTTTTAAATCTAACTCTAAAAATAATAAATAGAAAATATGATATATGCTGGTTGGTTTTTTGTTTTCAAAAACATATGTAGATGTAACAATACAAAAACATACAATCTATACTACTACTCTGTTCATGGTTTTGGTGGTTTGAATTGTTATTATATTTTAAGAATCACATATTGTAATACTTTATGTGGATGAATCATGCTGTGATTGTAATATGTGAATGAGGCATGCAGTGATCGTGATATTCTAAAATTTCAAACTTTATTTCTTTGGATAAGGCATACAGTGATTGTAATACTTTTTTAAGTCATTGACTGTAATACTTTCTTCTTCTTTTTTTTCTCTTTTTTTTTTTTTTTGAGGAAGTGCACAAGTTGAATTATGTTGAAAATTTATAAAATTTTAAACCGCCAAACCGATTCGCATCCACCCGCCAAACCGCCAATCCGCTCAATCCACATCCGCCGGATTGGCGGACGGATGCGGATTGATTTTCTTCAATCCGCCAATCTGGCGGACGGATGACGGATTGAAGGTTTCGTGGCCGCAACCGACCCGCGCCCACCCCTACTTACAGCCGACTGAAATACGACAGGTCCGCTCGAGCGTAAAACACAACGCTCGAGCATAAAGAACAAAAATCTGAGTCCGCTCGAGCGCAAGAAGGTCCGCTCGAGCTCCAAGACACAGAGATAAAGCACCACCGCTCGAGCGTGAAAACCAGTCTGCTCGAGCGCAATTTTCCATCTCCCATAACTTACACCAAAAAGGCACTGTCCGCTCGAGCTCCAACAATCCAACTCCAGAGCAGGAGACACCCTCGGGCGTAGAAATCACACATGCAGAAGTTTTGCAGGGGCACGAGATACTGGAAGTATGCAATCTCCGCCGAAGGCCAAAGTCCTTCGAGCGGAAAGACCAAAATACCAAGAAAAAGGAGTCTAAACCAAGGCTCCATCCACTCACTCGAGACAAGTCCAACACATCCTAAAATTCAAACAAATGACATTAAAGGATGACAACAAGGTAGACACAACTACCAACTTCACGGAACCGAGTCCGAAATACAACTGTACAGTAACGGGAATACCGGGATCGCTATACTCCTTGAAGAGTAGTCAAGCATACATATGTGAAAATACATTGCTATGCCCCTTTCCTGCTCTCTGTTGCAGCAAATCAGAAATCAGCAGCTTTCAAAAGCCTTGCACAGCATTCCGACATCAATTGCAAACAGAGGCTAATCGGGGCATCGCGATGGATTTCCGCGCCAAGCAACCCGAACATGCATCGTTCATCATCCGGAGCAGAGTCGAGACAGCCCCTAGCTTACATGCTAGTTTACAGCTTTCCTAGTTTAATTTGTTAATTAATTAGGATTTTGTATTTATTCAAACTGTAACTATTCATCTGGGACTGTATTATTTATTTGGAACTGTATATTATTTTGGACCCTCCGAGCGAGGGCACAATTGTAATAAGCGTGCGTGCGTGTGATGTATGTCTTCCAACCCCACGTCTTTTTCTCACTTTTATTTACCAGCTTATGATGGTTAGATTAGGGCATGTTTCATTTAGCATACAATATGATAGCATATTTGCATTCATTTATCTGTTTTGCATGCATCGGACTCGGCACATCATAATTCACTACATCGTATTTCAATTCCAAGTTGAATACTTGTTAGCTGTAGCATTCCATATGCCATGTTTAGAATAGTCGAGCCTGCTATAGTTGCATTTTTGCATGTGTTGCATTAGGCATTTCTGTATAGTTAGGATCATGCATGATTTCTAATTAGCTTCTGTTTTAACTTGGAGTACTCGATAAGTTTTTACGCTTTAGCATCATTGCATGTGTGTAAGTGACTGCCATGATAGCATGCTTACCATGAGGCTATTTGTTTATGTGATATAACTGTCTGAATGCCTGTGAGTGAAGGTTGGGTTATTTGGATTGGGACAAATCATTAACTGTGAGTTTTAAACCCACTAGATAGTGGCAAAATCATTTTTTCTAAGCCCACCTGAGGGTGGCAAAATCTGTATTTTAAGCCTACCTGCGGGTAACAAACCATATTTCAAAAACAAATATAAAATGTTTTGTTCCAATTCAGCCGATCCAGTCTATACTTGTATGTTGTGCGCATCACATAGTAAAATTTAGGCTAATAACCGGAATAAGAACGCATAATGTTTTCAAAACTAGATATCATGATTAGTAGAGGCCGATCTTTGATCGGGCGAGCGGGGGTGCTAACGAAGTGACCTTTCCCAATCGTACTCAAGTTCCTGAGCCGAGGCAACTTTGGTGATGACGGACACGTGGCCTTAGGCAACGAGTCAGGGTTTCCTAAATTTCCTAAAAATAAAATATTTAGGTGGCTACTCTGTATCTAGCAAAGCAGTCCATGTTTGACACTTCTCTCAAAAATCTGTTTTCTCAAAACAATTTGCCGGATTTGAACTCTTTGGTTTAGATTACGAATCGTGACATTGGAGTCCTGAACTGTAGTGAGCCCGAGATGAACGGAACAAGGGGCATCATCCCTCCCAGAGCGTTCGGAGACGTCTACAGCACGAGATAATTATAAATATTTGTATTTGTTTTAATTTTTTTTTAATATATAAATTATGTTTTTTAAGATTTTTTATAAAAATAATTTAACAATCTTATCACTAATCATAGTGTACAGGAGAAATTAAAAAGGCTACTGCAGTAACTATGCATGAGTTATATTTATAATTATTTGTATGAGGGGGTTTTAAATGCTAATTAGAGATTTTGACCAAATCAATAAATGTAGGCATGTGAATTAGAAAAAGTTAATAAATGCTGATCAGGAGATTTTGACCAAATCAATAAATGCTGAGATTTTTTTTTTTAAATCAAAAATTTAGAAAATTAATATTGAGAGATTGGAGCTCCTATAAGGCTTGGGGTTTAGAAACCCCATTTTTCTTAATATATTTACAATTATCTATATATGTGAATTGCGATTTTTAAATATCTAGTGTTATTATGAAAGATAATAATCATATGCGTTAGGACTTTTCGAGGAATTCATATGTGTTGGATTTCAAAGAATTTTTTTTATACTTGTTTTTAATACATTAAAGTGTTATTATGAGGGAAAGATTTAGGAATTGGGAGAAGATAATAAATGCTAAGATTTTTTTCAAAAAAAATTAAAAAATTAAAAAATTTAAATTGAGAGATTGAAACTCCCACAAAATTTGATATTACAAACCCCCGTTTACTATATATAGTATAGATAAAAAGGTATAATAATTTATAATTAGCACATGTTACGTTGTGGTGGCAACCAATAATTTTTCGTCGATTAAACCTAATTTTGTTCTCTCTCTCTCTCTCTCTGTTGTGTTGGCAGATTAGCGAAGCAAAACCAGCCTTTCGGAGATCTCAAGGGTCTTCTACCTCTCGATGTATTCGAAGTTCGCTTGACCCCCCCCTCTTCTCTCTCTCTCTCCTCATTTCTCGACTCCGTAAAACCCTTCCATTCGACTCATCTTTGTTCAAAGAAGACCTCTCTTTCTCTTCGATAGATTCAATTACATACAGAGACAACTATATATATAGAGAGAGAGATGTCGACTCTTTCTTCATCCACGCATTGTCGTTCGTATTGTTCTTCATCATCATCAGCTTTTCCGACTTCTTCTTCTAATCATGGGTATAGCCGAATATCTGTTTCTTCGATTTTCCCAAAGCGATTCCTACCCAGAAACGTTTCTGTGCAATCGAACCGGAAATCGTGGTCCAATGTGGTCTGCATGCAAGATGGTTAGCTCATTTCGCTTTTAATTCCTCAAATTTTATTAATGAATCCACGATGGTGTAAATTCGATTGATGTTCATGTTTGTCTGTCGATTAAATGAGTCTGCTAAGTAATTGTACGAGTGGGTGTACTTCTATTCTATATATTGAGAGAGTTGTAAATTTAATTAATTTTCTCTGTTTCTTTCGATTGCCTTGAAACTAGAGGAAAGGAATTTTCAACTTAAATCTTTGATTAACCATTACTTTTTGAACTAAAAAATGGAACCTTTTTCCACCCAATTGAGCCAATTCGAATATTTGGCTAAGTTAACATCCTAATTGCGATCAATTTAACTCAACAAATAGATGTTTGTTGACAAGTTCATCCTTTTGTTTTCCTCAATTTTATCCACAGCCAAATGGATGGTTCTAAAACACTTGAGCTTATTTAGTTGCCTATTTGCTTTTTTTTCCTGCTGTTCAATCTGATTGTATGCTTTGCTTGAAGTTAAAACTACTACTGGGCTTGTGTTTTTTAGTTCTTATCTTTTGGATGATGTTGATTTGATGGGTTATATTTTGGTGTTCAAGTTTTTTTGTTTTTAAAATTAAAATTCTTCTGTAAATGGCCTTTTTGGTAGGTGTAGTAGCCGCAACAGTAGCCCCAATTGAAAAAGAAAGTCGTTTAAAGAAAATGAAAAATGGGTTGTTGTCAGTTGCACCTCCAGAGGAATGTAAGGACGCCGCTGGTTTTGATAACAACAACGATAAATCCACTGTCAGTATTACCGTGGTCGGGGCCTCGGGGGACCTTGCTAAGAAGAAGATATTTCCTGCACTTTTTGCACTTTATTATGAGGATTGCCTCCCAGAGGTTTGTATAAATCTACTTCATTTATCCATTATTTCTTTCTATTTGGAAGTTTTAATCTGTGATTTGTGTCAGCTTAGTAATTGTTTTCCTTTATATGTTATGTTAGAATGGAATTTTGTAACACTGAAGGATTTGTTTGGTTGCAGCACTTCACCATCTTTGGTTATGCCCGGAGTAAGATGACCGATGCTGAACTTAGGAATATGGTTAGCAGGACCCTTACTTGCCGGATTGATAAGAGGTGAACCCAGTTCTATTCTATCTTTTTTTTTTTCCATGATTTGTATGTCTCTTTAGAGCATGTTGCTATGGTTTGTCTTGTCTACACAATTTGATTATAGTTCTCAATTTGGGATTTAGTTGGTGTAATTGTTTATTAGAGCTTGCAAATTAAGCTTTTTTTTTTTTCTTGAAAAGCAATATATGAGGTTTCATTTGGTTTTTCAGGGAGAACTGTGGCGAAAAGATGGATCAATTCCTTCAAAGATGCTTCTACCATTCTGGTCAATATGATTCTCAGGATGATTTTGCAGAGCTTGACAAGAAACTGAAGGAACATGAGGTAATGTTTGGTTGGTCTAAACCTTTTTAAGCTTCGTGAGACTAACATCTCCTCAACATTTTAGTTTAAACTAGCTTGGGATAGTGAATTTTATGACCACATTGTGTCCACAATGTTTTAGATGTGTTGTTCTTTGATCTGCTTCTTTTAAATGAATATTATTGAACCTAATTGAGATCATAAAATGGGATGTAAAAGGAGCTGCCTAGTGCACGAGGCTCTGCTTCTACGGGGTTTGGGGGGGAAGGTCAAATGTACGCAATCTTACCATGTTTTGAACCATTGATGCCCCCTTGCCAGGGTTATAAATTGGGATCTAGGTTATGATTATGGAAAAATATTATTGTCTTTGACCATAATCACGTGCATTATCCATTTGGCAAGAGAGTCCTAAAGCAATAGAATAACCGTGGTTTTTGGTTGACATATGTTCTGAATCATGGGAAATGTGTAGTTCCTGGGCTTACGATCTAAATGTGTGACAGAAATTTAGAGAAAGATGATTTGTTGTTGATTTGCGACTTAAAATAGCAAATTCTTTTCTTTGTTGAACAACTACACAATCATAACCTATGCATATCAAAATCAATAATATCACCCACGAAATTTGGTGATAAATATTCCTTTCTAAGTTTAGACTCATGAGATTTGGAGAAGGGATTGCTAGGAAGTGTTTCTAGTTGGACTTTTTTCTTTTATTATTTCGAGCTGACCAAATTATCAATTTCAGCAGTCAGGTTGGTTGGTTGATTGTTTGAGGATAAGATCTGATCATGAGAACTTAACACTATGGTAGGATGGTTGTTCTAAAGAAAGGCGATCAAATTATGTGATGTAGGACAAGTGAAGGGACTACTCTTTCTACAAGTAGTGAGCCAAAACTAATATGGGACAATGGTGAAAGAGTTATTGCAATGTTAAATATATTCAGTTTTTTAGGCCAAAAAGCTTAGAAAATTTGTGTATAATTGTAAGGTTTACATGTGTTGACCAAAGGTAGGGTTTGGAATAAAAGAAAGAAAGGTTTTAGGGACAGATTCCGAGTGTTGTGAACAGCAAGGTAAAGACAGGCTAATGGGGATAAATTGCTTGTTTTACGTATCTAAAAACAATTGTTCTTTCAAATGTATCTATTTCCATCTAGATTTACAATGATGAACTGCTATGCAGGGTGGGAGGGTTTCGAATCGCCTTTTCTATCTATCAATCCCACCAAATATATTCGTAGATGCTGTTCGATGTGCAAGCCTCTCTGCTTCATCAGCTGATGGCTGGACAAGGGTCATTGTAGAGAAGCCCTTTGGTCGGGATTCCGAATCTTCAGCAGCTTTGACAAAATCTCTCAAGCAATACTTAGAGGAGGATCAAATTTTCAGGTGATTCTTGCTATCTGAGTCAGATTCGTATTTGGAAGCAATGGGCTATAATCTGATCATTGTGGTTTTTATTTATTTATTTTAATTTAAACAGAATAGACCACTATTTGGGGAAGGAGCTGGTGGAGAATCTATCTGTCCTTCGCTTTTCCAACCTCATTTTCGAGCCCTTGTGGTCCAGACAGTATATAAGGAGTGTACAGTTGATATTCTCTGAAGATTTTGGCACTGAAGGGCGGGGAGGGTATTTTTCTTTCTCAAATTGGTGTTTAATCAGTCAAGATCTGATCTTAAACTTATAATTATGGGTTGTTCCAGATACTTTGACAATTATGGGATAATAAGAGACATAATGCAAAACCATTTGCTTCAGATACTGGCCCTCTTTGCCATGGAAACCCCTGTCAGTTTGGATGCAGAAGATATTAGAAATGAAAAGGTTTTCCTTTTCTAACAATAGAAAACTTTATAATTATTATTAAGAGACATAAACCAAATTTTTTTTTTTTTTGGAACTAAATTGATGATCGAATGGGTGTTAGGTCAAAGTTCTACGTTCAATGAGGCCTTTACAACTCGAAGATGTGGTCATAGGACAGTATAAGAGCCACACAAAAGGAGGTGTATCTTACCCAGCCTATACAGATGACAAGACCGTACCCCAAGACAGCCTAACTCCAACATTTGCCGCAGCTGCTCTTTTTATTGATAATGCAAGATGGGATGGGGTGCCTTTTCTTATGAAAGCCGGGAAAGCTTTACATAATAAGAGGTCTGTGAAACTAAGAAGTGATCTGAATTGACAATGCTTTATCTCCATTTGATCTTTTGATATATACTTTGCGTAATATTGCTTTTTTTTTTTTGCCCCAGTGCTGAGATAAGAGTTCAGTTTAGGCATGTGCCTGGTAATCTATACAACCGAAGTTTTGGTGCAGATCTTGATCAAGCAACAAATGAGCTTGTTATCCGTGTCCAGCCAGATGAAGCTATCTACTTGAAGATCAATAATAAGGTCCCTGGTTTGGGTATGAGATTGGACCGTAGCAACCTAAATCTTCTCTATGCAGCAAGGTACTATCTAAGAATTTTGGTAGAATACTGATATATACCTTTATTGTTCTTGTTATAAAAATCATTGTTGCTGCCAATCTAACCTTCTCATGCATGTGTTACAATATACTTGGTACTTAGTATTTTTGGTAGACATTTCATTGACTGATTCAATTACCTACCTAACATTAGAATCATTGTCTTTAAAGGGGGAAAAGCTTCAAATATGAGCCATTAAAAACAGTTAAAAAAAGTTTGCTTGATGTTCTGTCAAGTTATTGTACCCTAAACCTTGACATGCATTAAAGATGAATGTTGAATGTGAATCATGAGACACATATCAGTGACTGGTTGTAGTTTTACATGTGAAAAGGATTGTAAGTAGGGCTGCAAAGGAACCAAGCCAAGCCGAGCCGAGCTTTTCTGAGCTCGAGCTCGGCTCGTTTACTTGTTGAGCTCGTTTATTGAGCTCGAGCTTGGCTCGATAAAGAACTGGACTCGGACTCAGCTTGGCTCGATAAATTTTTTTTAGTATTATTTATATTATTTAATATATAAAAAATGTATTTATATTATTATTTATATATATTTATATATTATTTAATATATAAATAATATATTTATTATATAAATTAAATAAAGATAAACGAGCCGAACTTGACGAGCCGAGCTTATGCAAGCTCGAGCTCGGCTCGTTTACTAAACGAGCCTAATATTCGAGCTCGAGCTCGGCTCGGCTCGTTTACTAAACTAGCCGAGCTCTTAACGAGCCGAGTCGAGCTTATTCATGAACAGTTCGTTTCATTTGTAGCCCTAATTGTAAGTCACAAAGTATCGTTAGATAATCACGCTAGTTGTGGACCTTTGAGAGTTTTTGTTGTCCTCTATTATATGGTGCCCACCAAATGGTTTAAGCATGTTTAAAAGGGTTTGAATTTTGAAAAAATTGGAAACACTCCACCTCATCAATATTTTCTTGTGTTTGTGGTTTCTAGATACTCAAAGGAGATTCCCGATGCATATGAGAGACTTCTTCTTGATGCCATTGAAGGGGAGAGGAGACTGTTTATTCGAAGTGATGAACTTGATGCTGCTTGGTCACTCTTCACACCCGTACTCAAAGAACTAGAAGAAAAGAAAATTATTCCCGAGTATTACCCTTATGGGAGTCGCGGCCCTGTTGGAGCTCACTATCTTGCAGCCAGATACAAAGTTCGATGGGGCGATCTTGGTATCAAGCAATAGCTTGAGAGTATATGCATAACAGTGGAAGGAATGTTTCCATGAATCATATTTAGTTTATTGGGCTTGCTTTATCATTGGGAGACTAGGGTCAGAAGCCAATAGTGTGTGAACATGTGTAATCCGGGAAGGAAGATTTGGGCGTTCTTCGCTATTTATGAGTGCTAAATTTGTTCTTTCCATTTTCCTGATATTGTTTCTTTGTTATGTCAGGTTTGATGGAAGATAGATTAGTTTGTCATTACAAATCTATTTCAGATTCAGATGAGTGGTTTCTCCCAATTTTCAGCAGAATCAACACAACTACCAACCTTAAGGCTATGTTTGGAATCTTGGATGTGAGTAGGGATTTGTGGAGGGAAGAGGAGTAGGAAAAAGTGTTGAAATTTACGTTATATTTGTCACTTTTTTCCTCTCTTTGTGTATTTTTTTTTTTTTTTTCTCTAACTTTTATAATCCAAACACAGCTTAAAGTCTTATTAAAGTTTTTTTTTTTTTGGTGCATGATAATGATGGAAAAGGGACAAAAGATAACTGGACTGAATCGAGTATTTGTGTTTAAGCTTGAATTAATGAAAAACTTAACGGCTTTTTGAAAGCTCAAATATTTTATTTTTTTTAGTGAAAAGCTTAAATGATTTTTTGAAAATTTAAATATTTTATTTTTTAGATGCATTTAAATTAGATGTATTTAAAAAAATGAAATTAAAAATTGACTCAAATATCAAAAAAAAATTAAATAAAAAAATACAAATTAAAATTTAAAATTTTGATTTTAAAACTAAACAACCAAACAAATTATTTTTAAATTCTTAATTTTTGTGTCAGACAAACAATTTAAAATAGATGTTTTAACAAAATTTATTGGATCCTCAAAAGGACCCAAAATGAATTAACCAAAAAAATTAAACAAATTTATTATGCATCTTATGCATTATAGCACACTTAATTTAAATATACGTGATGAAATTTTCATAATCCATAGAATGAATGAATGACTCAAAACACTGATGTTTACTGGTGACATGTTTTATTTGATATGGACTGTGTTTGGTTGAGGAATTTGATAAGAAATTTAAAAAGAAAAAAAAAAAAGGTATGTGAAATTAGATGAAATATAAGTATATTTTATTCACATTTCATCTTTCTTTTCTATTTTCCTTTCTAAATCAATTATCAAATTTCCCAATCAAATACAACATTGGTGAATAATGTGGAAATCGACAATGTCTGCCCAATTGATGATGTGACCGATGTTACAAAATTTATGCTTCTCATGGTGAATCCTTCAATATTAAAAATATATAATAAAAAAAATTTATTTGGTTTTTTTTTTAATAATAAAAATTAATGTGGTGAAAATAATATTAAAAATGATATTTTTTAACTTGCAAATTTTTAAAAATATGTAAAATGATAATTGATCAGATTTGTACGGTCATGACTTGAAAGTCTTCTAGCCATTTTATCAACAATGTCTTTCATATGGTTCTTAGTGATCCTGCCATGAAGGAGAGGGGTACCCAAGTATTTACCCAAATCATTGACGAGAGATGTACCATAATTGTAATTGAGGGGGAGAGCTTCTTACCCCGGTAAAATCTGTCACTTCTACAATCTCTAACTACCTTATGCAAACTATGAAAATACTTGGAAGTGTTTTGTGATCATATTGATAAGATTAACAGAAATTTCCTCTAGGGTACTTCTTAGTCCAGGAAAATAGTGCACCTTGTGAATTGGCAACAAGTCTGTAAATCCAAAAAACAGGGTGGACTAGGCATAAGGAAAGCTAGGGAACAAAATTGTACCCTTATGTCTAAGTTGGGATGAAAGTAAGGTTTTAAAAAGTAGTCGCAACCGTTACGAAACGGTTTTGGTGGTTACCGCCACCGTTCTACGGCTTGGTAATGTGATTGAGATTCATGTGTCGGCCATATAGCTACGCCATAGCGATAAATGTAATCGTGTGCAATAAAGAAGAATACTGTTACGCACCATCACGTAACGATTCCGAACTGTTTCTTTCGAAAAACACACCAAAAAAAACTGAAAATGGGTGAAGAGGGATAGAGAGAAGAGGGAAGATAAAGAGAGAAAGTGGAAGGGCAAGAGACATAGAGAGAGAAGAGGGAAGATGAAGAACATGTTATTGATTTGTTGAAACTGTAAGACCTATGCTATTCTATTCAGTTGCTATTACTCTACCATTTTGTTTGTGTGTGTGTCTATCTATATATTGTTTGAAAAAATAACAATAACAATAACAATAATAATAACAATAATAATAATAATAATAACCAATATTTCTTTTTAACCCAATAAATATGATCATGGAAAAAAAATATGCATATCAGTAAGGTTTTTTCAAATTGTGCGAAAAATAAAAAAATTCACGTTCGATTCTTTGCAGAATTATTACGCTATGGCCTTTACACTCATAACCACAACAAAGATCATCACAATCATGAATTCTGGCGACCGCAACCACTTTTCAGAATCTTGGGTGAAAGATAGCCAGCAAATCTAATGAGCTTTGGTGTCAAATTGGCCTCATTTGAGAACGGGCTATTTTGATAATTTTTTGACTTTTTGACTAAAATATGAGGTAAAAAAAACTTGTATATTTAGAATAACTTTTTAATTTTTTAGAAAAGATGTGTAAAAAGTAAAAAGAAAATATAATCTTTAATTTTTTGGTATAGGTTATAGGATTTTTAATTTTTTTAGTAATTTTTTGACTTTTAAGCTAAAATTATTATTTCCCAAACGAGGCCCAGAATCACTCTATTTCTAATTGGCCTAGCAATGGAAGAGTTTTCCACACTTGGAAGTATAATAAAAAATGGAGAAATTCTCAAAAAAAATATAAAATGGACTGTTGGCACAAGTGAAGATATCTCTTTATGGACTAATTGGTGGTGTGCTTCCCAACCACTTTGTAACACAAACCAAGGGCCTCATATTGACAACACAACTAAAGTCAGTTTCATAATTGATGATGATGGTAATTGGGATTTAACTCCTATTCAAGACCTTATTGGTCAAGCAATCCTTAGTATCTATAAACCCATGTATGTAACTTTTACTAATTCCCCTCATTGGAAAGGATCTACTAGTGGTGATTATTCTACTTCAGCAGCTTACCAAGCCATATTAGAGCATGAGAATACTGGTGTTGGCTGGCAGTGGCTTTGGAAAATTAAAATTCTCCAGAAATTCAAAAGTTTTCTCTGGTTAATTATGTATGAAAGGTTGCTAATTAATCACATGAGACTAGTTAGGAATATGTTTGAGACTAATATTTGCCCCAGATGCAAAACAACCAGAGAAGACATACATCACCTCCTTAAAAGCTGCCCCAAAGCTAAGGTTGTTTGGCTGAATCTCAGGAATTATGTCTGGTGGCAAAACGACAACACTTTACCATTACAGGAGTGGATCAAAACAAATATGAGAAGTAAGGTCCAAGTCAATAACACTCAATGGCCCGTGGTCTTTGTTACAGCTCTCTGGATTATATGGAAGGATAGAAACAAAGAAGCATTTGAGAACCAAAACCAACCCCCCCACATCAGTGTTAACTCCATTCTTAAATAAGTTACGGACATTCAGGAAACCTTTCTGAATATGTTGCATCCAAATTTTTCAGAACCTAAACTAGCTAGATGGTCTTGTCCTTTTGTAGGTAAGCTTAAACTGAACACAGATGGAAGCTCCAAGGGAGATCCAAGGCAATCAGGTAATGGAGAGCTGATAAGAGATAAAGTGACAACATGGGTATGGAGTTACCATGGTTATTTGGGCAATTGCACAAGCCTAGAAGTTGAGCTCTGGGAAATCTACAAAGGGTTGACCATCATCATGCAAAAGGGATTATCAAACATTGAGATAGAGACAGATTCACAAACAACAATGGAGCTGGTACGAGATGGAGCTGCAGGGAACTCACCCTACAAAGCAATCATTCAGGATGCAAACTTTCTCCTAAGAAGATGCAACTGCTCAATTTAAGCCATACCTAGGGAGGCAAATCAATGTGCTAATGCCTTGGCCAACTTAGGAGTCAATCTGCAGGAACACTTGGTGTTTTTAAAAGACCCATCTAGTTCTATGTTTTCCTTGTTAATTGCTGACGTGGGGAATGTCAATTCTAGAAGGGATTAATCTATCCCATGGTTATCTTGTAAACTCTTTTCTATTTTCTCATGAATCAAAAATAAATAAATAAATAAACTTACAAGGAAAGCCGTGAGTCTCATGTAAACATTAGCTTGGTAGTTATATTAATATCTTCCCATGCTTAAGTTGGTAGAATCAACTTAGAGAGAGCTATTGAAAAGAGAGGTCTATGGTTTCATTTATTGTTTATTTGGTGTCTTTCTCCTAAATGTTGGTAGAGTGAAAAACTATCTTGTAGAATTCTTCGTATGGTAAAAATTATCCAGTCTTTCAAGAAGATCAAGTGGTTGTATCCCAACCAATAATGTTTGTCATTTCTAACAACATTCCTTTTTCTTTTTCTTTTTTTATCATATAAGTACATAACTCATTTCAATTAGACGAGTACATTGTTATCAAGAAATTCTCAAAAACTAATCAGTGTGTTTAGTTTTAATTTTCTGGAGATTACGTTTTTAATTTTTAGTAAATATTTTTAAAATTTTAAGCAATTCTTTTAACTTTTTAAATGCACATTACTTAGATGTATCTAAATAGTAAAATATTTGTGAAAAAATATTTTAAAAAATTAATAAATACACAAAAATATGAAAAATATACTGAATTTTCATTTTTTTTTTTTTATTTTTGGTATTTTGTGAATTTTTTAAAGATTTTTTTCACAAATATTATATTTTTTTAAGTGTATTTATGTTAAGTGTGTCTAAAAAAAAATTTAAAAAAATTTGCTTAAAATATTAAAAAAAAATCAATGAAAACAAAAAAAAAATACAAAAAACGAAAATATAGAATTTTCTAAAAAGTAAAATCTGAAAACTGAAACCAAATAGAGTGAATAAGACTCACACATCTTAAGAAGACGGAGTCATAGCCTAAATAATTATCTACTATCAATCAATAGTGTTTCTTGAATTTTTTTTTATTAATTTTTAATATTTTTAAGAAACAATTTCCAAAAACAAAACCAAACAACAAGATTGTTAATTTTTTTCTTCCCATTGAATTTCTCACTCTTGAGAGCTCAAATGCTTTCATATTTTGAGGCTACAGGAAGTGAAGTTTTGGGGGGCAATATATCCAACATACTTCGCTATTCCATCACCTTAGAAAGACACAGGGCAATTCATCAGCCAATGCACTGTTACACCCTCCAAGAATGAGCTTCTACGCTGTAATTAATTTTCACATTTTTATTATATTCTGTTTATTATCTTATGTTTCAACATTGTATTTGTAACACATGAGTTGTAAGACTCATTTTACCAATACACTGTTACAAGATGGTAAACTAATATCCACGCAAAGTTTTACTTGCACGTATCCCATTAAAAATTACTTATATAATTTAGAATACACGTCAATATGCTACTTTTGGTGTTTTACGTGTAAAAAATTCAAGTAAGACTAGGTTTATTGGTGTTTACTAAGACACCACGAAATAAGACCTAATTTCAACATGTACCAAAGGTCTCAAAAAACTTTGAGCTGCTAATGTAGGTTTGACTAGTTCTAAACGTTGTGTTCATTTTTGTTATCTTGTAAGAGAACAAATATATATCATTATTTAATATTCTATCATGTTATTTAATGTAATTCATTGAATGTAACCTAGTTTTCATAATAGTTGTTGGTCCTTGCGAATCTTGGTGTTTAAGTTCTCTGCTCCGATCATTCAAAGCAAATTTGTAAACTTTGGAGAGCAAGAGGAGTTTGAATTTTAAAATAAATTGTAAACGAACAAAGCTATGCACGAACTGCTTGGGCTTGGCTCATTTGCAGCTCATTCGTACTTGTTCAATTGTGTATTCAAGCCGAGCTTGAGTCCAAATTTGAGCCCGATTAATAAACGATCCATGCTCAAGTTAAAATAAGTTCAGATTGGTAAAAGTTTTGACTAGATTATTAAGATATGTATAAAATTATGTAAAACCTATTGTCATATATATATAAATATATAATGTTGATTTCGATTCCAATTCAAGCTTTGAGCTGAGCACAGGCTTGTAAAATTTAACAAGCCGAGTTTGAGTTCGTTGAATTGTATATTCAAGCCAAACTCAAATCATTGCAATACCCAGCTCCACTTTATCGCTTTCACAGCATATTAAAAGAAAGAGAATGGAATTATCCAAAAATAAATTCTCTTATCTACTGGTATAGAATTCTTTAACACCACCATGGTCAGAACTTTTCAATTTCTCTAACCTCAAAAATCAAACAAGAAACTTGGAGTTCAATAAAGCCTCAGTTAAAAAGCCCTCTAAATTGGGAAGACTGACCCCACAAAATAGAACGAAAATCATGAAAATTGAGACCTAGTGAAATTTCACCTCAGACCATTGGAAGCTCACCACATTCACTGATGACCACCTTCTTCCTGGGACGATCACCTCTGTCAGTCTCTTGTGACTCGATCAGCTTGACAATGTCCATGCCCTCCAAAACTTGCCCAAACACTACATGCCTTTGATCCAGCCAGGGTGTCTGTCATTCCCCCAAACATCATGCACATGTCAAGTCAAACAGTTTTGAGCACCCCCTCCCCCCCCCCCCCAAAAAAAAAAAAAAAACCATGAACTCCCTACAAAGATTTTACTTGCTCAAGTAGACCTAGAATATTTGGATGCATTACGCTTTGTCTCCACCATTATTTAATTGAAAATCAAGAGCACTTTGATTTGAAGAGGTTGGTTATTGTGGCAATTGGTAGTCTACTGATCAAGAAAGTGAACAATAATCCAATAGTAATATAACGATTTTTTGCCAAGTACCTTGACGGTGCATATAAAGAATTGGCTCCCATTGGTGTTTGGGCCTGCATTTGCCATGCTAACAACTCCAGGTCCAACATGAGTCACTGCAAAGATTCAATACTTCATATTTTGCGTGGAAATAGAAGACAATCTTTGGCTTAGGAAGAAATAAGTTTAAAATGTCAAGATAACATGATAGAAAAATAACAAATATGGTTTAAAAGCATTTTAAGGTCTTCTCCACACATAAGATCGTCCTCAAAGTCTTATTTCTTGTCTTTTTGCTGTTTTGAGGAATATCTTAGATGGGTATATTGAACCACCGGATCTATTGTCCATTAAGTCTGACATAAGTAGAGAGGATTAGCTTACACTTGAAATTCTCATCTTTAAATGTACGACCATATATACTTTTACCGCCAGTTCCCTGCAACAGAGATCCGTGAATGGAGGATTACTCAACAGATCACAAAGTCTTCGAAAAGATATGCTACTAACCAGAAATGTATTTGTTAAAATAAGAAATGCCACGGCTTGTCAGGATATCATAGGACACCATGGATTTCACAAGAACAAACAGCAGAGTGACAAAACAAGATAAGAGGCATCCTTGAGGAAAGCCAAACGTCAATTTGAACCACCTTATAATGAGCACAAAGCACAATACAACATAGAAGTATTAAATAAAGACATTAGAATGGAACACAGCATGTCTATCAGAATCAACTGATCCAGCATTTTTTTTTATTTTATTCTTTTTTTTTCTGTTTTTTTTTTTTTTTTTGATAAATAATCAAACTTTATTAAAAAAGTATCAAGATGATGCAAAAAATACAAACTAGAAGCCACAAAGGGTCAACATATTAACAAGTCAAATCCTCCACGAAATCTGCAGAGGCCAAAACATCAAGATCAACCAAACCAATCACCCAACTATGCAAAACCGTGAGCAACCGTCGTTCCAACCAAGGAACCGAATGAGACACTCCCTGGAAACACGCCTATTACACTCCAACCAAACCAACCAGATAAGACAATGAGAAGCAAGCAACCACGCTTTCCGACACCGCCTACCAACTTGACCCCCCATCCAACTCTACAAAACTGCCGTAACTGAAACTGGCTGCACCCAAGCCAATCCAAAAGTCGCGACAACAAGCATCCAAAGGCGATGAGTTACTGGACAATGAACTAGAAAATAGGCCACCGATTCCGCATCACCACAACACATGCAACACCAATTGACCAATATATGGTCACGGCAGATTAGGTTATCCAATGTCAAGATATGCCCCAACATGGCCGTCCACACAAAAAAAGCCACCTTGGATGACGAATCTGACACCCAGACACATTTCCACGGAAAAACAGCAGCCTCCGCATGAGCTAGCACTGCATAATATGAGGAAACAAAAAACTTGCCCTTAGCCCTAGGACAATTCCAAACCAAAGAATCCTGCCCATCCCTCCCAACTCGCAACTCATATAAAAAACACAACAACTCCACCAGCTGATCCCGCTCCCAATCCTGAACATCACGGCGCAAGTGCACATTCCAAACAATCAAATCCCCATGCCCACACCTTACATCACACACCGTTACCTCACTATCAACAGTAAGACCATAAATCAAAGGGAACTGCACTTCTAATGGAACGGCCCCACACCACCTACCCCGCCAAAACCGAATTCTATCCCCCATCCCTACCTTCAACAGAACCCTCTTCCAAAAACTCCTCCCATCCCAGCCAAATCCCTTTCCAAAGACCATGGCCATGCAATTGCCCCACCCTACCTGAACACCACCCTCCCTGCCGCACACCAAATTTCGCAACCACCACCCTACTCCAAACAATTAGCACACCTAGTGATGATTTCTGGGGATGCTTGATGCTTCTTTCTTTTGGGTAACAAAAAAACTCACCAATTCTGGAAAACATTAAGGACACCTAGCGATCACTTCTAGGTATGCTTTTCTTTTTTTTCCTTTCCTTCTTTTAAGTAAACATAATATTGCCAGCTCATCTTCTTCTGGGTAATCATGTTCTATTAAGGGCTCTCTATTGCATCTCAATTTGCGCAAAACAAAATGACAATGGATTTTTTCCTTTAATAAATAGAAAACATTGTATTAAAGAGGGAACATGGCACTCCTTTATCAAAGAAGAATTTCTAGACCTAAGGATTGGAATGTGGAATGCGGAGGAAAGAAGTTGAGTTTTGAAATACCTGCAACCCAGTAACTAATAGGATTTAAGTTGAAAGAAGGTTATGAATTCATTTTGTATAAAGTGGTCTTCATTACAAAATAATGAAGTGTCATGTGAACAGACATGGCAAAAAGAACAACCAAATCATATGGGAGAGAACAAGACAGCAAAAACGACAAAGGTTTGTAGTCAGATCTAATGTCGGTATGTTTAAAAAAAAAGAGAGGCACCTTCAACAATTACTAGGTAATCAAAACAACATGCGTTCTTGTAATGGCATACAGAACACAAGTCTTGATGCCAATTTTTAAAAGGAACTATGTGCCTTTAAACTTGACAGATAAAGCAGGTAGGTGGACGTATATAATTAAAAAAGTTACATCAAATTGTGAGTGCGAAACATGGAAAGAATAGAAGAACAAAAAGCACCTACATTTCCTTTATCGAAGTCTCCTCCTTGAATCATGAAATCCTTGATGACGCGATGAAATGCAGAACCTTTGTAGCCAAAGCCCTTCTCTCCTAAATTTTTTTTTATCGAATCAAAACACAATCAAAAGCTGAGTCACTTTAGTCAACAAAGAGAAGCAGACAAAACGAAACCAGTATCGTATAAGATCAAAGTATGCAACCTGTGCAAAGAGCACGGAAATTCTCAGCAGTTTGGGGGACATCATCTCCATACAAGCCTATTACAATCCTGCCAACAAGCTTCCCTACTGGATTTCCAATGCTCACATCAAAATACATTTTCTGTGTCACTTTTGATTGTAATTCAGCTACCTAGAATCAAATAAGCATATGTCAAAAGACACCATAGAACATACATATAGACCTTAGGCCTTCTAATAATCACATAATTTTTGAACAATACTCTCAAAAAAAAAATTAATTACAAAATTTTGCCAAGGTATTATTTAAATGCAATGAATAAGCCCCTATGCAGGGACACCTATGGCAAAAATTGATTTCAGAGGTGCAGCGAGGCATGTAGCACAAGTTTGTAAGCTCGATTACCAAAAGTGTCTATGTTACGATGCATAAAAGAAGCTTCTCTACCAATACCAAGCTCAAAACGTAGAAAGCTGAGTGATTTCTCAATTCTCAGAAGGAAGAACATTAAATTTTCAGTTCAGTAGCTTGAATTTATGAAATAACACAACTATTTGGACTTCTGAGCTCAATTTCTCATTTTTTTTATTTTTTTATTTTTCTTACAGGAAATTCATACATTAAGAATCTAAATTTTCGTATGTTCCATTTTCTTAAGAAACAAACGCATGGAATAGAAGTTACAAAGCAAAACACTGACCTCAGCAGAGGCACGAACCGAGCTGAGAATACCGGTTTTCCTGTGGGATGAAGTATTGGATGAACATTTGAGAGGAGAGAGACACAAAGGTGGTGCGAATAAGCTCGAAGACAAAGACGCATCTGAGGCCAATGCAGACTTGCGAACATTATTGATAGAAGCATATGCAGCGGGGCTGAGAGGCTTAATCTGCGAGAGGTTCCGTGGACCAGAAAGCGACCCAACATTCGACTGCGAAGAAGAAAAAGTGGAAAATTAATCAGAAACGCAGAAAGAGAATATCTAAATGTGTAGTAGTTTGAGATTAGGGCTTTCACTGACCAGAGCTGTGAATGGAACAGCCATTGAAAGCGAGCTTTGAATTCTTCGCCTATTGAACTCTCTCTCTGTCTGAGTTTGTGTTAGTTGTAGATGATTTTTGGTGGTAGGTTGGTGGGGTGGGATGGGGATAGCTGAGGAGGGAGAGAGAAACACATAGAGAAGGTAAGCTGGACGGAGATGACGAGCATGAAATTACTGGAATGGGATATGGGATTTTCGTAAATGACAAACACGTCCATTACGTTCTAGAATGGGAATATTCGGCAAGAACGGAATTTTAAAAAAAGTGGCGTCGCCCGGGTTCGAACCGGAGACCTTCAGTGTGTTAGACTGACGTGATAACCAACTACACCACGACACCAATCCCATGCTGATGTTAGCTTGAGTCCAAAATAATACATTATATATAGTGTGCATTAAGCCTCTGGTTGCACAGTTTCATTAGTTTCGTACCCTTGCAATTGATAACAAACCTCTGGTTGTCTTCATTGACAATTTACATTTCAAGGTGAGCTCACTGTTCAAATCTTTTGGTTCTTAAATGTTCATATTGCCCCGGTCATTTTATCTACTCTAAAATGGGGCCAACAACAACGTGTTACTGATGCTAACTTTTTGTTCCAACAACTCAAGTGAACCAGAGATATTGAAACTAGCTTAGCCCTATTAAGTTTTTTTCTTCTTTTTTTTTTCTGTTATGCTGCTTGGTTTTTTCACTCATACAAAATCACCCTTGGTTGTGTTACGTACCAGTATACTTCGGCAAGCAAGGATGCTTACTAAATTTGCAGTCCTTCCCTTTATTCATCCCCTTTTCCTCACATGGTGGAGTTGCCCACTTTCCCTTTTGTCTGGGTTAGTTAGGACCGTTTTCTTTGCCTAGTTTTGGTAATGAGATCAAAATTCAACTTCGCCCCATTAACTTAACCATGGTGCATGTCATCTTGCCCATGGTGCATGTTATGAACCGATATCATCATAACAATAATCATACCCTGAGAAAAAAAAGAAAAAAAACCACTGGAGAGCTTGTATTCTTCCCTAGCATAGATTTGTTGTCCTAGAGAGGGGAAGACAACTCACATCCATGAAACCATCTGAGAAGAACATTTGCATACATGATTCTCTTCATTCATTAGTTTTCCCATGAAAAAACTCTGTACAACCTTTTTCTAACTCCACCCCATTTTACATGGCTTTGACTTCTAAAAGACTAACAACCGGGCTTTTCCATCACTCACCCCTACATCATGAATGAGATGCAAATGGGGAACCCAAAAAAAAATCAAAGAATATCAACTACGAATGCTTTACAGAAATTAAATCCTGTACAGTGTTTCAAGAAACAGGAATAGTACAGTAGATCTACTAAATAAGGCTTTGTTAATCTTCCATCCGTTGAATCTCACCCATCATGATGCGATTACTCGTCACCTTGAACCCAAGAAGCGCCGGATCAATTTGCCTTCCTTTCTTCCCTTTCTTTTTCCCGCTCCGGCCAGCCTGTGTTCCGTCTGATGACTCTGAAGCTCCTGCTGCATGACCCTCCGGTTGTGCTGGCTTCTTGGCATTGCTTTTAAGCATGTCAACGAACAATGGTTCCGAGACATCTGAACCAACACTTGATGAGGTTCGTCGAAAATGCGTGTTGTCTTTCTTGGCAGATGACAAATTGTCAGAACTGTGGCTTGCAGGATGGCCCCCTGGCTCCCGTCTTCCTCCTAATAGATTCAAAATCAACAATAAGTGATTACTTTGAGCAAAAGAACACCAATATAAGGGATGATACTAGAGATACCCTACAGTAAGTTCTTCAATGGTTCAGATACGAGGTTTAAAATAACTTCTTTGATCTTTACAATCTTGGGACATGACCAACAAAACCAATATATCAGCCAAATCCAACATCCATGCCCTTGTTACTCTTGACAACCTTTAGTTGAATATTTAAATAATCCACTATTTTATGAGATACTGTCTATTTTGCCTCACCAAACAAAGTTCAGGTGCTCTCCTCTCTTCCCAATAAAATACACACCCAAATGTGTGTGTGCACGTGCACGAGAGAGAGAGAGAGAGAGAGAGAGTTGCACTGATTAAATGGTTACTGTGCATCATTTCCCACAAAGTGGAGAGCATTAAATCTCACTGAGTAAATGGTAACTGTGCACCATTTCCCACAAAGTGGAGAGCATTAAACTAGCTCGCCCTTCCCTAGTAGCAAAAATGAGAGGCACACTCACTCCTCTGCCTAATTGATTTTTGTGATTGGCAAAACCTTACACTGCAGTTATATGGAACACAAATAATCTCAAAGCATTAATTACCCCAACTTGGTAGATTTCAAATTTAACACATTGTAAATCAACATACCTTCAGAAGCAGCTGAAGTTGGAGGATGTTTCCCTCTGGTGACTGGATCAGAGGACATCTCGGACAACCCTTCTTGAGATGATGAATTCCTTGAGGCGGGTGGACGTTTCAGCAGAAAATTGTCCAACCCTTTGGATGTAAGGGCTGGTACCCTATCAAAAATAAAGTATAAATTAAGAAAGGTATATGTTATCAAGATATCCAGAAGTATTGCAACTTATAATTGATCATATATCCATCCATCAGCTCCAAGATTGCAAGAATTATTTAGAATCACCCATATAAAATACTAATATGCATATATCTAAAACAGAAATTCAGAGAAACACAGACTCAAGTAGTTGGCTAAAAGAAAAGGACAGAAAAATGGACTCGTTTAGTCAACTTAAAAACTAAGATGATGCAACTTAACACTGCGTTAATAACTATCCTCATACTCAACTTCCATGGGAATAAAGAAGGCAAAAAGAAATAAAATGCATATTCAACTATCCTAGCACAACAGATCAAGTATGCTCTCTTTCCTCCTCCTTCAAGCCCCACCGGGTCAAAATATGATAATATGATGCTCTTACAAAAACAACGCAATGTGTGTTTGGGAGGGGAAAGATTGGTACACACCTAACCTTTGGCATAGTGCACAAAGTTATTGCCCCGAGACTTGAACCCATAACCCCAAGGTTTTACCATTGAACCAATAGCATACTATGATACTCTTACAAATACACAAAAATAATTGAGCTATTTAGTCTTCTCCTTTAAATATCAAAAGCAACTATGTAATACAGCATAAAGAATCGTTACCGGGCCTTAGCAACCTCTTCTGCGAAAGAATCAGAAAGTCCAACTTTGTCATTGTAGAAGGTTGTAATCCCACCTGGAACCAATTTTCTTAGACAACATCACCCACCTAATCACATCAAAAAAATGGAAGCCAGTCGAGAAAAGATTTAGAGAAAATTACCAGCAATGCCAAGTGAATTATGCCTGCTGATGACATTAATTGGCGTTTCAACATGATCTACAACCGCCAACCCTGCCATCTCTGCCATGCCTTCTTGAATATCTGAAGCTTGCCCGTTTATCATACCATCCTCAATTCTGAATCCTTGTTTTTTACTGTCCAAGTCTAAGAAATCTCTTTCTGTATAGGACTTTGCAATCATGTTGGAATTCATGTAAATTGATTGAGAAGTTTCGTCGATGTCCGAAAAGAATCGGTCTCCTTCACTCAATACTCCAGAATTGGATCTAAGAGGCTGTCTTCTTTCACTGCTTTCCATAGCATTAGCCTTCTCATCAGCCAACTGAACTTGTGGCAGTCCACCTGAATTAGAGCCATAAGGTCCTAAGGTAAATGATTGGTTTACACCAGCTCCACGATCTGATAAAAGACTGAAGGATTGATTAGAAGAGCTTGTTCCAGAATAGCGACCAGAAGGTGGTCTTCTGTCATAGGATACTCCATTGCTCACATCTATTGAATCCGTTGATTGATGACCTGATTTTTGATGGAGCAATTCCATAAGCAAACGCTTCGAATTATCATTGCTTGTTCCAGCTGACATCCACAAACTTGGATCTTCTGAAGTCATTTTAACTTCAGAATCCCTATTCTGCAATTCAGCATTCAAATGCAATTGGCGTATCCGAGATTCCATCCAGTCATTTGGTACCTGACCATTGCTCTCAGACCAGTGGCCCTCAATTGCATCAGAATGTGAAGCATGAAATTGGTTGGGAACTGAAGGGTGGTGAGAGTGGACACCAGAGGACAACCCACCCACTTGATTAGCAGAGTGCATTCGTGCACTTAGTTCCTGCATATCTAAACCTTGACCGTGAGCCAATGTATTCATGACATCCAGGTCCATTCCAGGAGCACCACCGGGCAAAGACATTGACCGCTCAAATGACAATAAGCCAGGATCATAAAGGCCTCGTTGGAGTCGATCTTGTAATGAAAGATTCCGCTCAAGGTGACTCAGCTGCTCCTCAGGGGATGGTCTCTGTTGTTGCTGATAAAAATCTAATGGGCTAAACCCTGCAGAGTGAGCTCGCTGTGCACCAGCAGGACTCCTGAGAAACTGATTGGCTTCTTCACCGGGCCAGATAGAACCCATATGCCTTTCTTCCATTTCCAACCTCTGCCTCAACCCCACACCCAACTGCCTTGCATGCAACTGCTCCTGCTGAAGAATCTGATGTTCCAAAGAGTGCATCTGGCCGTGCTTTGAACGTGATACAAGCTCCAATAAATCGCTTTGGTGCCCATGATGTGGCGTTTGACCAAATTTTGCTTGAATAAGATGCTCGAGGGATGGATCAGAATTCCTTGGAGCATGATGGGAACGCTGTTGTAGTTGTTGCTTCAACAAAACCTGATCAAGAGCATTGTTGGCTCTAACAGCATCAACACGAGACTGTCCACGGCCAGAATCACGCATTTGACTCTGCAGAAATTGTTCAAGCAGCTGTCGAGCTTGAGACTGCTGTTGCTCCTGCAATAGCATTTGTTGTTGATGAAACTGCTGTTGCTGTAATTGATGTTGTTGGAGCTGCAGCTGCTGCTGCTGCTGTTGCTGCTTCTGCAGCTGCAGTGCCAAAAGGTGTTCCAGATCTGGGCCTATTTGGTTAGCCAGCTGTTGGTGGTGAATTGAAGTCCGACTTGGCACTTGTTCTAGCACTGAATCATTCAAGTGGGGATGAGGAGTTAACAGATTACGGTGCTGCAGCTGTTGTTGAAATTGTTGAGACAAAAGCTTTTCTGATGCATCAAAGCGGTTGGATTCTTGATCCACATGTGTTAACCGGCGAGCATCCATGGCATCTTGATACAAATTGGGGCCAGGAACTGTATTTCTTCTATAAATATCAGACCATGTCTCCGCAGCATGAGTTGAATCAACCACTGCACCAAAAGGGCCAATTCTTCCAGCAATAGGGTTGACAAACTGATCCTGTGCACCACTGCCTGATGGCATGTTCGACGTCTGGTTACGCCTTGTATAAGGGCCTTCAAGCTCAGACCACAACAACCCGAAAGGATGCAACTTATTGTTACTCTGATTAGGCATACCAGGTTCGGTAAATTCAATTGGCTGAGAAAGGTTGCCTATGGGATTTGCAGAAGGATCATTAATGCTAGGAGAAGTTTTCCCTATAGGATTGCCACCACTTCCAGGTCTCCCCGGAAACACAATTTCTGCACAAACGGGAATAGATAAATATTAGGACCAAATACAAGGCCCATCAAAAAGATTAGTACCATTAACACCACAAACAAGAAAAGTAACCAACCTTCATCTTGAGCAACAAAATCATGATAGCTTTGACCCTCAGTATATGGGAGTTGAAATGGACCGTCATGCTCAGAAATTCTAGACTGAACATGCTGCATTGGTTGACCATCAAACCTAGACAGTTGCCAGCGGTGGTCATTTAATGCAGACAAATCAGTAATTTCAGTAAACGGGGCAGAAATGGGTAAACTAGGCCCTGATTTCTCTTCCAATGATCCAGGCTCTTCTACATTAGAACTTATACTGGCACTATAGGCTTGTCCATCTAAAACTCTCAGATGCGGCATGACCTCACCCAACTCTTGGAAAGGTGTTTCCTCTGGAGCATCTTCCAAGCGAACTGGCAGATCAGTCCCAAAAAACCCTTGCTCAAACCATGAAATTATGTCAGCCCCAAGAAATGGTCCCTGTATTTCTCCTTGAGGATCCCGGTAGTACAAACTCAACTCCTCTGGTGGGATACCCCCTTCTAACTGATATTCATTAGGACGGCCCTGAAAGTACCGCAAATTGCCACTCCAACTCTGTTCAGAAGATGGAGAAACAAATAAAGAATTTGAATCATCTGGAAGCTTGGCACTGATACCAAAAGCACCATCATATGCAATGCCATCCAGAGAAGGATGTTTGGTGAAGGCAGAATCTGCAACTTTGAGCAGAGAAGCATTAATGTCTTGCACACTGCAGAAATTGTTGCTGTTTGAAATTGTTTGCATCAATTCATCTGATGCATTCATCCCGACAGTAGCTGCAGGAACTTCGACTTCCCCTTCACGATTAACATCTCCTTCTGAAACAAAGCAAATGTAGTTCCATTCAGAAGGAACCAAAAAATAAAACATATTGCCATTATAAGGGTTGAATAGGGATCGTTACTAACCATTTATCCAATTCATTTTAGGACCCTCGTTGTTCAAGGTGCTAAAAACATCAGCCTGAGAAATACCATCATTCACAGCTCCTCCAAGAGAATCCACAATCTCGTCAGGCATAATTGAGGGCAAATTACCACATCTCCCATTGGTGGGTTCCAAGTCTTCAACATCTAGGAAAGAACAATTCCATAAGTTTCCAAAAAACAAGAAGCAACAAAAGAATTTATGGAATTTTTTTTTAAAACATCAGATGTTTTTGGGTGAATAAAACATCAGATGTTACATTGCAATAAAATAGAGTGACAGCCCTTTCTAATTAATCACCTGTAACGTTATCAGTTGATTTGCCATTTCTAAATGAATTGTACGACACCCCACTACTGGTGATTTTGCCCTTCCATAAATCACCAAGGACACCCTGAAAACATTGCAGAAACTCATTTAACCCATCTGTGGAAAAACACAAGCATAGAACAGTACAAGTTAATTCAACATGGGGAGCCAATTCAAATAGCTCACCTCTTCTTCTGCATCAGGAGTGACAAAGGCCAATGGCTCAAGGACAGTGACTTCTGTTATAGGAGGTACTTCCTCCATGTGGTCAGGCATGACAGCAAAAGATGGATCCAGTTTTTGCCTACGGTAAATGTCAAGAAGCTTCCCCCTAGGGTAGCAAAATGTAACAGCTGAGGAACTTGGTTTCCCAGGGACACTTTCAGGCCTGTCAAATTGAGTAGCACCAAGAGAACCTGCAGATGGAGGTCTTACAACTGATACACTTGATCTTCCCCGTCCTAAAGTAAACCCCATATTAGAACCCTCTGCCCTTCCTCTCTCAAGTCCAAAACCAGGTGCAGCACGGTAGGAACCTGGCCCACTAGAATTTCCCTCCATCCTGTGGCGTGGCCTCCACTTGTCACGAGAATCTGAGTCACGCTCAGGAACTGCACGGGGATTGCTGCCAACAAATGATTGACTATCACTGTGAGCATCTTCCTTCTCTACATCTGCTTTTTTTTCGGCCCGAGACTCCTTATCTTTTTCTTCTGGACCCCACCTAGATGACCATTTGCTATCACGCCGTGTATCATGCCCAGAACTGCGATTAGCAACATCATGCCACCTATCAGTAGACAAAGCTCTATTGTCAGTGTTTTCTCTAACTGAAGTATTGTCAACACGACGGTCAGTCTTCCTGCGATCTCTTCTACCAAGCAAGCCAGTTTCCCTTTCTTCTTCACGCCAGCGGCGGCCACTTTCAGTCTCAGTTGCGGTTTTTCTCCAATCTCTTTTGTCCTCAGGTACATCTGGACGCCAGCCCTCCTTCTGATTGGGATCAGCAGAATTCCCAAGAGAAAGGGAACTTGGTCCGCGCATTTCCTGTCATAAATAAAACAGTCAAAAAGATGGTCTATATATTATGTTCCTCAATCAGATAAAGAGCACATCGACGTTCAGCTTATACCAATAAAGTTCTAAGAAAAAATTTGAGACAAGGAAATCTGCTCGGACCTATTTTAATTGAACTTCCCAAAATATTCGCAAGATGATAGTTTTGTTGAACCTCAATGGTGACTACTGTCAGGCCCAACCAACTTTTTGTTTCATAAAAACAGTTTGCAGTAACAGCTTTAGGTTTAGTCTCAATTGAGACCATCAAAACTCGTGCACATTAAATTTCTACAACTCATAAAATTGAAAGTATGATCGTGTCGATAAAAGATGTAATTGTATATTCTCTACTCTTACAAGTCATTGTTGGAGATGCTCTTACACGTTAAATTTCTACTAGTAGATCCATACTAAAAAAATACAAGTTCTATTTTGAGGTCTCCATCAAGTTAAAGCTAATGCCGACCAAATTAGGTGAGCATTGACAATCCTTGGTCTAAATGGATAAACATTCGGACATGGCATTTATACTTTGAACTTTTGCAAGTGAACCTTTAAGAATTAAAGACAAGGTTTGTGGCATCGTCCTTAAATCTCAAGTCAAGAGATACTATAGGTGCAAGCTTCCTTGAGTATGCAAAAAGAAATCTGTACAAAGACAAGAAGAAAAAAATGCAGCCACAATAATGCAAGCAAAATTAAAGCAAATCACCTAGAAAATAACCTGGAACCATACACACAAAAATTAAAGCAATTATATTTTGATGAACCAAAGACCACACTAACAAATTGAAAATAAACTGAAACCCTAAAAAGACAGTAGGCAGTCATTTATGTTTCTAAAATACACAACTACAAACATTTCATTTGGTACAAATGCATACTAGTTAAATGGCTGACCCTGCAAAATGAAAACAGAATAAATATATAGGATCTAGACCCAACTGATGAGTTGCACGTAAAGAATACACACACAAAAAGATATGTGCATGTGCACGCACACACAGAGTCAACAGAAGTACCATGCAATTCAACAAGAAATTGTTATTAGAAAATCAATACAATAATAAAATTTGTATTTCCAGAGCAAATATAAAATGATAAAAAGAAGCATCAAAGATTATTGTTATGTTAAAACAGAGCTATAATCAGCTAATAATAGAGAACTCACCATCTTAATCTCACTTGGTTTAGCATAAAGCCACTGGGGAGACAAAGGAATGTTGCTTTCTAGTGCTGCTTGATCTGAAGTAGCTGTAAACAAATATGTAAAATTTCACAAGTGCAAAACAAACATGTAAGAACAAAATGTTCTATTAATTGAGAAATGACTCAATGCTACAAGATTGCAAAACCAAAACCCAACCTTTTGAATCATCAGGTAGCCCGATCATCCCTTTTTCATCACCATTTCCACCAGAAGCTTCCACTGTAGTGCCATCAACCCAATAAGGGTAAGTATTAATTTGTAGCTTGATTAAGAAAATTCAATCTAAATTATATAAATTAAATATAAATCAAGCATTAAGAAACCAACCCAAATTAAATAAAAGGTAGGGAACAGCACTCAAAATTCTTATAATGAATGCCAAAACTCATCAGCAGAAATTGTAGGCAACACAAGAAAAAAAATGCATAGCTGTGATATGATAAAATACACAAACTTTAAAATAGGCAATGCATAACTTAAGAGCAGTCGTTGGATTGACCACAAATGGCAATAACATAAGATTAAACAGACAAAGAACTTAAGAGCAGTAGTTGGATTTGACCATATATGACAATAACAAAAAATTAAACGGACAAAAAACTCCAACACTATATCTTAAACACCATTAGGTCCATTACCCCTCGAAGAAAACAGCTCAAAAAATAAAAAAAACTGGAAAAAAGAATTGTTGAATTGAAGACCAATATTGCTAAACTAAATAAAGAACAAGACAAATAATATGTTAGGGTAATCTAACTACACAATACCCTATCTAAGTGCAAGATCTGTGTCCCCAAAATGGTGTCAATCATCCCCCTGTCCTACACTGATCCTCAATTAATTTTGAATATAAAAAAATCGGATCCCATGGCCGTGAATGATGGACCCACACCTTTTTTGGCACAATGGATTCCAGCCCCCTATTTAATGTGAACCTTACCAAAAAAAAAGAGTTGCCAAATTAATCATCCACACAAACGTATGGTCTTCAAAATCATGAATCTTAGTAATAAGGCCTAACTCTAAGTGATCAGCCAAAAATAAACAATGATTGCCACTCATCGAGCAAAGCAGAAATGGACAACATTAACAGGCAAAATAACCTGGGCATTGCCAAAATAGTCAGCACCAACAGATCTCATAGCAGGCAGGGAAAATGGCATTGATTTACCGACATGACATATTAATACAAAATGAGCAAAAATCGATTTGAAAACTCAAAATCAATATATAAACCTTATAGCGTTCTACTTGATCACCGAGAAAACATACGAAACAAAATAGAACTTAAAATCCAAACAAATGCGCAGTTTTCTTCCTCCTTTTCTTTCTTTCCAACTGTTTCCCAGGCAATCAAGCAACACAGGAATTATGTAGTATTGTTTCACAACTAAAGCAAATCAGTGTACGAGTTATTATTATTATTATTATTATTATTATTATTATTATTATTATTATTAAAAATGTGAAGAGCGGAACCACAAGGCAACTGATCTAAAACACCACCGAGAGACGAATCCGAAAATGACTTGGAAGCCCTAAAATTTCAAACTTAAAAAATTGAAGTGTCAGCAAAAATTCAAATACATTCAGATCAACAATCCCCAACCTAACATTAAGCACATAACGATCCAATCCATCAAACTAAAAAAACCAAACCCAATAAAAATTATATATGGAGATAGAGAGATGCAAAAGAATGAGTACCTTTGGGGGTCCAGGACTGATCGGACGATTTGGAAGAGAGAAGATCATCGGGAAGATCAAGCTTGCCTTCCGCCATGAGATTGTCGATGAGTCAGGGAGTTTGGTGAGAAGATCGAGAGCAGGGGAAAGGAGTGATTAGGGGTGGAGGAAACAGAGCAGCGAGAGAGCAATACACACAGAGCAGAGCTTGTAGAGATATGAGTGAATGAGATTCGAGATTTGAGAGATTCCTAGGGTTTCGAAGCTTTTTGCAGTACACTTGCACAGAGAGAGAGAGAGAGAGAGATAGCGAGAGCGAGAAGGGTGAAGGTGAAGAGAAGGGTGAGGGTTTGGGTGGTCAGAACAGCCAAATCAGCTAATCAATGATTATGATCTTTCATTTTTTAAACATAAATAAGGGTGATGCTATAGTGTGCAATTTACACCTTACATTTTTTTGTGTTCACTTACACCTTACATTTACACATTTTTTATCTTGCACTTACACCTTTTGTGTAAGTGGCACATGGTGTGCAACTTATACATTTCATTTATACCTTCACCTTACACTTACACCTTTTATGTTAGTGGCATATGGTGTGCAACCCACTTACACCTTTTGTGGGTTGCACACCTAAGAAAGCTCCCATAAATAAATATATTAAAATTTTATATAAATTCATTCAAAAGATACATTTACGAAAAAAGACACCTGGAGCGAGCTTTTATTTCGAAAATGGTCCTGCGGACGCTTATCTTGAATTTGGCAAAAGCTTAAGGTTGAAAATTTGTTATTTTAGTAGATTTTTTTAGTTTTTGATTATTTTAGGAAGTTAAAATTTTTGTATTTAAGAAGATAATTTGATTTTTTTTATAGTTGGATGTGATATTTATGAAAGAAAAAATAAAATGATTATAAATTTGATATGACATTTTGTCTAGATTTGTTTTTTTGATTTTTCAACCAATTTTGTCTTTTAGTGTTTTTTTAGCCAAAAAAACAAAAACAAAAAAAACACTTCCCAAACACCCCTATTGTTTAGGCCTTGTTTGGCATTCTCTGAAAAATTTAAAAAGTTAAAAAGTCACTATCCTATTTAAAGTCAATTTTGGCATAACCTAAATAATACAAAAAAATCAAAAAGTCAATATCCTATTTAAATCACATCATCTTATTTAAATCACATCACTTCTCTAACACATCACATCAAACCCAACCCATATAAGTCAATAAGTCAAAAAGTGCACTTTTTTAGAACATCTCAAACCAACTCACATCATCTTATTTAAGTGACATCACCTCTCTATCGCATCATTTTAAACCAAACTCATATTTTATAAAAAGTCAAAAAGTACAATTATTTAAAACATCCTAAACAATCTTATAATTGTATAAAAAAATTTGTATTTTAGAAAACAGCTTTGATAAAGACTCTCTCCAATTATCACTCCACACACACGTGGCGGGTGGCGATTAGAGGAGGAGAGAAAAAAAATAATAAATAAATCTATATATTAATGAAAATGGTCTTTTAAAACTCAAAACTTGTGGAAGCTCCAACATGTTCATCCTAATTTCCTGATTTTTTAATATTTTTTTAAAAAAAAATTGACTTGGTGATTGGTGATTGGTTTATAATAATTACACTATTGACACGCAATAAATGAAATCCTAATTTCCTTACTTTTTGCATCCCCAAGAGACCCATGTAATTATGGTGTAAATGCCTCCTAATTTTTTTCCCTCTTAATTTTTTTGTTTTGTTTTTTGAAAAAAAAATAAATAAACACTTATTAAATTCTTTCAAACTCCTCGGTCAAACCCCATGTATTTAATTTATATATTAAAAAAAATTAAAACAAATATAACGCAATAAATGAAATCATAATTTCCTTACTTTTTACATCCCCAAGAGACCCATGTAATTATGGTGTAAATGCCTCTTAATTTTTTTGTTTTGTTTTTTGAAAAGAAAAAATAAACACTTATTAAATTCTTTCAAACTCCTCGGTCAAACCCCATGTATTTAATTTATATATTAAAAAAAATTAAAATAAATATAAATATCTATAATTATCCCGTGCATAGCACGGGTGATAGGCTAGTAAAAAAATAAATAAAAACTGGACAATCATATTGAGAGGGGGTCAAAGGGAGTAGGGGGAAAGGGGGTCTGGAACGTTTTTCTTTTAAAAAAAATAAGAGTTATGTTATATTATACAAATTTATTAACACTCCCGACCCCTGCATCCCGACGTGCCTTGTCTGGTAGAAATTGAATCTCAATTGCTGTTTTTTTTTTTTACATTTGTTTGACGTTCTAATCCAACTTACACCTATCATCTTTCCAAAACTTCTCTCACTCTCAAATGAGATTTTACTCTCATCAAATAAACCACTGACGATCATCGACGACTACCATTGAGGAACCGGCCATCTCTCTCCTAACTCTCATGTTTCATCTATCTTCTCTCTCCATTTCTACATTTCTCCCTCTTCGACAATGACTTTCTCTCTAGTGTGACTCTTAGGTAAGCTCTGACATTAATTCAGTCTTCGGCGTGATCTGGTTTCTTGGCAAGATCTGATTTTTTGATTTTTCTGTTAATTTGTTGATTTTTTTTGTTGTTGGGACCAGATTTTTATGTAAATCAAAAGTAATTTACAATGTTATAGTTGTGGTTACCGGATAATATCAATGCATGGTAATCTTGAGTTCAGGAACTATATCAGTTGTGATTTTCTACAAATCTCAGGTCATGTTTGATTTGTATCTGTGAAATCATTTTGAAAAATAATTTTTCAAAAAAGAGTTTACAAAATTTGAATAGATGGGTATAAGAGAAAAAGTGATTTATTGATATATGGGATGTAAGAAAATGAGATATAGAGAGAAAAAAATGATTGATTGATGTGTAGTAGATAGAAAAATGATTTTGACTTTTTTTTTTCTCAAAATTTTTCAACCAAACAAACTTTTGAAATTTTTTTTTGAAAATTATCTCTCAAAAGACAAACTAAATAAGGCCTTATTTTTTTTTCCCTTTCCTTTATTTAATTGCTCCTTCAACTCAATGATAATAGGAGGGCGATACATTGGTGTTGATAAGACGAAGTGACCACGGTGATGAGAGGAGGGTAAGGCATTGACGAGAATGAAGAGAGGGCGAGATGTTGACAGTGATAAGAAACTTATGAGAGAGAGCGATTGGAGAGTTCGAGAGAGAGAAGAAATGATCGTCTAACAAAAAATAAGAGTCCTAGAAAAGGAGAGAGAGAGACCAAAAAAAAAAAAAAAAAAAAGACGTTTACACTGACCATGTGTCAAGTCAGGCCATTCAGAGGGTTCGAGTGGGTTATTTCTATGTGAATAAATCATTATTGAAAAAATAAATTGATAAATTATTATCTTTTGATTTTTATCTTGTGTGCTATAAACATTTGTTAACCTCATTTGTTTTTATTTTTAGATTGGGATGTTAACCCTTTTAATATTAACAATTTGATCGAACCACAAGAAATAAGTTTAGCCAACAATTGCTTTGACATATACCAGCTATAAATACAAGTATAACAAATGTTTTTTAAAACCTTTTTATATAAATGCTTATGTTGGAAAGTTGATTAAAAGTTATTTTTTGATTTTTTTGTCATATTATCTCTCTATTTTTTTACACATTTTAAAAAAATTTAAAAATTAACTTTTAACCTAATTCTCAAAATAGACCAAAATCATTCATTATATCAGTAACATTTTTATAGGGAAAATTAGTGAAACATGCCTTTCAATCTTTGGATAGTAGGAAAGATCCAATATCTTTTTTATTTATTATTAGTTAAGGTATATTGACGAAAGTTTTCTATGATCGTATCAGAGAAATCAGATAAATTTCTTTGTGAAATTAGGAAATTTCTCTGTGTCGGGACGAAATTTCTCTGTGAAAATGTTGAGGGACTCCAACTACTATAAAAATATTGTATACCTTTTATCTTATAAAATCTTAATATCAGAAATCTTAAAAAAAAATCATTATTTTTATATTAAAAGCAATCTTAATATTTTTTTCTTAAAAATAATGAAAAATTCTAATATGTACACACTTAAAAATGGTATATCATATGCACTCCTAATTATATTAATTTTCTTATTTAGTTATGACAATTTTTTTTTCTTAATCATGATATTATTTTAATTATAATTCATGTTGTGTTTAATCATGACATTTTTTATTTTTTTTAATTATGACCCCAAAAGTATATTATATCATTTTATTCTCTAGTTATAAGGTGCATATAATACATAAGATCCATTTAGATAGATATAAATTTAAAATGCATGAATTTGATATTAATCATCAAGAAAAATAACTCAATTTAAATTTGATTGTTTACGTATGATTTTCAGATTAAATTAAATAATTTTATCATAATAGATTTAGAATAACTATCTAAAATTAATTTTAAAAATTATCTTCTAATTACAAAGATCCTGCTATAAAATACATATCTTCTATTTTAACTTATCTATTTATAGAATTTTTTATACACATATAATAGCTTAATTTCTAATATTTTTAATATTAAATTTCTTGATTTAAAATTCTCATCCATCCAAATGGGCATTTAAGTTTAAAAAAAATAGGTAAATTACAAATGCATCCCATAAGATTTGCTTAAATTATAGACTGTGATTTGAAAAATTATAAATACCTCTTTATTAAAAAAATTTATTTAACATAATTAACTAAAAAAAAATAAAATTCATAATTGTTCTCCTATACGTGAATAAAATTACCTAAATTATTAATTAAAACATATTTTTAACATCATTAAAATTTGTTAATGGACTTAATGATTTATTATTAAAAAGAACGATTTATTATAAAATTAGAAATCTCAATGAGTGAAATGTAATTTTCAAAACTACGTGAGGTGATTCATATTTTAATCAAATTTTAAGAGATGTATTTATAATTTTTCCTTAAAATAGACTACCAGGAGGCAAAGCTGTGAACCCAAAAACTTTACGAACAGCTTAGGATGGACAATCTCGTATTGTAAGGATTTATGGTTTAAGATTTACAAAAAAGATGGAATTTTAATTAAATTAGTGTCGAATATTAAATTGTATTTTTGATTGATAAGTTATTAATTTTATATTCTTTATTTTTTAATAGATTGGATATAGACGAAGGGTCCGTTTGGAAAGAGCTATTTTAGGCTTTTTTTGGTTATTTTAATCACAAAAGACAAAATATGCTATTTTAATCACAAAAAATAAAACATTACAGTCTTCTTTAAAAAAACATCAAAAAAATTTAAAAGTCAAAAAATTATTATCAAACTAAACTTTTTAATCCAGACTAAAATAATTAAAAAAAATTAAAAAGTCAATCCACTACCCAAACGGAGGCTTAGTGGTTTGGAGTAAAGTCAGTTATTTTACTTTTGATTACTCTGATGACAAGATAATTTTTTGACGGAAAATATGGTGATAAAAAAAATATTCGCCCAAAACCAACTTGCCGAGCAAAATATTTTGATTTTTGAAGACAAACATATTTTTGTGTTTAAACAACTACTTTGTTTTAAAGTAGGACGAGTTGTTTTTGAATTTTTTTGTTTTGGTTGATATCTATAATAAAATTAATATTTAAATCTTAAATAATCTCTTCCATCTTATCTACAAGAATGTTTATAATTCACCCTAGTTATGCTAAATTAATTATTTGAGTAAATTATACTGACACCCCTGAGGTTTATATTTAATATAGTTTTTTCTCATGTTTTGGAAATTACATCCCTCTCCCTGAGATTTAAAGTTTCATTACAGATTCTCTCATCAGTAATTTAATTTTTTTAAATACCAATTTTGTCCTCACTGGGTAAATTACATTGACACCTCTTCCATTTTAGAAATTACAATCTTCTCCCTAAGGTTTAAAGTAGTATTACCAATTGCCCCATTGGTTAGTATTAGTTGGAAAAAAAATTAATTGAAAAAAAATTTTGTTAGTAAATTTTTTAAATTTTTGTTTAAAAACCAACGTAAACTCATTTTTTGAATTTATATTTTTTCCTCAAATTTATAAACTGAGATAACCATTTATAAACCAAAAAAATTATCAAACAAATTTTTATGACAGCTTTTTAAATTTTTGTAAATATAAATTGAAAAATAAAAACGAAATGGTTACCAAACAGGCTTTAGATGGTAAACATGTCGTAAAATTAACAAATAATTAAATAAGTTACTAACGTAAGAAATGACTTATCAAAAGATTCTTAGGCTATGTATAGTTTGATTTTTAAATTTTTTTTAAAAAAATTAAAAATTAATTTCGTTAAGAAACAAAAAATAAAAAATAATTATCATTTTAATTTTTGGGCAAGTTATATACATACGTATGGATGTTTCAATTTAATTTGTAAAAAATTATTTCTAACCACTCGAAATATAAAAATTATATAAAAATGATAATTATTTTTTATTTTTTATTTCTTAACCAAATTAATTTTTAATTTATAAATTTTTTTTCTAAAAATCAAACCGTACATTAGCCTAAGAATCTTTTGATAAGTCATTTCTTACGTTGGTAACTTATTTAATTATTTGTTAATTTTACAACATTTTTACCATATGAATCCTGTTTAGTAACCATTTCATTTTCAGTTTTCAATTTATATTTATAAAAATTTAAAAAATTGTTATAAAAACTTGTTTGATAATTTTTTTGGTTTATAAATTATTGTCTCAGTTTGTAAATTTGAAAAAAAAAACGTAAATTCAAAAAATGAGTTTATGTTAGTTTTTAATCAGAAATTTAAAAATTTTACTAACAAATTTTTTTTTCAATTAATTTTTTTTTCCAACTAATACTAACCGAGGGGGCAATTCTTATTGCTACTTTAAACCTTAGGGAGAGGATTGTAATTTCTAAAATGTGAGGGGTATCGATGTAATTTACCTAGTGAGGGCAAAATTGATATTTAAAAAAATTAAATTGCTAAGGGGAGAATCTATAATGAAACTTTAAACCTCAATGAGGGAGATGTAATTTTCAAAACGTAAGAGGGGGAACTGTAACAAACATAAATTTCAGGGAGTGTCAGTTTAATTTACCCTAATTATTTTTTGTTATATTTTATCTAAATATTTTATCTAAATATTTTAATTTTATAGTTTGACCCTAATTATTTTTGGTTATATTTTATCTAAATATTTTAATTTTATAGTTTGACCCTCGTATTTTATAGAGGGTTGACAACTAAAAAACATTTTAGGTGGGCAGTCACAAATTTGTTATTTTCCATTGGAAAACAAACTTAAAAGAAAAAAATTAGTATAACTTACAAATAAGAATAATGCTACATATATTAATTAGTATATTAATTAGTGTAACAATTGATGATGTGACATGTTTTAAGAGATTTTTAGTATTTATAATATGATTAATGAGTGTGGTCAATAATAATATCATAACTAGTATTAGTATACTAATTAGTATATTAATTGGTGCATGTAATACTATCATAAAAATAATTAATAACTAAAGTGAAAATATTTTTTTGAAATCAACCAACGATGGATGATGATTAGTGATAGTTTTCTTCTATCTTCTATCTTCTATATACATATATATATATATACTAGCTTATCACCCGTGTTATGTACGCGATAATTATAAATATTTATATTTGTTTTAGATTTTTTTTAATATATAAATTATGTTTTTAAAGATTTTTTATAAAAATAATTTAACAATCTTATCACTAACCATAGTGTATGAGAGAAGTTGAAAAAGGTACTGCAGTAACTATACACGGATTGTATCTATAGTTATTTGTATGTGGGGATTTTAATTGCTGATCAGGAAATTTCGACCAAATCAATAAATGCAGGCATGTGGATTGAAAAAATTAATAAATGCTGATCAGAGAATTTTGACAAAATCAATAAATGCTGAAAAAAAATTTAATGAAAAATTTAAAAAATTCAGATTGAGATATTAAAACTCCCATAGGTCTTGGGGTTAAAAACTCCCTTTTGCTTAAAAACCTCCTTGAGTGTTTATATTTATCTAACTTCAATTATATTAAAAGAATCAAATTATAAACAAAAGAAAATAACTTCAATCATACAAATCACATTTTTTTTAATGATATCTAACTACAATCACATTTTTCTCATAATAAAAAAAATAATTGAAAAAAAGAACCATTATAATAGCAAATAAAAAAATTATTTAAAAGCATTGAACAAAAAAATTTATTTAAAAGCATTGAACAAACTACAATCACATTTTTCTTTTTATAAGTATTTATGTTTATCTAATTTCAATCATATTAAAAAAATCAAATTATAAATAAAATGAGATAACTTCAGTCATACAAATCACAATTTTTTTAATGCTATCTAATTACAATCATATTTTTCTCATAATAAAAAATAATAATTGAAAAAAAGAACCATTAAAATAGTAAATAAAAATATTATTTAGAGCCATTGAACAAACTACAATCACATTTTTCTTTTTGTGAGTTAACTTCAATCATGTTAAAAAATCAAATTATAAACAAAAGGAGATAACTTCAATCATACAAATCACAATTTTTTTTAATACTTTCTAACTATAATGACATTTTTCTCACAATAAAAAATAATAATTGAAAAAAATAACCATTAAAATAGTAAATAAAAAATATTATTTAAAACCATTGAACAAACTACAATCACATTTTTCTTTTTGTAAGTGTTTATGTGCCATTTTGGGAACATGGTAAAACGCCAAAAAAGCCATTTGGCAAGTGCTAAAAACGCAGCCCTAAAATTACAAATTAGGGCCTATGAAAAATAAATAAAAAAATAACTCTTTTATGTTGGGTAAGGGTATTTTGGTCATTTTAATTTGATTTGACACCATAAATAAATATTAAACTAAAAAGTAAAAAGTCAGCTTTTTACCAACTTCCAAATCACTTCCAAAAAAGCCAAAAAAGCTTGGTAAAAAGCCAAAAGCCAGCTTTTTACCAACTTCCCAAAACAACGCTATGTTTATCTAACTTCAATCATATTAAAAAATAAAATTACAAACAAAAGAAAATAACTTCAATCATACAAATCACAATTTTTTTAATGCTATCTAATCATCATCAATAATGAAAAAAATTAATCACAAATTAAGTAAATTGATAATTAAAAAACACAATAATTTATTTTTTAAAAAACATAGTGAGTTAAAAAGATCAATTGCAATTTTTTTTTTGTCAAAATACAATATAATCATCATAAATAATTGGTACATTATGTGACCCTAATTAGTACAATTCATTTTGTTTTTCAAAAAACACAGTGAATTAAAAATCAAATCACAAATTAAGTGAATTGATAGTTAAAAAAACACAATATTTTTTTTTCTTCAAAAAACATAGTGAGTTAAAAAAATCAATTACAATTTTTTTTCCAAAATACAATCTAATCATTATCAATATTTGGTACTTTAAAAATCAAATAAAAAAAAATCAAATCAAATCACATTAAAAAAAAAAATCATTGAACAAACTACAATCACATCACATTTTTTCCATAATAAAATAAATAAATAAATGAAAAAAAGAACTATTGACTAACTACAATTACATTAAAAAAAAAAGAATCATTGAACTAACTACAATCACATTTTTTTCTTTGTGAGTGTTTATGTTTATTTAATTTCAATCATATTAAAAATAAAATTAAAATAGTAAATAAAAAGATTATATAACATTTTTAAAAAAAAAAAATCATTAAACTAACTACAACAATCATATTAAAAAAAAGAACCATTGAACAAACTACAATCACATCACATTTTTCCCATAATAAAATAAATAAATGAAAAAAAAGAATTATTAAACTAACTACAATCACATTAAAAAAAAAAGAATCATTCAACTAACTATAATCATATTTTTCTCTTTATGAGGGTTTATATTTATCTAACTTCAATCATATTAAAAAATTAAATTATAATTTTTTATTCACTAGACAAATTACAAATATTTTTATGCACTATCTAACTAAAATATTAAAACAGTGAACAAAAGGAAAAGTCAAGAAGGAGAAAACAAAAATAAGACTTACTGTTTGTATACGTGGTTACTGAAGTTGAAAGTGTAGAAGTGAGAAGTCAAGAAAGAGAAAACAAAAATGAGACTCGCTGTTTACAATAGGTATGTAAAAAGTTAAATAGAGTGTGTGTATTGGAGAAGTTAAAAAGACTTGGAAGAATTTAATATGTGCTAATTTTTTTTTTCAAAAAAATCAAAAAAATTAATAAATTAAAGTTCAAATATTGGAACTCCCACAAAACTTGTGGGTTAGAGATAGATATAAATAAATAGATAGATATAGATATAGATATAGATATTTATATTTGTTTTAAAAAAATTTTTAATATACAAATTATTTGTTTTAAAAAAGGTACTACAATAATTATGAGATAAGTCAAAAAGTTTTATAGGTTGAGAGAAGTTAATAAATGTTAAGGTTATTTTTTATTTTTATTTTTAAATAAAAAATTAAAAAATTAGGATTGACATATTGGAATTCCCACGTGCCTTGGGGGTTAGAAACTCCCTTTTACTTAATGAATAGTATGAATATATATCTATCTATCTTCTAGACTATTAATAAAAGGAACAACTTATTTAGGGATTGTTTGGGGTGTCCTAAATAAGTGTATTTTTTATCTTTTTAGAATAAAATTGAGGAAAAAAATATGAATTTTTGAGTTAATTTGTTGATTTTTTATGAAAAAATGTATATTAAAAAATTATATAAAGAAGTGTGTAAGAGAAGAGTAAGAGAAGATTGTGGAGTATGCCGTACGGATTGGCAGTCAGTCGGCTGGGTGAATACATGGAAAAAGATTGCCACTTTTTCCGGTTTTGATTAGACGGTGTTGTTTGGCCCGTGGGGGCCCACCACGGGTCCCATTTTCTAATCGGAACTATTCAATGTGTAGAACTCATCGAGTACTATTTGCTTGTAAAAAATTGGTTTTGATTGGACGGTGTTGTTTGACCCATGGTGTCATATATCATATTTTCTATTTATTATTTTTAGAGATAGATTTAAAAACTAAAAAATATAGATAATTAATATGTTTATTTTTTTCAATTCAAAAAAGATATTTAAGTTGAAAACTTTTTTTTAACAGAATATTTGATCTCTTTTTTAATTGAAAACACAAACAGAATATTTAAACAAACTGAAAACACAAAGTTTTATAAATTACTAGAGGTGTTCGCAGTTTGGCGGTTCAGTTGCGGCCAAAAAAATCTCAAATCCGCCATCCGTCCGCCAGATTGACGAATTGGAAAAAATCAATCCATAACCGTCTCTCGTCATCACACATTCATCCAAAATACGACGAATCGGTTCGGTTCGGTCGATTTTGACGGATCGATATATCCGATACTCACCCCTAATGCCAAGTGTGTCTTTCACTTTAATACCAAGTGTCCATTTTGTCATTTAAAAAAATGTATATATATATATCCATTGGACAAATAATGAACATAAAACTCAAACTATGGACAAATAATATAATGAAAAAGACTTTTACTATTTGAATCAAACACAATATAAATAATAAATATTTTATTTTATTTTACTTATTTAAATTACAAACACATTAGGTGTAATGGTGATATAAAGTAGACACCTATGTTGGTGTTGGTGTCCTGAAACTTCTTTCTCCATTTGCTAAATGCCTATTTCTCCATTCAAAACAACCAAAAAAAAAATTATATAAAGGAGGGGTATGAGACTCAAATATTAAACTTAAAAATTAGATAAAGGAGGGAGGATATGGAGCTCAAATATTAAACTTTTTGTTTGCTAAAGAAAACTGATACACAATATATAATTTTAGACATGCATCATTTGTGTCAATTGCTAGTTGTAAGGTAACGACCACAACAAAGATGTTAATTAGACTCTAATCTTGTTATTAATTAAATTTAAATAAAATATTCTAACTCAATTTAGCTCATTCTTTATTGATCATAAAAAGGTTTTCCTTCATGCCAAACACAAATAAATACTAATATAAATGCTAACGTTTTCCCCCAAAAATAACCTTTTGAGTCCCGAAGAATCACCTCAATACCATTTGTATTCCGATATTCAATACCATCAAAACATCCAAAACCCATAACAATCCATCAAAGGAAATTTCGATTAATAACAATTGAAAGGGAACTGGAATCATCTCAAGCAATATGAACACACAAAATGTCCAAGACAAGGAAAATTTAGTTGAAACATGGAAATTAACAGTTTGCAATTAGGAACCAAAATACAACACACAAAACTGAACACAACCAAGAACACAACAATCTATTTGCTTTCAATGTCAGTTAACCCAACTATATACATCAAAACAACTTTATTCCATCCATTACCCAACACTAACACTGTGTTTGGATTGAGGAATTTGGAGAGAAAAGAAAAGAAATAGAGAGAAATGTATTTCTTTTCCTTATTTGGTTATCTTAAGTGGAGAGAAATGGGGAGAAATAGAAAGAAATGGAGAGAAACTCATTTCTCTCATAACCCTTATTTTCAATCTTCTCAAAAGTAGAAAGATTGGGAGAGAAAAGAAACCCACAAATGTTTATATTTTCATAATATCAATTTTACCCCCATAAAAATAAAAGAAATAAAATGATTAAAAATATAAAAAAGTTATTTTGATAATATAACATAAAATAATTTCTTTTCTTTTCTTTTCTCTTAATGAAATCTAACCAAACAAGAAGGAGAGAAATCACAATCATTTCTTTTCTTTTATTTCTTACTTATCCAAACAAAAAGAAGAGAAATTACAATCATTTCATTTCTTTTCTTTTCTTTTCTCTTATTACTTAAGTAATCATTTCTTTTCTTTTCTCTCCAAAATTACCAAACATAATGTAACACTGTGTTTGGATTGAGGAATTTGGAGAGAAAAGAAAAGAAATAGAGAGAAATACTGTTTGGTTATTTTAAGTGGAGAGAAATGGGGAGAAATAGAAAGAAATAAAGAGAAACTCATTTCTCTCATAACCCTTATTTTCAATCTTCCCAAAAGTGAAGAGATTGGGAGAGAAAAGAAACCCACAAATGTTTATATTTTCATAATATCAATTTTACCCTTATAAAAATAAAAAAAATAAAATGATTGAAAATATAAAAAGGTTATTTTAGTAATATAATATAAAATAATTTCTTTTCTTTTCTCTTAATGAAATCTAACCAAACAAGAAAGAGAGAAATCACAATCATTTCATTTCTTTTATTTCTTACTTATCCAAACAAAAAGAAAAGAAATTACAATCATTTCATTTCATTTCTTTTCTCTTATTACTAAACCAAACATAGCGTAAACCCCCAAAACCAAAAATCAAATTCTTTACAGCAAGCAATACCCAAAACAGATTATTGCTTTCCACACTTGTTCTGACCTGGGGTTCAGTCCAATCCATCGACTGTTGCAGTGACATGCCTCTTCTTCTTCTTCTTTCTCAGCTTGTCACAAATGAAAGCCCTCTCCAGATGCTCAACCCTCTGCACCAGCGAGCTCAGCATTCGAGTTTGCGTGTCGTTTCTCTCGACAAGCTGCCTCATAAGACTCATCATTTTCTCATTGTCCTCCATCACCCTCTCCAGAAGTTGCTTGTTATAATCTCCTTTATCTCCAGAATCCACGCAACCTTTCAAGTTCTCTTGCGCCTGCTCGGCTCCAAGTTCCTTCATTACATCAGCAAAACTCCTCTGACGATTCAGCGAGGACAGTGTTGGGCTTGTCTCCACACTTTCTTCAGCACAATCACTCAATGCCAGGGTTGGATTTTCATCCTCAACAATTTGCTTCACAACACAACCATCTTCATCCCCATTCACTTCAGATTCTATTCCAACCTCAGTAATATCCATCTTCTCACAGATTTCATCTTTAGTTTCCGCAATTGCCTCAACTTTAACAGAATCATGTGCCTCTTTGGCATCTGGTGCTTCAGATTGCTCGAATTCCAATGCCTGATCATCATCAATTAAAACACTACCTTCAATTTCTAGGGTTTGATTCTCAGCCGAATCATTGATTTCTAGGGTTTGGTCGTTAGATTGATCCTCGTCTACAACATTGCTTGGGGCTTGATTGCCAGAAGCAATGTCGTCGATTCTCTCCTGCAACGCAATCGCCTTCTTAATCACAGCCTTCCTGAAATCCCTAACCCCAGAATCGACTCCGCGAACAGAATCCAACTTGAAGAGCAGAGCCATAAGCGTCTCGCTCACTCTCAATCGCTCCATCGAGTTACTCCGAATCAAATCAACAATCTCGTTCTGCGAAACCTTCCTTTCGACCTCCTCAACCTCGCGCTTTATGGAGACAATCCTCTTCACGCTCTTCCGCACCACGAAACCTCTGAAAACCTTCTGGATCTTCAATGCCGATGCCGATCTGCTCGTCTCCGATCGCACGAAGTGAACCGGAATCGAAACGACCTTCGGTTTCGATGAAGATCGAGGGCATGAGGGTTGGGTCCACTGGCTTCTGAAGAAGGGACTATCCATTATTATATCTCGAAGCTTCTTTGAACAAATAGTAGATTGCTTTGAATCTGTGTGTTTGATTTTTGTGTTTTTGAGATTGCCGATCACGGGTTGAGATATATTTATAGGAGAGAAGGCGGGAAGGACGGGGAGGGAAGTTCTAGAAGGTTCAGGAGAGTAGCTTTTAAGGGAATGATTCTAGATGGTTGTGGATTCTTCTTCTATGGCCACCGGGGCGCCCCGCGCGATTAATTTGTTGACCAATCGGACTCCATTGTTTTAATTCTTTGTTCCATATTTCTTTTGATAAAATATTACGGTAATTAATATTAAATACATATTTAAAATTTTCAAAAATTTAGCTTGAGTAATCACTAAAATGGATTAAAGAATGGGTCAAAACAAATCCCAAATACGGTGTCGTAGCATCTCTAATATTAATTTTTTTTTATTATATTTAGGGTTGATTTGACATAAACTAAACTCGCATATTACTCATACTATACACGGATTGTATTTACAATTATCTATATATGTGAATTGTGATTTTTAAATATATATATTTTTTAAATGTCTTTTTTTTTTCTTTTTTTATATTATATTAAAATTTAATATTTTGATAAAAATCATATGTATTGAACTTTTCAAGAAATTAAATATCTTTGTTTATTATATTATATTAAAGTTTAATATTTTGATAATAATTATATGTGTTGGACTTTTCAAGAAATTTTTTTTTATACTTGTTCTAATGCATTAAAGTGTTATTATGAGGAATAATAATCATATGTGTTCGGACTTTTCAAGGAATTCATATGTGTTCGATTTCATAGAATTTTTTTATATTTGTTCTTAATGCATTAAAATGTTATTATAAAGGTAAGACTTGAGAGTTTGGAGAAGTTAATAAATGCTAAGATTTTTTTTTTTAAATCAAAAAATCAGAAAATTTAGATTGAGAGATTGGAACTCCCACAAAGCTTGGGACTAAAAATCCTTTTTTGCTTAATATATAGTATAGATAATACAAAAAGTCAAAAAATCACTATCATATTTAAGTCACATTATCTTATTTAAATCACATCACATCTCTAACACATCACATCAAACTCAACCCAAATAAGCCAATAAGTACATTTTTTTAGAATATCCCAACCCAATCCAACCCATATAAGCCAATAAGTAAAAAAATACACTTTTTTAGAACATTCCAAACCAACCCTTACTATCAAATTTAAGTGAAAATTTAGGCCTAAGGATTTTTTGGGATAACCTAAAGTGCACTTTTTACCTTTTTACGAAAAGATATGCAGAAAAGTAGAGAGGTGATGTGATGAAAAAAAATAAAAAGATAGATTATTTTGTGCATGCCAAGCTTGGCCCTAGTTTGACATGTCCAAAAAAATATAAAAAGTCAAAAAATTACTCAAAAAATTAAAAAATTATCACTATTCACTAAAAAAAATTAAAAAATTAATTTTACATACATAATTACAAGAAAGATCTGACTGGTTCAGATCTGTAGCTGTATTTTTTAAAAAAAACTACACAATTGGGGTGCAATTTTAACACACTATTGTTCAGCTCATGGGGGCCATCATGGGTCCCGTTTTGATAATCTGAACCATTCAATATGTAAAACTCATCGAGTATTATATGTTTGTAAAAAATCATATTTATTGGATATTGTTAACTACATGATCAAATCAGTTTTGTATAAAAAAAAATTGATGGTGTTATAATTAACGGTTGAAAAAAAATAATCTGATCAGATAGTTATAGATATTCGATCAACGTGATTTTTTACAGGCATATAGTACTCAACAAGTTCTACACATTGAACAGTTTAGATTATCAAAACGGACCCGTGATGGCCCCCACGAGCCGAACAACACCGTCCAATGCAATGCTCGAAAAGTAGCCAATCATTTCTTAGCATCAATTAGCTGCGCAGATAGTACAGCTGTACAACTCACACTCATAATCTTCTCCTACACACTAATTTATACAATTTTTTAATACACATTTTCCCATAAAAAAGTCAAAAAATTAACGCAAATAACTATCTTTTTTTTTCTCAATTTTTTAGTCTAAAAAGTCAAAAAATACACTTATTTAGGACATCCCAAACAACCCTCAAAAACTTCATCTCATATGGAGGACTCCAATAGTAGTAGTTTTTTTTTTTTTTTTTAGAAAAGTTCTAAACCTATCTTAAAAAATATGCATTAGAGATTTGGTAAAGAATTTAATTTATCATTGATTTGATGAAAAACTATCTTTTAAAAAAATTTCTCTCTTCATATGACAAACTCAATAAAAGAATTGGATCAAACGTTTAGTCACAAATTGTCATGCCGCTACTGTCACAACTGTTCATCATTTTCTTCTATGGGAAAATAACTCGCATTGAACAATTACAATCATACAACATAAAAAAGAACTGTTTTGGTTGCTTTTATTTTCCACAAATACAACATTATTATATGCCTGGTTATTATTCATACAAAGGGTGTGAAATTTAAAGGACATTCATTCTGGTAGGAATCTGGATACCTGCTCTCTTCAAAAGTTGGCTAGAAGCATGTTTTGCCATTGAAATGACTTCTCCCTGCGAATTAACAATAAGCATCCACATGAATCCTGTGAAATTCTTAACTAGAAAGAACGGGCAAAAGCAACAAATGCTTGCTGTTATACGCATCTTCCCATATTTCAGTTAAACCACAGACAGATTGTGAAAATCCAACTTTTAGACAAGAAATTTTGACAATATGGAAATATCGAATACAGCTAGCTAAACCCTGTAGATCCCGAACTCCTATTCCACTAACCAGCTCTTTAAAGATAGAATTTGCAGCCCCACCCATTGAACCAGATTTATAACTACACTTTCTTTCATCACACTAGATCTATGAATCCGAAATGACACACGAACACAATATTTACATTCTAGCTTTGTTATCTCTTCTTGGGTATCCTATATTGTTAGGGAAGCAAAGGTCATCAGTGGTTACTGTTCAATACAGCACTTACTAAAATAACATAAGAGTCCTGCAGAACCACTGGTATATTAATGATTCCTGTAGTACAGAAACTTGCATTTTTAAAATTGGACTTTCGTATGAGACCATGGGTACAAGGACTGACACCAAAAATGCAGCCTTAGTTGGAACAAAAAATAATTTGGAGTATGCAGCCCCAAAGGTAAAATTAAGACTCATTATACATCCACCATCAAAAGCCATCCCTCCCTTTCCCTTGCACTGTCAAAAAGTTGCAAATTCTGTTTCCTTTTTTCCCTTTTCTGTTTCCTTTTTCTCACTATAGTGGCAAATTCCGAAGATTTTGTCCATAACTTCGACATTTTCTGCCATGTTTTGCTAGACAAATTCCACTTTTTATGAGACTTGATTAGCCTTGTCATTCAGTCAACTTTGAGAGTAAACTGATTGTAGAGTGTCTTAAAAACAACTATCAATAAATTATTTTTAACTTCATCTAGGAAATTTGTCAAGGTTTTAAGTGGAAAACATGTTTAATTATACAAAAATTGCAAAAGAAGCAAAAATGTTAAGCTTCTTGACATAGGAAGGAAATCCAAAAACGTTGTACTCCTTGACGTGACATGTAAAGGTCTTGACCATTGCACATGATTCAACACTTAATGAAAAAAAAAAAAAAGAGTCTAAATACATGTAAAAATCGATATAAAAGATGCAAAAGTATTTAAACATGCAAATGCAACATTTAGGATAAAATTTTTAAATACAAACAGAAACAGGTATTCGAACCTCATCCACACTCAATATTTTTTGATCCTTCATAATCCAGCGGCCGTTGCACATAACTGAGAGTATATTTTCACTTCGCATGCAATATACAAGGCTGGCTATGCTGCATATCAGTTTATATAATAAAAAAAAAGAAGGGGGGAATTATTCCATATGAAAATTTTAACGTAGGAGATTGCTAAACCCATGGCCTTTCAAGTTTTATTCACAACCCCCTCACTTGAATCAAGGGGCCACTCAAGTGAGAGGGAGAACTGTGGATTTGTCAATCTCCTTTGAAATACTATGGAGATCCAGCCAACTTGCATTTGGACTTGCCCAGGCCCGAATACAAGTTACACAGCAGCAGCAAAATCTTACAATGAAAAAAATTGTGTTTAAGTACTGCATAACGTCTCAAGGATAGATTCATACCTGTCATGCACAGGAACCATAGGCCAAGAGAAAGGGTTGACTATGATCATGTCAGCCTACCAAATGGTGAAGGCAAACAAAATCAGCCTCAACTTTATGGAATTGCATCAAGAAGGGCTAAGAATTGTGAAGATGAGAACTGATAAAGGGTAATAAAGATTGTTCATATTCTTATGTATACCTACAGTAATAATCTAGAGGAGGTAGAATTTGATTGACTAATGTTTTTATTATCTCAAAAAAAAAAAAAAAAAAAAAAAATATGACATAGATGGAAGCTCAATTTTCTGCCTCAACTTTCTTCCCTAGTTCTTTAATGTTCGTATTTGCTATTCAGCCTTTGTTTCTTTTTCCACACAAGGTAGTACCACATTGAAAAGCGGGTTGAAGTCTTAAACACTAAATTGTTGCAATTAGAAGATGAGAGACCAAAGTGAAATTTGGATAAAAGTTCAAGGTAAAAAGTGTAATTTACCCCGATTTAAACATACACTTAAGTGCAACTGTTGGGAATCTTCTTAGTTCAATACTGAAGGACTTTCTATTGTATTAATTTTGAATTAAGACGGTTTATTTACGTTTTCTGTCAATGTTTCTTATCATAGACTTCAGAGATAAGTGCCTTATTCAGTTAACTATGGCTGATCCTATGTAACGTTCAACAGAAAGTCAAGCTATGAAATATATTTCCAAGATAGTTACAGACTTGAAATGCCTACTCATTTTCTGTATTAAGCAGGAATAGGAAAACAGAAGGAGAGGGAAAAAGCAAAAGAAGCAAGATGAAGCTGAAAAGGAAAAAAATTCACTTCGCACAATGTATCCCAATAAGATGGGGCAAGGTTTTAGGGTGGTACTAACCCTTTTCCCAATCTCAAGTGACCCTATTTCATTGTCCCACAATACTGATTTGGCACCATTTACAGTCACCATTTTGAGAATCGTTTCAGCAGGAAGAGCTGTAGGATCAGTTGTTCCCTTCACATAAACTTCTCGTCCTTTGTTGATCAGAGAAGCTAGATACATCTCATCAACTGTACAGGGACACATCCATAGATAAATTCACAACCACTGAAATTGCTATGAGCACACTGGAAGCAACAGAAAAGTTTGATTGTGTATTGCTGGGGATGAGAAGGTACTCTGGAAATTTGTTGATCAAGGGAATGCAGTTAAACCAAGATTTTGCCGGAATTAAACATACCAATGCTCATTCTATTATTGGATGGTGCCCCATCAGTTCCCAAGGAGACACAAATGTTAGCATCAAGCATTTCCTTTATGGGTGCAAATCCAAGCATTCTCATTGCAGCAGCAGGACAATGGGATACTTTTACCCCAGCTTTTGAAAGAAAATTTATCTGAAACAAATAGTTTAACACAAAAGACACTATCAAGCAACTATAACCGTTATCACGTTTCACTGCAACAAGTGATTCATCCTTAAACGTAAAAAAATTACAGCATGAGACTAAACATATCCATATCACTACACACTTAACATGAACTGAATAATGTGAAGTCAAACTTTCTAATGGAGCTTTAAAAATGTGGGCCATCCAACCCCCATCCAATTTTTTTTAATAATAAAAATAAATAAATAAGAACGAACTGAAGGGGGTAGTAGGGTATTCTTGCATACACAATCAGCTCCAGCATTGGACAGGGGGCTGACTTGTCCAAAATATAGTAATTACAAAAATTTCTGATATCATCAAAGATGCAGCGCAGTAGAAAGAACCACCACTCACTCCGAGAACAAGAATATGCAAAGCAAGCAAGATGAGAAAATTTAGAAGCTCTCACACTTCTCCTCACTGACACAGAAGACAAATCTGAAAGCTCCCATTCTACAATCTCGGATAAGTTGATTGGTAGTCAGAAGTCAACTACAGTGACACACATATGACCACTCATACAAGTGTAAAAGCAAAATCTACATTCCACTTCGCTTTCTTTTTGAAAATTTTGACTTATTCTGAATTTGTTTTCTACATCTGGTTGCACAAGTAGGCAAGATAAAGCAGGTTGGACTTGGTATTAATAACATGCAACATGGAATGAACAAGGATAAAAAAAAATAAAAAATATGGTTTTGGTGGGGGGGGGGGGGGGGGGGAGAGAGAGAGAGATATATGCCAGGTGTCCCATGGAATGAGCAGGGAGAATTACCTCAGTTTCATTGACCCAAACACTGTGAGCTGCCAGCAAATTGCTTTGTAGGAATTTGATTTTCTCCAGGTATGTAACTGTCCCATGTTCAACTTCTCGAGTACTCATCACAAATTGATTCTCATAAGCTATCTCTGCAACATGCTAAATATTGAAACAGTAAATAAAGAGAATTAGTTGGATCTATCTATTTATAAGAATATGTATCTATTCTCTGGCATCAAATTTGAACCCCGCATTTGACTTGCTGTCAAATCTATATATAGGGCAGGCAAAAAATAAAGAGAAAAGAAACAAACAAACAAATGTGCCAGATTCCCAAGATATTGGTTGAATATTAACCTCTATAAGAAAATTAACATTAAACAAGTCACGTCATGTGACTCAAGTTTGGCATTCTATGTAATATTATGCTACTACTAGAAGCTGCAATGCAGTCATTTTTAATTTTTTATTTTCAATGCTGTTAATTACATTGCAATAGGATGAAATTGAACTAACAAAATGAAGAAAGATAGAATTAGAAAAATTCCAGGCTATCCAGAGACCATAGGGTATAATAGAAGCTTTACATAGATGCCAACAGCAAAAATAGAATAAAAAACTAGAAATCAATCCTAAAATGTAAAATTTTCCCACTCCATATATTTAAGCCATTTCTGAACTGAACTTTCAAGAGAAAGAAACATGCACAATCCCAACCCCTCTCAGCAGCACTAGAAGTGTGCAATTACCAAGGGGAAAAAGAACTGCTTTAATTTCCAAAATAAAAACCTTTGCTGAGAAGGGGAACAAATAAAGACACAGATGTTTCCAAATAAGAACATTCTCTTTCTATTTTAGGTTTTTCATTAGGCATGATTTTGTGGAAGAAGTAGGAGATTAAGAATACACTTCCTGCAGTGGACATCATTATTGCAAGGAGGATAGTTTCAGTTCAAAGAAAAATATCTTACAATCTAACCATCCACATATAAATTTTCACTTAAATCCAAGTTGATGTTTGTGGCTAGTAACATCCAATTTTCACTTTCTGTTCTGCCAGACATGCATAAACATAGAACTTAAGAGTATATTTATATTTCAAGAAAGCTTTAATATGTATAGTACCAGGCTATGGAATTCAAAATCTAAAAAAGCATTGATCTAACATGCATATGAAGAGAGAGAAAGAGAGAGTTTTCTTACCATGTGGATTCCAGTTTTCAGTTCTTTTGCAGTGTCCCTCGTTTCAGTTAGTAAACGATCAGTAGAATTCATAATTTGCCTTATTCCAAGCCATATTCTAATGCGGCCATCTGCTGCATTATGGTGCTTCTCATACAGTTTCTTTTGAGACTGTACACTTAAAGTAAATACATTATTTTATACATTGTTCAAATAATAAAATATTTCAAGGATAGAAATCAAAATACAACAATTTTAAGAAGATCTAAATTTGTAGTAGAAGAAAAAATACAATATGTCAGGGTTAGTAGATTAGGTTCATTGAAATTATAAATGCCAAGGGAAGCTTTAAAGGGAAAGAAAGATACAAGGAACTGTTTCAATAATTTTTTCCCAAACCCTCAGCTACTCCTATCAAGCAAAAAGAATTTGCACACGAGAACCCTGGTTTGAAGGAATGAAGGCCCAAGAAAAATCATTCCAAATTTTGTGCAAGTTTCTATATTTATAGCTTATCTTTGCATCACAATCCAAAAGTATTAGTTGGCCGCCAGTGAAATAAACCCATTGACATTTCAATCAAAAGTTTAGTCCAGAGAACAGAAGTAATAAGCTTTGAAAATGAATAATTTCCAACCACCAATAGTGGAACAGGTTTTTGGCAGAAAAAAGAAATTAACGAATAGGGAAAAGAAGGAAAAGTTAAAAACAGCATGTTATCTGTGTATCAGGCATTATGCACCACTTCTACTATCTCATGATGAATAAACACTAAATGGGGCAAAAGATCGCCAAGAATGGGAAAGTTGAAAAGCAAAAGCAACAACTTATAGATGATGTCAGAATTCAACATCCAAAGGAATAGGTATAACAGTATAAAAATAACTCACTTAGAAAAAAATTAGTAGATATTTTAATTATTTGTGAAGCATTTCAACTCTCAACAATAGAAGCCAAACAATTTCAGAGTTGTCCATCATGAGCTTAGCATTTCGTGCAAGTTAGTTGTATGATCAAAGAAAAGCAAGCATCTAAGTCACCAATACTCACTTGAAAGACTGTCCTATCCTAGTAATCAACATGTACATATATATATATTATAGATATACAGATATGGTCAACCTGAATACAATCATCTGCGGTTCGAACACCCCAAGATGCTGGTAAACCATCACCAGAGTCCATAGTTGACTCAGTTAAACATGCGCGCAAGCCCAGCAACTCTACTGCCCTCACCATTCCAGACACATGCTGTCCTCCAGCTTCTGCAAAGCATGTTACCTGATTCAACAGATCATATAACACAGCTTGTTACATCAATACTCCATTTCCCAATTACATAAGCATACTTTCTAATTTCCTATTTTATTCAAATTCTGATAAAAAGGTGATTGTTTGACAATTTTGCTCATAAAAAGCATGGTTAGCAACCACACTTACATTTTGACTATTAACAGAATTTTATTTAAAATGTAACTTCAAAATAAGGAAATTTAAAGAGTTTGAGAAAAAAGTGCAAAAAATCCTAATTTTTTAAAATTAAATTTGAGGCATTATATTCATTCAAACACACACAAACATCACAAGAATGGTCGAGTACAAAGCATTAGAGTGATTCCCGGAAACAAAATGAAAGGAAAAAGCTGATACTAACACCAGAGTGAATGAGTTCGATTCCGCAAAGTAAAGTTGAGATGTATGAATCTTCTTCAGTCATGTTAGACTCGTACGGCCAAATGCGATCGTGTAACCAAGTCATCAAATCAACATCGTCAGCTATGCCTCTGGCGAGTTGTTGTGAGGTATGAACATGTGTGTTGATCAAACCTACATCACAACAACAACATATACATAACCACATACATCAAATCAGTGACAGTGTGTATGAGAGAGAGAGAGAGAGAGAGAGAGAGAGAGAGAGAGAGAGACCAGGGAGTAGGAATTGGCCGTGCAGATCCACGAGTTGGTTGGCAAGAGGAGAGAATTCGCTGAGGATATGAGAGGATTGGCCAATGGCTTTGATTCGATCGTTGTCGATGACGATTGCCCCGTTGCGGAAGACTCGGGATTGGGGATCCATAGTGAAGATTATGGTATTGTGGAGTATGAGTAGTGAACTGTTGTTGCTATTCGATGCCTCCATTTTCTTGCTCTGTTCGAGTTTCAACTGTGTATATCACTCTGCAGAACAGATGCAATTGTGGATTTTCAGGTTAGGCCAGTGCTGCGATGGCATTGGAGGCTAAACTGTGGCGTTTCAGTATTGTAGCGGCACGTTTAACTTCCGAAGCTGCACTTGTTCTGAAAGCGATCAACGATTACACTGTCTCGACGATTGACTTCTTCAGCTAAATCGCGATAAGGATCATCTGCATCTTACTGGAGTGAAATGTCGTTTCGGGGTGACAAATTATTACACACACACACACATAAAAACAAAAAAAAATATTGGTGCTAACACTTCCGTTTTCAATTTCTTATTTATATATATAAAAAATTTAAAAATTTAAATAAAAATTTATTTGATAAATTTTTAATTTATAAATTAATAGTCTCAGTTTCTAAATTTAGCTAAAAAATATAAACTCAAAAAATGTATTTTTGTTTTGAGTTTTGAGTTTTTTTTTTTTTTTTTTACCAACTAATGCTAGCCATCACCCGCCACCATTTTCCACCACCGTCTTCCGCCACCACCACCCACCCCCCATCACCACCTGTCACCATCACTCACCACCCACCTGCCACCACCACTCACTTGCCACCACCACCTACCCCTCGCCGCCGCCGCCGCCACCACCACCACTCACCTGCCATCCACCGGCCACTACCATCCACCGCTCGCCACCCACTTGCCACCACCATCCACCACCAACCGCCCATCACTACCACCCACCTGCCACCACCATCCATCACCTGCCGCCACCACCACCACTATCACCCACCACCCACCTGTCACCCACTTGCAACCACCACCACCCACCACCACTTACTCGCTACCACCCACCACCCACTACCCGCCACTATCATCCACCCACCCACCACCACCACCACCCGCCACCACCACCACTACCACCAGCCACCATCACCGCCACCACCATCACCACCACCACTCACCCACCGCCACCCACTTTCCACCACCGTCCTCCGCCGCCACTTGCAACCACTTGCCATTTCTCACTCTTTTTTATATTTCTAAATTTTTTTAAATATTTTGTCAATTACCAAACGCGTTTGTAGTTTATGTTTTTCTAAAAATAAACAAAAATCAGTTTATAAAATTTTTGTAAATATAAACTGAAAATGTAAACGTTACCAAACAGACATAAAATGATTAATTAGAGTGACCAGAATTTAAATATGGCGTAAATTACATTGACACCCTATATGTTTATGTTTATTACAATTTCTCTTTTCACCTTTTGGAAATTATATCTCCCTTCCTGAGGTTTAAAATTTCATTACAGATTGCTCCCTCGGTTAGTTGACTGTTAATTCAACTAACAGATTTTACTAATGTCAGCAATTTAATTTTTTTAAATACCAATTTTGCCCTCATTGGGTAAATTACATTGACACCCTTCACATTTTAGAAATTATAAACCCCTCCCCAAGATTTAAAGTAGTATTATCAATTGTCCCCTTAGTTAGTATTAGTTGAAAAAAAAATCATTGGAAAAGAAATTAATTGGAAAAAAAATTAATTGAAAAAAAAATTTGTTAGTCAAAATTTTAAATTTCAGTTTAAAAACCAACGTAAACTCATTTTTTGAATTTACGTTTTTTCCTCAAATTTACAAACTGAGACAACCATTTATAAACTAAAAAAATTATCAAACACATTTTTATGACAGTTTTTTAAATTTTTGTAAATATAAATTGAAAACTGAAAATGAAATGGTTACCAAACAGGCCTCAGATGGTAAAAATATCGTAAAATTAACAAATAATTAAATAAGTTACCAACGTAAGAAATGACTTATCAAAATATTTTTAAGCTATGTATGGTTTGATTTTTAGAATATTTTTTTAAAAAATTAAAAATTAAAAATTAATTTGGTTAAGAAATAAAAAATAAAAAATAATTATCATTTTTATATAATTTTTATCTTTCGAGTGGTTAGAAATAATTTTTTACAAATTAAATATATTTCTTCATATTTATTTTTGTTAAATTAGTTTTTTTTTTTTTTAATGTCAGGGGAGATCCGTATTAAATTGAAACCTCAAGGGGTGTCAATGTAATTTATCCTTTAAAGTATATGTAAAGGTTAAGGGTAAATATGTCATTTTAACTTAAAAGAAAACACCGTCAAATAATTACACTGACAATGAGGGTCAGTGTAATTTCCCAAAAGTGAGGGGGAACTGTAACAACTCAAAAATTTAAATTGTCTTTTAAATTTTATATTAGTATTATGGTTAAATGTGATAATATATTATTAAAAATAAAAATAAATAATAATAATAATAATAATAATAATAAAATAATGTAAATATATAAAATAACATATCCAATTTCGTAGCTATATGTGCTAAATGTAATCTATTTTGGCATGGGATTATCAAATATGTGATTAATATATTAGTTGGGGCCAAAGTAATACAACTATGAAATTATGAGAATAGTTGGGTCAAATGGTAATATAAATGAGTTGGACCAAGGACGCTAGGCCACCTGTTACGTCTATGGAATAGATGATGTGAATCATCAACTAGAGTGTTTGATTATGGCCCTGTTTGTCAGCACTTATTTTCAGCTTTCAGCTTAATTTAAGCTGTTTTGATATGTTTGGTTTAGCTTATGCTCATAGCTTATAGCTTTGTGGAAGTCAGAAATCAACTTATTCTGTGGTGAAATTTGGATATGCTTTGAGAATAAGCTGGAAATCAGCTTAAGCTGAAAGTTATAAGGTATAAGCTGTTTGGGCATAAGCTATAAGCAGTCTCCCACAGCTCTGCCAAACAGGGCCTATGGGGGTGAGTCATCACTATAGCTCGGGTATAAAAAGGAAGCCACAAAGTGAAAGAAAAAAAAGAACACACAGGAGAGGCAGTGAGGAAGAGGCGTCGAAAAGCCATCGTAAATAGGAGAAAAATAGTAGGTATTAATCTTAAGGTGAGTTATATTATATCTTGAGTCACCATAATATATTTTATGTATGTTTTGATTTATCATAATTTATTTTATACAAGTTATGTTTTATAGTACCGTAATTATGATTATTTATTTACATAATCTCAGTTTTGCTACTTAAATTATTATTTGTTCAGACTAAGTGATTTTAAATATTTTAATTACATAATTATCCATGATTATTTTGTGTCCCTTATACTCTATGCATAATATTTCTCACTCTGCCATGTGTTTATAACTGTTTACCAATTTTCAGGAAATAATGTAATTCATAAATAGTTTTTAAAAAGTCTTATACGCGGGGCTACAGAATAGACACACATAACACTTTTATGATATGTTTATATGTAAATATCGACATTTTTTGTCAATAAATTTTGTAATAAAAATAGAGGTTCCGATGATTATTTTGATACCCTCACGTAAATATTATTTTTGCTCGCGTTTATTAATTTGTTCAATAATTGGCCGGAGGTAACTTCAGTTACTGGCCATCACGATACTTAACTCTTGAGTACGAGGAACAGATCGTGACAGGAACTGTAACAAATATAAATCTCATGAGGTGTCAGTATAATTTACCCTTAAATATATATTATATTCTATAAATTTGATATGATTGCAATAATCTTCATTTTGGTAAGAATAAAATAATTAAAATGAATGCAAATGATGATTTGCAAGCATATGTATAAATAATATAAAACATATATTTTAATATAAAAAAGTGATAATATAATTTTTTATTATAAATTTGATTAATGAATTACTAAAAAAAAATGTAGGTAAATGTCACGTGCATTAAAATTTTAAGTGTATTAATATAATTATGTGGATGTTTGGCATCTTTTAAAAAAATTAAAAAAATCAAAAAATCACTAAAAAATTAAAAAAGTTAACACTATTTCCATGTTTAGAGGGAAAAAAAATGCTGAGTAAATTGAGGGCAAAATTATGAATTTGCCATTCTGAATTCAATAGCCAAAAGTGCATGTCAGTGTACTTATCTTTACACATCTTACCAAATGCACTGACGTGGCTAATTGTCGTAAGCCACGAATTCCCAAAGTCAACAAAATTGAACAATGCATTGAATGCACACAGTATGTGTTAGGAAGGGTACAATAGTAATTTTGATATTTGATACAAATGTGACAACATGATAACGTATGATAACTCCTTAGTGTACTTTTCTCAACTCTTAGTGTACTTTTTCAAACGTGACAATGTGACATGTATGATGTGACACTCTAAAAAAAATTAAAAATTTCTTAGTGTACTTTTCTCAAATGTGACATATGACACTCCAATATGGTGGGTATGATGCAACACTTTAAAAAAAATTAAAACTCTTTCGTGTACTTTTTTCAAATGTGACACTTCAATGTGATGAGTAAATGAGTCATTACACATCCAAAATGACTAAATGGATCACAAGAAAAAATATGAAACTATATGAATTACAAGTTCAAAATATGGGACTTATTGGTCAATCTCCAAATTTATTATAAAAAAAAAAAAAAAGATACCCATGACTCCATCTTAAATAGATTGAAAATAAAAAAATAAATAAAAAAACCCGGAATAAAAATCACACAAAAATAAAAAAAATATAAGAATTTAGATATGGATCTAAAAAAAATATGACAATAACTACATTTGAATTATGATTTAGTAATATAATTATCTATTTTTCTGATGTATATATTTCAAAATTTTAAATCACTTAATGAGACAAATTAATCAATTTCAAGTCTTATTTAAAGAATAATATGAATAGTGATCGCAACTCCTAAACTTTGCAGACACTAGTAGAGGAGCTAACGGATTGGATTAGGTGAGGTTTAAGTTGTTTGAGGTAACATTTTCCCACTCTATAATTTTTTTTTTTTCCCTGTGTGATTCTTTTTCTGTGCTGTTGGTTTGGTTTTGGTTTCGGCTTTAGTGGGGTTTATGTATTTGTTTATGGGTTTGCATTGTAGAGAATAATTATTAGTGATTATGGTTGCAATCGAAGTATCTATGTCCGTTCCGTGTCTAGAATTTTGATTGGATTAATCAATTTTCAAGTTTTATTTAAAGAATAATCTAATTAGTCATCCAAACTCCTAAATTTTGCGGGCACTAGTAGAGGAGTTAACGGATTGAGTTAAGTGAGGTTTAAGTTGTTAGAGGTAACATTCTTTCACTCTATAAATTTATTTATTTTTTTAATTTTATTTTTTCTTTGTGTGATTCTCTTTTTCTACTGTTAGTTTTGTTTTGGTTTCAGTTTTAGTGAACTTTATGTGTTTGTTTACAGGTTTGCATTGTAGAGAATAATTATTAATGATTATGATTGCAATCGAAGTATCTATGTCCATTCTATGCCAAGGATTTTCATCAGATTTTGTTTTCTTCAGTGAAATAAAATTAAAATTAAAAAAATAGGTATCAAATTTTTTATGTTTTTTGTCATTTTATTTTATAAAAAAAGTGAAAATTTATTGAGAATTCAAGATTTTACTATAACATTATATTTTTGTATAACTAGGTAAATTTAAATCTTTTAAATATCGTTGTGTTCTTTATTTTTATTCTATTTTTATCCCATTAGACCATTACTGCTATTTGTTAGTTTGCTAATTATAATTCAGTTAATTGAAAATTAAAGCTTAATATAACTTTTCATATATATTAATATAACTTTTCATATATATTATAGTTAATTTGTTACAACTATAATTGTATATAATAACATAATATATAGGGATAATATTTAAGTATAATTTCTATTTTTTTTTATGTGATTAAAATAGTCCATCTCAATAGTATATAGAAAAGTTAGATGGTTTTTTTTTTGTCTCTAAAAAATCCAATCTATTTTTTTTTTTTAGTTGTTAATTTTTTAAATTGAAATAGTCCATCTTAATAGTATACAGAAGAATTAGATGATTTCTTTTATCTCTAAGAAACTCAATCTATTTTTTTTTTTAAATTGAAATATCAATTGTTTATGTCCATCAAACAAAACTGATAAACACATATCAAAAAGCTACACTTTTTTTTTTTCATTTTTTAATATGTAAGATATTTATAAATGGAAAATGTTTGACACTCCAAATTGTTTTTCATAATCCAAATTATAATGATGTAGTCATAAATGTCCATTTTTATACAAATATGAAAAGAGAATTGATTAAATTATACATTTCAACAAACCACATACTCAAATTTTGATTATTTCAAGATATTATTTCATTATAATTCTAATTAAGAGAATCTTCAACCCTTAATATATTTTTTAATCAAATCATAATTTCATAAAAATTAAAAAAGATGAAACATTGAAAATTGTTGTTTTTTCCATCAAAATTGGTGAAAAGAAAAAAATTGGGATAAGAATGAAAGTTCTTTTAAAAATTGATAAAAATTTAATGAAAAAGTTTAAGTAATTCATATTAAATCAAAAATTTTATTCAAATTTAAAATCAAATTAGATAAAAAAAAATTAAAAGAAAATGATGAAACTTGAAAATATTTTGAAACCTTCTTATTCATAAAGATTAGAAATCTGTGTGTGTATTATATTCGTATTGTATTTTTAGTTACGAAATTGAAATCAAAAGAAATGTAATTTAAATTATTGAATTAATAATAGAAATATTATATTAATTATTGTTAAATATCACTTCGCTTCATATTTAATAATAAAATTATATATTTGTTTTAATTATAACTTTTAAATTTGTATATTTTTATGACAATAAGAGGTATGTCATAACTTAGTTAATCTCATTTAATCAAGTTTAACTTTTTTTTAATACAAATTATCAAAATTGCACTAAATATATATATGTTTTAATTTTTTTAAACTAATAATTTAAAAAGTTAACTTATAAATTTCATATATACCGCAAGATAAAATATTAAATTATTTCAAGATAATTATAGTAATATTTTTTTTAATTTATAAAATCTCGTGCATAGCACGGTTTACTAGTAGTAAATTATATAAATTAAAAAAATATATACTTAAAATTCATACATTTAACATAATATAGGGGTTGTTTGGGATGATTTATATAAGTGCATTTTTTTGACTTTTTGGCTTAAAAAGTAGAGAGAAAAAAGATGTATGTTTAGAATAATTTTTTGACTTTTTACGAAAAATATATGTAATAAAATATTGGGAGATTGACCAATAGGTTTCATATTTTGGACTTGTAATCTATATAGTCTCGTATTCTTTCTTGTGATCTATTTAGTCATTTTTGATGTGTAATGACTTATTTACTTGTCACATTAGAGTGCTACATTTGAAAAAAGTACACGAAAAAGTTTTTATTTTTTTAGAGTGTTACATCATACCTGCCACATTGGAGTGTTACATGTCACATTTGGAAAAAGTATGCTAAGAAATTTTTTATTTTTTTTAGAGTGTCACATCATACATGCCATATTATCACGTTTGAGAAAAGTACACTAATGAGTTTTTATTTTTTTTAAGTGTCACATCATACGTGTCACGTTATTACGTTTGAAAAAAGTACACTAAGGAATTATTATTTTTTTTGGAGTAAAAGTTTTAGAATGTTACATCATACCCGTCATGTTGTCACATTTAGAAAAAATACACTAAGGATTTTTTAATTTTTTTGAAGTGTCACATTGTTTTAGTGTCATATTAATACCTGCCATGTTGGAGTATCACATCATATCTGTCACATTAATAAAAGGGTATAACTGTCTACCAAAATACTACTAAAATAAAAAATAGGATCACATAGAAAGAAACTTTCCACTAATAGAAAAAACTTAGGACTAATCAGAGTACTAGTTTGTGAGATGTGATTTATTGGTAAATATTCCTTTAATGTATTTGTGGTTTTTATTTGTTTTAATTATTATTATTTAAGTAAGTTATAATGTGAATTAGATATGTGATAGACATGTACGTTTTATTGATTTAAAGTATAATGGTGGGAGATATTTTCAAATTAAATTTGTTTACATAAACTTTAAAGATTTTTAAAATTTCAAATTGGATATTGAGATGCAAAATCAAGATTTTAATTGAATAAATAAAAATCAAATTTATTAATTTTATCTGTTTGTGAATTTGATTTTTAGTTTAGTTTTGTTATATTATAATACAATATATAAGATATAAATAGATATATATAACTTTCGTAAAAAAATATTATCTCATTTTTTTGGGAAGAGCAAAGGAATGCAAGTTTTAATATTTTTTTTTTTTGAAATCGGTGATAGAGATTAGGATGGAAAGATTATGAAATGAATAATGCTACATGCATTAATTAGTGTACACACTAATGTATCAACAGATGATGTGGCATAATTTTAGAGGTTTTGGATATTTATAATTTGTATAATAAATAGGGTCATTAATGACATCATAACACTAATTTGTACACTAGTGTGTACACTAATTGGTGATGTAGCACCACCGTTATGAAATATTTTTGTTATTAAATAAATAAATCAGTCAATAATTTTTTTTAATCTATTTTCTAAATTAAAAATCAATAATTTTAAAAAATTGATTGATTTGTGCCATTAAGTGATTTAAAATTTTGATAGATATACATCAAAAAAATAGATAATTATATTACTAAATCATAATTCAAATTTAGATGTTATATCTTTTTAAGATCCATAGCTAAATACTTATCTTCTTTATTTTTTTGTATAACCATATTATATGGGAGAAATTGAAAATGGTGCTGCAGTAATTATGAGAGAAATCAAAAGGGTTTGAGGGTTAGAAGAAGTCAATAAATACTGAGTTTTTTTTTTTGTTAAATCAAAAAATTAGAAACTTAGGATTATGATATTGAAACTCCCACAAATCTTGTAGATTAGAAACCCCATGTTCTTTATATAATACTAGTGGTAACCCGTACTATGCACGATGTAACAATCCAAATTTTTAATTATTCTGTAAAATTTATACTAATATTATTTAATCACGGTTGGGAAAATATATGATTTATTTTGTATTATTATGTGTAATTTTATAAAATAATATAATTATTAAAAATTTAGAGGTCAAAGTATAAATAAATAACTAAGTTAAACTTATCCATTGTAGAGCATAGTGATCGCAGCTAAATAAGGGGTACGTGGGTGGCTGCGTGTCACCTAAAGCTTGCAAGCCTTGCATCTTGTATTAAAGGAAGAGTTGGGAACATGAGGAAGGAAAAAACAAATAAAGAAAGGGAAAAAAAGTAATGAAACTTAAGAAGGTTTTGATGGTGGAAAGAAAGATTAAGGTATTAATTTTAAGGTAAGTTATGTTATACCTTGAGTCGCCATAATATATTTTACGTATATTTTTAGTTACCGTAATTCATTTTATACAAGTTATGTTTTATAAATTATTATAGATTATATTAATATTTCAATTACGTTAATTAATTTCTGAACTCTATTTGTTAAAATGAAACTCATAGATATATTTTTTAAAATGAAAATCATAGATATATTTGTTTAAATTTTAAAGAATATTTGACTATCACCTTATAAACAATTATGTTTTGTAAGTACTACCACAGAAGTCCCATGCCTTGGGGACTTAAATAACCATTGGCCTCTGTTTGGTCATTTTGTGGTCCTTTATTGTCATGGATCTATTGACCTCTATTCTGTATGGAGCAAAGTGTTGTACGGAGATAAGTGCTACACTATTGTGGGAGCCACTTCTTGAGTCCATACCTTTGTATTGTCATGAATCCATTGACCTCTGTTCTGACTGTCATTCCTATGACCTCTGTTTTCTTCTGTTCGGTACCGTGGTTATGGTTATTTATTTACATAATCTCATTACTTAAATGATTATTTATTCAGACTAAGTTATCTTAAATATTATAGTTAAATAACTATTCATGATTATTTTGTGTCCCTTATACTATTGACATAATATTTCTCACTCTGTCATGTGTTTATAGTTGTTTACCAATTTTCAGAAAATAATGCAATTCAGAAATAACTTTTGGACAGTCTTATACGCGGGGCTGCGGAATAGACACACACAGCACTTTTATGATATGTTTATATGTAAATATCAGCCTTTTTGGTCAATAAATTTTTGTAATAAAAATAGAAACTCCGATGATTATTTTGGTACCCTCACTTAAATATTATTTCCGTTCGCGTTTATTAATTTGTTCAAGAATTGACTGGAGGTAATTTCAGTTACTGGCCATCACGATACTTAACCCTTAGGTACAGGGAGTAGGTCGTGACAGACAACATGTAAAAAAATTAATAATAAATTTTTATGCAAAATAATATAAATAGTTAAATTTTTGTATGCAAATTATGAAAACAAAGAAGATAGAAAATTGCAATTTAAGTCCCACAATTTTATCACAATTTATTTATTATTTTTTAATTTGTTACAAATTTAATTATATAACTTTCAACACCCCTTGTTAGAATTGCAAATTTAGGTGAGTTCAACCAAAACAACTTGAGTAGAGCTTAAATTTTTTTAAAGATTGAACAACACAGTTTTTAATTAAGTGAGAACCTATGCAGAAATTTAAAAATTTAAATTAAATTTGAGTGTACTTGGGCAGAAATACCAAATAATCTAAGCAACCAAAATAAAATTATATATAAATACATAAATTATTTGCTAATTTGTTTTTTTAAATAATAAATAAAATTAATTAAAAGTTCAATATTAACAAACAAAAGAAAAAGCAATATCCTTAAGATTTCCAATAAAAATTTTCTTGAAAATATTTAAAAAATACTTTTTAGAAAAGGATCATTGAAAGTTGATATTAAAAAATTTACTTTTTATAATGACATAAATAATTTAAATATGATTTTTTAGAAATTCTTTTTAACTTAAAAATTGCAAAAAAATATTAAATAGAATAAAAACAAATTTCTTACAAAATAAAAGTATTTGAATAAAAAAAGGTAGGAAGAAAATTTAATATGGTATTTTCATTTAATCTGAAAATAATTATAGATGAACAATAAATTATCACCTCTAACCCTCTTCTTCTTTTTTTAAATAAAAAAAGTTTAACGAACCATCACTTTTAATAAAAAAAAAAATTAATGTTTCTTTCTAATTTATTTTAACAAAAGTAACTTTTTAACAATTTGAGCCAAAGATAATATACTTAAAATTTTCAATAGAATTTTTCTTGAAAATATTTAAAAAATACACCTTTTAGAATGAGATCATCGAAAGTTGATATTAAAAAAATTTACTTTTTATAACGGCATAAATAATTTAAATATGATTTTTTAGAAATTCTTTTTAACTTAAAAATTACAATAAAATATTAAATAGAATAAAAATAAATTTCTTACAAAATAAAAGTATTTGAATAAAAAAAGGTAGGAAGAAAATTTGATATGGTATTTTCATTTAATCTGAAAATAGTTATAGATGAACAATAAATTATCACATATAACCCTTCATTTTTTTTTTAAATGAAAAAAGTTTAACGAACTATCACTTTTAATAAAAAAAAATTAATGTTTATTTTTAATTTATTTTAGCAAAAGTAACTTTTTAACAAATTGAGCCAAAGATAATATACTTAAGATTTCCGATAGAATTTTTCTTGAAAATATTTAAGAAATATACCTTTTAGAAAGGGATCATAGAAAGTTGATATTAAAAAAAATTTACTTTTTATAATGGCATAAATAATTTAAATATTATTTTTTAGAAATTCTTTTTAACTTAAAAATTACAATAAAATATTAAATAGAATAAATAAAGATAGGAAGGAAATTTAATATGGTATTTTCATTTAATCTGAAAAAAATTATAGATGAATAATAAATTATCACCCATAACCCTCTTTTTTTAAATAAATTTTTTTTAACCAACTATCACTTTTAATAAAAAAAAAATGTTTCTTTCTAATTTATTTTAGCAAAAGTAACATTTTAACAAATTGAACCAAAGATATTTTTGTTCTTTATTTTAATTTTTTTAATTGACAATTGAGATAAATATATATATATATATATATCTAACAAAATTCACCATAAGTAAGTACTAAAAAAGTCATGCTTTGTTCTTTTGTTAAAAAAAAAAGTTATATTAAAAAATATTGTTGTTCAAGTCCTTATACTTTAGAAGGATATAATTTTTTGGGGGATAAATTACAAATACACCCCTTAAGGTTTGCTTAAAATATGAATTGCCCCCTGTGATTTGAAAAATTACAAATACCTCCATGTCAGAATTTTTTATTTAAGAGAATTAATTGAAAAAGTGAAATTTCTAACTATTCACCTATATAATAATAAAATTATTTGAATTATTAATTGAAATAAAAATTTAACATTATTAAATACTGTTAATCAACTTGATGATTTATTAATAAAATGACTTATTTGTTATGAAATTAGAAATCTTAGGGGACATAATATAATTTCTAGAATGACAAGGAGTGATTTATAATTTATGTAGACCTCATGGGGTGTGTTTGTAATTTACCCTAAAAAAAGTGAATCAACAACATTTATTATGATGTAATTATTATCAACATATAGTAATATATTTCATTTAGGGTTTTATATGTACACAGATGTGCAATGCCATTGTCATTCTTCTTAGTTTTTTCGTAAGGCAATTTAATAGAAGCTTCATAATTAATTATCTATGCAAAAAAGTTTTGATTCTCTCTCGTCAACACGTTAGGTAAATCACTTTGAAGATTTAAATCATTCATTTCATAAAATTTTCTTGATTTAGTGCAGTTCATTAGAATTATTAATATTGTTTAGGGTAAATTACAAATACACTGCCTGAAATTTGCTTAAAATACGAATTGTTCCCTGTGGTTTGAAAAATTACAAATACTTCCCTATCAAAATTTTTTATTTTAGAGAATTAATTGAAAAGTGAAATTTTTAGCTATTCACCTATAAAATAATAAAATTATCTGAATTATTAATTAAAATAAAATTTAACATTATTAAATACTGTTAATTAACTGGATGGTTTATTAATAAAGGACCTATTTGTTATGAAATTAGAAATCTTATGGAGCATAATGTAATTTCTAGAACCACAAGGGGTAATTTATAATTTAAGTAAACCTCAGGGGGTGTGTTTGTAATTTACCTTTTTTTATGTATAAAATTTAAAACAAAAAAAGGAAAAAAATTAATAGCAATTAATAATTTGAACACATGTATTTAAAGCAAATTATATTCAATAATATTATGACACATCATTATGACACATGTAAATATTGATCTTATTCTAATTGTAGTAATATAATTTGAAATTTTATTTTATAATTTAATAAAGGATGCCAAATTTAAGGAATTAATATTGATCTTATTCCAATTATAGTAACATAATTCAAGTAAGAATCCAAATTTAAAATTTTATTTGAAGAATATAAAATTAATTTATAAACCAATCATATTGTAACACGTACTAATAAAAAATTAAACAAAATAAAAAAATGAGAAAAAAGAATTACAATTTTCGACCTTAATGAAATGACAATATTTTACAAATATAATAGTATATAGATATATAGATAAATCATGGAATAGATTATTATTTAAAACTTATATATTATGGGAAAATCATTATAATTATAATTTTAAATTTAAATTAATGAAATTCTTTCCATATTTAGTACCCCTCAAATTTGAATTTTGAAATGGATTAATATACTTTCCATTTTTTATTTATATATTTGATATACTTTCTATTTGAAAGTCATAAATCAAGAGATATTAACATTAATATTATTATTATTATTATTTGGCTTGAATGAGAGCTATAGAGGATTTTTTTAATTATTTAAAATCAAAAAATTCAAAATTTTAATCTGAGATATTGGAACTCTCACAAGATTTGTGGTTAGAAATCCTTTTTACTTATATAATATATAGATAGATTGATAAATTTAATAAGAAATTATATTTGTTTTAGATATTTTTTAAATATACAAATTATTTTTTGTATATTTTTTTATAAAAATAATTTAACAATCTCATCACCAACTATAATGCATGAAAAAAGTTGAAAAAGATATAATAGTAGGTATGAGAAAAGTCAAAAAGACTCTTGTGTTGGGAAAATTCAATAAATATTGATTTTTTTTTAATTCAAAAAATAAAAATAGAAATCCAATTTTCGATATATGTATATGAAAAATGCTTCATACCACTAATTTAGCACCATTAATGCACCACTAATGATGTGGCATCATGTGACTCCCATCACTGATGTAGTAGTTTGGTTTATTTATGAGTAATGCTAGAGACCCCAAATATTCTACCAAAAATTTTATCAAATGTCTCACATGGGTGTGAGACCCACACAATGTGGGTCTCATGTGGGTCCCACACCCATGTGAGACATTTGGTAAAACTTTTGGTAGAATTTTTGGGACCTCTAACATTTTTGTTTATTTATTTATTTATTTTGTTTACATTGACACCTCATTAATGATCCTTTTAGAGCTTCTACTTTAGTGCTCTGAATCGGGATTGTATATATATGTGTGAGTGATTTTCTGATCACACTGCCCTCCTTAGTGATTCAGCTGTAGAACACAGGCAGAATAGATGGTACCCTGCTGTCCTGCACAGAAAGAAAAGGCTCCGGCGGTGGTTCTTCCACCCGGGGGCACTCCGACGATCAAGTCAGTATATCTCTCAAAGATAATCAAGTATTCAACTCACAAGCTTGAGTATAAAAAACATACCTTAGACCCATGGGGGTGCCTCTCTTTTATAGCCAATACAATCCTAGTCCCAATAAGAGCCTAACTCCAATGGACTCAGGATTACTGCTAATCTGGAACTCCCAGTGGGTTTAGGACAAAAACTCTCCAAGAGTTTTATCTTTATCCAAACTAAAGTCTTCTCCCAATCTAGGACTCCTGTCGTTTATCCGCTTATCCCGGATCCCGATATCTTCGGAGATAAGCTCGGCAACTCCGAGATTACCTCGGCATAACTTACCACAACACGTGGCACCTTAGCTGACATGTCGGCGTCACCTTGCTACGTGTTGGTACTTTAGAAATATATCCTTTCAACTGCCCCTTAGGTTCTACTACTTCGGCATTCTGAGGTGATGGAACCTATATTGTTCTTCTTTCTCATATGTCGGCTTAGAACTTTCCAGCCGAGGTCTTTCATTTCAGGCCGACATGTCTTCTTTCAAAAACAAGAATTCAAAGGAACTCTCTTACATGTACGAGCTGTCATGCATCTCTCCTCAACCGTTTTACTTACGTGTTTTCTATTGGCTCGTACCTATGACGCGCTTGCAAGTTGTCTTTCGCCTATTCGCGCCACCTGACGTCTGCGTTACTCCAGGCGCATTTAATGTCCTGTTTTGCCGCCGTTTCAAGTTTTTTAACAAAACTTTGTTTTTTCCTCTTTCTTTTCTTACCTTTGCATTCGATTTACTTGTTTTTCTCTCTCTAAAGCTCTTTCTTCTTCGAATCTACCATTGCTCTAAGCTCCAAACTCTGCAACTGTCCTCATTCTTCCGTTCTTGTGAAGCTCTCGCTACTGTCGTCTGTCCTCGGCGAATTTTATTCCGGCGTCACTTTTCCTGGTAAGCAACTGGCCTTTCTTCTCTAGTTTTCGATTGTCCCTGAAATTCCTTGCTTTTATTGTTCTGTTCTAGCATTCAATTTGTGAATTATTCTCCTGAACGATTCTTATTTCATGATTTTGCACATGTCACTTGCACTTTTGTACCACTGTTCTTGGCCTTCCACCCTTTGCGTTCTTGAATCTGAAACTTCGTTTTTGTTTTTTGCTTTTTTGTATCTTTTTCAGATCCGTGCCTTTGATCTTCGTCTTCATAGTTTTTAGGTTTGGGATTTGTTTATAGAACCTTCAGTTCTTAGGAAAAACTGAAACAAGCATCAATATATACCTGAGTTTAAGCCGAGGTCCCAAAAACCCTTTAAGAGCATCCTGTTTCTGTAGCCATGTACCTTTATACTAAAATCATGGGTATGTGGAGACAAAGGGTAAACACCCCAACCAAACTTGAATTTTTTAGGCAAGAGTTCTCTATTCCTAATGACGTCCTCCTTAGGCTAGCTGGGGATGATGATTCCATCATGCCTACAGACAATACAATGCCTTTCCCTGTTGTAGCTTTTGTTGAGTGTGGACTTCGGCTCCCACTCAATCCCCTTTTTCGTGAAGTTCTTCACTACTACACCTTGAACCCTATGCAACTCACCATCAACTCGTATAGAATACTTAATGGTATCATAGCCTTAGCTCGGTAGGAGAATGTTAGGATCACTCTTGCCGATATCCAATATTGTTATACCATGTGCGCCCTTTACCTGAAAGAAAAGGGTTATGTGTATTACCTCAAGCCGAGGTCTACCGAATTTAAAATCGTAGCCGACCTCCCAGACTCCAACAAAGGGCTGGAGACGATTATCTTATTGCTTCGGGAAATTGGGAGTTTGGCCCAGCCGAGGAAGTCCATCTCTTCCCTCTTTCTCAAACAGTTAAAGAGGGTAAGGGTAAGAGCCCAGTATTAATTACTTAGTTTGTTTTTTAAATCTTCAAAACTTTGCCTATTTCTGATGTCATGTTCTTCTTTGCAGACGTCCGCAAGCCACCCAAGGACTTTCGCCAGTCTTATTTCCTTGGCAAAGATTTAAAGAAGCTTCTGGACCTTCCTATCCAAAGCGCAAAGCTCCACTCTTACTGAATTTCATCCCTACGTATAAATCTACTTTGCCCGACGCCCCAAGGAAGAAGAAAAAGAGCTTCTCTCCACCTACTGTCACAACTCAAGCTGCTTCTTCATCCCGAACAGATCAGGGATCCACATCTGACCCAACCAATCAACCTTCCACCTCGGCACCATTCTTGGTACCAATTCCTGAAAGAAAACGCCGACACAGACTCGTTAAAACTGCCGAAATGGTTCGTCCAAAACCTGTCGTCCAAGACCTCCTAGCCGACCTCCCAGTCGATGCCGACGCTGTACCAGCTCAAACAGTGCCTCCACCAAAACCAAAAAGAACTAGAAAAGCCCAGCCAAAGGCCAAAGCAACTAAGGCTGAGGCTGAGGATGCCTTGCCTATCTCCCAACTGGCTGAGGGCAAGAAGACCGCTTCTACCTCGGTCAAAAGGTCTGCTGAGACTCAACCCTCAGAGTCCCAAAAATCAAAGAAGCCGAGGTCTTCTTCTGCGACGACTTCAAAATCCAAAGTACCCAACGTCCTTTGGACACCTGCAATTACTTTGGAGAACAAACCAATCTTGGCTAGTGACAGCGTCGATGACATAAACGTTGGCGTTGCACTAAGCACAGCCCTCCTTCTCCCAGGCGATCTTGAAAAGAATGCCGAGATGAGTGAATACGAAAATTACGCTCTGATGCTGCAACGCTGCGTTCAAGTAAGTGTCTTCATCTTGTAACCCGTCTGTCTTTATCTTTTTATACTTGTAAATTTTGAACTAACTTCTGTTTTTATTTTCCTACAGGCTGTTCAGCATGCCCATTCTTTTTCCATACAATCGTTTGAAAAATCGGAGAAGTTGTCCGAGATGAAGAAGAAGTATGCTGCCCTTCAGAAAATAAATAAGAGTCTTCAAAACAAAATGAAGACTCTAGAAGATCAGGCCGAGGCTGCTATTCAGGCCCAACAAATGGCTGAGGAAAAGGCCGAGGTCTTGGCCATTAAAAGCGATTCTTGAGGCGAAGAAAGAAGCCGAGGAAAAAGGCCGCCGAGAAGAAGTGGAAGCCCTGGCGTCGAAATCGGCCGAAATCAAAGAAGCTGACGAAAAGGCTTATGCCCAGGGTGTAGCCGATGTCACTGAAGATTACAAACTTCAAGTCAGGCAGGCATGCAATAGGGGATTTTCCCTGGGTTGGATGTCCCTGGTAAAGAAGCTTGATCTTCCTACTGACTCACCCTGGCGCAAGGCTGAAGCTATTCCTCTTCCCTTTCCTCCTCCTCCACCTCCAAGTCAGGCCGAAGAAGAAGCTGAGTCTGAATTCGAAGCCAAAGATGAAGATGAAGACCATAAAGATGAAGAGGCCTTGGTGAGAAAGTCTAAGGATGCTGCTGAGGTCAAGTCTCCTCCTCAAGTTGAGCAGATTCTAGACTTAACCCAAGATGAGGAGACTGAGATGGTGCCCAAGGAAGCTGATCCAATTCATTTATCATCTGACCTTCTTCTAGCTGAAAGAAGTCTTGATAAAACACTTGTGGAGATGGACGCCGAGATTGCGACAGACAAAGATGCCGAGGTTTCTGTAGAAAAAGATGCAGAGGTTATGGGAGAAAAAGATGCCGAGGTGGTTCTTCCAGAGCCCTCCGAGGTCCTAGCCCAACCATCTGTTAATGTTGAAGAAGATTGAATGTCTTTTGTACTTTTTTCTTTTTCGTACTTTTGTTTTCTTGAACAATGTAAGCTTCCTCTTTATGGCCGATGCGCCTTTCTTTGTCACTTGTGAACATTTAACTTTTGCTAGGCCATAGTGCCTTTATTATATAGAACTGCAACTGTTTTTTTCTGAATGCTTCAGTCTTTAATTTCTCTTCATTGCTTCTGTATGGCTTTATACTTAGAATATTTTGCATGATTTATATAATTCTTTCTTTGCACAATCTTTTTGGAGTTACATACCTCGGGTATAATAACTGCAAATTTTACTTTGGCAAGACATTGACCTGCAATCTTTTCATAAATTTCAACAAGTATAAAACATGTATTATTCAATGTTAACTTTGCAAACTTTTCTCAAGTTTCAACGAGTGTTTAAACAGTAATCTCAATCTGTCCTTTTTGTAAATTGTTACAAATTTCAACAAGGATTAATGTAACAACCCCATCACGTATAATGATTAATACTTGATTAATTAAGAGGATTTGAGATTTAATTGCCGAGTAGTATAATTTATTTGGGATTTATGAGAATTGTGGAATCTGACTCATATATGATTTGATTGAAGGTTTATTTTGGAATTAGAAATTTAGGGTCCAAATGGCTTAAAAAAGTAAAGTCAGGAAGTTGAATCAATTTAATTTTGATTACGGACCCATTTGGGAGTTTAATTAAATATTCGATTCAGTTTAGTAAAATAGGGATTTGATTAATTAGGTCATAATTGGAGTTGATTAAGTTTGAGGATTGCGAATTGTAATTATTATAATTAAATTTAACAATGATGTGTCCAATTTGAATATGCAAATTATTGATGAAAATTTGAGTCTGATCAGAAATTGAAGGCCTAAATGAGTTGGGAAATCAAAATTGATATTGATAATAAATTTAATTTAATATTTGGAGCCTTTTGGAAGTCTGACTAAAAATCTGATTCGTACCGATAAATTTAAATATAATTAATTGGACCCTAATGGAAGTCAAATAGGTTAATTTAGTTATGAGAAATTTATGATTTGTTATAATTAATTTGATCATGTGTTGATTAAGATTTATTAAAATTAAGTGGTACTTAATTAAATTATTCCTAGACATAAGTTAAGTTGGACCAAATTAATATTGGGGGTGTAAATGGGTGTGGGTGTTGTAAGAAATCTGTGCATGTGTGTGTGTGTTAGAAACCAAGTGTGTGCATGTGTGCACGTGTCCTGTTCTTGGCCAAGAAGTGAAGTGTGTGTGTGAGTGAATGTGAGTGTATAATCTAAAGCTCAAACATAAAAGAAAAAGAAAGAAATGAAACCAAAGAAAAGAAAAGGGAGATGCATGTGTGCTGGGCTAAGAAATGCACGGGAGAGAGAGAGAGAGAGAGGGAGAGAGAGCCGAAAGAGGGAGAGGAAGTGAGCTTCTATACCTGCTGGAATTTGTAAAGAAAGAAGAAGACTTAAGGGGAATCATCAACAATCTTTGAAATTAGAGCTTGAGGTAAGAATTTCAACTTTGATTTTATAGAATTCATGTAGTACACTTGAAATTAATTATGAGTTGAGCTCAATCTTGTAAATAAATTACCTACATGCTGAAATTAAGACATAAATGGGTTCAATTTCATGTAATTAAAAGGAAATTAGCAAAAAGATGATGAAATTAAATTAGATTCATGATCATAGAAATTAATTTAGAAAGTAATTATTTTGGGATTGATTTTTATAATCTTGCATGTTAAATCAAGTTGGGTTGAAAAACATGAGTTATGATCCTTTTAATTTGTTAAATTTGAGTTCCATTTTATATAATTGGGATGAAATTAGAAAATAAAGATTATTATGGAAACTAATTTGGATTTGGGATCTAAACATGAAATGGGTTGCATGCATGTGGATGATTATGGAATAAATTTAGGAACTTATTTTCTATGGATTTGATGTGGAGATTTTGCATGAAAATGTTACATGCATGAGCAAATTAATACTCTAATTATAATATATTTCATGAATTATGAAAAATCTAAATTTATTCAAGTTCATATTTTGAAGAGAAAAAGGGAATGTTTTATAAACATCAAGTTATGGAAATTTAGAATTAATTCTAATGTTAGGTAAATTGTTGATGTTATAATTAGATCTTAATCCATACTTGTAGTTTGAAATTTTATTTAAATTAAACATATTTTGGGACATCTATGGTTATGAATTAAATTGAGGTTATGAATTAAGTTAAGTTCAAGATTATGGAAACTAGTTGGAAAATTTATAAGAATATAGAACTAGTAATTTTGATGTCAACTTCATGCACATGAATAATTTTCTAAGGAATTTATGACTTTAATTTCATGCTTGAAAGGAAAGTAGAAAGAGCTTGAAATCAATTTTATGTAACTAAAAAGAAAATGAGAGATTGGAGAGCCATGTTAAATTTATGGAGTTCAATTTAGAGATTAATCACTTTGGAGTTGAGATTTGGCTTGATATGGAGAAAATGATTTCAAACTAAATTTGGCAATTGGGGCATGATTTTGAATAAATGATTTTTGAATAAATGATTTAGCAATTTATGACTTTAATAAATGATTTTCTATGTTGGTATACTAAAGTGCATGTTTTGAAACTTTAAATACCAAATTTGAATTTTAATTTCGATTTTAGAATTTCAGAATTTCAGAATTTTCGTTGTTCGCTCGAGCGAGAGAAGTCTCGCTCGAGCGTGAAAATCAAGCTCCTAGTAGTTTTTCAAATTTTACAGTTCGCTCGAGCCAACAAAGTGGCGCTCGAGCGAAGACCCCATTTTCAGCACATTTTGAAAAGTTGCATTTAGTTCATATTTTTATCCTCATCTCTTTCCAATGCATTCTAGACATGATTTATGACTCAATAAAGATTAATAAGCTACTAATCAACATAGATTAGTTAGTTAAGGAATGAATCATTGATCTTGTGGTAATTGTTTAAGAAGCCAAGTAAAGGATCAATCTATTTGAAAAGAAGGACTTAGTAATGAAAGAATATGTGAATTAAGAACCCAGTTTACTTAATTGAGAATAAACGTAGTAGAACTTCGGACTATACAGACTAGAGACTTGAAAGGACAAGTTTAATCAAGGGAGTAATATTGTATTTCAATGTGTATATGTTATATGTTTGTGTAGGTCACGCGCCATTGTCTGCCCGATTTATCTGATATATCCAGTCTGTTTGATTTGCCTCTGCAGCCCTCTGTGAGTAATAACTTTGTAAAGTTATGTTCAATGTTATGTATTTTTAGTATACTATGATACGAAATGATTGGTTCTTAAAAATCTATGATATGTTGGAAATGAATGAATGAATGTCTAGTTTTCTGAAAAGTATTTGTGGCACCCTTAGTTCCGATGGCCCTCACCCGGGGGTAACAATACCGTGGCTGATGGCCCTCATGGATAACTGTCCGTGGCGATGGCCTCGCCTGGGGTAATAATCTGTGGCCTATGGCCCTTGCACGGGGTAATAATACCATGGCTACTTGCGCGCAAGATATAGACCTTTGTGGTCGTTGGTACCAACTTTGTTGTGGTCTTAAGACACACTGTTGTGGTCTTGGACACACTGTTGTGGTCTTAGGACCTGCCTGATCTGATAGCTAATGGGTGTACCACATATGATCTTATGCAAAATCTGAGTTTGATTATGAATATGAGCATGTATCTGAATCTATTTCTGATTGGAAATCTGAATATGCATAAGACTCTATTTCTGATAAGACTGTGTTTCTGATATAAACTCTGATTTCTAACTCTGTGATGGACATCATTCATTAAACCTTTTACTCTGTTATTATTCACTGGGCTTTAGCTTACTGTATTATTTATGTATGTAGGTGATCAAGCGCATGACCAGGCTTAGAGGCATCTGCCTAGAATCTGTTTTATCAGCCAACCAATGTGCCTCCCGTGGAGGTTCCGGTTGTGTCAAGTGATTATTGTTTAGTAACTTAAAGTTTAAGTTCTGTTTTCTTGTTTGGTTAAACAAGTCTTGTGTATTTTGTAAATAGGTCTAAGTTCTTTTTTGGTCTAATCTGTGTATATATGATGACTTAAAGATAATGTGTATATATGTATATGAAAAGTTTAAATTTTTTTTTGTCTCATATAAGTCTGCACAACTCAATGGACGTTGTATATTCTTATTTGCTTCTGCAGCCGCTTAATATTATGTTAATCTATTCAGAGGCCGTAGGTAATCCTCGGATTACTGGTCAGTTACGGTGCCAAACTTATAGGGGCAGGTTTGGGTCGTGACAATTAACATATACAGTAAACTTCTCTCAAGTTAGAATAAGTATTAAGCAATGATCTACTTGTAAATTGCTGCAAATTTTAATAAGGGTTTAAACAATATACTTTATCTTTTACCTCAACCTGTAAATTGTTGCGAATTTCACCAGATGATCATATGTCGGCTTAACTTTAACTTATAAATTGTTACAAATTTGAACAAGTGTTAAACATCTTCTTTGGTTTATCCAACCAGTAGATTGCTATAAGTCTGTAAGTAATAACCTCGGTTTCACTTTGACTTGTAAATTGCTACAAATTTCAACAAGTGAAGCTAAGGAACCATCTCGGCTTACCTCTAACTTGTAAATTGCTACAAATTTCAACAAGTAGTAAACTTTGTATCGGTTTGACCAACTTGTAAATTGCTACAAATTTCAACAAGTGGTAAACTTTGTATCGGTTTGACCAACTTGTAAATTGCTACAAATTTCAACAAGTGGTAAACTTTGTATCGGTCTGACCAACTTGTAAATTGCTACAAATTTCAACAAGTGGTAGACTTTGTATCGGTTTGACCAACTTGTAAATTGCTACAAATTTCAACAAGTGGTAAACTTTGTATTGGTTTGACCAACTTGTAAATTGCTACAAATTTCAATAAGTGGTAGACTTTGTATCGGTTTGACCAACTTGTAAATTGCTACAAATTTCAACAAGTGGTAAACTTTGTATCGGTCTGACCAACTTGTAAATTGCTACAAATTTCAACAAGTGGTAGACTTTGTATCGGTTTGACCAACTTGTAAATTGCTACAAATTTCAACAAGTGGTAAACTTTGTCTTCTCTCTGCCCCAAATGTGAACCTGGTTCTCATTTTTTATGTTTTACAAAAACAATGTTAAGTATCTTAATCAATCATATGTGCTTGAAGAATTCTGAAAAGATTTTATTGATGACATCGGTCAAAAATAATGAACATCTCAATGATAGAAAAATTTCAAATTACAAGTGTTCTAGGGTCTTGGTAATGCTTTGCCCTCATTGTCTTTAAGCCGATAAGCTCCATTGCCTAACACCGAAGTAATTCTGTAAGGTCCTTCCCAGTTTGGGCCAAGCTTGCCCTCTCTGGGATCTTTCTTGTTGCCGATGACTTTTCTCAAGACTAGGTCGCCGACTTGAAAATCTCTTGGGTTGACCTTCTTGTTGTAAGCTCTGGCAAGCTGTTGTTGGTATACTGCAAGCTGAATTGCAGCCTTCTCTCTTCGCTCTTCTAAAAGATCCAGATCTCGGGCTAAGAGTATGTCATTAGTCTCATTCTCAACTCCCTGGGTTCGGATCCCTGGGATGCCGACTTCCAGTGGAATTACTGCTTATGTGCCATAGGCCATGGCAAAGGGGGATTCCCCCGTTGATCTCCTCGGCGTAGTCCGATATGCCCAAAGTACGTTGGGCAATTCATTTACCCATTTCCCTTTTGCTGCCTGCAGCCTCTTCTTTATTCCATCCAAAATTACTTTGTTGGATGCTTCTGTTTGCCCATTACTTTGGGGGAAACTTGATGTTGAAAAGTAATTCTTGATCTTGAATTTTGCACAGAAGTTCTTGATAAGTTTCTTTGTCAAAGCTGCGTTCGTTTCGCAACGATGGCTCTAGGGATGCCAAATTTGGTGATAATGTTTTTCCATATGAAATTCTTGACGTCCACATCTCGGATTTTGGCAAGAGGTTCTGCCTCTATCCACTTTGTGAAGTAATCTATTGCTACCAGCAAGTATTTTCTCTGCCATTGCTTAGGAAGTTGTCCAACTGATCCATGCCCCATTGGGCAAGCGGCCAAGAGTCGATATCGGGTTGGTCGTGACCGGTGATGAATCAAAGGTGCAAACCTTTGGCATTGTTCGCACTTCTTTACGTATGCTTCTGCATCTTTTTGCATGTAGGGCCACCAATACCCCTGGGCGATGGCCCTATGGGCTAAAGATCTGCCCCCAATGTGGCTTCCACAAATCCCTTCATGAATTTCATATAAGAAATCTTCAACTTGTAAAGGGTGTACGCACCTTAAAAGGGGTCCAGTGAAGGACCTTCTGTAGAGATGTCCGTCCGTAGTCAGGCTGAATCTTGCCGACTTCAATCTGACTTTGTGTGCCTCCTTGCGGTCTTCTGGCAGCTTTCCTTTTTTTCAGGAATGCAACAATTGCATCCATCCAGCTTGGCCCCATGTCCACACACATTGCTTCTTGTTTTGCGTTCTGTGGTTCTATGCTCGGGCCCGACATATAGTCGATCATAATTGTTCTTGTCTTTCCAGTTTGTATTGAACTTGCCAGGTTGGCCAACGCGTCGGCGTGGCTGTTATCATCTCGGCTTACTTGAAGAAGTCGGCAGTTCTGAAATAACTCGGCCAATCTGATAACCTTTTTTGCATATGCCGACATCCTCTCGTCCCTGGCTGCAAATTCTCCTGTTGACTGGTTAACAATTAACTGTGAATCACAAAAAACTATTACCTCGTCTGCTTCTGCTGCTGCTGCCAGCTTTAGTCCTGCAATTAATGCCTCGTATTCTGCCTCATTATTTGAGGCCTTGAATCCCAAACGGATGGACAGTTCTATTATTTCTCCATCTGGGGATATCAGCAGTACTCCTGCCCCCGCTCCCTGTCGGTTTGAACTTCCGTCGACAAACAGTCTGAATGAGTCGCCGATGTAGATGCTGCAAGGTCTGAGCTTTTCCTTCCTTTGCATTTAGCTGGGATTCTCCTTGCTTGCTAGGACCTCGTTCATCCTGGCTCAACGGAGCCCGATGTTCGAGGCATTCAGGCGTGAATTTTGCCACGAAGTCAGCCAAAACCTGGCCCTTGATTGCTGTTCTGGGCTTGAATTCCAGGTCATACTGGCCCAAGGCCACTGTCCACCTTGCAATTCTTCTTGTTAAATCTCCTTGTTGCAATAAGGACTTCAATGGGTGCTCTGTTAGCACTACAATTTTGTGTGCTTGGAAGTAGTGGTTCAACTTCTTTGAGGCCATTACTAAGGCCAGCATTAACTTCTCCAGTGGTAAGTACCTTGTTTCAGCGTTTGCCAAGGTTTTACTTACATAATAGACAGCCTTCCGTTCTCCCTGTTCTTCTCGGATTAGCACTGCACTTACTGCGTGCTCTGACACAGCTAAGTACAAAAACAACTCCTCCCCAGGTTTAGGTGTGGAGAGAACTAGGGCCGTGGTCAGATACTTCTTTAGGTCGGCCAAAGCGGCCTCACATTCTTCAGTCCATAGGAAGTCTGCGGTCTTTTTTACTAGGTTGAGGAAGGGTTTACACTTGTCTGAACTTCGACTTATGAACCTGTTTAGGGCTGCCGCCCTTCCAGTGAGTATTTGAACCTATTTTGCCGATGTTGGACTCTGTAGATCTAGGATGACCTTGATCTGATCTGGGCTGGCTTCTATTCCCCTTCTTGTTATCAGGTAACCTAGGAACTTACCAGATCCAACTCCAAACGCGCATTTAGATGCGTTGAGTCGGAGTCGATATGTTTTGAGTATTTCAAATACCTTTTTCAGGTCGGCAAGATGACTCTTAGGCTCCTTGGTCTTCACGACCATGTCATCGATGTAGACTTCAACTGTTTGGCCTATCAGGTGTTTGAACATTTTGGTTACCAGCCTTTGGTAGGTTGCTCTTGCGTTCTTCAGCCCGAAAGGCATCACCCTGTAACAGTATAGGCCTTTTGGGGTGATGAACGCTGTCTTCTCTTCGTCTGGGGGGTACATGGCTATCTGGTGGTACCCCCTATAAGTATCCAGGAAGCTCATCCTTCCATGTCCTGATGTGGCATCCACCAGCTGGTCAATTTTTGGCAAAGGGAAGCTGTCTTTGGGGCAGACTTTATTTAGGCTTGTAAAATCTACGCAAACCCTCTATTTACCGTTTTTCTTTTTTACCACCACAGTGTTTGATAGCCACGTTGGATAATTGACTTCTCTGATGGCCTTGGCTTCCAGAAGTCTGTCTACTTCTTCCTCCACAGCTTCGACGTGCATCAACGTCGATCTTCTAGCTCGTTGTATTACAGGTTTTGCCGACCTGTCGACGTTCAGTCTGTGGCATGTGACCTCGGGGTCAATGCCAGGCATTTCATAAGGTGTCCAGGTGAATACCTCTATGTTTGTTCTTAAAAAAGCTTCCAGTTCTCTCTCTTCTTCTTTGGCTAAGCCTGAGCTGAGAAGAAAGAAGCGCTTTTCGTCGCCCTCTTGGACGAGGATTTTCTTTAGTGATTCCTCACTCTTCTCGGCCGGCTCCTTGCCGACATCATCTAGGACCTCCATGTCCTCATCTTCAATCTCTGCCTTTGCTGGTTCTCGAACATTGCAAGTAGTCTTCATTGCTCCCATGGAGCAATTTTTTGCCTGCAGTTGATCTCCTTTGACTTCTTTAATCCCATGTTCTGTTGGGAAGCGCAGTAGTTGGTGCAATGTTGAGGGAACTGCCCCCATTGCATACAACCATGGCCTTTCTAATATGATGTTGTAAGGAGAAGGCGTATCAATCACGATGAATTTTGTCCTGATCTTCTTAGTACTGGCCTGTACTTCCAAGTTTGTAGCGCCCAGTGGCCACGTCGGCGTTCCATTGAAGCCGACCATCGGGCCATTCGATTACTCCATGTCGTCTGGGTGAAGGCCTAGCTCCTTGTAACATCTAACGTACATGATGTCACAAGAGCTGCCTTGATCTATTAGGATGTGTTTCACTTGGCACTCCCCAACCTGGAGGGATACTACCAAGGCATCATTATGCGGGTGCTGGACCATCTCTAGTTCGGCTTCGGTGAAGGTTATTATCGGTCCTTGGCTCTCTTCAGGTCGATGTCTCTTTTCCCCGACTTGGTAGACATGCTGTAGATGTCTTACCCTTTGGGTCTCTCCTCTAACTTCGTTCTCGTTTACTCTTGAGTGAATCACATTGACTATCCGAGGTCCTTCTGGCCGAGGTTGCGGAGGTGGTGGGGTCTTTGGAGCCCGAGGCGATCTTGCTGTTCTTCTCTTGTTCGGTTTCATCGACAAGGTCTCTCGTGGCCTTGTCTCACCAGATCTTCCAAGTGTGCTTTTAGGGCTCTGCACCTGTGTTGTATGTCCGCTTTTCATTGTGATAAGCACAATGTTCCGTCCATGTTTCTTCCCATGAATTCTCTGGTTCCCTTATCGGTGTTCGAAATAGGTTGGCTCCGAATTTTTCCTAGGACTTTTTGAATTGGAATTCGGAACACGGTTGTCACTGCCTGTTTAGCCCTTAACTCTATCTTTGTTTTGCTGAATCCGTTGTTACTTCGGCCTCGCTTCGGCGAGCCGTTCTCTTTTTCCTGTTTGACTTCCTTGTGGGCCGATATATCCTCCTCGGCTCGTGCATACTTTTCGATTCTTGCCATGAGCTCCTCCATGCTCTTCGGCAATGTCTTTGCCAAAGATTTCCGTAGTGAACAGTCATCTTTCAGGCCGTTCTTGAAAGACACGACCGCTACTTCCTGGTTGCATTCAGGTATTCGATTGAACACCTCGTAGTACCTTTTTGCATAGGCCCTGAGGCCTTCATCCTTGCTGATTTTTAAAGCCATCAACGCGTCCACCCTTAATGGCTGTAGTTTGTTCGTTACGAACCTGGCCACAAACATCTCGGCCAGGCCTTCCCATGTCTTCACGCTTTCCTTTGGTAATTTATGGAACCAATCTGATGCAATCTCCCCAAAGGACGAGGGGAACACTTTGTAGAGTAGTGGCTCATTTCCACTGTACAACGCCATTGAGTTCAAAAATAGTCCAACGTAGAAGTTAGGGTCTGACTTACCATCGTATATTTGAAACCTCGGCATGCTGAATCTTTTTGGTGCTTCAAATTTGTCCAGTTCTACCGAGAACGGTGTCCTCGGCTTGACAGGTGAGGTTACCTCGGCTTCAGCGTTCTGTTCCTTTCTCTTGAGGTAGTTTCTCAAGTCTTCTTTACTCCTCCCTGGAGCTCGACTGTCTTTGGACTTAAGCCTCTTCGGTACACTACTCTCGGCCTCGTGATGGGCCTGTTTTGATCTTTCTCCATGGGTTGTGTCAAAGCAGAGCGCCTGCCCTTGAACATGCCGATGTTCTCTGCGTTCCTGATCCTTCGTTTGATACGTCCTTTGGGACTTCTCTTGTCTTGGCTCCTCTCGTCCGACCTCCCCGGAGGGCAGGTGAGAGTGCTTTTTGCTCCTAGAGTGTTGTGGTGCTTCAAGAATTATTTTCCTTCCTCCCTTCTGAGTATTAACTGCTGGAATTGGCGTGTCTTGCAACGGGTACGATGGCTGCATGACATTGTTTTGCATCATGAAGTTGACAACCGACTGCAGGTCAGCCAACTTGTCTGCCAATTCTTTTACTTCCTCATCCCTCTGTAGGCACCTATCCCTCCATACCTGGAGGTTGTCTTCATTGTAGTATCTGCCCTAGTCTGTTTTCTTCGAAGTGTCGCCCTCATGGACGACGTCTTTTCCCCCGTGCCCCTGGCCACGGGCTTTTTCGTTGTGGTTGTCTCCTTCGACATCAAGGTCGATAGGTCTGCCACTCCCAGCGGGAGCGTCGTCCCCAACCTTTTCGTTTTGTGCGTTACTGGCCATCTATTCGTCTTTCTTTCCCACAGACGGCGCCAAATTGTGTGAGTGGTTTTCTGATCACACTGCCCTCCTTAGTGATTCAGCTGTAGAACTCAGGTAGAATAGATGGCACTCTGCTGTCCTGCACAGAAAGAAAAGGCTCCGGCGGTGGTTCTTCCACCTGGGGGCACTCCGACGATCAAGTCAGTATATCTCTCAAAGATAATCAAGTATTCAACTCACAAGTTTGAGTATAAAAAACATACCTTAGACCCATGGGGGTGCCTCTCTTTTATAGCCAATACAATACTAGTCCTAATAGGAGCCTAACTCCAATGGACTCAAGATTACTGCTAATTTGGAACTCCCAGTGGGTTTAGGACAAAAACTCTCCAAGAGTTTTACCTTTATCCAAACTGAAGTCTTCTCCCAATCTAGGACTCCTGTCCTTTATCCGCTTATCCCGGATCCCGATATCTTCGGAGATAACCTCGGCAACTCCGAGATTACCTCGGCATCACTTACCACGACACGTGGCACCTCGGCTGACATGTCGACGTCACCTTGCCACGTGTTGGTACTTCAGAAATATATCCCACAATATATATATAGATAGATTCCAAACAGGAAAGATCATTTCTTTCGGCCATGATGGGGTTCAAATCCACGTATAAAACAATCATTTATTTCAATTTTGCAACTCCATCTACATCGTCGTCTATTTAATTCAACAAACCCCATCGTTTAAGTTTGAAAGTTTCACACACCCAACTCAATTAAGAATTAGTCAAAAATAAGTATTCAGTGTATTTAGTTTTAATTTTTTAAAAATTGAATTTTTTTATTATTTTTTATTTTTAATAAATATTTTTAAAATTCTAAGTAATTTTTTTTTTTTACTTTTTTAGATGCACCTTATTTAGATATATTTATATAGTAAAATATTTGTGCAAAAATATTTTAAAAAATTAATAAATACATAAAAATATAAAAACTCTCAACTAATAGGACTTAATAGATCAATACAAAAAATTTAGGACTAATTAGAATACTTATTTGTGAGATGAGATTTATTGGCAAATATCCCAGTATTTTTCAGCGCGTGACGTGAAGACCCAAAAATCGGGTCTGTGATGCCCCAAAAATCAAGAACATTAGAGAATATAATAACAAATAAATACAAGGTTTATCTAAGATTACAAAATAGGAAACGTCACTAATAAGTCATTTGATCAATAATCAAGTAAGATTTCAAGAAAGATCGGAGGAGTCAAACTAGTCTCCCTCCAAAGTCCAATTTCCTTAGATTGCAAAACTACCTTTTTGACAAATCTTATCAAGGTATTAACACATGGTCTACATGAGTTGAAGGAAAATAAGGAATAAGGAGTATAAAATATATGTATAGATATATAATAATTACAAAATCAAGTCTTAAATACAATATGGGATCTATCATTTATAATCTCACAACATATTTACAAACTAATTTCTAATCCTTCTTGAGTAGCCGTACGTCTTCAAATGCTTCAGCTTTGTTTTCAACTGGTCTAATAGTCTTCAATACCTGGCATGAAATGCCATGAGCTTTGAATGTCTAGTAAACGCACACACACCCTGTATTTTTTCCCCAATTCAATACACCAACGTATTTATAACAAGTAAGTAGTGAAACGTGATATTCGAGTCAATAACAACAATTTTAATAATATAGGAAAGGAATATGACATTCAAATAAATAACAAAGGCTATAATATTAGTGGTTAGTATTCTAGAAATCTCTCAAAGAGATTTCATCATCTCAACCACAAGAATTGGACTTGGATTATTCGGTATGCCCCCTTTTTTGCTACTTTGCAGACTAACTCCGGATGCCTACCAACGGTTCTATACTGCGTAGCGCCAACCAAGGACCTCAAAAGAGGCGGTAAAATAAGAGCCTTGTCCATAACCTCCCCTAACCTTATCCACCATAAGCACCTAGGGTCCGAATACAACCGATCCATTCAAGGGTTCCGATACAACCACTTGCGCAAGACTTTCCTTCAATTAGGGAACACATCCCATCAATCCATTACACATTATCATCTCTTCATTATTCAAGTGATCAAAATATCAATACCATCCCAATTAAGTTTCCCATTGAGTTACATGTCTTAAGTTAGTTAGCACACGTAATTGAAATAAATTTTCATAGATATAAGCATCATCAAAGAAAAAATACATAATCATGACATGTATAATATCATACCAATACATGATTATATATAAGTAAGTATATTCATAAAGTCAATAGCACAAAATATCAATGTAAATAGAATTTCCATATTTAGAGTCACTTAAAGATCAAGATTAAAAGGACTATCTCAGATTTTTCCCAAATATAGCCTTCTTATAGTTCGTAGAAAATTTTATCTAGTTTTCAAAACATCTTTCAGAAATGGAATAGCTTTTCCCGATTTTTAGATATTTTAGAAATACTCCAGCTCTGTCCAGATTTGTCGACCGTTATGAAAATTGGATTTTCTTGCAAACCGCTCACTCGTTTTTAATGAAACCAATTTTCCTTGAACGCTAACTTCTTGAGAAAGAGTTGGACATAAAATTGAGGTCCATAAGATATTTCTACATTTTTCTAGAATTTTCGAAAGTTGGCTGTAAAATAGATTTTTCTGGCACAGTTCTTGCAATAAGAAAGTTGGTGAGAAAAGAGGTCAACTATGGGAAATTTTTCACTTCTATTGCAATGAAAACATGCTAAATAATATGTATTAAACTCAGAAATTTAAGATGAAGGTGTGTCTTTGGAAATTTTGAGAGATTGATATAGAAAAAGGTAGTCTTATACTGATTAAGAGAAATACAGCAAGGGTAAAATCAAGGCTCAACTCATTTCATTTTTAACACAAAATTACCATCAAAACACATCCAAAATGAATGTTTAAAACTTCTGAGAGCATGTATTTGAAAGGAAAAATAAGAAAGAATTGTATTGTGGCTTACTTGAGGGTCGTTGGAATTGTTAGGAAACTTTTTCTTCCACTCCTCTCTTCTACCAAGCTCACCCTCTTTCCTCTCTTTTCTCTCAGCTGAATATAGTGTGTATGTGTGTGTTCTTGCATGTAAAATGCTATAGGAGGGGTTGTTTTTATAATGAATTTGGTGCAAAAGGTCATAAATGCCCATTGGTTGGAATTGGATTGGATAGTTTGAATTTAGTTTGAATTCAATGGAATAGTGGATCATTAGAGGCCTTAATTAGGTTCCTAAACATGATCTAGTTAGGGTTTTCCTCCTAATCAAACCAACCTAGTTGCATATACACACACACACATATATATAAAAGTTTGTACCAAGTCAAAGATATTTTTCTTAAATCATACAAAATTGTCTCAAAGTACATTCATAGTATCTATATAGGTATGGTTGGCCATAAATAGTGATTTAAGGGACTTATTTTATTATTTTTTTGGGTACAAATGTTAGAAATTGTAAAATATAATGTTTAAAAAAAGTTTTAGGTACAAGTGTATATATAGTACTTGTTTGGGGTCAAAATGTGATTTAATAAAAATTTGAGGGCTTGGTCTCTATTAAAATATCTATTTCAAGTGTAGAGTTAATAAATTAGGATTAGAGAGTCTAATTCGGTTTGGATTTCTTGTTTCGAATAAAAAGGCAATCAACCGACGAATGTGATAAAGACCGAAAAAGCTACAGCGATCCCGGTATTCCCTGTTGTTGTTTAATAGTAATCCGGACTCGGTTCTGTAGATTTGTTGTTGTCTTATCCTCATTTCTATCCCTCACTCTTTGTTTTAGAGTTTTGGGTTGTATTGGGCAAGTTGGGAATAAGTTGGTTGTGTTTTAAAACTTAGAATTTTGCCTAGGTTTTGGTCTATCCGCTCGAGCGGCGCTTTGATGCTTGAGCGGGCATTTGTTGTTGCCTCTCTGCTCGAGCGGTAGTTTGGACGCTCGAGCGTGAATTTCCTCCTCTCAGCATTTTGGTCGTCTGTAGAAAATTATGGGAGGGTGCATCCGGCACTCGAGCGGCTCTTTGGATGCTCGAGCGTGAACTCAGGTCTCGGCGCCGGCGGGGTGTTGTGCCTTCGGCGGACACTGTTTATATCAGTCCGTGAAATCACTTTTTGAATCACTCTTCACTTTTCTTTCCTCTCTCTTACTTTCCCAAAATCGATTTTTGAGAGCTCCTCACTCTAAAACCTAACTTCTCTCTAGGGTTTGATCTAGTAGGAGTGTTTTCCTCACCTTGGGCCTTTGTAAAAAATGTGTTGATCGTCGAGGGCTTCGTTTTGATCCAAGAAATTTAGGATTTGGAGCACTTCCGAGTTTTGCTCTTCTTCTCCTTGGGTTCTACGTTTGAGGTAGGGATTTCCTTGTTCTTTTTCAATACTTTGTCTATATATAGACATGTGGTAGTTTTGTATTGCATGAAAATCATATCCACGTTGGATTTGTTTGAAATCATGAGAAGGAACCTAGAGTTGGTTGTTTGAAAATGGTTATTTTATCATTGATGGTTGTTTTGGGCTAATTGGAGTGTAAATTAACATGTTATAGTTGAAAGAAGAAAAAGCCCTAAATTATATTTTGATTTGGTAAATTAAAATGGAGGGTAGTTAACCTATGTTGTAAATCTCTATTGTTAATGTGAGTTGGGTGAAGGTGTTAATGCCTAAGGGGTTAACTTTGGCTTTGGAATGGTTTTGAAATGAATGTAGTGGACTAATATGAGTTATGGCTTTATTATCAAAAAAATTGGTTTTGTAAAACAAAAGGAATAGAATTGGTTTTGTGGAAACAAAAGGGATGGAGTTGGTTTTGTGAAAACAAAAGGAAATGGAAATTTGTTTTGTGAAATGAGAAAAGTATCTTTGATATAAGTATGAAAATTGGATTGTTGTTTCTTGAGTGTTAAATACACACACGTGGGGGTTGTATCTTTAACTATCGTGTTAGTGTTGTTGTTGGGTTTGTGGTCTCATAGTAATTGAGTCTTTAATAGAAGTACTAAATACTTGTATCTAGAGGTTTTGTCCTTGGTCATCGGTAGAGGATGACATGGTTGTGTTGAATTGTCGTGTATGCATTATACCATTGTTGATTGAACATTGTATGTGAGGAAGTGCTGAGATACATTATATATGTATACTTGCTCGGGGGGAATTAATTATGTGTTCATATACTTTTAACACATTGCTTGTATCTTGATGGTTTATGTATATGTGTTTGTAGACACCCCATTTTTGACCGACCTTAAGACTCAGACGTCACCGATTGAGCGCTCGGTGATGTTGTATATTGTGATATTGTGCTCGTTCAGAAGTCTCAGAGTCACGGCCGAGAGCCCTGCCTCCGGACTTCCGAACCTTCTTCTTACCTTGTCTCGGTTTGCGAACCAGACTCAGTTTTCTCTGTTTTTGTTCCTGAGGGGAGGGAGAGGTCCCGTAGACCATCTCTCAGTGGCCGTGGGCTACTTTTTGTGGCCGTAGGCCATTTTGCCCATTTCGGAGCCTGGTTCTCGGTTTTCGGAGCCGTCAGGCCATGTGCCTCGGTTCGGGACCACCCGACCATCTCCGGTTCCTCCGGTTTTTGGCATACATCTTATTTACTCCCTTTCGAGGGACACTGGCCGAGAGCACTGTGGCGAATGCCACTTTCGTGCTTAATGACCTATTTTCGGGACCCCGGCTGCGTGTTTTGGCCCCGAGCATTTTTTGCATCGGTTTTTGTTCATTTTGGCGGTACCTCTGTTTTATCATAACGAGGACACTGGGGATGAGAGACCCACGTGGCGAATGCCACTTTTATTGCTTGACCTATTTTGGGACCCGGCTGTGTTTTGGCCCCCGAGCATTCGTTTTGCATCGGTTTTTGTTCATTTTTGGCAGGTACCTCTGTTTTATCATAAGGAAGGTCACTGAAGGGTGGGAGGCCAGCAATTTTCTCAAGCAACCAGTTATAGTCCTCCGGTGCCCGTTTTTCTCACTTCCGGGCTAATGTTGAACACCCTAGGGCCATTTTCTTCGAGCCAAAACCACATATTTGTGTTGTACACACATGGGAGGACCCTAAAAACACATGGCCGGCCATTAATTCTTCTTTTCATTTTGAAACCCCTCTTTAAAGTGGGTTGTTCTCTCTCCTGGTTCACAGTTGCCATTTTTCAACCACAGGGTTGTGTTGAGGACACATGGGAAAACCCTAATATGCTATGGCCGGCCATTAATTCAACCTTTCATTTTTGCCCCTTGGCCGGCCGGCCATAGGGGGTGGCCGGCCGGTCACCTGCCATAAAAATGCCTAGCCGGCCTGCTTCCTTGAGATGTGTGCATTCCAGCTGTGTCTCGGTTTTCCCTCAAAAATATCTCTATCCGGGGACTCTTTTTGAGGGAAATAAGGGCTCATTTCCCTCCACTTTTGCCTTGATTCTTCTCTCCCTCTCTTGGCCATATTGCTGTCCTCCCAACTCAAGAAGAGAGGTTACATGGATTGATTGGAGCATATACATACATATTACACCATTTCCTTCAAGTTTTGGTGCCATTTCTTCATCATCTCCAAGCTCTACCATCACAACTCCATTCCAGCAGCTAGGAGAGCTTTCCAGCAGCTAGGAGGCATCCATTCTTCAAGCAAAAGGGAACCAAGACTTGTCTACAAGGGTAAGTGTCCATTTCCCTCTTTTGTAGCACTTTCTTGCCTCATTTCTTAAGCCTATTTTCTTATTGTTTTGGGCTCCGGACAGACCTGAAAGTGGCCTTATTTTGAGCTATTCTTCATGATTGTTCAAGGGCTCAACCCTGTTTGAGCCCTCCATTTGGTACTTGCTTCAATATCATCTTGTATGTCCATATTTTGCATGCTTTTTCTAGCCTATGAGTGATCTGTTTTCGAGCATAATGTAAACTGTGAGTAGGCCTATTTTGAGCCCCTCTTAAACATTTAAGAAGGGCTCAACCCTGTTTGGCCTCTCTATCATGCACTTGCTTCATAATCTCTCATATTTACCGTAAACTTGCATGATTTGTTTGACCTACATGTAGTCTGTTATGGAGCATGTAATGAACTGTGAGTAGGCTTATTTTGTGTCCCTATACAATATTGTAGAAGGGATCAACCTTGTTGGGGGCCTCCATGTTGTACTTGCCATTATATCTCTCTTTGGCCCCCATTTTTGCATGCTTTTTAGGCCTATCTAGCTTCTGTTTTCGGCCATCATCAGTACTGAAAATATCCATATTTTGGCCTTCTTGTCATGTTTTGTTAAGGGTCCAAGGCTGTTTGATGAATGTCAGGCATACTCCATGTTTTAGCCCTTGTTGGCTTCATTCTTGCATGACATTTTTTAGCAAGTTTGCATACTGATTTGAGGGTTGTCATAAACTGTAAATGTTCATATTTTTGGTCCCTCATCAGTGTTGTAGAAGGGAATTTTTCAGTTTAAGTATCGCATACATCACTTGCTTCACTACCCCTCTCTTGGCCCCCATTTTTGCATGCCATTGTTGTCCTATCTATGCTCACTATTTCGCCATGTTTTGTACTGTAAAAAATGCTATTTTGGGGCTGCCTTGCTACTGTTTTGCATGTCATGTACCAATTATGCATGTTTAGTGTGGCTGTAGGCCATTTCGGGTGCTTAATATCGCATTTCGGGACCGTTTCGTGCATTTGGTGTCATTTCCCCACCTTTCAGGACTGTTTTGCATCATTTGTGAGTGCTGAAAATCCATTGGCATGTTTGCATACCATTCCCTATATCATTTCATGTTTTAATACATTGCCTCGGTTTGCGTGCCCGTGTGCGCGCACTTCGAGGCACTTCATTTTTCATCTCTCGGCCTCTTATGTGAGTGTGGCTGAGGCTCACTCATGTTAGTATAAGTCCATTTTGCATCCTGTATGACATTTTAGTCTCATCGCATTCCGTATGCCATTGCCTTGGTTTGCGTGCCCGTGCGCACGCATTTCGGGGCACCTCAGTTTCATCCGATGGCCTCCTGTGTGAGTGTGGCTAAGGCCCTCTCATGTTGGTGTAAGCCCATATTGCATCGCACATCTCATTTTAGTCCCATTGCATTATGTATGCCATTTTCTCGGTTTGCGTGCCCGTGGGCACGCATTTCAAGACATCTCATTTTAGCATCATTGTATTCCGTGTGCCATCACCTCGGTTTGCGTGCCCGTGTGCACGCATTTCAAGGCGCCTCATTTTTATCCGACGGCCTCTTATGTGAGTGTGGCTGAGACTCTCTCATGTTAGTGTAAGTCCATTTTGCATTGTTTATGTCATTTTAGCATCATTGTATTCCGTGTGCCATCGCCTCGGTTTGCGTGCCCGTGTGCACGCATTTCGGGGCACCTCATTTTTATCCGACGGCCTCTTATGTGAGTGTGGCTGAGGCTCTCTCATATTAGTGTAAGTCCAATTGCATTGCGTATGCCATTTCATGCCTTAGGATCATCGCCTCGATTTGCGTGCCCGCATTTCGAGGCATCTCATTTTCATAGCATTGTGTATGTTAGGATCGCATATTAGCTACATTTCATGCATGTCATGCATATTGCATCGTGTTCGGGATAGGAGTTAGCCCGGGCACGGGAAACGAGGCACGTTTCGTACTCCCAGTGACGGAACGGGTCTCAATTCCCAAGTCACCGACACTCCGGATTACCCATGATGGAGTTAGGTTTTGTTGTAGTATTCATGTGCATTCATTCTACATTGAGTTGTGCAATCCGATTCCTCGACTATCATGCATCGATATGCGTGATTGGTGGCACGAGGATCGAGGCATGCATATATTTGTGAAATACATTGCTATGCCCCTTTCCTGCTCTCTGTTGCAGCAAAAATGAGAAATCAGTAACTTTTCGGAGTCTGGCACGCATTTCGAGAAACATTGCAAACGGAGGCTAATTGGGGCATCCCAGTGGATTTCCACGCAAAGCAGCCCAGCATACATCTTTCATCAATAGCAAGGCAGCCCCTGGCTTGTATGCCAGTTTACAGCTTTCTTAGTTAATTTATTAATTAATTAGGAATTTGTATATTTATCATTCCGGACTGTATTATTCTTTTATTTCGGACTATATTATTCTTTTATTTCGGATTGTATTATTCTTTTATTTCGGACTGTATTATTTATTCGGACCCTCTGTGCGAGGGCATAATTCTAATAAGTGTGCGTGCGTGCGATGTATGTCTTCCAATCCCATGTCTTTCTTCCCTTTTATTTACCCGCTTACGATGGTTAGATATAGGGCATATTTCAATTAGCATACAGTATGACAGCATGTTTGCATCATTCATCTGTCTTGCACGCACCGGGCTCGGCGCATCATACAAACTGCATTTTTATTTCAATTCCAAGTTGAGTACTTGATAGCTGTTGCATCCCATATGCCATGTTTAGAATAGTCGAGCCTGCTATAGTTTGCATTTTTGCATGTGTTGCATCAGGCAATTCTGTATATTTTAGGATCATGCATAGATTTCTAACAAGCTTCTGTTTTGGCTTGGAGTACTCGGTGAGTTTTATGCTTTAGCATCCTTGCATGCGTGTGAGTGACTGCCATGAATAGCATGCTTACCATGAGGCTACGTGCTTATGTGATATAACTGCCTTGAATGCTTGTGGGTGGAGGTTGAGTTATTTGAATTGGGACAATTCATCAAATGTTTGTTTTAAGCCCACTAGATAGTGGCAAAATCATGTTTTCTAAGCCCACCCGAGGGTGGCAAATCCACGTCTTAGCCTACCTGCGGGTAACACCATCAAACCATTTTCAAACAAATAAACATGAAATGTTTTGTTCCAATTCAGGCGATTCAGTCTATACTTGTATGCTGTGCGCATCACATAGTAACCTAGGCTAATAACCGGAATAAGAACATACAATGTTTTCAAAATCGGATATCATGGTTAGTAGAGGCCGGTCTTTGACCGGGCGAGCGGGGGTGCTCACAAAGTGACCTTCCCCAATCGTAGCCAAGTTCCCGAGCCGAGGCAACTTTGGTGATGACAGACACGTGGCCTTTGGCACCGAGTCAGGGTTTCCTAAATTTCCCATTTAAAAATATTTAGGTGGCGACTCTGTATCTGGGCGGCGATCCATGTTTGGCACTTCTTTCAAAAAATCTGTTTTCAAAATCGATTTGCCGGATTTGGACTCTTTGGTTCAAGATTAAGAACCGTGACATTTGAGTCCTTCGAACTGTAGTGACCCAATATCGAACCAGAACGGGGGGGACTCGCACTCCTTTCCCCGGGATGCGTTCGGGGACGTCTACAGTTTCTGGCGACTCTGCTGGGGATTTAGAGAACTTGACTCGAACTCATGATATCTGGTTTTGACTACACTTGTGTGTTTCTTTGCATTGCATTTGCATTGGTGCGCCTAGGACACCGTGTTTGCCATCTGCTATTCCTGAGCGGTTTGCCGGAGGCTTGTCTTGTCAAGGCATGTCCATAAGGCTGACCGGTTACGGGCTCTGCCAGTATGGGAACACAAACCCCGGTTTTACCGGGGCACCCTTTTTGACCATTCGACCTAGTGCATATTCGGATCCATAGTGACCATTCCAAACTAGGACAGGTTGCTTACCCGTTTATAGGTTGTTTGAAACCGCTGCGTGCGTAGTGAGACCCTAGCTTCTGACAAAATAGGACAGGGCAACCCTACCCCAACATAGGGGTGTTTTGGCTCTCACTTATCTGTTATGTGCTTGTTAGAGTGTGCCTCTACAGGGAATGCATGTATCAGTTTGCGAGATTGAGCATCAGGCCTGCGGGCACCAATTCAGTATTTTGGGTATCGAACTGCGGCATCAAGATTTGGTGGAATCGGTTTTACGAGGGTATCACCTACAGTGTAATTTTGGGGGCGAAGAGAGCACACTCATTCAGCTTTGCTCATATTGGCTATGGTGAAATCAGGCTGAGATGCTGTCTGTTTTCTCTTTTGCTAGGTAGTCCTGCAACCATAGCTTCAGAAGGCTCCGATATCCCCCGGGTACATTGGACTAGTGCTGATAGACTTTGTTAGGTCAGAAATTCAATTCAAGGGCAACCAGTGTTCTTTCGCTGAGGCAAGGCAAAGAAAGGCCAGTCAGGGCTTACCGGTTCATCTGATCCGTTAGTCACCAGTCACATCACCCTTGTTCAGAATCAGCAGCCCGTGATGGCACAGGGTTCGGAAGAATTTGTGGCCGTGGTAGCAGCGTTAAATCAGGGGACTACCATGCAGGCTGAGACCAGTATTGAAACGCAGCGCCCATCTGGGGCATCTGCCTCACATCCAGCTTTGGGACCCCAGCCGAACTTTGACCCACTTCCGCCAATTGAAGATTTGCAGTGTCCGAATCCTCGAGAAGGGTTGGCTCAAGCCCAAGTTTTCAGACCCCTGGTGCAGCCTAATAAGAGGCGTTATCCCCTTGATGCTAATGACCTCGATCTGACCGCAGTGAAAATTGCGAACCTTGAAAAGCAATTCAAAAAGGCACAGGGCCTTAACTCCATTCCCGACATTGAGGATGGGCACACTGAGTCTGCCGTCCGGCTTCCAGACAGATTCAAAATGCCACATATTGACCGTTTCGACGGGTCTGGGGATCCAATGGTACATATCCGACTTTTCTTGGATGTCCTAAAGCCAATGGGTTTGACTAAGCCACATAAACTCTCTCTATATGGAAGAACCCTATCCGGTGTAGCAGCCACTTGGTACGCTAAGTTGGAGGACAAAGTGAAGCAAAACTGGGAAGAATTGGCTGAGGCCTTTGTCGATCAGTATTCCTACAATACCCAAGTTGAAATGACCATCCAAGAGCTTGAAGCAACCCGCCAAAACCCAAAAGAGCCTTTTGTGAAATTTGTTGCGAGGTGGAGAGCAAAGGCAGCACAGATGACAGATCGCCGCCCTTCTGAGAGGGATCAAGTGCAGATGATGGTACGAAACCTCGAACATGATATGTTGCAAAAGTTGATAGTAGCTCCGTTATTCACTTTCAAAAGTTTGCATGAACTGGGGGTTCAGGTCGAGAATGCGTTCAACAGTGGGATCATTCCCAGAACAAGTGAACCAACGAGGAGGGTGATTTCAAGGAGTACCAATGTTGAAGGTAGCACTATTCCCGAACCCACTGAAATTAATACAGTCGCCACAGCCAACCCTTTTGCCAATCCAAGCCTACAAACAGCCGACCCAGCCCGAGCTCAGGGCAGAACTTTCACCCCTCTCCATATGAGCCTGACTAGCGCACTAAAAGTCCTGATGGAAAGAGGGCATCTCAAACCCCTCGATCCTCAACCTCTTCCCAACCCACTCCCAGCCAGACATAACCTCGCCAAGTCATCAGATGTACCATCGATGGCGCGGTCATGGCACCGGCACTACCCGCTTTCGTCATGAGGTCCAAAATCTCATCAACAACTGGACGATAGCTCCACCTTCAGACCCCAATGACCAAACATTTCCTACCTACCTCAATCTCATCCATACACTGCCATCCACCTATGACCCCAGCATATACATCACCCCGGCCCATCTACCCAAGCCTGAGGTGTTTACCCCAGAAAGCATGGACTTATGCATGATGGGTGCACCTGAACCCCAATCATCTCAAACCCATGAACCCACTACTTCTGAGCTGATGAGGATGATTGAAGATCTTCAAAGAACAGTGGCGAATTTAGCCTTTGGAGTTTTGGCTCCATTATCAACCACATCGCCTACCAGGGAGTTCATGTCAAAAGGCTCCCCAGTCTTGGGACGGGCTGTATTTGAGGAAGGCCAATCCCTTGGCAAAGTGGAAGCGAGTGGAAAGAACAAGGTAGGGGCGGACATGGATCCCCATGAACATCTTCTATTGGCTGTTAAGGCTTTGAAATCCGAGGGACTGAACAAAGAACAAGTGCTCGCGGTTGTCGCAAAAGCTGTGAATGACACTTTCGCTACTCAAGTTGAGGCGCTTTGACTCAAGGGCAAGCGAGAAGGGCCGTTGTACCAAGAATATTCCTTTCAACTCTAATCCGTGCTTGGAAGAGATCAAAGAACTAGGCCAAGACTGCTAATCCCTTTTGTCAAAAGGCCCAAAGAAAATTCACAAACCTTGAAGTACCAACCCCAAGGTCAGAGGGTCTTCCATGCCCTCCACATGCCTTTATCCAAAGCTTTCCAAATCCTTGTTGGACAAGGCCATCTCAAACCCCTTGAGCCTCGGTCTCTCCCGAACCCTCCTCCAGCTACACATGATGCTACCCAAGATCTTGCGATACCATCAAGAACCGCCATGCTACCAACAACTGCTTTCGTCTTCGCCATGAAGTACAGGATCTATTGGACAACGGGGTCATCCTTCCGCCGAGCTCAGCAAAGTCTATCGGCACTGGGTCAGTGAACTTGGGGGATAATGTGGTGTGATCGAGGGATGAACCACCTGCGGGCGGCGCTCAATCAACTCCAAACGTGGGAATGGCACGCACTGTTCTGAGCAATATGCAAATACCAGTTTTGTGCTTTCTGACTTGGGTATTGGGTCAGTTTTTGTTACTTTGTTTTGAGTCTGTCTTTTTGTTTTGAGTTAGTCTCTTTTGTCTTGGGTCTGTCTTGTTGTATCGAGTCGATCTGTTGTATAAGTCGGTGATTAGGGTGTTACCTCGGGCGTCACCATTTTGTTTCACGTTTGTCTTTTTGTTTTGTTTTGAGTCTGTTTCTGCCAGGGAGCCAGTTATGCCAACAGATTTTGAATGAAATAGTAGTGATTTCCATACTCTCGCATTTGTTTCTGCCGTGTGCTAGTTGTGCCGGGATTTGAATGAAATGGCAGTGCATTCCACCTGCTCTCTTGTGCCTTGAGGCCATTGTATTGACCTAAGTTTTTCAAAACCTTTTTGAACACTGCAGTGAAAACAAAGAGGGGGGAATTCCTCGGGATTTGCAAAACTTTGATCAAATTGAGAGAAAGAGAGGCGTGCTAAGCCCTTAATGAATGAAATCATGCTTGTTAGTGTGAGTACTGAGAAGGACCCTGGCTTTGATCCAGATTGATCCTACACTGTCTTCAGCCATGAAGCGATTTGTCGCTTTTAAAACTTTCAAAAAAAATGTTTTGCGCGGTCCTGCGAAGACATGTGTGGAATCGCTCTTGAGATTGTGCAGCTTAGAATCGCTCTCAGCCTCGAGACTCGACCCCCCTTGGCTTTCAAACCTTGAACTGGCATTCAGAATGTTCAACGGTCAACCACAATGTAAGGCCTGTGTGGCTAGATTTGAAGCAGCCCTCGAACATGAGGCACCAAAGTCAGATCAAGAAGGTCAGACCTCGTCAGAAGAAGCTTGCAAAGCTAGAACATAAGCACTCCTCGAACTAGGGGCAAAAATGTCCAATGTGCTCGAAGAGCCAAAGGTGGATCTTTCTGCTAATCAATACAACAGCCACTCTCTTGGATACAGAGGGCTTCAATCTCAGAACCATTTGGCATGGACTTGTTACACTTTTACCCTTCGAGAGGCTCGCTGGGTCGAAAACCCGAAAGGGCGACCCAGGCAAAAGTTAGAGCAAAGAAAAAAAAAGAAAAAAATGCAAAGATACAAAAATGCAAAAAGAGAAAAGAAAAGAAAAATGCAAAAAAAAAAAGAAGAAGAAAAAGGAATGAAAAGAATAGAAAAAAATAAAAGAAAGAAGAACAAAGCTCGCAAGGTCGAAAACCTGCAATAGGCGCCTTGGCAAAAGTTAGAGCATAAAAAGGAGAGGTTAAATACCCGAGTGTACCTCAACCCCGAACTACGTAAGGCTTGATTTCCATCTTTGGGATACGTAGGCAACTTCATTCCGAAGTCCAGCCGTAAAACAATTCAAATTTGATTGTGTCCATGTAATGGTTTTGATCATCTTTGCCTTCTCTGTATCCGAGAGTCTGTTTGTGTTCGTCGCTCTGAGGACTGACTGCAAATGCGCTCCAGTGCCGTTCAAACAAGGGGCAACTTTCCGTTGCCATTCAACGCGCCGCGGTGCCATTCAAACAAGGGGCAACTTTCCGTTGCCATTCAATGCGCCGCGGTGTCGTTCAAACAAGGGGCAACTTTCGTTGCCATGCAGCTCTCTTCAAGCACGGGACAGTTTTCCTTTGGATCCGAGGTTGTGCATCTCAGGAGTAGGTTTCATGCTCGTTGAGCAAGTGGCCGTTTGCAAAAATAGTTTTTGAGAATTTTTACTGAGGTTGGCTAATTTTCTCGAAAAATCATTCTATCTTTTCCAAAACTGGACCATTTCTTGGACCCCAAAAAAAAAAAAAAAAAAAGAGGAAAATTTTCAGTGCTCATAGCCTGACTTGCATGATTTCAAATGAAAAACTGAACAAGCATGTTAATCTAACTCTCATTTTTGGTCAAAATTGTTTTAGTAGAAAGCCAAAAACAAAAATGGTCGAAATGATGAACTAGGGGCACAGCTAAGTCAGGCTTCCTGTCCTTTCCTTGTTGTCAATGCATTTGCCAAAAAAAGGAGCACTCTACCTGCCAGAAGAGGGCACAACTGAAGCTAGAAAGGGCAGAAAGCTCTCGTATCCTCCAAGCAGCGAGGTATCAAGCCAAGTGCGAAGCACGAACTGGAATGGATCAGGATATTCCACTCCCTCATCTAGACGGATCTGATCATGTCCAAACTCCCCAGCAGAGCATCGTCAACCGATGTCAGCTGCAGATTTGCTACACACCCAAATGTAGTGCAACCCCTCTGTGGGAGGAATTCACTAGCTGTGAGCGGAAGAAAGAGAATCGAGCAGAATACTAGCAGCCCGAGCCTTCAACTTGCTGTTTATCCATCAACCACCCAGGGGAGGGATGAAAAATGAGAGATTTAAGAATAGAGAGATGTGCGATGGGAGGAAAAGTGAGAAAAAGGTTTTGTGAGAAAAATCGAGATTGAGTGCCCGAGCGATATGAGAGACACAAATAAGAAAGGGTGGGAAACACTACCCGGTGAAACATGCTCCCTGTGCACGTCTGAGTGTCGTGTCTTTTTGTTTTATCTCGATTTCGTTTTGGGTCGTTTCGAGTGTTACTCGATGTGTCTAGGTTGTGTGCCTTTTATTTCCTTGTTGAGTCTTTTTGCTGTGTTGGTTCAACAGAGGGCTCAATACACGGTCGAAAAACTCATCTCTCAATTTCAAAATAAAATCATTTCGGTTCGAAAAGTGCCGTGCCGTTCTCCACATTTGTTCAAAATGTAATTGGTTCTTTCAGAAGCCACGTGGTTCAACCTAGGTCATGTCGTAACAAAGAGAACAAGGGCCTATCTGAAGCTTTTTAGGTTCCGGACTACAAAGCAAAAGAAAAGAAGGAAAATCAAAGCATCTGAGTGAGTTTCACCTTCAGCAAGTTCCGTGATTGTATTCCGGATGTACCTCTTCAGGCCTTGTTAATACTACCGAAGTGTGAGTGCGCCTCTACCTCAAGTGTAAGCCTGCTTCAAGTCAGAATGACAGTCCAAGCAACACCCGAGGGTTTTACATGTAGATGTTATCTCTCGCCAATTTGAACAGGGTGTGCCCTTTTTGAACTGAGTGTGTTGCAAAGTCCTCTAAGAGGCAAATCAGAGGCACCAGAGTAAATATTTGATGATCCTCTATTGCATAGAGTGTGAACTTTCATATACATTGTTGTTGCATGCGTGCCGCGCATCGTTATGATTCTTGCATAGAATATGCTTGCTTTCAATATTGCATAAATTGTGCTTCCATACTTGCATAGAAAATGCCCGTATCTTTTGCATAGAAAATGCCCCCATACTTGCATGGAAGATGCATTTTATCGCACTTTCTTGTGCATTTTATCTCGCTCGCACTGTCTTGTGCACTTACACTTTGTATCTCACTTGCACTGTCTTGTGCATCTTGTGGTTGCACCTCAATCGCACTGTTTTGTGCATTTCTATTTCACTCGCGCTGTTTAGCGTATTGCACTGTTTTGTGCAGTTTTTCACTCGCGCTATTTTGCGCACCTCAATCGCACTGTTTTGTGAAGTTTATCATTCGCGCTATCTTGCGCACCTCAATCGCACTATTTTGTGCAGTTTATCATTCGCGCTATTTTGCACACCTCATTCGCACTGTTTTGTGTAGTTATCATTCGCGCTATTTTGCGCACCTCAATTGCACTGTCCTGTGCTTTGCATTTCAAATCAATCGCGCTGTTTAGCGTATCGCACTATTTTGTGCATTGTATCATTCGCGCTATTTTGCGCACCTCAATCGCACTGTTTTGTGCAGTTTACATTCGCGCTATTTTGCGCACCTCAATCGCACTATTTTGTGCAGTTTACCATTCGCGCTATTTTGCGCACCTCCATCGCACTGTCTTGCCATTATATTCATCGCGCTCTTTTGCGCACCTCAATCGCACTGTCCTGTGCTTTGCATATCACATCGCACTATCTTGTGCATTTCAAATCAATCGCGCTATTTTGCACATCGCACTATTTTGTGCACATTACTTGGATTGTGCATTGTATCATTTGCGCTATCTTGCGCGTCTCACCTGCACTTGTTAGTGCATTACATTTCAGTCGCGCTATTTTGCGCATCGCACTATTTTGTGCACATTACTTGCATTGTGCATTGTATCATTTGCGCTATCTTGCGCGTCTCACCTGCACTTGTTAGTGCGTCGCATCGCGCTATCTTGCGCACCTTACCTGTATCACACTGCTTTATGCATTCACCCGCCAGTACCGCGTGTGTCAAACTTTCGGAATCACAGGAATCACATTGAATATATGTTGTTAGCATATTGTTCTTGTTGAATTTCTCTCTTTTGCAGGCACGATATTGTATGTACGGTTCATTTGAAGCTGGTGCGACCAGACGAATTGCGCAGGTATCGTATCTTTTCCGTGTGAGACGCGACGAGAATTGAATAATTCTCCGCATTCCTAACTGCATGAAATGTAGTTGTTGCTTTACATTCTTGCTTAAAACTGTTGTATCTATTTGCGAATACTTGCTTCATTACAGCTTGCTGCACTTGCATGATTATTGAGTTACATCTGATCCTGTGCATATCATTGTGCATTTTGTCCCCTTTGCCTGCGGGCACGCCTACGGGCACATCTCTGTTTATCTTGTATGATTGTCTAAGTCTTCGGCCTTGTCAAAAATGGGTCGTCTCTGGGCTTTGACATTCACTCCCGTCACTTGTGACTTCCGAGTTCTATCAAAGAGGGGCAACTGTAGACACCCCATTTTTGACCGACCTTAAGACTCAGACGTCACCGATTGAGCGCTCGGTGATGTTGTATATTGTGCTCGTTCAGAAGTCTCAGAGTCACGGCTGAGAGCCCTGCCTCTGGACTTCCGAACCCTCTTCTGTACCTTGTCTCGGTTTGCGAACCAGACTCAGTTTTCTCTGTTTTTGTTCTTGAGGGGAGGGAGAGATCCCGTAGACCATCTCTCAGTGGCCGTGGGCTACTTTTTGTGGCCGTAGGCCATTTTGCCCATTTCGGAGCCTGGTTCCCGGTTTTCGGAGCCGTCAGGCCATGTGCCTCGGTTCGGGACCACCCGACCATCTCCGATTCCTCCGGTTTTTGGCATACATCTTATTTACTCCCTTTCGAGGGACACTGGGGGCTGAGAGACCCACTTCGTGGCCGAATGCCACTTTCGGTGCTTAACAGCCTATTTTCGGGACCCCGAACTGCGTGTTTTGGCCCCCGAGCATTCGTTTTGCATCGGTTTTTGTTCATTTTTGGCAGGTACCTCTGTTTTATCATAACGAGGGACACTGGGGGATGAGAGACCCACTTCGTGGCCGAATGCCACTTTCGGTGCTTAACAGCCTATTTTCGGGACCCCGAACTGTGTGTTTTGGCCCCCGAGCATTCGTTTTGCATCGGTTTTTGTTCATTTTTGGCAGGTACCTCTGTTTTATCATAAGGAAGGTCACTGAAGGGTGGGAGGCCAGCAATTTTCTCAAGCAACCAGTTATAGTCCTCCGGTGCCCGTTTTTCTCACTTCTGGGCTAATGTTGAACACCCTAGGGCCATTTTCTTCGAGCCAAAACCACATATTTGTGTTGTACACACATGGGAGGACCCTAAAAACACATGGCCGGCCATTAATTCTTCTTTTCATTTTGAAACCCCTCTTTAAAGTGGGTTGTTCTCTCTCCTGGTTCACAGTTGCCATTTTTCAACCACAGGGTTGTGTTGAGGACACATGGGAGGACCCTAATATGCTATGGCCGGCCATTAATTCAACCTTTCATTTTTGCCCCTTGGCCGGCCGGCCATAGGGGGTGGCCGGCCGGTCACCTGCCATAAAAATGCCTAGCCGGCCTGCTTTCTTGGGATGTGTGCATTCCAGCTGTGTCTCGGTTTTTCCCAAAAAATATCTCTATCCGGGGACTCTTTTGGAGGGAAATAAGGGCTCATTTCCCTCCACTTTTGCCTTGATTCTTCTCTCCCTCTCTTGGCCATATTGCTGTCCTCCCAACTCAAGAAGAGAGGTTACATGGATTGATTGGAGCATATACATACATATTACACCATTTCCTTCAAGTTTTGGTGCCATTTCTTCATCATCTCCAAGCTCTACCATCACAACTCCATTCCAGCAGCTAGGAGAGCTTTCCAGCAGCTAGGAGGCATCCATTCTTCAAGCAAAAGGGAACCAAGACTTGTCTACAAGGGTAAGTGTCCATTTCCCTCTTTTGTAGCACTTTCTTGCCTCATTTCTTAAGCCTATTTTCTTATTGTTTTGGGCTCCAGCCAGAACTGAAATGGGCCTTATTTTGAGCTATTCTTCATGATTGTTCAAGGGCTCAACCCTGTTTGAGCCCTCCATTTGGTACTTGCTTCAATATCATCTTGTATGTCCATATTTTGCATGCTTTTTCTAGCCTATGAGTGATCTGTTTTCGAGCATAATGTAAACTGTGAGTAGGCCTATTTTGAGCCCTTCTTAAACATTTAAGAAGGGCTCAACCCTGTTTGGCCTCTTTATCATGCACTTGCTTCATAATCTCTCATATTTACCGTAAACTTGCATGATTTGTTTGACCTACATGTAGTCTGTTATGGAGCATGTCATGAACTGTGAGTAGGCTTATTTTGTGTCCCTCTACAACATTGTAGAAGGGATTAACCTTGTTGGGGGCCTCCATGTTGTACTTGCTATTATATCTCTCTTTGGCCCCCATTTTTGCATGCTTTTTAGGCCTATCTAGCTTCTGTTTTCGGCCATTATCAGTACTGAAAATATCCATATTTTGGCCTTATTGTCATGTTTTGTTAAGAGTCCAAGGCTGTTTGATGAATGTAAGGCATACTCCATGTTTTAGCCCTTGTTGGCTTCATTCTTGCATGACATTTTTAGCAAGTTTTCATACTGATTTGAGGGTTGTCATAAACTGTAAATGTTCATATTTTTGGTCCCTCATCAGTGTTGTAGAAGGGAATTTTTCAGTTTAAGTATCGCATACATCACTTGCTTCAATACCCCTCTCTTGGCCCCCATTTTTGCATGCCATTGTTGTCCTATCTATGCTCACTATTTCGCCATGTTTTGTACTGTAAAAAATGCTATTTTGGGGCTGCCTTGCTACTGTTTTGCATGTCATGTACCAATTATGCATGTTTAGTGTGGCTGTAGGCCATTTCGGGTGCTTAATATCGCATTTCGGGACCGTTTCGTGCATTTGGTGTCATTTCCCCACCTTTCGGGACTGTTTTGCATCATTTGTGAGTGCTGAAAATCCATTGGTATGTTTGCATACCATTCCCTATATCATTTCATGTTTTAATACATTGCCTCGGTTTGCGTGCCCGTGTGCGCGCACTTCGAGGCACTTCATTTTTCATCTCTCGGCCTCTTATGTGAGTGTGGCTGAGGCCCTCTCATGTTAGTATAAGTCCAATCTACATTTGGGATGCCATTTCGTGCCTTAGGGCCATTGCCTCGGTTTGCGTGCCCATGTGCGCGCACTTCGAGGCACTTCATTTTTCATCTCACGGCCTCTTATGTGAGTGTGGCTGAGGCCCTCTCATGTTAGTGTAAGCCCAATTTGCATTGTGTATGCCATTTCATTCCGTATGTCATCGCCTCGGTTTGCGTGCCTGTGTGCGCGCATTTCGAGGCATCTCATTTTTCGCCATCGGCCTCTTATGTGAGTGTGGCTGAGGCTCACTCATGTTAGTATAAGTCCATTTTGCATCCTGTATGACATTTTAGTCTCATCGCATTCCGTATGCCATTGCCTTGGTTTGCGTGCCCGCGCCCACGCATTTCGAGGCACCTCAGTTTCATCCGATGGCCTCCTGTGTGAGTGTGGCTGAGGCCCTCTCATGTTGGTGTAAGCCCATATTGCATCGCACATCTCATTTTAGTCCCATTGCATTCTATATGCCATTTTCTCGATTTGCGTGCCCGTGGGCACGCATTTCGAGACATCTCATTTTAGCATCATTGTATTCCGTGTGCCATCGCCTCAGTTTGCGTGCCCGTGTGCACGCATTTCGAGGTGCCTCATTTTTATCCGACGGCCTCTTATGTGAGTGTGGCTGAGGCTCTCTCATGTTAGTGTAAGTCCATTTTGCATTGTTTATGTCATTTTAGCATCATTGTATTCCGTGTGCCATCGCCTCGGTTTGCGTGCCCGTGTGCACGCATTTCGAGGTACCTCATTTTTATCCGACGGCCTCTTATGTGAGTGTGGCTGAGGCTCTCTCATATTAGTGTAAGTCCAATTGCATTGCGTATGCCATTTCATGCCTTAGGATCATCGCCTCGATTTGCGTGCACGCATTTCGAGGCATCTCATTTTCATAGCATTGTGTATGTTAGGATCGCATATTAGCTACATTTCATGCATGTCATGCATATTGCATCGTGTTCGGGATAGGAGTTAGTTCGCACGGAACGAGGCACGCGTTTCAGACTCGAAAGTGACGAACGGGTCTCAATTCCCAAGTCACCGACACTCCGGATTACCCATGATGGAGTTAGGTTTTGTTGTAGTATTCATGTGCATTCATTCTACATTGAGTTGTGCAATCCGATTCCTCGGCCATCATGCATCGATATGCGTGATTGGTGGCACGAGGATCGAGGCATGCATATATTTGTGAAATACATTGCTATGCCTCTTTCCTGCTCTCTGTTGTAGCAAAAATGAGAAATCAGTAACTTTTCGGAGTCTGGCACGCATTTCGAGAAACATTGCAAACGGAGGCTAATTGGGGCATCCCAGTGGATTTCAGCAGCGACCCAAAGATACATCTTTCATCAATAGCAAGGGTACTCGCTTGTATGCGATTCTGACTTTCTTAGTTAATTTATTAATTAATTAGGAATTTGTATATTTATCATTCCGGACTGTATTATTCTTTTATTTCGGACTATATTATTCTTTTATTTCAGACTGTATTATTCTTTTATTTCGGACTGTATTATTTATTCGGACCCTCTATGCGAGGGCATAATTGTAATAATTGTGCGTGCGTGCGATGTATGTCTTCCAATCCCACGTCTTTCTTCCCTTTTATTTACCCGCTTACGATGGTTAGATATAGGGCATATTTCAATTAGCATACAGTATGACAGCATGTTTGCATCATTCATCTGTCTTGCACGCACCGGGTTCGGCGCATCATACAAACTGCATTTTTATTTCAATTCCAAGTTGAGTACTTGATAGCTGTTGCATCCCATATGCCATGTTTAGAATAGCCGAGCCTGCTATAGTTTGCATTTTTGCATGTGTTGCATCAGGCAATTCTGTATATTTTAGGATCATGCATAGATTTCTAACAAGCTTCTGTTTTGGCTTGGAGTACTCGGTGAGTTTTATGCTTTAGCATCCTTGCATGCGTGTGAGTGACTGCCATGAATAGCATGCTTACCATGAGGCTACGTGCTTACGTGATATAACTGCCTTGAATGCCTGTGGGTGGAGGTTGAGTTATTTGAATTAGGACAATTAATCAAATGTTTGTTTTAAGCCCACTAGATAGTGGCAAAATCATGTTTTCTAAGCCCACCCGAGGGTGGCAAATCCACGCCTTAGCCTACCTGCGGGTAACACCATCAAACCATTTTCAAATAAATAAACATGAAATGTTTTGTTCCAATTCAGGCGATTCAGTCTATACTTGTATGCTGTGCGCATCACATAGTAACCTAGGCTAATAACCGGAATAAGAACATACAATGTTTTCAAAATCGGATATCATGGTTAGTAGAGGCCGGTCTTTGACCGGGCGAGCGGGGGTGCTCACGAAGTGACCTTCCCCAATCGTACACAAGTTCCCGAGCCGAGGCAACTTTGGTGATGACGGACACGTGGCCTTTGGCACCGAGTTAGGGTTTCCTAAATTTCCCATTTTAAAATATTTAGGTGGCGACTCTGTATCTGGCGAAGCAGTCCATGTTTGGCACTTCTTTCAAAAATCTGTTTTCAAAACGATTTGCCGGATTTGGACTCTTTGGTTCAAGATTGAGAACCGTGACATTTGAGTCCTTCGAACTGTAGTGACCCGATATCGAACCAGAATGGGGGGGACCCGCACTCCCTTTCCCCGGGATGCGTTCGGGGACGTCTACAGTGTTATAAATGTTAGTTATGCTCTGTTATATTTTGGTTGGTGGTGTTATACCTTGCGCTAAAAATTAGAGGTACTGTGACCTTCCAGCTAGCACTTGGAGAACTGACTGCGCTGAGAATCTAAGGCACCACACCCTTCCAGCTAGCGCCTAGTAAACTGGTATGTTGTTGTGAGAGGTGTATCTTTGGCTTACTACGCACATAGCTGGTGGAGCAAAGTTTTGTTGTTGTTGTTTCATTGTATCTGAGGATATCATGGATTTGGTTGGTTACAGTTTCGGAGGGCCAAGTTACTTCATTGGTTGATTATATACATGTTAGTGAGTTGTTATCTCTCTTTTTATTAAGTTATGCATGTATAGTTATGATTGTATTGGGAACGAAGCAAAATGTCATTTTGTCATTTGGAAAGTGTGAAGGAGATCGAACATTTTTAAAAAATAAAATAAAAATAAATATGTTTTGAAAAGGCACATCTGTTGTATGTATGGAAAATGAAAGAGAGTAATAGGCTTAGTGAGATTATTTCCTAAGTAATTGTTAATGTTGTGAAAGATTGGGGTTAATGAAAGAAAAAGGAAAGATGAATCGTTTATAGCGTTGAATGAAATGGCTGTCTTTGAGAAAGTCATACTTATGTATATTTTGTATAAACTGTCACATTACTATTCTAGTATGAGATTGGGCATTCATGATCATAGCTATCTGTAAGTTGTTATTGTTGAGGGCCATGTTGAGATCCCTACTGGACTATATGTTCATCCCACGTTGTTGAATCTTTTTCAGGTGTTGAGCAGGATGTGCTACAAGATTTGAGTCTTCTTAATTGTTGGCCACGGGGCCTCTTTTATGTTGGCGGAATGCCATATATGTAGAAGGGTTACACCTTTCTTCTTGACTCTTTAATGTTGTAAGCCCAAGGGCAATTTATTTAGCATGCTCATATTGTATTTACATTGCATACGAATGAGAGTATTGTTATTCACTTCTACGAGTTGAATATATGAGTTTATTTTCGCATGTTATCTCTGAAATGGAATTAAGTTAATGAATTTGGTAATACTTCGAGTATTAAAAAGTGGGGCGTGACAAAAGCCTAGGGTTTTTAAGTGGTAATTCCATATTTAGGGAGTCAATTAATTAGTATTAGGGTATTAGAAATGATTCCTAAGTTCTGGGTTCAATTAGAGTTTGTATGAGTTTATCCGTGATACGTTTTCGGTTCTAGGGTTAATTCTGTGAATTAATGGGGAACTAAGGGTTTTTATTATAAAAATTCAAAAGTGAGGGTCTTACTAAGATTTAAAAAAATTTAGGGGTCTCACAGGGTTCGCCACGTTGGAGTGTCACATGCCACGTTTAGAAAAAGTATACTAAGGAGTTTTTAATTTTTTTAGAGTGTCACAACATACCCGTCACGCTGTCACATTTGAAAAAAGTATACTAAGGAGTTTTAATTTTTTTTTTTAGTGTCATATCATACTTACCACGTTGTCACATTTGGAAAAAGTGCACTAGGTTGAGTAAAAATTTTGGAGTGTCACATCATACCTGTCATGTTGTCACATTTGGAAAAAGTACACTAAAGAGTTTTTAATTTTTTTGGAGTGTTCCATCGTTAGAGTGTCACATTAATACTTGTCATATTAGAGTATCACACTATACTTGTCACACATTTCCCCTTAAAAAAAAAAAAAAAAAGCTTCTCCAATTAACTAGCGAGGGTATATCTATCTAATCAATGTTCATCTATGTTTGAAAGAGGACTTACTGGTTACACACTACACTTAATAAGGACTCCTTAACTAATCATTTAGAAGTTCCCAAAATGGTATAGAAGTTTCCAAAATAGGACTTTCCAATAAATTTCTCATAAATGTACTGAATTTTTGTATTTTTTTTACATTTTTGGTATTTAGTGCATTTTTTAAAGATTTTTTTCACAAATATTATACTTTTAAGTGTATTTATGTTAAATGTGTCTAAAAATTTAAAAAATTACTTAAAATATAATTTTTTTATTGAAAATAGAAAAATACGAAAAATAAAAAATAAAAAAAAATTTCTCAAAATCAAAACTAAGGGTCTGTTTGGTAATATTTACGTTTTCAGTTTATATTTACAAAAATTTTATAAACTGATTTTTGTTTATTTTTAGAAAAACATAAACTACAAACGCGTTTGGTAATTGACAAAATGTTTAAAAAAAATTTAAGATATAAAAAAGAATGAGAAATAGCAAGTTGTGACAAGTGGCGGCGGAAGATAGTGGTGGAAAGTGGTGACAGTGGGTAGTGGGTAGCGGGTGGCGGTGGGTGGTGGTGGGTAGCGAGTGGCGGTGGGTGGTGGCGGGTGGGCGATGGTGGTGGGTGGGTGGATGACGATGGCAGGTGGCGGGTGGTAGCGAGTGGGTGGCGGTGGTGGTGGGTGGTGGGTGGTGGTGGCAGGTGGGTAGCGGATGGCGGGTGGTGGTAGGTGGTGGCGGGTGGTGGTGGTAGGTGGTGGTAGGTGGGTGGGTGGGTGATGGTGGCGAGTGGTGGATGGTAGCGAGTGGGTGGTGGTGGCGGCGGGTGGGTAGCGGATGGCGGGTGGTGGTGGGTGGGTGGTAGTGGCGGGTGGTAATGGTAAGTGGGTGGGTGACGGTGGCGGGTGGTGGGTGGTGGTGGTGGCGGCGATGGTGGGTGGTGGTGACAGGTGGGTGGCGGATGGCGGGTGGTGGTGGGTGGTGACGGGTAGGTGGCGGGTGGTGGTGGTGGTGGGTGGGTGACGGTAGCGGTGGCGGGTGATAACGAGTGGGTGGTGGTGGGTGGTAGTGACAAGTGGGTGGCTGCGGCGGTGGTGGTGGTGGTGGCTGGTGGTGGTGGGTGGCTGGTGGTGGCGGGTGGTGGATGGTAGTGGCAAGTGGGTGATGAGTGGTGGTGGTGGCGGGCGGTGGATGGTAGTGGCGGGTGGTGGGTGGTGGCGGGTGGATGGCAGGTGGGTGGTTGGTGGTGGTGGTGGCGGTGAGTGGGTGGCAAGTGGGTGGTGGGTGGTGGTGGCAGGTGGGTAGTGAGTGGTGGTGGGTGGTAGTGGTGGTGGATGGTAGTGGTGGGGGGTGGGTGGTGGTGGCGGAAGACGGTGGTGGAAAATAGTGGCAGGTGATGGCTAGTGTTGGGTGGTAAAAAAAAAAAAAACTCAAAACTCAAAACGAAAATATATTTTTTGAGTTTATATTTTTTGGCCAAATTTATAAACTGAGACCACTGATTTATAAATCAAAAATTTACTAAACAAGTTTTTATTTGAGTTTTTTAAATTTTTATAGATATAAATAGAAAACAGAAAACGTAAGTGTTACCAAACAGTACCTAAACAAGCTGATTTGTTCTTTGACTGATTCTTCAATTGAGCGACCAAAATTGCCCCTATCTGGACGATAAACTCTCTCTAGACGGAAGGTCTTTCTTTGATTTTTCTCCTTCTTAATTAAGAGTTAATGAAGTGGATTACGAAAAAGAATTAATTGTAATATATACCATTTTGTTGTAGTAAGGAAGAATAATTTTCCTTCTTTGTCTTTGAATTCGAAATTTGCTCGTCTATGAATATTTTTAGTGACTCAACAATTAAGTAGTTAGTTGTTCTGTATAATTATGTGTCTAAACATTACTAGTCAAATGTTGACGGTTTATTATCCAAATTAGTTTTTTGTTTTTTTAATATTTTTTTCAAGACATATATGTAAGTTGGTAGCTACTTAGTGTTCGTTTGGGAAGGGAGTTAATTTTTTGACTTTTTTGACTATTTTAGTTTGGGGTTAAAAAATATGATTTGAGAAGGATTTTTGGTTTTTTTTTTAATTTTTTTGACTTTTCTGTGAGAGAAACAATGTAATAATTATAGGTTGGATGTAATATTTTGTCTTATTGGACTAAAATATTTATTTTATTTTTTGTGGCTAAAATAGTCAAAAAAAGCCTGGCTTTTGGCTTCCCAAATGAAGCCTTACTATCACTTGATGTCGGTTGGAAATTGTGATTTTCATAGGCTTATTTTGATTCAATTTTGAGTTTAAATTTGAGTGGGGCACACACGTCTTTTGGTGTGGATTTAAAGAGGTGACATATTTCTTGCCACATGGCAAGTCATAGAGTAAAGACAGTTCGTCAAAACCATTTATGAGTGAATGAGAAGTTGATATTATTTTCAGATTCATGAAATAGAAAGTTGAAAAGTCAAATGTGAGTTTTCTTAAATTGGTTGTCCCATATTTAAAATTTAAGAGAGTTTGGGTTGGGCATACTTTGGGTTGGGCCTCAAGGGGTACACCCCAAGTTTTGTAAGGAGGGGGAGTTATAGACAAAGTGGGTTTGGCTCAAAACCACCATGCGTCGCTAGTCGGGCATGGGTCGGGTCCTAATTTTAATTTTTGGACGAAATTTGTTTGAATTTTTTTTTTCTCCCAAATTCTTGCAGGAAAATTTGAAATCTTAATAGAAAAATTCAAATGTTTGAACCAATTTCAGAAATTCAAACCCGAACAATGGCATCCCTTCCTTCTCCGGTCCCCTCTTTTCACTTCGACGGTTTCCAAGTTTGCACTTGTTTGGAGAGCTTCCAAACCCATCCGAGCAGTCACCATCTTGCCTATAAATTCAGATATTCTCCAACCAATTCATTGATTCGTTTTTTTTCTATTTTGCTGTATTACTCTTCTGCATATTGTTCTTATAATTTTTTGTAAGAGAGAAATACAACTTAGTCTGTTCGCTAGACCCAGATTGTAGTGCTGCAATTATGGGATATAGTCGTTGCATCCTAGGAGGTTGGTATCATCTGGTTTCGAACACCATAACGAGGACATAACGATCTTAAGAAAAGTGTATTCAATACACGCCTCGGCTGTCTTTCCTTTCTGCATTTCTATACAGCAATAATTTGTAAGTTTTTTTTTTTTTTTAATAAATTAATTCAATATGTGTTTTTGTTCTAGTTTTAATTTTGAATAAGAAATTTCTTTCCTTCATTCGTTTTCAGAAATAATTCTTTTCTAAGTTTTGGAAAATAAAGTTTGCATTTTAAAATTTATTTTAGAATTTTATTTCCAATCTTTTTTTTTAAAATTTTTTTTAAATACATATAGTTTGCTATTTTATTAAATAGTTTTCTTACACGGTGTACCTTCAAAGGCTCCGTTCAGGCACCCTAAGTTTGAAACTGAAAAAACTAAAATACATGCAATTTCTACCATATAATTAATCTATGTGGACAATATTAAGGCCTCCAATTATAGAATTTCAAAAAACTCTTCTTGCAATTATGTTATTTGTTTTGTGATTTCAAAGCATTTTTGAAAATTAATGAGAAAAAAAAAGATAAATTACAGAATCTGTCTATAGTTTAGAGAAATTTTATATTGATCTCTATAATTTCAATTTCATCTGTTATTATTGTATACTTCTATTTATGTTGAATATAGGTCTTTTGTCATTACTCATTATTTATAAATTTGAAATTATCGTATTATAGTTGTACTAGCATTTATAAATTAAATTGCATTAGTTAGGATGATATGATCAAATGGACCAACCAACTCACATCTACATTTTCAGATAATAAAAAAGCAAAAAGCAAGCTAAGAGATGATGATGACATGCAACATTATTCAAAAGTCAAACTCACATAAAAAAAATCAAATTAATTTATATATATATATATACAAAATACGATTACGGAATTAATCAATTTTTATGTTCTTAAAATTATTAAAATTAATAACTTGTGTTTTCTTGGATATAACCCCACTAATGTTTTTCTTCCCTATACGATCATAGAACCAATCTCAATTTCCTATATGCACAATAATTCCTATCTAAAAAATAAATACATTAAAGCACAATAATTAAGTTCTTACATATGAACAAATTGTTAAAAAATTTGATATAAATTGTAATATTAAGGACTTGGAATGAGTGAGAGGGCATCATTTGATTCCAAATAATCATGCTTTTTTTTATTATTATTTATAAGTGTATTTTTGGTGAAAGAGTCATGAACGAGGAACTTTGGCAACCTCTCTCTATTAAGTAAGCTAAGTAGAGGTGAAATTAATAGAATTGCTGTGTAAGCGAATCATCTTTTTAATTCATTCTTCACACCAAAATCAAACACATAATTTCATAAATTAAAAAAAAAAAAAAAAATGGTTTTTAAGAAAGACTTAGCATTATTGGAATCACAAGATCTTGTTGATGATTTTGTTACATTTGGAGGTGTGTTACTATTCAAACTCGACAACAAACTATGGTACATGTCTCAAAATGAAATGATTCCACCCTCAAAATGAAGAATATCTCCAACAGAAAAAAACACTGACACATCCAAACACAAGGATTTCTCTAGTGGATGAAACGCTTCGCTTGCCTTTAAATAAACTTTTAAAGGATTAGAAGCTTAATTATTCATGGCAACCAACGGAGACTGATTGAGAAGACGATAGGAGCCACTGCGACCCATAGAAAAGCCACAACAATGACGAATCTCACTGGTGGAGTCCATTTCCACCAAGACCTTATAGAACAAATCAACATTGCATGGCAGTGCAAGAGGACCTTCACTGTTGTACCCATATTCTAACTCAGCTTCTTCAAGCAAAATCTTAAACAGAGGATGGTTAGCATACTCTGTCTTGATCACAAACCTCTGTTTCTGTGGTCCTACATAGACTGAGAAGCAACCTTCGGGTGCAACAATAGCTCGAGGCCATGACCGGCTTTTCAGAGAACGTTGCAGGGCCCATGGTCGACTCTTGTTTTTGATCGATCTGCATCGCTCCCATGTCTTGACGATCAGCCCTTTCTTGGGTTTAACATTAATCGCATCCATTTGAAAATGAAAAGACTAAACAACTTAGAGAAAAAAAAAAAAGAGTGATCAAATGTACAAGATGATTGGGTTTTTATGAGTTTAACCTCTGTCATAAGCCAAATGAAACATGACTTTGATTCTTGGTCTCATGGTGTTACTCATGTTTTAGTAGAGTTGATGGGATGAGAAATGGAATCATTCGAAGCAAGTGAAAGAATAAAGAAGAAAGTAACAAAGAATGAAAAAAAGGAGAAGAAACGGGGAAGCCTCACGGGATATGCTCTGATGAATTGCGTCTGTAGTGGGTTAACCTCAACAGAGATGGTAGTGGCTCTTATATATAAAGCAACCCATCAACTTTCTGGTTGATTCAATGGTATTTTATGAAGTTAAATATTGAAAATTGGTTGTTTATAAATTTTTTAAATCAAAAAAGTATTTGATAAAAATCTAAGTGTAGAATTAAAATAAATTGATATGCACAAGGTAAAATTTAAAATTTATTGCTTTTAATTTATTTTTTGTCCAAATTTTTATATTGTGATAGTGATAGTGGCTATGGAAAAGTGGTAGTAATGATACCAGAGCGGCGACCGTGGTGATGATAGTGAAAAGATAATAGCTCTTATGATCGATGATAATGGTGAGAAAAATATTGCATTGAGTTATCAAATGTCATTTGAAGATAACAAGGCATTGATATGATGGATAAACCACGCACATATTTAAGACAGTAAGAAAGTTGGGACTAAGAACAATTGAGATGGTATGAAAATCGGGAATAAGAAAAATTGGTGGGACAATTGATAATTGACCAAAATATTATATTTAATATTTTTTTCCTTATTATTATTGTCTGATAAGTAACCAATGTAACATTTTGTGCAATAAAAGTTAGGGAGTGAGACATTTATACAGCCTTAAAGTCATGTTTGATTCATAAGACTAATAGTGAAGTATTAATAATCTTATTAAATTAGTGTGATATTCACTATCCAATTGGATTAATATCTCTTGGATTAATAATCCCACTCCTACCCTATTACTAATAATCCTACAAATTTGTTGGATTAATTATCCATTGGATTAATAATCCTAAACCAAAATATTAAAACAAATATAGGATAATTGGACCAATGGATTAGTAATCCTAATCTCATACTCTAATCCACCCAATCAAACATGCCCTAAAAGCCTTATTTTTTTTAATTTCTTATTTTTAGTTAACCGAAATTGATAAAAATTTGAACCATATTATGTGGTCAATTTTACGAAAAGTGAAAAGTTAGGTTCATCAACCTACAAAATTGAAAGGTTAGGCTCAGTGCTGAATTTTCTTCAACTTCGATGAATCAAACTGCCTTTACCCTCTTACGTCATTAGAGCTAAGTTGTAATACCATTGCTCGAATCGTTAAATTATGAATTTTCTTAACATATATTGCGATAAAAAATATAATAAAATTATCGCATAAAAAATCATGTACCTTGATTTATTCTTAAAGTTGCCTACTTGTCACATGCTAAGATGCCCATTTTATTTTAGTATTATTGCATTTATTATATGAATAATGTTTGGGGGCCTTAAAAAAAGTGACTCAAATGGCTCAAATTGAGTAAAACGACGTAGTTTTGTGTTGTGTTGTGCCCAAAACGACACAGTTTTGGACAATTTGAACCATTTGAGCCACTGAATTTAGGGCTCTGTACCAGTATTGTTATTATATATCCTTATGATGACATAAATAGGCCAGTTTCTGTGAATTGTCTAAGAAGTGGGCAGAGAGGTTTTAGTGGGTTGGAAGAATTTGAGGATCTTCCTAGATCATCCTCATACAATATTTCCCTTCTTGTGCTGTTTTTCTTTTTCTTTTATTTGTTTATTTATTTATGTAGATCACTTCTAACAATAGTCCAAAAAGAAAACTAAAAAAAAATAATTTCATGGGAAGTGTACTTGCCTTCAACCGATCTTGGAGGAAACTTCCTTGCATTCCCTGATGTCCTTGTCAAGTTTGTCATATGATTTCCTATTTTAATTGATGATAGATGAGTTTTCATTACTATGAAGGCTCTTTTTTACATTTTTAATTTGTAGTTGGTGATAAGGGAAAGGAAAATGATTATTTAATTTTTTTATTATTCCTAATCACAAAATCATGAATTTATTGAGGGTGTGAATCTTGATAAGTATTGAATATTACTCACTCGATTATAAATTTTGTTGTATCAGTATTTTTTGTATTTCACAATTTTGCCTCAATTGCCCTAATATTATTTTTTCATACTTACATCTTTTTATATTGTAATGTGATTAATTCAAATTATAATGAAACTGCAACGACAGTAGAGATAACTTTATTATAGAATAATTAATGTAAATTTTTATGTTTTTATATTCTTAATTTAGATTCTTATTTTATTTATAATTATATTTTGTGTCTTATTGATTATGATTAGATATATCAATTGCTAACAAAATTTTAGGTATATTTATTAATGTGAACTCTGCTACCTTAGTGGTGTTCAGTGATAAGAAAAAGAAAAAATGGTGAAACATAATACATAGCAAACTTTAACTTTTCATACATATATTAAACAATCTAAATTAAATTCAACGTTTAATTTCAATACATACACCTATCTAAAAAAATAATATGTACCAATCAAAATTTTAAATTATAAAATTCACCATTAATTTTCAGTTGACCCAACACTCCCTTAGGCTAATTCTCTCTCCACACCAACATCATTTTATGATTGGTTCAATAAATTTAAAACAAACGAATGTAACAAACTCCTAATAAATTGTAATCTTCCCAAGTCCTTGATGATACAATCTTGGCATTAATTAACTTTCCAATGGTCATCTCTTTTTTGGTTTTTTTTACTAAGTCTAGATTTAAATATTTTAATTTTGTGGATGAAAAAGCATATGATTAGGTTAGCAAAGCCAACTGCACATAGTTTAGCATGTCATAAATGCTTATTAAACATGTAATTATCCATTAGACACATAAAATCATTAATTAAGGTGTTTCTTCTTTGATCATCACTTCCAGAGGGATTTCTTTCAATGTCACAATAATCATTCGTGTTCATTCACTTAAAGGCAAAAGCGTATAATCTAATTAATAACTTTGTGGGAATCCCATTTTATTGTTTGGATAATTCAGAAATTTTATCTTTAAAAAAAAAATTTATTAGAGGTAAACCTTTTCCTCTAGATTAAACTAAGCTAGAATCCAAGATTAGGTGGAATAAGAATTTAATTTTGGGTTATGCTTGGAAAGTACTATTTGGGCCCGTGAGGCCTACCAAATATCCCTTTTCGATAATCTGAAATATTCATTTTGTGAGGTTTTTCACATATATCACTCATGAAAAAAAAGTTGATTCGATAATCATAATCTCTTTATTTTATCATGTTTGTTTAAAAAAAGAAAGAAAAGACAATCTATTTTAAAAAAACACATTTCTCGTCTATTTTTTTGAGATAAATACAATAAAGTGAAGTTATAATTATTGGCCAAGCTACTTGAGTTTAGGTAGATTAAAATCTTGTTTGAGTTCAACTCAAAAGCTAAACAAATTACTTTACACACATTTTGAAATTAGTTAAATTTTCAAGTCAAGTTTCGACAAACTATCACTTGACTTGACTTGACTTGACACGTTTACACTCCTTATTGCCCTTACATATTTAAAATTTATTTAAATAGTAATATTAATTAACTAATTAATTACATATAAGTTAATTAATTTTTATTTTTCACCATGTTATAATTTAATATCATATAAAATTATCAGACTGTTTAACATTATATAAAATCATCTTATATATTTCACGAGAGTCAAGATTATTTTAAGTTATATTGTAGAGCGAAAATGGAGAAAACAGATTATCCCAAGAGCAATCTTGGATCCACCATAACAATCTTAAATGCACAAGAAAAGTAAGAGAAATTTTTGAACATAATATTGATTGAATGAAAATTTTTCATTACATGTATTTATAAAAAAAATAAATAAATCTAATACTTGTAGAATAAGTAATTCTAAAATAAACTAATAAACTTAAATAAAAACAAACTAGAAAACTGAACACTTAAAAGAGTAGGAAACTAAATATTCTAGGATATTTAACAAAATAATAGTCAAAATCTAATTTCAAAATAATAAAAATAAAATATAAAATATCTAAAATTCTTGTTCTGTATCATGTATTTATAATTGGGCTTTTTAACCATAAATTGCATACATGAATTTATACAATACTAGGATTATTTTCTATCAACCCAATAAATAAGTCCTTTGTGATAATAAATTACCAAAAGTTGTCACGACCAGAACCCTGCCTCGTAGAGGTCGGTGAAGTGACCGGCTAGTAATCCATGATTATCAAAGGCCTTCCTATACAAATCAACATAATCGGGGTTAGCGGAAGCTTATAATATAAAGACAACAAATAGTCCATTGAGCTGTGTATCTATATATACAAATTCAGATGTATATAAATGTTAATTTACCCACTGTACGATACATACATACAAAAACATCATTCATGGACATATATATATATATAAACAAAAGTTCGGTAATAAGATCACAGACTATACAACGGTCTTCTCGATCTAGCCTCAACTTGGAGGCACCAAAACTCACAGGGCTTTAAAGGGTGGCTCGACTTTCTCCCTAAGCTAGTTTTCCATGATGCACCTATACATATATATAAAACAATGAGCTAAAGGCTAATAAATAATATTAATGTAAAGAGGTTAGTGAACGAATTCCAAGCCACATCATATACAGAAAATAGATCATGCATATCAGTCATATCAGAACATAATAATGGTACATCCTATACAATATATCATATTGTATTCCGATTATAGTAATCAATTCTAGATACCGATTAAATACATATCACCACAATGAAGTGGCTAACAAGATCTCGTAATTACATATATGTCATGGACCCGCATTTACATATTGTCTCCCATGACTTAGGATTATTTGTGAATGCCATAGTTGATTCGCAATAGGACATTTGTTCATATAACAAAATAACAGTTCAGTAAATCGTATCTTATCATATAACGGTTTGAACATAATTTATACAAATATATCTTTACAAGAATGTTACTCACAGTGGGCTTCCAGATACGGTCGGTTGGTCGGTCGTCGATTCATGACCTACAATCACAAATAGAGAGAGAGAGAGAGAGTCGAAAGTAGAGAAGAAAGATAGAGCTTTGAAGGGATGAAATTAAGGGATATGAAAGACACAATTTATAGAGCAAGGATACTTGGGGCAAAAGAAATAAAATAATAAAATAAAGTTTACTTGGTGGGCAAGAAATGGGTGTACTTTAGGAAAAAGAAAAGGAACTTTCCTTTCAGAGAAAGTAACTTGGAGAGAAAGTAAAATAAAAATGATTTTGCTTACTAAGGAAGAAAAGTAAATCTATTTCACAAGAAGATGAATATTAATGATGTGAAGATAAAAAGAGATAAAATAAAGATAAAGAAATAAGTTAGGTTTTCATCTAAAAGCCTCACAACCAAATTGCAACCAATATCTCTCTCTAAAATATAAAATTCAGGATCTCACAAAAGTACTCTTTTTTTTGTTTGTTTGTTTGTTGTTATGCATAGTATCTTCAGTAAGCTTTTGTGTACTGGATACAATCCAAATAAGCCTTTCGAAACAAGTTTTCTTATGGACTTGAGACCTAGAGGAAACGAACCCCTAAGCCCTAGGCTTCAAAAGCATTGGGCCAACCTCTTGAGGTTGTCAAAAAAATACTTGAAACTTATATATATTGCACTAAATATGGTTACAAAATCAAATTTCACTAATTATGATCAGAACATCAAATCGCATTATTTATGTTTACAAAATTAAGGCCTTGTTTGGGAATAAGCAATTTTGGTAACTTTTTGTCTTTTTATGAAAAGATGTGTAGAAAAGTAGAAAGTGTGATGTGATAACTTATAGTGACTTTTTGATTTTTTGACTAAAACATTTAGTTGTCAAACGGGACCTAAATCTTACTAACCATGGTTAGAAAATCAAATCTCAAATAACTCCATTGAAATTATTCTCCATTATTCACAAAGAACAAAATTTCCAACATAACGAAATCCCCTTTTGTTGTGAAATTTCACACTTTAAAATAGTGAAAATGTGAACTTTCACTCTTTCAAAATTGTGAAATGTCATGCTGCTTTAAAATCATGACATGAATTAAGGGTTCGTTTGGGTTGTGGGTTAGTTTTTTGACTTTTTGGCTTTTTGGTTATCTTAAACTGGGGTTAAAAAGTCTTATTTGGGATAAACTTTTTGACTTTTTTGATTTTTGTGAGAAAAAATAAAATAATTATAGTCTGATTGTGACATTTTGTCTTATTGAGTTAAAAAATATACTAGCATATCACCCGTGCTATGCACGTGATTGAATTTAAAAAAAAAAAAAAAAACTATTCATAGTTATGGTAAACATATTTTTAAATCGTTAGCATAATATATATATAATTTTAAAAGACATTGCATAATTAAAGTAATAAAAATAAGAATTTATTACATTTGTTCGAAATTCACTGAATAAATAAAATAAAGTATAACTAAAATCTAAATTGTTGTGGGCCATCGATCAGCATTCCTGTATTGTCAACATGATAGTTGGTGTTATAATTAATGAACAACACATCTATTATATATTTATAAAATGTTATAAAGTAAAAATGTTATCACAATCTAGTTGAAGTGGCATTGTTGGTACATGTATGATAAATGCATAGGCACGATCTTGGCATGACGCAATACAATCTTTAATCATTCTAACGCCAGCATCCTATAAAATTTTGGAATTATAACTTTGTGTTTGAAAAGGTAAAAATAAGTTATTTACAATAAATTTTATAATTTTTTACCTTTGATCTCATATTTTTCAAATATGATGGTTGACATCGCAAAATAAACTCTGCCCGTTTATCTTGAACATTGAAATTTATTGAACCAGTACTGTCTTTTACCACAATGTTAACATTGTATCTAACAAAAAAAAAATGACACTTGTTAAAAAAAAAATATTGTACCTAATAAAAAATTAAAACACTTGTTAAATTTGAATTATTAAAACCCCTTTTTCCTTAATATATAGTAAGTATAAGTATAGATAGATAGATTGCGATTTTTAAGAGTCTTTTTTTTAATATTATATTAAAGTTTAATATTTTGATAATAATCATATGTATTTTTTTTTTCAAAAAATTCATATGTGTTGAACGTTTTAAGGAATTTTTTTTATACTTGTTCAAAAAATCAAAAAAGATGTTATTATGAGAGATAATGCATTAAAGTGTTATTATGAGGGGATTTTGACCAAATCTCTCAAAAGGCTTGAGGGTTGGGAGAAGTTAATAAGTGATAAGTTTTTTTTTTAAAATTAAATATAATTATTTGTACGGGGGATTTTAAATGCTGATCAGGAAATTTTGACCAAATTAATAAATGTAGGCATGTGAAAAGACATGTGGATTGAAAAAATTAATAAATACTGATCAGAAAATTTTGACCAAATTAATAAATGCTGAGATTTCATATTTGATATTACCATTCATTGTTTGATTGACATCTCACTTATTAAACTTGCAAATCGTATAGATAAGTATTGAGAATCATTAAGAAATTAAGATTTGAATATTGGAGTTAGTAGGATTTAGATTTTTTTAAAAAAAAAATAAAAAAATTAGGAAATTGAGATTGGAATATTGGAACTCACACATGGTTTGTGGGTTTAAAGCCCCCTTTTCCTTAATCAATAGTAAGTATAGATAGATAGATTGTAATTTTTAAGTGTCTTTTTTTATATTATATTAAAGTTTGATATTTTGATAATAATCATATGTGATTTTGTTTTTCAAAAAATTCATATGTGTTGAACGTTTTAAGGAATATTTTTTTAAGCTTGTTCAAAAAATTAGAAAAGGTGTTATTATAAGGGATAATGCATTAAAGTGTTATTATGAGGGGATTTTGACCAAATCTCTCAAAAGGCTTGGGGGTTGAGAGAAGTTAATAAATGCTAAGTTTTTTTTTTAATTACATATTATTATTTGTATGGGAGATTTTAAATGCTGATCAGGAAATTTTCACAAAATCAATAAAGATAGTCATGTGAAAAGACATGTGGATTGAAAAAGTTAATAAATGCTGATCAGAAAATTTTGACCAAATTAATAAATGTTGAGATTTCATATTTGATATTACCATTCATTGTTTAACTGACATCTCAATTATTAAACTTGCAAATCGTATAGATAAGTATTGAGAACCATTTAATTGACATCTTACTTATTAAAATATATATATGCAAAAAGTTAAGAAATTAAGATTTGAATATTGGAGTTAGTAGAGTTTAGATTTTCAAAATAGGGTTTAGGTTTTCGAAAAGGCTCAAATTAAATGATGGGTGAAGGTTTGTTTTTTAAAAAAAAAAAATCAAAAAATTTCGAAATTGAGATTGAAATATTAGAGCTCCCACATGGCTTGTGGGTAAGTATAGATAGATAGATAGATAGATAGATTGCGATTTTTAAGTGTCTTTTTGATAATGATCATATTTTTTTTTTTCAAAAAATTCATCATAAAATTTAGATTAAGATATTGGAGCCCCCACAAGGCTTGTGGGTTAGAAACCCCCATGAATTGTGATTTTTAAATGTTTTTTTTTTCTTTTTTATAGTATAGATTAAAGTTTAATATTTATATTAAAACAGTAAATAAAAAGATTAAATCACATTAAAATAAAACATTGAACAAACTACAATCACATCACATTTTCCTCATAATAAGGAAAATAAATCAACAAAAAGAACCATTAAACTAACTGCAATACAATCATATTAAAAAAAAAGAACCATTGAACAAACTATAATCATATCACATCACATTTTTTTCATAATAAAAAAAAATGAAAAAAAACCATTGAACTAACTATAATCACATTAAAAAAAATAAAAATAAAAAAAATATTGAACTAACTACAATTATTGTAAAAAAGAACCAAAAAGAAAGAAATGAAAGTGAAGAAGTGAGAAATGCTCATTATTTGCATGCGTTAGAAAGGCTCACTGTTTGCTCAGTGTTTGCAAGAGAAAAGTGAAGAATTGCTCACTGTTCACATTAAAAAAAAATTATTGAACTAACAAAAAAAGAGAAATTACAGTGAAGAAGTGAGAAAGGCTCATTATTTGCATATATGAGAAAGGAGGAACAAACTACAATCACATCAGTAAAAAAAATCCTCGCCTCTCAGAATCCTCAAACCTAAGAACACTAATATTGGTTTCAATTCTTGTATAATTATGAACAATTTTCTTAATCATTTCATTTATAATTCATTGGGGTCTTAAAAAGTAGATTTACAAAATGTAGTTATATATCATTTTTCAAGAAATTAAATCTGTTTTTAAAAAAATCAATTCACATATTTATTTGGGCTACTCATTGAAATAGTAAAATTAAATAACAAACACGTTAATAAATAATGGAAACAAAATATTCATCCCAGCTTCAACAAAAATAGAGCACACAAACATAAAATAAAATAAAATAAATGAACAAAGATTGGTTCAGAAGTTAAAAAAAAAAATCAATTCACATATTTACAAAATGTAGATTTAAAAGCTGTAGTGGTACGATAATATCATCCTATAATAGATTGAGTGCAATGGACAAAGTGAAAGCAAGTATGAACCAGCCCAACACGAAGTATTCAACTAAGGTTTTTGGCTTTTCGTCTTCTGGTTCCTGACCAAGGAGGAAGGAAAGCAAAGAGATAGAGAAAGTTGAATTATTATGAAAACAATTCACATTTTAAGAATTACTAAAAGTGTTTTTGAAATTTTTCAGCAATAACAAAAATGAATAATGAAAACAAAGAATAGCATTTTTCAATTTGAGGAGTTTTAGAGAAGAAAGGATGAAGGAAGAAGAGAATATTCTAATACAACAACATTGGATTTGGAGTGAGTATTAATTATTATTATTACCTGTGGAGGAGGAGACTGCAATAGGTATGTGTCTGGCTTCTTAGTCCTAGTCAAGCTCCATGGAAAATGGCAATTTCACAGAGAGGAATGTAAATTAATTGGCAATTTCACAGAGAGGAATTTAAATTAATTGCCACTGAGACTGAACTTTAAAAGCTCAAGCTTGAGGGAGCTGAAATAGGTATTGAAAAATTAAAAATGGTGTGTTTAATGAAAAAGTCAAAAAGATTTGGAAGAATTCAATTATTGGAGAAGTCAAAAAGACTTGAGAGAATTCATTAAGTGTTGGGGTTTTGTTTTTAAAAAAAAATCAAAAAATTAAGAAATTAGGATTGAGGTATTGAAGCTATCAGATGGCTTGTGGGTTTAAAACCCCTTTTTCCTTAATATATAGTATAGATTTTGTCTTTTTGTGATTATTTTAGTCAAAAAATCCCATCTATATATTAAGGAAAATGGTCTTTTAAAACCCAAGGCTTGTGGAAGCTCCAACATGTCAATCCTAATTATCTGATTTTTTAATATTTTTTTTTAAAAAAATTGACTTGGTGATTGGTGATTGGTTCAAAGATTGTAATAATTACACTATTGATTACAATAAACACTTAATTTATAATAATTACACTTATTAAATGAATAACGCAATAAATGAAATCCTAATTTCCTTACTTTTTGCATCTACAAGAGACCCATGTAATTATTGTGTAAATGCCTCTTAAATAAATAAATAAACACTTATTAAATTTTTTCAAACTCCTCGGTCAAATTCCATGTATTTAATTTATATATTAAAAAAAAATAAAAATAAATATAAATATCTATAATTATCCCGTGCATAGCACGGGTGATAGGCTAGTTTTAAGTTATGCTAAATGAAGGCTAAACTTGATCACACTTCTCCAAACAAATCCAATAAGGCCCCAGACCATGACCAACAACTAATCAATGCAAGATTCAACGATGAAAACTGAATACAGATGCAAGAATTTTTCAAAAATTTGTAAGTGCAACTATTTATACTAAAAAATGTACATGAGAATTGACAATTGAATAAATGCAAAGACAGGAACAATAACTAATGCCTGACAATTTTACAATAATACACCCTATATATGGGAAAACTGTTCAAATTCCTTCACTAATTATCATATATTATGTTTCTTATATTTCTCAATTACTTGACACAAAATTATAAAAAAAATATCATGAAAAAAATTTCTTATTCCAAAATTATAGGTTCTACCTTCTTCACTAATTACAACGCTTTGGAGCACCCAATAGCCACTCCCATATATGTCTCACCTTTCAATTTCAAACTTTCTCAATAAATAATTCTAAAATAAATTAGAAAACTTAAATAAATGAAACCTACGAGAATAACTAAAAATCTTATGGTATTGCAAAATTAAAATCTAATTCCAAAATAACAAATATAAAAATTATAAAACTCTTGTTCTACATAAGATATATACACATATTTATTTAAATTATAATTTGACAACACGATAAAGCTAACATTATTATTTTACATTACACATGCTACACACATATATACACAAATTATTTAATTAAAATATTTTCTTAAAAAAATTCTTTTATATCATGTCTCACACTTGTTAATTGCTAGTTATGATTTTTCAAGAAATTCATTCATCTTACTTTTATATTTTGAAATTAAATTTGTAAAAGGATTTTTTAGCAAAATGACAAAATTATAATACATTTTTTTTCTTCAATTTAAAATTAAAAATAGCATAACCACCCCCCACCAAAAAATCGACACGCGTCAAGTGTAGCTTAGCCAGTACCACTGGTTTACCGTGTAGTCGAGTGTACATTACACATTCCTCCCACTTTCTGCAATGCCGTGTGGCGGTTACGATTCGTATATATGAATGAATGAACAAAACGGACTCGCGCCGTTTTAAGCCTGCAGTAGAATTCGAAGGGAACTCTCTCTCTCTCGAAACCCTACCTGTTTTCATACAACTGTGGATTGAGGTCAATCACAAAAACGTTCATATCTCTCTCTAAAACTTGTTGATTCTGTTTTCTCGACGCCATGGACGTCGAAATCAAGAAGGAAATTCTTGGAGTTGAAATCAAGAAGGAAATCGTCGAACAAAACGAATTTCCAGAGATAAATCGAACTTCTTCACCGGCTAGGGTGATCGACATTAGTAGCACTGACTCTGATTCGAACTCCGAATCTGACGATACGGATGACTCGGACGTCGAAGGAATTCTGAGAAAGAAGAGAAAACTCGACCTCGCATTGCCTGTTGGATTTCTCGATCCTCTTCCTCCTCCTCCGGAAGAACGAATGACGATTGTCGCCGCGAATAAGAATCATGCTCTTTCTCCGGAAGAATCGGCGTCGCATACAAAGGCGGCTGTTGCAAATTCTAGTTCTCCGCAATCTAGTGCGGTTGTTCAGAGCTGTAAGCAGTTTTGGAAAGCAGGAGATTATGAAGGGGACAATGGCATTGATTCTTCTTCGTTTTCTGGTACTGAATTTGAGATTTGATTTTTTTATTTGTTGTTTGTTTGATTTGTTCTGTTCCTTGTGTTTGCATTGTTTTGAGCTTTTTGGGCATGGTTTTGTAGATGTTATCAATTAGGCTGCATAACTGTGGTACATATAGGAGCGCATTATTATGCTTTTTGCAGGAACTAGAACTGAAATGAATTTTAGGATTTAAAATTTTATGCAGGAACATTGAAACAATGTTCAAGACATTCATATTCAGCTGTTTTGTATTGGGAATGATCAACATTATTGAAACATGTTTTGACTTTATGAAAGTTTCTAATGAAGAATACATTAACACATTGCGTTTCTTGGTTCTCATCCTTAGAATTCAATTGGCTTTCAAATCAATTAGAGCTTGCAGCTTAGTACTTTAATCATAATGTGGAAGAAAATAGAACATTCTTGTAAATGAAAAATGTAGTTTGGTTTTTAAATCATGATGTTGTGTTACCATTTTCTGATGGAGAATGAGTTTAAGTTTTTATTTACTCATGATTTTTCTTTGAAGTTAATAGCCAGTTTCTTTACTTTATTCTTGCAGTTGGCATGGATCATGTCAGGGTTCATCCAAGATTTTTACATTCCAATGCTACCAGCCATAAATGGGCTCTGGGAGGTAAACAGTTTCATGGAAATTTAAATGTTGAATTATTACTATCTAGAGAAGAAAAAATAGTATTTGAATTTTACTAATAGTGACTTTTACTATCCAGCTTTTGCGGAGCTTCTTGATAATTCTTTGGATGAGGTATTTGTGTTTCTATATGCCCCTAGTTTTGCATGACGTGCACTTTTTTTTGTTCCTTTTAACACTAGACTGTTTTTATTTTAATCAGGTCTGTTATGGAGCTACTTATGTCCGTGTAGATATGCTGATAAACGAGAAAGATAAAAATAAAATGTTACTAGCTGAAGGTATGTAGCTCCATTTTTCTTTGCCGGGGTATTAGTATTATGAAGGCTTATTTTTATGGAAGATTTTTTTTGCAACTAGAAGATTGGCATGCAATATGCTCCTTACCTTATGGGATCGCTATCATTAGATCTGATCTGATAATCATAGAAGTATAACACTTTGGTACTTGTATCCTTCCTTAGATGACTAGTTAAATGTCTGACTGCAGATAATGGTGGGGGAATGACTCCTGATAAAATTCGCCGGTGCATGTCTCTTGGGTATTCTGTAAAATGCAAAATGGCGAACACTATTGGTCAATGTGAGTTGCTCTCTTTTTTCCCCCTCCATTTTCCCAAACCATAGAGGAAAAAACTCCTGATATCGTTCATGTGTTGCTTTACTGAATATATAGATAGCGTAGTATGTTATGATATTGTGAATAATTGTTAACGGTCATTTTATGTTCTACTTTTCCTAGATGGAAATGGTTTTAAGACTAGTACTATGAGGCTTGGTGCAGATGTCATTGTATTTTCACGTTGTCCGGGTAGTTATGGTAGGAGGTAGGTACTAAATCAATGTAATTATTGGGTTTATTTTTTTTATTTGCTAATATGTTGCAATTATTTTCATTAATGAAGGATATCAATATAACAAAAAAAAAATAAAAATGAGATAAATACTTTTAGGTTCATAATAATTACTTGTCAAAAGTGACATACTGAAACAAAAAAAAAAAAAACCGAAGGATGTATAATTATTACTATAGATTTCTTGACCACTCAGTCGAGTTTCCATTGTGAAAGCTAATTTAAGTATTTTCATTTCTTCAGCCCAACACAAAGTATTGGAATGCTGTCTTACACATTCTTGAGGAGAACAGGCAAGGAAGATATTGTGGTTCCCATGGTAAGAACACTTGGTGCATGTGTGCATGCTTGCACTTCCATTCATTGAGCTAGTGACTCTGGTACTCTTTTGCAACTTTACATGACTACTGTATTTAGAGAAGGTTTTTGATTGAAATTTAGAAGATTTGTATTGAGGTTAGTATGTTGTAGGTTCAGTTTCAGCTTATGTACCTTGAAAAAGAAAATAAATAAAAGATTTATTATTATTATTTTTTTATTTTTTATGTAGAGCTGTATGCTACAAAACTATTTGTGCATAAAATGGGGTTTTTTCTATCATAAATGATGAAAGTTATTTAAAAAGAGAATATTGAAAATGAGATTTATAGAGTCGGGAGCTACGTCATTTTGGTTTTATCTTGGTGCTATAGCTGGAAGTATGTTATAAGTCTTCTTATACTTAAATGTTGGGGTATGCCTTATTGGTCCTCCTTTCTTTAATTTATTACTCTTTTTATCTTCATTTGGAATTATAAGATTGATTATGAGAGAGAAGGACAAGATTGGAAGAAGTTGACACGATCTTCACTTAATGACTGGAGTAGAAACTTAGAAACTATTTTGAAGTGGTCACCATATGCAAGCGAAGAAGATCTTCTTCAGCAGGTTTGTTTTCTTGTTGGTCACATGAAAAATTACTTTTAGCATTTTATATCTTATATGATGGCAATCATTCTTGTGGTGCATTATGACTTTAATTTTTGTATTATAATTATGCTTTCTATACTATGCCTTATAATAAATAAAGAATTATACAATAAAAAATAGACTAACTATAAGATTCTAGGGATGGGATTCTTATTAAAAAAAAAAAGAAAAAAAAGAAAAAAGAAAAGTAAATAAAAACTTATCAATGTGATGTAAACCCCATCTTAACCATAGCATAAGTCTCACAGTAGCATGACAAAGAGATGATGTCTATTAAATTTTTTTGATGAATGGTTTATTGAGGCAAAATACAAGTACTGCACCTTACATTTTGTTTTATAAAATCTAAGTATGACTAAGAGGAGCCTTTAAAAAATAGAGTACTTTGCAAGTCAAGAATGTTTCAACAATGGATCTTTGTTGTGAAGCCCTAGGAACATTAGGATAATATGATTTTAGTGTTTGCTCTTCCAAGATGTGGATGAAAACTCTATAATATATCTATTTATCGGATTAAATGAGCGTAGTATTGATTTATTTTTTATATGGGTCTTGTTAACGTGTGCCCTAAGGGTACATGTTAAGAGTCTTGAAATTATTGTACATTTTTTATGGAACTAATTTTCATAATTTTAAGCTTGTTAACAAAATCCTTTTTTAGTTACTAAAATTATAATTTTTTCTTCATTGAGTTAACTAGTTGCACACTCAGCACAAAGTGTATTGTTCTTAAACCTCAGGAGTTTATGGGGTTTCTCTGATTATTTTACTTTCCGAGGTGGTCTTTAGTCATGTTAGATCTACATAATGTGCCGCCTCCTTTTTTTTTTTCTTTCAATTTCCTTCTGCTTTCCATTTGTCATGTCAGCTAATGTTATTGCTGTGTCACTCTTTAGTTCAATACATTAAAAGAGCAAGGTACACGCATCATAATATACAATCTTTGGGAGGATGACCAAGGACAGCTGGAACTTGATTTTGACACAGATCAAAATGTATGCTTTCGATGCCCTTACATTCAATATCCTTTTTTTTTTTTTTTTGGCACCTTATGATTACATGTGATTTTAATGACAATGATTCTTCTTTTTCTTCTCTTTTTTTAATTTTGGGTTTCAAATGACAGGACATTCAAATTAGAGGGGTGAATCGAGATGAGAAGAAGATAGAGATGGCAAAAAATTACCCGAACTCCAGACACTTTTTAACTTATCGGCATTCATTGAGGGTATATTATGTTTTTTTCAACAATTAAATTCCTTTTCACTATTCTTACAAAATTTTATTACACGAATTGTTTACTATTAAATTTTTTTTTTTTTCATATTTTCTCTCCTTACTCTTCTTCTTCCTTCACTTTTCCTCATTTTTCTAGTAGTCTCTCCCTCCTTTTCTATGTGTATATTTTTGGTATGAAACTTCATTGCCTTTGTTATAATACTTAAAATTTTTGAAACTGTTTCTATTCATTAGTCATGATGGGCTCAATTTGGCATGTCTGGTAGAAAATTCCTTAAGCCATAGAAGTTAGGCTCTGTTACAACTATTTTGTTAACACATGATGATTGGATTTGAATGTATCAGTATTTTACCTTACATTCTTATCTCTGTTAGATACATCTTTAAATATTCAGCTGGACTATATTGTGATTCAAGATGTTACAGAATTTAGCATTTCGATAACTTTTGTTAATCATCAGTAACTCTATCAGAGATCAATAGATTAGTAATGAGTTGTAAGGCGAGTTGGTTGCACTGTTAACTTGGGTAAATGCTAATTTTGGAGAAGTCGTATTTTAGTCATCAAAAGTCTAGGCATGCCCTGTTGCATTGCCTGAATGACAGGGCAGGTACTGCAGCTTGTGTTTTGAGACATGCTTGTAGATTGATTCTTGTGCCATCCGCAAAATTAATCATATCAGTGGGGACAGTTAGATTGTAAATCCCAACACATGTGTCCACATCAGTATGTATGATATGCATGCAAGCCCTCATGAATTATGAATGTACTCAGTACTAGTTTATCTATGCATGCTATCAGCATATGTTTTTCAAAGCCCATAAAATTTTGTAATTTATTTTGCTCAATAAATTAACTTATATAGGATTCCTATCATGTGTTTCTAATAACATGTTTTCCTTTCTTGCTTTCAGAGTTATGCATCAATTCTGTATCTGAGAATTCCATCTGGTTTCCGCATTATTCTGCGTGGAAAAGATATTGATCATCATAATTTAGTTAATGATTTGATGCTAACTAAGGAGATTTCATATAAACCAGTGGCTATTGCTGATGGGATGCCGAAGGATCCAAATGTAATGCTTTAACTATCAAGCTTTGATTACATATAACCAGTTAGCTGATCCTGTTTTAATGTTGTGACAGATGGTAGCTGTTGTGACTATTGGGTTTGTAAAAGATGCGAAGTATCATATTGATATTCAAGGGTTTAATGTTTATCATAAGAATCGACTGATCAAGGTTAGTTTTATTTCTTTGTGTCTTATGATTGTATTCACCAAGTGAAGAAACTAAATTCTTAATCTATTACCCACCCCCCAAAAAAAAAAAAAAAAATTCTTAATCTCACACGGCATTGTGCTTTCCATTGATTTAGCCCACAGAATCCCATTTTTCCAAGCCACCCTGTCCCATTCCCAACCTATACTATCACCACTGCAGTAGTCATACAATATTTTTGAAGCTGAAGGGTCATATTCTCAGATATAAAAAGGGTGACCCAGTTTACAATCTCCCATTTTAATGGGGTCAGCCTTACCCCATTCCTGGATAGGTTCTTCCCGTGGGTCATATTCTTTGATGTATTTCTTTTTCTTTTTCCTCTCTTTTTATTTTTTTTATTGTTTGTGTGAGCATGGGTTTTCCCTTGTGTACTGTCTCCTATTTGGATATTCGACAGTTTTTTTGCTCATGGTTAACAGTCAAAATCAAGTATTGTCAGTGTGTTTAGTTGGTTATTTGATAAACTATTTTGATGGGTTGAAATGCACATTTTGAAGCAAGATTACCGACAATGGTTTTGACTGAAATGGCATATGGTTGCCAGTGTTTGCTAGAATTGTACCTTATTGATCCAGTGCTGGAGTCTCCTTGATGTATTTGTTGACTTTGAAACTGTTGCTTTGTTAGCCATTTTGGAGGGTCTGGAATGCTGCTGGAAGTGATGGGCGTGGGGTTATAGGTATTGTTTTCTGCATTGCAATGAGTATTCCTGGTATTATTTTCTTTATTTCAACACATTATTTATGTGGACTGCTTGACCAATTTCATGTCATTTCTACATCTGTCATGGACTAGGTGTGTTGGAAGCTAATTTTGTTGAGCCGGCTCACGATAAACAGAGCTTTGAGCGCACAACTGCACTGGCGAGACTTGAGGCAAGATTAGTTGTGATGCAGAAGAGTTACTGGTCTGTTTGTTTATTTATATATCTATTTCATTTCCCCCATCTACAGGTTTCATTAGTTTTCTACTTTGATCCATGTTTCAATTTTCACGAAATGTGTTTTTGTTAGGTCTACAAACTGCCAAGAAATTGGTTATGCTCAGCGACGACATTCAAAGAAGTCTGTTTCTCCAAATAGAGAAAGTATACCTGATAAAAGAAACAAATCCTCTACACGTTCAAATTCAAATGAGCACCTTTACTGTAATGGTGGATCTAAATTGAAGTCCACCAAAAGAAATGAATACAGGTTGGCTGCAGCTGATGATGCAAGTGAAGATGAGATCAAATCTGCGAATCACGAGAGACCAAAAAGAAGTCATCATAAGGCATCCCCTGCGCATGTTGAGACTACGCAAAATGGGAAAACCGATTGCATCGCTGGACACACACATTCAACGGTAAATTATTTTTCCACCAATTTTTTTCTTAATTTTTCATTTTGTAATACACCAAAGGTGTTTTAATCTGAGAAAGGAAAAAATCTCACTTCCTCTCTCTGTCATTCATGCACACAATCACAATCCCAGTTACTATTATCTGGAAAAATGTTGATGAGCTCTTCCATCTAGTGGTTACTGACCTCTACAAAAATGGTGAAGGTTTATTAAGATTATAGTTTTAAGATGCCAGCTGAGGTTCTCATTCGTTTTTCTAATTTTATTTTATTTTATTTATACCCATTGTTTTTCCCTTTTGACAAACAGGTCGATGATTTTGATGGGGATGAACATGCATCCGCCAACTCCAATGCAGGGAGTATGTCCAAGTTAAAGGAAGAAAATCATGAACAGAGTGAAAGGTGGTTTCATATTTTGCATTAATCTCAGTGCAACATGATGCTTGCTCATAATACTTTTCCTCACGGTGAAATGTATCTTTTTGTTTTGTAGATTGGAGAAAGTAGACAGATTAATGATGGTTGATCTACATCGTGATCTAAAGTCTGAAAGAGAGAGACGTAGATCACTAGAAATTAAAGTAAGTGCATAGCTAGTTTTGATGTTTCGATAACAGTTAACAAGAATAGAAAATTTCCAAATCATATGGATAGGAAGAAAATAGCTTTTTAAGCTGGTAAGGTGTTTTAGAACTGAAGGATTTTCAATTGGTTCAGCATTGCAAATAATGTCATGCTTTTTTCTAATCAGCTTCAGGATGCAAACAATAAAATTGAGGAGATGGATAGAGAACAAGAAGCTCTGATTAACATATTCTCCGAAGAAAGGAGCAGGAGAGATGCTGAGGAGGAGAGTTTGAGGAACAGGTTAAAGGTTTGGGAAATTTTCTTTTCTTCTCCTCCTTATGCTGTGTTTGACTCTTGGATTTGTGATGGGATTTGTGGAGAGAGGATGAAAATTCTTTTCTTTTCCCTTCACAAATCTCTCGAGAAATCCAGGATCCAAACACCACCTTATTACTTTTGCTATTGTTCTTATTGTTTCTTGTATGAGCAATACTTGTTTTCTGTAGAATGCTTCGAATACCATCCAAGATTTACTCGACAAGGTCAAGCTGCTAGAGAGCAAGAGGATCCCAAGTTGCAAAACTGAGCGTTGAAGTGCATACTGCTTAGTTCTTCAGCCTCGATATTTAAAGTGGCTTATAGTATATATTCCCTATACAGGATTAACGCTTTTAGGATTAACACATTTTTTTTCCTCAACTAACTGAAAGGGCAACAAAGAGGAGTGTGCAGATGTAGGAGGTTTTTCCTCAATTGTTATCCTCTACATGCTAATTATATTTTAGTATATACTGCATGTTACTGGGAATTATTTTTAATCGTTTTTGTTAATATGTAGACTCATCTTGGCCTCTGGATGTTCTTAACAGGTCAATGTTTATATGCTTTTTGTAATATGTGGAATGTGAGGATTGTTGTCTATGCCTAGTCCTAATCTTTTTTCACAAGTCTCCCACCAAACTTGATGTTCCATTTCTTGAGTTTAGTAGAAGGAAATGGTGAATGGATGAAATTAAGTAAGAAGTGATAATAAGCATTCCTTGGATACATAAAAGAGTCGGCAAATTGTTGAAATTTTACAACATTATTGATACTACGGAAAATGTATACAATCTCGAAGCTAAACCAATAAATTGGATTGCCAACTAAAGCACAGAATGATTGCATAGTGTGTTCTATTTGGCTGGGGGTGAGGGATGACAAGCTTACAAGGCAGTTTTGTACATAGTTCTGTAATTATGAGTAGTATATTTCACAGACTTATTGCAACATAAATGAAGAATTGAAATATATATTTCACAATAATTATAGTAAAACTAATGATATACAAATAGAAAATTTATACGAAAAGTTTATATAGAATGATGCGTCACAATTGGATCTTATTATTTCAAATCACAAGATCCAACAAAGTGACATTTATTTAAAAAATGTCATTGGCATACCATTCTTTTTAACTATTTTGTATAAATTTTCTGGTAGAATAGCATTTACGTTATAGTAGAAGCAATTATCATGGCTGCTGGTTCTGAGGGATACTAGGGGGGGTTGGAGGAATATATGGTATCCAAGTTTTCGGGTCTCTTAAATTAAATGCAGGAGGCGGAGGAGGAGCGAGAAAAGGGTTATTAGGTATCCAAGTTCTTGGATCTCTTAAATTAAACGCGGGAGGCGGAGGAGGATAGAGAGAAGGGTTATTAGGAAACCAAGTTTTTGGATCTCTTAAATTAAATGCAGGTGGCGGCGGGGGAGGAGGAGAGAGAAAAGGGATGTTAGGTATCCAAGTTCTCGGTGGAGGTGGTGGAGAAACCAGTGATGGAGGGAAAGGAGGGAGCCGAGGGAGAGGAGGGAATGGAAATGGAGATGATGAGGGATTCGGAAATGGCAATGGAGGGAAGGGCAAAGATGGTAAAGGTGGAAAAGGAGGAAAGGGTAATTTTGGAAAAGGCGGCAATTGAGGTAAGGGTGGTAGTTGAGGTAAGGGTGGTAATGGGGGTAAAGGAGGTAATTGTGGCAAAGGAGGCCAAGGGAAACCATAAGGTGGGAAATAAGGAAGGAAAAACTTAGAGGAATTCAAAGAAGTTGGGAGTGGGAATTCCAATTCCTCTGTTTGTTTCTCACACAAGGTAATGTTTTTCTCTTGTGGTCTGAAACTCAAAGCACTTAAGCTGTAAATACAGAGATTGGTTTGTTTTGATTTCACTGTTATCTCATTAGTTGTGCTTTTCAAACCTGGAACATTACAGGTTGGAGATGTGCTCTGTATCAAGCTTGATTTGCAGAATGATTGGATTTCTGGGCCTTCCACGCAGTCAACCCCTTCCACAGACGGTATTTCCAACTTGTACACTCCGTATCTGTTTGTTGATCTGTTTACTGAGAAAGTAATCTGTTCCGTGGTTTTGGGTGAATTTGCTTTGAATTTACATTCTACGTGAACGTCGACCCCTAAATCAGCAAGAAAACACAGTATTACAACGCTGGTTGCATTTTTGTTTTCTGTTTTCATTCGGCAAAATGTTTTAGAAAACTATTTTTGAGAAAATTTTCTGAAAATGAATCATTTTTTAGGAAAATTATTTTAAAGAAAATTCCCTGAAAAAAGCCACTTTTTAAGAAGGGTCTAAGAAAAGGACTGAAAAAAGTGAAGAAAATGAAGCATTTTTTTTTTTTTATTTAAATCGACTTAATTCAGAATATGTTTTTGACCATTTCACCTATTTTCAAGACAGTTTTCATCTTAGTCCCAGGGCTACTTGTTAGCATTAGCCTTCTAAAAAATACTAGAAAGTTGTTTTTGCGCCCCCCTCAAACCAACACCCACCCACCAAAAAAAAAAAAAGAAAAAAAAAACCATAGATGTTTTTTTAAACATTGTTTTTGTTTTTTGAAAACACAATAAATGAAATCAAAGAACATAGAAACAGAATCAAACAGACTAACGTTTTTAATAGATTTAAGAGTTCACATTGTTACCTGGCAAGAAATAGCTCTGGCTTGAGAAAGTGTTGTGATAACATGTATCACAATATACAGCACCAACTACAGTGATGTCAGAGGTGGGTTTTGAAGGCTGAGCCACCAGTAAAAGTGGCTGAGCAACCAAAGATGCAAGAACAACAACAAAGAAAGACATAATTGGATTCATGGAAGAGAAGAGAAGAGAAGCTTCAACAGAAAAAGCATATCTATTATCTATACTTGTATAGATAGAAAGCTAGTAAGAATTATTAAATATATCTTTATATATATGACGATGATGAGAAGACAATTGAATTGGTTGTGTGTATGCATATGATAGGTTGGTGTTAGGACCAACTGTATTTTTGAAAAAGGTTTTTCTCCTCCATTCACTACAAACAAAGACATGTGAAGAACCCTTTTGGCAGATTGTGGGTGAGTTCTAGAGAGAGAGAGAGAGAGAATGGAGTCACGGGTAGTATGGATTGATTTGTGAGGCTATATTCGATTGGAATTGTTTGATGTTTATTGGTGGTGGGATTGTGATGCTTTTAGACTAGTTGTGTTCTTTAATGTCTTTTAGTGATGCATCCCCTGAATGTTATGAGTGTACAGGGTGTACCCGTTTGCTGTCGACTATTACTTACGAGTATAACTCCGAGGATCAAGCAACAAAATTAAGGGGTTTGAGTCCTTGATTAGCTTACAAGTTCTTAATCCAATAAGTTCTATGACATTCATGTCCCTTTCTAATAGTGTGCGAAATCCTTATACTAAAATTATTTTTCGGTATATTCTTACAAATAATTTTATCTGTAATGGAGTGTCAAATATTGAGCTAAAATTTCACAAAGCAATTATGATTACAACATATTTTTTAAGTAAAAGATTTAATAGTTAAAAGTTGATATGGAAATTGATTGTGCCAAGATAATATGAGAACTATTGAAGTAATATAGTTAAAAAATAATTTTTTCATTGAGAAGTTCAAATATAATTTAACTTTCATCATGGAGTTGCTCCAAAGATAAGTATAAAATTTTTTTCTTGAAAAGTCCAATATATATTATTATTACCAACATATTTAAATTTTAAAATAATATAACTTTTGATTTAAATGTTAGTTTTAAATTAGTATTTTTATCCTCTGATCAAGATTTATTAAATAAGATCCATGTTAACTATGAAATTCTTAAAATAAATAGAAAAAAGAAGAAGTTATTACTGTCGAAATTAATGTAAACAGTAACATATTACTCTGGCAATATCGTTCAAGAGAAAAAAAATGATATTATACTTTGTTCTTACTCAATTAGGCGCCTTCTCCTTGAGGGTTTATGAAGTAAAATAAATTGCTTTGTCTTTTTCACTAAGGCCAAGTTTGGGAAGTCTCAAAAAAGTCAAAAAATCAAAAAGTTATTTAAAAAGTTAAAAAGTTATCACTATTTACCAACAGTCAACAATTACGGCTGCACAACTCCTAATACTAATTTTTCCCTACACATTAATTTATACAATTTTTTAATACACATTTTTTCATAAAAAGTCAAAAAGTTAACTCAAACATTCATATTTTCAACCTCAACTTTTTAGTCTAAAAAGATAAAAAAATACACTTATTTAAGACACCCCAAACAACCCCTAAATAAGAATCCAACGAAGGTGTTTTGATCAAATTTTCCTTTTCATTTTTATATACTACACTAATTGACCTCTGCTAAGTGAATTGATATTTTATGGGCCTAGTCTTTTTTCCTGGGCTGGGGCCCAGCCCTCCTATCTGTGCGAACTAGAACTTGAAGGCCTAGAGGGCAGCATCAACAATCACCCCCCAGGCCCAAAAAAAAAAAAAGAAAAAGAAAAAAAAGCATGACCCCAAAAAGGGAGAAGCTTGCCATTAGAAAATTGTCCAACTGCTTGGATTTGAGTTGAGAAATTTGAAATAAGGAAGGCCAGCCCAGCCCAGTTTTATTTTTTAAGTTCAGTTTTATTTTTTAAGTGGACTTATAATTTTTAAAATAATGATTCATAACTCTAAATTTAGAATTTTAACAATGGCTCTAATGATGTGGTATGGAACAGAAAAAAAAAATAAAAAATACATATATCAAATCAAACAAAACACTTTTAGTGTTTTTAAACATTTTTGTAATTTTTATTAAGGGTTACATATGATTTTTTTTTTAATCTACATATTATGTTGGTTAAATTTTATTTTATACTTTGTATGATTTATTTCATGTGCAATTTCTATTATTTTGAAACAAAAACATATCTCTTGTGATTTATTAATTGACGTGTGTCGTCCAATATTCTATCTACATTAACAACAAATGTGTGAAACACGTCTGAACATGAGGGACTTATATGCTCATATCTAAATAAAGTAAATTACATGGATATACGAAAGTCACCTTTCTGTTTGTGTGTGTGAGATATAGAATTCATTCAAAATCAGTCAGTTGGTAGTAAAGATTAAAATAAATAAAATAGAGAAACCCAAGTAAGGAAAGGAAAAACTTTGTTTGATTGATTACCTAACTATACAACGATGGATGAATTACATTACTACTAACAGCCGCTTAAACACGAATAAATAAGTGCTCTCGAAATATCAACTCTCACTCTCAGTTGCACACACCAAGATTCAAATCACACCCATTAATGAGTCCCAAAATGGAGCAACAAGAAGAAGAAGCAGTAGCTAAGGCAACTATCAAACCCACTTCTCATCTATCCTTCTTTCCCTCACTCAGTTAGTTCTTCTATTTATATATTTAGTAGCTATGAATTTAGGGTTTTTCTTTTACCAAATGCAAGTAGTTGTAAATCAAAATTCTCAAATCCAAGCAGTTTAAAATTTATTTCTCAAACTTAAGTAGTTTCACCACAGTCGAATACGTGTTTTATGAAACAACTTGAGTTTAAGAAATAAATTTAAAACTGTTTGAGTTTGAGAATTCCGTTTCAAAACAACATGCAATTGTTAAAAAGTCAATAGATTTATGGTCATCAGATGAAATTATTAGAGTCGGAGTCGGAGTCAGAGTCAGAGCCAAAGAGCTCCAGCTTCCTTGAGAAGTGGGACAAGAGTGCCATTGATATGGGAAGCCATGACTCTATCCATAGCACCGACCAGCTTCCCTCCAATGAACACCACCGGCACGGCGGCGGAGTTTCCGAGCAGCCTCATGAGTGCCCTCTCCATCTCCTTCCCCCTGGGGTCTTGGTCCAACTCATGAACGGTTGGGTGCACACCCATTCCACAGAACAGCCTCTTCACAGCGTGGCACATGCAACACGTGCTCACACTGAATATCACCACCGCGCTCTCCGCCGCCAGCCTCGCCACCCTCTCTAATGGATCCACCATCATGGTCTGCCTCACCGGACCCACATAGTAACAACCACCCCGTCTTGTCTCTGCCTGGTAATGCATTGTGAGAGAAAATGAAAGAAAGCGAGACAAAATGAGGGAAAGTGTGGTGAGGAAGTGGGGGAGTTTAAAATGAATGGTGAAGAAGGTGGGGTGGGTTTAAATAGGGAATATGTTTGGGGGGTGTTTGTGTAAATTAGGAGAGTTTTGTCTGTAGCTGTCGGAACGCGTGCGGAGAGAGAGAGAGAGAGAGAGAGAGAGAGAGAGTCTACGTAGTTTTTGCTTTAAAAGGGATTGAAAAATGAATAATTGCACAAACAGACTTGTTATAAAGAACAATGGATTGAATTGCTCGAATGCGAGACTTTTGTTTGTTTGGGGAGGCAAAGGTGTCAGATGTGGAAGCTGGCTATATTGCATTTGTCTACTCTAGTGAGTACGTCGAAGGCACAACACAACTAAAAAGAGAAGGTCATTTACAGAGACATTCCAAAATAATTTTGAAATTATCGTCAACCTCATTATTTTTTGAAATTACGTGCCACCCCCTACTAGCTAACTCCATTTGTCGAAATTGTGAAATTATCATAATACCTATCATGCCTCCGTTTCGGAAGTGGGTTGGTTTTTTGATTTTTTTTATTATTTTAACTTAGGCTAAAAAGTTTGGTTTGAAAAGAGTTTTTTGATTTTTTTAATTTTTTTTTGTAAAAAAAGAGTGTAATGATTATGGATTGGATGTGATATTTTGTTTATTATGGTTAAAATAGTCTATTTTGTCTTTTGTGACTAAAATAACAAAAAAAAACTCTTGCCAAATGGAGCCTATTTTGTCTTTTGGAAAAATAAGCTTTGGTATTTTGGGAATGGAGTTTAGGTGGTGGTCTAAGAGGTAGTGGTGTACAAATACAACATTCACTTTGCTTGATTTGGGTTTTTCAAAAATACTTTTAAAAAATTTTATTATTTTGTTTTTTATATTTTTTTATTCTTACTGAATTTTTTTAATATTTTAAGTAATTTTTTTTTTTAATTTTTAGATATGAGAGACAAGGAAAATTGGCTCACAAGTAGACGGCTGTCTCCGTCCTTGTTGTCGGGCCTCTGCTTCAATACTTTTGCTTCTGTATATCTGCTATGGAAATTAAAGTAAAAGTTATTTTTATTTTATTACGTCGAATTTAAGACTTTTTTTTTGTCAGAAAAATAATTGATTCCGAAAATCTTAATTTGTACTTGTCAATTAACCGTTTAAATGGCCAGTGAAACACTTGTTTATCACGATTTTTATCATCGTTAACTAGGATTGTCATTTTCTTACTAGACGATCGGCCACACAATTGAAACTTCGATTGGCTAGACAATCGATAAATCAAAATTAAGACGATTTTGAACAAACTCATATTTGAGCTACCTTGTTTCTGACGCGACGACCCATAATGCGCATGTTGTTGGGTCTTCCCCAACTCCTGACTCTGCTGCAGCATGCCTTTGAATTCAATTCCTTGACCATTGGTCAAACGGTTTTCACATTTTCAGACCACTTTTTCAACTTCAATTCTGAGATAAAAAGTGTAAGAATAAAAATGTAAACTGATCACATACACTTTTACGTGAAATGGGTCTCATCATATAAAAATGTTTCTGCTTTTTATGGTTTTCTTTTTTCCAAATCAAAGATCCACCACCATTTAAGTAAATAATTTTATTTTATAAATACCATCACATTATTTTAATAATTGAAAGCTTTATGTGAAGGAGACACATCAAAGATGACTTTTTCGTGGAAGAGTAGAGAGAGATTTGATGGGGGATTTCTTTTTTGATGAACTGTGATGGCTGACTTTGCAGGAGGAAAGGGAAGAGCTTTTCAGTGCTTGCCTGCTATTATTAATCCAGCTTGGTTGTATATATGTACTGTGTTACGTAGTAATGCAGTGGAATCATGCAAAGCGAAGAAGAACAAACTAGAGAAAATAACAAAACAAAAAGAAAAGAAAAGAAAAGAAAAGAAAATTTATGGTGGACCTGTTGACATGTCGACCTAAAGAGGAGGCAATGGTTGGCAGGTTTCCATGAGACAAAAGGTCGGGCGTGCGTGCGCTGCGCTGCGCCATTTGAGGGGTTTTGAATTGGCGGCTCACTCCAACCTGGTTTTTGCGGGCAGCCGGGTACGGCCAACGGCGCGTACCGGCGAAATATGTGGAGCCAAGCCAATCCATGCACCCTCTCTCTCTCTCTCTCACACGGGTTGATCCGACCACATTCACTTTTCTTTATTTTTAAGCCTCTCCTTTTCTGTCTTGTCTGTCCTTCACTTTATCTCATCCTGCGCAGCATTCGCTCGCTCGCGCGCGCTCTCTCTCTCTCTCTCTCTCTCTCATGTGTGATGATTTTTACTTGGAACTAATTTGAGGTGTTTTAAATGAGCAAGGATTCTCTAGAGTGAAATTTTTTTAAAGTTTCTTAGAGTGTTACATTGTGTGGTTAAGATTTATTGGCAAGTCACATCAGAAAAATTGATGTGACTTGCCAGTAAATCTCAACTACACAATGTAGCACTCTAGGAAACTTTAGAAAAAAATCACTCTAGAGGATCCCAATTCGTTTTAAATAAGTATATTTTTTAATTTTTTATAAAATGTAAGTTAGATATGAATTAGATTTAAAGTAATGTAGTAGAAAGGTGATGTAAAGATGATATACTTAAATAGTATAGTGACTTTTTAATTTTTTAACTTTTTAATTTTATTTAATATATGTCTGTTAGAAATGGGCGCCCATGTGGCATGACCATTTCAACATTTGAATTTGAACCTTAACCAAATGGGTTTTGAATTTGAATTCAAACCTGTTTAGGATAACCACTCAGGTATAGATATTATCTCCATTAACTGATATGGATAGATAATAATAACATTATATATCTGATATATGGGTTATAGGAGATTAAGAGATACACAGACTCTCTCCTAAAGAAAAGAACGTATGTTTTGATCTTTTTCCATATACAGTTTCTCCCATATACTAACTCTCTCCCATAAACAACGATCAATAAGCCATTTGCACTGTGATTTGTGTGGGTGATATTCACTATTGTAATATCACCCCACTGCTGGGTTGTTTGACGAGATTCAGGAAGCACGTGATTTACCCACGAGATCCTTCAGAGTTCAGATTATATCAGAAAGGTATGACCTTATTAATTTTTATTCCGCTGCGTCATACTTTGTTTACAATGTCAAATAAGGTCTTAAACTACTCTTGTTCTAAGAATACAGATCCTCGGTCGCCCTTTCCTGTGGCCTTCCCTGTCGCCCTCTGTAAAACGACGTTGTTTTTGTCTAAAACGACGTTGTTTTTGTCTAAAACGACGTCGTTTTTGTTAGTTGTTATTATTATTATTTTTAATTTCTTCTCCAAAAATTGAATTTCCCGCTTCTTTGACTATCATCTTCACCCAGCAGCTCTATGTTTTGTTTTGTTGAGCCCTAACGAACTGAGAGAGAGACGGTAGACGAAGAGAGAGAGAGAGATGGTGGACGGCGACGGGCGATTTAAGGAAGGATGGCGGAGGAAGGAGATGACGGCCATGGCGAATGATGGAGAATGGCGGAGGGACAAGACGGCACGGCGAGGTGATATTGCGACCATGACGAGGTAAAATAAGCAACAGAAAATAAGTGACATTAATCATGATCATCATTTCAAATTTTTATCGTTGATATATATATATCTGTCTTTGTTGTCGAAAATTTCTAAAATTTCCGAAGCTATGTGTGCATTTCTGTGTTCTTTGTGATCGCCATTCATGATTCATGACTGGATATTGTTTGATTATATTGTGATTTCCCATTTGAATTAAGCCTAAAAAAAAATAAACCAAACACTACTTGCACAGTTATCCACCGAAAAAAACAGAGCTCAAGCATATATATATATAATTATGCATATATTCCATTATTTTAATACTATAATAATATTCAAATAACATTTTGATTTGTGGAATAAATTTATTAATTATGTTCAAGAGTTGGGTAGAATTTATTAATAATATTCAAATAATATATTAATTATGCTTGAGCTCTGTTATACAAAGTAAAATAGAACTGAAATGTAATAATATTCAAATAAATGGAAGAATAATTAATAGATGAATAATATATTAATTATGCTTGAGCTCTGTTATACAAAATGTTATACAAAGTAAAACAGTACTAAAATATAATAATATTCAAATAAATGGAAGAATAATATATTAATTATGTTATACAAAGTCAAACAGAACTAAAATATAGCACTTTTCATTTATGGAATTACTCAGTAGCATTTGTGATATGCTTGAGCTCTGTTGTACTATGCTTTAGCTTTATTTCTGATGAGCTCTTTTGATATATTTGAGTGTCAATTATGTGAATGTGGCTACAAACACAAGAGAGAAAGCAAGTACTACTAGGACACAAATTTACAAAATTTATTTGTAGGCGCACTTCTAAAAAATCCTATCCATCAATTTTTGGGAATTAACTTATTTTATTAGTTGTATGGTACTCAATTGTAGGTAATTGAAGAAAATAATGTTGTTGATGAGTTGGGTAGTTGTGGTTGGAAGCCGAAATTGGGCATGCCATTTGACTCTGAACAAATTGCATATGACTTTTACAATAACTATGGCGGAAAGGTGGGCTTTAGTATTAGGAAGTTGTATGCACATAAGAACAAACAAACTAAGGAAATAACTTCACGGACTTTTGTATGTTATAAAGAGGGAAGTCGGGGTATTGACAAGTGAGATCCACTAGTAAAATTTCCGAGACAAGAGGTGAGATGTGGTTGTGGTGCCCGATTGAGTATCAAGTTAGATAGAAATTTAGGAAAATATGTTGCAATTGATTTTGTTGAACATCATAATCATGACCTTGTACGTCAAGAGTGCATTCATATGTTGCCATTCCAAAGAAAAATATCTACCACCTAAGCAATTAAAGTAGAATTGGCTTCAGAATCTGGAATTCCTCTTAGGTCTGCTTATGAGCTATTGGGTAGGGAATCTGGTGGAAGAGCATCACTTGGCTTCACCAAATTGGACCAAAAAAATTACTTGAGATCAAAGAGACAAAAAGATTTAGAATATGGAGAAGCGGGTAGTGTGTTGCAATACTTTCGTAAGAAAACTGTGAAAAATCCATCATTTTATTATGCAGTCCAATTAGATTGTGAAGAGTAGATAACTAATATATTTTGGACCGATGATCAAATGATAATGGACTATGTTCAATTTCGTGATGTAGTGACCTTTGACATTACTTACAAATTAAATAACGAGCATAGAGCTTTTGGGACCTTTGTTGGATTTAATTATCATCGAGAAACAGCTATATTCGGTGCAACGTTGATGTATGATGAGACTGCCGAATCATTCACATGGCTGTTTCAGATTTTTTTGGAGGCAATGTCAAACAAATCTCCAAAAACTATTTTCACAGATCAAGATGCTGCGATGGCTAAGGCCATTCCAATTGTCATGCCTAATACAAACCACCGAATTTGCACATGGCATTTGATGCAAAATGCTGTGAAGCATGTAAGTTCTCTTTTTGGAGATGTAGGGGTGAAGGGTGTGTTTTCAAAATTTATGCATGAAATTGATGATGAAGAAGAATTCAGAATACAATAGGACCAAATGCTTGATAGGTACGATGCACACAACAATCATTGGTTAAAGCAAACTTTGGGTGTGAAGGACAAATGAGGATGGCCATATATTATGAATTCTTGGGCAGTTGGAATGAGTACTACTCAACTAAGTGAATCATTCAATGCATGTTTGAAGGATTATCTCAATTGTGATCATAATTTGATGGAATTTTTCACGCATTTTGAGAGGGTGCTCTATGACAAGAGGTATAAAGAATTGGAAGCCGAATATAATTTGTCCCAAAAATTGCCAAGGGTTTCCATTCCAACTTTGATGTTAAAGCAAATGGCAGATATTTACACGAAAATAATTTTTGAGGAATTCCAAAATGAGTACGTACAGTCCATTGCAGTATCCATTGTAGGCACTCGTAATGATGGTGAGAGTACCATATTCACAATTTGAACGATGGTAGATGGAAAAAAAGATAAGAATGTGATAATGGATAGAGATGGTTCTTTGAGTTGTAGTTACAAGAAGTTTGAAGTGAAGGGCATAGTGTGTCGACATTGTTTGAAGGTGCTTAGAGATATATTTAATGCAACGGACCTTCCTACACAATACATATTGAAACGATGGACTAAAAAAGCAAGGGCTGAAAGTGTGAAAGATAGCCGTGGGTATGACGTCAAGGCCGATGTGAAACTACATCAAAGTGATCAATATAGGTCATTGATGAATATGTTTAGAGCAATAGCAAGTAGAGCCGCTGAAAGTGAAGAAACTTATCATTTGTCACTTGCAAAAGGTGAACAATTGAGTGTAATGGTTGAAGACAAATTAAGTGTGCACACTTGTGGTCAAGTGGAGGTCACTGAATTGAGAAATTCCTCAACTAACGCATGCCCACAGAGTGATGAAGTAGATTGTCCAATCCAAGCTAAGGGACTGAAAAAAAGACAAAAAACTAGTAAGGGAAGAAGGAGGATCAAGGGCGGGATGGAAAAATCTATTGCAAAGAAGAAAAGAATGCAATCTAACCAGGTAATTAATTTTGTTATGTGTTATGTGATATATGTTATCAATTTTGTGTTATGTGAGTTTGGAAAATAATGAATTAAATAAATTGGTTATTTGCAGAGTGATGGTTTTTGTACTCTTGAAGGTCAATCTGAGCCTCCTATCGCCATGGGTAATATTTCTAGTCAGATAATATTTACTATTGTGTGCAACTTTGTATCAATCTTGTTGGATTGGTTATTCTTGCAACTCGTAGCGTGAAATTTATTATTTTGGATCTTTTGTGATACCTGTAGGGTGTTTCTTTTTCTGCTTCTCAAGGTCAATCTCAACCTTCTTTGTCATTGGGTAATGATTCAATATAGGTAATATTTAATTTTGTATGCAACCTTTGACATGCACAGACCTTAGGGAAATTGAACCTCATATGGAAATTGAACCTCATGTGATTTTTTTTTTTTTTTTGTGCATTGGTTGTATAGGGTGTTACTGTTTACATTCCGCAAGGTCAATCTCGATCTGCTTTCGCCATGGGTAGTAATTATGTTAAGGTAATTTATCGTATTGTTTGGTTTTTAAAATAAAAATGCATTATTAATTTTTTTTCATTTCACTTATTCTTTTCTTTATGTTGTTTTACTTTAGGGTGTTTACACTGCATAAGGTCAATCTCGACCTCCTTTCGCCATGAGTAGTAATTTTGTTGAGGTAATATATCGTATTGTTTGGTTTTTAAAATGAAAATGCATTATTAATTTTTTTCCATTTCACTTATTCTTTTCTTTATGTTGGTTTACTTTGGGGTGTTTACACTGCATAAGGTCAATCTCGACCTCCTTTCGCCATGGGTAGTAATTATGTTGAGGTAATATATCATATTGTTTGTTTTTTAAAATGAAAATGCATTATTAAAAATTTTCATTTCACTTATTCTTTTCTTTATGTTGTTTTACTTTAAGGTGTTTACACTGCATAAGGTCAATCTCGACCTACCTTTTGCCATGGGTAGTACTTATGTTGAGGTAATATATCATATTGTTGGTTTTTTAAAATGAAAATGCATTATTAATTTTTTGATTTCATTTATTCTTTTCTTTATGTTGGTTTACTTTAGGATCATGGTCGTGCAATCTATATTTCTCAATCTCAATCCCAATCTTGACCTGAATCCCAATCTCAACCTCCCTTTGCCATGGGTTGTACAAGTGTTCATGATGTCATGTATCCTACATATGATGTGAGTTGTAATTGCTTACATACTTTACATTGAAATGGTAGTATAGATTCTATAAATATTTTAATAAATGTACCACTATTGCAGGGAAATAACACGCTTTAGTCAATGCCGCTTCATTCAATGCCTGTAGTGTATCCCACTCACACATCGTTTCAGGAGTTGCTTCGAGGTACTAGTGTCACAACCCCATTCTGCCCCTAGTAGAATGGTGTCATGATAGCCAGTAATCTGAGATTACCAAAGGCTAATTTACAAAGGTTCACACACAATTAGAGTATACATATGGGGCTTACATGTGTGGAAGCAATATATTTAAATCTTAGTAGTCCATAAAAGCTGTGCATAGATCAAATGAAATGACATACATCTTAACATGGTTTTACAACTTGGATATAAATAAAATAAAGTACATATTACATCTTGATCAAAAGGCTTCTTAAGCCGAAATATACAAAAAGAAATGAGTTACAAACTAAGAAGCATAATCTTTAAGATGATACAAAACATGAATCAAAACATCTTCCAAACAAAGCTTAGGCAACAATGCCTTCTTGCTCTTCACCTATATATATATAAGGAGAGGGTGAGCTTGGATACTCAGTGAATGATATAATTAATAAAGGTTTGAATGAAAGATATCCGAGATCATTATCAAAACAATACATATCATAGCTTGTAACAAAATATGGGATGAATCAAGTTCATCAATCAAATCTTTCAAATCTTCTTGGGATGTTTAATAACATCTACATAATACATGGGATGACATTCCGGACAAAACAAGGGAATAATCGACCCGGAATCGACTAGACAAATCCACCAGTACAAGACTGCTGGTGGTACCATCCGTACAAGATCGTCGATGGCAGAGATATCTCAAACATGGTGCGATATGGGCTAAAGTCCCCTAGCATGAAAGGACTTTCCAAGAATGTCATTAAAACAAGATAATACTTGATACAAAAATTAGAGGACAATCATTCATGCTTGATCAAATACTTTTCCAAAACTAAGCAAATCTTTATCAAAACTTTATAACATAGCTTTATTAAAAATACCACTCACATAGCTCTTCGGGTGTAGGGATTAAGGCAAGAATCCAAGACCTACAAATACATAATAAAGTCTACTAAATACACTTCAAGAAAACAAAAAGGAATGCTCAAAGATGGTTGTGCAATGCATCCTTAAAACAAGCTTTACATGAATGAAAATGATCCCGGCATTTCTTTCCAAAACCAAGTCAAGACAAAGTAAAACATGTGCTGGAAGTCCAAATACTCTTTTTCTTTTTGGAGAAGCATGCTGGGTACCAACCAGGTCTTGGAATGGATGCACAGAAATGATCTAGGCAAAAATGACCTAGCTGGGTGAACTCAGGAGGTCTTGGCCGAGGTCCCACACCTCTTGGCCGAGATGTGGTTATCTAGGCTTCGGTGTGCAACTGCTTGCCGAGGTGTTACAATGTGCCGGCAAGGGTGTACCATGGTAGGCCTAGGTGTGCAGTGGTTAGCCTAGGTGTGCATACAAGATAGACTAAGGTGCAAATGATCATGCAAGGTTGGCCAAGGTGAGATACGATGCTTGGCCTAGGTGTGAGATCTAGACAAGTGTGGTCTCGGTGACCACACCTAGGGAAATGTGAAGTCTGGAAATCTGGGTTTCCTCCCTTGAAGAACATGAATGCTAGATTCATAACTTTTATTCCAAAATCTGAGATTTCATGAGATGAGTTCAAAAACATGGACTTGGGTACCCATACTTGAAGATCCTATGAAAACAAACACAAAAATATGGATCTTGATACAAATTTTTGGATCAAAACATGGTTTTATTTCAAGAAAACAAGAACATCATTTTCTCTTTCTAAAACAAGCTTTAAATCAATGCATGGCTCATGAATCATGCTAGATCATGCAATATGATCGGATCAATATAAAGAATAACAAGAGTAGATCAAGAATCTAACCTTAAAATACGAATCTAACGGTTCAAGGTGTGAAGATCAAGCTTGGAAATCTAGTTCTCTCTCTAAGAATTTCTTCATCTTCTTCCTAGAGCTTCTCTCTTTAAAAAGGCAAAGATATGACAAATGATATGTTTTCTCTCTCTGCCTGCTGACTTAACCCTCTGCTGGGTCACGTGGTAACGACTGGTTGGCTCTTCTAAAAAGGGTGACAGAATGACAAGACAAGAGTATGAAAAAGTGTATATAATAAGTAAGGTGACATGGGCACTCCGGCAGGTAATGATCTCAGATTAGGACAAGACATCGGGCAAAAGGTTTCAATGATCTCGGCTAGGAAGGATAACACTTGACTTAGCTGTGCCACACCTCAGTTTAGGTCATACTAGTCCTGGAACAAGATCACTAGGTGCAAGGATCAAGGATCTAGGACGCCTAGATGATAACATCTCAGCCTAGATGATACACATCTCGGCTAATATGCCAGGGTGAAGGTGGAGGTCAACCAAAGGGGTTCTAAGACGGTCTTAGGTGTTGGCGTGCAATGGCCTGGGTGTAAAAGGCTCAAAGGTGTGACCTAGGCTTAACATGACCTAGGCTTGGCATGACCTAGGCTTGGCATGACGTAAGCTTAACATGACCTAGGCTTGGCATGACATAGGCTTGGCATGACCTAGGCTTGAGACAGCAAGGAAGGAACAAAGCATGCATACAACACTTAGGCAAATCACATAAGCATAAAACAAGACAGTGACCTTTACTTAGGAAAAACAAGTCAAAGTTTACAAATGCAAGCTTAACAAGACAAAATCATGCAAATGCACATGAACATGACTAAGACATGAATGTGGGTTATTACAACTAGTGTCCAACTATCGCAAGCCTCACATAGTCCTGTTGACAGTCATGTGGATGGACATCCTTGGAAGGTTTGCACCGAACGATGATGTTGTTATATTTGTGGATTTGGATGTATTTTTTTATGTTTGGTGGGATTTGGATATTTTTGATGGACATCTTCTGTATGTATTTAATGTTTGGTGGGATTTTGAATTTTTGATGGACATCTTCTGTATGTATTTTTAATGTTTGGTGGGATTTTGAATTTTTGATAGACATGTTCTGTATGTATTTTTAATGTTTGGTGGGATTTGGATATTCTTGATGGACATCTTTTGTATGTATTTTTTTTCATTTCACTTATTCTTTTCATAGCATCAATCTTCATACATCATATACATAACACCCAATTTCATTAATTAACACAATTGACATAGCATAGCAACTTCATTAATTAAACATTGTTTAGATTTTACATGCACATATAAAAGTTTCAAAACTAAATACAAGTTCTACAAGTAGTGGTTTACACTCAGTACAAATACAAGTTCACTTGAGCAGCACCACTAGCATGATAAAGCCAACCATCACTATGGTTGTCAATATCATGAATTTGATCGCTTCAAGTCGTTCTCGTTGGTTTACGTCAAGTCGTTCCAAGATATTTACAACTTCATTGTTTCTCGCAAAATCATAATCATGCCAGCTCTTTTGGATATTTGATCCATTTCCAGTAGGAGGCACTCCCCACGCAAAGTAGTCACAAGCCTTTTTTGCACACTTGAAATACAACTTCCCTGGATTTTTCTCTAATTCTGATATGTACACTCTTATTTTTTTTCCATATTTGCATCTTTTATTTTGAAAGAATCCAGTATCATTGTTTGAACTCGTTGACATGTCAATCCTAATTACAAGTAAACACAAAAGTCAATTTCAAATGCAACACAGATCTAACCACAGTTGAAGTTAAGAGATGTAGGTAACAAGCATGTAGACAGTCCAGTCAACATAAGTTCATAAGTTGATGTTAATCCTACTCACTTCAGCCAACATCAGTTCATAAGTTCATATTACTTTATCAATAACTAGCACACAAGCATAAGTTGCAGACAAGCATACTCACTTCAGCCAACATCAGTTCATAAGATCATATTATTTCATATTACTAGCCATCAATTTTCATCAACATCAGTTTTCATAAGCATACTGTTTTAGTCTTGGATTTCCTAAACGTAGACTGCCATGTATTTTTAATGTTAGACTGCTAACTCCAGTTTTCATAAGTTTTCATCAATATTAATTTTTATCAAATGTATAAATGGTGACAAAAGTGATCTCAAGATTGTCATGTGTTTATATCCAACTGAAGCAAAAGTGACTCGTGCATGATTAGTTTCAATTGAAACAAAGGAGGATTGAAGTTTCCTTCAGGTTTCTTCATAGTTTTTAGCATAAAAATACTATTTAATGGAAATATCTTTGAAGTCAGAGATGTTCTTAGCATGCTTTAATAACTCATATATCATATCAACTAAAAATGAAAACTTCAATGGATACAAAATCTAGTAGAATCATCTCTTGACCTTCAAAGCTCTAACATTGGAGGTTTTTCTCTGTTTTTCTCTGTTTCTCAAGGTTTTGAACAAATTTTAATTCATAATTCATCATTTTTGTGAACTGTAGAGTTTTATAGACTTTTGTTGAAAGCTTCTGATCCATATTAATTCTCTTCACAAAGGTTTTAACATTGTTTACCAAAAGTAAAATCTGTGTAACTTAGGAAGCAATGGTACTAAACTGCTAACAATATACACCATGGTTCCTTTCTATCTCAATCATGTTATATCACATTCCTCAGCTTTGATCATAATCAGTGACTAGGGCAATGTTGGTGATGGTAGCAGTAAGATTATACTACACCAACTATTATGAATTCGAAAGGCCGAAGAGCACTTTGATAACAGCCCACAAATATCAACACATAATAGCCAAATCAACACAAAAATTCACAAAAATCAACACATCACAAAATTATGCTTCTAAACCTGTGGAATAACTAACTCAACTCAACTCAACCTAATAGCCACAATTTCACAGAAGTCAACAAAATTTAGTAGTTTGAAGGCTCGTTTTGAATGAATCATAGAAGAAGGGAAGAGAGAGAGAGTTGAAATGAACCTCGTCAAACCAAATGTGTTCGTCCGTCGCCTCTCTGTCTTTGTCTCTCGCCCTTGCGTTTGTCGCCTCTCCCGTTCGATCTTCGTCGACTCTCTCGTTCGATCTGTCTAGCTCTGTTCGTCTCTATCTATCAGAGGGGCTAGGGCACAACGAAAAGGGGCTGAAAAATAAGAGGTGAAAAAAAAAAAAAAAAAAAACCAAAATGACGTCGTTTTGATGCGCGGCAAGGACGGCCGTAGGAAAGGGCGATCGAAGATCCGAATTCCTTGTTCTAAGGCCCACTAGATTTGGTCAAACTTGCTTTATAAAAGCATACTTCTTGTAGTTGGGGTGGTGGTTTGAGATGTTCTAAATAAGTGTATTTTTTGACTTTTTATGAAATATAAATCGGGTTTGGGTTGGGTTTGAAATAATGTGGTAGAGAGGTGATATGACTTAAATAAGATGATGTGATAGGATAGTGATTTTTTGACTTTTTTAGTATATGACAAACAAGACTTTATTTTTTTCCACGGACTAATTATTGATATAGTTATTTTAATTAGATTTTTCAGGCTGTCTTGGAGAGTTTTGAAAGATTATTTAAATTATTTTATGTGAATAAATATGTAAAATAAAAAGTAGCATTGAACAAAAAAAAAAAAAAAAAAAAAAACTAGTTAAATAAAATAAAGAATGTATATTTTTCATACTTTAACTACTAAAAAATGAAAAGTATAATTAGAATTGCTCTAAATCAACAAAGGCCAACAAGTAGCTTGTACTGTTTAGTATTATGATTAGGAGAAATTACCGCCCAGTGGTATTTCTACAATTATTATAAATTAATGAAAAAATTTATAAATTTAATTATTAATATTTATAAAATTTATTACCAATGTGTAATTGAGAGGGTAATTTATATTCATGAAATTGGGCCGAGCTAGGTATAAGGCCGAGGTAGGCTCAGGAATGGAGGATACCCAGTTAGAAAGGAGTATGGGCAGTTCGGCTGCCGAATGGGCGTGAGTACTTCGGTTGCGGCAAGTATTGATTTAGTCCGGTCCTAGTTGGTAGACCGGTCGTGAAGTCATACCGGTTCTTATGTGCTAGGTCGGTCATATATTGATACCAGACTGCGTTAGTCGGTTGGGTCACGCCTAGTCCTGTTGAGCTCTCTTATGGTTAGCTCGGTTATGCATGGGAAACCGAGGTAAGAGAAGTAAAAGCAAAGTCCAGACTATGGGTTACTTCGTTAGAAAGTAGTTCGCCATGGCAAGAACCATCTCACTTGGTTTAAGCAAAGGAGGAGGGTGTTGGAGGATAAGCATTATCTTCCAAGAGTATGAGTTCTAGGAGGACTCCATGCAAGGAGGGGTAATCCTAGAAGGACTCTACACATGGAGGAATGCTAGTCTTAGGAGGACTCTTCGCATGGAGAAGTTAGAGTCCTACTAGGACTGTGTCACGCGAAACCTATATAAGCTCACCAATATCACCTTTGGAGAGGTAATACAATTTTGCTCCCTGAAAACATTGAGCTTTTGCCTTCTTGTCTTGCTTACTGACTTAGGCATCGGAGAGATTTCCGGCACACACCCGCCGGCTAGCTCACGTTGATATTTTCAGGTGGTGGAACGACATCGTACAGAGGAACGAAGACTTGGTCAACAGGATTATACGAGAAGGTGAAAATCTTTCCCGTACAGTAATTATTTTTGTAAATATATACTAAATTAATATTTTCCCTTATGATTAAGGTAAATTTGCTTTATAAAACTTGTTTTCTCCCATTGATGATTTTATGATAAATTATGCAAATGGTGTCCAAAATAAATCATTGATTTCTTTTTAATGTCCAATTTTAATTGCATTCCTAAATTCTACACATTAATTTAAATTATTCTTTTTCTTAATTGTTGTCTAAATAACAGATGAAAAATACTGAAGTTAGTCTCATGTCAAGCATTAAAATGTAAAAATAAGGATAGATTCAGTTAGAAAGCTATTTTTTTTTTCAATTATATAAATAAATAAGTGCAAATAATGATCAAGATGTTTTTCACTTAAATAATTGAAAAGTAACTTTATTTTGTTGAAACCAAACATACGCTAATTGTCTACCTCCTAGTATATTCTTTCGATTAACTTGGAAAATTAAATAAAAAAAAAGTTTAAACTTTTGATAATGACATGATTTGAAACCTAACTTGTTAAAGTACTATGCAAGCATGTTTTAGAACTACTGAATAATTTTTTAACTTAAAGAGTTGATATTGAATCCAATGACATTAAATTAGAACAATTTTTGTTTGTTTCTTACAATAATATAAAATCAAAAATTTCAATGAATTCTCTATCAATATTTTTAAGAGCAATGCTAGAAGTATAACTCTAGTAGTAACCATCTCCCCTGTCGACCTCTACAGTGATCTCTTATTTTTTGGTAAATAAAAAATCACAAGACGACGTTATCAAATGATACTTTATTGTTTCTTTATATCTATAAATTAAATCAAAATGATGCCATAAAATTTCATAGGGTATGATTAACTAGCGTGCTTCAGCCATGAACTTCTAATATGATTCAATTAAAAATTTAACTAAAGAAATCAAATTGATCAAGGGTTCACTTAGGGGTATCATATGCTCAAAAGCTAATCAGTGACATCTATACAAAACAAAACAAAACAAATAAATAAATATGTAGCAAATTGTCCTGTATTATTATATCACCAAATTAAAAAAAAATAAAAATAAAAATAAAAAAACGAACAAATGAACAATCAAGATCTCAAATGACATGTAGTATCACACAAAACCTCACAACCAGCACCACCTTTGTTCTTCATCATCTCCAAATAATAAAAACACTATGTTCTCTTCCTACCCATCGAAGAAGAGTTCCCATCAAACAGTCCCTCAATTAAAGTCTCAACATCTTCAGGCTGATACTTTATGTACTTCTCAGGCCTTCCCGAGTCCAAGTAGTGCCGAAACCTACCGAGAAACGACCGGTAAGCCGGTATCACCACCGCCGATACCGACACCCTCAGCTCAGACTGAAGCTGATCATCACTCACAACCCATGTGCTCTGCGTCTTATGAATCTCATCAAACAACATACTAAAATTCTTAAACCTCTCTTTAAGAACTTGCTTTTGAACCTTCCCACTATTCACTTGCAACCCTTCATGTCCCAGACAGTGCAGCACTTTACCCCACGTTTCTCTTTGGTAATTCTTATGGTACTGCCTCACCACAGTGGATCTCATCCTATACCACGTGTCACCCACCAATTCCAGGATTTCGCTGGACCCTTTGATCTTTTGGAGTATGTATCGACCGTTGTTCATTAAAAATACGTACCGTAAAGATGGGTCCTTGTAGAGTTTTGACTTGGCGTCCAGATTTTCGTCTAAGAGCTCGACCACGGTCATCAGCTGTACTGCGAACGGTGATGATTCGTTGCCAGCCGTTTGATTATTGTTAGTTGAGCTTTGTTTATCTTTTGGACCGTCAGATTTGGCTAACGAGACGGTTCGGACGAGAGTCTTGTTCTTTTTGAAGATCTGTTCTAGTGTGTCTTTGTACTCACAGGTGTATTTTAGATAATTCATGACGTAGCGAGTCAGTGGGTGTACTGCACCACCGGGGACTGGTGTTTTCGAGGCGTCGCCTTTGATCGAGTTTTCGAGATCGCAGAATATGTACACCGCGGCTTCGCCGATCCGATTGGCGGCGGCGGAGATTTCGGAGCTTAATTCGCAGCCGCTATCTTTTGAGCAAGATTCGTTGATCGCCGGAATTAGATCGCGGAGAGCCTCGTACATGTCGAGGTATTTGAAAAGCTTCTCCGCAGATCGCCGAGTTAATACCATCGCGTCGGCGAAGGTGAGGAGTTGGATCACCACCGATCGAGCGAGGTTACTGAAGATGATTGCGGAGATCGACGGATTATCGGAGAAGACGGAATCGCAGAGCTTTCGTTCGCCGGGGAAGAGCACGGTGGCGCATTGTTTCACGACTTTGATCCAAGTCCCGATCTCTCCTTCTAAGAGCTCCCACTGCATTCTCTGCACGTCTTCGATGCTGATCGTGTCGAAATCTAGGTTTTTCATAGCTTCGTTGAATAGATTTCGCCTTGCAATGTTGAAAACCTGATAACACTCTGTTTCGTACCCTGCCAAAATCATCGCCGATGCAATTGTCGACATCCTATTCACGGCCTCCGCCGAGTACGCCGGAAATGCCTGCTCTCCGGCATTCGAATCAGAATCCGGCACACCACACCGATCCGAGTCTTCTTGCTTGGAGGAGTTGGAGTTGGAGTTGAATGACGATTGCTTTGCTCTTAGAACCTTCGAATTCGAATGCGAATCCGAGTAGTTTCTAGAATTTTCTAGAAGGTACCGAAATTCCTCCTCTAAAAATGACATTGCTCGTTGCAACACCATGCTGATTCGATTAAGAGACAAAGTGGTGATGGAGGTGGAGGGGAAATCGCCGAAGGCGGTGGTGAGCTTCGAAATCCGCCTCACGGCTTCGAGAAAGAAGGAATCGTCCTCCATCATCTTCCCGAACTTCTTGGGAGAATTGGCGGAATAGTACCTGACGATCCTTGATTCGACGATTTTTGAGAAAATTTCAATCGTGTCAGGGACTTCCGGTGGACTGGATTTGTCATTGACGGCGGAGAGGGTGTTGGTGAATCGATCAATGTCTTTGGAAACTTGATCGACGTTGTGATTTTCAACCTCTTCGACATTAATATCCCTCCACGCAGTATCACCACCGTCCCATCTCTCTTCGACAAAGTGCAAATCTGGCGTTCTGGGACTGGGGATTTCGCTCTTTCTGCGGCCATGGCGTCCTGTAATAAAACTACCCGATTTCTCCGAAGAATAATTCTTTTCCATTCAGTCTTGGTTTTGATATTATTATGTTTTCGGACGAGGGAAAAAAAATTAGATGGGAAGAATCAAAAGGAGATATGGAAATGGAGGAGAATTGTTATAATGCATTGTAGTGCTTTGTGATTCATGGTTCTTTCGTTTGGTTTGGGAGATGGGGAGGTGGCTTGTGTTTTGATTCTTAGGAATAACAAAGTGTTAGTTTTTGTTTTTGTTTTTGTTTTTCTTGAATTTTAATTTTTGGAGATGTTTTTGGCCATCTATTTTCGTTTGGTGGTGGTTGACTGTTGACCCGCGGGGAGGTGGTGAGTTTGTGCTATGCACGACTTGGGTTGTGTTTGTTTCATTCTATTGTCTTGCCATCTCATGCACCATCCATTGTACATACAATACGATACAGGGTAACCTTAAAATGACAACTTTAGAATTAGAGGTAGGGTATGATGGGACAGTTGAAAATGATAGGCCATGTTCGTTTAGAAGATTAAATTAGGGATTAATGGGGTTTACCTGCGAAGGCCAAGTTTGGGTACTTGAAAATAATTTAAAAAATCAAAAAGTTACTTAAAAAGTTAAAAAGTTAATACTATTTATCAAAAGTCAAATTTTCCTCTAAAAATTAATTTTCACAATTTTTTATTACAAATTTTTTCATAAAAAGTCAAAAAGTTAACCCAAACATCCATATTTTCAATCTCAATTTTTTTGTCCAAAAAGACAAAAAGTGCACTTATTTAGTCTTCCCAAACAAGGCCTAAATTAGGGATCACCAAAATTTGATTTATGAAATCTGTCTTGAAGTAATGTTCAGGTGAACGATATAGTTTCATAATGAATTTTATAAAATTTTCATAATCCCTAAACATACTATTGGGGTTGTTTGGGATGTCCTAAATAAGTGTATTTTTTATCTTTTTAGACTAAAAAATTGAGGTTGAAAATATAGATGTTTAAGTTAACTTTTTGACTTTTTATAGAAAAATATGTAATAAAAAATTGTAAAAATTAATTTGTAAGGAAAAATTTGACTTGGGAGTTGTGCAGCCGTAATTGTTGACTTTTGGTGAATAGTATTATCTTTTTAACTTTTTAAGTAACTTTTTAACTTTTTTACAAATTTCCAAACTTGGCCTATCATAAAATTGTTGTGTGCAATAAAATTGGCAAATTATAAAAGAAAATATTCAGGTTTCACGTGTTTTTGAATTTAAGTCCCAAGGTTTCAATTTTAATTATTAAAATTCTGATATTACTTTTGTGTCACAATTTACCTCTTTCGTCCATCTTCGTGTGATGAACTAATGGAGACCTCCATTTTAAGCACCAAAATTTTTAGATTCAAACCTACATATATGGTCAAGTCCTTGTATCTCTTTCGTCGTAACTCCGTTTCGCCTTATTTTTTGGATCGTTGGATTTACCTCTAGTTTAGTTTTCATTCCATCCCTCATATAACTTATTCAAACTCTGAAAGTTAACCAATTTATTTTTTTTGATCAGGTGTTTAATATTACTGAGAGGTCCCGTTTGTTTGGAGAGTTAGAGGGGGAACTGGGATTGGTAGTGAGTTGGGATCCACTAATATTGTGTTTGTTTTGAGAAATGGGAAAGAGATTGATAGTGAGCTCCGCATTAGGATGGGCCTCCCTAAGGGGATTTGGATGGGCCTCCAAGACTTGGTATTAGAAAAATAGTCCGGCAGACTAAATTTTTTTTATTTTTATTTATTTTTTATTTTATTTTTTATATATCAGGCATTTTTTTAAAACATTAATGTTTAATTTTTTGTATTTTTTGTTAAGTAAAAATTATTATTTTATTTGTTTTATTTTTTTCTAGAAATTTTTTATTTTATAAATTTTTTTTTCATGTTGGGCATTTTTTTAAAAACATTAATGTTTAATGTTTAATGTTTTTGTATTTTTTTATTTGTTTTATTATTTTATATTTATTTTATATAAAAATAATTTAGCAATCCCTACATTAACAACTATCATCAAAACAAACACAATTTTACTTAATCCCCTCACTATCAATCCCCTTCATTCTACCTCTGAAAACAAACGGGACCAGAAGGTATAGTGATTCCCAGTTCTCCACCCTGTCATATTTTCACTTCCATGATACATATTAATTTCCAGCCTTAATACTAAAGAGAAAACGTCTGAATATACAGTTTTATATTTATTTGTCCAGTTTGTGAAGCTTCATAGAGATCGAGCCAGTTTGGCGATCTTGCCATTGTCACTGGTCTCAGAACTATAAATGGTAGAAGTTACATGTTCATGGGTCATCAACATCTTCAGAAGAAACATGAAGAAGCTCCTCTATTTCTACAAACCTGATATCCTTATACTGATGGAAACCAAAGTTACATTCAGCTCTATGGGCAACTTCTTCAACAATCTGGGTTTCTCTACATCCACTATTGTAGACCCATTTGGCAGATTTGGAGGCATTTGGTTGATATGGAACACTGACCATGTAAATGTAAGAACTTTAGCAGTCTCGAACCAGTATGTCCAGGCCACTGTCCACAAAGAAGATTATGAGGAATGGCTATTTTCTGCAGTATACACCAGCCCTAACCTCTTTGCCAGAGAGACTCTATGGGAAGAACTTGAAGACACTGCGAATAATATCAACAAGCCTTGGCTAGTTACTGGGGACTTCAATGATTTCACCAGTTAGAGTGAGCGCAGGAGCTTCTCTTATATCCATAACCATGGCAGAACCCTGCGATTCACTGAAAGGATTAACAACTGTAATCTCATTGACTTGGGAAGCGTGGGACCTCGACTCACTTGGACTAACTACAGATAAGGACTGACAAATACTCTGGAAAGGCTAGACAGAGCTATGAGTAATGACCGATGGCGAGCTCTCTTCCTTGAAGGTACTGTGAGAACTCTCCCAAGAACTTACCCTGACCACTCACCATTGGTGGTCTATACTCCAGGTATGCATCCCTCAAACCCTCTAAATAGGCCTTTTAGACTTGAAGCTGCTTGGCTTACTCATCTTAATTTTATTGATGCTGTCCTCAATTCTTGGTCTAATATGGATTCTAACATTCTTGAAGCTATTAATACTTTTACTCTTAATGTTAAAATTTGGAATAAGGAAGTTTTTGGGAATATTTTAAAAAGGAAAAGAGTTCTCCTTGCTCGTATAGAAGGCATTCAAAAAGCCCAAGCCCATTTCTTCTCCTCTAACTTGTTTACCCTTGAACAAGACCTGATAAAGCAATACAACTTGACTCTCTTTCAAGAAGAACTTTTATGGTATCAAAAATCTAGAAGTAAGTGGATCACTTTGGGGGATCAAAATACCAGATTTTTTCACATATCTACCATTACCAAAAGAAGGAAGTTGAAAATCCATGTTTTAAAGGATGATAGTGGCAATTGGATTTCCAACACTGTTGCCTTCAAAACCCATATTTTGGATCACTTTAGTAATCTTTTCCATCATGAGGAGACTCCCTTACTGAATAACTGGATCAACATTGCTAGAACCAGCTTTACCCTTGAGGAGAACCATAGACTCCTTACCCCTATTTCCAACTCTGAGGTGTGGAATTCCATCAGAAACATTAAAGCCTTTAAAGCACCTGGGAATGATGGTTTTCAAGCTGTTTTCTTCCACAAAAATTGGCATATCATTGTCCCCTCTGTTTGTCACTTCATCACTAACTGTTTTCAGACTAAAACCATCCCCAATGAAGTCAATGAAACTCAAATTGTGCTCATTCCCAAACTGGACAACCCTGAGACCATTAAACAGTTTAGGCCCATTAGTTTCTACAACGTCACTTATAAAACCATCATTAAACTCATTGTCAATAGGCTCAGACCCCTTCTCCCTAGCCTTATTAGCCCTAATCAAAGTAGTTTCATACCTGGTCGAACCACCACTGATAATATTATCATTACCCAAGAGATCATCCATACTTTAAGAGGTAAGAGAGGGAAGATGGGTGGGATGGTTATAAAGATTGACCTTGAAAAGGCTTATGATTGCATTTCTTGGGACTTCATTCATCACACTTTGAAAGAATTTAAACTTAACACTGATTGGATTACCCTCATCATGAACTGTGTGTCTAATGTTAAATCTAATATTCTTTGGAATGGGGAATCCTTACCTAGTATTACTATGGGAAGGGGCTTAAGACAAGGAGACCCTCTGTCCCCCTATCTGTTTTTTCTTTGTATGGAAAATCTATCTAACATGATTAGAATTAAAACTAAAAGTGGTGATTGGAAGGGGCTTAAGGCTTCTAATAACTGTCCTCCTATTTCCCATTTATTTTTTGCTGATGATCTGATTCTATTTGCCAAAGCTAATAAAAGAAATTGTAATTGTATTATAAATGTGCTATCTGAGTTTTGTGATATGTCTGGTCAAAAGATAAATCTTCAAAAATCCAAAATGTTTGTGTCCCCCAACATACCTAGAAGAGAAGCTCTTTCCTTCAGTCACAGTTGTGGTATTTTCCTCACTAATGACTTAGGAAGATATTTGGGTACCCCTATTCTTCACAGTAGGATCACCAAAACCCACCTAACAGATATTGTTGATAAAATGGCTAGAACACTCTTAGGGTGGAAGGCCAAAACTTTGTCCCTTGCTGGTAGACTTACCCTTGTTAAATCTGTCACCTCTGCAATCCCTAACCACCTTATGCAAACTATGGAATTACCCAGAAGTGTTTGTGACCATATTGATAAAGTTAACATATCTTTTCTCTGGGGCAGCTCTGAGACCAGGAAAATAGTGCATCTTGTGAATTGGCAACAAGTCTGCCAGTTAAAAAAAATGGTGGTCTTGGCATAAGGAAAGCTAGGGAGCAGAATTCTGCTCTTATTTTGAAGTTGGGGCGGAAGATAGCTAGTAAATCTTTTGACCTGTGGTGCCAAGTTCTCCAAACTAAGTATCTCATGCATCATTCTCTTTCTAATTAGCCTAACTATAGAAGAGCCTCCCACACTTGGAAGAGTATAATCAGAAATAGAGCTTTTCTTGAGGAAAATATAAAATGTACTGTTAGAACTGGTGAAACTATCTCTTTATGGACTGATTGGTGGTGTGCTTCCAAACCTCTTTGCTACACTAACCAAGGGCCTCATATTGACACTACAACTAAAGTCAGCTCCATAATTGATGATGAGGGCAATTGGGACTTAACTCCTATTCAAAACCTTATTAATCAACAGGCTAAAGATGGCATCCTCAGCATTCACAGACCCAGGTATGTTACCTATACTGATTCCCCCCACTGGAATGGATCTATTAGTGGTGAGTATTCTACTTCAGTAGCCTACCAAACTTTAACTGAGCAGGATCATTCTGGCATTGATTGGCAATGGCTTTGGAAACTCAAAATTCCCCAAAAATTCAAAAGTTTTCTCTGGTTAATTATGCATGAAAGGTTACTAACTAACCACATGAGACTGGTCAAACATATGACTGAGACTGATCTTTGTCCTAGATGCATAACTAATAGAGAAGACATACATCATCTTCTCAAAAATTGTCCCAAAGCCAAAGCTGTTTGGTTGAACCTCAAAGACCATGTCTGGTGGCAGCATAGCAACAGTTTACCTTTACAGGATTAGATCAAAACTAATATGAGCAGCAAGGTTTATGCTTATAACATTCAGTGGCCTGTGGCCTTCGCTACTGCACTCTGGTTGATATGGAAGGATAGGAATAAAGAAGTGTTCGAAAACCAATTCCAACCCCCTCATATCACTGTTAAGTCCATTCTCACTGAAGCTATGGAAATTCGGGAAGCATTCCTTAATATGCTACACCCTAATTTTTCAGCACCAAAACTAACTACCTGGTCTTTTCCTTCTGCAAGTAAACTTAAACTCAACACTGATGGCAGCTCCAAGGGAAATCTAGGACAATCAGGCTATGGAGGACTTCTCAGGGATGAAATGGGCACCTGGGTTTGGGCTATCATGGCTACTTGGGCAATTGCACAAGTCCAGAAGCTGAACTCTGGGGTGTCTACAGAGGGTTAACCATTATTATGCAAAAGGGATTGTCAAACATTGAAATAGAAACAGACTCACAAACATCAATGGAGCTGGTATGCGTTGGCGCTTGTAGTTTGACTTTTTCGCGCCCCCTTTCGGAGAGCTCGAATTAGTCCTACAGTTCGGACTCCTGTCACGGTTTTGAATCTAATCTCACAAAGTACAATGTGAGACTGATAAACACCAAAGAGTCCAATCCGGCAAATCATTTTGGAAAATCAATTTTGAATCAAATAATACTAAAACTGGACTGCTTTGCCAGATTACAGAGTCGCTACCTAAATATTTTATTTTGAAAAATTTAGGAAACCCTGACACGTGCCAAAGGCCACGTGTCTGTCATCACCAAAGTTGCCTCGGCTTGAGAACTTGGGTACGAAGGGGGAAGGTTATGAAATGAGCACCCTCGCTCGCCCGATTAAAAGATCGGCTACTAATCATGATATGTTGTTTTATAAACCTCATGTGTTCTTATTCCGGTTATTAGCTAACTTTACTATGTGACGCACACAAGCAAGTATAGACTAAAATTGCAAGAATTTGAACGAATTCAACTCATGTTTGCTTTAAAAAATGGTTTGAATTTGTCACCCTCAAGTGGGGTTAAAACATGATTTGCCACTTCGCAAAGTGGGCTTAAAACACGCATTCGTTGAATTGTTCCAATTCAAGCAACAAAGCCTTTATCCACAGGTATTCATGCAGTTAATCATTTAAGCACATAGCCTCATGGCAAGCGTGTGAAACATGGAAACACTCACACTCATGCAAGTATGCTAAAGCGTAAAACTTACCAAGTATTCCAAGCCAAAACAAAAGCTAGTTAGAAACAATACATGATGCTAACTATGTTAGATGCCAAATGCAACACATGCAATAATGCAATTAATAGGCTCGGCTACTAATATGGCATACGATTCGATTTGAACAACATGTGATAAACACGTATTCAAAGAAGTGTTGAAATACAATGCAGTTTGAATGATGCGCCGAGCCTCGGTGCATGCAAGACAAATGAATGATGCAAAAATGCAGGCATAAGGTATGCTAATTGAAAATGTCCCTAATCTAACCATCGAAAGCGGATAAATAAAAGGGAGAAAGATGTGGGATTGGAAGACATGCACACACACACGCACACTTATTACAACATTAGGCCCTCGCGAAGGAGGGTCCGAATGAATAAGTTAAGCTACACTAAGCTAAGCTAATTATTACAAAATGAATTAATTAACTATTCTAAGCTAATTAATTACAACAATTGAAGTAAATTAACTAACTATTCTAAGCTAGCTAAAATATTACAAACCAAATTAAACTAATTAATTACAACACTTGTATTAATTAGCTACAACAAACTAATAAAGTAATTAAACGACCTCGAGGGACGAGGGATGCATGCATGCTCGGTTGCTCCACCCAAAAATGCCCTTGCCTTGCCATCGGATGCCTTTGTTTGCACTCATTTGATCACCGAAAATTGTACCAACTTCCAGATTGCCTCTGCTCCAACACAGGAACACATTTGTACAAAAATTCATTGGTGGCCCGTCGGCTACTCCAAGTGGCCAGTCGGCCACCCCCATTTTTTGGACTTCTACTTTTGCTGCAATAGAGAGCAAACAGAGGCAAAACAATGCATTTTCAAAAAATGTGTGTACTGCTACCCTCATCATCTCTTGGTTCTCAAATCATCAACCAAGCATTTTCAATGCATGATGGCCAAAAAGTCAAGCTTGTACAAGGTCAATTAATGCACGAACAAGACCAAAATAACCACCACCCTATCATGTGTGATCAAGGGTGTCGGTGACCAAGAAAGATGACACGTTTCATCACTTTGAGTATGAAACGTCCCATTTTTCTTGTATTTGGATTAACGTCCGATCCAAACACATGCAATGCAACACAACATGCTTATCTTGCTTCTTTTACTTTGTTCATTTTGTTTACACATTTTACATTACCAATTAATCCTTTAATCGATTAAGTCCATGGTGATTGTCCTCTACTGGAAAGAGGGCTTGAAACATAAGTGCCTTGAGCATGAAAGAGGCCTCATATTGTTGGTTAGTAGAAACCCTCAAGAGAGGATTAAAACCATTAGGCATGACAGCCTCAATTCCACACTCAAGCCGACAAGAGGCTCAAAGCCACTTTCAAAACAAAGTAAAGAGTGAAGAATAGAGGGAGGTTGCAGATGTTACATTGCTGACATGGCATGTAAAATAACACTAAATCATGCAAGCAACACATGCAAGTCATGTTTAAGAGCCTAACTCATTAAGCTAGTGAAGACCATTACACTATAGCCATGCAATACAAGCCTCAACTGAACAAACCAACTCTGGACAGAGTTAATATATGCCAAAACAGTGGCTAAAACATGCTGAGATTAAGGCATGAAAGGCTAGAAAAACATGCTCATATGTTAACTTGCAAATAAGACTCAAGACACAACTCTCAAAAGTAATGAAAGAGTGAAATAAATGAGCATGTGACAGAGCTATATACACTGAAATTACATGTAAAAAGCCACTACAACATTGTAGACTCGACTTTCTTCGTGCGCCCCCCTTTCGGAGAGGCCCGAATTAGTCTTACTACAGTTCGGACTCCTGTCACGATTCTGAATCTAATCTCACAAAGTGCAATGTGAGACTAATAATACCAAAGAGTCCAATCTGGCTAATCATTTTGGAAAATCAGATTTTGAATCAAATAATGCAAAAACTAAACTACTTTGCAAGATTACAAAGTCGCCACCTAAATGTTTTATTTTTGGAAAATTTAGGAAATCCTGACTCGTGCCAAAGGCCATGTGTTTGTCATTACCAAAGTTGCCTCGGCTTGGGAACTTGGGTACGAGAGGAGAAGGTCCTGAAATGAGCACCCCCGCTCACTCGATCAAAGATCGGCCTCTACTAAGCATGATATGTTGTTTTATAAACACATGTGTTCTTATTCTGATTATTAGCTAACTTTACTATGTGATGCGCAGAGCATACAAGTATAGACTAAAATTGTGAGAATTGGAACAAATCAACTCATGTTTGCTTTCGAAAATGGTTTGAAAGTGCTACTCGCAAGTAGGCTAAAACGCGGATTTGCCGCCCTCAAGTGGGCTTGAAACATGATTTTGTCATTTCACAAAATGGGCTTAAAACTCACAATCATTGAGTTGTTCCAATTCAAGCAATAAAGCCTTCACCCACAGGCATTCATACAGTTAATCACTTAAGCAAATAGTCTCATGGCAAGTATGCGAAACATGACAACACTCGCACTCATGCAAGTATGCTAAAGCGTAACACTTACAATGTACCCCGAGCCAAAACAGAAAACTAGTTAGAAACAATGCATGATCCTAACTATGTTAAGATGCTTAATGCAACGCATGCAATAATGCAACTAAATAGGCTCGGCTATCTAAAATGGCATATGAATGCGACAATTTGATATATGTATTCAAAAAAGTGTTGAATTGACCATGCAGTTTGAATGATGCGCCAAGCCTGGTGTATGCAAGACAAAATGAATGATGCAAACATGCAAAGTATAAGGTATGCTAATCAAAACGTGCCCTAAACTTACCATCGAAAGCGGTTAAGTAAAAGAGAGAAAGACGTGGGGTTGGAAGACATGCACAAACACATGCATGCTTATTACAACATTGTGTCCTCGCGAAGGAGGGTTCGAATAATTAAGCTAACTAGCTATGCTAAGCTAAACTAATTATATAAACCAACTAATTAACTATACTAGCCAATTAATTATTATAATCCAAATTGAAACAAATAGCTTAATTGCATATAAACTAATCATAAGCAGTGAAATGGCCTCGTGGGCGAGGGAGACATGCATGCTCAGTTGGCGTCATCCTGAAAATCCATTGCTTTGCTGTCAATTGCCTCTGTTTGTACTTGCCTTGATTGCTGAACATCGAACCAACTTCCATACCGCCTCTGCCTCAAAACAGGAACATTTTGGCACAAAAATGGACTGGTGGCCGGTTGGCCATAAAAAGTGGCTGGCGGCCACCTCAACTGGCTGGTCGGCTAGTGAAAGTGGCTGGTCGGCCACCTGTTTCTCTAGACTTCTGGTTTTGCTGCAACAGAGAACAACAGAGGCACAACTGTAATAACCCAACCCTCGCATATGTTTCTGGCATACTTTCAGTCCTTTATTCTATGCATTTAAATGCTTAATGTGAAATTTCATGTGAAATTAAGTTTAAGCAAATGGATCTTATGGGTAGAGACCTGTATCTGTTTAATAAAAGAAAAATCTGTCACAATTATAATGTTCGAATCATAAATTGGAAGCCTTAGAGGCTTAATTATCTGAAATTGATTTTATATTTGAGATCGGCATAATTTCTAAGTTATAATATGATTTTCTGTGAAATTCCAATTTGGAATGATTAAATTGATTGATTTTTGTCCTATTTACCTCATATATATATATATATATCTATGTTCTCTTAAACATTTGACTTAGAACTCTTGTGTTACCTCAAAATATCTCTTGAGAGAAGAAAGTTAGAGAGGTAGAAGGGAAGTCTAGCAAGAGAGGAAGATTGGGTAAATTAAGAGGGTCTATAGAGATTTTAAGCTTAAGGTATGTATTCTTTACTTTTGCTAAGCCCTCTTGAAGATTGATCGGGAAATTCTCTACAATATTAAGTTGAGGTTGTAATTGAAATCAAGAGTGTGTGTGTGTGTGTTCTTGTTTAATTGTATTTGTAGTTGTATTGGTAATCTCAAGCTTGTGATAGGAAATCTTATCTTTCCCTCTTGAATTTACTTATTGTGTGGAGTTTATTTACATACCAAGATGGTTATATATATATATATATATATGTAGTTGGAATCAAATAAGATTTAATCATGAAGAGAGGGGGGTTGTGCATGTGTAAGGGAAGGTGATGATCTTAATTTCATTTATAATGCATGTTATAATGATATTGAACTATCACATGGCACTAAATTTACCTATTTTGAGCCTTGCCTTAAGTGTACCAAGTGAGGTTTTTGTTGAATTTTGGACTACCAAACTGGGCAAATGGCCGCACGTGCAGGGTTTATGGCCGCACGTGCGGGAGTCATGGCCGCACGTACGGAAAATAAAGGATTTTGGGACTTTGGCTACTGCTAAAAATGCACGTGCAGGTCTTCCCAACTGTATGTGTGGGAACCCTTGCCACACGTGCGGGGCTCATAGCTGCACGTGCGGCCCATGCCAAAAAAATCCGTTTGTTCTGTTTTACGTACTTGACCCTCTAATATTTTTGGAATCTATATTTGGTACCTTTTTGATATGTATAAATTCATTGAAACAAAGCGAGTTTGAAAATGGTTTAACAAGGAAAATAATTAATTTGTGACTTATGTATGTGTGTAGGACACACTCCAGGAGGAACCAGCGCTCCGCCACAACATTGTGAGTAATAGTAATATAAATGTACATTTATTACCGTTAATAATTATTGCTATTAACGTTCTGTTCTTCACAAGTAATCATGTTGACATGTATGTTGAATGAGAATCGATGTGAACTTATGTAAATGTTGAAAGAATTGTGTATATCTGTATCACTCCGAAATTGCACTGCTCTGTTGATATCTGGGCCAGAGGCCGTTCTGTAAAGTTTGTTAGGCCGATGGCCAATCTGTGAACTCTGTTAGGCCTAAGGCCGATCTGTATATTATCGGGCTTAAAGCCACTCTGTTAAAGACGGGGCCTAAGGCCGTTCTGGAACAATTACAGGAAAAGATTAATCAGAAGTCTCTGCATTTATATACAATGTAATTCAAGTTAATCATTAGATTATTTACGTATTATTATTCATTGAGCTTCGCTCACTCTGTATTTTGTCTGCTTATGTAGGTAATCAATCTGGGGGTCAGTCTTAACCCTTGATGCTCGTCTCTCTTTTGTCAGCCTCAGGGGGTCCAGGCACTTAAATAAAGCCCATGCATTTTTGTGAAGTTTTGCTAGGCTTTTGTCTTTGTGCTTTAATCGTCTGCCTAAAGTTGGAATGTACATAACCCCTTTTCCACCAGTGTTTTTGTTATACGTCCTACTATGGGACTGGGTCTGTAAATATATATATACATAACTGATTTCTCAGATGCACGTCACTGTACGTTTATCTATCTGATGTAATGTTTGTGATCCTAGCATAATAGTGACCGCTCAATGGATGTAGTTCTATGTTATTGTACGTTATTAAATGCTTCTGTTTAGGCCCCATAGGTTATACACATCAGATTTTATGTCCGTTTCTGAAATGGTCATGCCCAAACTTTTAGGGGCGGGTTTGGGGCGTGACAAGTGGTATCAGAGCACGAGTTGCTATCTCACACACGGATCCATTGGGCCTTAGGATGTCTAGAAAAGACTTCGGCATCATGCATAACATTCTGGAAGCATATGAAAAGATCGATGGCAACGTTAAATGTATTTTGCTAACGCTAACGATTTTGAACCATGCCTATTGTATATCTCTTGTGCATATTGTAATTGATTATTATGTAGAATATGGTGAAAAAAAGGACAGAAGACCCGAAAGATGCTACTTCTACACGGTTGGACAGGATGGAGAGAATGATTATGGAAATGGCGGAGACTTTACAGCAATAATAGCAACAGCCACAACCGCAACTGCCACCGCCACCGGTACCTTCGCCTGTGGTACAAGACTTCCATGTTGAGGACTGGACTATTACACTCACAAAGGATTTTAAAAAGATGAAACCGCCGTCATTCAAAGGAGGGATAGAACCAATGAAAGCTGAAGCATGGCTATTGGGAATCGAGAAGTTGTTCAAAGTTTTCCTTTGTATCGAAGCCCAAAAGGTGCAACTTGCTGCCTTTACTCTCGAAGACGAAGCACGGAGGTGGTGGATGCTTACGAGAACTATACACCTAGGATTAACATGGGACAGATTCCTAGAACTGTTTTATGATAAGTACTTTCCTCAAAGTATGCGAGATAAGAAGGTGACAAAATTTGAAACTCTCAGACAAGGGAACAAGACTGTAGTAGAGTATGAAGCTCAATTTGCAGAACTAGCTCGGTTTGCACCTCATATGGTGGATACGGATTATACGTCCTACTATGGGACTGGGTCTGTAAATATATATATACATAACTGATTTCTCAGATGCACGTCACTGTACGTTTATCTATCTGATGTAATGTTTGTGATCCTAGCATAATAGTGACAGCTCAATGGATGTAGTTCTATGTTATTGTACGTTATTAAATGCTTCTGTTTAGGCCCCATAGGTTATACACATCAGATTTTATGTCCGTTTCTGAAATGGTCATGCCCAAACTTTTAGGGGCGGGTTTGGGGCGTGACAAGTGGTATCAGAGCACGAGTTGCTATCTCACACACGGATCCATTGGGCCTTAGGATGTCTAGAAAAGACTTCGGCATCATGCATAACATTCTGGAAGCATATGAAAAGATCGATGGCAACGTTAAATGTATTTTGCTAACGCTAACGATTTTGAACCATGCCTATTGTATATCTCTTGTGCATATTGTAATTGATTATTATGTAGAATATGGTGAAAAAAAGGACAGAAGACCCGAAAGATGCTACTTCTACACGGTTGGACAGGATGGAGAGAATGATTATGGAAATGGCGGAGACTTTACAGCAATAATAGCAACAGCCACAACCGCAACTGCCACCGCCATCGGTACCTTCGCCTGTGGTACAAGACTTCCATGTTGAGGACTGGACTATTACACTCACAAAGGATTTTAAAAAGATGAAACCGCCGTCATTCAAAGGAGGGATAGAACCAATGAAAGCTGAAGCATGGCTATTGGGAATCGTGAAGTTGTTCAAAGTTTTCCTTTGTATCGAAGCCCAAAAGGTGCAACTTGCTGCCTTTACTCTCGAAGACGAAGCACGGAGGTGGTGGATGCTTACGAGAACTATACACCTAGGATTAACATGGGACAGATTCCTAGAACTGTTTTATGATAAGTACTTTCCTCAAAGTATGCGAGATAAGAAGGTGACAAAATTTGAAACTCTCAGACAAGGGAACAAGACTGTAGTAGAGTATGAAGCTCAATTTGCAGAACTAGCTCGGTTTGCACCTCATATGGTGGATACGGATTATAAGAAGGCACGAAAATTTGAAGGGGAATTACGGAGTGCCATTCTGGACAAAGTCAACATGTTAAAGTTACCTACCTATGTTGATGTGTTGCAGAGGGCTGTTATAGCAGAGGGAAACCTTGCTGCTCAGAGTCGGATTTCTGAATGGAAAGGAAAGAGGCAGAATAATCAATTATCAAGGGGGTCAACTGTTCCACCTAGCAAGAAACAAAACTCAGGGACTTCTAGTGTTTCCATTCTTGCACCAGACTTAATCCATGTTTGCTCAGAATGTGGAAAGAAGCATCGTGGAACGTGCTATCGGAAGTCTGGAGTCTGCTTTAGGTGTGGCAAAACGGGTCATTTGGTAAGGGATTGCCCTCAGGGGAATCAACAAAATGGCAATAGGGTTGCTACAAGTTCAGCAGGGTCTACACCAACTTCCAACACCAAGTCAGTTGCTAAACCTATTAACAATAAAGACACTACGAGACAAGGCAGGGTGTTTGCATTGGTTCCGGGGGGTGTGCAAAATGCGGCAATAGTGGTGTTAGGTACATTTATTGTTCACGGTCACTCTGTTCATGTATTGTTTGATTCTGGCTCTGCCCATTCCTTTGTGTCAAAATTATTTGCACAAAATTTAGATAAGTCTGAGGAAAAATTGTCTTATATGTTATGTGTGTCTTCACCTTTGGGAGACTCTATGATCTGTGCTTCTGTATATTTTGCTTGTGAACTCCAACTTGGAGATATCCGAGTATATGCCAATTTGTTACCTCTTGACATAACTTATTTTGATATTATTCTGGAAATAGACTGGTTGAGTGAATATGGTGCAACTATAGACTATTTGACTAAACAAATCAGTTTCCACCCTCCGGGACAATCAGAGTCTACTTTTCAGGTACAAGGAGTGACTTCTCCCCCTTATTTGATTTCTACAGCAAAGGCTTGTAAATTAATTTAGAAAGGGTGCCAGGGGTATTTATGCAGTATTTTGGAAGGGCAAGTGATGAACGGGAGTACTGACTAGATTCCAGTTGTCTGTGAATTTCCGGATGTTTTTTTGGAAGAATTACCGGGGGAGCTAGTGGACCGTGAAATTGAATTTACAATTGAAATGATACTGGGAACCCAACCTATTTCGAAGACTCCGTATAGAATGTCACCAGCTAAGATGAAGGAATTAAAGATTCAGTTGCAGGATTTACTTGATTAGGGGTTCATTCGCCCAAGTGTGTCTCCTTGGGGTGCACCAGTTCTGTTTGTGAAAAAGAAGGACGGAACACTCCGATTGTGTATCAAAGCTAGTGAATGACACAACACTAGAGGCATGCATTATCAAGCTCAAACAACCAAACCTAGCCATGATGCTAATTCGGTGGCCTAAACATGTTGGAATTAAGGTACAAAAGAATAGAAGATCATGCGCACATGTTGGCTCACAAGCTAGGCATAAGGCACAACTCTCAAAAGCAATTAAAGAGCGATATATGTGAGAGTGTGACAGAGGTATATGCTCTGAAATCACATGCTAAATGATGTCATACCATGCAAACATCACAAGCAAAGCATGCCAAGGGCCTTGAAACATAAAACTAGTGAAGCCAACTACACTATAGCTATACAAAGCAAGGCTCAAGGGACCAAGACCACTCAAAACAGAGTTTAAACATGGCAAAACATGAGCAAAAATGTGCTGGAGTGGAGCCAACACATGCTAAAATAATAGGCTACAACATCAAGTAAGCTAGGCTAGGAAGCATGATTACACTACAAGTGTAAGAAGCAAGCAAGAGGTGCTCCAACCAGCCCAAAATAGAGTTATAACATGTTAAAATAAGGCCAAAAACATGTTGAGAACAAGCCATGAGATGGTAGAAAAACATGCTCAACTACTAGGCCATTAACACATGCAAACAAGATATGAGGAGGGGGGACCACCCCCCTATTTTGGTCCTCAAAACCAACTTTGTACCGCTAAAAAACCTCTGAGTTTCAGTGGTAAAAAGGCCAAACAAAGGGTGTTTTAAAAGCTTTAAAGGATGTCACAAAGCTTAGCAAATAAAGCTACAAAAGAGAGTGGACCACCCTTAACTCCAAAAGAGCCTCAAACAACCATTTTTAACACTTAAAAATAGAGGTTTTTGTAGTTGACAACTAGGCCAAAACAGCATGCAAAGGTGGCCCAAACTAGTGTACAAAAACAAGCTTAAAAGGGGTAAGTGCCTTACCCTTGAAGGACAGCAGCAAGGAAGCAATTTCTGAGCTAAAACCAACTTTTTGAGCCCAAACAAAACCTTCAAGAACCTCAGCTCCAAGGTGGTGGTGTTTGGTTAAGGCGCTGTGTGCAAAAATGCAACGAAAACTCATTTTCAAGCAATATATATAGAGTTTTAGAGAGAGAGTGAATTTTTGCTTCTAAATTTTCAGAACCCGAAAATAGGGGGAGGAACCTCCCCTTATATAGAACAAGAAAGCAAAAAGCTTGCTTTATCCCTCCATACGTGTATGGAGGATGCATTCAGTGCTCAGCAGCTGGCTCAAAAGATCTGAAAAATATCTGAAAAAAGAGAAAATTGGCTGTTGGCCACTTTAGGTGGCCGGCCAACTACCTCCCTTAGTCGACCGGCCACTCCAATTGGCCTATAAGGAAAAAAGTGGCTGGCAAGGCCTTTCCTCCCCCCCCCCCAGGCAAGAGGTATCAAGGTTTGGCCCAAAAATAAGGCTAAAACACAGAGGGTTTAGAGGCCCAGAGAAAAGGTGCTCAGCCGAGGACTCAGGCGCTCAAAACAAGCACAGACATGCGCAATCATCGAGTGCACAAACGATGACGTCAAAGTCTTGAGGTCGGTCAAAAATGGGATGTCTACAAACATGCAATCATTCCAAGCACAACATCTTTAAAGGCCTAAAATACCAAGCTAGTAAAGCCATTTGCATAACAACTATACAAAACTAGGCCCACATGACCAAAGCAGCCCAAAATATAGCTAAATCATGCCAAATCAGAGCAAACACATGCTGGAAATAAGCTAAGTTAAACCACAAAAACATGCTATCATGTGATGCTAACTAAGCTTGGAAATGAGACACAAGACTTTAATATGCTAAACGATGGTGCAAAGGTTCACACAAATTGGTAACAAGAAGGGTAGATAACCCCTTAGCACAAAATGACTTCAAACCAACATGTTAAGGCCCAAAAATCAGAACTTTTTGTAGTTGAAAACTAGGCCTAAAACAGTATAAATAGATGGCAAAACAAGTATGTACAAAAAGCTTAAATGAGGTAAGTCTTATACCTTTGAAGCACAACACAAAACAGCCACTCTCTTAGGCTCAAACAACCTTCCAACAACCCAAAATAGGTTCCAAGAAGCCTCAGCTCCAAGGTGGTCCAATTTGGTTAAGGGCTAGTGTGCAAATGTGTAGAGAATTCTAACTATAAGGCACAAAACAAGAGGAGAGAGAGAGAATTCTAGAGAGAGAGGGAGAAATTTGCTCAAAAATATCCAACCCCCTAAAATGGGGAAGAGACCCCCCTATATATAGAAAATCAAGCAAAGGCTTGTATTCATCCCTACATACACGTGTATGGAGATGGCCTTCAGTGAACAACAGCTGGCATAGCTGGCAAAGAAATATTTGAAAAAGGGAACAAATGGCCGTCAACCACTTTAGGTGGCCGACCGGCCACCTCAACTAGCCAACGGACCACTTCAAGTGGTCGACAAGGCCCCTCCCCCTTCCAGGCAAGAGGCACCAAGGTTTAGCCCAAACACAAGCACAAAACAAAAAGGGTTTAGAGGCATAAAGACAAGGCATTCCGCCGAGAACTTCGGGTGCTCAAAACAAGCACAATCATCGAGTGCACAAACGATGACGTCTAAGTCTTAAGGTCGGTAAAAAATGAGGTGTCTACAGTTATCCCTTTTTGACAAAACTCAGAAGTCATGAAATGACGGGAGTGAATTTCAAAGCCCAGAGATGACCCATTTTTGACAAGCCGAAGACTCAAACAAACAAGCAAACAAAACAAAGAACGATTGTGCCCGCAGGCTGCCTACGTATCTCTTTTCAAGGAATCAAACCAGCGTAGTTCTGGGGCAAGATGCAAATGATATGCACGATGCAAAACATAACTTATGATTATGCAATGAGGGCTGTAATGAAACATCTAGATACAAATGTTATGCAAAGAAACGCTACAGTAAACTCGTACATAAGTAAGTAAACACGAATCAAACCACATTTCATGCAGAAAGGATGTAAGAAAATTATACAAGCTTAACTGTGCCTCACGCAGGAAAGATAAAGAACAACACAACCCTCAGGCGCACCAGAGGTGTGAAACAAGATTTTAACGAGTGGCACACGTGAGGAGAGAAATGGTGTGAACCCAGGGACACACCCTAAGGTTACGAACCACAGAGAACAGTGATAACAAGTGAAACACATCCAACTATTATGTAACCAAAACAAAGGGTGGTATAAACATTGGATTCCGTCCGAATGCTTTTAACCAAAGCGTACTAAAGGATCACGTGCGAGAGGGAAAAGGTAACAGTGCAAACACCGGAGGGTGGTATAAAAATCGGAGCACATCCCAATGTTTCTAACCGAAAATAGAGTGGAATAAGCGTCGAAACACGTTCCAAATGCTTTCTAACCGGAAGGGTGGTATAAACACCAGGCATACGTCCCAATGTTTCTGACCGCAGCAAGGTATAAACGTCGGAACACGTTCCAAACGCTTTTAACCGAGAGGGTGGTATAAACACCAGGCACATGTCCCAATGTTTCTAACCGAAGCAAGGTATAAGCGTCGGAACACGTTCCAAACACTTTTAACCGGGAGAGTGGTACAAACACCAGGTACACGTCCCAATGTTTCTAACCAAAGCAATGTATAATTGTCGGAACACGTTCCAAACGCTTCTAACCAAGGGGTGGTATAAACACCTGTAGACGTCCCCGAACGTCCTGGGAGGGAATCCCGTTTTGTTCATTTGGGCTCATTATAGTTCAGGACTCAATGCCACGGTCCTGTATCTAATCTTGCAGAGTGCAATGCAAGACCGATGAATCATCAAAGAGTCCAAATCTGGTAAATCATTTTTGAAAATAGATTTTTTGAAAGAAGTGTCAAACATGGACTGCTTTGCCAGATACAGAGTCGCCACCTAAATATTTATTTTGGGGAAATTTAGGAAACCCTGACTCGTGCCTAAGGCAACGTGTCCGTCATCACCAAAGTTGCCTCGGCTCAGGAACTTGGGTACGATTGGGAAAGGTCACTTCGTGAGCACCCCCGCTCGCCCGATCAAAGATCGGCCTCTACTAACCATGATATCGAGTTTTGAAAATATTATGTGCTCTTATTCCGGTTATTAGCCTAGAATTACTATGTGATGCGCAAAACATACAAGTATAGATTGGGTCACCTGAGTTGGAACAAAACATTTCATGTTTGTTTTTGAAAGCGGTTTGCTACTCGCAAGTAGGATAAAATGCGGATTTTGCCACCCTCAAGTGGGCTTAGAAAACATGGTGATTTGCCACTATCTAATGGGCTTAAAACTCGCAATCAATGAATTGTTCCAATTCAGATAATCCAACCTCCACCCACGGGCATTCAGGCAGTTATATCACATAAGCACAAAGCCACATGGTAAGCATGCTATTATGGCAGTCACTCACACGCATGCAAAGATGCTAAAGCATAAGTACTTACCGAGTACTCCAAGCCAAAGACAGAAGCTAATTAGAAATCATGCATGAATCCTGACTATGCTGAGATGCCTAATGCAACACATACAAGAATGCAACTAAGATAGGCTCGGCTATTCTAAGATGACATATGATGATGCTACAGCTAACACGTATTCAACTTGAAATTGAAATACAATGCAGTTAGTATGATGTGCTGAGCCCGGTGCATGCAAGATAGATGAATGGATGCAAACATGCGAGCATAAGTATGCTAATTGAAACATGCCCTAAACTAACCATCATAAGCTGGTAAATAAAAGGGAGAAAAGCGTGGGATTGGAAGACATACATCACACACACGCACACTTATTACACAATTGCCCTCGCTTGGAGGATTCGAATAAATAATACAGTCCGAATAAATAATTAACTACTCTAGTTAATTAAATATTACAAAATCCTAATTAATTAACAAATTAACTAGGAAAGCAAATAAACTAGCATGCAAGCTATAAAATGGACTGCCTCAGTTCTTGTTCCGAATGATGAAAGATGCGTGCGTGCTTGGGTCGCTTTGTCGGGAAATTCCTTGCGATGTCCCGATTTGCCTCTGTTTTGCAATTGGTCCTAGAACACTGTATAAAACTTCCGAAGGCTGCTGACTAGTTTTCTTTCTTTGGATTAGATTCTTTGTCGCAGAGAGTAAGAAAGGGGCATGGCAAAGTATTTTCAACACATGTGTGCACGACCACTCTCCCCGTCATTGCATGAGCTCAAGGGAGTGTAGTCCTCGATCCTCGTGCCACCAATCACGCATCTCGATGCATGATGGCCGAGGAGTCGAATTGCACGACTCAATGTGAAATGAATGCACATATAAGCATAACAAGGCCTAAACTCCATCATGGGTAATCTGGAGTGTCAGCGACTAGGAATTGAGACACGTGTCGTCACTTTAAGTACGAAACGACCCTCGTTTCCCGTGTTTGGACTAACCCTACTCCAAACACAATGCAATGAGATGGCATACACAATGCGACTAACATGCAATCCTAAATGCAATGCAACCTAATCATGCTGGCATGCAAGGGATGATATGCACACATGCAACCTAGCATACGCAATGCTATGAACTGATAATGGCATACTCAATGCACACAAACTATATGGCATATGCAATGCAATATGGACTTAAACTAAAGTGAGTGGACCTCAGCCACACTCAAATCAGTGGCCATACATGATGGAATGAAAGGTAGGAGCACTCATGCAAACATGCCTTATGCAAGGGACCGAACTTAAGGCATCAAATGCCACTCTAACAAAGCATGGCAAAGGATGAAATATGGCATAGAATGGCACATGATCCAGCTCTGAAATGACATAAAAGATGGTCTAGAAACATGCGAACACCTCACATAATGCATGCTAGATGACCCGGATACCGAAACTAGTGAAGTGCGTTACACTAGAGGTACACAAAGCAATGCACGAATGGCAAAACCAACCCCAAACAGACCCTAGGCAGGTCTGAAATTGTGGGAAAATGGCCCAAAATGATGGTTCAAATTGCATGGAAATGAAGCTCATTCAATGGTCTGAAAACAAGGCATTCATGCACAACTCTCAAGCACACTTAAAGAGAAGAAAACGTGAGGATATGGCATTCACATAGGTTCTGAAATATGATGCAAAATGACCCCAAAGCATGAAAACACCTCAGTATATACATGCAATAGACCTCAAATCTCAAAGCTAAGCAAGTGTATTGAACTACAAGCATGCAAAACAAACATCATTCAACCATAAGACACAAAAACAGAGCTAGGGGAGTCCAAAATATACACAAAATCAATTTAAGGCAAGGCCAAAAAGTGCTAAAATCAAGGGTCAACAAAGCATGCAAAATAAGTTAGTGAACTATGATTTGCACTACAACTATATGAAGCACATGAGAGCTCACCAAGCCAGCCAAAAACAGAAGTATTCCATGCCAAATAATGCCCAAAAACCCATTGAAACTCAGTCAATGCATCCAAGAATGATGTGTCCCTTTGAAAGGCCAATAAGAGGGTTGTTCTACACATGCAAGATAGACATACAAAATGGAAAAACAACCTTTGGAAAGAGCTTATGTGGGCCCTAAAACTCACTAAAAAGGGCCTAAAATTAGTCTAGGAAGCATGCAAGTGAAGGCCCCTTTGAAAGGCCTTGAAGAAGATTACTCTATACATGCATAATAGACATCTAATATGGAAAAACCACCTTTGGAAAGAGGTCATGCAGGTCACAAAAATCATCAAAAATGGCCTGGAGCATGGCTTTGAAACATGCAAATAGGGGCTCCTTTGGAAGGTCAAGAAAGCTAGCAAAGAGAACAAAGGGTGAGAGGGTCACCCCTCTCTGATTTTGAGGCTCAAAGACACATGTTAGCCACTAAAAATTCACTAAATTTCAGTGGCTAAAAGGCCAAACCAAGGCCGACACAAATGCTCTAAAGCATAGCTCAAAACATGAGGAAATGAAGCATGCAAGGGGGTAGATGACCCCCAACAGAAAAATGGTCTTAAACAAACATGTTTAGAAGATCAAAACAAGACTTTTTTTAGTTTATGACAAAGCCGAAATATGCTTGCAAATAGAGCTAAACTATGAAGCAAAACAATGTCAAAAAGAGGGAAATGGAGTGTTGCCCTTGTAGCCAAAGGAAATAGCAAATTCTGGACCAAGATAGCAAGTCTTCAACCTCTGAAAATGAGCTCCAAGGTGCTTGGATGGATGATGGAGAGGTTAGGCTAAGAGGTGTAGTGCAATGGTGCAAGAACAAGGGACCTTTGGAGCTAAAATGGAGAGAAATAGAGAGGGAAGTGTATGTATGCCTTTAAGAAAAATTATCCAACCCTTGCAAGTGGAGAGGAGGGTCTCTCTTATAGAAGAAGAGGTCCAAGGCTTCTCTTAGAAGCTTGGAGCAAAGGGGCCAAGCTTCTTAAGGAAGCTAAACTAAAAGGGTCAAGCTTCTTGAGGAAGCTAGAGCAAAGGGGTCAAACTTCCTTAAGAAGCTAAGAAAGGTTCAAGCTTCTCTTAGAAGCTTGGAACAAAGGGTCAAGCTTCTTCAAGAAGCTAAAAAAGGTTCAAGCTTCTTGGAGAAGTTAAAAAAAGGTTCAATCTTCTTAGAGAAGCTAGAGTAAAGGTTTAAAAGGTTCAAGCTTCCTCAAGAAGCTAAAAAAGGTTCAAAAGGTTCAAGCTTCTTAGAGAAGCTAGAGCAAAGGTTCAAAAGGTTCAAGCTTCCTCAAAAAGCTAAAACAAAGGTTCAAAAAGTTCAAGCTTCTTCAAGAAGCGAAAAAAAAGGGTTCAAAAGGTTCAACTCAAAAAAAAAAAAAGGTTGGTGGCCCCATTTGGTGGTCTCTTGATTGAATGCAAGCTAGTGGTGGGGTGGAAGACCAGTAAATGTGGCCCCAAAACTAAGAAAACTAGCTTCCCGACAAGAAAACCAGAAAACCGACAAGCGGGGAGAAAAGTGGTCTCTAAGGAGAAAATGTGGTCTCCCACCCTTTTATCACCTCACAAACAATGAAAATAGGGTCCATGCCAAAAATGAACCAAGACGGATGCAAAACGAGGGTTCCAGAGCCAAAACGCGTAGCCGGGTGCCCCGAAAACTGACTGTTAAGCATCGAAAGTGGCGTGCGACCACGAAGGTGGTCTCTCGGGCCACAATGTCCCTCTAGAGAGAGGAAACAAGGTGTGTGCCAAAAATCGGAGCGAACAGAGAAAGTTAAGCGGTCCCGAACCGAGGCGCACGGCCGACGGCTCGAAAACCAAAACAGTGGTCTCGACCACGAAAAGTAGCCTACGACCACTGAGAGATGGTCTATGAGACCTCTCCCTCCCTTCGGGAAGAGAAAGCAGAACTGGTTGGGCGCGAGGCAAAAGCACTGTGAGTCCTGAAGTCCGGAGGCAAGGCTCTCAATCGAGACTCCGTAACCTCAGAACGAGCAAAAAATGCGCAATCACCGAGCGCTCAATCGATGACGTCTGAGTCTTAAGGTCGGTCAAAAATGGGATGTCTACAGTTGCCCCTCTTTGACAGAACTCGGAAGTCATACGTGATGGGAGTGAATGTGAAAGCCCAGAGACGACTCATTTTTGACAAGCCCGAAGACTTAGACAAATAGGCAAGATAAACGGAGAGATGTGCCCGCAGGCAGGGGGCAAAATGCAAAACGATATGCACAAAGCTGAATGTAATTCATGACCATGCAAAGCAGCAAGTTGTAATGAAGCAAATATTCACAATAGATGCAACGGTTCTAAGCGAGAATGCAAGGCGAAACTACATTGCAAGCAGTAAGGATCATGTAAATAAAGCTGTAACGAAGCAATTATTCACAATAAATGCAACAATTTTAAGCAAGAAGGCAAATCAAACTACATTTCATGCAGTTATGATGTAAGAAGATTATGCAATCTTAGCGAGCATGTGCAATAGATACACAAAAGTGAAGAGAGTGTGATGGATACACTATATGAATAAAGTGTGATTGATACACTAAGTGAAGCAAAGTGTGATAGATACATAAAGCGAAACGAGTGTGATGGATACACTAAGCAAATACGTGATAGATACACTAAGCGAACGTGTGTGATGGATACACAAAGTGAACGCATGATAGATACACAAAGTGAGCATAGTGTGATAGATACACAAAGCGAAGCGAGTGTGATGGATACACTATATGAAGCAAAGTGTGATAGACACTAAAAGTGAACACAAAGTATGATAGATGCACTAAGTGAAGCAAAGTATGATGGATACACAAAAAGTGAACACAAAGTGCGATAGATGCACTAAGTGAACAGAGTGTGATTGATGCACTAAAAGCGAACACAAAGTGTGATAGATGCACTAAGTGAATAGAGTGTGATTGATACACTAAAAGCGATGTGATTGATACACTAAAAGCGAACACAAAGTGTGATAGATGCACTAAGTGAACAGAGTGTGATTGATACACTAAAAGCGAACACAAAGTGTGATAGATGCACTAAGTGAACAGAGTGTGATTGATACACTAAAGGTAATGAAGTGTGATGGATACACTATAGTAAATGAAGTGAATATGTACATGATAAATACACAAAATGAGGATATGTATGATAGATACAGAAAATGAAAGAAGTGTGATTGATACACTAAGTGAAGAGAGTGTGATTGATACACTAAATAAATGAAGTGTGATTGATACACTAAGCGAATAAAGAAAGTGTGATAGATACACTAAAGGTGAATAAGGTATGATTGATACACTAAATAAATGAAGTGTGATTGATACACTAACTGAATGAAGTGTGATTGATACACTAAGTAAATGATCTCAAACGGAACTTCTTTGAATGAACCGTACATACAATATCATGCTTAAATGAGAAAGAAACTTGAGGGGTACAATGAAATACAATGCATGATGTTGAAGGAATGCAATAAACAAGCATAGCGGCACTTTAGAAAGCACCTCATGGGGTGAGTGGCGATGAACCGCTCTACTTTGACGGGGATCTCCCTTCGTGCTCTTTGAACACTTACCTTCAACTGACAGTACAAAAGCTCTGGAATACTGACAAGGGTTCTTCATGTAGAACACTTTGGTGCTGCCTTTCTTCTTAATCATATTCACAACTTTCCCTATTCTCCAACGGGGTGACAGACTAGGTTGGTTCAGTATCCAGAATTGAGGTGCATACATGCTATCTCAACCTATGGGGCTTCCATATAGATTTCAAGCCGAGGACGCACCTCTGGGTATTTAAACCAGACTTTAGTCTCGGAAATCCCGAAACTTTGCGTTCTAGGCAACAGCCATTCGAACTCTAGTTTCCACCGTTGCAGTTGGCCTCCTAGGAACTCATTGCGAACACAGCCGAGATGCCTCTGGCAGGGAATGATACTCAGGGAGAGCACTTCTGATCGCCATTTTGGCTTGAAGCAGACTTGATCTTGAGCTTGAGGTAGAGGCACACTCATACTACAGAGCATTGGCAAGACCTGAAGAGGTACACACGGAATACAATCTCGGAACTTACTGAAGTTGAAACAAACTCAGATACTCGATATTTTCCCTCTTTTCTTTTGCTTTACAGTCTGGAACCTATATAGCTTCAGATAAGTCCTGGTTTTACTGTTCTCATGTGACCTGGGTTGAACCCTGCAGTTTTATGAAAGACCAGATCCTGTTTTGCACAAATGTAGAGAATGACACAGCACTCGGAGCGCAAAACGATTTTATTTTTGAAATTGAGAGATGAGTTCTTGACCAGGGTATTGAGCCTACGACTGAACACAGCGCACTACGACTCAACAACAGAAAACAAAAGGTAAACAACCTAAACACATCGAGTAACACTCGAAACGACTCGAAACAAGAATCGAGATAAAGCAAAAAGACACGACACTCAGACGTGCACAGGGAGCCTGTTTCTCTGGGTATTATTTCCCACCCTTTCTCATTTATGATTCTCACATCACTAGGCCCTTAAGCTCTATTTTTTTGAAAAAATCCTTTTCTTTACTTTTTTTCTCAGCGCACATCACTTTATTCTTCAATCTCTCATTTTTTATCCCTCCTCTGGGTGGTTGATGGATAAACAAGAAGTTGTGGGCTCTTGCCCCTAGTATTCTGCTAGATTCTCTTTCTTCTGCTCACAACAGTGTAGTTCCCCCACAGAGGGGTTGTGATACGGCTGGATGTGCAGTAGATCTGCAATTGACATTGGTTGACGATGCTCTACTGGGGTGTAATAACCCTAACCCTGATTAACGCTAATTGATACTTAATTATGCCTAATAGTAATTAAGAGGGAATCTGAAATTAATTGCATGTGTATTGTATAAATTATGTGTTTCTATCTGTTCGTTGTCGAAATATCTGTTCGTGTTTTAAACTTTAAATTGCGAATCGGAAGCCTTATTAGCACCCGATTCCGAAATTGATTAGTGTTTTAGACTACTTAGATTTTATGTGATTTTATGGTGGGTTTAATTAAAATTCAGTTTGGGGCGAGTAAACTCGATTAAAATAATGCCATTTATTTGATTTGAGTCAAACACCACTTATATTCTTGTTTTACTCCACTAACTCACCCCTTTGTATTTCATTTACACATTTGAGCCTCAACAAGAGAGAAAAACGTGAGGGAGAAGAGGAATTGAGGAAATTGGGTCTTAGCTCAAGAATCAATTTGGAAACTTAAAAGAAATTGGAGGATAACAACAAATTGAGCTAGCACACTTTGATTTCAAGGTTTAAGGTAGGAGATTCTTCTCTTAATTGTGAGTCTAGATCACTTCTTGCATGGTTCATAGTTAGATTAGTGTTTAGAGCTAGAATTGGGCTTAACATGTTGAATTTAAGCTTAATTAGTGCATGCATGTACATGTTCATAGAAATTGAAGTTGTTTCGTATCAAGTTCTCACATGCATGCTCATATTTTTGCTAAAGTCCATGAATTCATCCAAATTCTAAGTTTAATTTTGCTTTGGATCATGTTTTAGAGCTTTGAAATCAATTTGGACTCATGCATGTTTGTTTAAACTTTGTTCATGGTGATTTATTGAAATGGTGTTCAAATTGTCTCACCCATGGGCATTGATTTTACAAATTGGCTTTTGAAACTTGTTGTACTATGAGTTTGAAATGTTTTTCCAGAAATTGAGCCTAAGGGGTTGAGCTTTGAATGGTTAAAAGTTGGATTTGAACATTGGAGTTCAATCTGGAATTTCCAGATTTTGGACCCACGCTCGAGCGAGGATCTCCACGCTCGAGCGAACACTCTGCGATCATGCCTTCCGTTCAAGCGAAAAAAGTGGCGCTCGAGCGTGAAATGCGTGCATCCAGTACTTTGTATGAGTTCACAGTCCACTCGAGCGAGGGAACCCACGCTCGAGCGAGGTCTTGTGTCTCACGCTCAAGCGATGGTCGAGCATCCATCGAGCGTAAATTTTGAGCATCCAGCATTTTTACTGTAGCACACAGTCCGCTCGAGCGAGGAACTTCACGTTCGAGCGGAGCCCCTTTGTCTGCATGCTCGCTCGAGCGTAGGAAGCCACACTCGAGCGAGACCCCTATTTTCTAAAAATTTTGCAAAGTGTCTAAAAATGCAATTTTGTATCCTCATTCCATCCTAGGCATTCCTAGGCCATGTTTAAGACCCTATAAGGGGAATTCAAGGGTAGGAACACACTTAGTAACAATGACAAAAGTTTTGTATAAGCTAGAACGTGTGTTTCATGTATATGTCTGTTATGTGTTATGTAGGTCACGTGCCGCACTTTGTTTGACCTTTTGGCTCCGGCTGTCTATTTCAACGCCCACTGTGAGTAATAACTTAGTAAAATTATGTTCAATTGTATCTACTTTCTATGTGATGAAACAAGATCTGTTTTTTGAAATGATATTTATGTATGAATGAATGGTTGTTCAATGTTTTCTGAAATGTATTCGTGACATTATTAGCCTCAAATATGTTCTGTTTCATCCCTTTATGGGCCAACTATACGTCTCATGAGCCAACTGTATCGTCTCTGTGCACGTGAGTCAACTGTTTGCCTTTATGGCCGTCCCTTTTGGGGTCAACTGTATCTGTGAGGGCTGATGAATGTATCACGCATATTTATGCAAGACTTCTGATTTCTGTAAATGATCTGTACAAGTATGGCTTTGATATGAACTGAATTATGAATTATGAATCTGTATGAACACATTCATTACAACCCCTTTACTCTGTTTATTATTCACTGGGCTTTCGCTCACAGTTTACTATATATATGTAGGTGAGCCGGCACAGGACCCAGGCCAGAGTTGATGGCCTTCTGTTTCGTTTTGGTCAGCCACCTGTTGCACCTCTTGAGGAGGTTCCGCCTGAAGCCTATCGCCATGGCTGTTTTTGCACCTCATGCTAGTCTGTTGTGTCTGCTTTGTCACGTCAGATCTTGGGATCACATTTTGTAAATACTTTGTACATATTTGGTGTATCTGACTAGCATGTTTATGTATATAAATAAGTTTTGAATTTTTTGTCCTATATACGTCATCACAGTTCATTAGACCTTGTTTATTTTATATTATTGCTTCCTCAGCCCCTTGCTATTTGTTAGTTTGTTTAGAGGCCGTAGGTAATTCTCGGATTATTGGCTGGTTACGGTGCCAAACCCATAGGGGCGGGTTTGGATCGTGACATGGGGAGTTTGGACGTGATTAGATCTATCCAGATGAGGGAATGGAATATCCTGCCCCATTCCAGTTCGTGCTTCGCACTTGGCTAGATACCTCGTTGCTTGGAGGATATGAGAGCTTTCAGCCCATTTCTGTTAGCTTCCGCTGTGCCTTTCTTGGCGAATAGGGTGCCCTTTCCGGCAAGGTGCCCTTTCTGGCAAATGCATTGACAACGGGGGAAAGACAGGAAGCCTGACTCAACTGTGCCCCTAGTTCATTATTTTGACCATTTTTTGTTTTTGGCTTCTGCTTAAAACAATTTTAACCAAAATGAGAGTTAGATTAACACGCTTGTTCAATTTTCTGATTTGAAATCATGCGAGTTAGATTATGAGCACTGAAAATTTTCCTTTTTTGGGTCCAAGAAATGGTCCAGTTTTGGAAAAGTGGAATAATTTTCGAGAGAATTAGTCAACCTCATTAAAAATTCTCAAAAACTATTTTTGCAAATGGCCATTGCTCGACCAATGCAGAATTTACTCTTGAGATGCACAACCTCAGATCCAAAACAAATGGAAAATTGCCTCTTGTCTGAACGGCACTGCATGGCAACGGAAAGTTGCCCCTAGTCTGAATAGCACCGCAGCACATTGTATGGCAACGGAAAGTTGCCCCTAGTTTGAATGGCACCGCAGCGCATTGTAATCAGTCTTTAGAGTGACGATCATAACCGAACTCTCGGATACAGAGAAGACAAAGATGACCAAAACCATCACATGGACACAATCGAATTTGAAGTGTTTTACGGCTGGATTTCAGAATGAAGTTGCCTACGTATCCCAAAGATGGGAATCAAGCCTTACGTAGTTCGAGGTTAAGGTACACTCGGGTATGGTATTAACCTCTCCTTTTGCGCTCTAACTTTTGCCAAGACCACCCTTTTTGGGTTTTCAACCTTGCGAGCTTTGTTCTTCTTTTCTTTTCAATTCTTTTCTTTTCATTTTCTTCATTTTTTTCTTCTTTCCTTTTTTTTTTTTCATTCTTTGCATTTTTCTTTTTTTTCTTTTTCTTCTTTTCTTGCTCTAACTTTTGCTTGGGTCGACCTTCCGGGTTTTCGGCCCAGCGAGCCTTTCAAGGGTAAAAGTGTAGCTTTGTCCATGTCAAATGGTTTTGAGATCTTGAAGTCATCTAAATCCAGGAGAATGGCTGTTGTTCGCTAATGATGTAGAAGTCCATCCAATGGAGGGTGAATTTGCCCCTAGTGTTGTGGATAGGATCTCGGTTGTCCTTCAGCAATGTCTTCTTCTTTCCTCCATTTTGGGGTTTGGCATTCTTGCCGATCTTCATTGATTTGTAGAATGATCCATCTTTGGCTCTTCGAGCACAATTTGGCATCTTTTGCCCCTAGTTCGAGGGGTGTTTCTGATCTAGCTTTGCAAGCTTCTTTTGACGACATCTGACCTTCTTGATCTGACTTTCTTGCCCCTAGTTCGAGGGCTGTTTCTGATTCGGCCACACAAGCCTTACGTTGTGGTTAACCGTTGAACATTTTGAATCCCAGTTCAAGGTTTGAAAGTGAGGGGTTGAGTCTCGAGTCTAAGAGCGATCCTAGGCTGCACAATCTCAAGAGCGATTCCACACAGGTCTTCGCAGGACCGCGCAAAAATATTTTTTGAAATCTTTTAAGAAAGCGACAAATCGCTCGCGTTGAAGACAGTGCGGAACCAATCTGGATCAAGCCAGAATCCTTTCCAGTACTCACACTAACAAGCATGATCTCATTCGTTAAGGGCTCACTATGCCTCTCTTTCTCTTAATTGATCAAATTTTTGCAAATCCCCAGGAATTCCTTCCTTTTTGTTTTCACTGCAGTGTTCAAAAAGAGTTTTTGAAAAAATTAGGTCGATGTAATGAATTCAAGGCACAAAAGAGCAGGTGAAATGCACTGCCGTTTCATTCAAGTTTGCTGGCACAACAGGCTCAAAGCAGAAACAAGCACAAAAGCATGAAAACCACAGCTGTTTCAATTAGATCTTCTGATGTAACTGGCTCACCGCCAGAAGCAGACTCAAAAGAAAGTGAAAAGACAAACACAACACAAAACAAAATGGTGATATTCGAGGTAACACCCCCAAAATCACTCGACTCCGACACAACAAGACTGACTCGACTGACTTAGCATAAAAAGACTGACTCTATACAACACAACAAGACTGACTCAATACCTAAGTCAGAAAGTACAAAAACCAGCATTCACAAATGCTCAAAACAGTGCGTGCCATACGCCACATCTGGAGTAAACTGAGTGCCGCCCGCCGGTGGTTCAGCCCTCGATCACATAGTCACATTATCCCCCACAAGTTCACTGATCAAGTGCAGATAGACTTTGCAAAACTGGTGCGGCGATGACCCTGTTTTCAAATAGATCCTGTACATCATGGCGCAGAGGAAAGCAACTGTTGGTGTCATGACGGGTTTGTTGATGGTAGGCACAGTACTTAGTCTGGTCATGCTTTGGAGGGAGAGGATCGAGTAGAGGCCGTTGTTCCAATGGTTTCAGATACCCTTTCCGGAGTAAGGCCTCTAGAGCCTTTGACAAAGGCATATAAAGTGGGGTAAAAACCCTCTTGACTTGAGGTGGATATTTGGTTTTTTGCGAGCTACTTCCGGACGCACCAGTGAATGGGGTAGCTGTTTTTGATGTGGTGGTGGTGACCATGCCCACTTCAGAAGATCTTGTAGCTGCATCACCACCGTGGTCGATTCGAATCGCGAAAAACGCCTCTGGTCGCTCCTTCTCCTGGTCAATGAGGCTCTGCCTCATAGTGTCCTCAATTTGCACCCCCATCTCGTGTAAATCTGAAAAGGTGGGGAAGGGGAGAATAAGCATTTTCTGCATAAGCTTGGGCTGGAGATTGCGCACAATCATTCGAATCTGATCTTTGTCAGTGGGCCTAGTGGTCATCATTGAGGCCTTGGCCCTCCACCGGGTTATGAAGTTAGAAAAACTCTCCTTAGGCTCCTGCCTAGTCGTCTCGAGATCACGGGTTGTGATCTCGATCTGTGTATTATAGGAGTATTGAGCGACAAAAGTCTCGGCCATCTCATCCCAATTCCTCTTAACATCGTCTTCTAGTTTTGCGTGCCGGATAGCGCCACAATTGTGGTTCATTAATAAAGAAAGCTTTTGTAGTCTGGTGAGGCCCAGTGGCCTTAATATGTCTGAAAACAAACGTAGATACACCATGGGATCCCCGGATTCGTCAAAGCGGTCGATTTGTGGCATCTTGAACCGATCAGGCAGCGTCACAGCTGCGTTAGTATACCCGTCTTCAATGTCTGGGATGGACTTTACCCCTTGGGATTTCTTGAACAACTTTTCAAGCTTGCTCAACTTCAACGTTGTAGGGTCCACCTCGAACTCAAAGAGAGAGTCCAGTTGATTGATAGGAGTGGGTGCCTTGGATAGTTGAGGTAGAGTCGGGGGCGGAGCCGGCCCTGTTGGGATGTCTGTATCCTCTTGGACATTCTGGACATTCGCCATCTCCCCAGGTATTGGAACTCTTGGTGGGGGAGGAGCTTGGTGTGAAGCTAATGCTCCGGCTTGCTGCTGGAGTCTGGTGATTTGTTTTGCTTGCTGGGCCATGACCTCGCCTGTTGTTTGGCAAATTCCGCTTGGCGGATAGCGTCCTACTGCATGATTTTCATACTTTCTTGGAGTTGGCGCACCATCTCTTCCATCCCTGCCATACTGCCCTGATCTATCTGAACTACCGGTATGTCTATCTCTGGAGTAAAAGCAGATATCTCAACCCAACTGCACACAGGTGAGATAGATAATGACTTCTGATTCGAAGACTGTTGAACTGATGATCTGTGCCTGACTAGCCTTTTTACCCTACTTCTGGCGAAGGAACACTAATTTGCCCTTGAACGGAATCTCTGACCTGACAAAGTCTATTGACATGAGTCCAACGAACTTGGGGGATATCGGAGCCTTCTGAAGTTATGGTTCCAAGACTACCTTGCAAAAGAGAAAACAGACAACACCTCAGCCTGATTTCACCAAAACCAAAATGAGCAAAGCTGAATGACTGTGCCCCCCCTTACAGAATTCTGCCACAAGTTCTGCCTGTAAACTAATACCCTCAAGTAAAACTGATTCCCAAAACACTGATGTTGATGCTCGCAGGCTTGATGCCTAGACTTGCAAACTGATACATGCATTCCTGTAGAGACGCATTCTAAAAGCACATAGCAAGCAAGTGATAGTGAAAACACCCCTATGGAGGGGTAAGGTTTCCCTATCCTATTTTGTCAGGAGCTAGGGTTTCACTACGCACGTAGCGGATTCAAACAACCTATAATCAGGTAAGCAACCTGTCCTAGTTTGGGATGGACACTATAGATTTCGAATATGCACTAGGTCGAATGGTCAAAAAGGGTGCCCCGGTAAAAACTGGGGTTTGTGTTCCCATCGTAGTAGAGCCCGCAACCGGTCAGCCTTATGGCAAGCTTCTCGAAGTGAGCCTCTGGCAAACCGTTTAGCAATAGCATATGGCAAACACGGTGTCCTAGGCGCACCAATGCAAATACAATGCAAAAAAAACATATAAGTGCAAACAAAACAAGATATCATGAGTTTGAGTCAAGTTCTCTAACTCCCCAGTGGAGTCGCCAGAAATTGTAGACGTCTCTGAATGTCCTGGGAGGGAATCCCGTTTTGTTCATTTGGGCTCACTACAGTTCAGGACTCAATGCCACGGTCCTGTATCTAATCTTGCAGAGTGCAATGGAAGACCGATGAATCATCAAAGAGTCTAAATCCAGCAAATCGTTTTTGAAAACAGATTTTTTGAAAGAAGTGCCAAACATGGACTGCTTTGCCAGATACAGAGTTGCCACCTAAATATTTATTTTGGGGGAATTTAGGAAACCCTGACTTGTGGCTAAGGCAACGTGTCCGTCATTACCAAAGTTGCCTCGGCTCGGGAACTTGGGTACGATTGGGGAAGGTCACTTCGTGAGCACCCTTTCTCGCCCGATCAAAGATCGGCCTCTACTAACCATGATATCGAGTTTTGAAAACATTATGTGCTCTTATTCCGGTTATTAGCCTAGAATTACTATGTGATGCGCAAAACATACAAGTATAGACTAGGTCACCTGAGTTGGAACAAAACATTTCATGTTTGTTTTTGAAAGCGGTTTGCTACTCGCAAGTAGGATAAACTGCGGATTTTGCCACCTTCAAGTGGGCTTAGAAAACATGGTGATTTGCCACTATCTAATGGGCTTAAAACTCGCAATCAATGAATTATTCCAATTCAGATAATCCAACCTCCACCCACGGGTATTCAGGCAGTTATATCACATAAGCACATAGCCACATGGTAAGCATACTATCATGGCAGTTATTCACACGCATGCAAGGATGCTAAAGCATAAGTACAATCGAGTACTCCAAGCCAAAGAAAGAAGCTAATTAGAAATCATGCATGAATCCTAACTATGCTGAAATGCCTAATGCAACACATACAAAAATGCAACTAAGATAGGCTCAACTATTCTAAGATGGCATATGATGATGCTATAGTTAACACGTATTCAACTTGAAATTGAAATACAACACAGTTAGTATGATGCGCCAAGCTTGGTACATGCAAGACAGATGAATGGATGCAAACATACGAGCATAAGTATGCTAATTGAAACATGCCCTAAACTAACCATCATAAGCTGGTAAATAAAAAGGAGAAAGGCGTGGGATTGGAAGACATACATCACACACACGTACACTTATTACACAATTGCCCTCGCTCGGAGGGTCTGAATAAATAATACAATCCGAATAAATAATTAACTACTCTAGCTAATTAAATATTACAAAACCCTAATTAATTAACAAATTAACTAGGAAAGCGAATAAACTAGCATGCAAGCTATAAAATGGACTGCCTCAGTTCTTGTTCCGAATGATGAAAGATTCATGCGTGCTCGGGTTACTTTGTCGGGAAATTCCTTGCGATGCCCCGATTTGCCTTTTTTTTGCAATTGGTCCTAGAGCACTGTATAAAACTTCCGAAGGCTACTGACTAGTTTTTGTTACTGGATTTTGATTTGCTGCAACAGAGAGTAAGAAAGGGGCATGGCAAAGTATTTTCAACACATGTGCGCACGACCACTCTTCCCGTCATTGCATGAGCTCAAGGGAGTGTAGTCCTCGATCCTCGTGCCACCAATCATACATCTCGATGCATGATGGCTGAGGAGTCGAATTGCACGACTCAATGTGAAATGAATGCACATATAAGCATAACAAGGCCTAAACTCCGTCATGGGTAATCTGGAGTGTCGACGACTGGAAATTGAGACACGTGTCGTTACTTTAAGTACGAAACGCCCCTCGTTTCCCGTGTTTGGACTAACCCTACTCCAAACACAATGTAATGAGATGGCATACACAATGCGACTAACATGCAATCCTAAATGCAATGCAACCTAATCATGCTGGCATGCGAGGGATGATATGCACACATGCAACCTAGCATACGCAATGCTATGAACTGATAATGGCATACTCAATGCACACAAATTATATGGCATACGCAATGCAATATGGACTTAAACTAAAGTGAGTGGACCTCAGCCATACTCAAATCAGTGGCCATACATGATGGAATGAAAGGTAGGAGCACTCATGCAAACATGCCCGATGCAAGGGACCGAACCTAAGGCATCAAATGCCACACTAACAAAGCATGGCAAAGGATGAAGTATGGCATAGAATGGCACATGATCCAGCTCTGAAATGACATAAAAGATGGTCTCGAAACATGCGAACACCTCACATAATGCATGCTAGATGACCTGGATACCGAAACTAGTGAAGTGCGTTACACTAGAGATACACAAAGTAATGCACGAATGGCAAAACCAACCCCAAATAGACCCTAGGCAGGTCTGAAACAGTGGGAAAATGGCCCAAAATGATGGTTCAAAGTGCATGGAAATGAAGCTCATTCAATGGTCCGAAAACAAGGCACTCATGCACAACTCTCAAGCACACTTAGAGAGAAGAAAACATGAGGATATGGAATTCACATAGGCTCTAAAATATGATGCAAAATGACCCCAAAGCATGAAAACACCTCAGTATATGCATGCAATAGACCTCAAATCTCAAAGCTAGGTAAGTGTATTGAACTACAAGCATGCAAAACAAGCATCATTCAACCATAAGACACAAAAACAGAGCTAGGGGAGTCCAAAATATACACAAAATCAGTTTAAGGCAAGGCCAAAAAGTGCTAAAATCAAGGGTCAACAAAGCATGCAAAATAAGCTAGTGAACTATGATTTGCACTACAACTATATGAAGCACATGAGAGCTCACCAAGCCAGCCAAAAATAGAAGTATTCCATGCCAAATAATGCCCAAAAACCCACTGAAACTCAATCAATGCATGCAATAATGATGTGTCCCTTTGAAAGGCCAATAAGAGGGTTGTTCTACACATGCAAGATAGACATACAAAATGGAAAAAAAACCTTTGGAAAGAGCTTATGTGGGCCCTAAAACTCACTGAAAAGGGTCTGAAATTAGTCTAGGAAGCATGCAAGTGAAGGCCCCTTTGAAAGGCCTTGAAGAAGATTACTCTACACATGCATAATAGACATCTAATATGGCAAAACCACCTTTGGAAAAAGGTCATGCAGGTCACAAAACTCATCAAAAATGGCCTGGAGCATGGCTTTGAAATATGCAAATAGGGGCTCCTTTGGAAGGCCAAGAAAGCTAGTAAAGAGAACAAAGGGTGAGAGGGTCACCCCTCTCTGATTTTGAGGCTCAAAGACACATGTTAGCCACTAAAAATTCACTAAATTTTTGTGGCTAAAAGGCCAAACCAAGGCCGACACAAATGCTCTAAAGCATAGCTCAAAACATGAGGAAATGAAGCATGCAAGGGGGTAGATGACCCCCAACAGAAAAATGGTCTTAAACAAACATGTTTAGAAGATCAAAACAAGACTTTTTTTAGTTTATGACAAAGCCTAAATATACTTTCAAATAGAGCTAAACTATGAAGCAAAACAATGTCAAAAAAAGGGAAATGGAGTGTTACCCTTGTAGCCAAAGGAACCAGCAACTTCTGGACCAAGATAGCAAGTCTTCAACCTCTGAAAATGAGCTCCAAGGTGCTTGGATGGATGATGGAGAGGTTAGGCTAAGAGGTGTAGTGCAATGGTGCAAGAATAAGGGACCTTAGGAGCTAAAATAGAGAGAAATAGAGAGGGAAGTGTATGTATGCCTTTAAGAAAAATTATCCAACCCTTGCAAGTGGAGAGGAGGGTCTCTCTTATAGAAGAAGAGGTCCAAGGCTTCTCTTAGAAGCTTGGAGCAAAGGGGCCAAGCTTCTTAAGGAAGCTAAACCAAAAAGGCCAAGCTTCTTGAGGAACCTAGAGCGAAGGGGTCAAGCTTCCTTAAGAAGCTAAGAAAGGTTCAAGCTTCTCTTAGAAGCTTGGAGCAAAGGGTCAAGCTTCTTCAAGAAGCTAAAAAAGGTTCAAGCTTCTTGGAGAAGTTAAAAAAAGGTTCAATCTTCTTGGAGAAGCTAGAGTAAAGGTTTAAAAGGTTCAAGCTTCCTCAAGAAACTAAAAAAGGTTCAAAAGGTTCAAGCTTCTTAGAGAAGCTAGAGCAATGGTTCAAGCTTCCTCAAGAAGCTAAAAAAAGGGTTCAAAAGGTTCAACTAAAAAAAAAAACTGGTCGGTGGCCCCATTTGGTGGTCTCCCGATTGAATGCAAGCTAGTGATGGGGTGGGAGACCAGTAAATGTGGCCCCAAAACCAAGAAAACCAGCTTCCTGACAAGAAAACCAGAAAATCGACAAGCGCGGAGAAAAGTGGCCTCCAAGGAGAAAAGGTGGTCTCCCACCCTTGTACCACCTCCCAAACAAGGAAAATAGGGTCCACGCCAAAAATGAACCAGGACGGATGCAAAACGAGAGTTCGGGAACCAAAACGCGCAGCCAGGTGCCCCTAAAACTGACTGTTAAGCATCGAAAGTGGCGTGCGACCATGAAGGTGGTCTCTCGGGCCACAGTGTCCCTCTAGAGAGAAGCAACAAGGTGTGTGCCAAAAACCGGAGCGAATGGAGAAAGTTAAGCGGTCGGCCGAGGCGCATGGCCGGCTGACTCTGAAAACTGGCGGTCTCCCAAGCGAGGTCCAGCTATACAACCAACGAGAGATGGTCTACAAGACCTCTCCCTCCCTTTGGGAAGAGAAAACAGAACTTGGTTCACAAACCGAGGCAAAGCACAACAGAATCCCGAAGTCCGGAGGCAAGGTTCTCAGCCAAGACTCCGTAACCTCAGAATGAGCACAAAATGCGCAATCACCGAGCGCTCAATCGATGACGTCTGGGTTTTAAGGTCGGTCAAAAATGGGGTGTCTACAACACCAGGCACACGTCCTAATGTTTCTAACCAAAGCAAGGTATAAGCGTCGGAACACGTTCTAAACGCTTCTAACCAAGGGGTGGTATAAACATTGGGGACACGCCCTAATATTTCTAACCAAAGCAAGGTATAAGCGTCGGAACACATTCCAAATGCTTCTAACCAAGGGGTGGTATAAACACCAGGCACATGTCCCAATGTTTCTAACCAAAGAAAGGTATAAGCGTCAGAACACGTTCCAAACGCTTCTAACCGGGAGGGTGGTATAAACACCAGGTACACATCCCAATGTTTCTAACCCAAGCAACGTATAAGCGTCGGAACACGTTCCAAACGCTTTTAACCAAGGGGTGGTATAAACACCAGGCACATGTCCTAATGTTTCTAACCAAAGCAAGGTATAAGCGTCGGAACACGTTCCAAACGTTTCTAACCAAGGGGTGGTATAAACATTGGGGACACGCCCCAATGTTGCTAACGAAAGCAAGGTATAAGCGTCGGAACACGTTCCAAAGGCTTCTAACCAAGGGGTGGTATAAACACTAAGCACACGTCCCAATGTTTCTAACTAAAGCATGGTATAAGCATCAGAACACGTTCCAAACGCTTCTAACCAAGGGGTGGTATAAACACCAAGCACACGTCCCAATGTTTCTAACCAAAAACGGAGGAGGTGTAAACACCGGGCGTACTCGAGTGTTTCTAACCATTAAAGGAGTGGTGTAAACACCGGGTGTACCCGAGTGTTTCTAACCAACAAGAGAGTCAAAGGATAGGAACGATCTTACCAGAAGTTCCTCTGAATGAACTGTACATACAATATCGTCCGGTTGCACCAGCTTTGCATAAATTGTACATATAATATTGTGCCTACATAAGAAAGAAACTTGACAAGTACAATACAATAAGAATGCATGTTCTATGCAAGACGAATAACCATGACACAATGCTTTGAGGCATGCTCCGTGCACATCATGCGAGGAATAAAATAGAAGCATATTCTATGCAACGAAAAATGGAGCATGTTCTATACAACACCAAATGTATGTTCAATGCAACAGGTATGAACATTTTCTATGCGAATGTACATGCATGTACAATGCAAAACACCGCGACATGCATATTCTATGCAAACATGAGAACATGTGCAATGCGATACTACGTAACATACATATCCTATACATAATAACAATGCATATTCAATGCAACATCAATAGCACGTTCGATGCAAAACACCGAATAAAGAAATGCACGTTCTATGTAATGAAAAACAGAACGTGCCTTAATAGAACCAATTCAGTTGCAACCTCCGATTTACCTCTCGGAGGAGTTACAATATATTTCAAAAGGATACACCTCGTTCATGCCGACTAACGATGAGTCACGCATCGAAGACATGATTCGAAACTTCCGCAAAGACACTTTGAGCTGAAAAGTGGACTTTCCTTGCACTTTCTCACAAGAATTAAGGACACAAAATAGCATAAAAACACACAGGGAGCACACTGGAAGCATGTCGGCCACTTTTAGATAGTGTCGGCCACTTGCAAATGTTGTCGGCCACAAAAACTGGCCGGTTGGCCAGTTATGGTAAACTTGGGCCATTTTGGTCTTTTTGCATGGAGATCTTTAAAAACACATTTCCAAATCACATTTCCTCACACCCCCATTGCCGAAATTGCTTGCTCTTTATTCCTAGACCCTTTTTCCTCCTAGATCCATGCTTCACATGCGTTTTCCAACGCCCCTTGTGAAGTTGATTCGCTAAAACCTTTCGATTTCCTCCGTTTTGAACCGATTGAAATTTGTTTTCGAAGCTTTTTTCTACATTTTCGCCACTTGAGGTTTGTTTCTCTCAAGTTTATCTTGAGTTTGACGCCTTTTCCTGGGCTTTGACTTTGGTCCCATTTTCTCTCTCCGAGAGTTGACTTTTGTTGACTTTTGTTGGCTTTTTCCACCTATTTTGCTCATTTTGGCCTATTTTCTCTCTTTCTTTCCAGATGGCAGACGACGCTCCTCACGATGGGGGTTCGCCAGGGATGGAGGGAGAGCCTGAGTACATACTATTGTCGCCTAGAGTCCGACCTTTCGACCCGAAGAGGTACTGCCCCGAGGCGCATGCACTACCACCCAGTACAGTCCGTCACTTTAGTGGATTTGCACGAGGTGCACTAGGAGTTTTCTTGCTGTGAGAGCCAGAGTCTCACCTGTCTCATGGTGCCTTCGAGGTATGCACTGTATTCTTGCATTTTTTGCGATATATTTTACATTTCTTGCATAGCTCGCATTTTTGCACTGTATTTCATTTGCTCATTCTGAACACATTCATACACTGTATTTTGTCTGTTCATTCTGAACACATTCACACACTGCATTTCTTCTGCTCATTCTGAACACATTTACACACTGCATTTCTTCTACTCATTCTGAACACATTTACACACTGCATTTCTTCTACTCATTCTGAACACATTCATACACTGTATTTCTTCTACTCATTCTGAACACAGAGAGACTTCCGTTTTACCCAAGGATATGGGTCAACCTTAGCGAAGGAGTGGTACATGGACCTCCCCGATGGTGTCTGCTAGATCATCGATGAGGTGGGGTTTGGTTTGTTCTGTATAGGGCTGTCGCACCTCATGGCGAGCAGGACCCTTTTGAGCGCGCTGGTAGAGAGATTGTGGGATACTACCAACTCTTTCCATTTCTCTACTGCTAGGGATATGATGATGACCCCATATGATCTTGCCATGTTGACGAGCCTCGAGGTAGGAGGCCGGCTGATCCCATATGATACCGATATGGGTGAGTGGGAGGCCGCCTGGACCTATTTGCTGGGAGCACACCCACCTATCTTTCGATCAAGGATGGTCCGATACACCTGGTTTGTAGACCACTATAGAGGGACACCCCCAGTGATTGTAGAGGAGACCGAGCAGTATGCCCAAGGTTTCTTGATGTTCCTCTTCGGCACTACCTTGTTCGTCGACAAGGCGAACATAGTCGGGCTATATCTTTTGAGCGCCTTGGTGGACTTATCTTAGGTTCAACATTATGATTGGGGCGGTGTCGGCCTCACTACCCTGTACTGCTACATGAGCTCGACCTCTCGCAGGAGCAGGAATAGAGTTGGCGACTATTGGAGAGCCTGAGAGGTATGCTTTAGTTTTTTGTTTTACATTCTCTGCCGTGCTTTTTGCTTTGCACTTTCTGTACACTGCACACACATAGTCTAATCTTTACATTTGTATTTTCTATACATTATACTACACACCTTGCTTTCTGCATTCTTTGTGTATTCTTTATTCTCTACATTTTCTAGACATTGCACACATACTCTGCTCTCCGCATTATCTGTGCTTATCTGTATTCTCACTATCGCCTTCTTGCTTTTTACAGCTATGGGTGCACGCCTATTTCCCGATGCTTGCTCCAGAGCCGGAGGTCGAGATGCCTCTTGGGGTGCTATATTCTCATCGATATGACAGGAGGTGTCAGCTGAGGACCCGGGAGACCCTCTCATTCCTTCGCCAGTACTTCGATACAGTGAGGGCGGTAGAGGTAACTCAAAACTCACAGTTCTTTCTACTTTCAGCTCCAATTCATTTTACATATCTAATGGCAACTTGTCAATGTATGCACTTGTTGTTTGCAGATCACGTGGCAGCCCTGGGCGACGATGCCAGAGGGTGCTAGATTTCAGTTCGTCGGAGCTTGGGACGCTTCTTGGTATCGGCTCATGCTCGAGGGACCAGTAGACCGAGCCTGGTTCCTAGGCGAGTGCTTCATGTGCCAGACGCTGGGTTTGTCGTTACAGTCGGTTCCTTTACCACCTCCGCCTTCCATGCGAGCCACAGAGAGTCTCTTCCCTCGGGAGATCATTGACTTCATGCGGAGTGGGGATGCAGTCCTCTTCATTGGGGAGAGGGACTATATGACTTACATCTAGACATACCTCATGCCTCATTTGACAGGTATTCATGCTCATATAGGGAGGGCAGCTGATGTCCCTTCGTCGAGCAGGGCCCAAGCACTGAGGGGCAGGGCTAGAGGGATACCCCCTGCTAGGCAGAGTGTTGGATGGCCAGATCTTCGGACCGAGCTGACAAGTTGGCGGTACTCTGGAGAGCCTTATCAGATCCCGATTGACCCTCCGTTGCTTGGTCATCGATATGTTAGGACACCCAATTCACAATCGGTATGCATTACAACTATCATTTTTTTCATTCACGCCCAGATACTCAGACATTCATTCATTCACTGATCATTTCAACTTGCATTTACAGCCCTCTATAGGGTACGTCGAGGGGTTACTCAAGATGTTGGCCTCATTCGAGGGCATGATCTTAAGGAGGGAGTCGATACTTGGTTCCCATGATATTCAGGTAATTTTTCAGCTTTCTTGCATTTCGATCATCATATTTCTGCTGATATACTAAAATTGACATCCCAACTGAACATTCCCCACACTGCACTAATACACTCTATGCATAGATCACATCTGACACATTGTATTCACATACTGTATCTGACTTTTGTATGTACGCATTCTGCACACCGTGCTTGTATCTGATACACATACTATGGCTGATATATTTAAACTGCTGTGGAAGCCGAATGAACAGAGGTGCCAGCAGGAATGTATCCTGGAAGTCAGAGACTATTCGGCTCCGTACTAACCGACTAAGATACCGAATGTATAGAAATTGCCGAATGGATGGGAAGATATATGTTGGAATAAACAAAAGGATAATAAGTAGAAAGTGGGCTCTAGACCCGAGGTCCAGAAAATGAGTATAAATGCAAGAGCTTCAAATTGAGAAAGGTATGTAAAAAAAAAACACTTCACTAAATTTAGTAAACAAGCTTTCTTGAGTAGAAGAACTGACTTGCCCGTCGGAGTGCTAATCCCGGCACCCCCGACCGGAGTATTTGTCTTTACAGGTGACTAGCTGAGCATCAAGAGCGTCTCCCAGGATCTGAAGAGTATTTCCAAAACCACTTCCCCACAACTGGCGCCGTCTGTGGGAATACTCAAATACATCCATGAAAGGCGTGACTCAAGATTCTCCGATAGCCACCGACGCGATCACACAAAGAATCGACCTCACTCCGACAAACATGCTCGAGAAGGAAATTGTCGCTGCAAGACGTGCCTTGAATGTCGATTCACAAACCACTTCAGCACAGGAAACGATGCTATCCATCTTGGAACGAGCTAAAAAGACCAAGCACAGTTTAGACAACACCATCGCTGAGAACGAGCACCTTCGCCGCAATCTGGCCTCGAAAATAGCAAAGTCCAGACAAACAGTGCGCCAGGTTTCTAAGCGACCCCCAAGGGCAGGCGATCTGATCTCGGGCAAGAAACACCGACACTCGTTGTGCTTCAGCCGATTACTTTGAGGAGTTAACACAAGACGAACGTCTCCAGCGAAGTGTTCTGCATGATAACATCCATATGATATACAGCCTGCCGAAGGCCCCGACCATACACGCAATCCAGTCCCTCCCAGGCCCTCAGCAGCAACTCATGCCAACAAAGCGACCCCAAGAATCGTCAAGCATCACCTTCGACAATTCTGATTTGATCGGCGTAACACTCCCTCACATCGATCCGTTGGTTGTCGCGCTACGCGTAAACCGGTTCACCGTCGAACGAGTTCTTATAGACCAGGGCAGCACTTCGGAGGTCATGTACTATAAAACCTTCATCAAACTTGGGTTCACCAAATCAGATCTGACTCCGGCCCCTTATCCCCTATTCGGCTTCAATGCCAATCCAGAATACCCACTGGGAAAAATCAACCTACCCGTTCGAGCGGGATCCAGAACGGTGGATGTAGAATTCTTGGTCGTCCGGCTGTCATCGCCATACAATCTCATCATGGGGCGATCGTGGTTGCATACCTTGCAGGCCGTCCCCAACACCTACCATTAATTGTTACGTTTCCCAACAGAACACGGCATTGAGCAGATCTGCGGCTCCCAAAAATCGGCACAAGCATGCTACCTCCTGGCCGCCAAAATGCCAAAGAAGTTGCAGGTAAACTCCATCGAGGTACCCAATCGGGAAATCTTGGATGACGTCGGGCGGCAGCCAAGCGAAAAGGCCACAGAAGGTTTAGACCGAGTTGACATCGATGGCAGCCTGGAAAAGTTCTTCATGATCGCCACCTCTTTAAACCAAGCCGATAGACAGCAGCTGATCTCCTTTCTACTTGCCAACCTCGACGTCTTTGTGTGGACTCCGTATGAGATGCCGGGTATAGACCTATCAGTTTCACAGCACCACCTGAACGTCGACCCCACGTGCAAGCCCATCATTCAGAAAGGCCGTCGATGCGCGCAGAGCACCTTCGCCGTCATAGAAGAAGTCGACAGACTGCTTGACGCCGGGGCAATTAAAGAAGTCACCTACCCCACATGGCTCTCCAACACAGTAGTGGTGAAAAAGAAAAATGGAACTTGGCGAGTGTGTGTTGACTTCACGGATCTGAACAAAGCTTGCCCCAAGGACTGCTTTCCCTTACCTAGAATAGACCAACTCGCCGATGCCACGACACGCCATCAACGCATGAGTTTCCTCGATGCTTACAGAGGCTACCATTAGATCGCCATGCATCCAGATGACCAGGACAAAACTGCATTCCTCACTCCAAGAGGAACCTACTGCTACAAAGTTATGCCTTTTGGGCTGAAGAATGCAGGGGCAGCTTACCAAAGACTGGTCATCGCCATGTTCAAAGAACAACTCGGCCACACTATGGAAGTTTACATTGACGATATGGTGGTCAAGTCCAAAGAAGAAAAGGATCACATAGCCGATCTAGAGAAGACGTTCGGCATCTTGCGCAAATACAGAATGAAACTGAATGCCTCGAAGTGCGCGTTTGGGATCGGCTCCGGCAAATTCTTGGGTTATATCGTCAACCACCGTGGAATTGAAGCCAACCCGAGGCAAGTCACAGCAATCTTGGAACTCGGTTCCCTTCAATCAGTGAAAGAAGTCCAAAAGTTGATGGGGATGGCCGCTGCACTCAATAGATTCATCAGTCGGTCAACAGACCGATGCAGACAATTCTTCCAGACGCTACGTCAAGGCAAAGCTTTTGAATGGTCCGCTGAATCTGGCGGCTTTCCTTTGGGCTCAAGACTTACCTCCGGTCAGTGCCTCTCTTGACAACACCAGCTGCCGGTGACCCCTCATTACAGATCTGGCGGGTCTCAGATGGGGCCGTCGGTAGGTACTATTAAAAAGAAGAGGAAGGCGATGGCGGCGTGTATTATGTGAGCAAGGCAATGGTCGATCTTGAGACACGTTATCTTCATTGGAAAAACTCATCCTAGCCTTGGTCATGGCGGCAAGAAAAGCGATGCATTACTTCGGGGCATAGCATTGGGGTGATAACATTATCCTCCGATCAAGATTACTACTGGTCACGGAAGCATCAGGACGTGTTTCAAAATGGGCTCTTGAACTCGGCCAATATGATATTCAGTTTTTACCCAAAACTGCAATAAAGGGACAGGTGCTTGCCGACTTTGTGGCTAAATTCACAGGCGGGCTTTCCAACCTTAAACCTGCCGACGTTCTTCCAAAGGCTGAAGTTTGATCAAAGTCGAACTGGAGAATTTATGTCGGGGATATTTGGCATCTATACTGTGATGGATCGTCTAACCAACGGGGCTACGGCGCCGGCGTAGTAATCATGTCCCCCGACGGCGCAGTAATAGAGCAGGCCGTCAAGCTTGGCTTCGAAGCATCAAATAACGAGGTCGAGTATGAAGCCCTCTTAGCCGGTCTACGAAATGCACATTCTTGGCGCTAGGCGTTTGCTAGTGTTTTGTGACTCCAAATTGGTCATCAACCAGCTAAAGGGGGAGTACGCTGCAAAAAACGACCGTATGGCAGCCTATATGAAAACGGACAACTCTTTGCTAATGAAGTTTGACCATCACGAACTGAACCAAATAACACGTGATCAGAATACACACGCAGATGCCCTGGCATGCCTAGCCTCCGCCGTCAATTCTGAGCTCAAACGAACCATTGAGGTAGGTTTCATCTTGGAGCCGAGTATTGGCTCTTCGGAGGAAACCCACGTTAATGTTATAGAATCCGCATCAAATTGGATGGACCCCATAGCCGGATTCCTCTCTTCTGAACAGCTCCCAGAGGACAAAAAAGAAGCACAGAAGCTACGCAATAAGGCCCTTCGATACTATCTGGATCCACAAGGAGGGCTTTATAAAAAGTCCCTCTCCGGTCCTTATTTGGAATGCGTACACCCGGATAAAGTGGAGGAGCTTCTAACCGAGATATATGAGGGCAGTTGTGGTGCCTACTCTGGCGGACGCTTTCTCGCCCATCGAGCTATAACACAGGGGTATTATTGGCCGACAATGAGAGCCGACGCAAAAAATTATGTTAAAAGATGCGAACAATGCCAAAAGTTCTCCCCACTAACCCATTTGCCCGCCGAAGAGTTGAACTCTATCACCAGTCCCTGGCCGTTTGCTCAATGGGGCCTCGATATTGTGGGACCGTTGCCAAGGGCCCCAAGAAACAAGCGATTCCTAATTGTAGCAACAGATTACTTTATAAAATGGGTCGAAGCGAAAGCTCTAACGCACATACGAGATGCCGACATAAAGCGATTTGTATGGAGAAACATCATTACGCGATTCGGCATTCCAAGAGCTCTCATCTCAGACAATGGTACCCAGTTCGATTGTGGCGTATCACAGAAGCGTGCAAATCTGATATCGTGCCTTACTTTTCTACGCCCGCGTACCCCTAGAGTAACGGCCAAGCCGAAGCCTCTAACAAAACCATCTTGGACGGCATCAAAAAGAGGCTGGAAAAAGCTAAAGGCAAATGGGTCGAAGAATTGCCAAGTGTATTGTGGGCGCACCACACAACGCCGAGGAGGTCCACCAGAGAAACGCCGTTCGCCCTATGCTTCGGAACCCAGGCAATCTTACCCCTGGAAATTGGCTTCCTGACTTTGAAATCACAAGCCTTTGATACGGGCCAAAATGACATGATGCTCGCCCTGGACCTGGATCTAATCGAGGAACGAAGAGACCGCGCCCTGGCCTCCATGGCACGATATCAGCAGCAGCTCACTAAGTCGTACAATCAACGAGTTCAGTTGCGTCGTTACACTCCAGGAGAGCTGGTCCTAAAGAAAGTACTTCCAGCCGACCGGAGACCGACCGACGGAAAGCTGGGCCCGAATTGGGACGGCCTCTATCAAATAGACTCCATTGCAGGAACAGGGGCATATCGCCTCTTGGACATGTTAGGAAGAAGCTTGCCACGGCCTTGGAATTCAACGCATCTACGAAAATTTTACCAATGACCCGATTTGTCGGCTTGGTACTTGTACATACTCTGCCGTAATGCAAAAGTTGCTCTTTTTTATGCTTCAGCTCATACACAACCTAAGTTTCGTTTTTATACTTCTTGATGACTGAATAAGTCTCCGGATTCGGAGTGCCCTTCGTGGATACCACGATTGGCTAAATAAGTCTTCGGATTCGGAGCCCCTTTGGGTGCATGACATCTAAGGGCCGAATAAGTCTCCGGATTCGAAGCGCCCTTCGTGGATACCACGATTGGCCAAATAAGTCTCCGGATTCGGAGCCCCTTTGGGTGCATGACATCTAAGGGCCGAATAAGTCTCCAGATTTGGAGCGCCCTTCGTGGATACCACGATTGGCCAAGTAAGTCTCCGGATTCGGAGCCCCTTTGGGTGCATGACATCTAAGGGCCGAATAAGTCTCCGAATTCGGAGCGCCCTTCGTGGATACCACGATTGGCCAAGTAAGTCTCCGGATTCGGAGCCCCTTTGGGTGCATGACATCTAAGGGCCGAATAAGTCTCTGGATTCGGAGCGCCCTTCGTGGATACCACGATTGGCCAAATAAGTCTCCGGATTCGGAGCGCCCTTCGTGGATACCACGATTGGCCAAATAAGTCTCCAGATTCGGAGCCCCTTTGGGTGCATGACATCTAAGGGCCGAATAAGTCTCCGGATTCGGAGCGCCCTTCGTGGATACCACGATTGGCCAAATAAGTCTCCGGATTCGGAGCGCCCTTCGTGGATACCACGATTGGCCAAGTAAGTCTCTGGATTCGGAGCCCCTTTGGGTGTATGACATCTAAGGGCCGAATAAGTCTCCGGATTCGAAGCATCCTTCGTGGATATCACGATTGACCAAATAAGTCTCCGGATTCGGAGCCCTTTGTGGATTCCACTATCGGCCGAATAAGTCTCCGAATTCGGAGCGCCCGTCATGGGGGTCACGACTTTAACAAATTACATGATTCTTAATTGGAGCCGATCAACGCATGTTTGAACGTTTACATTACGCAATACAGAGGCTGACAATAAATTGCGATAGGACATTTCATTACGCGCAAAACATTTCAACGCAATACAAAAGCTGACAATAAATTGCAACAGGACGTTTCATTATGTCCAAAACAGTTCAAAAGTTGCTAATAGAAAAATTCTATTTATTAAGAAGCCACTAAACATTTGATAAAGAAATTCTATTTATTTAACATTATAGTCCACTAAGTCGGCATCTTCGTCGTCGCTTTTCTCGACGTCGAACTCAGGATACGGAAGGTAATGCCGATGATATAGGGGCGAAGCCGAATTTATACCCACAGACCCAAGAGCTTCCATGGTTTGAAGGGCCTTGATCCAGCCGTCTTGAAACCACGATTTTCGCATCGGCAGACTTCCTCAGCTAGGTCCGCTTTGGTCTTTTTAACCCCGGCCTTCAAGCCGTCCCGATACCCTCTCTTATAACCCAAGGCCTCTCGGTTCGCCCTCTCCCCCATGCTTTTCGCTTGACTGTCCACCACTGACTCGTCCGCTTGAGCACTCTTCAGCTCCCAAAGCTCACTCTTAGCCTTTTTCGCGCGAGCCTCCAGACTACGATTCCTTTCGTTGTTTCTCCCACTCTCGCGTCGGGCTTCGCATAGACGTATCCCGACTTCATAAGCGCTATACAGCCCCTTGATAGCCCCATGTATGCCATCCCGAAATACTTCGAAATCCCCACGTCCGACCATCGACTGTTGGACATCCGGCGGAAAAATTTGTCGAGCGAACTCGACTGCCACATCTGGATCTTTAATTATAGAATCTGCCTCCGTCATCGGTCTATTCTTCACCAGAACCGCAAAACTCAACGGTCGTGGTGCCACCTCAGACTCAACTTGCAGTCGTGGGCACGGGGAAATTCCCCGCTATCCGTCCTTTTGGGGTGATCTGCTTCGACGACTAGGGGGCCCCTCTTTTTCCCGATCCATGGATGCTCTTCTTCTCGTGTGGGTAGGCCCGCTGCCGCGATTCATTTTGATTGCTAAACTCAGCCAATGTTGGCCCCTGCCAGGTTTGGATCGAGCCTGAATAGAAATGAGTCAAATTTTTGGCATGAACTTGCCCATTTATTCTTGGGTATATATAGCTCCCCCGAGAAAACTAAGCGCCAAACGTCGTAGGCTATATTGCAAGTGCTATCGCCGGTTATCCTAAGATCGCTGGGGCAAGGGCACTCACTTATCTACTCGACCATATTTTAAAATGATAACGCCGAATAAGTTATGCCTCAGCCAGCCCACGATTCCGAGATAGTCGGCTCATTCGGTTCCTCAGGCTCGCGCCCTGGCTAAGGCAATGGTAGATTCATTAATCTCGTCGGCTATATTGCAAGTGCTATCGCCGGTTATCCTAAGATCGCTGGGGCAATGGCACTCACTTATCTACTCGGCCATATTTTCAAATGATAACGCCGAATAAGTTATGCCTCAGCCAGCCCACGATTCTGAGATAGTCGGCTCATTCGGTTCCTCAGGCTCACGCCCTGGCTAAGGCAAGGGTAGATTCATTAATCTCGTCGGCTATATTGCAAATGCTATCGCCGGTTATCCTAAGATCGCTGGGGCAAGGGCACTCACTTATCTACTCGGCCATATTTTCAAATGATGATGCCGAATAAGTTATGCCTCAGCCAGTCCACGATTCCGATATAAGTTATGCCTCAGCCAGCCTACGATTCTGAGATAGTCGGCTCATTTGGTTCCTCAGGCTCGCACCCTGGCTAAGCCAAGGGCAGGTTCCTTAGGCCGATCGTCCGAGCTCAAAGATCGTCCGAGCTCAAAACTGCGTAATATCATTAAGTAATATCATTCTTCATTAGCAAAATTGAGCACAACTCATGACATTTTATATATACTCAAAATAAATAAGCTATAAGCCCGCACAAAATTATCTGACAAAACGATTGTAACAATACGTCAGTAAAATCCTAATACGTTTGTGAGATTTGTGAAAATCTAAAAGTCAATACATTAGTAAAATCTCAATACATTTGTGAAATTTGTGAAAATCTAAAAGTCAAACTGCCCAGCTCAGCCTTCGGAATTAGTCTCCAGCGGCTCAACATCCACCTGCTCGTATGGCACTGGCATAGTCAGTGAAACGCCAGCAGCAGCAAGGGCTTTATGCCAGCTATGCTTGAACCCCCTGTTTTCGAACCACGGGACCTGGTCCACATATTCGGCAAGCCCAGCATCCTTCCCAGCTTCGAATACTTTGGAGGCAGCCACCTTGACATCGGCCAATTCAGCCTGCAGGCTAGCACTTTCTTTGGGACAATCTCGGCCAGATTTTTCGCGTCCGCCTTCTTTTCGGCCTCCACTCGCGACTGATCTGCAAGGCGAGCCTTTTCTACTTCGGCCTCGGCCCGAGTTGCTTCCTTGTTCGCTCTCAAAACTGCGTCTTCGGCCCTTTTCCTCTGGCCCTCCACCTGTTTTCGCAAGCGGTCCATCTGTTTGACGGCGTTGAGATGTCGACGTCCTATATCGGCTATCCTTCCGATGGTCTGCAAAGGAAAAACCCAAAAACATAACCCCAACAGTACTTGGATAAAGTGAGGAAAAGTCAAAATACGTACCAAAAGTGCCGATTGCGCGGTTAGTGCCGTCGCATTCAGATCTGGTTCCACCCGAAAAGCCTCCATATCAGCCGGCAACGACACGGACGTGGCCACGCCGAACGCGACCTCTGGATCTTTAAGCGCCGAAGCGTTAGAGGGAACCGGCATGTCCTTCACCATTGGATGAATGACAAAAGGAACAACCTCATTAGATCCCTCCAATCGAGGACGCTTACCACTTTGTTCGTCTGAACCGGCCTTGAGGTTCGCAGAACGTTTCCCTGTCTTTTCCTCAAAGTTTCGGCCGTCTTGCCCGTCCAAGGAAGATTCGGCATTTCGATCCTTCGTCTCTTCTAGAGCCCCCAAGGACACTGATTCGGCAACAGGGGGTGGAGTCGAGGTTCGATGGCAGATGGCATTTCAGACGAAATGCCCCCCGCTCTTTGCCGTGCGGCTAACCTCTTCGCGTTCGCCTTTTTAGAAAGCTTTGTCAGACTTAATCCGGTCATATCCTCAGAGTCTACGACGGGAAGATCCTCTAAGCGTTGAAAAACGTCGGCAGAAGGAAGACCACCAGGTCCCGATGTAAATGGAGGATCGGCGGAATCCAATACCTCCTCAGATTCGGCCTCGGATCGATTTGAGTCGGCGGTATCAGCTACCTCGTTTCGCTCCGAATCAGACCCTTCAAAGCCTACCTGCCTTAGGTTTTTGAAGTCGGACAAAATAAGAGCAGTAAGTGAATCTTCACCCTTCGGAATCGGTATGTTTTTCGCCGCCGAGAAGGTTGTGTATGTCGGCTCGTAACAAAGCAGAATGTGAGCCGCCCTCCCCTGTCTCTGAAGACTTCGACGGTCGAAATACCTGAGAGCGACCTTGATGTCTGAAAGAACGGCGTCGCTGGTTGAAGAAAGTACCTTTTTCAAACCCCTCCTTGCACGAGACGAAGCCGTAAGATTTCAACAGAATAGGTTTTACAATAAAAATGAACGCGATAAAAACAAGGAGATACACGGCGACCTGGCTCGCCCCACCGTCTAGGAATAGGGTCAACACGATCTTTCTCTTCGCCAAATTCCCAGTTGCCCTGGACAACGACCATAACATTATCAACTCGTTTCCCAGAGCTGGAAAGCATAGTGATTAGTTGATGGTCGGTATCCTTAGCTCTGAGGAAATAACGCCCTTGCCGATCGGAGGACTTAGCCAAGGCATAGCAGTGCCGGATGGCCGGAATGCCAAGATTAATTCCAAGGCGACGATTCAGCGCAACAATCCCCATTATAATTCTAAAGAAATTCACGTTAGGCTGAGAAGGGATTAAATCCCAATAGCGAAGCACAACCCTCAAAAATGGGTGTAGAGGGAAGCGGACTCCACCCTCTGCGATTGACAAGAGAGGAAATACGATTGTGGTCTCGTCCTCCATCTCCATATCAAGGGTGCCGTCTGTCAAAAGTGACAGACGAACATCATCAGGAATAGAGAAATGGCGTCTAAAACCAGCAATTCGATCTGATGAGAGGAGGTCTTTCAAATGCTTCGCCATACTCTGCAATTGACACAGATACGCCAAAGAATAAAATCGGAATAGTTCTCGAAGCAAAGAAGTGGAAAACTTACAGAAGATGAAGATTTTGGAGGGGACAAAATTGTAAAAACGATCCAAGGGCCAACCCAGCGACCGTTATCACGGAATGTGTACTTAGACGGGAAGTCGGTACGACAACCAAAAGGGGAGTGTACTTAGACGTGTGCTTTGAGGGCCCGAATACCAAAATTTTGGTGGGATATTCAAAACTCGAAGCCAAGCACTCCAGCCAACAGACGTTGGGAGAATGTTTGGGGGGCAATTGTGGGAGCCAAATGAACAGAGGTGCCAGCAGGAATGTATCCCGGAAGTCAGAGACTATTCGGCTCCGTACTAACTGACTAAGATACCGAATGTATAGAAATTGCCGAATGGATGGGAAGATATATGTTGGAATAAACAAAAGGATAATAAGTAGAAAGTGGGCTCTGGACCCGAGGTCCAGAAAATGAGTATAAATGCAAGAGTTTTAGATTGAGAAAGGTATGTAAAAAAAAACACTTCACTAAATTTAGTAAACAAGCTTTCTTGAGTAGAAGAACTGACTTGCCCGTCGGAGTGCTAATCCTGGCACCCCCAACTGGAGTATTTGTCTTTGCAGGTGACTAGCTGAGCATCAAGAGTGTCTCCCAGGATCTGAAGAGTATTTCCAAAACCACTTCCCCACAACTGCTTTTTCAGGTTACACCTCTATAGATAGGACCGACGGCGACAGAAGCAGGACCATCAGTGCCCCCTCCAGCAGCAAGGAGAGAGACAGAGAGAGAGGTTCTGGCACGTAGCCGAAGGAGGCGTCGGGAGCCCATCATGTGCGATGACGATAATGAGACCAGCGAGGCCGAGATCGAGGAGGCCGGGGATCATCACACCAAGTCATTCAAGAGCGGAGATGATGATGCTAGTTCGGGTTCTGCTAGTGGAGACGAGGCTGAGCGAGGTTCAGATTCCGAAGATGATGATGCGGGTTTCGATTCTTCATTGGGTTCAGATAGTGGCGCGGATGGGGATAGCTCTGCAGAGTCTGTTTCGCCGAGGAAGAGAACGAAGAGGGCCTCTAGAGCTTGAGATAGTTAGCACTGATTCATGTGTTTTTGCTTTGTTTCTTTTTACTAGTAGTGTTAGTACATTGTACAGTCTTAGGCAGCTTTATTTTCCTAAAAACTTGTACTCTTTGTAAAAAGAAACCATGATTGGAATGAAAATAGGTTTTTGATGAAAACGTGTTGCATTTTATATTCTAAGCATCACATTGCACCATTTTACACAAAAACGGGATTGATGGAAATTGAATATTGTACATTGTCTTGACAATTGCTTAGTTAGGTAGTGAACCGACCAAAACATAACAAACAGAGTAAAACAACTCAAATAAAAAAACTAAGGCAACAATTTGACAAACAAAACAACAACTCGATAGACGAAACAAACGTAACTCGACAAGCAACAACAAAAACAACTCGATAAACAAATTGCAACAAACTTGAGAGTGACTCAACAAAACTACTAAAACAAAATAGCAGAATGTATCTAGAGTAGAACAAAACACAGGTTCTCAACATTCTCAACACACAGGAAGACCAAAGGCATTCTGCTGGACACAAACAGTGGCTGACCGGCCACCTAGTGGTGATTGTCGGCCACTAAAGTGGCCAGTTGGCTACCTTAATTGGCCGGTCAGTCAGTGATGCAGGGAGTCTACAGATTGCTGCCACCTGTCTTCCACTCTGTGCCTTATCTTCTACAAAAGTTAGGACTTCGTAGTTTCTTCATTCCAGCTCTGTTTTTGCTTCAAATGGAGCCATTCTTCACCGAAAAACTCTCCGATTGGATTGCGACTTTAGACGGCTCGAAAAAAGTGAATTTCTGGGGTTTCGAGATAAATGCACTATTCCCGCTAAGTCGTACTCCACTGTGTTTTCCGTTCCTTCATGCTGCAGCTAGATGTTGAAACCCGAATACACATGTGTTTAGCTTCGGGGGACAAGAGATATGCCCCACAATCGAGGAGTTCCAAGTTTTGATGGAATCCAGGCATGACGAGGAAATCTTGCCCCAGTCGCGTTTTGGCCATATCCAAGCTTTAGGACAGATGTGTGGGTTTACTTTACATGATGCCCGATCTTTAGTTCACAACGGAGAGTTGGATATCCTCAACCTCATTCACCGATTTTCTGACGTTGGCGATCGTGGCGACCATCTTTGGCAAAGTTTTCGGCAGCATGCCCTCTGCTTGTGCAAGTTGGCTCATTTTCTGCTTGCCCCTGGTTTCGGAGGGTCTAGCATTCGCTTGATCGAAATGGCCCAAGGCTTGAAAGAAGGCAAGAGCTGCATGGGCTTGACACTAGCCGAGACTTTGATGGGCTTAGATGCTTTCCATCACTGGGAGACAACCAAGTTCGTAGGAAGTCCACTACTCTTACAGGTAATGTTTCCCACCCTATCTCACATGTGTTCCTCACATCACTTGGCCCTCAAGCTCTGTTTTTTTCTCAAAACCCTTTCTCACTTTTCTCTTCACATACACCTCTCTATTCTTTAATCTCTCTTATTTTTCATCCCTCCCTAGATATGGCTCATGGATAAGTTGAAAGTAGTGGATGCTTGCCCTACATATTCGGCGCACGGCTATTTCTTTCGCCAACGGCTAGTTGATTTCCCGAACGAGGGGTGGTGGTGCCACTGGATGTGCCACAGGTCTACTGTTGACATTGTTTGGCGTTGCCCCTGGTTTGATCTTCCTGAGATGAGCTACAGCATGCCTGGCATTCATTTGGTTGGTTTGACACACTACGCCTTCTACTTTTCATTCCAATTCAAGCGTCAGTTTGGACACGACCAGACTTGCTTAGAAGAGGGGGTAGAGTACCCGGCTTTATTTCCCATCCGAGGCTCACAGCTAGCTCGCTATCCTACTGCATGGAGGACAAGAGAACTTTTGGCTCCCGCTCCCACTTTCAGTTGCCCGCTTTTTGGTGAATGCATAGCTTGGCTTAAAGATGAGGCAAAAACCGGGCCTACTTTGGTATTTAAAGCTTCCACAAGCTCTGGGAGGGGACGCAGGAACACCTGACTCAACTATGTCCTAAGTTTATTGCTTTAATCTGTACTTTTAAGTTTTCCTTTTGAATGTAATAAAAAGCAACTTCGATTTGTATCAAGAGGTAGAGAAGTTTGTATTGAAATCAATGAAATTGAAGGTTGTGGGTACTGAAAATTTTTCTTTTGGTCCACAAATGATCTAAGTTGTAAAAAGATTAATTTGAACAAAATCAACTTTTATTAAAACTTTTCAAAACCATTTTTGATAAGGATCACAACTGGACACACCCGGAATCTATCCCTGAGATGCACAACCCCGAATCCAATAACTGGAAAGTTGCCCCTTATCTGAAGAACACTGCACTGTAACCAGCTCTGATAGCAAAGATCACAATTGAACTCTTGGATGCAGAGAAGACAAAGATGACCAAAATAATCACATGGACACAGTTAATTTGGAAGTGTTTATGGTTGGACTTCAGAATGAAGTTGCCTACGTATCCCAAAGATGGGAATCAAGCTTTATGTAGTTCGATTTGGGTTCACTAGGGTATTAACACTCTCCTTTTGCGCTCTAATTTTTGCCAAGGCCGTCCTTTCTAGGTTTTCAACCTTGCGAGCTCAGTTTTTCTTTTTTCTAATTTTTTGTGCTCTAACTTTTGCCTAGGTCGCCTTTTCGGGTTTTCAGCCTAGCGAGCCTCTCAAGGGTAGTATTTCTTCAACTTGTCTATGTTGATTGGTTGGGAGAATTCAAGGCCATCTAGGTCCATAAGAATGACAGCTCCACCCGACCAGATAAATTTGATGATATAAGGACTAGTCCAATTAGGTCTGAACTTGCCCCTAAGGTCATGGATGAGAGCTCGATTGTCTTTGAGCACCAAATCCCCTTCTTTTAGATTCCTAGACTTAACTTTCTTATTGAAATCCCCAGCGATTCTGCGTTGATAACCTTGGATATGGTACAGTGCTTTCAGCCTTCTCTCGTCGAATATCATTAGTTCCTCAAACCTACTCTACTGCCAATTCGCTTCTACTATCTGGTACTTAGCCATAACCAGCAGCGACGGTACCTCAATTTCAATCGGCAGAACAGCCTCCATAAACCAGAGAATAGGAAGTTGCCCTAATAGACGTTCGAATTGATGTTCTATAGCCCTAGAGAGAAAATGGCAATTATTCTAGCCAGTCCTTGTAGATTTCCACTATCTTTTGTAGAATATGCTTGATGTTCTTGTTGGCGGCCTTAACAGCTCCGTTAGTTTGTGGCCGATATATAGATGACTTATGAAAAGCCACGTTGTATTTTTCCAACAAGTCAATCACTTCTTTCTTAAAGTGGGAACCGTTGTCTGAGATGATCTTTTTCGGGACTCCATAACGACAGATGATATTATTCTTGATGAACTTGGCTACGTGTGACGCTTTCAACACTGCGTAAGATTGGGCTTCGACCCACTTTGTAAAGTAGTCTATTGCCACTAGGATGTACTCATGCCCGTTTGACCCCTTCAGAGTAACTGCCCCAATAACATCAATTCTCCAGACTGAAAACGACCATGGTGAAGTCATGTTATATAGCTTTGACGGCGAGACATTCATGCGATTTGCATGGATCTGGCATTTGTGGCACCGTTGAACAAAACCAATACAATCCTCCTCCATGGTTGACCAGTAGTAACCCTGTTTGAGAATTTTTCGAGCTAGCATCACTTCGCTCATGTGCGATTCGCACTCTCCTCCGTGGATGGCCTCCATTAGGCGCTTTAACTCTTCATCATCAACATACAGCTTGTGCATTCCCAGATGGCCTCTTTTGTACAATTTACCCCTGTAAATGATAAACTGAGCAGCCATTCGCCGTATTGCCCTTTTATCTTTCGCATTTGCCCCTGGTGGATAAATCTCATTTTCCAAAAAGTTCTAGATATTATGATACCAGGGGTTCTGATCTTGTACTTCATCTATCACGGCAATCAGCTCATATGCCGGCACATACCTCTGTTCAATAATGATCGGACGCATCTAGACTCCCAAAGGGATGTCTATCATGGAAGATAGAGTTAATGAAGTGTCTACGAACCTGTTGCTCTCTCTTAACAGATGCGTGAAGGTTAGCTTCTCAAACCTGGGAATCTGAACATCCAGGGTTTGGTGATAGATTTTTATCCTTTCTTCCTTAACCTTCCAGTTTTCTTTTGCTTGAGACACAACTGGGTTCGAGTCCCCAATGACATCCAACCGTTTTGCCCCTAGTTCCAAAGCAGCTTCCAAGCCAGCGATACATGCCTCGTATTCTGCTTTGTTGTTTGATACTTTAAACCGGAGTTTGAAAGCTAAAGATATATGGGAATTGTCGAGCGCTATTAGCAACACCCTTATCCCATAACCGTACTGGTTAGACCCTCTGTCAAAGTACATAGTCCAAATCTCTTCTTCAACCCGCAGAATGGCCTTATCTGGGAACAGATACTCTACTGCTTCATCTCCCTTCACTGGGTGATCGGCTAGGAACTCCGCTACCCCTCTCCCTTTCACAGACTTGCGAGTCATGCACTTCAAATCAAATTCGGAGAGAAGAAACAACCAACGGGCTAGCCTACCCTTAAGTGCTGGTTTCTCGAAGAGATATTTGATGGGATCTAATCTCGAAACCAGAATTACGGAGTGAGCTAACAGGTAGTGCCTCAACTTCCTGGTAGTCCATACCAAGGCTAAACAAGCCTTCTCCAGCGGGGTGTAACGGGTCTTATATTCCAGTATCTTCTTGCTCAGGTAATAGATGACTTTCTTTACTCTATCCTCAGATTCCTGCACAAGTATGCAGCCCATTGTCGTATCGGTTATTGACAGATACAAAATCAACGGCTTCCTCAGCTCTAGCGGTGACAACGTGGGTGGGTTTTGTAGATACTGCTTGATCTGCTCAAAAGCAACCTAGCATCGGTCTTTCCATTGAAATTTCTTTCCTTTCTTTAGGAGACCAAATAGTGGTTCACAAGTCAAGGTTAATTTTGCAATAAATCGTCTTATGAATTGCACTTTACCCAGAAAGCCTTGCACCTCCTTTTCAGTCCTTGGTGGTGGCATTTCTAGTATGGCCTTGATTTTGGAAGGATCGACTTCGATGCCCCTTTGTGTAATCAAGAACCCCAGCATTTTCCCCGTTGTGACACCAAAAGTACATTTTTAAGGATTTAGTCACAACCGATATTCTCTGATCCGTTGGAAAAATTTCTTCAAGGCGGTGTAGTGGCCCTCTCTTTCTTTGGACTTGACAATCATGTCGTCCACATACACCTCCACCTCTTTGTAGCCTGTTGATAAGTAGCCCCAGTATTTTTCAAATCGAACGGCATCACTCTATAGCAGTAGGTTCCCCACGGCGTGGTGAAGGCAATCTTCTCCCTATCCTCAGGTGCCATCAAGATCTAGTTGTACCCGGAAAATCCATCCATAAAGGAGAGCAACGTATGGCCTGCGGTGAAGTCCACCAATTCGTCGATGTGCGGTAGAGGAAAGTCGTCCTTTGGACTAGCTTTGTTCAAATCTCTGAAATCCACATACACCCGAATTCTTCCATCTTTCTTCGGAACAAGAACAATGTTGGCCAACCAAATAGGATACTCAGATACTAGCAAGAACCCCGAATCTGTTTGCTTGGTGACCTCTTCGTTGATTTTCAAAGCCCAATTCGAACGTATTCTCCGAAGCTTCTGCTTGACGGGTCGGGCCTCAAGGTCAAGAGGGATCCGGTGTTGTACAATCTTAGGATTGATTCCAGGCATGTCTTCGTAGGACCACATGAAAACATCTTTGAAATCTTTTAATAAAGCGACTAAGCGCTGGCGTTCTTCCGAAGACAACGTGGACCCCATTTGGACCAGATGCAGATCCTTTTAAGTACTGACATTAATTGAATTGATTTCATCAACAAGGGGTTCTACAAACCTCTCTTCCTCTTGATCAATCAAATGTTTCAAAACCAGAGGAATTCTTTTCTCATCATTTTCATCAAAGTTTTGAAAGTCCTGATTAATGCAGTAAACAATTGGCACAGAAAAGGACTCAGAAACAGCAGTGTTACCATTCTCATTCATAACTTCTAGTTCGTCTAATTCCTAGGTTACAACCGACTCAAAAGAAAAGGAAAAAGACGACCTGGACAAAACAACGACATCTAGAAAAATAACGGGATCCAGGTTATCAACCCCAGGAATACCGGACTCTGACTCAGAAGAACTGGAATCTGATTCTGACTCCACAGACTCTATAGAATCAAATTCTGGTTCACTACCTGATTCAGAACTGTTGGACAAAAAGCCCTTCTCGAATTGCCAAACGAGAGAGGGTGCGATAGATGCATCTAGAATGCCAAAAGAAGGCCCACAGCTGATTGATCTCCAATCATGGAAACAGAGAAGTCATCTCCCAAGCTCTCCGGTTTGATCTGAGGATCTGAAAGGAGACAAGCCAACGTTACTCCTATCTCGAGTTCTGTGCCATCGGACTCATCCTCTATACACTGCTCAGCCTCAACTAGTAGGTCAGTCTTTTCTTCTGTAACTTCATCCCCTTGCAACAGTAGGTCGAAAAAAATCTTAAAGCCGGGCAAACGCCGCTTCTCAAAGTTCAGCCATGGCTCAGAAAAGCCACAGAATGGAAAATTTTCCCCCTCCCGGACAAAGCGGCCATTCAGGGTTCCTTGAATGGGTCTATGCGCCAACTCATAGTGCTTCCCAGTTTGCTTAGCTTTGGCCCTTCTTGCCATTTCCTTCCCTTTTCTTATCCAATCCTCTTTGGTAGGCGTGTAAACTAGACCAAATGTATGAGGATGTGTGGCACTTCGGCCAACATAGCGATGCCCTTCCGGTCGTTCCTTTCCAATCCCATTCCGGGTACATGTTGCAGCTTATTCAAGAGATAGATGGATTGAGCACTGACATATAACCCCTTATTAATAGCCAGAATATTTTGCACTACCCGGGCCTCAGCCAAGGTGAATCCAAACAAAAAGACATCCTCATCACCGTGTACAATTTCCAGTACCGGTGTAGTAACTTTCGGCGGAGGATGTATAGAAGAGTTCCCAAAAACAATAGCTACCCCCTTTCTATAGGGGTACTTCAGCATCTGATGCAGAGTGAAAGAGACAGCTCTCACTTGGTGCAGCCATGACTATCCAAGGAGTAAGTTAAAAGTGGCTGGAATATCCAGGACGTGAAACTCGATGTTCTGTTGTGTCGGGCCAACTTGAGTTCTGATCCGAACTATCCCCATCACTTTCCGACTTGTATTGTCATAAGCTTGAATCGCCTGGGCCGTCGGTACAAAGTCTATGGGTTTCAAACCAATAGCATAGGCCGTGCGCGACGGACACACATTAATTGCAGACCCGGTATCAACCAAGATGATTGGTATCCACTTCTCTTTACATTCGACAGAGATGTATAGTGGTTTATTATGCTCAGAGCCCTCAGGCGGCAATTTTTTATCTATGAAAGTCAAAGTTGCTAAAGCACCACCTGGGAAAACCAGTCCCACTAACTGCTCGGGGGTTGTATCGGTAGAGAGCTTAGCCTTATCCATTGTTGATAGAATGGCTTGTCTACCCGTGAAGCCATAAGTAATCCCCAAATGGAGATGTCTGCTTGAATCTTTTTCAGCTGCTTCAGTATAGCTTCCTCTTCCAACAGTTTATTTTTCTGTTTCTCAACTTCCTTATCTTTCCCTGATGCTTCTGGTTGGTCTAGGTGGGGGGGCTTAAAGTACCACCCATTCCGAGTCATATGATTGACTTCATCGGAATACCATGTATCATCTGGCAAATTCTGTCCCCAATCCTCACCCGTGTGGGCAAGATACAAATCATCATCTTCCCACCATATTCCTTCGACAACCGATAAGCAACTGTCCGGTTCCGTTGTAAGCATTTCTGTATCCACAACACAATTAGTCCCCGTAAGACCTTTGGCTTTTCTAGCCTTCTGATCAGTCTCAGTTCTTTCATGCTCGAATCGGTTCAGCGCGGCCTCCTGTTCTGTATCGGCTGTACAAACATTACCCAATTCTTGAGCAAAATTCTTAATACCAATGCTCTCCGGCAACTTCTCCTTATTGTCGACCGTTTCGGCCGTTGCAGCAATCCCCATTTCCAAGTGTTCCTACTTTGGTTGAGACCCCTTATCAACATCCGGCTCATCGCTGAGCCACCCCGTATTATCTGTTGATCTGTTCATATCAAACCAACAAATCTGTATATTCCCCAGATCTTGTTCATCGAAGAACTGCAGATTACTGATGCCTTCTTCAAGCTCTTAAGTCATCTAGTCCCTGGCTTGGCTCGTCCTCCCGGACTACATTAACCTCCATTCCCGTTGGCAATTCCACCCTTGGCCTGGCTTGGCTTGTTGGTACGATGTAGTGACAAGGGTTGTATGCTTCCTCAATTAAGCTCACGAAGCCCTCAGGCATGCCTTCTTCTACCACAGCCACCACCACAGGTTTAGGTTGGGATATAGATACGTTCATCATACACAAGTCTATGCTTTTCGGGATGAACAACGTCGACTTAGGCAGGTGGGAGGGGGTGATGTATATGCTAGGGTCGTATGGGACAGCCATTGTTTGGATAAGGTTTACTTGCCTGGGTAGAGGAGGGGGTTGGTTATGTGGTGGGAGAGGATTTGTAATGACATTAGGCTTCTTAGGAGGCGTTATCACTTTGTTCTCAATGAGATCCTAAATCTCATGACGATGTCTAAAGCATAGGTCGGTGTCATGACCATGCTGTTGGTGGAAGGCATAGTACTTGGCCAGGTTGTGTGTAGGAGGGAGGGGATTAGGCAATGGACGCAGCTCCAGGGGCTTCAGATGCCCCTTTCTGATCAGGACCCTCAAGGTCGTAGATAGAGACATGTAGAGTAGAGTGAAAACCCTCTGGCCTTGGGGTGGGTACTTTGTAGGTTGTGGGGTAGTTCCGGATGTATTGGTAAAAGGGGTGGCTGTTTTTGGTGTGGTGGTGACCATACCAACATCAGAAGTCCTTGCAGCTGCGTTATTACTCGTAGTCGCATTTGAACTGCGTGTAAAAGCTCTCTTGGGCTGCTCTTTTTCATGGTCAATCAGACCTGTTTTATCGCATCTTTTATCTGTACCCCTATCTCATAAAGGTCAGCAAATGTAGGTAGAGGTAGGACTATCATCTTTTACAGCAGCCTCGGTTGGAGATTACGAATGACCATTCTTATTTGGTCATTTTCAGCTGGCCGGGTGGTCATCATGGAGGCTTTGGCCCTCCACTGAGTGATGAAATCGGAGAAACTCTCCTTTGACTCTTGTCGAGTAGCCTCGAGATCACGAGTTGTGACCTCGATTTGAGTATTGTAGGAATATTGGGTAATAAAGGCCTCAACCATCTATTTCCAGCTCCTCTTCACAGAATCTTCCAATTTAGCATACCAAATAGCTACAATACCCGACAGGGTCCGGCCAAAGAGAGATAGCTTCTGCAGTCTAGTCAAGCCCGTCGGCCACAGAATATCTAAAAATAGCCGCAAGTGGACCATGGGATCACCCAAACCGTTATGTGGCATTTTAAATCTATCCGGTAATGTCACCGTTGAATCTGTATAGCCGTCCTTTATATCTGGGATCAAATTGACACCCTGAGCTCGTTTGAAAAGCGTCTCAAGCTTGCTCACTTTTAGAGCGGTAGGGTCGACCTCAAACTCAAACGGTGCCTCCGTTAGGTAAACCAGTGCTTTGGAAGTCTGAGGTGGGACTAGCCCTGCCGGAATGTCCACATTCTCCTAGACATTAGTTGTATCCTCGGGTATTGGAACCCTGACTGCGGGTGGATGTGAAGTAGAAGCTGCTACTTGTTGTGGTTGCTGTTGCTGTTGAAGCCTAGCAATTAGTTCAGCCTGCTGGGCTGCTATCTCTATTTGGCGAGCGGTAACTTCCGCTTGGAGAGCAACGTCCAGCTGCATGGCCTTGATGGTTTGTTGAAGTTGGCACATCATATCCTCCATGTTGTCAGAGGGGTGCTGATCTATTAGAACTGGTGTATACTCTCTTTCTGAGGTGGAAGCAGAAAACTAGGCCCGTCTACGCACAAGTGACGTAGATAGTGACTGTTGAATTGGCGACTGTTGAACCAGTGATCTATGCCTGACTGTCCTCCGTCTCATAACCAGGGGTAGCGAAGCAAACACTGGTTGTCCTCTAATAAGATCCTCAGATTGGTAAATCCTCCCGACTCGAGTCCAGAGTGCTCGGGGGGTAACTGCCTCATCGGAAGCAATTGTGAAATACTACCTTGCAAAAAGAAAATAAAGAAAAAAAGAAACAACAATTAGCAAATGCACAGCACCTCGGCTTAGACAAGGACAACACACAGTTGAAATCATAAGCTGGACAATCTGTACTCAAATACTGATTTCTGCCTCAAAATTGATACCCAGACTTGCAACTGATACATACATTCCTGCAGAGTCATACTCTAAAAGCACATATCAAGCAAGTAAGAGCCAAAAAACCTCTATGGTGAGATAGGGTTACCCTGTCCTAATTTTTTCAGGAACTAGGGGTTCGCTACGCAAGCAAACGGTTTCAAACAAACCTACATTTGGGTGAGCAACCTATCCTATTTTGGAACAGTCTTTAAGGATTCCGATATACAACTAGGTCGATTGGTCAAAAAGGGTACCTCAGCAAGACCACCTAATATACCTCTCACGCCTAACACTGAGAAGTGAAAGGAGGATCAAACGGTACAACGGTAGTCCAGATCCAAGGGTTGTGTTCCCATCATGGTAGAGCCCACAACTGGTCAGCCTTATGGCCCACTTTTCCAAGCAAGCCTTCGACAAACTGTTCAGGAATAGCAAATGGCAACACTATGATTTAGGCGCACTAATGTAAATACAACGCGAAGAAACACATAAATGTAGATAAAACAACATATCATGAGTTCGAATCAAGTTCTCTAAATCCCCAGCAGAGTCACCAGAAACTGTAGCTCTACTTTTTCGCGCCCCCTTTCGGAGAGCTCAAATTGGTCTTACAGTTCGGACTCCTTTCACGGTTCTGAATCTAATCTCACAAAGTGCAATATGAGATTGATAAACACCAAAGAGTCCAATCTGGCAAATCATTTTGGAAAATCGATTTTGAATCAAATAATACCAAAACTGGACTGCTTTGCCAGATTACAGAGTCGCCACCTAATATATTTTATTTTGGAAAATTTAGGAAACCCTGACTCATGCCAAAGGCCATGTGTTCGTCATCACCAAAGTTGCCTCGGCTCGGGAACTTGGGTATGAAGAGGGAAAGTCATGAAATGAGCACCCCGTTCGCCAGATTAAAAGATCGGCCTCTACTAATCATGATATGTTGTTTTATAAATCTCATGTGTTCTTATTCCGATTATTAGCTAACTTTACTATGTGACGTACACAAGCAAGTATAGACTAAAATTGCAAGAATTGGAACGAATTCAACTCATATTTGCTTTTGAAAATGGTTTGAATTTGCCACCCTCAAGTGGGCTAAAATGCATATTTGCCATCTCAAGTGGGCTTAAAACATGATTTTTCACTTCGCAAAGTGGGCTTAAAACACGCATTCGTCGAATTGTACCAATACAAGCAACAAAGCCTTCATCCACTGGCATTCATGCAGTTAATCATTTAAGCACATAGCCTCATGGCAAGAATGTGAAACATGGTAACACTCACACTCATGCAAGTATGCTAAAGCGTAAAACTTACCAAGTACTCCAAGCCAAAACAAAAGCTAGTTAGAAACAATGCATGATCCTAACTATGTTAGATGCCTAATGCAACACATGCAATAATGCAATTAATAGGCTCGGCTATTGATATGGCATATGATTTGATTTGAACAACATGTGATAAACACGTATTCAAAGAAGTGTTGAAATACAATGCAGTTTGAATGATGTGCCGAGCCTCGGTGCATGCAAGACAAATGAATGATACAAACATGCAGGCATAAGGTATGCTAATTGAAAATGTCCCTAATCTAACCATCGTAAGTGGATAAATAAAAGGGAGAAAAACGTGGAGTTGGAAGACACACACACACACACACACTTATTACAACATTATGCCCTCGCGAAGGAGGGTCTGAATGAATAAACTAAGCTACACTAAGCTAAGCTAATTATTACAAAACGAATTAATTAACTATTCTAAGCTAGTTAATTACAACAATTGAAATAAATTAACTAACTATTCTAAGCTAGCTAAAATATTACAAACCAAATTAAACTAATTAATCACAACAATTGTATTGATTAGCTACAACAAACTAATAAAGCAATTAAACGGCCTCGACAGACGAGGGATGCATGCATGCTCGGTTGCTCCACCCGAAAATTCTTTTGCCTTGCCATCGAATGCCTTTGTTTTCACTCATTTGATCACCGAAAATTGTACCAACTTCCAAATTGCCTCTGCTCTAACACAAGAACACATTTGTACAAAAATTCACTGGTGGCCGATCGGCCACAAAAAGTGGCTGTCGGCCACCTCACCTAGCCGGTCGGTTAGTTTAAGTGGCCGGTCAGCTACTCCAAGTGGCCATTCGGCCACCCCCATTTCTAGACTTCTACTTTTGCTGCAACAGAGAGCAAATAGAGGCAAAGCAATGCATTTTCAATAAATATGTGTACTGCTATCCTCCTTATCATCTTTCAAGCTCAAAGGAGTGTAGCTCTTGGTTCTCAAACCATCAACCAAGCATTTTCAATGCATGATGGCCAAAGAGCCAAGCTTATACAAGGTCAATTAATGCACGAACAAGACTAAAATAACCACCACCCTATCATGCGTTGTCAAGGGTGTCGGTGACCAAGAAAAATGACACGTTTCATCACTTTGAGTATGAAACGTCCCATTTTTCTTGTGTTTGGATTAACGTCCGATCCAAAGACATGCAATGCAACACAATATGCTTATCTTGCCTCTTTTACTTTGTTCATTTTGTTTACACATTTTATATTACCGATTAGTCCTTTAATCGATTAATTCTAAGGTGGTTGTCCTCTACTAGAAAGAGGGCTTGAACCACAAGTGCCTTGAGCATGAAAGAGGCCTCATGCTGTTGGTTAGTAGAAACCCTCAAGAGAGGATTAAAACCATTAAGCATGAGAGCCTCAATTCCACACTCAAACCAACAAGAGGCTCAAAGCCACTTTCAAAACAAAGTAAAGAGTGAAGAATAGAGGGAGGTTGCAGATGTTACAGTGCTAACATGGCATGTAAAATAACACTAAATCATGCAAACAACACATGCAAGTCATGTTTAAGAGCCTAACTCATTAAGCTAGTGAAGACCATTACACTATAGCCATGCAATACAAGCCTCAACTAACCAAACTAGCTCTGGACAGAGTTAATATATGCCAAAACAGTGGCTAAAACATGCTGAGATTAAGGCATGAAAGGCTAGAAAAACATGCTCATATGTTAGCTTGCAAACAAGACTCAAGACACAACTCTCAAAAGCAATGAAAGAGTGAAACAAATGAGCATGTGATAGAGCTATATACACTGAAATTACATGTAAAAAGCCACTACAACATGCAATCATTCCACGCACAGTATCTTTAAAGGCCTAAAATACCAAGCTAGTAAAGCCATTTGCACAACAACTATACAAAACTAGGCCCACATGACCAAAGCATCCTAAAACAGAGCTAAATCATGCCAAATCAAAGGCAAAAACATGCTGGAAATAAGCTAAGTTAAACCACAAAAACATGCTACCATGTGATGCTAACTAGGCATGGAAATGAGACACAAGGAAGAAAGGCTAACCCTTCCAAATTTGGACTTCAAAACATGCTTTTTACCACTGAAATAACTCTAAATTTCAGTGGTTTAAAGGCCCAAAAAATTTGACTTTAATATGATAAAAGATGGTGCAAAGGTTCGCACAAATTGGTAACAAGAAGGGTAGACAACCCCTTAGTACAAAATGACTTCAAACCAACATGTTAAGGCCTAAAAATCAGAACTTTTGTAGTTGAAAACTAGGCCCAAAACAGTATAAAGAGATGGCAAAACAAGTATGTACAAAGAGCTTAAATGAGGTAAGTCTTATACCTTTGAAACACAGCACAAAACAGCCACTCTCTTAGGCTCAAACAACCTTCCAACAGCCCAAAATAGGTTCCAAGAAGCCTTAGCTCCAAGGTGGTCCAATTTGGTTAAGGGCTAGTGTGCAAATGTGTAAAGAATTCTAACTATAAGGCACAAAACAAGAGGAGAGAGAGAGAGAGAGAGAGAATTCTAGAGAGAAAATGAGAAATTTGCTCAAAAATATCTAACCCCCCAAAATGGGGGAGAGATCCCCCTATATATAGAAAATCAAGCTAAAGGCTTGTATTTATCCCTCCATAAATGTGTATGGAGATGGCCTTCAATGAACAACAGCTGGCACAACTGGTAAAGAAATATCTGAAAAAGGGAACAAATGGCTGTCGACCACTTTAGGTGGCCGACCGGCCACCTCAACTAGTAGACTGACCACTTCAAGTGGTCGACAAGAGGGAAAAGTGGCGGACAAGGCCCCTCCCCCTTCCAAGTAAAAGGCACCAAGGTTTGGCCCAAAAACAAGCACAAAACAAAAAGGGTTTAGAGGCTCAAAGACAAGGCGTTCCGCCGAGAACTTCGGGCACTTAAAACCAACACAATCATCGAGTGCACAAACGATGACGTCTAAGTCTTAAGGTCGATCTAAAATGGGGTGTCTACAACGTTGCAGGGAACTCACCTTACCGAGCAATCATAGAGGATGCCAACTTCCTCTTGAGAAGATGCAATTGTTCCATTCAAACCACACCTAGGGAGGTCAACCAATGTGTTGATGCCTTGGCCAGTATAGGAGTTAATCAACATGAGCACTTAGTGATTCTGGAAAATCCTTCTAATTGTATTATTCCTTTGTTAATTGCTGACATGGTGAATGTCAGTTCCAGAAGGGACTAATTTTCCCATGGCTATCTTGTACACTCTTTTATTTTCTCCTGAATCACAAAAAAAAAAAAAAAGGGCAGAAATACGAAGGAGAACACTCAACGCAATTTTGGGATGCCTGCTTCCCATAGGTATGTAGGAAATTAAGTCAATCCCAAAAGCTGACCTTCTGAATATAATTATGTTCATTATCTGACTCTAAATTGTTTTCCACAGTTATCGCAAGGCAACACGCATGATGTATTATGCAGATCACCATGGATTCCCAATTGTCACTTTCATTGACACTCCATGAGCATTTGCCGACCTGAAATAAGGGGAACTAGGCGAAGTAGGGTGATTGTATTGTCAAGCTTGTGTAAAGGAGGAAACATAGAGATGAAGATAGTGGAAGAAAAAGGGGAAAAAAAAAAGAGAGGAAAATCTTATTTTTCTCAATTTTTGAAACTCCGACAACATGCAAAAAGACGTGACGTGGAGTAAGTCATATGAATGGATTGAAAGTTAGGCCATGGGGTGAATTTAACAAAGTAAAAATGAGACAAAACGGAATTACGATGAGAGAGATATAAGAGTATGAACATGTGGATTTAAATTTGAAAATTCTACTACTGAAAATGGAAGTCTCTGTTAGTTCATCAAATGAACATGGACGAAAGAGGTAAATTGTGACTCGAAAGTAATATCAGATTTTAATTATTAAAATAGAAATCCTAAGATTTAAATTAAAAAATACGTGAACTCTAGAATTTTTTATATAATTTGTCTAAATTTAAATGATTATTTTAGATAGTTAAATGACGGTCAAAATATAATTTGAAAGGGGAACTAACTCTCCCAAGATGGTGATATAATACATGAGCTGATAATATGAATTCGACATATACTCTGTATTTGGCCAAACGTTCAAATTTATATTTTTTTATAAAAATACTAATGATGACAACGGTTAAATATATCAAAAAAATATATTAAAATATATAAATATGTTTTAGAATGAGTCAAAGTTGTATTTTTTGAAAATTGAATTTTTTATTTTTTGTATTTTTTTTTAGTGAATATTTTTTAAATTTTAAATTTTAAGTTTTTTTTTTTTTTTTTTTTTTTTTTTACTTTTTTTAATGCACCTTACTTAAATGTATCTAAAAAGTAAAATATTTGTGACAAAATATTTTAAAAAATTAATAAATATACAAAAATATACTGATTTTTTGAAATTTTTTTGTATTTTTGGTATTTAGTATTTTTTTAAAGTTTTTTTTTTATGAAAATTATATTTTTTAAGTGTATTTATGTTAGGTGTGTTTAAAAATTAAAAAAATTGCTTAAAATATTAAAAACAAAAAAAATACAAAAAATAAGAAAGAAATTTTTTTTAAAAAGTATTTTCAAAAAACAGAAAACAATTGATTTTTTTTTTTCTTTTCTTGCTTGTGTGGGGGTCATTTTATATAATATATGGAAAATTTATCCATAAATCCTAGTTTCTGAAAAGTTGAACTATTTAGTTCTAAAAGTTTTCTTATGCTCCATTTAGTCCCATTTATACATCATCATGATGTTCATGATGTAAATGAATCTAATGTTTCATTCTATAATTTCAAAATTTATTGAAATATGATGAAATTAGATGTGTGAAATCTAATGTTTGAAACATTCATCCTATAATTTCAAACATTATTGAAATCTGATGAGCATTAAATGTTTAAAATCTAATGTTCGAAACATGTTTGAAACATTGTAATGGGACCTTTCAGTCTATAAAAATTTTTTTAGGACTAAACAATGTATAAATTATTAATTTAAGATTTATTGGTGCATCCCGTTTATATATATTAATAATGATTAGCATGACCGAATTTTGAAAAGGTATCATACTGTGTAACGATCAAATAGGTGGCTTAAGGAAATCAAGATCAGTGTTTTTAATTAGATAGGAGGCAGGGTTATAGTCCATAACAAAGTCGTCTCATGCCAGATAATAGATTTAGCCCAAAGTTAGTTATAGGGTGCCGGAGCGACGGAGTTTGCGTCGGGCATACGGCTGTTACCACCTGAACACAACTCTGGGTTTTATAGTGGGTCTTGGCTTGGATCTTGATTGGGTAAAGGTTTGGGTTTTGGCTTCCTTCTGAGAATAGGGGCCCATATCTGGCCCATAAGATTGTGTATTCCCAATTCCTAGCCCATCAGATGGTGTTGGCCTTTGGGCCTTCTCTCTCTCTCTCTCTCTAAAGGGGAACTTACTGATAAGTCCCATGTAACAAGTTCAAAACCCAGCTAATCCCAAAACAAAATACTTGCACCAATTAGTCCAACATATTTTTAATTGTTACCAAAAAATTCTTTTTTTTTTTTTTTTTTAATTTACAGACACTGTTCACATCTTACTACCGTCGGACTTCCGTCAAACGGTCGCCGGAGACTCGTCGGAATGTTCAACATCACCGGGAAGTCGTCGAAATGTTTAAAACATGTTATGAAACTGTAAAATTTTACAGTTCTAAAGTATGTTATAAAACTGCAAAATTTTACAGTTTTAAACCATGATTCATTCCAACACAAAAAAAAAATTTCAAACTGCAAAATTTTACAATTTTCACCGCCTGTAACTAAAACTCGAAAATTACTTGTTCAGAATTCGAAAATTTTCTCATTACAAATCTAAGTCATTACAGATCTGTTTCAATGATATCATAGATCCATTTCATCATCAACAACAACAACCATAAATCAACAACTATCCCAAAAAAAATTTGTAAATAGAGAGAGAAAGAGAGAGAAATTGACAAAACCATATTCATGGCAGATTCTTACAACAGCTACAGCAAGCTTCGTAGATCTGCTGTGGGTATTTCACAAGCACGGCCTCATCTAGCTTCTGGTTGATTTCTTCTATCAGAGTTATCCAATAGGTTCGAAGATCGAATTTCGTCGACACTGACGATGATGGTGTCGATGATGAAGAAGAAGAAACAGAGCAACGAATTTTGGGATGCGAAATTGATCTGAAGAACGCATTGTTGATGATGATGAAAAATCTGTAGAAAATTTCCAGATCTGAAGATTTTTTTTTTGTTGATGTTGATGAACCCATTGTTGATGATGAACACGTAATAAGAGAGGCAAAAACCAAAGAGATAAAGGAAAGGACTTTTTGGTGCACTCAAAAAGTTTTGGAATTAAATGGTCTCCACATGTCCCACATGGGACCTGTGGGTAATTTCCCCAATTACTTATTACTTATTGCTTAACCTATCTGTTCAAATAATAATGGTGGTGGATTGAGGGATGTAATTTTACATGATTACATAATTCGGCAAAGTTGAGAGGGAAACAGTTTTGTTAAAAGTTTGCATAAATGTATAGTTAAAAGTGTCCGATCAAATATACAAATTGTGTTGATAAAGACTGAATCGTGAGTGAACCAAGTCAAGGATAAGTTATAATTATTGAAATAATATTTATTGCTTCCAAAAATTAGCCGGACATGAGACACGATTCCACTTAGAACAAAGTAATATGTACAAGTGATTCTACAAAACTAAAGGAGTAATAAAAGAAATTTTAAATTTCAGACCTAGGTAGACAAACAATTTATGTACAAACTTACACTTATAACAAAGATTTAACTTGTAATTGTGAGGACATATTTTTTGAGTACCGACACGTGGCAAGGTGACGCCGACGTGTCAGCCGAGGTGCCACGTGTCCTGGTCGTTATGCCGAGATGATCTCGGTGTTGCCGAGGTGACCTCCGAAGATATCAGAATTCGAGATGAGCAGATAAGGGACAAGAGTCCTAGAATGAAGAAAGACTTCAAGATAGATAAGGATAGTATTCCTAAGGAGTCTATCTTTATCTCTTGTAGAATCCAAAGTAAGCACTAAATGGGAGTCCATAGAAATCAGGCTTCTAGTGGGACTAGGATTGAGTAAACTATAAAAGGGAGGCACGTCTAAGGTACGCAATTTATACTTTGAGCAGTGAATTTAACACTTGATTATCTTTGAGAGATATACTGCCTTGATCATCGGAGTACCCCCGGGTGGAAGAACCACCGCCGGAATCTTCTCTTTCTGTTGCAGGTTAGCCAGGTGTCATCTATTCTACCAGTTCTCTCCATCTAATCACTGAGTTGGCAGTGTGATCGAAAAATTACTCACATAGTAATCAATAATTTTAGTATCAGCGTTCCTAACTAATCACCTTAATGGTTAAAAACTCACTATATTTATGTTTGCAAGTTACTTGGAAGTTACAAGAGGTCACCAATTTTTTTCCACACGCTAGGCTTTCCGTTCATACATTGACTGACTAATGCTCACAAATTGTTGAATCAACCGCTTTCACTGAGTTAAGACTCAAAATTTCAGAATTCACCAAACTTTTCTGCAAAGATGAAAATGACCAACTATAGGTATATAGAATAAAAACATACCCCAAGGTCTATGTGAAAAGTCTGTGACTGAATTTTCTTACTTTTCTTTTCAACAAATGTGTGTCCACCGTCAGTGCTGGTCAATGTGTTTGTTGAAAATTGGATGCAATCAGATTAAAATGATCCATGAAGCTTTCACATGGACCATATGATAGCAATCAATATATTTTGCATTTGATTTTGGAAATATATAGGTGTTTGATGAGGTGGTTAAGTATATTCCGGGATTAGTCAAATCTTGTGTTTGGCTCGCACATTTTTATTTGGAGTTAATATTAAAAAATTTGGTCGAATATATATATATATATATTTTAATTTTTTATGTGGAGTTGTATATAATATGGTAAGTTTTACTTTTTATTAAATATGATAGGTCTTATACATATACATGACTTGTATTGATAGCATAGTAAATTTTACTATTTGTTAAATATGATAGGTCACATACATATATATACACATAATTTTTATTGTATCAATATATCTAAGAAGTGAAACAAAATAGTGATATAAAGCTTTTGATAAATAACATTTCTCTTGAAAAATTCAAGCAAATATTGTATCATATAAAGAGACATTGAGAGACAAAGAGAAAAACAAAATATCAAAAATTATGAATCTAGTTCGATGAAAGAAAGCGAGAGTGAGAATTTTTTATTTGGATATTCTTTTATCAATTTGAAAAAATAATATCTCGATTAAAATTTTTGAATATTGCTTTTTTAAATAATTTTTTTTAAAGTACAAGTGCAATTGTTTCACAAATAAATAAGCGGTAGTGCTACGTAACTCGAAATCCGTGGCTCGAAATCCGGCTCAACACCAAAACGACGTCGTTTTGGTGTCGATTTTTTTTTTTTTTTTTTTTCCTTATTTTTTCCGTCTTTTTGTTGTAGAACGAAGAAGAAGATGAAGAAGAAGGGAGAAGAAGAGAAGGAGAAGAAGGGAGAAGAGGAGGGAGGAGGAGGAGGAGGAGGAGGAGGCCATAAAAATCGGCTGGAGGAGGAGGCGGGGCGAGGCGGTGGCGGTGGTGCGACGATCGGCGATGAGCAAAGGTCTTTGCGGTGGGACAGGCCTGAAGTTGCGACGATCGTGGCGAGCATGTGGTGTTCTTGAGCCCTCCCTTCTCTTTCTCCTCTCCCTCTTTCGAGCCAATTCGAGCCCCCCCTGTCGAGCTACGGCTCATTTCCGATAAATAAGTTTTATTTCATGATGTGAGAATTATGTCTAATTTTGTGATTGAATTTTGAATACGTAAAAGAATTATTTATTAAAAATTGCATGTAAATTGCATTAATTTCGTTATATTTTAAGAGATTCCAATCAATGAAGAGCACATGTTTGTTGCATTCATTTCATTTAGAAAAACATACATGCGTGAGGACATTTGTATCTAGGAAACAAGACTTGCATAAAAAAGGGTGTAGGTTAGTCACATGGTTACCCCATAAAATTAGGCTATTCTTTTTTTATTTTTTATTTTTTTCTATTTTTTCTTTTGGGTTGTACGTGTTAAGCCTTTACATAACAAGGCATATTAATTTCATTGTATAGTACTATGGTTAGTTTTTAAATCGCCTTAAAGAACTAACTGAACAATAAAGCTATACTTTTTATTTATTTATATTTGATTTTAGTATAAGTTCTTGCTTTTGTTTGTTTAATCAAAAGTCAAAACTAAAAGTTGGTACAAAAAACAAAAGCTAAATAAAAAAGTTGATCCAAACAAGGCTTAGGCAAAGTCTTAATTGGCCACAATTTGAGTGAAGTAATGGTTAAAAATTGAAAACTGTAATAAGTTTTTTGAAACTTGATTTTAACACTTTTTAGAAAATTCTTTTTTATTTTTTATTTTTTGTATTTTTTTATTTTTACTGAATTTTTTAAATATTTTAAGCAATTTGTTTTTTAATTTTTAGACATATCTAACATAAATATATCTAAAAAGTAAAAAAATTTGTGAAAAAACCTTTTAAAAATTCACTAAATACCAAAAAGAAAAAGAAGAGAATTCAGCACATTTTTTGTATTTTTATGTATTTATTAATTTTTTAAAATATTTTTTCACAAATTTTTTACATTTTAGATACATCTAAGTAAGGTGTATCTAAAAAAAAAAAAAAAATTTAAAATTTTAAAAATATTCACTAAAAATAAAAAAAAACACGAAAATAAAAAAACTCAGTTTTCAAAAAATTTAATCTAAAAAACTTAAACCAAACACAATGATTAAATTTGTGGAGCTGGGTTCAAATAAACTTAAAACATAATAATCAATTTCAAATGAAATTTAAATAAACCGAACTAAATAACTTGATTTTAAAATCCTAAGGCCTCATCGGATAAAACATTCATTTTCAATTTTTACTTTTTGTTTTTATTTTTATTTTGAAAATTGGAAATGAAAATTTATTTTGTATATTGTTTTTGTTTTAAAAAATGTGAAATTGATTCTAATTTTATAGAAAAAAATTTGAAAAGAAATATTTATTTATTATACTTATTTGCAAAACAAGTTTTTACTTTGTTATTTGTCCCTCACCATAGAGATTTTCTAGTGACCTCTAGTCACTCTGCGACGAAAATCTAACTGGTTTCGATAATATTTGACAAACTCTTTAATGAGGTTGTACAAACAAACAGTTACAACCCCATGACCTCTAACCAATTCCAATCACGTTATGAATTTCAACTACCAATTTTAATGAACTATTCTGGTCCACCACATCAGCCTACTCCAATAACTCATTTCATTTCATATTTTATTTTATATAAATAAAAAATAAAAATTAACAACATTATCAAACAATACTTGTAGGTCTATCATGTGCATCTAGAAATTGAAAAGGTCCAAAAACAGCCCACTAATCAGTGAGTAATGCAAGGGCATCTTAATGGATTGACCAGGAGCATCATCACCCATGGTTTTAGTGGCTGAGCTTTCATAATGAAAAATGCTATACAGAATTTACTTTCAATATAATATGACAATAACTTACTTAAAAATTATAATTGTAATAATAGGTGTTGAATTTTTAAATAAAAAATTTACATTAACTTATATCATTTTATTTTATAATCTTTTACATTTTTTATACTACAAGTGGCGAACTGTGATTTTATTTCAAAAAAATAAGATTATAAATTGTATAATTGAATTCAAAATTTAAAAATTAAAATAAATTTAGAAAAATCAAAAGTTGAGAGATTTAAAAAAAAAAAATCTTATTGAATTTAGGGCATAATTGCTTGTAACTGCTATAAGGATATTTTGAAAAAATCTAAAAAATGAGACGTCAACACCAACTCTAACATTTACATATATTATACTTGTAATTCTTATAAAATTTCTTGTGGCAAGTTGGTTTATATAATTTCAATTATATCATTTAATTTTTTATATTATGTTAATAATCGCAGTTAAAAAATTAAACAAAATTCAAAAGTAAAATAGTCTATTTAAAAGATAATTAATGGGGGAATTACAAAATTGTCAAAAAAAATTTTTTATAAAAAGATAATAAATATAACAAATATTAGTAATTAAAATCATAAATTTTTTCAATAATATATAAAAAAAATTAAAAAATCCCAGCTGTATGATAATTTTCCATAATTAGTCATATGAAATTCGACAATAAACTCTTATTTTAGGGTGAATAAATACGCTATTGTATCCTATGATTTTAGTCCAATATTTAAAAAAAAAAAAAAACTATTAATTAGATGAAGTTACATAATAAAAAAAAGAAATCAGAATAAAATTATTACAAACAGGTGTAATTTATTTCAATTTTTTTTTTATAAAAAAATATCATTAAATTAAACTTTCATAATATTATTACATAATCGTAACGGGTACGGTGTGGAAATGAAGTGAATAAAAAACAGAATCGGTCCCACTCAGTCCCTCTCCCTCCCTTCTCGTATGCTCCGCTCATTCCGCCTCTTCACGCGTCTACACAAACAACTCTGTCTCTGTCTCTGTTCTCTGTTCTCTCACAAATATACGTGTATAAATATCTATTTCTAACTCAACACTAGCTGTTGAAGATGCATAGTGTTTTGGTCAAAGTTATATAGTGTGAACACACATATATAATATAAGTACACATGTAAAAGACACAGGCTCATCTGATGTTTTTGAAAAGCCAAAGCCAAAGCCAAAGCCAAAGCCAAAGCCAAAGCAAACCCAAAGCCGGCTGTCACTATAATCCACCTCCTCCATGATTTGGATTTGTTGTGGTTTTCTCCAACTTGTGGATTGTGGTTTGGATGCATATTTGATGTGGTGAGTGCTGGAATTTGAAAATCTGATCTATTTTGTGTGAATCGGACATCTTCAAGAGAAGAGAAGAGAAGAGAAGGGTTTGAAGAAATCTTTGATTTTGAGGGAGAGAGATAAATGGGTTGTTTTCCTTGTTTTGATTCCAAGGAAGAGGAACAGCTCAATCCCGATAAACAAAGAGATCATCGCAATGAAATCCACCCAACTCTCCCCTCCAACATATCTAAATTATCTTCTGGTTAGTCTCTTCTCTGTTTTTTAAATTAATAGTTTTGTGAATGAGTTTGGTTGATTTTTTACTACTCTGATCTAATTGATCATGTTTTCTTCTTAGTCAACTTGATAATTTTGACTTGTTGCACTTGTCAATTTTTTGTTTTCTTTTATGTTTATGCAAATGCAATTGAATGATTCTTCTAGAATCAATTTTATTGTTCAGATTTATCCGATTGAGAATTTTGAGGATTAAAGAGTTTTACTTGTTTTGTTGATCCAATATATAATGTCCAAGGTTCGGAGTTGATTCACTTTAGTGACACTCTATAAGCTCAATGGGGTGCTTCGGTTTTCACATGTTAATGCAATTCAAGAGGATCTCAATTCTTATCTATTTATTTTTTGTTTTTCTTTAATATTAATTTGAACTTGTGCGCCAATGCAACAAAGCTAATGAATTTTTAGAATCACAATGTGTCCATGATGTTCAAGTCTTTAGGCTTGGTTTACTTGTTACTGGCATAGTTGTTAGAATCATACAATTCACACTTGGATTAGTGTTGTTCAATCATAAATTGATTGAATTCGCTACAATTCATTGTGATTCAATTTCATTTAGTGTAGATCTATTAATTGTACATATATACAATTCAGTTTTATTAATATTTATTTCATTTTGTATATAAACTTATATATTACGTTAAATAAAGTAAGTCTTACAATTTATGATTCGATATAATTCACGATTCGCTATTTTAACAAAATGATTCATGATTTGATTCCTAATTTGACAACAATGGTTACTGGTACTTCATGATTTCTTAATTGAATTTGCAGGAGGAGACAGACTGAAATCAAGAAACAATGTGGGGATGAGGAAGGAGTCATTGGGGGGTCCAAAGGATGCTCCTGATGTTAATATTGCTGCACAAACATTCACTTTCCGTGAGCTTGCTGCTGCAACAAAGAATTTTACACCAGAATGTTTCTTAGGGGCAGGTGGATTTGGGTGTGTATACAAAGGGCGGCTTGAAAGCACAGGCCAGGTAAATTCTTCCTTTCTTTCTCGATTTGTGACCTTTATTACTGCAAGTTAGACTACGATAATTTTTTTAGTGTGTCATCATTTCCACAGCTTTAGAAGATTTTTTTTCTTTACAAATTTCAGTTCCAATGCTTTAGAAGAAATCTTTCGATTCATCTACCATAGATTGCATCATTTGGATTTAGATTCAATTTGAACCAAAACTGTACTGACCAGATTTTATGAGAATGCTTATATTCTTTTTCAGGCTGTTGCTGTCAAACAATTGGACAAAAATGGGCTTCAGGGTAATAGGGAATTTCTTGTGGAGGTTCTCATGCTCAGCCTTCTACATCATCCTAATCTCGTTAGTTTGATTGGGTATTGTGCTGATGGGGAACAACGACTTCTTGTCTATGAATTCATGCCCTTTGGATCTTTGGAAGATCACCTTCATGGTAACCACTCACTACTTGTTATTCTGTTTATAGGAGTCAGAGTTTTCTGTCTTTTCATTTTTTTATTAAATTATATGGCCATTAGTTCAATAGTAAAATCTTGGCCTAATAACCTTGAGGTTATGGGTTTAAGTCTCGGGGCAACCACTTTCTGCACTACGCCAAAGGTTAGGTGTGTATCTAATCTTTCGCCTCCCAAATGCACATTAATGTGTACTAATTGGACATTGTTTTTATTAAATTATATGAACCGCAAGTTACCATTTTGGCATTATAGAAACCTCCGAAGAGTTCAGTTGTGCTTGAAGTATGTGTTTTGGCTGTAAAAATAAAGTCTATACTGTTTTGATAACGAGGAACCCCTTGAACCCCCCACCTTCGATGATATCCAGAGATATGTAAGACCACCTGCTAGCCTCACATATCGGGCGAAGTAGGGTTAATATATTAAAGTGAATGATGAAGCATGCTATTGTGCAAATTGGAAAGGACGAAGTTTAGCTGTGATTAAACACAAGGAATATTAGGAAAGATGGGATCACAAGAAATAAAATTCAAGAATCCAGTGGGCCTTTAACTTGGTATTTTGGTGGGTTGGTGTTTATATATCTGTCGGTAGGGTTCTTGCAACATTTCGTGAGTATCTCAAACAACTAAAAATAAAAAAATAAATGAATGAGAATGAGTGGATTCTTGTAAAATTTAGAGTAGCTGCAGCTTGGATGGATCAGGTGATATTCCATGGGACTTCATACAGATTTCAATGCGGCATTATTTTTGCCCCTTGCAGTACTCATCTAAGAGCAGCTGTTTATAAATTGTCTTTAAAAATTTGAAATTATATTTGTGCAGATCTTCCACCGGACAAGGAACCACTAGATTGGAACACAAGGATGACAATAGCAGCTGGAGCAGCAAAAGGTTTGGAATACCTCCACGACAAAGCAAACCCTCCAGTAATCTATAGGGATTTCAAGTCATCGAACATATTATTGGATGAAAGATATCGCCCAAAGCTATCTGATTTCGGGCTTGCAAAGCTTGGTCCTACAGGAGACAAGTCGCACGTTTCCACCAGGGTCATGGGAACCTACGGTTATTGTGCTCCTGAGTATGCCATGACTGGACAACTGACTGTGAAATCTGACGTTTACAGTTTCGGAGTAGTTTTCTTGGAGCTTATTACTGGACGCAAAGCCATTGACAGCACCCTACCCCATGGAGCACAGAACCTTGTCTCATGGGTAATCACTTAGTTATCCTAGAGTTTCATTTACCCTAATTATATCTTGTAGGTTATTGTCAGTTTGGTAACTTTTTGTCTTTAGTGACATATTATATATATATTGTAAGTTTGTGTCAATTTTTTTTACTTTTCAGGTCCGTTTAGTCCAGAAGTATCTAAAAAGTAAACATTTAAAAAAAAAAAAAAATTCAAAAAAGTCAATTTTTATGGGTTTGTTTTCCTTACTAGACTTTTTTCTGTTAAAAAGTAAATGTCAAACCCAATTTGTCCGGCTATCGTTGGCTATTGTAATACTTGCATATAATTAACTGTTGGGAAGGCTCACATAATTGCAGGCTCGTCCCTTGTTCAACGACCGTAGAAAATTTGCAAAACTGGCAGACCCACGATTGAAGGGTCAGTATCCAATGCGGGCTCTGTACCAAGCTCTAGCCGTGGCATCCATGTGCATCCAAGAACAAGCTGCCGCCCGTCCTCTCATCAGAGATGTGGTCACCGCCATATCTTATCTGGCAAACCAAGCGTATGACCCTAATACTACTGCTCCACCGGGGCATAGCTATAGGTTCCCCGGGGATAAGGATGAGAAAAGAACCAAAGATGAGAGAGGCGGAAGGATATTAAAGAACGAAGAAGGCTGTGGGTCTGGGCTCAAGTGGGATTTTGAAGGATTCGAAAAGGAAGACTCTCCAAAAGAAACTGCAAGGATGTTAAATAATAGGGACTTGGATAGGGAACGTGCTGTTGCCGAGGCCAAAATGTGGGGAGAGAATTGGCGAGTAAAAAGACACGAAAATGCTCAAGGTGGTTTCGATGGCACTGATGGGCAATGCTCAAATGTATAACGTTGGGTTCCATCTTCTACCTCGGTTCATTTTGGGAGTGAAGAAACAGCAGAAGTGAACCTTTTTTCCTCCTGGAAGTGAGCTTTTTAAAAGGTGCAACCTAGATTTTTTTTGTTTTTTGTCCCACAGCAAGAGTGAGAGTTGAGGCTCATGGGAAGAGACTTGGGGCTGAAATGTGTACTTCTTAAATTACATTTTTCTTTTATTTTCTGGAACACAAGAAAGAATACAAGCAAGTAGTGTATATTTCTATTAGAAGAACAAGAGCAGAAGATTATGATGTATTTAAAAATTGGGTCATGTTATAAATTGGTATTGGTACACACGGTAAACTGGTATTGGTTACTACTAATTGTGATTTTTGGTTATGGAGCATTGTTGGTTATGTTGTGTATTCAGCTATGTGTCAAGGTAGTATTGGTTACTGCTGCTTGTGGTGGTTTTGGTTATAATTCAAGTTAATCTTCAATTATGTTCTAAAGTGGTGTTAACTAACTTTAATATGACTATGATCAATAGTTCAGATTTACTCTTTTAGTTCAATTGCTATGGTCAATCACACTTTCCTTGTGTTTTTCATTGTATATGTCAGCTCCATTCTAGTTTTCTTCTCATATACTTGTGATTTTTGTTTTTTTGTGCTGTCTTAGTTTAGAGTTTTCTTCTCAACGATTGGTAGCATAACCTTTTCTTGCCTCCAAGTTGCCACCAAAAATTACACTTTTGACTCTTGTAAATCATCATGCCAGTGGATTGGGATTTGGGATCTCTGTTTCATGGTAGATCAGAGTCCCTTCCTTGGCATCCAATCGTACTTTAGACTCTGATTCTAAAGGATGTCAGGGGAATTTGAGAGTCCAATCAAACTCATCTTAAAATAAGAAGTTTTTTGAAATTCGGCTCGAGCCCTATTTCTATAGCTAAAAATGATTTGTTCAAGTCTAAGCTTGAGTTTAGGAAAATTTTATTTCCACATACCAAATCTTCTCAATCCACACACTTAATGAATTTTTCTTATATTACATTTTTATCTTAAAATAAAAATACTAAAATATCCTCATCTTTTCAACCTAAATCCTAATTCTCAAATCAAAACACAATTTTGTCGTCTGCGGTCATTAGCCTCCACCTTCAGTGAACTTTCCCCACCACCATTGTTACCACATGCTGGGTTTTGCAAGATTTTGTACCTGGCTCATTCTTTTGTTTTTTGTTTTGATGAATACTAGCTAGAACGTGAATGATTAATGAATCTTGGGTCTACTACAAAATTTCTTGAAAAGTCAAGAATCTGGTTTAGATGTTGTGAGTTGTGAGTGAATGAGGAATAAATATAATGGACAGTTTTGGGAATAGTGCAAGTGGACGCAATTCTAAAACATTATGTGATCCTCTTGGAGGACTTGAAATTCATTGAGTTTGGCGAACTTGATCACAAATTTAGAAACTCAGACCTGCATCCAAGTTGACCAATAATATCACAAGTATTTACCTCCCTCTCTCTCTGATGCACACAATCACAAAACATCAGTTTATGTTTGGAAAATTATACAATTTTTTTAAAACTGTAAATAGAGAATGGTATGGGATAGGATGGGCTGGTGATGGTAGAGGGATGAGAATGGCAATGATGGCGTAATTTTTCAACATTGGTTGGCTGGCGGTGAATAAAAAATGGTGAGCTAGGGTTAGGATTATGGTTTGAAGAAGGAAAGAGATGAGGGCATTTTTGGTATGATAAGTTGTGTATTGAGTAGAAGATGAAATTTTAAATTCATTAAGTGTGTGCCTTAAGAAATGATGTGCACAGAAAATATTTGGTGTGTGGAAATAGAATTTCTCTTGAGTTTATCGCAAATAGTTTGAGTTAGGCTCAATTGTCCAAATTTAACAAAATATGTATCTTGACTTTTAGCATTAAGTTACTTTAAACTAGGGGTGCAACTAGGGCGAGTTTGGACGGATTATGAGGTTGTCCAAACCCAACCTAAGTTATGTTGAGATCTGCCCAGATTCGCCCAAGCTCGAATTGTAACCTGAGGTTGCCTGCCCAAGCCTGACTCGAGTTAACCCTAATTTGCCCGAATCGCCCAAATTGTAATTTTTTTTTTTTGCAGCTACATTATTAAATTATTAAAATTTGACTCTATTTACATTTTTTTTTATATATATATAGAAAATTATTAATTCCATCAAAACAAATAATTTATATAATGTAAGAGAGATGTCACTATAGTAGTCTTTACAATTTATGAGTGAAAAAAAAGAAGAAAAAAGAGTAAGATTTTATATTATTTGTATATATAATATATATTCAATATGATTTAATAATGTAAATTATTTTAATATCATGTAATGACTAATAATTTATATATATATATATGTATAATTCGGGTTTCGGATTGTTCGGGTTGTTTGATGTCTTTGCCCAAGCCCGTACTGAATTTAAAAATATCTTGTCCAAGCCTTAAAAAAATTCAAGTTTGGTTCGAGTTGCTTGGGTTGAGCCTGCCTAAGTTGCGCCCCTACTTTAAACCAATGTATTGTACCATTTGAAAAACAAGAAAAAAAAGAAAAAAAAAGAAAAGCAAAGTATCTCAAGAAATTGCAAACATGAAATATCGAAAACTGGTTTGAGTTGTGATTTAATGAAATATAATAAAAAAATTGCAGAATTATTTAATGAATTGTGTAAAAATAATCAAAATTTTATGTGTAATTATATTTATTATATATAATTTTATATCTTAACAAACTCAAGTTATAAGAGACTTTACGAATTATAATTTGGGCCCAAACCAAATTTAAAATTGTAAAGTTGAAGCAGTAAAAGTTTGTCCCATCAAAAGAAAAGGCACTGAAAGTTTATGGGCTGAACTCGGATAATTTGAGTTGGGCCATCTAAGATGTCGTCATCACTCCAATCTTACGTAGCTCCTTTCATTAAATAAGTTTGGATTTGGTTACACCTCAACCCCATTTAGATTTTGAATAATAAACCATTGATTGCCATAAAGAAAAAAAAGGAAAAAAAAAAACATTGATTGGCGTTACAACACACCTTAGGAGTTACAAGTGAAGATTAGATATACCAGACAAACAAAAGTGAAGTTTAGATATAGAAAAATTAAAAAGAAAAAAGCATAATGCATACAATTACAATGATTTTGAGTTCATCATATATATAATTCATACATTTTTTTTTTTTTTTTTTGGGGGGGGGGGGGCTATGTAGAGAGAGACGAGAGAGAATGTAATATCATGTAAATGGAGCCGAGTGCATGAAAAATGCAAATCAAGCTGCACACATGACAAGCACTGACGAATCAAGCTGCATATTTGCTTGGCTGCGTTCATGCGTGGCTAAATCCACACTTTTCTCATGGTTATGATCTGTTTGATCATGCTTCTCACCTTCTTCCCCATCGTTATCATCATCACTAGGCATTTGAGCATCTACAGGATGTACTTCAGAGGTTCCCAACATCACAATGCTGATTATGTGTTCCGGCAATTTTATCTCCTTCACAACTTCCTTAGCATTTCTATATATTCCATATAGAAGCATTTGAAGCAGCCCCAATAAGAAACCAAATATGTTTGGGAGCTACATATTGCAAAAATACATAAAAAGGAACAATTAATGGGGATAAATGATTAATGTGTTATACTCCATCTGTCTCAAATTAATAGTCTTTTTTGGGAAATTTAATTTTTTTTGATAATACAATTATTGCACTTTAAAAATATTAAATTTTCAAAATTACCCTTTGATAGTATATTTTTTTGGAAACATCAAGTGTCATAATTGTATTTTTTTGTGTTGTTAATGAATTTAAAAGAATGACAAAATAAGAAATTCATATTATTTTTAGTCCTTAATTTTTGAAAATAAACTAATATTTTAAGATAACGAAAAATGAAATAAGTGACTAATATTTTGAGACGAAAAGAGTATATATGTTTGCGAAGGAAATATAAGGCTTTCTATAAAGATCACTCACCGCAATACACCAGTCCTTTTTTAGTAGGCCATAACCGAACCACATAATTGCACTTAATGTAAGGAAGAACGATAAAGTAAATGGCATGAACTCAACACTCCGAGTTTTGACAACATGAAACTGAGAGGAGCAAGAAAGGGAAAAATTATTAGAGAGAAATAATACTTTGACACTAACTTTACATAAAGGAGGGTGTTCATAATTTTATGTTGACATGTTCTCACCACAATGCTTAGAGGTGCTGCAAAAACGATCACAGAAATGGCTACACAAATCCATCCAATGACAGAGACGCGAAATGACTCTTTAATTAGAAGTTGTGTAATGAGAAGGATCACAGAGAAGAGTCCCACATTCATAGAAGCAAGTAGCTTGGCTGTGTGGTTCTGTAATCCAAAATTCATCCGTAAAACATAGAAGATTACAAAAAATTGTTCGAGTACTTTGCAATGAACCTTAATCTTATGTAAATTTACCTTAGCCTTTTTGGATGCATAAGCAAGGAAAATGATGATGTAAATTGTCTCTACGATGCATCCAAATGAGTTAACGGAGATGAGAAGGATTGCTTCTGGTTTGAGTAATGCATAGTACATCCAAAGCATGGCACTGAATAGAGCTACCACATATGGTAGGGATTGAAACCCTAAAGTTGATTTTTTTCTACATATTTCAATAAATGTTGGCCTGTAACCAAAATGAAAACAGTTGAAGCATACGCAAATTTTCAAGAGTGATAAACAATTGAAGCATGAAGTCAAAGGTCATGAGAAACTTACAATGGAGCAAGGTACACAAAGATTGAAACAATGTTACCTAAAATGCATTCAACCCAAAAGGAAACCTTTGGTTAGTGATTCACATATAACAAAAAAGTTTAGTGGTTCAAATATGTACACAAGATTTAATTAACATGCCCAAAAACAACACCTAACAAAATTTTACATGTTACATATAACTTGATTATGATGTTACGCACAATCATTTACTTTAATTATTAATGCAACATAGTTTACTTGGTCTAACACGGGAAAGGTTAATCATGCAGAATCACATCACATAAGTTATATTAAAGTAAAAATAACGAGGTAGAAGGTTGAAGTGACACAATTAAGCATGTAAGTTCAAACACGTGTGTATATAGAAATTTATAATTGTATATATACATACCCAAAATTGAACTGTAAATTAGTTAGAAATAAAAAATGGATTAATTGATGTATTAGGCCGATATGATAGCAATTGAGGCACATCAATTGAATTTAGAAAGAAGTTTGATATGTGACTATTTAAGTAAAGAACTAGGGAGGATCAATACATTTACAAGTGCCAAACAATACTTACTAGACTAGTCGGAGAGCATAGCAGCGTAAACTAGATAATTTAAAACCAGAGCTGGATTTATGGGTACTAAGCCCCCTTCATGACTAACAGTGATTACCCACCCACCCACACACACACACACACCAAAAAAAGAAGAGAAGAAGAAGAAGACTCCTGAGAGGCTATCCGAGTTGGTAAGTGGGTATGCTCCCTCATTGCTGATGAGGGTTCAAATCTCATTTTATTTGTTGGGTTCTCAGGCTTAGAGATTAATGATCTTTAGACCTTGGGTGGACTATTTTGGAGTGCGTTCAAAAGACCTCTACCTAGATACTAGGTTCCCGATTATCTGAAAATGATGAGAAAAAAACTCCATCTATGAGGTGGTGATAACATTTCAACATTTACCTAAGATACCAAATGTAAACACCAGTGGGTGGTGAACACCAAATATTTCCATCTCTTCAATCAAACTCTCTCTCTCTCTCTCTCTCTCTCTCTCTATGTATTTGTGCTCAAAATTGAAGGAGTCTCTGAAGAAACCCTAGCTTTTTGATTCCCGACCAATCCCAGGATCTCATGCAGGTGGAGAAGGGAAGGAAGGGTATAGAAATGGTGGGGTTATATAGAAGGAATTTATATAGGAGACCAAGAAGAGGAGAGAGTGTGCGCATTGAACTCATCCTTGTTGCATGATAAGTGGAGGCTTAGTAGGTGGCGTACGATAAAATCATTCACCCAACTTGAAGCCATTCTCAATCTCACTTGCCTCTCCGATCGCGTGTCGTTTGCTACATACCCAAATAACAACTCTACATTCCCAGAGAAAGAAAAAAACAAAGAATTCAGAATTATGTCCAGAATTTATATTTATGCTGTGTTTGGTTGTGGGTTTGAGGAAAGATTTAAAAAAATAAAAAGGAAAAGGTGTGTAAAATTATGTGAAATATAAGTATATTTTTTTTACATTTTACTTACTTTTTTCATTTCATTTTCCAAATCCTTCATCAAATCCCTCAACCAAACACGGGTGTATTAGGACTTGGCTTTTAGTCACTTTTTTAAGTTTGTGACAAAAGTCAAAAGTTGGCTTTTGTGTATTTTTTTTATTTGAGAAGTAGGTTTTTAATCATTGGTGAAATTACAATTCTACTCTTTATGGGCCAAAATGTGCTATTTGTATAAAATTGTAAATATTTTAAATTGAATTGAATAATTTGATCATTTTATTGTAATTTGACATCATAAACAAATATTAATAAAAAAAATCAAAAGCAACTTTTTATTAATTTCCCAAATTATTTGTCTAAAAAATCAAAGGTAAACCTACACTATTCATCTACAAATCTGAATATTTCTCTAAGCATTTATCTAGGTCCCTAGACTTTCACAACCCCAAAAGCCCCAATGTGAAATTATAAGGCCCTTATTTATAGAAGCTATACTTTTTTTTTAAAAAAAAATTAAAATTTTTTTAAATTTTTTTTTTTTTAAGTGGTAGTCATTTTTAAGTTAATATAAGTAAAGTTCTATATTTATGAAATATTAAATCAAAATATAAAATTATACAAAAAATATAACAAAAGAAATTAATTTATCAAAACTAGTATTGATTATAAGCTCTAATTTTATATTATATCATATATATTTTTAATAATATGAAAGAACATTGAATGCAATTTAAAGATGTCTCATTTTAATACATGAATTGTCTTATCATTATTATCTTTTATAACTCAACATGAAAAAATATTCATTTATATATATTTTCAACTCATTTTTCTCTTTTATGTCAGAAAAAAAATGATATTTTAGTTCACATTTTATTCTAAAACTTCTTTTATTATTAATGTGTTTGTTAAAATCCTGGATCTATCTCAATCATAATAATAGTTATTTTAATTTGAAATGAAAGAATTATACAACACCACATCAATTTTTAAATAAGTGTACATTTTAATTTTTTATAAAAAAAATGTACAAAAAATAGAAAAGTAATATGACTCAGAAAAACTAAAAAGATGAAAAAGTGTATTAATATTAGATCATGCCAAATAAGATCTAAGTCATAATTGATGTGATGTAATACCTCTGTGACATTTTTATTTTCTTTTAAGAAAATGAAATTCTAAATTTTTTTTAATAATCTTGAAATAAAGACATGTAATATGTTAATGTGGAATTCTAAAAAATTATTTAATAATCTTCAAATAAAGACATGTAATATCTTAACAACAATGATAGAGACCACTAATTTTAGAGCTCTAAAAAGACCACTAATGACATGACACTCAATAAAAAAAGAAAAAAAATATAACACCAAGACCAAAACATCAAATCATTCATGGTGGAGTTTACTGTCACATCATTAGTGTTAGCACTAATTAGTGTTTCCACTCATTTTCCATATCTTAATGTGTTTTTTATTAGTCCAAATAGTGTGACTCATTCTTTTTACAATATTTTTAATGGACATCAAAATAAATATGAAAAAATAAATAGAGTTTATTTGGGATATTCTAAATAAGTATACTTTTTCACTTTTTATAAAAAAAAAAATGTGTAAAAAAGTAGAGAAAGTGAGTAGAAAAGTAAAAATGAGATATTAATAAATATTAATAAATGTTGATTGATGTGATCCCAATAAATATATATATACAAAAAAAAAAAATATTTTTTTAATATATGCCAACCACCTACATAGTGTGAATTAATACTTCAAGATCATTACTCGCATTACAGCTTGAAAGCAATACAGCAAAAAAGCCTCATTCACGTGACCATTCCCACATAAAAACCCTTTTAGCCGTTTCTCTCTATAACAAAAATCCAAACACAACCCCTACCCTCGTCACCCCCTAATCTGTCCCCTTTTACATCTCTCTCTCTCTCTCTCTCTCTCTTGTTTCTTCTTTTAGTTTTTTGGTATTTATGTAAGGTTGAGTACAAGAGTGCGTGTTAAAAGGTATGGAGGGTCTTTAGGTATCTTATTCTTGAAGCCCTGGTTTTGAGCAGTTATGTATACATGTACGACAAAAAACAATGACATACTAACAATATTGATGCTGTTATTCTCTCTTGTTTGTTTTACAAAATTGTGAATCCGTCTGTGAATTGGAATGCTACGTGGAGCCTACACAGTTTCACACTTGTTCTTTCTATACGTAGACCCTTCATTCTGTGTCGGTTATTTATATTCTCAATTTCATTACATGGCTAGTGTATAAAATGTACCATCTTAGTCTTTGAGCCTAATTTCTTCGGAATATAATCCTCTCCATTACAAATTTATAATGGATAAGTTCTATTATATTATTTAATAGTGAGTGTAATGTTTTTTTCAATTTTAAATAATTATAATTTTGTATTCCTATTTCATAACCATTAATAGTATGTAATGGAAATCTTTCTCAAATATATGAAATGAAGAGGACCCAAGTTCAATCTCTTCCTATTTAGCTCTACACTTGGAAAAATTATTTCTTGGTCTAGGGCATTACGTGGCCATACCATTGACCAATCATATATTATTATATCCACTCATGTTTCACAATCACCTAATACAAAATTGTACGTTTCACCTCTTCAACCAATCATAATAAACATGGGTCACACTTCTACATTTGAGCCGTTTGCTGTAGTCTATTCACTACAAGAAAAAACACAATCGGCGACTAAAGTTTTGAATTTTGTCGCTGAAAGGTGAAGAAATGGCGACTAAATCCATTTTAGTCGCCAAAATGAAGACTTTTGGCGACTAAAACAATTTGGTCGCCTAATGTATATGTATTGGCGACTAAAAATCATTTTGGTCCCGTATTATATGGTTTTCAGCGACTAACAGAATTTTCGTCGCCAAAAGTCATGGTTTTTGCCGACTACAACAATTTAGTAGCCAAAGGTGATGGTTTTGGCGACTAAAAAACAGTTTAGTCGCCCATTATAGGTGTTTTGGCGACTAAAATGCATTTTAGTCGCCCAAAGTTGAGGTTTTGGCGACTAAAGTTCTGTTTAGTCGCGAAATCTGCTATGCTTTGGCCGGATTCATTTGTTTTAGCGACAGAATGGAGAATTAGTAGCCAAAAAATGGAGAATTGGCGACTAAAATTGAGATTTAGTCGCCAAAAGTGTTACCCAATTTTTTTTTGTAAATATTTTATTTTTTACATGAAATATATTAAATAAAAGAATTTATTTTTTTATATATAATTTTATATTAATACCAGTGAATATAGTATATAAATAATAAATGTTGCATTAATAATCATGTGATCTGTGTGTGGCGTAGTGGGGAGCAAGTGTTGCTGAAGGTGAAGGTCAAGGGGCGTGCAAGTCTTGGATGTCCCAACCTGGGACAAGCAGCGGAGGCTATTATTTTTTTTTTGAACAAATTAGTATTGGCGACTAATGGCGTTGGTCGCCGAAAGATAAATTAAAAAAAAAAAAATTAGTTTTGGCGACTAATGATTTAGTCGCTACAAGTATAATTTCCAAAATGGAATGGAGTATTGGCGACTAATTATTTGGTCGCCGAAGACATATGTATTGCCGACTGACAAATGTTTCGTCGCCAAAGGAATGAGCGACCATTTAACGGCGACCAGAGTGGCGACTAAACTCTTTAGTCGCGGAAAGTGGAAAAAATAGCTTTGGCGACTAAAACTTTAGTCGCCGATTGTGTTTTTTCTTGTAGTGATTTGAGTTGTTTATAAATTTTATTTATTTTTTTATTTTGAAAATCTATGTAGAGTTGTTTGGTGTTAACTTTACTTATAGCTTTTTTGGTGAAATATTTTAAATAACTTAAAAAAACTAATTATCTAAAAACTAAATAAAAATGCTTTTGATTTCTCATTTTTTAATATCAAATTTTAATTTATAATAAATTATACCAAACGAAGTGGCTTATACCAAACCTATTAGGCATATCCATGCAGGACCATATATACAAATGATGTAGCTATATTGTTAGAAATTTATATTTTACCATTTCTCCAAATTACTTAAATTTGATTCATAAAATCTTGAGATCCGTCTCTCTATTACTAATTGGTTTGAATTGAATTGAATTGAATATCACCAAAATTCTAAGAGATTCAAAAGCCACATCTTTTTAGCAATCCCATTTCTTTTTTCCGCATATATTACAACTTCTATGGATGCGTCCATTGGATGATTAGTGATTTAATGGGTCATTTTGTTTTTGATTAGTTTATATTGAATCGTGGTATGGAGACTTGGTGGATATTTGACATTTAATTTGAGAATTTGCATTTGTCAACGTCGTCTCCCAGTAATTGTCAATCATGATAATCTTTTTTTTAGACAAGCTAATCATTATAATCTTTAAAACATTAAAAAACATATACTTAGATTATTGTATAATTATTCATTGTCGTTAATAATAGGAAAAATTAATATTCAGGGGTAATTTTAAAAAATTATTATATATGAATAAAAAAAATTATAATTATAATTATCAATATTTATAATATTTTCTATCTTTTTATAATTATTTTCCCCAGACACAACTATCATGTAATTTTTCCTTAATAATATTGTCACAAATGCATCACAATGATTTCATACATACAAATTAAACTCTAAGCAACGGCAAATGGGCACACCTCAAAATGAGGGACCATATAAATTATCATCTCTCATGTTCGTGTTTGCCACAAATGGAAGGATATGGAGGAGATAGAATGTGGACAATGATCACGATTTTTGAGATATATGGACAGCTTAGGCTTGATATAGTGTTGAATTATTAGCACCTTGACCAAGCTAAGGTACAAATGAAAATTATTGAAAACGAATATTAAAAAACGGTGGTACTATATACACTAATTAGTGTACATACTAGTGTACCAACTAATGTTATATTATTATTATAAACTTTATTTATTATATAAATTACAAATATTCAAAACTTTTAAAATTATATCACATCATGTATTAGTATACTAGTTAATATATTAATTAGTACATATAGCATTATTCATTAAAAAAAGAGCAACTTGGCTCCTGTTGGGTCTTGGTGGGTCCTAAGGGATTTACTTCAAGGATTCAAATTATTTATCTTGTAGAGTTTTTTAATTTGATTATTCATAAAAATAATTAAATTAATTAAATAACTATAAACATATGATTAAACCACATTTGTTTTGAAACATTATCCATTATTAATATATCTACCATTATCTAATTAAACTTTACAAGATAACCATTTTGAATTATTGAGTTGGGTTTTGGAATGGGCCCACCAAAGTCCAAGAAGCGGATAGGTACCAAATGCAGACAAGTTACTTCTTATTACTATATGTCTCTAAAAAATCACGTTAATCAGATATCAATAGTTATGTGATCAAATCAGTTTTGTATAAAAAAAAATAGATGGTAAAAAAATTAACGGTTAATAAAAAACTGTTTTGTTCACATAGCTATCGATATCCGATCAATGTGATTTTTTACAGGCATATAGTACTCGACGAGTTCTACACATTGAACGACTCGGATTATCAAAACGGGACCCGTGATGGACCCCCACGGGCCTAACAACACGGTCCAGTCTGATCTTGGACTGAACCAAAGCCCCTGCCATAAAAAAATGTGTCCTTTTTGTTATGCAAAATACTATGATTATAGAATTTGTATACAAAATTCTCTACTAGAGTAATGATATTGATATTTTTTATGGATACTTTATTTAACGATAAGTTTTAATACAACTATGTCGTTCTATATATATAAATTCTGTATTTTAAATTTTTGAATAACGTGCAAGCAAGAGACATTTCAATCCACCACAAACTAGGCAAAATTAAAGACATATATGTATCTTCTTTGCATGAGCAGCCCCATCTATATCGCTATATATACCTTTCTAAATTTGGTTAGAAGTTTCCCAGTGCTAGATTGAAAGTGGAAGAAATTTTAATTCATTATTAGAAATTGAAAACAACTCTAGGCCATATAATTAATTCTGTGGTTAGGTTGTTTTAAGCCAAAACAAGTTATTAAGTGCATTTATAAGAAAAAACAATACGTCCATAATGAATACTCGTATATATAAACTCATTGGTTTATATAAACTTGTTGGTTGTTTCATTGATTTATTTTGTCGATAAACTTGTTGGTATATATGTAGATTTAACACCATAAATTGGAATTAATAATTCAGAGGTCAAAGAACTTTTGTTTTAAAATATTTGTAATTTATCTAATCATGTGAGTAGGAATATAAGAAAAATTAAAAAAAAAACCAATTAAACCAGTTGAATTGAACTAAACCGGTTTTATTTGGTCGGTTTTTAATACAAATCGGTTTTTGCAGTTTTTAAAATTAAATTTTTTTTTATTTTCGGTTCGGTACCAGTTTAGACACTTTGTACACCAAATTAAATCGAGACCGACTAGCAATTTTTCATATTAAAATATATAATGAAATTGATTGAGTTCAAAGTTCAGTTGATTTGTTTAATTGTTTATTTTTTCTTAAATATTTCAAGTTTGACAACAGATATTGACAAAGTGATAAGTTGTTAGTTTGTCACTCATATGTGCTTGAATTAAGTTTTACTACTACTATGCCTATATAGCTATAGCAGATGTTTACGTCATTTTCAACTTTTTTATTTTAACTCTACTTGATAAACATAGGATGATGGTTTTACTTTGGTATCAAGACTTTAGTTTTCAAAATACATTTTGTTAATAATTTTATTTCAGTAAAAGCTTAAAGATTTAGTATTTATTAATTCTTTTGTTTGCATTTTTGTGAATGGTTAGATTGGATATTAAAGTAATGTACAAATGGCTAATTCAATATTTTTATATAAAATTATTTACTATTGTTGGCTACATATTTTGTATAAGCTAATCACAGTTCGACACGTGGCAAGATAAAGGCAATGCGGGAAAACAATTCAAACATTCGATTGTAATCGTACACATGGCAGTTAGTATTGGTTCTTATAAGATCTGCATAGCACTGGATCAAAAAATAGATGAAAAATGATGTGGCTTCAACGGTTACACATATTTAAATTCAAAATTAGGAGGGAAGCCTAGCTGCAGATATTGACATAGTGGAGCTAACTATAAGGCAACATGATCAGCGATCATGGATGAACGGTTCGACGGTTAGAAGTACAGTTCGACAGTTTTCAGTCAGAAGGATAAATAGCAGAGAAGGCCCCAGAAAGTGCCCCCAGACTCAGATCCAAAAAACCAGTTTTATCTACTTTATTTTTCCTTCTAATTTTATATTTTTTGTTCTTTACATTTATGTACTTCAAATTCCTGCACTACATTTCGTTTATAGGAGTAGTTTTCAAGTAGCTTGTTGCTGTAAATCTCTACGAGGCTGATTTGGGTCTTTGTAAGTAGGGATGACAATCTGAAATCGACCCGACGGTGACCGACCCCCCGATCCCGAATTCAGTGGTTATTCACTGAAAAATGTCCCCGACAGGCCGGGGATGGTATTCAAAAGTTCATCCCCGATGATATCCGGGCCAGGGACAGGGATAGGTGTTTCAGACCCGGACCCGGCTCGGCCTCGCCTCCCCCCACTTAATCCCCGAGATAAAATTACCTTTTTGTCCCTGAATATATATGCTTGTGTTTGTCTAGGGTTTGAGACACACACACTCAGACTCCCTCACTTACACAGTGCTTTCTGTTATGCTCGCTCTTCTCTCTCTCTCGCTCGCCACCACTGGTTTGGTCTCCCCCTCTCTCTTTCTCTTACTTCCGCGCCTCTCTCCTCACCGGCGATCCTCCGTCGCCACCAATCCTTCCTTACCGCCTCACCTCTGCCGTTCTTTCGTCACTCCCTCACCGCTGCTGCTTTCTCTCCCTCACCGCTGCTCCTCTGTCATAGCCAACCTCCCTCACCGCCGCTCCTCCGTTGCTGCTCTCTCTCTGTTTAGGTATATATATATATCTCTCTCTCTCTCTCTCTAGGGATTTCGTTATAGGGTTTACATATATGTATATTATATATATATATATATATCTGAGTGTATAGTATATATAGATTCAACCTCTGTACTTTTTTTTTCCCTTCGAAATTTATAGATCTATCTATTTTATCTATAGATCTGTTTATTTTTAAGCTTTTCAAGATCTGTCTATTTTATCTATGGTTTACATCTATCTATTTTTTTCCTTCGAATTTGTTATGCATATAGATTTGTCTATTTTTTATTATTGATCTGTTGATATTATTGATAATCTGTCTATATTATTGATAATCTGTCTATTAAGATGATGATCAGTCTATTTAATATTATTGATAACTTATACCATCTGTCTATTTGATGATTATTGAAACAGAGAAAGAAAATTGATGATGTTGATGATGTTATATTGTGTGTAGAAATTAGTTGTTCTTAACACAGTTTAGAAAAGAAACAGAGAAAGAAAATTGATGCTTTCATTAGACATTTAAATCTTATCATTTAAAATTAAAAACTATCAAAGTATTATTTGAATTTGAACATAACTCAAGTGATCGTACCTTTAAGCTTTTCAAGAGATTTGAGTTTGAGATTATAAAAAAAATCAAATATCCAATTGTATTAATCTAATTTATTGCAAACAGTTTACAATAAAATAAATAAATGAATAAATATATATTAAAAAGTGTGACTTTTATATATTAAAAAATATATAATATATATCATGAACCTATCTGTATGCAAAACTATCATGAAAATTTGCTGACTGCTGTAGATTATTTGTTTACTTTGCTGATATTTTCTTACAGTAGTTGTCTCCAAAATCTGTATAGCATGTTTTCTTAGGTTAATTTGATCAAAATCAAAAAATAGAAAACATAAACATGTAAAGGGATTTGCCTGCATATGAAACTAGTTTCATTGAATGGGGCTAGTTTATACTAATCCAGAACAATTCTTTTATTTTATATTATTTTTGTGCGTGTATGTTTGTTACTTACATGTTGAACACTTTTAAGTAACCCAAAAGCTGGGGCTTTTGTGTTTAAATAGCTAGCAAAACTGTAATTCTTTGGTAAGCTTGATAATAACATGCTATATTTAATAGATTAGTAAACAATTTATAATTGACTAATTTCTTTAAATGAAATCTTTTTGTATATCATCTTTGAAAGAAAGATAGATTTAAAAGTATTCCTCAAACTTAAATTTTCTTGGTAACATTCCTTCAATGAATTTCTACTTTTCTTTCCTAAACAGAAAGGAGGTTATTAGATTATATATCCTCACTTTCAAGGGGAAAAAGTACACTCTGGAAACTACCGTCTATAAAACACCCAAGCTTTACAATACTCGGATTAGAAAGATAAAAGTGACTTTCCTGAAAGGTAAAAGTGACTCCCTTGATGTGTGTGAAAGTTGTATTTCTTTTTCAGCCTCAATTCTTTCTCTATTCATCTAAAAGAAAAAAAACAGAGAAAGAAAAAAGAAAATTGATATTTAGTTAATTTGTTTCTCAGTTCCATTAATTCAATCCATTAGCTTAGTTATTATTAATTTGTTTCTCAGTTCTAGTAATCTACTTTTATGTTGCCTCTGTTAATATTAATTCAATCCATATTATTTTTATAAAGGTTAAAAATGTTAAATGTTAACTCTGAAGCACCAGTTAACTCTGAAGTACCCGTTAATTCTCAAGTACCATTTTAGCTAGTAAACCAAAGTATCCGACCTTACAGGCAATAGCTAGGGACATTTTAGCTATTCCTGTATCCACTGTTGCTTCTGAGTTAGCATTTAGTACTAGTGGAAGGTTGGTGAGTCCACATCGTAGTAGACTTCATCCAAACACATTAGAAACATTAATGTGTGCACAAAATTGGTTGTGGGGTGCAGAGATGAAAGGTATTATTTCATCCAATCTATATATTATTATTTCACTTTTTATTATTTATATTACCATGGAATAATTTCAATATTGAATTTATATTCTTTACTTTTTAGGAAATTCAACATTGGAATCGGTGGGCTATGCAACTATATATGATGATGATGAGATCGAGTCGGATCAGTCATGTGCCACTTTTGTGTTGTCATCTTTTTTGTTTTAATTGTTAACATTTTTTACATTTTATTATTAGTATTAATTATTTATTTTTTTCCTTTTGTTATTTAATAGGAATTCAAGTTGAAGGAGATGATGAAAGTTGTTGTGTGGTTTGTATGAGAATTGGAGAAACAATGGATTTGATTTTTTTTGTGGTTAAATTTAACTTGTGTGTGTTTTATGAAATCATCCTGAGTTTGTTATTCTGTTTTAGGTATTACTAGTTTACCTCTACAAACTTATATTTTCATGAGGCCTATTTATTTACCAGAAGCTGAAACACATGGTGAGCCTTTAATACTCTACAGCTTATGTTTTAATCTATGCAATGCTTTTGTAGGCATGAAGTATGGGTCTCGTGTCATTCTCCATGTTTGTTTGATAACCTTGTTGAATGCTTTTGGTGTTTAATATGTTGTGTATGAATTCACTGATCTTCATTTTTAGAGCACTACTTCACTTCTTTATGGCAGTAGCATCTACTTGGGTCAAATAGCTATTTATCGTAACAATTTCTAATAGACTGCTCTTGATTTTACAAGAAGTTTCACACTTTGATTTTTTAACTCACAATTCATTTTATACCTTTAACTCACAAAGTTTCACACTTTGATTCTTTTAACTCACATTTTATTATTAGTATTAATTATTTGTTTTTTTCCTTTTGTTATTTAACAGGAATTCAAGTTGAGAATTGGATGATGAAAGTTATTGTGTGGTTTGTATGAGAATTGGTGAAACAATGGATTTGATTTTTTATGTTGTAATGGAATTTTTTTTTTTTAAATTTTATTTTTGGGTAACCTATCACTTGCGGGTTGTGCTTGGGACTAATTATTCTTTTTGCAACTTGTTGAATTTTCTTGTGTGTGGGCTGCTGGACATCTATTTTGTTGTTTGTGCTATTTTGTTGAACATGATGCTATTCTCTCTGCTCGATAGATTTATTGAATATTTGACAGATGTTTTGTTTAGGATATATTGACAGATGTTAGAATAGGATGCTAGAATATTTGACAGATGTTTTGTTGATGACACTAAATGTCGGCATTATTCCTCTAGGTGCATGATATATGTTTAGAATTCTGCTGGACAGTTTTTTTTTTTTTTTTTTTTTTGAGAACTGCTGGACATATTTATTGATATGTATATATTGATGTTTGAATTTGAAATATCATATTTGAAATATGTTTGAATTAGATGTTTATAGATTTTTTTAATTTGAAAATATGTTACAAATATGTTTGAATTGGATGTTTATAGATTTTTTGTAATTAACAAATATGTTGACAAATATTGTTTACAGATTTTTACAGATCTGAAAATCTGTAAAAAGGATGGGCTAACATATTTACAGGATGGGCTAACATATTTACAGATTTGAAATTGTTTACAGATTTACCTAGGATTGTTTACAGATTTTAACAGATAAAAAAAAAAAATCACCGGGGATTTTTGGGATCGGAGGTGGGGACAGTGGCGGGCTATGGGTCCTCGTCGGGGATCGGGGGCGAGGACGGGGAATATCTCACATTCGGGGATCGGGGACGGGGAGTGTGGTCCCTGGTCCCACCTCGTCCCGTTGCCATTCCTATTTGTAAGTCTTTCATTTTGTTTAATGAAATACTACAATTGTTTTTTATTTAATCATTGTTTGCTTAATTCTCCTAAACAAAGCCACCAGTAAAAGTCATCTTTATTGAGGCTGAAAGAACTAAAATACAATCTTATGATAATTGGTTGGTAATTAATATTCTGTAAGGACTGATTGATCCTTACTGGCACGCTCATAATTACAAAAATAACCTTCGAAAGTCAAAAAGCCAACATATATTTTTGGCACGCCTAGTGGAACTAATTGAAATGGCTAGACGTAGGAGATAAGGAGAAAATGAACGTTTGGAAGAAGGCATGGAATGAGAGATAGAAATGCCTAATCCAGAGGATAATGTGATAACACATCTTGTGGAAATGCCTATTTTATCAGAACCTATGGTCGAATAGACCAGCACTTTGGAACAAGTACCACATGTTCATAATATTGGACGAGGCCAAGGAATTGGACCATCCACTGTTCCATCTACTCAGTCAATGAATCCATGGGGTGGCCTAGTAGATGCTATGGGACAGCAGTTAATGAGCACAATGAAAAGATGGGCAACATCCTTTTTGGATCGAATGAACACTCATCAACCAACTAACGCAAGACATATAGAGGAAAACTGAAATGTCCCTCAGCAAAGATTGGCTAGAGATAAACAGCCTATGCAGAGTAATGGACATACTAATGGTCAAACTAGTAACCAAAACAATGAAAGATTATCACCTCAGTCTTGGTATGAGCCTCTTTCGAGGCCTGTGGCAAATCAAAATGCCTCCTTACTCAACAGTGAAGTCATACAAATTGGTGGATCTGGTCCAACACAAGAAAATGGCGTAAGGATGTTTCCAAATCCCATGTTCGAAATCACACCTGGTACGAGGGGGTTCACTAATCCTTTGTTCGAATTTATACCCGAGGGGTTGGAAGGGTTTCCTACAATTGGAAGAGACACAACACCTGTTCCAGCACCTTTCTTGGGTCCTTTCGCAGGACAGACTCAAAGGGGTCACCCATATCCTCAATAGTAGCCAGCACCACAGGGACAATCAATCCCAAACATACCACCCTATGGACCAAGAGGACCCCAAACACAAGGTTGTCCACCAAATCCTATGTTTGTTCCTCCAGCAGTGGTTCAACAAGCACAAAATGTGGTCCCTAGGGACCAAATTGCTAATATTGTTAGAGAGATATGTGGACCAATGGCTCGGGGGGTTCAAACTCCTATGTACAGGAAACCGTACCCAGAATGGGTAGATAGGGTACATGAATACCCAAGAGGTTTCAAGATACCAGATGTGACACCCGAATTTTCTTTTTTAATTTTAATATTGCAATAAATAAATCCATACATAAATTAAAAAAAAAAGGGAGCCTTCGGTGGGCCAAGGGTCAGCTTGACCCTTGGTGAATGCATGAGACAAAAGCAAAACCAAACAAATGGCCTAAATAGAAATATAGGTGGCATCACCCACAATGGAAACGTGGGGAAGGGCGTGTCAGTAGATGGCATTGCAACCTTGAGTGACATGCAAGAATTGGGGGCCTATAAATAGTGAAGTCAGTGTAAGCATTAGTGTAAGCAAAGCAAAGAGCTAAAGTTTATAACGTGAAGTTCTAAAGGAAGTAGACCGATTAGATTGATAATAGTGGGAGTTTGTAGTAGAAAAGGCTAAGGGTCAATCTTAAGGTGAGTTTTATTATGTCTTGAGTTACTATAATATATTTTCTATATGTCTTAAGTTACCATAATATATTTTACGAATGTTTTGAGTTACCACAATTTATTTGATATAACTTATGTTTTATGATTAGGTTAATATTTTAATTACGTGGATTATTTTCTGAACTTTATTTGTTTAAAATGAAACCCATGGATATGTTTGTTTAAATTTTAAAGAATATTTGACCATGATCTTGTAAACAATTATTTTCTGTAAGTACCACCACGAGAGTCCCATGCATTGGGGGACTTAAATAATTATTGGCCCCCGTTTGACCACTTTGTGGTCCCCTGTTTGTTATGGATCCATTGACCTTTGTTCTGGTTGTCACTCCAGTGACCCCTGTTATGTTTTGTTCTGCACCGTGGTTATAGTGATTTATTTCAATTTCAGCCACTTAATTAATTTGTGTATTCAACTCAAATTATGTTAATGTTTTACCTTAAATAATTATCCATGATTATTTTGTGCCCCGATACTCATAATATAATATTTCTCACTCTGATATGTGCTTATAGCTGTTACCCCTTTCAGGTGACGAGGTTTAGCGGGATCAAGATGGAAAATGAATCGCTATGTTGTTTTGTTTTTTTTAATTTATTTTTAAGATTTCTATCTTTTTACTATCAGACTCTTGTAATACAATGAAGCTCAAATGACTATGTTTGTTTCCTTTTAAATAAACAGTTGGTACCCAATTGTTTTATTTTAATTTATTTAATTTATCCGCTTGTGCTGCGACAACAGAATTATCTGAATTATTTTATTTTTATCTTGTTACGACGTCGAATCTTTGGGTACCGGGTTTGGATCGTGACAAAAGTGGTATCAGAGCAATGATTTTTTTTTTTTTTAAAAATAGTGTTAAGTTTTTGAATTTTTCCGTATAATTTTCACATTATTTGAATTGAAAATTATTACAAAAAAAAAATGTGTATAAAACAAAATTATATATGTTTTTTTTTTTTTTTGAAATTTCCGGTACGATTATTCACATTAATTTTATTTACATTATTTGAATTGTAAAAATATATATATATATAATATTCAAAAAATATATATATTCACCTTGTGTTATTTGATATTGGGTGATATGTTTAACACAAGTAAACCATGTTATAACGTCTAGGCTAAGTTTTCCTGTGTTGTAGGAAATGACCAATCTCATGGAGTTGTTTTGGTTCGAGCCCCCAGGAGTTCATCTTGTCCCAAACTTATTAGAGGGCTGGGGTGATTCGAAGAGTCTTGTCAGGCAAGCCCACCCCGCACTAGACTGACTCATAGGATGACCCCTGTATTTACAAGCCGACCCCGATGAGGATTTCTTATTCTGGAGACTTAGCGGAGGCAGTACTCGTGAGAGATACATAGGGCCGACCCGCGTCGTTGGCCTTGCTCCGGACTTAGAGCAACCGCATTTTCTGATCGCACCTCTACCTCTAAGCTTTGCGGAGCGGAGAGGACACGCATATCCTAGCAGCCATATCTGCACCATGACACCTCCTCCACAGCATATTGTCTATACCCCAGCAGTGGACTTCACTAATAGTGCATCATACTTGGAGGTACCGGTACGAATTACCGGACAGGAATTTTGGGGTTATGATCACGGTGCTCCTGTTTACAAAGTCCAAGTGGTATGGAGTTGCTTTGGGATAGAGCACGGTGGGTGGGAATTCAAATCCCTCATACAGAGTGAGTTTGCGGAGTTATTTCATGGGCCAGTTTTCTGGAGTCAGTTCTCATGGGGGTGGCCTAACAGCCCCTTCTAGATGATCCTTTTGTGACTTGACGGTGATTAGCCTAATCCAATTTTGTATCAATAGGATTAGATACTAACACTTGACCGTTACCTAAGTATGTTGTACTGGTATCTTTTCCTTATATAAGTAAAACCGGTATTGTGTAAGTGATGTATGTATTGGATATATATATATGTTGTTATGGGATCGTTATGAACCATAGATATAATATTGTGATAATAATTGATTCAAAAAAAAAAAAAACAACAAAAAGAAGTCCACTAACCATTTTCACCTTGTAGTAATGGCTAATGATGGAAATGGAACCGGATCATCAGTCAATGGTGTTGACCAAATGGAGCAAATCATGGAAAGAGCAGTTACTAGTTTTTTGCGAGCCCTACAAACCAACGTTAACAGCGGATTGCCTGAACGACGAGAAGAGCCAACTACTATAAAACATTTCAAGGACTTGAAACCTACTATATTTACCGGCAGCACAAACCCACTGGTGGCAGCAGCTTGGGTCAGGGATATGGGGAAAATTTTCCGCGCGTTACCTTACACTGAAAGACAGAAGGTGACTTTCGCCACGTTCACCTTCAAAGACGATGCACAAGAATGGTGGCTACTTGCCCTGGAGAAAGAAGATATTGTGACTTGGGCCAGATTCTTGGAGGTATTCTATGAAAAATACTTTCCAGATTCGCTGCGGGAACAAAAGGCGTCGGAATTCATACATTTAAGGCAAGGAACCATGACAGTGGCCGGATACGAAAGCAAGTTCACACAATTGGCCCGATTCGCGACATACGTCATCCCCCACCAAAGCTCGAAAAGCCAGAAAATTTGAAGTGGGATTGGATCCTGAAATTAAAGACAGGCTAGAGGTTTTGAAACTTCCAACCTATGCGGAGGTGGTAGATTGAGCATACATTGTGGAAAAAGGGATCAAAACCTTGCGTTCCAAGGAATCAAGCCAGAGGAAGCGATTGTGGAAAAGAGATAACAGAAGGCCCGGTGTCGCGCCTTCCAAGAAAGTAAATATGGACACAACCAGTTCAACCAGTTCAAACAATCAAAGTCCTGCAGACCCTAAAGGTGGCACCATTCCAGCTTGCTCTACCTGTGGAATGACTCATTGGGGACAATGCCATTGAGATATGGGATCATGCTTTAGATGTGGCCAAGTTGGCCATTTGCTGAGAAATTGTCCAAAGCTCGTCCGCCCTTTTGAACCAGTTTGAAAACCCGTGGTACCTGGAGGAGTGAAAAAAGACCAAAAAGGCCAAGGAAAAGCTTTTGCCTTGGTGCCTAGAAACCCAAAAATTACAGAGAACGTCGTGTCAAGTACACTTTCTATTTGTGGTCACTTAGCCCATGTTCTCTTTGACTCTGGCTCAACTCATTCTTTTGTTACACCACACTTTGCTACCAAGTTGGCATCAACACCCGAACTCTTAGAATATGTATTATCTGTGTCTTTTCCTTCTGGTAATTCTGCTCTTAGTACTAATGTATACAAATCTTGTACTATATCCTTAAAAGGTGAAACCTTACATGTAAATTTGATTCCCCTCTACATTAGTACCTTTGTTGTGATCTTAGGAATGGATTGGTTAGCTACCCACTATGCCTCTATCGATTGTCAAGCCAAAAAGGTCTTCCTTCGATCACCAAACCAACTCGAACTTGTTTTTGAAGGAACTGGAGCCTCTCCCCCTCCATGTATTATATCCTTCATGACAGCCCAACGACTGCTAATAAAGGGTTGTTGTAGTTGTATCTGTTATGTGATCGATACTCAACAAAAGACCCCCACACTTGATGCAATCCCTGTGGTTCGAGATTTACCGGATGTATTTCCTGAAGACCTGCCCGGTACCCCAGTTGACCGAGAAATTGAATTCACCATTGAAACCCAACTTGGTGCACAACCAATCTCAAAGACCGCTTACCGCATGTCCATGACAGAATTAAAAGAACTAAAAACCCAACTCCAAGAACTACTGGACAAAGGTTTCATCCGACCAAGTACCTCACCGTGGGAAGCTCCGGTACTGTTCGTAAAGAAAAAGGATGATACAATGAGGCTATGCATCGATTACCGAGAGCTGAACAAAGTCACCATCAAGAACCGATACCCTCTACCACGAATTGACGACTTATTTGATCAACTGCAAGGCGCCTAAGTATTCTCAAAAATTAACTTACGTTCTGGTTACCATCAACTAAAAGTCAAAACAAAAAGTATCGAAAAGACTACCTTCAAAACTCGTTACGGGCACTACAAGTTTCTCGTCATGCCATTTGGCATCACAAATGTTCCAGCGGCCTTCATAGACCTCATGAATCGAGTGTTCAAACCTTATCTCAACGAGTTCGTCATTGTCTTCATTGACGACATTCTTATATACTCCAAATCGCCAGAAGATCATGAGCACCACTTGCGAAGAGTTCTACAAACCTTACGTGATCACAAGCTTTATGCCAAGTTGAAGAAATGCGAATTCTGGATCACTAGTGTACACTTCCTCGGTCACGTCATTAACAAAGATGGCATCTCAGTTGATTCCCAAAAGGTTGCAGCAATCGTGGAGTGGCCACGACCTACTAATGTATCTGAGATTCGAAGCTTTTTGGGCCTAGCCAGCTAGTACCGGCGCTTTGTGCAAGATTTCTCGAAGATAGATTCACCCTTGACCCAGCTAACTCAAAAGAACAGGCCTTTTGAATGGACAGACAAGCAAGAACGTTCCTTCCAAGAATTGAAGAACAGACTCGTAACGGCTCCTATACTAGCACTCCCCGCGGAAACAGAAGGGTTTGTAATTTATAGCGATGCCTCATACAATGGTTTGGGTTGCGTTCTTATGCAAAATGGGAAGGTCATTGCTTATGCCTCCCGCCAACAAAAGACTCACGAAAGGAACTACCTAACTCATGATCTGGAGTTGGCTGCGGTGATCTTTGCTCTCAAGATCTGGAGTCATTATCTCTACGGTGCAACTTGTGAGATTTACACTTATCACAAGAGTCTCAAATATCTGTTTACACAGAAGAAATTGAATATGAGGCAACAACGATGGCTAAAATTTATGAAAGACTACGATATAGAGATCCATCACCATCCTGACAAAGCGAATGTAGTAACAGACGCATTAAGTCGAAAAACGACCAAAAGTTTGGCATGTACCCTTATTCCCTGTAAGATCCATGGACTGCTCGCCAACATAATCTTGGAACCCAAGTTGATCGAAGAAATGAGAATCCGCCAAGGTGAAGATAAACTTTTGAAGAAAAAGTACGAGGAATAAGGAAGCTCGCCTGATCCTGACTTCACGATAAGCAATGGGATGCTAAAATTTCGAAATCGAATTTGCGTACCCGACCTTCCAGAACTCAAGAAAAGGATATTGGTAGAAGCTCATAGCTCGAGGTTTGCAATCCACCCTAGCAATACAAAGATGTATCACGATCTGAAGGAACAGTTCTGGTGGACAGGAATGAAGAAAGACATAGCAAGCCATGTCTCCAAATGCCTGTGTTGTATCTGATAGGGACCCCCGCTTCATGTCTTATTTCTGGAACAAATTGCAAGAAGCTTTGGGAACCACTCTGAAGTTTAGCACGGCTTATCACCCTCAAACTGATGGGCAATCTAAAAGAACGATCTAGACATTGGAAGATATGTTACGTTTGTGTGTGTTAGACCTCAAAGGTAACTGGGATGATCATCTACCTTTGGAGGAGTTCGCGTATAATAATAGCTACCATGCAAGTATTGGAATGGCACCGTACGAGGCACTGTATGGAAGAAGATGCCGATCACCTCTGTGTTGGACGGAAGTCGGAGACGGAAAATTATTAGGCCCCGAGATCGTGCAAATAACAAGTGACAAAATCTAACTCATCCAGCAGCGAATTCGCACTGCTCAGAGTCGCCAGAAAAGCTATGCAGATACACGGAGACGAGACTTAGAATTTCAAGTGGGCGATCATGTGTTCCTAAAGATCTCACCAACGAGAGGTGTTATTCGATTTGGAAAGCGAGGAAAGTTAAACCCACGTTACATTGGCCCATTCGAGATACTTGAAAGGATTGGTTCTGTGGCATATTGCCTTGCGCTTCCACCTGAACTATCCAATGTCCACAATGTGTTTCACGTTTCGATGCTTCGGCGATATTTTCGGGATCCAGAGCATGTTGTCGATTATGACAACTTGGAAGTGCAAGAAGACCTCTCTTATGAAGAACAACCAGTACAAATTCTTGATCACCGTGACCAGGTTCTCCGAAATAAGACTATACCTCTCGTAAAAGTCTTATGGAGAAACCATCGTGTCGAAGAAGCAACGTGGGAAACTGAAAGCCAAATGCAGGCCAAATACCCACACCTCTTAAAAAACCAAGGTACATCAAGTTTGGGAACAAACTTCTTTTAAGGAGAGGAGAAATGTGACACCCGAATTTTCTTTTTTAATTTTAATATTGTAATAAATAGAAATCAAAAATAAATCAATCAATAAATAATAAATAAATAAAAAAGGGGGAGCCTTCGGTAGGCCAAGGGTCAACTTGACCCTTGGTGAATGCATGAGACAAAAGCAAAACCAAACAGATGGCCTAAATAGAATACAGGTGGCATCACCCACAATAGAAACGTGGGGAAGGACGTGTCAGTAGATGGCATTGCAACCTTGAGTGACATGCAAGAATTGGGGGCCTATAAATAGTGAAGTCAGTGTAAGCAAAGCAAAGAGCTAAAGTTTATAACGTGAAGTTCTAAAGGAAGTAGACCGATCAGATTGATAATAGTTGGGAGTTTGTAGTAGAAAAGGCTAAGGGTCAATCTTAAGGTGAGTTTTATTATACCTTCAGTTATTATAATATATTTTATATATGTCTTAAGTTACCATAATATATTTTACAAATGTTTTGAGTTACCACAATTTATTTGATATAAATTATGTTTTATGGTTAGGTTAATATTTTAATTACGTGGATTATTTTCTAAACTTTATTTGTTTAAAATGAAACCCATGGATATGTTTGTTTAAATTTTAAAGAATATTTGACCATGATCTTGTAAACAATTATTTTCTGTAAGTACCACCACGGGAGTCCCATGCCTTGGGGGACTTAAATAATCATTGGCCTCCGTTTGACCACTTTGTGGTCCCCTGTTTGTTATGGATCCATTGACCCTTGTTCTGATTGTCACTCTAGTGACCCCTGTTATGTTCTATTCTGTACCGTGGTTATAGTGATTTATTTCAGTTTCAGCCACTTAATTAATTTGTGTATTCAACTCAAATTATGTTAATGTTTTACCTTAAATAATTATCCATGGCTATTTTGTGCCCCGATACTCACAATATAATATTTCTCACTCTGCTATGTGCTTATAGCTGTTACCCCTTTCAAGTGACGAGGTTTAGCGGGATTAAGATAGAAAATGAATCGCTGTGTTGTTTTGTTTTTTTTAATTTCTTTTTAAGATTTCTATCTTTTTACTGTCAGACTCTTATAATACAATGAAGCTTAAATGACTATGTTTGTTTCCTTTTAAATAAACATTTGGTACCCAATTTTAATTTATTTAATTCATCCGCTTGCGCTACGACTACGAAAATTATTTGAATGATTTAATGTTTATCTTGTTACGATGCCGAGCCGTTGGGTATTGTGTTTGGGTTGTGACACCAGACTTTGCCCTTTTTTATGGGAATAGAAACTAGTCAATGGTTGAGCATATTGCTAGGTTTGCGGCTCAGTGCGGTGAATTTACCAATAATGACTATATGAAGTTAAGATTATTCCCAAATTCTCTAACTATGGAACCTTTGTATGGTATATTAACCTTACACCTAGCTCTATCTAGACTTGGCAACAAATGGAGGAGGCATTTCATGCCCAATTCTTCTAAACAGAGCCAGAAGTATCTATGGCAGACTTGGCAAGATTGAGTCAAAGGCCTGATGAGAAAGCTACTCAGTATATTGCCAGATTCAAAACAGTACGAAACAAATGTGGGATCATCTTACCAGAGCCTAAATTTGTGAGGTTGGCTCAGAATGGTCTAGAGTTTAGGCTTCGAAAGAAATTTGACTCAACTGAGTTTAGAGACTTTGTGGAACTAACTTATAAGGTGTCTAGGTATAAAGCATTACTAGAGGAAGAGTAAGATCGAAGTAATGCATCATACAAGACGTATTATAGAGATCCTAATTATGAGATTGATGCGGCAGAGATTGTGGGAAAAGAACCTGTGATCTGTGAAACATTAATTCATAAAGACACAACAATAGACCAGCAGTTCAAAAAGAAAGACCTCCATAGGAAATACTCTTTCAATTTAATAAAGGTAGATGACATTTTTGATCATATGCTTAAGGCAAACTTCTTGAAGTTACCAAAAGGAGTCAAAATTTCATCTCCAGAGGAACTTAAAGGAAAAATGTATTGTAAATTGCATAATTCTTGGTCTCACTTAACTAAAAATTGCATTATTTTTCGAGATAGGATCCAAGAGCAGATTCGAAAAGGGAGTTTAAAATTCCCAGCTAAAGCAGAAAAGGCCATGGGGATTGACACTAATCCATTCCCAGAAATTGGAGAAATGGCAGCCAATGTTATTGTCCCAGACTTCCAGAACTTGTCCATGAAAGAATTGGAAGAGGTCAATGTGCAAATGCATGTTGCTAGCCAAACTACTGTCAAAACAAATGCTAGAAGTTTACCAGTTGTTGGGCAAGGCTTTGCAGGTCAGAAGGAAGACTCTGATGAAGAGGCACTGGATGATGATTCTTTAAAGGCGGCTGTCGTGCAAAGAATGTGTCCCAGGTGTAGGTTGAGCTACAAGTGGTTGAAAGGGCTTCCGATTGATGGGAAATAATATTACAAGGATGTGCAGAGGCATCCTAAACCAACCAGTGCTTATAATAAGAGACCATATCCAACTGGTACTGGACAACAGTCGTTCATGACTAAGCCAGCAGCTACAAGAATGCAGTCCAAGGGCAAGAGACCTCTACACGAATTTAGACCACTCAACTATTACAGAACGGAGGGCAATCATCCTGAGATGAGACTTGAAGTGGGCTCGAGTCATGGGATCAAAGCCAGAGATTGGCCCCCTAGACCAGCCTCATACAAAAAGGAAAATGGCCACCTTCATGGAAGGCCTGAACTAGGCCCAAAACAAGGGGTTAAAACCAAGCAGTGGTCTTCACAGCCAGCTTCGAAATTGGCTTCGAAGGAAGAAAGAGGTAGTTCGACAACTGGGTCAGTATGTTCATGGGTACCTGGAGTTCCAGATTAGTTTGTCATGTAGAACAAACCTAGGGAAGTACCTACCCAAAGAAATGTTGTCCGAGATCAGGGCAGGATGGTTAAACCCCCTTTGGTAGCTCCAAATAATTGGGTGTTACTAAAGCATCCAAAAACAAAGGAACCAAATATGGTTCCAGTGATATCTAAATCCCAAAGGAGGAAGATCCAACGAAGGTACACTCAGTACCAGAAAGATCAAAAAGAAAGTAGAGAAAGCTCTCAATTGGTCCAGCCAAGGGGCCAAGCAGAGGGAGAAAAAAGTTTAAAGTTAGATCATAATCCAAAATCAACTCTTTAAGACAAGAGGAGTTGCAGTAGAGAGCAATTGGCCAAAGTTCATTCCGAACTGAAAGCCAAAGAAAAATCCAGTTTGGTAGGATTGGAGAAGGCTTTGATGGAAAGTGATAGTGAGACAGAGGAAGAAGTTGGCCTAGGCCAAAGAAAGGAAATGGTTGAAGAAGAAATGTTTGAAGCCTTTATGGCTGAACAAACATTTTTTGTTGAAAAACCAGCAGAAATAGATTATTCGAAGGAATTTACGAGTATTGAAGTGCCAGAATGAAGCATGGAAGATGCTTCTGAAATAATTGAACAAGTTGGCCAGGAAAAGAAACAGGTACAACCAGTCGTCCAATTTGGCTTGTTTCCTCCAGTATCAGTGAATATGGTACATATACTACCACAAGAATTCCAAGATGAAGGTGAGAACCAAGAAGGTCAAGAAATTGACCCAATTCCAGTTTCTAATGAAGACTCATAAGTGAGTATGGTGCAAGATGAATCCGAAGTGGCCATACCTATGGAAACTGGAGATAAGAGTGAAGAAGAAGTGAGTATTAACCTCTCATACCCTTTTGAGTATCCCACGACATTCATGACACAACATGTCAAACCCTTGTATATCAAGGCCTTCTTCGATGGGATACGGATGAACCGAGTGTTGGTAGATAATGGGGCAGCAGTAAACCTGCTTCCGAAATCTTCTTTGAAGAAACTAGGAAAGAGGAACCCCAGACTAATCCCAACCAGTACAACCATTGCTGGTTTCACTAGAGACAAACAGATGGCTCAAGGCATTTTGCCCATCAACCTGAGTGTGGGAACCAGGGATTGTATGACTGCATTTTTCGTTATCGACAGTAATGCTAAATACAATGCTCTACTTGGTAGGGATTGGATTCACACCAACAAGTGTGTGTCTTCCTCTCTACATCAGAAAATAATGATGGCCTTGGGCAGTGGAGAGACAAAGGAGATCAATACAGACCCTCAACCCTTTATAGCTTGTGCAGATTTTGCAGAAGCCAAGTTTTATACTGAAGAAGTGGCACCACTCAGTGTACTAAGGAAGCCTGATGGATCAGCCGAAGTGATGGCTGATGAGGAATTAGCACACTTGAAGCACTTGGTCCAAGAAAGTGCTAATGAGGAGTTTGTCTTCAAAGATGACAATGATGCCTAATTGTAAGCAAAATTATGGAACCCAGGAGGCCAGGTCTTTGGCTTTAATTAAGTTCTCAGTATTGGACATAAAATCAATAGTCCAGAAGATACAAGAGCAAGAGGAAGAAGCCATGGCAATTGGCTGTAAGCAGGAGCAGCAACAGGTCAAGGTGTTGGCCTCGGAAAAATACTGTGCATTGGACATTGAAACAAAAGTCCAGGAGATACAAGAAGAAGAGGCCTTGTAGACAGACTTTGTCTATAAGGAGAGGGCAAAGATGTTGAAACAAAGAAGCTGGGAGCAGGACAGAGCAAGGAGATTGCTTTGAAGATTAAAGAAATCAAAACAGAAGCATCAATGAGTCCTCAGATGCAGGACCCTTTGGAAGAAGTGAACTCAGGGGAATGTTCTATACAGCAGCCCACTTATATAAGTGCTTGGTTGAATGCTCTCGGCAGGGACCAATTGTTGGTGGTCTTGAAGAAATATAAAGATTGTTTTGCATGGTCTTATAATGAGCTACCAGGATTGGATTGATCATTAGTAGAACATAGGCTCCCTATGAGGTCTAACTTCAACCCATATAAGCAAAAACCAAAAAGGATGAGTCTTGAAGTGATTCAGAAGGTCAAGGAAGAAATCCTTAGGCTCCTCAAGGCAGGCTTTATTAGGACAACCAAGTATGTTGAATGGTTATCCAATATTGTGCCTGTAGTCAAGAAGAATGGTAAAATGAGGGTTTGCATTGATTTTAGAAATCTGAACCTAGTAACTCTGAAAGATGAGTATCCTATACCCATAGTAGATTTATTGGTAGACAGTTCAGCAGGGCATCAAATTTTATCAATGATGGATGGGCACTCTGGTTATAACCAAATTTGCATTGCAGAAAAGGATATCCATAAGACAGCATTCAGATGTCCTGGGAACATTGGCACCTTCGAATGGATTAAAATGCCATTTGGTCTGAAGAATGCTGGGGCAACATATCAAAGAGCTATGAACATTATCTTTCATGATCTCATTGGAGGATACTTAGAATGCTATATTAATGATATTGTAGTAAAGTCTCAATCCATGAGGGAACATTTGTTTCACTTGGAAGCAGCTTTTGAAAGAATGAGAAAGTTCAAGTTGAAACTTAATCCTCTCAAATGTGCTTTTGGTGTATCAGCTGGAAACTTCTTGGGCTATGTAGTATACAAGAAGGGAATACAGATTGATCAAAACAAAGCCGAAGCTATCATCAAAACCAGATCTCCATCAAGTAAGAAAGAAGTACAAAAATTCCTTGGGCAGGTTAATTTTCTTTGAAGATTTATTTCTAATACTGCAGGGAAAACTAAAGTATTTTCTTCCTTATTAAGGTTGAATGATGAAGAGGAGTTTGTGTGGACAACAGAGCATCAAACTGCTTTCGAAAGAATCAAAGCCTACTTGGCCAAACCTCCAGTGCTGATGCCACCAAGGGGTGATAAGCCCTTGAAGTTGTACATAGCTGCAGCAAAAGATTCATTAGGAGTTTTCTTAGCTCAGGATAATGGAGAAGGCAAAAAGCAAGCAGTTTATTACCTTAGTAGGTTTCTAAATTTTTGTGAATGTAAATACTCAGCTGTAGAAAAGCTGTGCCTTGCATTGTATTTTGCTGCAATGAAATTAAGATACTATCTTTTGCCTACAATTGTCTTGGTAATTACAACCACAGATTTGGTTAAATATATGTTATTTAGACCCATGTTGAGGGGAAGAATTGGCAAATGGATACTAGCTTTATCATAATTTCATTTAGAATATGTCCCCCAAAAAGTAGTAAAATGACAAGTTTTAGCTAATTTTTTGGCAGACCATCCATGTCAAACAGAAAGCCAAGAAATAATGGAACTTGGTATGGTTAGTGTTGAACCATGGCAAATGTGGTTCGATGGGTCAAAAGCCAATGGTCTAACTGGAATTGGTGTACTAATTAAGTCGCCACAAGGGGAGAAACCATACATGGTTTCAGAGTGGATGAAATTACTTGTTCCAATAATCAAGCTGAATATAAAGCCTTAATAATGAGACTATAAATATTTATTGGATATTTGAAGATTCTCAATTGGTAGTTAACCAGGTGAAAGGGATTTTCAAATGTCAAAGTGTAAGCATGTTGCTATACTATACTGTTGCATTGCATTTGCTGTCTCAATTTCATATGACAAATATAACTTATGTCCCCAGATTCTTGAATAGTAAAGCTAATGATATGGCTCAGAAAGTTTCGAATTTCAAGAGAAGAGACAACACTCAAAGGAACATAAGCCAAACAATATATCAAAAGGTAATACTACCTTTGAATAAAAGGAATATGGTCTTAGAAGTTAATCATAATGACTTACAAGAATAAGATTGGAGACATCCAATAATGCAGTATCTGGCTAGCCTATCTTTGAAAGCCAATAGAAAAATTAAATTGCAATCTATGCAATACATAATGTATGGTAATGCTCTCTACAAAAAGGGAGCATATGGGCTATTGTTGGAATGTTTAGGTCCAAAGGAAGCATTGACAGCTATGGCTGAGGTTCATGAAGGCATCTGTGGTGCTCATCATCCTAGTGTGAAGATGAGATGACTGCTTCGAAGACACTCCTACTATTGGCCAACTATCCTTAAAGACTACATAGAATATGCTACAGGTTGCCAAGCATGCCAAAAGCATGGCACAATAAGGCACGTGCCAATAACTGACCTGCATGCAGTTGTGAAGCCTTGGCCATTTAGAGGATGGACAATGGATATAATGGGGAAAGTACACCCACCCTCTTCGAAGCATCATTGTTTCATCTTAGTGGCCACAGATTATTTCACTAAGTGGGTTGAAGTTAAGCCATATAAGGCTGTAGACTAGATCGAAGTTATTGGATTCATTAAAGATCTGATCCACATATTTGGCATCCAACATACTATAACTGTCGATAATGGGACTATATTTGATGGGAAAATGGTAAAGTCTTTTATGGCAGAGTTTGAAATTAGCCTTGTTAATTCTACCCCCTATTATACACAAGCCAATGGTCAACCTGAATCATCCAATAAGTCTTTGAAGAAAGGAATACAGAAAGTTATGGAAGACAATCCTAGGGATTGGCATTACTTGCTGTTGGATGTATTGTGGGCTTATAGGACTTCTCTAAGGTCGAGTATAGGAATCACTCCTTATGCCTTAGTATATGGGCATGATGCAGTGTTACCTGTGGAGATTAATGTTAAGTCCTTGAGGGTGAGATACCAAAATCAGTTAGATCTTGAGCAATACCATCAAAGTATGTGTTTAGAATTAGAAAGTATAGATGAAGCTAGAATTCTGGCATTAAATAGTATTCTTTTTCAAAAGAAGAAAGCAGCCAAAAATTACAATAAGAAAGTCAAGCACATTAGCTTTGATGAAAGTGATTTGGTATGGAAAACAATACCCCCAATTGGGATTAAAAGCCATAATTTTGGCAAATGGTCACCTAGCTGGGAAAAACCCTATCAAGTTCATAGGGTCTTGTCTTTGGGAGCATATCATTTGAAAAATTTGAATAGATATGTACATTCCAAGAGGATTAATGGTAGATATTTGAAGCCTTATTTTCCAACCATATGGGAAACACAAAGAATAGAATAAATGCTAAGTAAAAGAACATGAAAACACTCAAATGATGAATAAGAATTTTATTTCATAATGAGTTAAGTACATGTAGCCATAGATTGGCCCAAAAGTCAGTACAGTATTTCAGTTGTTCTTTTACAATAGATGCTCTATTCTTAAGAGATGGGAACAACTGAATGACTGTAGTCATCTCTTGCTTTCGATCAGCCAGCTTTTGATTGGTGATCTGCAGCTTGGTGGTAGTGCGATCCAAAGCCTGATTGACTGCTGATAATTCTTCTTCAAGTTGAGCTTTCTTTTCCAACAGTTGAGCTTGAAATTGAGAGACAGAGGAATGTTGCTCTTTCAGTTCTGATACTTTGACATGTATTTTAGAAACAAAACTCTGATCTTTCAACAATTTCTCCTCTGCAGCCTTGGCAGTATGACAGATGTTGATGTAAAAATCGATGGTGGCTGCTGCCTGAGATAAATGACTTGAAACAGTCATGCTAGATTGCTCAACAATCTTGCAGCACTGGAGGAAGCCATTTTTTATTATAGGCCTCTGTAAGGCTTCAAAAGGAATCCTCAAAAAGGATGTTAGCAGCTCCAGGCAATTATCCAAGTCTATTGGAGGCAAGGAAGTCTTACCATTAGAGGAAGAGCTCTCAAAAATTTCTAATAAAGAATCAACTAGAATTAACGGCTCAATCTCACTGCTATTTGTTGGAGAGGTGGAAGGTATGTCAAAGAGACTAGCTAGCCTAGTTTCAAAGATGTCCACCTCATCCATTGACATGGGAGGTACAAAAAGAGCTCTAGTAGAAAGAAGAAATGACTGCATAGGAATAGGAGGAGAAGGTGGAGTATCCTTAGCAGTTTCTATGGTTTTGGCCACCAGTAAATCAAGAGAAGAGGGACTGGAGCTAGATAGAGATAATAAGCAAGGAATTGGAGAGTTACCAGTGTCTTCTCTATGGAAATCAGCTATCATTGGTGATAATGTATTAGCTGGAAGGTTCTCAGGAGGGGAAGAGGCAGCAAGGCTTAAAGATGGAGTAAATTAAGTGGAATTGAAAGATAAATTAGGGAAGTATGGAGTTGAGCCAAACGAAAGAGATACATGAATACTTGGCCTCAAGAAGGGTGTAGAAAATATAGGACTAAGAGGTAGAAGTATTGTTTGAATTGGCTTTACAACTCGAGGTCTTTCAACTTCAACTAAGATTGAAGGGGTCTTTGTTGAAGGAGGCAGATTAGTTATCGTTGTAAAAGAAGAAATACAAAACAATGTCAAGCCTCAGCATTGAGAATTTGAGAAAGATGAATAGAAGTACGAAGGGACTTATTGGCTTTAGAAGTAGTGGCTATGATTGGAGAGTTGCGAAGAGCATAGTGTCCAGCAGCTTGTTGTTTTCTTGTAATTTCTTTTTGGAGTGCATCAGCGGCGGCAGCCTCATCCTTGAGCATTTACTGTTGTTTCCTCTTCTCAGCCTTTTGAAATACAATAACCTCTTTGGAATGCTCTGCTTGCACTGCTTTAGCAAATGCTTCGTAGATGGGATCTCCAGTGAAATTGGTAAGAGAGACAGTCATTTTCTTTCTTCTTTTCAAGGGTGTCTCTTGCTCTTGTTCTATCTCTTCTTTTTCTGCTTCTTTTTCTTCTGCTGCGTGAACCCTAGGTGCCTCCTTTTCATGATCAAGTAAAAGATTTCTTTTCTTTTGTTGTTGTTGTTTGCTCCTGAGAAGGTTTAAAGCTTGGATCTTTTGGAGAGAACCTCCCTATGAGGCACCCGCACCACCTACACCAAAAGAAGAACTAAAAGTAAGGCTGAGAGTATTATAAAGAAGAAGAAGAAGAGAAAAGAAACAATGGTACATACTTTTCTTCGAGGCAGCTCAAGTAACTCTAGGAGGAGTTGAGGTAGTAGGAATAGGCTTTTGTAGACACCCCATTTTGGACCGCCCTTAAGACTTCGGCACTACTGATGGTTTACTTGGTAGTGAAAGGTGTGCAGGGCAAAGGTTCAATTTCTTCGGCAAGGAGAGAGTCAAATCCCAACTTCATACCCCTTTTGGACCAAAAAAATCTTGATCAAAAGATTTTAGACCTTGAAACCCTCTCTTTCAAAATAGTTTTTGAAAAAGTTCCTACGATGTTCCGACGCTCGCGTTTTGTTAAATGTTGCATTTTCCGGTAAACCGAGCAAAAGACAAAGTGGAAATGAATGAAAGAGAAATGAAATCTCTGAAAAATCTTTCAAAACACCTTGTTTAAGGGTTTGGAGTTGAAGAAAAGAAGAAAAGAGGGAAGAAACCCAGTTGGGGGAGAAAATGGGCATGAACCGTTAAGAGAGAGTCGAGCAGCCATTGCTGAATCGGGCCTATTTATTTGCATACTTGGATTTCAGCTATGAGGCCACCACCATTGGAAATCTTACTTCCGGGGCTTCATTTTGCACTCAAGAATCTCCTAAAGCTAGGTCCGGACAGGGGAGATATGGTTGGTTGAAGTAGGGCATCAATCCGGTTGGACCGAAACTACGCGGCTTCACCAAAACAGGCATAACTTTTTGCACAGTTGGAATTTTGATGCAAGGCTGGCGCCATTGGAAAGAAAAATTTTGGGGCTTCAATTTCGACACTTTCCAGCCACATTTTGGTCTTGGCATCCACTTGCCAACAACTTTTCATTCCTGCAGACCACTTTTTTCTCTGAAAAACCAGAAAAAGTAGATGGCCGACCAGTGCAAGTAGCTGGCCAACCACTTCAACTGGTCAGTAGCTTTCCAGCACCTTTTTGAAGATCTTTTCTTGCCAGCTGTAACAGCTGGAAGGCATAAAAACCATCATCCATACACATGTATGGAGGGATGGCTTGGAGCTCTTAGCTTCCTCAACAAGCTTGTTGCTTGATTTCCTATATAAGGGAGGCCCTCCCTCCCTTCTCCAGGTTCAAAAAAGTTTCTTGAGAGCTATACATATCATCTATATCTATATTTCTCATTTCTCTCTTGTTTTGTGCTTGAAAGTGCATTTTCATCATACTATTGCACACAAACACACACTCAAACACCATCCTCTTGTTGCTGAGGCCCTTTGAGGTTGGTTTTGGAGTTTTTGGACTGGTTTTGATCCAAAAAAGTTGCTGGAGTTGTTGCTCTAAAGTGGTTCTACAAGGGTGAGCTTCTAACCTTTTAATCCCTTGTTTTTTTATTAAGCTTTTGTCCCTACTTGCATGTTGTTTTAGGTCTAACTTTCTACTGCAAAAAGTTCTGATTTTTAGTCCTTAGCATGTTTGTTTAAGGTCTCTTTTGTGTTGGGAGTGGTCTACCCCCTTTTGTGCCTTGTTTGGCTTTGTTTTACACCATCTTTTTAGGCCCTTGAGATCACTTTCTCTTGGCCTTTTAACCACAGAAATCCAGTGGATTTTCAGTGGTAAAACTTGTGTTTTGAGGTCTTAAATAGGAGAGGGTCATCCCCTCTCCTTGTATTTTGTATGCTTGCTTTGTATGCCTCATGTTTGAGCATGTTTGTTAAGCTTATGTTGGCTCCATCTTAGCATGTATTTGGGGTTATTTTGATATGGCATACCATTGTTTTAATTTGGTTTTGTCACCTTATGCATGCTTCATACACTTGTAGTGTAATCCTCATAAACTAGCTTTGTGTGCTTCATGAAGTAGCATGTCTTTCTAGCATGTTTTGAGTCCATCTCAGTAGGTTTTTGGTATTGTCTTAACATGCCTTAGATCTGTTTTGGCTTGGTATGATAGCCCCATGCATGCTCCATGCACTTGTAGTGCATTTCCATTAACTAGCTTAACATGCATCATGTGTTTAGACTATCATTCTAACATGTTTTGGCTTAACTCCAAGAATCTTTTGTCCATGTTTTAGTATTCTTAAGCTCTGATTTATGTTGTTTTGGTCATGCATGCATTGCTTTGTATAGCCATGGTTCAATTTTGTTCACTTGCCTTGTGTATTGAGTCCACTAGCATGCATTACTTGGACTATTTTCATGATTTGGCATCATTTGAAATGTGATTTCAGTACATGTAGTGTGGTCATACACTTGCATTTGTTACTCTTTCAATACTTTGAAGGGTTGGTCGGTCCTTTATGCCTTAAACACAGGTCATTGTGTATGCCTTCATGCCTAAGCTTGTGAGCTATCATTTCAATGTGTTTTTGGAGTTATTTTACCATGATATAACTTTGATTTTTGTTGGCAAAGCCATCTCATGCTTGGTTTTGGTAGGTGTAGTGTAATCCTCCCTATTGCCGTTGCATGATCCATGTTTTGGCCCTTCATGTTGGCTTGTTTTGGCTTCCCTCCATGCATGTTTTAGCATCATTTTGACATGCTCTAGAACTATTTTGGGTTGTATTTGCCATATGCTTCATGTATTGTATAGCTGTAGTGCAATTGGCCTTGTTATTTTCAAGCTTTGGGCACCATAGCATGCTTCATTTGTGTTGTGTACATTATTTGGCGTCCTTTAACATGACATTTCAGAGCATATAATATTGCCATGTTTCCATTTCTTTCACTCTTTGAGTGCCTCTAAGGGTTGTGCATTGTGGCCTTGTTTGTGGCCAACTGTGCATGCATGCATACTTAGACCTTTGAGCCCTCATCTTAGCATGTTTTGGTCTTTGTTTAGACCTAATTAAGCTCTTTCCATGGTTGGTTCATGCATTTGTGCCATGTGTTGCATGTCTCTTTGTATAATCCTCTTTGCTAGCTTTAATGCTTAAGGACCCTTGCATGCTTTGCTTGTGTTGTTTGAGTGATTTGACATCATTTCATACTTTATTTCAGTGCTTATAGTGTTGTCACACTTCCACATTTGTCACTCCCTGAGCACTCTTGAGAGTTGTGCTCTTAGGCCTACTTGATGAGCCAATGCATGTGCACGTATGTCTTGCCTTTTGTGCCTTCATTTCGTAGCATTATGGCCACTGTTTTGGGCATGGCTGAGATCTGTCCATATTCGGTTTAAGTCAATTGAGCATGTTGTGTGAATGTTGTTACATTGCATCATGTTGTTGCATGTTTATGTTGCCTTGCATTGTGTATGTATGCATTAGCCTTGATAGCATGCTCATGTTGCATTAGCATTGTTTGCATGTCATTAGCTTCGTTAAGTTGATCATGCTGCATTGTATTTTGTTTGGATTAGGTGTTAGTCCAAACACGGGAAACAAGGGACATTTCATAGTTGAAGTGATGAAATGTGTCATATTTCTCGGTCGCCGAACCTCTTGATCAAGCATGATAGAGGTTAAGGCTTTATGTGTTTATTTGTGCATTCATTTACATTGATTCGTGCAATCTTGGCTTCTCGGCCATCATGTATCGAGATGCATGATTGGTGGCCTGAGGGTCGAGAACCGCATTTCCTTGAGCTCATGAAATGATAAGGAGGGTGGTTGTGCACACATACATTGCAAATACACTGTCATGCCCCTTCTTGTTCTCTGTTGTAGCAAACTAGAAGTATGGCAGCAAAACTGGTCGGCCGACCAAAAAAAGTGGCTGGCCGACCACAGCCACTTTTTCTGGTCTGCAGCAAAGAAAAGTGGTCGACAGGTGGTCAACAACACTAACAACTGGTCGGTAGCCCTCCTGAGGGTCCCCAAGGTGAGTTAGAAGCTATCTGGAGCTTGGTGCAAGGTCTTGAGAACAATTGAAAACAGAGAAAAATTGGGGCATCGCGGTGGATTTCCGAACGAGGTGACCGGGCATGCATGCACTCTTCTCCCTCTGAGGACATCTCTTTACTGCTTCCCTTAGCTAGTTTATGCTTTGGTTCTGTATTTAAGTAGTTAATGCATTTAGCTGCTTATTTGTGTTGTAATAACTAGTTAGTTAACTTGTTAGTTAATTAGTTTTGTGATGTAATAATTAGTGCAATTAGCATAGATTAGCTAGTTAGATTATTATTTGGACCCTCCGTCGAGAGGGCCAATTGTTATAATAAGCGTGCGTATGTGTGATGCATGTCTTCCAACCCCCATTTTTTTCTCCCTTTTACTTATCAGCTTTTGATGGTTAGTTTAGGGGCATTTTTCAATTAGCATACTTATGCTATGCATGCGTGCATCGTTCATCTGTCTTGCATGCACCGGGCTCGGCGCATCATACTAACTGCATTGTATTTCAATACATTTACTTGAATACGTGTTCAACATCATGTTATCAAGTTGCATTCACATGACATCTTAGAATAGCCAAGCCTATCTTAGTCGCATTTTTGCATGTGCTGCATTAGCTATCTTAACATGAACTAGGATCATGCATGATTTCTAACTAGTTCTCTGTTTTGGCTCGGAGTACACTCTGAGTCTTTACGCTTTAGCATACTGCATGAAATGTGTATGTTGCCATGCTAGCATGCTTGCCATGAGACTAATTGCTTAAGTGATTAACTGCTTGAATGCCTGTGGGTGAAGGTTGGATTGCTTGAATTAGAACAATTCATCAAAACTGTGAGTTTTAAGCCCACTTGAGAGTGGCAAAATCATGTTTTTTAAGCTGACTTAGCCTACTTGTGAGTAGCACCTCTAAACAGTTTTCAAACAAACGAACATGAAGTGTTTTGTTTCAACTTAGGCGATCTAGTCTATACTTGTATGTTGTACGCATCACATAGTAAGCTAGCTAATAAACCGGAATAAGAACAAATGTGTTTTCAAAAACAATATATCATGCTTAGTAAAGGCCGATCTTTTGATCGGGCGAGCGGGGGTGCTCATTGCATGACCTTCCCCTCTCGTACCCAAGTTCTCGAGCCGATGCAACTTTGGTAATGATGGACACGTGGCCTTAGGCACGAGTCAGGGTTTCCTAAATTTTCCAAAAATAAAACATTTAGGTGGTGACTCTGTATCTGGCAAAGCAGTCCATGTTTGGCACTTCTTTATTAAAATCGATTTTTCAAAACGATTTGCCGGATTTGAACTCTTTGGTGATTTATCGGTCTCACATTACACCTTGTGAGATTAGATTCAGAACCGTGACACGAGTCCAAACTATAGTAGCTAAGAACAAAACGATTCGCGCCCTCGTGCGCGAAGAGTGGAGTTCCGGGTGGTCTACAGCTTTGTAATGACAAGTGCAAGAACTATAGTAGCAGGAGCAGTGGAAGGAGCAACAATTCCAACCCCTTTCGATTTGGGTTGAGGTACGTCCAGCACCATTAATAGGTCTTAGGGAGGAATGGCCAAGTGTACCTCCATATTGGTCACCCACCAGTTCTGACACCTCTTTAATACATTACTTTAAGGAATAAAAGGGAAGTACTCAAAGTCAATCAAGTCTTGGATGAATTTAGAAGTTGCTTTTTCTAATCTGGACTTTCGAACCTTTAAGTCCCTGTTGGTAAGACTTAAATTGGTCTGGCTGTAGAGAGGTATTGGGACCCCTTGTGAGAAACCAAACTGCCTAGCAAATTGGGCAGGACAATAAGGCTCAGCAATGTATTTGTAAGCTCTGGGGTTCATAGTCCCAATGAATAACTCTCTAGGGATCAAAATAGAAGCCCATATGTTCTTGTGTTGGGGTGAAGAGCAGAACCTATCACTCAGAAAGGTCCTTAAACAGGATGGACTAATGTTGGTAGGTTCGAAGGGACGAAAGCTGTGGAAAGAAAGGGAGGCTGGGAGTTGGTGGAAAAAAGAAAAGTAAAAAGCAAAGGTGGAAGGATAGAGTGAAACATTGGCTAACCTCATGCCATGAGTAGTAAGGTTTGGCTCTAAAAACTTCAGGCATTTAAATTGTAGCTCAGTAAAATATGCAAAAAGCCAAAGCTGAAGTATCCAAAATGGACGTCTTTGATTGGCATCCAAGGATTTCTCACAAAAAAAGGGGAACAAGCTCTATATACATGACCTAAGACATATGGAGCTAAGGCCACCTTTCTTTGTAAGACAAGGGCTTTTGCAAGATGGGCGAATTCAGGCATGATCCTTTGAGAAGAGGTACAAAAAAGGAACTTGCAAAGCCAATATAATATAAAAGAAAAGAACTCCCTGTCAGTCACAGGGCCTTCTCTTTTATTCTCAGCCTTGACAAAGTCACTATAGGATGAGTTAAGAGAGGGGAAGGAAAAAGGGGTTTTGAGGTCAGGATAATCTGGACCAATAGGGGTTCCAGTAGGAGACAATCCTAATAGATGGAAGATATCAAGAACAGTAGGGGCCATCATCCGATATATGAATTGAAAGAAATTAAAAGCAGAATTCCAAAAGCAAAAGGTAACAAGTGTTAAGAAATGGTCCTTTGAAATAGTGAACCTGGATAATTGGAGGGCGTCGAAAAGGCAGAGCTCTTGAAGATCCAGAGTCCTATCAGGGACGATCTGATCATACCACTATTGCCATTCTGGTCTCACCTTGGGCCAGCAGCGATGGGGGCGGTTCATCCTCCAGCTTCCCCAATCAAGACCACCTTTGCAAATGAGACAATGGTCCTCTAGACGTGGATATAGAGCTGGAAGCTCAGTAGGAGTCTCCCTGAAAATGGGGCCCAAGCACATACTCTTGCTACTCATGACGATGAGGAATAAAGATGCGTCCGTCAATGGCGCTTTTCTCACCGGCCTTATATTTCTCACACTCTGCATCAATAATCCTTTTCAAGGTCACAGACGGACTCGCACGCTCCACGATCGGTATTTTCGGTGAAGAAGAAGCCATTGATAGAAGAGTTTTCTCAGAAGACAAAGTCAGGAAAGAAAGTAGAAGGAAAATGAAGGTCAGTAGAGATGAAGGGTTTATGTGATAGGCAAATAGGTGAATTCAAAGCACGAAATAAAAGGGTTTTAAAACTTTTGTGTCTGAAAAATATACCTAGTCGTGTTGCACGGACGGAATTCACAAAGAAGTACTAAAATTACGGATGTGAAAAGTTTCTTTCTATATTGATAATTATGGAGGGAAACGCATCTTAAATATTGGTGTCAGCTTCGAAATAAAATATTTGACTTCGAAGCAAAATTTTGGCGCCAAATTCAAATGATAAACGGCTTTGAAAGTAAGAAGCTGACTTCGAAGCACGTTCCACGCCTAACGTTCCAAGAATGTTTAGGTATTTGTTTACTTCAAAAGATAGAGACATGTTTTAGGTTTTTTAATGAGAATAAAGTCCTTCGAGGCAAAATTTGAAATACCTTACGGTTGGAAATTGCTTGTTCCAAGTTTCAAACAAATAGCTGGTTTGATAGTATACAGAAGAAATTACTTTTTCCAAATAAAGCAGTGCAGTACTTAGCAGAGGTTTCCATACTTTGGAAAATATAGATTGTTTGTTCGAAACAAAATTGATTTGAAAGTCCTTGGTTATGTTAACCGTATGTTAGGGAATTGGATATGATCAAATCAAGTTTCGAAAAGCAAAATTGGTGAATTCAGAGCTCTGATTCTAAAAGGAAACCGACAAAAGTTGTGAAATACACTCCATAAGTTGGAGAAGTTCAAGCTGGTTTTTTCAGTATTGCCATTAGGAATGGTCGAATTAAGATTCGAATGATGAAATTGTTGACTTCGAAGCCCTAAGTTTGTTTGACTTTGACAAATAGGGTAAAATCAAACCATGCCAAATAAAAGAAAACATCTTAGCTTTATTAAAATAAGAGCAATTACATCATAGGCCTTCTTTGGCTACGTATTCAAGCTCATAAAAATAAGGAACAGAGTAAATAACAATGTCATGAAATTTGCTCCAACTATGGTCAATGAACTTCTGTTCTTTCTTTATTCTATCTTCTATCTTCTCCAGGCTGGGCTTCTGAAGTTGATATGCTCTAACTTGATAAAAAAGTTTCTCAGCCTTATTTCAAATTCTGTTTCCTTCAACCATTGTTCCATTTCATCCATGTCCAAGTCATCCTAGTATGCAGAGTCTTTATTCTTGAAATCATTATATTCATCGATGAGGTTCTCTGTTTCATACTGGGTATGAACTCGACGGGCTGAGATTTGATCTAAGGATCGAGTGGTGGCCACAGAAATGTGGTGCCAATAAAGAAGTAATGGAAGCTGGTCTAAAAACATTTGAAGCTCTGCTTAGGTAATAGGGTTGAGGACATGATCCCGGGTCATAACATCACAAGCCCATCGAAAGTTCTTGAGAAACACATCGTCTTTAAGAACAATGAAGGGCAAGTGAGAAAAGGCCGCAAGCATAAGTTGGGCTTGCTGTCTCTGATGTTTGGCAGGTGGAGATGAAGGATGATAGAAGGGGAGAAACTGGTCCTCAAAGAGAATAAGTCTCAGTTCCTCTATCCAGTGAGGATTTTGCGGAAGAGGAGGCACAGGAGCTTTCATCTCGAAAGAATGAGGAAATTGGGGGTTGTTAACAATGTTAAGCCAGTCAGAAGAGCAAAATTTAGCCCTTTGAGCTAGAATGACGGGCTGTATCCTTGGGCCTCTTCTGGACGAGGGGTGGCTTGAACTATCTTCGTAGGCATGGAAGATGTGTACCATGCTACGAGTAAGTTATCTTCTAAACGGCGTCGGTGGTCGATGGATACATATGGGTAAACCACCAAACTCCGAGCAAAGGGAGGGAAAGTTGGAGAATCAACGAATTCGACAAAATGATGATTGATTTGTTCCCTGAACTTAGACTCCTCAAGTTCTGGCCAGCTTCTCCAACTAGAAGCCCCAAAGGAAGATAAAGCAGCAGCTTCATTCCACGCATAAGGTTTTGGGTCAGAAGAAGAGCTTTCAATATCCATGTTTGCAAAATTTTGGGTTAAGGAGTTGTGAATAACAAGTTCGTAGTCCAAAGGCTGATGATTTGCAAAAGCTTCCATGACTTGAATATAAGAAGGTGGGTAAAGGTGGCTAATCAATGCATGAAGATTCTTTCGAGGACGAACAACATTATCAAACAACTCTTTGTATGCTTGATCGAGGTAAGAAAAGGTCTGCTTGGCCATGAGAGCTAAACTAGTCTTTTCGAATACTGAGATAGTGGGAGTGTTCAAGGGTTAGAAGAAAATTTAATGTAAATGTTTCATTGAAGAATGACGATTGCATTTTTGAAAAATGCAGAGCCCATGTACGTTCTAAGACGTGGTTAAAATACCTTGATCCACTAATATCACTAAGTATTGGGTATATTAGTACGGGGGGTAATGTTAGCTACATATTTTGTATAAGCCAATCACAGTTTGACACATGACAAGATAAGGGTAATGTGGGAAAACAATTTAAACCTTCGATCGTAATTGTACACGTGGTAATTAGTATTGGTTCTTATAAAATTTGCGTAGCACTGGATCAGCAAAGAGATGCAAAATGATATGGCTTCAACGGTTACTCATATTGAAATTCAAAATTATGAGGGAAGCCTAGCTGCAGATATTGGCATAGTGGAGCTAACTATAAGGCAACATGATCAGCGATCATGGAGGAGCGGTTCGACGGTTAGAAGTACAGTTCGATGGTTTTCAATGAGAAGTATAAATAACAGAGAAGGCCCCAGAAAGTGCCCCCAGACTCAGATCCAAAAAACCAGTTTTATCTACTTTATTTTTCCTTCCAGTTTTTATATTTCTTGTTCTTTACATTTCTGTACTTCAAATTCCTGCACTGCATTCCGTTCATAGGAGTAGTTTTCAAGTAACTTGTTGTTGTAAACCTCTATGAGGCTGATTTGGATTTTTGTAAGTCTTTCATTTTGCTTAATAAAATACTAAAATTGTTCTTCATTTAATCATTGTTTGCTTAATTCTCCTAAGCAAAGCCACCAGTAAAAATCATTTTCATTGAGATTGAAATAACTAAAACACAATCGTCTGATAATTGGTTGGAAATTAATATTCTGTAACAACTGATTGATCCTTGCTGGCACAGTCATAATTATAAAAATAACTTTCGAAAGCCAAAAAGCCAACAACTATACTACAAATTTAAGAGTAACTCAAATTTGAAAAGATCTAAACCGAAAATCGTACCAAACTGAATCGTTTGAATTTGTACGGTTTGGTGCGGTTTAGTGAAAAAATCAGTTTGTATCTATTCTCAATATAATAGAACTAATATTATTGGTTCGGTATAAAATTCTACCAAAATGCTAACATCCCTACATGTGAGAATTTTGAAGCACAATAATTTGATGTATAATTCAATGACTCTAAGTACTCTATGATATTAGAAGAATTAGATACAGAAAATTCCATGCCCAATTTGGGAATTATGGCAGTTGGTTGTGTGTCTCCTTTTACTAATCAGGAGAGAATGTGAATGATTCATAATTCGTGTATATTAAATTATTCCAAAAAGTTTGTCATCAAGTGGTTCTATGGTGTAGTGGTTAGCACTCTGGACTTTGAATCCAGCGACCTGGGTTCGACTCCCGGTAGGACCTTTGTTTTTGAAATTTTCTATTATTGACTATTGTTGAACGGCCATATATATGTACTGTTTTCATAACCAAATAATCTGGAATTAGAAAAAAAAAAACACTTCTAGTTTTCAATTCAGGCCTCTTTTGTTAATTTTCTGTTAAAATCAAAAAGTCATTATAAATTGTCATTATTAATTTTTTGTTAAAGTCACTATAAATTATCACATTATTTTTTTTATTGTTTTATACATTTTTTTATAAAAAGTTATTAAAATAACATATTCCCAAACGAGACCTCAACCATAAATAAAAAGAAATAAAACAAAAAAATTATTAAAATAATATGTTCTCAAACAAGACCTCAACCATAGATAAAAAGAGATAAAACAATTCGAGATTGGCTGAAGATTTGGTTAAACCTTTCAATTTAAAATTTAACATGTATTTAATACATATTTAAAGTTTCGTTTGAAAACATGTTATTTTACTAATTTTTTAATGTTTTACAAAAAAATATGTAAAAAAGTAGAGAAAGTGATATGATAACCTATTTTGACTTTTTAACTAAAATATGTAGTTGACAAAGGAGGCCTAATGTATTCATATCACTGATGTTTTTTATTTGATTGATCTGTAGTTTGACAATTTATAATTTTAGCCAAAAAGTTAAAAAATCATTATAAATTATCACATCATTATCTTTATTTTTTTGTATATATTTTCATAAAAAATAAAAAAGTTACTAAAATAGTATATTTCCAAACCAATTACGAAAAAAAAAATGTATAGACAAATTATAATATATGGTGCTAAATTGTGGAAAGATTCTTATTTGAATAATTGATATAGGTCATTTGAAAAGAATTACTTCAAACTCTGATAATTATAATTTTTTTTAATGATCGGGTGTTCGCACTATCTTATGCGCACTTCAACTAATTTCAGGACTTACACAAAGCGTCTTCTTCATGTGGATCAGGCAAATTTTGGACAAAGCCTGCAAGCATAGCATTAAGGAGCGGATTGCTTCTAATGAGAGTTAAACCTAAGACCTAAATGGAGCACACCCTTAAATCCCAAATTACACCCACTAGGCCAACCCCTTAGGGTTGACAATTATAATTAACAACATATAATTAGAAATTTAATAACTACAGTCAAACAATCACTACAAAAAAATAAATTATAATGAGAAGAAATAAGTAACTCAATACATCCTCTAAAATATGGAATAAATAATTTTTTTTAATTTATTTTGCAATGATTGACGTCTTAACCTCATGAATAAAAGTGTACAAGAGTTGCAAATTGAGCTAATCCGATTATCTCCCTTCCTTTCTCGTTTCCTTCGACTAATCTCTTTTCAATTCAAAATCTAAACACTTATTGTCACCCAAACAAATTATTTGATTAGTTTTTTAATATTTCACTTTATCATATGCTCGATCACTTTAGTTGGGGCGAGAAGGAGTAGATGTCAGAATCTCTATCTAAATTCTGGATCCTCTTCGGTTTCCTTATCATAAATCATATTTTTATCATGTTATAAGTTTTTTTAATTTGATCGCGTGATGAAAATAGATTTTGGGACAAATAAATTTGCGAGATTCAAAAAGGAGGAGAGGGGATAATACTAGCCAACATGGACCAGATGGAACATGATTCAAGTAACCTGTGTTCAGTTTCAGTTTGGATTGATTCGAGGTTAAAGAGTACCACAAGTTGTTGTTATAGGAGATGGAGAATTTTTTTGGGGACAATTATAGGAGATGCCTAGTTTAGACCATAGAAAGAACTTCTATTGAATTGGGTCAGCACTGGGTTAGATTTAATAAGTTGGGCCATTAGTACCCAACTCCGGGTGGGAAATTATCAGCCCAGCAGTGAGGGATAGCATGGGTCCAATTTTGAAGTGGGTTCGAATGGCCCAATCTGCATTAGTAGCTCTGAGAGAGTGCTTTATTCCACCAAAAATTCTACAAATATATTAATTTTTCACAAAAAGTGCACAAGATACCGTGTTGACAACATTGTTGTGAGGGATGGTTTTGCGATACTCCCCTACTCCAAATAAGTCCTTGAAATATTCTTATTCTGCTGCTTGAAATAGAAAAAACACTTCGGTCAGTTGGGTCTTGATACAATATTGCTTTATTATAGCCTAATCATTATGAGTTCAAATTACATAAACAAGTTTTTCACAATAGGGATAAAACTATATATATTTCATCTTTTTTAAAATATCACAATGACGAAAATCTTGTGCACTATAACTATCTATCTTTCATTATTGAAAGACACTAATATACGAAAGCAACAATTAAGGTGCTTTGGCAGCAACCAAATAACTCCAAATCCCATTATAGCCACTTCTCTACAATACTCATAGTCAAAAACTCTGTATTAGAAGCCACTAAACCACCAAAGAGGACAATACTCCTACTTGATTGAACTTCCATTGTGATCAATCGACTGATCCAAGTTGGAAGATTTAACTTGTCCACAGCATATTTGATAATACAAGCCTTTTTCTTTTATTAAAAACAATTTTTTCCCACCACCCATCACTAGAATAAAATATATATATATATATATAGAAACAAAGAAAAAAGTTTCTGATGCACCTCTTTAGATGGCCACAAAAGTGGATCGGATTTGCTTTTGAAAAAAAAGAAATAAGAATCAAGTTTTGATGTAATTGACTATTGTCAAGTGGGGTGGGTTTTGGTTTGTTTGTAGTTTATGCGATGACTTGCTTTAGAAGGAGTTTCTTTCTTGTGCTGTGTGGCTTGATGACATTTTCAGAAAGCTACATATGCAATTTCCTTTCTTTCTCTACAGTAAACAACAACAATCTCTCATACTCATCTTATTATAAAGTACAAGTTATGTACAATTATATGTGTACTTACAAGTATGAATCCTCTATTCAAAAAGTTACTTAAGCAGTTTCCTTTCTCTTTCCCTTGTTACAACAATCTATATACTTGTTATGAACAACAAGTTATGTGCAATTATACACGTCTATCACAAGGAATAAGACATAAAATACTAAAACAAATTCTATTTTATTGGTTTCGAATGAAATAATTTTAATGGTCAAAACTATTGTTATTTCTATATTTGACTGTAACTTAAAAGTCAGTTTATTGATTAAAAAAATTTACTTTAGTCATTCTAAAATTCATTAGAATATCTAAAAAAATTAAGAATATGTCAAATAAATTAACTTTTGTTCATTTGTTTTATAATTTGTTTTTCATTAATAAGCTTTTTTTTTTTACAAAAAACTAACTCATAGCTTGCCTAAATGGCACTCCGACTATGTGGCCACCATGAGGTCCCCAATCTGATTAAGCTTTTAAAAGACTAAACGGTACATTAGAGAGAGAGAGAGAGAGAGAGAGAGAACCCACAAGACTATAGTTATGCTACTTTATGTGTGTATATAAGGGCTAATTTGGCATGTACTAAATAAATTAAAAAATCAAAAAGTCACTATTTTATTTAAGTCACATCATCTTATTTAAATCACATTACTTCTCTAACACATCACATCAAACCCAATCCAAACCCACCAATAAGTCAAAAAGTATACTTTTTTAAGACATCCCAAACCAATCCTAAATTATTATAAGTCTAACTTCTTGCTTCAGGGGGCCGGGATTGATAAAATTAGCTTGAATTTGAAGAAAAAAAGAGCTACAAATATTCTACTAATCTCAAGCTAGTAAGCTACAATAAGGTATCGTCATCATTAAAGAATGAAATCTAAAGGATGAAATCCTTTGTCAACTTTGGAATCTATAATGACATTTGAATTTCTTCCCCTTTGTGTTCTAGAAATCCCTTCCATAGGAGAAATTCCGTTAGTTAGGTTTTGTCCTCACAAAATAATAGTGTTTGCTTTGTACAATACATTAGAGAAAAAATAAAAAAATAATAAGTATAGAATTAATAGAATTATAAAGGTATACCACGTAAGATATAAGACAAATTTGTGTGATAATTTTCTCTTTCATAGAATATAATTGGTTTAATTTAACTTGTTCATGTCTACATGTAGTATAATTATTATTTTTCACTTAACCTTGAAATATAAATAGATGTATATATTGAAGTTATTATATAAATAATAAATTCATTGAAAAATTATTGATACACCGAATTTGAGTTCACCGGAATTATCCGAATTTTGTAAGTTGGACGACTGATGCAACCCTTGTTAACTGTGGTTGTCACCTTGTTCCTAAATGATCAGTCGAATGACTAACATGCACAAATTTAAGCGATTCAGAGTCAAAATTCGGTAGAGCAGAATATTGCTCAAATTTATTATTTCTGTAATAATTTAAATTTTTAGATGAGTTAGATTTTAAATTTGTATCACTATTTTATTTTTTATATAACACTCTCTGTGTCCCATTTTGATGGTTCTTTTCAAAAAGGAAAAAGAGGGATACACCCAGTAAATGGGTTACACCCAGTGACACCCAGTGAGGTGTCACTGGGTGATTGGTCCAAAACAGTTTTTTTTTTTTTTTTTAACCAATCCTACGCTGCCACGTCACTGGGGGTGGGGTGGGGGTCTTCAAAATTGGGTGTATGTAGCATTGTTGTTTCAAAAAATTTAACTTTTTTTAAAGGTCATGTAATCATTGCATTTCAATTTAAATTTTAAAACACTTATTCCAATAATGTCATTCTCTTTTTAATTTTTTATATATTTCTAACCGTTTAAAAATGATAGTTTTTGAAAACTTAATATATTTTATCTTGACTTTTTAAATAGGAGTAACATTTTGAGACATCTTAAATAAAAAAAAACAAAAAAAAACTAACAAAGTGAGACTTTGGATGAATTAAATTTTAAACAGAAAAATCACAATATGTATTAATATAGAAATGCTTTACATGGTGTAGCACCATTTAGTACACATCAAATGATGCCTCATCAAGAAAAAGAGAAAAGAAAATGTGCATAATACTTAAATGATTGGTCCATAGAACTTAATTTCTTCATGGACATCATTGTCCCTTAGTGCAACTCGTTTTAGTTAATTATTGCGCGAAGAAAAATATATACTTGTAGTGCGGTGAAGTTAATGAATTATAATATAATGTTATGTTTTTAGACAAACAGAGAATGTCTGATCTCAATGATTAGTATTTTAATCCATGTAAATAATAGAAAGGAAAGTCCTTCAATTTAAAGAAACATTCTTAAGTATACTCCGTAGCTATGAGGTTGCTTTTTCTACATATGTGTTCTTTAAAGTCCAACACAAATGCTTCAAAGGAGGGTAGCCTCAAAAGGGTTAAACCAATTTAAGTGAAACACAAAATCCGGAGTCATGTTTCTCACTAGAAAGTGACAGGTAGTCTCCAAATACATTCTAAAAAATATTCTTGGGAGAAATTATTAATAAGGATAAAAAAATTTAAAATGCTTTATCACTTTCAATTATCATCAACTTCCATTCTATCCGTCGTTGTTATTAATTCCAATAGTTTTATGTTGTCGTGAGAGAAAGAATGATTGAGAAAGTGAGGGAAAGATCTAGAGTCTTAGATCTAAATTTGAAGAAGAAGAAGTAAAAAAAGAGTTAGGAGAAGTTCTCAAAGAAATTAAGAGAGGCTAGGTGGTGAGGCTAAGATGGTTTAAATTTCCTTTTGCCTTACCTTACGGCTTAGAGTATGTGAATTAAAAAAATGAATGATATTAGAAATTCTTAAAAATTACTCTTAAATTTATTTTTAATAATATGAACGGTGATATGTTAATTATTAATTTGTTTGAATATAATCAAACAATAAGAATTAACTCCTGTCATGTTAATATAATAAATTGAATAATAATATTTTTAAAATTTTAAGTATTTTTCTAAAAAGATACATGTAGTAACGGGAGTGTTTTGAAATCACTTCGGTGAACACGCTCTTTAAAGTCTCTCGATACCTGCCCTCTGCTGCGGCGTGGGTCTGCCCTTCACTGGTGCTCTGGTGGTAGGTCCCTCACTTGGTGGGGGTTAATTCCTAACTGGCAACCGGTTATCCCGGGATCAGGGCCCAACGGGGCCATGATGAAACTACAGAATCCTTTTCTTACCGATCAAAAAAAAAAAAAAAAAAAAAAAAATTAAGAGATTAGTCTTCACGGAACTTCAAATGCCCCGATAAAATAAAAAAAGAAAAGAAAAACAAAAAAGACAGACATGTTCCACTTGACAACATTGTTTACTGAAAAACCACAATAATTGCAGCCTTTGACGTTTCTATCTTTCTCCTTAAAACCCTCTTCAACACCCACACGCAAGCTCCTTCCACTCTCAACCAATAAAAAAGAAAAGAGAAGAAAAAGATGTGAAAGAGAGAGAGAGAGAGAAGAAAAATCAAAAATCACAGCCGCAATTGGCTTAAGAAAGACAACTTTCTTTCCATACTACGCAAAAGTAATGTGGTTGGAATCTCAACTTAATAAAATATAACTATATATGTTTTTGTGTTTAATATATTATTTTTAAAAGAGTCCTTTCAATTTTATAAAATTGTCAAAAAGGAGTTACCCATCTCATTACGGAATCAAGCGTTCTTCAGTTGTCAATGTTTGAGGCTCCCCCCAGTTTAACTAAGATCCATACCGTCCCGGAAACGTTACTCCCACCGCAAATTTTTTTATTCTCACTTATACCCTTCGCGTTTGATCATATTTACAATAATATACTTGGAGTTTTCTTACTATTTCATTTGGAAAGTATAGCTTCAAGACAAGTTAAAAGTTAGGAGTTTTCTTAAATGTGCAACTCACAAAAGGTGTAAGTGGGTTGCACACCATGTGCCACTCACATAAAAGGTGTAAGTGTAAGGTGTAAGTGTAAGTGGAAGGTATAAATGAAATGTATAAGTTGCACACCATGTGCCACTTACACAAAATGTGTAAGTGCAAGGTAAAAAAGGTGTAAGTGTAAGGTGTAAGTGAACACAAAAAGGTATAAGGTGTAAGTTGCAGACTATAGCATTACCCTAAAAGTTATAATTTAAACGTAAAAATTAAAATAATCTTTTCTAGCTTTTCAATAATATAAGTTTTTATTTATTTAAATTAATTTTGTTTCACATGCAAGCAATCTTTGACACAATTTTATTTTTTTAATTTTTTTTAAATGAACATAAATGGCCCTTTATGTCACCCCTTACCCATTCCCTTCCTTCACACCCCCCACCTCCCATTCCCCTTTGCACCCCTGTTAGGTCCCTTTATTGTCAAATCCGGTGACAAAACTTTGTGCCTAATCAAAATGTAATTTTTGTATTTTTGTACTGTCCGCTCGAGCGGGGACATGTGCGCTCGAGCGGAGATTAGAGGCACTCAGTATCTAGACGGGGCTGCAGAAGTACTGAAGGATGTAATTTTACGCTCGAGCGGAAGAAGCGGCCTTCGGCGTATCGCTTTAATTACACAGTTTTTGTTCAGTCCGCTCGAGCGGAGAGTGGAGCGCTCGAGCGGAGGTCGCGATTTCAGAACCCGATTTCAGAATCCTATTGGCATCAAGAGTTGTTATCTTTCAGATTTGGGACTCTTTATGGTTTTCTATAAGTAAATAGTTTTCTCCTAAAACTATGACTTAACTTTTTCAAGATCTGATTCAAGGATTCAAGAGTTTTGTTTGAAGTGTTCTTCTGAAAGTTTGATAAGTTTTCTTTGATGTTCTTGAGAGAGTTCTAAAACTCATGAGTTAAAATTCATACATCAAAGAGGTTGATACTCAATATTCAAGAGTGTTATCTTCGGCGGAATCCGAAGATTATTACGTAAAGTTTCAAAAGGTGTTTGTTTCTTTACGTAGTCGTTAATTCGACAAGTGAAGTTGAGGTGTGGAAGGTGTGGTGAAAGAGTTACAGAAGATTCAGAGACAAATTGACTGGTTTGGGTAATTTGTATGATTTCTTTGTAACCTTGTAGTCCTTCTATAGTGGATTGATTAGTGGCGGTTCGCCCGTGGTTTTTTATTACAATTGAAGGTTCTTCAATTGTGGTTTTTCCACGTAAAAAATCGATTGTGTTGATTTATTATTTATTCCTAAAAAACAAACAAACAAAAATCACTCTCGTAAGTGCTTGATGATTTTAGATTGAGTGTTTTTGGAATTTTTGGCTTTGGAATATTTTAATCCTTATCTAATCACGAATCACATAGGATTTTCATTTGGTATCAGAGCAGGTCACTCTTTGTTTTTTCAAAACTATAGGAGTGTGATTTTGTGTGACTAGTTTTATGGATTCTATTAAGTGAAGGTAACTCGACTCATAGACCCCTTTACTAGGCGGTACAAACTATTCTTATTGGAAAGCTCGCATGAGAGCATTTTTAAAATCCATCGATGAGAAAGTTTGGCCTTTGTGTTGTCTTTGGGTGGAGTGAACCTCATCACTATAGATGGCATTGATATTCCTAAACCTCTAGATAAATGGGACATAGCGATTACGAACTCGAGTTGGAGCAACAAGGCTCTCAACTCCCTCTTTCGCTCTGTCACACGAAGAATTCGTCGAATTTGCACGTGTGAAATAGCAAAAGAGGCGTGGGATATTCTTGAAACAATTCACGAAGGAACTACCTCTGTCAAAAGGTCAAAACTTCAACGTCTCACATCCGCCTTTGAAACCCTTTTTATGCGATGATGAGGCGTTTGATGATTCTATGCAAAACTTCGGTGATATCGTGAATTCTGTTTCACTCTCGGTGAAAAAATCCCGAAGCTAAAGTTGTGGGAAAAATTTTGAGGTCCCTTCGAGAGGTTCCAATCAAAGGTGTGACCATTGAGGAGGCTCGAATGTTGATACCCTCAAGCTCGATCAATTGGTTGGAAATTTGCGGACTTATGAAGCACACCAAATTTCTAAGAAAAAGCAAAAAAAAGTATGGCTTTCACAAGTACTCATGAGATCGCAAAACCTCAGGAGATGAATTTGATTTAGAGTCCGAGATGACGGCTATGCTTACTAAACAGTTTAAAAAATTTTAAAAAAGCCTAATTTGAGCCCTATTTCAAAAGAGAAGAGTAATGACAAACCCAAAACTTTTCCACCAAAATTAGCTCAAACCATGAAAAGAAGGTTGTTAGGGGCGGGGTCAAGTGCTTTGAATGTCAAGGGTTTGGCCACATATCCCTTGAATGCCCTCTGAAAAAGAATCGGAAGAAAGTCTACACCGTAACTTGGGATGATGAAAGCGGGTCGAGCAAGAACCGAAGAACTGAATCTGGTGAAGATGGGGATAGTGCTTTCATGGCATTTTGGGCCACGGTTTCTCAACCTCTTCCAAAGCCTTGGGATCGGCCCGTGGTCGAACTTGCATCATGCTCCCACCTTTGATGGGACCAACTACTGTATTGGAAAATCGGAATAAGGGCTTTTTGAGAGCCTTTGAACCGGAAGGTTGGCAAACCATTGAAGAAGATCTGAAAGTCAGATAATCCGCAATCGAGCCCTAATCATTATTCGTGGAGCAATTTCTAATGAAGAACAAAGAATTCGCTCATCGCACAAAGGCTAAAGATGCATGGGAAATTGAGCCAATTCCATGAAAGAGGCGATTCACCTCTAGCTCCGTCCAACGACTTATGCGCCTTGGTTGCAGTTGGATGAGGTTAAGAAGAAAGAGTAGCAAAGAGAGGACGATGAACTATCTGAAGACATTGATGAGATCAATGGTGAAGAACTACAACAAGCTTACGAGAAGTCAGACGAGGAATCTCTGAATTTGTCTAAAACCAACGACAAACTCTCTCTCAAGCTCAAAACATGCGAGAGTGAGAATGTCGGCTCAAAGGAGAACTCTTGACAAAAGCGAGAATGTCATCAAGATCTCAAGTGGAGCAAAGGCTTATGTGGAAAACACGTCTGTGAAACTGAAAGGAATGAACTTCGAGGGTGTATTCCACATATGAAGAAAAGCTTGAAAGTCTTGAGTTGTCACAAAGCGCATTGGAAGAAAGTCGACAGAAGATGAAGAACTCCGTATTGCTAGAGCAACAATTGCCATGTGGAACAAAGGTTCCAGATCTCTAGAAGACATACTTGGGTCTCAACAAATGGGTTCGACAAAGAGGGCTAGGCTATGCAATGACGGCTCACAAGGAGCAGGCCTCTACTTCACATAACTTGAAGACTCAAGCAAAGGGCAAATTGAAGATAGACCAGGTTGATCCTTCTCTTCATCAAGCAAAAGCTGGTAAGATCAACAAAAAGGAGGTAAAACTGGTTTTTATTTGTCATCACTGTGGTAGGTATGGCCACATTCGTCCTTACTGTTTTGAATTGTTTGGTAAGGTGTCTCAAAAGGGTAGAAATTCTAACACTTTTTGGGTTAGGAGACAACCTTACATGTCTAGGCGAACACCAAGACTAAAAAGATTTGGGTTAGAAAAGATGATTTGACTTGTTTTGTTGCTCTGCTTGCTCTAAAAGCACGTGACTCACACATGTGGTATCTTGATAGTGGGTGCTCTCGTCATATGTCCGGTAACAAATCCTACTTCACCTCCCTTGAAAAATATGAAGGAGGAATTGTTACTTTTGGAGATGGCGGCACTTCTAGAGTCATTGGTAAGGGCTCTATAAGTGTTGCTGGTCTTCCCAAGCTAGATAATGCCTTACTTGTTGATGGTCTTAAAGCTAATCTTTTGAGCATTAGTCAAATGTGTGATTCCCATCATGAAGTATTGTTTTCAAAAGATAAATGTGAAATTTTGGATAAAAAGGGAAATACTGTTTTACATGGGGTTCGCATCGATAAGCTTATGGGATTCTTACTACTAATGATCTCACTTGTCATTCTGCCATCATAAGTAACATTGACCTGTGGCATCAAAGATTAGGTCACATGAATTTCAAAGACCTAACTAAGATAGCCAACAAAGAACTTGTGAGAGGAGTACCTAAACTGGGTAAGAATTTGAGCCATGTGTGTGGACCATGTCAGCTTGGCAAGCAAACCCGTGCTCCGCACAAAAAGGTGAACAGCTTTACAACCAAACGTCCTCTTGAATTAGTTCACATGGATTTAATGGGTCTTACTCGCACTGAAAGCATTGGAGGTAAAAGATACATTTTTTAAGCTGATGATTTTACTCGTTTCTCATGGGTAAATTTTTAAGGAAAAATCGTCGTTTGATGCTTTCGGGCTTTAGTCCTTAAAATTCAAAATGAACAAGGTGTTCCCATTGGGCGTATCATAAGAATCGAACGATCATGGTCGTGAATTTGAAAATAGTTCGTTTCGGATTTTTGTGATATGCATGGAATTAAGCATGAGTTTTCAGACCTATTACTCCACAACAAAATGGAGTGGTTGAGAGGAAGAACAGAGTTGTTCAAGAAATGGCTAGGGTCATGCTCCTTAGTAAGAGTCTTCCTCCAAAGTTTTGGGCCGAAGCCTTAAATACTGCTGTTTATGTCATAAATCGTGTGTATTTAAGGCCCGACACTTTACAAACTCCTTATGAATTGTGGAAGGGTATGAAACCTAATGTAAAATACTTCAAAACTTTTGGGAGTAAGTGTTACATCTTCAAAGATAGAGAGCCCTTGGGCAAATTTGACTCCCGAAGTGATGAAGGTATTTTTCTAGGGTATTCAACCAATAGTAGGGCTTTTCGAGTCTATAACCTGCGAACTTCATCATTAATGGAATCTATCAATGTGGTTATAGATGACACAGGTTCACCCACTTCAGCAACAAATGAGGATGACAATGGTGAGCTTCCAAGCTTGGATACTGAATTACAAAATCAAGGAGATGCTGCGGCTCAATCACAAGAAATTATTACAGCACCATCCTCACAGGTAAGTTCAAGTCCAAAGAGTGCTCAAAAGAAAAGACACTCCGGTTCCTCTGTCACCCAAAGTCTGAACTCAAACCATCGGCAAAGGGTGGCCCGAATCATCCATTCAATGGTAATTGGGAGTGTTTCAGATCGATTGAAACCCCGAAGACAGATTCGGGATGAGGTATCACATATGTGTTATGTTTCTTTGATTGAACCTAAGAATGTTAAAGAGGCCTTGCTAGATGATAGTTGGGTTAATGCTATGCATGAAGAATTAGGTCAATTTGAACGTAACAAAGTTTGGACTCTTGTTCCTGGACCTAGAGACATGAATGTAATAGGTACCAAGTGGATCTTTAAAAATAAATCGATGAGAATGGTACTTGTTGTGAGGAATAAAGCTAGGTTGGTTGCTCAAGGCTACACACGTAGAGGGTATTGACTATGATGAGACGTTTGCCCCGGTTACGCGTCTTGAATCCATTCGTATTTTACTTGGTGTTGCTTGTTTCCTTGGCTTTAAATTGTTTCAAATGGATGTGAAAAGTGCTTTTGAATGGGTACTTAAAGAAGAGGCATATGTTGTGCAACCAAAAGGGTTTGAGGACCCTAAATGTCCTAATCATGTCTACAAGTTAGATAAGGCTTTGTATGGGTTGAAACAAGCTCCTCGGGCTTGGTATGATAGGCTTACTACCTTTCTTCTTGATAATGATTTTCAAAGGGGTAGTGTGGATAAGACATTATTTGTTAAACATACTAAGTCTCATATTCTTGTTGCTCAGATATATGTTGATGATATTGTGTTTGGTTCCACTGCAGATCATCTTGTGAAATATTTTTCGGATTGCATGACACATGAGTTTGAGATGAGCATGATAGGAGAGTTGTCTTACTTTTTGGGTCTCCAAATTAAACAGTCTCCGGGTATATTTGTTTCTCGGTCTAAGTATGCTAAAAATCTTGTGTCAAAGTTTGGTCTTGAGTCGCCAAACATGCCCAAGACTCCCATGAGCACCGATCTTCACCTTTCCAAAGATTCCTCTGGTATTGATGTCGATCCTACCCTTTATAGGAGTATGATAGGGAGTCTTTTGTATCTCACAGCCAGTCGTCCTGATATTTCCTTCAGTGTCGGTGTTTGTGCTCGTTACCAAGCTAGTCCTAAAGAGTCTCACCTTCTTGCGGTAAAACGCATCATCAAGTATGTTAATGGGACCTTGGGGTATGGGGTTTGGTTTTCCACTGATACTACAATTAAATTATCGGTTTTTCGATGCTTGGTAGGCGGTGTCTTGATGATAGGAAAAGTACATCCGGGGGGTGTTTTTACCTTGGGAATAATCTGGTTTCTTAGCATAGTAAAAAGCAAAATGCTATCTCTCTCTCTTCTTTGAGGTCAATACATTCTTAGGAGTTGTTGTGCCCAAATGTTGTGGATGAAGCAGATGCTTCATGATTATGGAATAGAACAGAACACTCTCACTCTTTTTTGTGATAACACAAGTGCCATAAACATTTCAAAAAATCCTGTCCAACACTCTCGCACCAAACACATTGACATCCGTCATCATTTTATTCGAGAGTTAGTGGATAAAGGCCTTGTTGTTTTGGAACATGTTTCTACTGAGCATCAAAAAGCTGATATTTTTACAAAACCCCTTGATCTTCTTCGATTTGAGTATCTTAGAAAGACCTTGGGTGTAATGTCTCAGTAACTAGGTTGTTTCCTGTGAGGTGAGTGTGAGTGGTTGGCATACTGTTCTTGGATGGGATAATCTATGATTGAGTTCTGATATCTTTACATCAAATTTTATATGAACACTGCTCATGTTGCATACAAGATTTGTTTTATCTTTGTTCATAACTCATTCTGAATGCCCATACTCATTTACTTCATGATCTCACTCTGTACACATCCTTGAGATAAACTGTTGCAGGGGTTTCCGCACAAGTGATCAAAGTTCTCTATGGACCACTGACAGTGTTTCTTGTACTCTTTCAGAGGAATTGACCTATACTGGTATATCATGGGTGATGTTAAGTCTCTTAACCATCTACCATCTTATTTCACTTCCATGGTTTCTCCCTCAGTACATGATTCTTGGGCATTAGGAAAAGGCTACCTCAGAGGCACCAACCAGGCCATCATTTTGATTTCATTCTTCTCTAGTTTGGAATCCATACTCTTGAGCGTGTATGCCACCAGTGAGTGCCCACAAGAAAGAAAGAAAAAAAAAAAAGAGGGATCATTGTCTGAGGGGGAGCTTCCGCATTTACTCAACAAATACCCCGTGATTCCCAGTGGTTTGACTTTTCTTTGTAATGGTCCGTTACTCTTGTTGGAGGTCCAGCCATCCGATCACTACGAGGATTAACTCTAGCTATGTGACTCTCAAGGCTTGCACACACACACATCACTTATATGAGCTCTCATGTGTGTTTTTGAGTTATGCATTCTCATGATGCTTGTGGCTTTGATTTAATAATATCTGTTTTCTTCCTGAGTTTGTGTTTCATCTATTTTCTCAAATTTTCAGGACTCAGAATTGGTGGATATTCTTGCTCTTGTGGAATAGTATGTCAACTGATCATCTTACTTGTTACAGACTTCCTAGATGTGTTTTATTTAAAAAAAATTTGTTTTTTCCGCCGAATGATCGTTTCTACGCTCGAGCGTAGTTTTCTCTCTCACGAGGCCAGTTTTTGTCGCTGAGCTGTCTTCTTCGCCGAAAGGGAGTCGATTCTTTGATATACGCCGAGCGGTTCGATGACGCCGAGCGAGACATTTCATATAAGTTCCTCGCCGACTCTTCAGTCCTATTTTTCCCTCTTTGCCTTCTCTTGCTCTAGGGTTTTTTGGTGGCTTGCTTTGTGGTCGTTTTTGGTCTCATTCCTCCTTCTTCTTGCCGATTTGCTCTTAGGTAAGTGTCTCCCTCTCTTATTTTCCTTCTTTGCTGTAATTTCGGCCATGGGTAATGGTTGTTTTTGATTTTTTTTTTTTTATTTCGTATTTGGGTCTATGTTTTTTTCATTCTTCTTCCACACACTCACATTCTGTTCTTTGTAGGTCCTCTACATGTTTTTGTGTGTCTTTAGAATTTGGTTTTGCTCTTGTTTGTGTCTCTGTTTGGGTATCACTCGGTTGGGGTTTGTTTGGGTCTGTTTTTTTTTTTGTAATGCTCATACTTGCCCGGTTCAGGATTGATTATGCATTTCCACACCCCACATGTCTTTTATCATGTTATAATGTGATTGCCCTGTTTCATGTCATTTTGTTTCATACATTGAGTTTGTGGAATGTGATTGCCCTGTTTCCTGTCATTTTTTTTTCTTACATTGGGTTTGTGGAGTTTATGTTTCACTGGTTGTCATCTTTTAATTCATGTTTAGCATTGGTTCTCATATTATTATTTCAGTTATTATTCTGCTCTTGTTACTAATCCTTTGTTGGTTTTGGTTTGGCTTGGTTTTTGGGTTTGTTGGTTTGTTTTGGGATTGTGGTTGTTATAGTCTCTTTCTTTGTCATGTCTACCTGCTCCTAACGGCGTAAGGCCGTTGCGACTCGACCCTCTTTTGATTCTGTTCGCTTTCAATCCGCTAAACAATCCAAGTTGTTTTATAAGTCTTTTGATTCTCGTACCGTCCATTTAGAGAGGAATGTTCAGGCAGATACCTTTGAATCTATTCACATTCGTCCCCTGTTTGATCCTCTTGGTGGTGATCTTGTTTTGTCTTTTTCGGCGCCGTAACCTTGCTTGGGTTCGAGAATTTTACCGCAATATGGAGGGATTGTTGATTATGAGCCATCATTCACTACTTGGGTTCGGTCTAAACCCATCTCTGTCACCCCGCCTTGATCCGCTCTTCTTCACATTGAGCGGCTTTCCGAATACTACCCTTTTCCCTGCTCCTCGACCTACCACCGCAATTTTGATGATGTTGCCGGGAGTTGTGTGGCGTTGTTTCGCCTTGGCCTAAAGGCGATTTGATTAAACAGCTTTGAACTTCTTCCCGAGGTCGATAACTGATCGTCTGCCAACATCATTGTGACTACCCATTCCTCTGAGGTCAAACAGGACCAAGGTTTCATCTTGTCTTGCATAGCCCGACACCGGTCTATTGATCTCGCTTCTTTAATCATCAAAAAGATGATCGGTGCACATGGGCATAAGCAGCTAGGCCTTCCCTACGGTTGTTTGATAAACCGTCTTTTGTCTGACCTTGGCACCCCTGTATTAGATGATGATGAGTTTGCTTTCCCTTCGCGTCCTTTTACCAAGAAAACCGTCTCTCAAAGTCGGGCTCATATTAGGGGAGAGTCATCTAGGGTTGGTCCATCTGCAGGGATTGCTGCTGGTCTCGCCGAGGAGGCTGAATATGATGCTGCTGATGCTGGTGATGGTGATGGTGGTGAGGCTCCTATTCCTCCTCCGGACTTTTCTATTGAGTTTCAGCGGTTAGCGGAGACTGTGACCCGACGTCTGGATTTTCTCGATGCACGGTTTGATGCCTTTGACGGCCGTCTTGGTCACATGGAGCAGACTCTTGATCATCTTGTTCATCTCCTTCAGCCACAGCAGCCTCCACCTCCTGATGCTTGATTCTTGCTTCCCTGACAAAAAGGGGGAGAAGTTTGGTGTATGCACAGATAGCTTTTGGTGATTTGCACAGATAGTTTTTGGTCACATTGCACAGCTTTGGTCACATTGCACAGCTGTTGGACAGTTTGGTATTTTGCACAGATAGGTTTTGAAGATAGGTTTTGATCCCATTGCACAGATATAGCTTTTGGATTGATGGTACATTTCTTGGATATTTGTTGGTTTCCTTGATGATACATTTCTTTATTTTGGATGTTGTGGATATCATGTTTTATGTAGTTCACATTTATCTTTTTCCACAGTTTCACATTTATCTTCTTCCAGCTTTTGTTTTATATGTTGAATGCTATGTCACAGGTGCAAAGTTAAAGGATTGTGATGTTGAAATTCCATGGATGTGTGATTGTTCTAGATGTGTGATTGATAGAGTTTTTGAGAGGCTATATTTTGAGATGTTCTTGTACATTGTTTCCTTGTTTTTAGAATGTCTAGTGTGTTTATTTTAAGAAACAATGTTTAGATAGGTTTTGTCCGGGAATTGACAAAGGGGGAGATTGTTAGGTCCCTTTATTGTCAAATCCGGTGACAAAACTTTGTGCCTAATCAAAATGTAATTTTTGTATTTTTATCGTCTCCGAAAGGGACATGTGCGCTCGAGCGGAGATTAGAGGCACTCAAGATTCAGACGGCCGTATAATCTTGAAGGATGTAATTTTACGCTCGAGCGGAGGAGGCGGCCGAGCGCACATCGCTTTAATTACACGCTTTTTGTTCATCCGCCGAGCGAGAGTGGAGCGCCGAGCGAGGTCGCGATTTCAGAACCCGATTTCAGAATCCTATTGGCATCAAGAGTTGTTATCTTTCAGATTTGGGACTCTTTATGGTTTTCTATAAGTAAATAGTTTTCTCCTAAAACTATGACTTAACTTTTTCAAGATCTGATTCAAGGATTCAAGAGTTTTGTTTGAAGTGTTCTTCTAAAAGTTTGATAAGTTTTCTTTGATGTTCTTGAGAGAGTTCTAAAACTCATGAGTTAAAATTCATACATCAAAGAGGTTGATACTCAATATTCAAGAGTGTTATCTTCGGCGGAATCCGAAGATTAGTACGTAAAGTTTCAAAAGGTGTTTGTGTCTTTACGTAGTCGCATTCGACAAGTGAAGTTGAGGTGTGGAACCAACTTCAGAATCAGTTCCGTGGTGAAGGCGTGGTGAAAGAGTTACAGAAGATTCAGAGACAAATTGACTGGTTTGGGTAATTTGTATGATTTCTTTGTAACCTTGTAGTCCTTCTATAGTGGATTGATTAGTGGCGGTTCGCCCGTGGTTTTTTATTACAATTGAAGGTTCTTCAATTGTGGTTTTTCCACGTAAAAAATCGATTGTGTTGATTTATTATTTATTCCTAAAAAACAAACAAACAAAAATCACTCTCGTAAGTGCTTGATGATTTTAGATTGAGTGTTTTTGGAATTTTTGGCTTTGGAATATTTTAATCCTTATCTAATCACGAATCACATAGGATTTTCATTTGGTATCAGAGCAGGTCACTCTTTGTTTTTTCAAAACTATAGGAGTGTGATTTTGTGTGACTAGTTTTATGGATTCTATTCGTGAAGGTAACTCGACTCATAGACCCCCTTTACTAGACGGTACAAACTATTCTTATTGGAAAGCTCGCATGAGAGCATTTTTAAAATCCATCGATGAGAAAGTTTGGCAATTGTGTTGTCTTTGGGTGGAGTGAACCCATCACTATAGATGGCATTGATATTCCTAAACCTCTAGATAAATGGGACACAATCGATTACGAACTCGAGTTGGAACAAAGAAGGCTCTCAACTCCCTCTTCGCTCTGTCACACCTGAAGAATTCCGTCGAATTTGCACGTGTGAAATAGCAAATGAGGCGTGGGATATTCTTGAAACAATTCAGGAAGGAACTACCTCTGTCAAAAGGTCAAAACTTCAACGTCTCACATCTACCTTTGAAACCCTTTTTATGCGATGATGAGACGTTTGATGATTTCTATGCAAAACTCAGTGATATCGTGAATTCCTGTTTCACTCGGTGAAAAAATCCCGGAAGCTAAAGTTGTGGGAAAAATTTTGAGGTCCCTTCCCGAGAGGTTCCAATCAAAGGTGACAGCCATTGAGGAGGCTCAGAATGTTGATACCCTCAAGCTCGATCAATTGGTTGGAAATTTGCAGACTTATGAAGCACACCAAATTTCTAAGAAAAAGCAAAAAGAAAGTATGGCTTTCACAAGTACTCATGAGACTGCAAAACCTCCGGAGACTGAATTTGATTTAGAGTCTGAGATGACGGCTATGCTTACTAAACAGTTTAAAAAAATTTTAAAAAAGAAGCCTAATTTCAGAGCCCCTATTTCAAAAGAGAAGAGTAATGACAAACCCAAAACTTTTCCACCAAAATTAGCTCAAACTACTGAAAAGAAGGTTGTTAGGGGGCCAGGGGTCAAGTGCTTTGAATGTCAAGGGTTTGGCCACATATCCCTTGAATGCCCTACGAGTAACTTGGGATGATGAAAGCGGGTCGGAGTAAGAACCCGAAGAACCTGAATCTGGTGAAGATGGGGATAGTGCTTTCATGGCATTTTGGGCCACGGTTTCTCAACCTCTTCCAAAGCCTTCGGGATCAGCCCGTGGTCAGAACTTGCATCATGCTCCCACCTTTGATGGGACCAACTACCTGTATTGGAAAATCAGAATGAGGGCTTTTTTGAGAGCCTTTGAACCAGAAGGTTGGCAAACCATTGAAGAAGATACAGAAAGTGCAAATAATCCGGGCAATCAGAGAGCCCTAATCATTATTCGTGGAGCAATTTCTAATGAAGAACAGCAACGGGTCGCTCACTGCACAAAGGCTAAAGATGCATGGGAAATTCTGAGCCAATTCCATGAAAGAGGAGATTCACCTCCACCTCCATCCAATGACTTGTCTGCCTTGGTTGCCAGATTGGATGAGGTTAAGAAGAATGAGGAGCAAAGAGAGGATGATGAACTATTCAAGACATTGATGAGATCAATGGTGAAGAACTACAACAAGCTTACGAGAAGCTGTACGAGGAATCTCTGAATTTGTCTAAAACCAACGACAAACTCTCTCTCAAGCTCAAAACATGCGAGAGTGAGAATGTCCGGCTCAAAGGAGAACTCTTGACAGCAAAGCAGAATGTCATCAAGATCTCAAGTGACAGGCAAGGCTTATGTGGAAAACTTCTGTCCTGTGAAACTGAAAGGAATGAACTTCTGAGGGTGTATTCCACATATGAAGAAAAGCTTGAAAGTCTTGAGTTGTCACAAACTGCATTGGAAGAGAAAGTCAGACAGAAAGATGAAGAACTCCGTATTGCTAGAGCAACAATTGCCATGTGGAACAAAGGTTCCAGATCTCTAGAAGACATACTTGGGTCTCAACAAATGGGTTCTGACAAAAGAGGGCTAGGCTATGTGACGACTCACAAGGAACAGGCCTCTACTTCACATAACTTGAAGACTCAAGCAAAGGGCAAATTGAAGATAGACCAGGTTGATCCTTCTCTTCATCAAGCAAAAGCTGGTAAGATCAACAAAAAGGAGGTAAAACCTGTTTTTATTTGTCATCACTGTGGTAGGTATGGCCACATTCGTCCTTACTGTTTTGAATTGTTTGGTAAGGTGTCTCAAAAGGGTAGAAATTCTAACACTTTTTGGGTTAGGAGACAACCTTACATGTCTAGGCGGAACACCAAGACTAAAAAGATTTGGGTTAGAAAAGATGATTTGACTTGTTTTGTTGCTCACACTGCTCTAAAAGCACGTGACTCACACATGTGGTATCTTGATAGTGGGTGCTCTCGTCATATGTCCGGTAACAAATCCTACTTCACCTCCCTTGAAAAATATGAAGGAGGAATTGTTACTTTTGGAGATGGCGGCACATCTAGAGTCATTGGTAAGGGCACTATAAGTGTTCTTTGGTCTTCCCAAGCTAGATAATGCCTTACTTGTTGATGGTCTTAAAGCTAATCTTTTGAGCATTAGTCAAATGTGTGATTCCCATCATGAAGTATTGTTTTCAAAAGATAAATGTGAAATTTTGGATAAAAAGGGAAATACTGTTTTACATGGGGTTCGCACATCTGATAACTGCTATGGGATTCTTACTACTAATGATCTCACTTGTCATTCTGCCATCATAAGTAACATTGACCTGTGGCATCAAAGATTAGGTCACATGAATTTCAAAGACCTAACTAAGATAGCCAACAAAGAACTTGTGAGAGGAGTACCTAAACTGGGTAAGAATTTGAGCCATGTGTGTGGACCATGTCACTAAGCAAACCCGGTTCGCACAAAAAGGTGAACAGCTTTACAACCAAACGTCCTCTTGAATTAGTTCACATGGATTTAATGGGTCTTACTCGCACTGAAAGCATTGGAGGTAAAAGATACATTTTTTTAACTGTTGATGATTTTACTCGTTTCTCATGGGTAAATTTTTTAAGGGAAAAATCTGATACGTTTGATGCTTTCCAGGCTTTAGTCCTTAAAATTCAAAATGAACAAGGTGTTCCCATTGGGCGTATCATAAGAATCTGAACTGATCATGGTCGTGAATTTGAAAATAGTTCGTTTTCGGATTTTTGTGATATGCATGGAATTAAGCATGAGTTTTCTGCACCTATTACTCCACAACAAAATGGAGTGGTTGAGAGGAAGAACAGAGTTGTTCAAGAAATGGCTAGGGTCATGCTCCTTAGTAAGAGTCTTCCTCCAAAGTTTTGGGCCGAAGCCTTAAATACTGCTGTTTATGTCATAAATCGTGTGTATTTAAGGCCCGGCACTTTACAAACTCCTTATGAATTGTGGAAGGGTATGAAACCTAATGTAAAATACTTCAAAACTTTTGGGAGTAAGTGTTACATCTTCAAAGATAGAGAGCCCTTGGGCAAATTTGACTCCCGAAGTGATGAAGGTATTTTTCTAGGGTATTCAACCAATAGTAGGGCTTTTCGAGTCTATAACCTGCGAACTTCATCATTAATGGAATCTATCAATGTGGTTATAGATGACACAGGTTCACCCACTTCAGCAACAAATGAGGATGACAATGGTGAGCTTCCAAGCTTGGATACTGAATTACAAAATCAAGGAGATGCTGCGGCTCAATCACAAGAAATTATTACAGCACCATCCTCACAGGTAAGTTCAAGTCCAAAGAGTGCTCAAAAGAACAGCACTCCGGTTCCTCCTGTCACCCAAAGTCCTGAACTCAAACCATCAGCAAGGGTGAAACTGAATCATCCAGTTCAACAGGTAATTGGGAGTGTTTCAGATCGAATGAAAACCCGAAGACAGATTCGGGATGAGGTATCACATATGTGTTATGTTTCTTTGATTGAACCTAAGAATGTTAAAGAGGCCTTGCTAGATGATAGTTGGGTTAATGCTATGCATGAAGAATTAGGTCAATTTGAACGTAACAAAGTTTGGACTCTTGTTCCCAGACCTAGAGACATGAATGTAATAGGTACCAAGTGGATCTTTAAAAATAAATCTGATGAGAATGGTACTGTTGTGAGGAATAAAGCTAGGTTGGTTGCTCAAGGCTACACACAGGTAGAGGGTATTGACTATGATGAGACGTTTGCCCCAGTTGCACGTCTTGAATCCATTCGTATTTTACTTGGTGTTGCTTGTTTCCTTGGCTTTAAATTGTTTCAAATGGATGTGAAAAGTGCTTTTCTGAATGGGTACTTAAAAGAAGAGGCATATGTTGAGCAACCAAAAGGGTTTGAGGACCCTAAATGTCCTAATCATGTCTACAAGTTAGATAAGGCTTTGTATGGGTTGAAACAAGCTCCTCGGGCTTGGTATGATAGGCTTACTACCTTTCTTCTTGATAATGATTTTCAAAGGGGTAGTGTGGATAAGACATTATTTGTTAAACATACTAAGTCTCATATTCTTGTTGCTCAGATATATGTTGATGATATTGTGTTTGGTTCCACTGCTGATCATCTTGTGAAATATTTTTCGGATTGCATGACACATGAGTTTGAGATGAGCATGATGGGAGAGTTGTCTTACTTTTTGGGTCTCCAAATTAAACAGTCTCCTTCGGGTATATTTGTTTCTCAGTCTAAGTATGCTAAAAATCTTGTGTCAAAGTTTGGTCTTGAGTCTGCCAAACATGCCCAAGACTCCCATGAGCACCGATCTTCACCTTTCCAAAGATTCCTCTGGTATTGATGTCGATCCTACCCTTTATAGGAGTATGATAGGGAGTCTTTTGTATCTCCTGACCATCGTCTCCGATATTTCCTTGATTGTCGGTGTTTGTGCCCGTTACCACCCCAGTCCTAAAGAGTCTCACCTTCTTGCGGTAAACCGCATCATCAAGTATGTAAATGGGACCTTGGGGTATGGGGTTTGGTTTTCCACCGATACTACCGAAATTCTATCGGGTTTTTCGATCGATTGGGCGGTGTCTTGATGATAGGAAAAGTACATCCGGGGTGTTTTACCTTGGGAATAATCTGGTTTCTTGGCATAGTAAAAAGCAAAATGCTATCTCTCATCTCTTCTTGAGGTCAATACATTGTCATAGGGAGTTGTTGTGCCCAAATGTTGTGGATGAAGCAGATGCTTCATGATTATGGAATAGAACAGAACACTCTCACTCTTTTTTGTGATAACACAAGTGCCATAAACATTTCAAGAATCTCATCCAACACTCAAGACTAAAACACATTGACATCCGTCATCATTTTATTCGAGAGTTAGTGGATAAAGGCCTTGTTGTTTTGGAACATGTTTCTACTGAGCATCAAAAAGCTGATATTTTTACAAAACCCCTTGATCTTCTTCGATTTGAGTATCTTAGAAAGACCTTGGGTGTAATGTCTCAGTAACTAGGTTGTTTCCTGTGAGGTGAGTGTGAGTGGTTGGCATACTGTTCTTGGATGGGATAATCTATGATTGAGTTCTGATATCTTTACATCAAATTTTATATGAACACTGCTCATGTTGCATACAAGATTTGTTTTATCTTTGTTCATAACCATTCTGAATGCCCATACTCATTTACTTCATGATCTCACTCAGACACATCCTTGAGATAAATCATTGCGGGGGTTTCCGCACAAGTGATCAAAGTTCTCTATGGACCAGCGGTGTTTCTTGTACTCTTTCAGAGGAATTGACCTATACTGGTATATCATGGGTGATGTTAAGTCTCTTAACCATCTACCATCTTATTTCACTTCCATGGTTTCTCCCTCAGTACATGATTCTTGGGCATTAGGAAAAGGCTACCTCAGAGGCACCAACCAGGCCATCATTTTGATTTCATTCTTCTCTAGTTTGGAATCCATACTCTTGAGCGTGTATGCCACCAGTGAGTGCCCACAAGAAAGAAAAAAAAAAAAAATGAGGGATCATTGTCTGAGGGGGAGCTTCCGCATTTACTCAACAAATACCCCGTGATTCCCAGTGGTTTGACTTTTCTTTGTAATGGTCCGTTACTCTTGTTGGAGGTCCAGCCATCCGATCACTACGAGGATTAACTCTAGCTATGTGACTCTCAAGGCTTGCACACACACACATCACTTATATGAGCTCTCATGTGTGTTTTTGAGTTATGCATTCTCATGATGCTTGTGGCTTTGATTTAATAATATCTGTTTTCTTCCTGAGTTTGTGTTTCATCTATTTTCTCAAATTTTCAGGACTCAGAATTGGTGGATATTCTTGCTCTTGTGGAATAGTATGTCAACTGATCATCTTACTTGTTACACGACTTCCTAGATGTGGTTAATTTAGAAAAAAAAATTGTTTTTCCGCTCGAGCGGGCTGTTCTACGCTCGAGCGTAGTTTTCTCTCTGCAGCTTTGTCGATTCGAGGGGCGGTTTTGCGCTTTGCGGTCTTCTTCGGCCGGCGAGTCGATTTGTTTTGATATACGCCGGCGGTTCGATGACGCCGAAAGCGAGACATTTCATATAAGTTCCCTCGCTCGACTCTTCAGGTCCTATTTTTTCCCTCTTTGCCTTCTCTTGCTCTAGGGTTTTTTTGGTGGCTTGCTTTGTGGTCGTTTTTTGGTCTCATTCCTCCTTCTTCTTGCCGATTTGCTCTTAGGTAAGTGTCTCCCTCTCTTATTTTCCTTCTTTGCTGTAATTTCGGCCATGGGTAATGGTTGTTTTTGATTTTTTTTTTTTTATTTCGTATTTGGGTCTATGTTTTTTTCATTCTTCTTCCACACACTCACATTCTGTTCTTTGTAGGTCCTCTACATGTTTTTGTGTGTCTTTAGAATTTGGTTTTGCTCTTGTTTGTGTCTCTGTTTGGGTATCACTCGGTTGGGGTTTGTTTGGGTCTGTTTTTTTTTTTGTAATGCTCATACTTGCCCGGTTCAGGATTGATTATGCATTTCCACACCCCACATGTCTTTTATCATGTTATAATGTGATTGCCCTGTTTCATGTCATTTTGTTTCATACATTGAGTTTGTGGAATGTGATTGCCCTGTTTCCTGTCATTTTTTTTCTTACATTGGGTTTGTGGAGTTTATGTTTCACTGGTTGTCATCTTTTAATTCATGTTTAGCATTGGTTCTCATATTATTATTTCAGTTATTATTCTGCTCTTGTTACTAATCCTTTGTTGGTTTTGGTTTGGCTTGGTTTTTGGGTTTGTTGGTTTGTTTTGGGATTGTGGTTGTTATAGTCTCTTTCTTTGTCATGTCTACCTCTGTTCCTAAACGGCGTAAGGCGCTATGCGACTCGACCCTCTTTTGATTCTGTTCGCTTTCAATCCGCTAAACAATCCAAGTTGTTTTATAAGTCTTTTGATTCTCGTACCGTCCATTTAGAGAGGAATGTTCAGGCAGATACCTTTGAATCTATTCACATTCGTCCCCTGTTTGATCCTCTTGGTGGTGATCTTGTTTTGTCTTTTTCTGGGCGTTAGAACCTTGCTTGGGTTCGAGAATTTTACTGCAATATGGAGGGGATTGTTGATTATGAGCCATCATTCACTACTTGGGTTCGGTCTAAACCCATCTCTGTCACCCCTGCCTTGATCCATTCCCTTCTTCACATTGAGCAGGGCTTTCCCGAATACTACCCTTTTCCGTTCTGACCGCCCTACCGCAATTTTGATGATGTTGCGGGAGTTGTGTGGCGTTTCGCCTTGGCCTAAAGGCGATTTGATTAAACAGCTTTGAACTTCTTCCGAGGTCGATCGCTTAATCGATCGTCTGTGCCAAACATCATTGTGACTACCCATTCCTCCGAGGTCAAACAGACCAAGGTTTCATCTTGTCTTGCATAGCCCGACACCGGTCTATTGATCTCGCTTCTTTAATCATCAAAAGATGATCGGTGCACATGGGCATAAGGCTAGGCCTTCCTACGGTTGTTTGATAAACCGTCTTTTGTCTGACCTTGGCACCCCTGTATTAGATGATGATGAGTTTGCTTTCCCTTCGCGTCCTTTTACCAAGAAAACCGTCTCTCAAAGTCGGGCTCATATTAGGGGAGAGTCATCTAGGGTTGGTCCATCTGCAGGGATTGCTGCTGGTCTCGCCGAGGAGGCTGAATATGATGCTGCTGATGCTGGTGATGGTGATGGTGGTGAGGCTCCTATTCCTCCTCCGGACTTTTCTATTGAGTTTCAGCGGTTAGCGGAGACTGTGACCCGACGTCTGGATTTTCTCGATGCACGGTTTGATGCCTTTGACGGCCGTCTTGGTCACATGGAGCAGACTCTTGATCATCTTGTTCATCTCCTTCACCGCAATGACCTCCACCTCCTGATGCTTGATTCTTGCTTCCCTGACAAAAAGGGGGAGAAGTTTGGTGTATGCACAGATAGCTTTTGGTGATTTGCACAGATAGTTTTTGGTCACATTGCACAGCTTTGGTCACATTGCACAGCTGTTGGACAGTTTGGTATTTTGCACAGATAGGTTTTGAAGATAGGTTTTGATCCCATTGCACAGATATAGCTTTTGGATTGATGGTACATTTCTTGGATATTTGTTGGTTTCCTTGATGATACATTTCTTTATTTTGGATGTTGTGGATATCATGTTTTATGTAGTTCACATTTATCTTTTTCCACAGTTTCACATTTATCTTCTTCCACAGTTTTGTTTTATATGTTGAATGCTATGTCACAGGTGCAAAGTTAAAGGATTGTGATGTTGAAATTCCATGGATGTGTGATTGTTCTAGATGTGTGATTGATAGAGTTTTTGAGAGGCTATATTTTGAGATGTTCTTGTACATTGTTTCCTTGTTTTTAGAATGTCTAGTGTGTTTATTTTAAGAAACAATGTTTAGATAGGTTTTGTCCGGGAATTGACAAAGGGGGAGATTGTTAGGTCCCTTTATTGTCAAATCCGGTGACAAAACTTTGTGCCTAATCAAAATGTAATTTTTGTATTTTTGTACTGTCCGCTCGAGCGGGGACATGTGCGCTCGAGCGGAGATTAGAGGCACTCAGTATCTAAGCGAAATCTTGAAGGATGTAATTTTACGCTCGAGCGGAAGAGGCAGCGCTCGAGCGTACATCAGTTTAATTACACACAGTTTTTTGTTCAGTCCGCTCGAGCGGAGAGTGGAGCGCTCGAGCGGAGGTCGCGATTTCAGAACCCGATTTCAGAATCCTATTGGCATCAAGAGTTGTTATCTTTCAGATTTGGGACTCTTTATGGTTTTCTATAAGTAAATAGTTTTCTCCTAAAACTATGACTTAACTTTTTCAAGATCTGATTCAAGGATTCAAGAGTTTTGTTTGAAGTGTTCTTCTGAAAGTTTGATAAGTTTTCTTTGATGTTCTTGAGAGAGTTCTAAAACTCATGAGTTAAAATTCATACATCAAAGAGGTTGATACTCAATATTCAAGAGTGTTATCTTCGGCGGAATCCGAAGATTATTACGTAAAGTTTCAAAAGGTGTTTGTTTCTTTACGTAGTCGTTAATTCGACAAGTGAAGTTGAGGTGTGGAACCAACTTCAGAATCAGTTCCGTGGTGAAGGCGTGGTGAAAGAGTTACAGAAGATTCAGAGACAAATTGACTGGTTTGGGTAATTTGTATGATTTCTTTGTAACCTTGTAGTCCTTCTATAGTGGATTGATTAGTGGCGGTTCGCCCGTGGTTTTTTATTACAATTGAAGGTTCTTCAATTGTGGTTTTTCCACGTAAAAAATCGATTGTGTTGATTTATTATTTATTCCTAAAAAACAAACAAACAAAAATCACTCTCGTAAGTGCTTGATGATTTTAGATTGAGTGTTTTTGGAATTTTTGGCTTTGGAATATTTTAATCCTTATCTAATCACGAATCACATAGGATTTTCATTTGGTATCAAAGCAGGTCACTCTTTGTTTTTTCAAAACTATAGGAGTGTGATTTTGTGTGACTAGTTTTATGGATTCTATTCGTGAAGGTAACTCGACTCATAGACCCCCTTTACTAGACGGTACAAACTATTCTTATTGGAAAGCTCGCATGAGAGCATTTTTAAAATCCATCGATGAGAAAGTTTGGCACTGTGTTGTCTTTGGGTGGAGTGAACCTACTGTCACTATAGATGGCATTGATATTCCTAAACCTCTAGATAAATGGGACACAACTGATTACCAGAACTCGAGTTGGAACAGCAAGGCTCTCAACTCCCTCTTACGCTTCTGTCACACGAAGAATTCCGAATTTGCACGTGTGAAATAGCAAAAGAGGCGTGGGATATTCTTGAAACAATTCACGAAGGAACTACCTCTGTCAAAAGGTCAAAACTTCAACGTCTCACATCTACCTTTGAAACCCTTTTTATGCGCGATGATGAGACGTTTGATGATTTCTATGCAAAACTCAGTGATATCGTGAATTCCTGTTTCACTCTCGGTGAAAAAATCCCAGAAGCTAAAGTTGTGGGAAAAATTTTGAGGTCCCTTCCCGAGAGGTTCCAATCAAAGGTGATGACCATTGAGGAGGCTCAGAATGTTGATACCCTCAAGCTCGATCAATTGGTTGGAAATTTGCAGACTTATGAAGCACACCAAATTTCTAAGAAAAAGCAAAAAGAAAGTATGGCTTTCACAAGTACTCATGAGACTGCAAAACCTCCGGAGACTGAATTTGATTTAGAGTCTGAGATGACGGCTATGCTTACTAAACAGTTTAAAAAAATTTTAAAAAAGAAGCCTAATTTCAGAGCCCCTATTTCAAAAGAGAAGAGTAATGACAAACCCAAAACTTTTCCACCAAAATTAGCTCAAACTACTGAAAAGAAGGTTGTTAGGGGGCCAGGGGTCAAGTGCTTTGAATGTCAAGGGTTTGGCCACATATCCCTTGAATGCCCTACGAGTAACTTGGGATGATGAAAGCGGGTCGGAGTAAGAACCCGAAGAACCTGAATCTGGTGAAGATGGGGATAGTGCTTTCATGGCATTTTGGGCCACGGTTTCTCAACCTCTTCCAAAGCCTTCGGGATCAGCCCGTGGTCAGAACTTGCATCATGCTCCCACCTTTGATGGGACCAACTACCTGTATTGGAAAATCAGAATGAGGGCTTTTTTGAGAGCCTTTGAACCAGAAGGTTGGCAAACCATTGAAGAAGATACAGAAAGTGCAAATAATCCGGGCAATCAGAGAGCCCTAATCATTATTCGTGGAGCAATTTCTAATGAAGAACAGCAACGGGTCGCTCACTGCACAAAGGCTAAAGATGCATGGGAAATTCTGAGCCAATTCCATGAAAGAGGAGATTCACCTCCACCTCCATCCAATGACTTGTCTGCCTTGGTTGCCAGATTGGATGAGGTTAAGAAGAATGAGGAGCAAAGAGAGGATGATGAACTATCTGAAGACATTGATGAGATCAATGGTGAAGAACTACAACAAGCTTACGAGAAGCTGTACGAGGAATCTCTGAATTTGTCTAAAACCAACGACAAACTCTCTCTCAAGCTCAAAACATGCGAGAGTGAGAATGTCCGGCTCAAAGGAGAACTCTTGATGACAAAGCGAGAATGTCATCAAGATCTCAAGTGATGTGCAAGGCTTATGTGGAAAACACATCTGTGAAACTGAAAGGAATGAACTTCTGAGGGTGTATTCCACATATGAAGAAAAGCTTGAAAGTCTTGAGTTGTCACAAACTGCATTGGAAGAGAAAGTCAGATAGAAAGATGAAGAACTCCGTATTGCTAGAGCAACAATTGCCATGTGGAACAAAGGTTCCAGATCTCTAGAAGACATACTTGGGTCTCAACAAATGGGTTCTGACAAAAGAGGGCTAGGCTATGGTTCGACAGCTCACAAGGAACAGGCCTCTACTTCACATAACTTGAAGACTCAAGCAAAGGGCAAATTGAAGATAGACCAGGTTGATCCTTCTCTTCATCAAGCAAAAATTTGGTAAGATCAACAAAAGGAGGTAAAACCTGTTTTATTTGTCATCACGTGGTAGGTATGGCCACATTCGTCCTTCTTGTTTTGAATTGTTTGGTAAGGTGTCTCAAAAGGGTAGAAATTCTAACACTTTTTGGGTTAGGAGACAACCTTACATGTCTAGGCGAACACCAAGACTAAAAGATTTGGGTTAGAAAAGATGATTTGACTTGTTTTGTTGCTCACCGCTCTAAAAGCACGTGACTCACACATGTGGTATCTTGATAGTGGGTGCTCTCGTCATATGTCCGGTAACAAATCCTACTTCACCTCCTTGAAAAATATGAAGGAGGAATTGTTACTTTTGGAGATGGCGGCACTTCTAGAGTCATTGGTAAGGGCTCTATAAGTGTTGCTGGTCTTCCCAAGCTAGATAATGCCTTACTTGTTGATGGTCTTAAAGCTAATCTTTTGAGCATTAGTCAAATGTGTGATTCCCATCATGAAGTATTGTTTTCAAAAGATAAATGTGAAATTTTGGATAAAAAAGGAAATACTGTTTTACATGGGGTTCGCACATCTGATAACTGCTATGGGATTCTTACTACTAATGATCTCACTTGTCATTCTGCCATCATAAGTAACATTGACCTGTGGCATCAAAGATTAGGTCACATGAATTTCAAAGACCTAACTAAGATAGCCAACAAAGAACTTGTGAGAGGAGTACCTAAACTGGGTAAGAATTTGAGCCATGTGTGTGGACCATGTCAGCTTGGCAAGCAAACCCGTGCTCCGCACAAAAAGGTGAACAGCTTTACAACCAAACGTCCTCTTGAATTAGTTCACATGGATTTAATGGGTCTTACTCGCACTGAAAGCATTGGAGGTAAAAGATACATTTTTTTAACTGTTGATGATTTTACTCGTTTCTCATGGGTAAATTTTTTAAGGGAAAAATCTGATACGTTTGATGCTTTCCAGGCTTTAGTCCTTAAAATTCAAAATGAACAAGGTGTTCCCATTGGGCGTATCATAAGAATCTGAACTGATCATGGTCGTGAATTTGAAAATAGTTCGTTTTCGGATTTTTGTGATATGCATGGAATTAAGCATGAGTTTTCTGCACCTATTACTCCACAACAAAATGGAGTGGTTGAGAGGAAGAACGAGTTGTTCAAGAAATGGCTAGGGTCATGCTCCTTAGTAAGAGTCTTCCTCCAAAGTTTTGGGCCGAAGCCTTAAATACTGCTGTTTATGTCATAAATCGTGTGTATTTAAGGCCCGGCACTTTACAAACTCCTTATGAATTGTGGAAGGGTATGAAACCTAATGTAAAATACTTCAAAACTTTTGGGAGTAAGTGTTACATCTTCAAAGATAGAGAGCCCTTGGGCAAATTTGACTCCCGAAGTGATGAAGGTATTTTTCTAGGGTATTCAACCAATAGTAGGGCTTTTCGAGTCTATAACCTGCGAACTTCATCATTAATGGAATCTATCAATGTGGTTATAGATGACACAGGTTCACCCACTTCAGCAACAAATGAGGATGACAATGGTGAGCTTCCAAGCTTGGATACTGAATTACAAAATCAAGGAGATGCTGCGGCTCAATCACAAGAAATTATTACAGCACCATCCTCACAGGTAAGTTCAAGTCCAAAGAGTGCTCAAAAGAACAGCACTCCGGTTCCTCCTGTCACCCAAAGTCCTGAACTCAAACCATCAGCAAGGGTGAAACTGAATCATCCAGTTCAACAGGTAATTGGGAGTGTTTCAGATCGAATGAAAACCCGAAGACAGATTCGGGATGAGGTATCACATATGTGTTATGTTTCTTTGATTGAACCTAAGAATGTTAAAGAGGCCTTGCTAGATGATAGTTGGGTTAATGCTATGCATGAAGAATTAGGTCAATTTGAACGTAACAAAGTTTGGACTCTTGTTCCTGACCTAGAGACATGAATGTAATAGGTACCAAGTGGATCTTTAAAAATAAATCGATGAGAATGGTAATGTGAGGAATAAAGCTAGGTTGGTTGCTCAAGGCTACACACAGGTAGAGGGTATTGACTATGATGAGACGTTTGCCCCAGTTGCACGTCTTGAATCCATTCGTATTTTACTTGGTGTTGCTTGTTTCCTTGGCTTTAAATTGTTTCAAATGGATGTGAAAAGTGCTTTTCTGAATGGGTACTTAAAAGAAGAGGCATATGTTGAGCAACCAAAAGGGTTTGAGGACCCTAAATGTCCTAATCATGTCTACAAGTTAGATAAGGCTTTGTATGGGTTGAAACAAGCTCCTCGGGCTTGGTATGATAGGCTTACTACCTTTCTTCTTGATAATGATTTTCAAAGGGGTAGTGTGGATAAGACATTATTTGTTAAACATACTAAGTCTCATATTCTTGTTGCTCAGATATATGTTGATGATATTGTGTTTGGTTCCACTGCTGATCATCTTGTGAAATATTTTTCGGATTGCATGACACATGAGTTTGAGATGAGCATGATGGGAGAGTTGTCTTATTTTTTGGGTCTCCAAATTAAACAGTCTCCTTCGGGTATATTTGTTTCTCAGTCTAAGTATGCTAAAAATCTTGTGTCAAAGTTTGGTCTTGAGTCTGCCAAACATGCCCGCACTCCCATGAGCACCAGTCTTCACCTTTCCAAAGATTCCTCTGGTATTGATGTCGATCCTACCCTTTATAGGAGTATGATAGGGAGTCTTTTGTATCTCCTGACGGTCGTCTGATATTTCCTTGATTAATCGGTGTGGGTGCTCGTTACCAAGCCAGTCCTAAAGAGTCCCACCTTCTTGCGGTAAAACGCACCATCAAGTATGTTAATGGGACCTTGGGGTATGGGGTTTGGTTTTCCACTGATACTACAGCCGAAATTACTGGTTTTTCTGATGCCGACTGGGCAGGGTGTGCTGATGATAGGAAAAGTACATCCGGGGGGTGTTTTTACCTTGGGAATAATCTGGTTTCTTGGCATAGGAAAAGCAAAATGCTATCTCTCATCTCTGAAATTTGAATACATTCTTTAGGAGTTGTTGTGCCCAAATGTTGTGGATGAAGCGATGCTTCATGATTATGGAATAGAATAGAACACTCTCACTCTTTTTTGTGATAACACAAGTGCCATAAACATTTCAAAAAATCCTGTCCAACACTCTCGCACCAAACACATTGACATCCGTCATCATTTTATTCGAGAGTTAGTGGATGAAGGCCTTGTTGTTTTGGAACATGTTTCTCCGAGCATCAAAAGCGATATTTTTACAAAACCCTTGATCTTCTTCGATTTGAGTATCTTAGAAAGACCTTGGGTGTAATGTCTCAAGAACTAGGTTGTTTCTGTGAGGTGAGTGTGAGTGGTTGGCATACTGTTCTTGGATGGGATAATCTATGATTGAGTTCTGATATCTTTACATCAAATTTTATATGAACACTGCTCATGTTGCATACAAGATTTGTTTTATCTTTGTTCATAACTCATTCTGAATGCCCATACTCATTTACTTCATGATCTCACTCTGTACACATCCTTGAGATAAACTGTTGCAGGGGTTTCCGCACAAGTGATCAAAGTTCTCTATGGACCCTCGACGGTGTTTCTTGTACTCTTTCAGAGGAATTGACCTATACTGGTATATCATGGGTGATGTTAAGTCTCTTAACCATCTACCATCTTATTTCACTTCCATGGTTTCTCCCTCGGTACATGATTCTTGGGCATTAGGAAAAGGCTACCTCAGAGGCACCAACCAGGCCATCATTTTGATTTCATTCTTCTCTGGTTTGGAATCCATACTCTTGAGCGTGTATGCCACCAGTGAGTGCCCACAAGAAAGAAAAAAAAAAAAATGAGGGATCATTGTCTGAGGGGGAGCTTCCGCATTTACTCAACAAATACCCCGTGATTCCCAGTGGTTTGACTTTTCTTTGTAATGGTCCGTTACTCTTGTTGGAGGTCCAGCCATCCGATCACTACGAGGATTAACTCTAGCTATGTGACTCTCAAGGCTTGCACACACACACATCACTTATATGAGCTCTCATGTGTGTTTTTGAGTTATGCATTCTCATGATGCTTGTGGCTTTGATTTAATAATATCTGTTTTCTTCCTGAGTTTGTGTTTCATCTATTTTCTCAAATTTTCAGGACTCAGAATTGGTGGATATTCTTGCTCTTGTGGAATAGTATGTCAACTGATCATCTTACTTGTTACAGGACTTCCTAGATGTGTTTTATTTAAAAAAAAAATTTGTTTTTCCGCTCGAGCGGACTGTTCTACGCTCGAGCGTAGTTTTCTCTCTTGCAGCAGTTTGTCGATTCGAGGATGGTTTTTCTTCGCTGATCTTCTTCAGCCGGCGGAGTCGATTCTTTGATATACGCTCGAGCGGTTCGATTTACGCTCGAGCAGAGACATTTCATATAAGTTCCCTCGCTCGACTCTTCAGGTCCTATTTTTTCCCTCTTTGCCTTCTCTTGCTCTAGGGTTTTTTTGGTGGCTTGCTTTGTGGTCGTTTTTTGGTCTCATTCCTCCTTCTTCTTGCCGATTTGCTCTTAGGTAAGTGTCTCCCTCTCTTATTTTCCTTCTTTGCTGTAATTTCGGCCATGGGTAATGGTTGTTTTTCAGTTTTTTTTTTATTTCGTATTTGGGTCTATGTTTTTTTCATTCTTCTTCCACACACTCTCATTCTGTTCTTTGTAGGTCCTCTACATGTTTTTGTGTGTCTTTAGAATTTGGTTTTGCTCTTGTTTGTGTCTCTGTTTGGGTATCACTCGGTTGGGGTTTGTTTGGGTCTGTTTTTTTTTTTGTAATGCTCATACTTGCCCGGTTCAGGATTGATTATGCATTTCCACACCCCACATGTCTTTTATCATGTTATAATGTGATTGCCCCGTTTCATGTCATTTTGTTTCATACATTGAGTTTGTGGAATGTGATTGCCCTGTTTCCTGTCATTTTTTTTCTTACATTGGGTTTGTGGAGTTTATGTTTCACTGGTTGTCATCTTTTAATTCATGTTTAGCATTGGTTCTCATATTATTATTTCAGTTATTATTCTGCTCTTGTTACTAATCCTTTGTTGGTTTTGGTTTGGCTTGGTTTTTGGGTTTGTTGGTTTGTTTTGGGATTGTGGTTGTTATAGTCTCTTTCTTTGTCATGTCTACCTCTGTTCCTAAACGGCGTAAGGCCGTTGCGACTCGACCCTCTTTTGATTCTGTTCGCTTTCAATCCGCTAAACAATCCAAGTTGTTTTATAAGTCTTTTGATTCTCGTACCGTCCATTTAGAGAGGAATGTTCAGGCAGATACCTTTGAATCTATTCACATTCGTCCCCTGTTTGATCCTCTTGGTGGTGATCTTGTTTTGTCTTTTTCTGGGCGTCAGAACCTTGCTTGGGTTCGAGAATTTTACTGCAATATGGAGGGGATTGTTGATTATGAGCCATCATTCACTACTTGGGTTCGGTCTAAACCCATCTCTGTCACCCCTGCCTTGATCCGTTCCCTTCTTCACATTGAGCAGGGCTTTCCCGAATACTACCCTTTTCCCGTTCCTGACCGCCCTACCTGCAATTTTGATGATGTTGCCCGGGAGTTGTGTGGCGTTGCTCGCCCTTGGCCTAAAGGCGATTTGATTAAACAGTTTGAACTTCTTCCTGAGGTCAGACTGCTTAATCTGATCGTCTGTGCCAACATCATTGTGACTACCCATTCCTCTGAGGTCAAACAGGACCAAGGTTTCATCTTGTCTTGCATAGCCCGACACCGGTCTATTGATCTCGCTTCTTTAATCATCAAAAAGATGATCGGTGCACATGGGCATAAGCAGCTAGGCCTTCCCTACGGTTGTTTGATAAACCGTCTTTTGTCTGACCTTGGCACCCCTGTATTAGATGATGATGAGTTTGCTTTCCCTTCGCGTCCTTTTACCAAGAAAACCGTCTCTCAAAGTCGGGCTCATATTAGGGGAGAGTCATCTAGGGTTGGTCCATCTGCAGGGATTGCTGCTGGTCTCGCCGAGGAGGCTGAATATGATGCTGCTGATGCTGGTGATGGTGATGGTGGTGAGGCTCCTATTCCTCCTCCGGACTTTTCTATTGAGTTTCAGCGGTTAGCGGAGACTGTGACCCGACGTCTGGATTTTCTCGATGCACGGTTTGATGCCTTTGACGGCCGTCTTGGTCACATGGAGCAGACACTTGATCATCTTGTTCATCTCCTTCACGACCAGCCTCCACCTCCTCGATGCTTGATTCTTGCTTCCCGACAAAAAGGGAGAAGTTTGGTGTATGCACAGATAGCTTTTGGTGATTTGCACAGATAGTTTTGGTCACATTGCACGACTTTGGTCACATTACAATTTGTTGGACAGTTTGGTATTTTGCACAGATAGGTTTTGAAGATAGGTTTTGATCCCATTGCACAGATATAGCTTTTGGATTGATGGTACATTTCTTGGATATTTGTTGGTTTCCTTGATGATACATTTCTTTATTTTGGATGTTGTGGATATCATGTTTTATGTAGTTCACATTTATCTTTTTCCACAGTTTCACATTTATCTTCTTCCACAGTTTTGTTTTGTATGTTGAATGCTATGTCACAGGTGCAAAGTTAAAGGATTGTGATGTTGAAATTCCATGGATGTGTGCTTGTTCTAGATGTGTGATTGATAGAGTTTTTGAGAGGCTATATTTTGAGATGTTCTTGTACATTGTTTCCTTGTTTTTAGAATGTCTAGTGTGTTTATTTTAAGAAACAATGTTTAGATAGGTTTTGTCCGGGAATTGACAAAGGGGGAGATTGTTAGGTCCCTTTATTGTCAAATCCGGTGACAAAACTTTGTGCCTAATCAAAATGTAATTTTTGTATTTTTGTACTGTCCTTCGGCGGACATGTCTTCAGCGCACATCGGTTTAATTACACACGCTTTTTGTTGATCGCTCGGCGAGAGTGGAGCCTTCGGCGCAGGTCGCGATTTCAGAACCCGATTTCAGAATCCTATTGGCATCAAGAGTTGTTATCTTTCAGATTTGGGACTCTTTATGGTTTTCTATAAGTAAATAGTTTTCTCCTAAAACTATGACTTAACTTTTTCAAGATCTGATTCAAGGATTCAAGAGTTTTGTTTGAAGTGTTCTTCTGAAAGTTTGATAAGTTTTCTTTGATGTTCTTGAGAGAGTTCTAAAACTCATGAGTTAAAATTCATACATCAAAGAGGTTGATACTCAATATTCAAGAGTGTTATCTTCGGAATCGAAGATTATTACGTAAAAGTTTCAAAAGGTGTTTGTTTCTTTACGTAGTCGTTAATTCGACAAGTGAAGTTGAGGTGTGGAACCAACTTCAGAATCAGTTCCGTGGTGAAGGCGTGGTGAAAGAGTTACAGAAGATTCAGAGACAAATTGACTGGTTTGGGTAATTTGTATGATTTCTTTGTAACCTTGTAGTCCTTCTATAGTGGATTGATTAGTGGCGGTTCGCCCGTGGTTTTTTATTACAATTGAAGGTTCTTCAATTGTGGTTTTTCCACGTAAAAAATCGATTGTGTTGATTTATTATTTATTCCTAAAAAACAAACAAACAAAAATCACTCTCGTAAGTGCTTGATGATTTTAGATTGAGTGTTTTTGGAATTTTTGGCTTTGGAATATTTTAATCCTTATCTAATCACGAATCACATAAGATTTTCAACCCCGATGCCTACCACCCCAACCTAAACGCCTCATGTCCCTATCCATTTCTTTCCATATCAAAGAGAAAGATTTACAAGCAAAAGAGGGAGATTGGAAAGGGGCAAATGAGAGTGAGAATAAATTAGGATGAGACGCAACCAGAAATAAAGAGCAGCTGAGGGTCAATAAGAGAAGTTAAGAAGAAGGGGGGCATGAGAAAATGGAAAGGGCATGTGAGGAGGAGTTGGGGCTAGGGTTGGGGTTGACGAGGAGCTAAGGGTGGCAACTATGCAAATGGGAGAGGGGCCTAGACTGGCTACACATGCGATAATGGTCACAACGGGAAAGATAGTGGCTATGAGTGCGTATAGATAGGTTGTATAGAAGAATACATTTTAAAGTTTTGTTTTTGTTAATAATTTGACTTAAGGGTATAATGTTATTAAAAATATCAAATGTGAAATGTCCCACAATAATTTCGTGATGTATAAAGTGTACCAATATATAATTATTGAAAATGAATTTGGTCCACAATTGTTTGTATACATTGTTTCTGTTCACTACCAAAGCACCGCTTTAGGTCTCTCCTGTTATTAAATAAAAATAAAATACATGTTCTTGCATTAAATACATTGCAACTTAAATATGGTTGACATGAACCTTAAGTCTAAAAAAATACTGCCGCTTTTCACATATTTTGATTTTAACTATAATTCATTCATTTTTCTTAGTTTTGATGCCATCCGCTAACGTGCGTAGTTGTCCCTACAACCTCCGAATCATTGTTTTAAAATAGGGAACGAAAATTAAAAAAACAAAAGATGATAAACTTGTTTGGTTGCAAGTCTGATTAATTAATCCTAAGTTGGTCACAAAATAGGTATGCTTTATGGTTGACACAATTGTTTAATAAGCATTTTTAAAAAATTCTTAAATTATATACAAATACAGTGTTTTGTCAGAATGGTTAGCTCAAATTTCACTAGAATGAGAGAGTAGGTATACTTTTTTCGAATTTTTACTTTCGCTTTTATGTTCTTCTTGTTGTATTTGAAACAATAGTGAATAAAAGATGAGGATAAGTAACTAAGGGCAGCAAAAATAGAAGGATGTATATAACAAGGTGTGGGGATATATTTCTGAGTACCAACACGTGGTAAGGTGACGCCGACGTGTCACATGTCGTGGTAAGTTATGCTGAGGTAATCTCGAAGTTGCCGAGGTTATCTCCGAAGATATCGGAATCCGGGATAAGCGGATAAAGGACAGGAGTCCTGGATTGGGAGAATACTTCAGTTTGGATAAAAGTAAAGCTCTTTGAGAGTTTTGTCCTAAACCCATTAGGAGTTCCAGATTAGCAATAATCCTGAGTTCATTGGAGTTAGGCTCCTATTGGGACTAGGACTGTATTGACTATAAAAGAGAGGCACCTCCATGGGTCAAAGGTACATTTTTAATACTGAAACTTGTGAGTTAAATACTTGATTATCTTTGAAAGATATACTGACTTGATCGTCGGAGTGCCCCCGGGTGGAAGAACCACCGCCGGAGCCTTTTCTTTCTGTGCAGGACAGCAAGGTGCCATCTATTCTGCTTATGTTCTACAGCTGAATTCCTAAGGAGAGCAGTGTGGTCAGAAAATCACTCACACAATTTGGCGCCATCTGTGGGAAAGAAAGACGAATAGATGGCCAGTAATGCACAAAACGAAAATGTTGGGACGACGCTACCGCTGGGAGTGGCAGGCCTATCGACCTTGACGTCGAAGGAGACAACCACAACGAAGAAGCCCGTTGCCAGGGACACGGGGGAAAAGACGTCGTCCAGGAGGGCGACACTTCGAAGAAAACAGACCAGGGCAGATACTACAATGAAAACAACCTCCAGGTATGGAGGGATAGGTGCCTACAGAGGGATGAGGAAGTAAAAGAATTGGTAGACAAGTTGGCTGACCTGTAGTCGGTCGTCAACTTCATGATGCAAAACAATGTCATGCAGCCACCATACCTGTTGCAGGACACGCCAATTCCAGCAGTTAATACTAAGAAGGGAGGAAGGAAAATAATTCCTGAAGCGCCACAACACTCCAGGAGCAAAAGGCACTCTCACCCGCTCTCCGGGGAGGTCGGGCGAGAGGAACCAAGACAAGAGAAGTCCTAGAAGACGTATCAAACGAAGGATCAGGAACACAGAGAACATCGGCATATTCAAGGGCAGGTGCTCTGCTTTGACACAACCCACGGAGAAAGATCAAAACGGGCCCATCACGAGGCCGAGAGTAGTGTCAAGAGATCAAGTCCAAAGACACCGAGGAGCTCAGGAAGTAAAGAAGACTTGAGAAACTACCTCAAGAGGAAGGAGCGAAACTGGCCGAGGTAACCCCACCCGTCAAGCCGAGGACACCGTTCTCGGTAGAACTGGACAAATTTGAAGCACCAAAAAGATTCAGCATGCCGAGGTTTCAAATATACGATGGTAAGTCAACCCTAACTTCCACGTTGGACTATTTTTGAACTCAATAGCGTTATACAGTGGAAACGAGCCACTACTCTACAAAGTGTTCCCCTCGTCCTTTGGGGAGATTGCATCCGATTGGTTCCATAAATTACCAAAGGGAAGCGTGAAGACATGGGAAGGCCTGGCCGAGATGTTTGTGGCCAGGTTCGTAACAAACAAACTACAGCCATTAAGGGTGGACGCGCTAATGGCTTTAAAAATCAGCAAGGATGAAGACCTCAGGGCCTATGCAAAAAGGTACTATGAGGTGTTCAATCGAATACCTGAATGCAACTAGGAGGTAGCGGTTGTGTCTTTCAAGAACGGCCTGAAAGATGACTGTTCACTGCGGAAATCTTTGGCAAAGACATTGCTGAAAAGCATGGAGGAGCTCATGGCAAGAATTGAGAAGTACGCCCGAGCCGAGAAGGATACATCGGCCCACAAGGAAGTCAAACAGGAAAAAGGGAACGACTCGCCAAAACGAGGCCGAAGTAACAACGGATTCAGCAAAACAGAAATAGAGTTAAGGGCTAAACAGGCAGTGACGACCGTATTCCGAATTCCAATTCAAAAAGTTCTAGGAAAAATTCGGAGCCAGCCCTATTTCAGAACGCCAGCAAGGGAACCGGGAGAATTTATGAGAAGAAACATGGACAGACATTGTGCTTATCACAATGAAAACGGACATACAACACAGGGCTGCAGAGCCCTAAATGCACACTTGGAATATCTGGTAAGACAAGGCCACCTGAGAGACCTTGTCGATGAAACTAGAACAAGAGAAGAACAAGCAAGACTGCCTTAGGCTCCAGCAGCCCCACCACCTCCGCAACCTCGGGCAGAAGGACCTCGGATAGTTAATGTGATCTACTCAAAGGTTAACGAGAATGAAGTCAGAGGAGAAACCTAAAGGGTAAGACATCTACAACATGTCTACCAAGTCGGGAAAAAGAGACATCAGCCTGAAGAGCGCCAAGGACCGATAATAACCTTCACCGAAGCCGACCTAGAGATGGTCCAGCATCCACATAATGATGCCTTGGTAGTATCCCTCCAGGTTGGGGAGTGCCAAGTGAAACGCATCCTAATAGATCAAGGCAGCTCTTGTGACATCATGTACGTCAGATGTTATAAGGAGCTAGGCCTTCACCCGGACGACATGGAGCAATCGAATGGCCCGATGGTCGGCTTCAATGGAACACCGACGTGGCCACTGGGTGCTACAAACTTGGAAGTGCAAGCGGGCACTAAGAAGATCAGGACCGAGTTCTTCGTGATTAATACACCATCACCGTACAACATCATCCTAGGCAGGCCGTGGTTGCATGCAATGGGGGGAGTCCCCTCAACATTGCACCAACTACTGTGCTTCCCAACAGAACATGGGATTGAAGAAGTTAGAGGAGATCAACTGCAGGCAAAGAATTGCTCCATGGCAGCAATGAAGACTACCTGCAATATTCAAGAACCAGCAAAGGCAGAGATTGAAGATGAAGACATGGAAGTCCTAGATGATGTCGGCAAGGAGCCGTCCGAAAAGAGTGAGGAATCACAAAAGAAAATCCTCGTCCAGGAGGGCGACGAAGAGCGCTTCTTTCTTCTCGGCTCAAGCTTAGGGAAAGAAGAAGAGAAAGAACTGAAAGGTTTTTTAAAAGCAAACATAGAGGTGTTCGCCTGGACACCTTACGAAATGTCTGGCATTGACCCCGAGATCACATGTCACAGACTGAACGTCGACAGGTCGGCTAAACCTATAATACAGCGAGCTAGGAGACCGACGTTGATGCACGTCGAAGCAGTGGAGGAAGAAGTAGACAGACTTCTGGAAGCCAGGGCCATCAGAGAAGTCAATTATCCAACATGGTTATCAAACACTGTGGTGGTAAAGAAGAAAAACGGTAAATGGAGGGTCTGCGTAGATTTTACAAGCCTGAATAAAGCCTGTCCCAAAGACAGCTTTCCTCTGCCCAAAATCGATCAATTAGTGGACGCCACATCTGGACATGGAAGGATGAGCTTCCTGGACGCTTACAGGGGGTATCACCAGATAACCATGTACCTCCCAGACGAGGAGAAGACATCGTTCATCACCCCAAAAGGCCTGTCTTTATTCAGGTGATGCCTTTTAAATTTGAAAGAACACAGGAGCAACCTACCAAAGGCTGGTAACCAAAATGTTCAAGCACCTGATAGGCCAAACAGTAGAAGTCTACATCGATGACATGGTCGTAAAGACCAAGGAGCCTAAGAGTCATCTTGCTAACCTAAAAAAGGTATTTAAAATACTCAAAACATATCGGCTCCGACTCAACGCATCTAAATGCGCGTTTGGAGTTGGATCTGGTAAGTTTCTAGGTTACCTGGTGACAAGAAGGGGAATAAAAGCCAGCCCAGATCAGATTAAGGCCATCCTAGATCTACAGAGTCCAACATCGGCAAAACAGGTTCAAATGCTCACTAGAAGGGCCGCAGCCCTAAACAGGTTCATAAGCCGAAGTTCAGACAAGTGTAAATCCTTCTTCAACCTGGTGAAAAAGACTGCAGACTTCCTATGGACTGAAGAATGTGAGGCCGCTTTGGCCGACCTAAAAAAGTATCTGACCACGGCTCCAGTCCTCTCAACACCTAAACCTGGGGAGGAGTTGTTTTTGTACTTAGCCGTGTCAGAACACGCAGTAAGTGCAGTGCTAATCCGAAAAGAGCAGGGAGAACAGAAGGCTGTCTATTATGTAAGTACAACCTTAGCCAACGCTGAAACAAGGTACTTACCACTAGAGAAGTTAATGCTGGCCTTAGTCATGGCCTCAAAGAAGTTGAACCACTACTTCCAGGCACACAAGATTGTAGTGCTAACGGAGCACCCACTAAAGTCCTTGTTACAACAAGAAGACTTAACGGGAAGAATTGCAAGATGGGCGGTGGCCTTGGGCCAGTATGACCTGGAGTTTAGGCCTAGAACAGCAATTAAGGGCCAGGTTTTGGCCGACTTCGTGGCAGAATTCACGCCTGAATCCATCGAACGTCGGGCTCCGTTGAGCCAAGATGAACGAGGTCCCAGCAAGTAAGGAAAATTCCAACCAAAGGCCAAGGAACAAAGGAAGGAAAAGCTCAGACCCTACAGCATCTACATCGGCGACTCATTTAGACTGTTTATCGATGAAAGTTCAAACCGACAAGGAGCGGGGGCAGGAGTGCTGCTGATATCCCCAGATGGGGAAGTAATAGAACAATCCATCCGTTTGGGGTTCAAGGCCTCAAACAATAAAGCAGAATACGAAGCATTAATTGCAGGACTAAAGCTGGCAGCAGCAGCAGAAGGCGATAAGGTAATAGTTTTTTGTGATTCACAGTTAATTGTTAACCAGTCAACAGGAGAATTTGCAGCCAGAGACGAGAGAATGTCGGCATATGCAAAAGAGATCATCAGATTGGCAGCCCTGTTTCAGAACTGCCGACTTCTCCAAGTAAGCCGAGATGATAACAGCCACGCCGACGCGTTGGCTGACCTGGCAAGTTCAATACAGACTGGAAAAACAAGAACGATTATGATTGACTATATGTCGGGCCCGAGCATAGAACCACAGAACGCAAAGCAAAAAGCAATGTGTGTGGACATGGGGCCAAGATGGATGGACGCAATTGTTGCATTCCTGAAAGAAGGAAAGCTACCAGAAGACCGAAAGGAGGCACACAAAGTCAGGTTGAAGTCGGCAAGATTCAGCCTGACTGCGGACGGACATCTCTACAAAAGGTCCTTCACTGGACCCCTTTAAAGGTACGTACACCCTTTACAAGTTGAAGATTTTTAATATGAAATTCATGAAGGAATTTGTGGAAGCCACACTGGGGGCAGATCATTAGCCCATAGGGCCATCACCCAGGGGTATTGGTGGCCCTACATGCAAAAAGATGCAAAAGCATACGTAAAGAAGTGCGAACAATGCCAAAGGTTTGCACCTTGGATTCATCAGCCAGCTGCTGACCTGAATCCAGTATCCAGCCCTTGGCCATTTGCCCAATGGGGCATGGATCTGGTTGGACAACTTCCCCAAGAAACTGGGCAGAGAAAATACTTACTGGTAGCAACAGATTACTTTACAAAGTGGATAAAGGCAGAACCTCTTGCCAAAATCCGAGATGTGGACGTCAAGAATTTTATATGGAAAAATATTATCACCAGATTTGGCATTTCTAGAGCCATCATTGCCGACAACGGAACACAGTTTGACAGCAAACTCATCAAGAACTTCTGTGCGAAATTCAAGATCAAGAATTACTTTTCAACACCAAGTTTCCCCCAAAGTAATGGGCAAGTAGAAGCATCCAACAAAGTAATTTTGGATGGAATAAAGAAGAGGCTACAGGCAGCAAAAGGAAAGTGGGTAGACGAATTACCCAACGTACTTTGGGCATATCGGACTACGCCGAGAAGATCAACAGGGGAATCCCCCTTTGCCATGGCCTATGGCACAGAAGCAGTAATTCCACTGGAAATCAGCATCCCAGGGATCCGAACCCAGGGAGTTGAGAATGGGACTAATGACATACTCCTAGCCCGAGATCTGGATCTTTTAGAAGAGCGAAGAGAGAATGCTGCAATTCAACTTGCAGTATACCAGCAACAGCTTGCCAGAGCTTACAACAAAAAGGTCAATCTAAGAGATTTTCAAGTCGGCGACCTAGTCTTGAGAAAAGTCGTCAGCAACAAGAAAGATCCCAGAGAGGGCAAGCTGGGCCCAAACTGGGAAGGACTCTACAGAATTACTTCGGTGTTAGGCAATGGAGCTTATCGGCTTGAAGACAACGAGGGCAAAGCATTGCCAAGACCTTGGAACACTTGTAATTTAAAATTTTTCTATCATTGAGATGTTCATTATTTTTGGCCAATGTCATCAATAAAATCTTTTCAAAATTCTTCAGACATATATGATTGATAAAGATACAAAATATTGTTTCTGGGAAACATAAGTAATAAAAACCCAAGTGAAACTCAGGTTCACATTAGGGGCAGAAAGGATACAAAGTTTACCACTTGTTGAAATTTGTAGCAATTTACAAGTTGGTCAAACCGATACAAAGTCTACCACTTGTTGAAATTTGAGCAATTTAAAAGTTGGTCAGACCGATACAAAGTCTACCACTTGTTGAAATTTGTAGCAATTTACAAGTCGGTTAGACCGATACAAAGTCTACCACTTGTTGAAATTTGTAGCAATTTACAAGTTGGTCAAACCGATACAAAGTTTACCACTTGTTGAAATTTGTAGCAATTTACAAGTTGGTCAAATCGATACAAAACTTACCACTTGTTGAAATTTGTAATAATTTACAAGTTAAAGGTAAGCCGAGATGGTTCCTTAGCTTCACTTGTTAAAATTTATAGCAATTTACAAGTCAAAGTGAAGCCGAGGTTATTGCTTACAGACTTATAGCAATCTACTGGTTGGATAAACCAAAGAAGATGTTTAACACTTGTTGAAATTTGTAGCAATTTACAAGTTAAAGTTAAGCCGACATATAATCATCTGTTGAAATTTGCAACAATTTACAGGTTGAGGTAAAAGATAAGTATATTGTTTAAACCCTTGTTGAAATTTGTAGCAATTTACAAGTAGATCATTGTTTAATACTTATTCTAACTTGAGAAAAGTTTACTGTATATGTTAATCCTTGTTTGTAGCAATTTACAAATAGGACAGTTTGAAATTACTGTTTAAACACTCGTTGAAACTTGAGAAAAGTTTGCAAAATTAACATTGAATAGTATATGTTTTATACTTGTTGAAATTTATGAAAAGATTGCAGGTCAATGTCTTGCCGAAGTAAAATTTGCAGTTATTATACCCGAGGTATGTAACCCCGAGAAGATTGTGCAAAGGAAGAATTATGTAAATCATGCAAAATATTCTAAGTATAAAGCCATAGAAAAGCAATGAAGAGAAATTAAAGACTAAAGCATTTAGAGAAAAATAGTTACAGTTGTATATAATAAAGGCACTATGGCCTAGCAAAAGTTAAATGTTCACAAGTGACAAAGAAAGGCGCATCAGCCATAAAGAGGAAGCTTACATTGTTCAGAAAACAAAAGTACAAAAAAGAAAAAAGTACAAAAGACATTCAATCTTCTTCAGCATTAACAGATGGTTGGGTTAGGACCTCGGAGGGCTCTGGAAGAACCACATCGACATCTTTTTCTCCCACAACCTCTGCATCTTTTTCTACAGCAACCTCGACATCTTTTTCTGCCGCAATCTCGGCGTCGATCTCCGCAAGTGTTTTATCAAGACTTCTTTCAGCTAGAAGAAGGTCAGATGATAAATGAACTGGATCAGCTTCCTTGGGCACCATCTCAGTCTCCTCATCTTGGGTTAAGTCTAGGATCTGCTCAACTTGAGGAGGAGACTTGACCCCAGCAGCATCCTTAGACTTTCTCACCAAGGCCTCTTCATCATTATTGTCTTCATCCTCATCTTCGGCTTCGGATTCAGACTCAGCTTCTTCCTCAGCCTGACTTGGAGGTAGAGGAGGAGGAAAGGGAAGAGGAATAGCTTCAGCCTTGCGCCAGGGTGAGTCAGCAAGAAGATCAAGCTTTTTTACCAGGAACATCCAACCTAGGGAAAATCCCCTATTGCATGCCTGCCTGACTTGAAGTTTGTAATCTTCAGTGACATCGGCTACACCCTAGGCATAAGCCTTTTCGTCGGCTTCTTTGATTTCAGCCGATTTCGTGGCCAAGGCTTCCTCTAGCTCCTTCTCGGCTTGGGCAGCATTTTCCTCAGCTTCTTTCTTTTTTGCCTCAGCAACTGTTTTAATGGCTTCAGCAGCCTCGGCCTTTTCCTCAGCCATTTGTTGGGCCTGAGTAGCAGCCTCGGCCTGATCTTCTAGAGTCTTCATTTTGTTTTGAAGACTCTTATTAATTTTTTGAAGGGCAGCATACTCCTTCTTCATCTCGGACAACTTCTCCGATTTTTCAAACGATTGCATGGAAAAAGAATGGGCGTGCTGAACAGCCTGTAGGAACATAAAAACAGAAGTTAGTGCAAAATTTACAAGTATAAAAAGATGAAGACAGACAGGTTACAAGATGAAGACACTTACTTGAACGCAGCGTTGCAGCATTAGAGCGTAATTTTCGTATTCACTCATCTCGGCATTCTTTTCAAGATCGCTTGGGAGAAGGAGGGCTGTGCTTAGTGTAACACCAATATTTATGTCATCGGCGCTGTCACTAGCCAAGACTAGCTTGTTCTCCAAGGTAATTGCAGGTGTCCAAGGGACGTTGGGTACTTTGGATTTTGAAGTCATCCCAAAAGAAGACCTCGGCTTCTTTGATTTTTGGGATTCTGAGGGTTGAGTCTCAGCAGACCTTTTGACCGAGGTAGAAGCGGTCTTCTTGCTCTCAACCAGTTGGGAGATAGGCATGGCATTCTCAGCCTCAGCCTCTGTTGCTTTGGCCTTTGGCTGGGCTTTCTTAGTTCTTTTTGGTTTTGGCGGAGGCACTGTTTGAGCTGGTACAGCGTCGGCATCGATTGGGAGGTCGGCCAGAAGATCTTGCACAACAGGCCTTGGGTGAACCATTTCGGTGGTTTTGACAAGTCTTCGCCGACGTTTTCTTTCTGGTATTGGGACTAAGTATGGGGCTGAAGTGGATGGTTGATCGGCTGGATCAGAAGTTGATCCTTGGTCAGCCTGAGATGTTGATGCGGTTTGTATAGTGGTAGCAGAAGGAGGCGATAAGCTCTTTTTCTTTCTTTTTGGAACGTCGGGCAAGGTAGATTTGTAGGTGGGGATGAAGTTCAACACCAGTGGAGCCTTGCGCTTCTGGATCGGAAGGTCCAGGAGCTTCTTTAGGTCTTTTCCAAGGAAATAGGACTGGCGAAAGTCCTTGGGTGGCTTGCGAACGTCTGCAAAAAAGAGCACAACATCAGAAACAGATAAAATCTTTTGAAGACTTGGAAAGAAAAAAACAACATCTAAGTAATTGGCGTTGGGCTCTTACCCTTGCCCTCTTTAACTGTTCGAGGAAGAGGGTAGAGATGGACTTCTTCGTCTGGGCCAAATTCCCAATTTCCAGAAGCAATAAGATAATCATCTCCAGCCCCTTTGTTGGAGTCTGGGAGGTCGGCTACGATTTTAAATTCGGTAGACCTCAGCTTGAGGTAATACACATAACCCTTTTCTTTCAGGTTAAGGGCGCACATAGTATAACAGTATTAGATATCGGCGAGAGTGATCCTAACATTCTCCTGCTGAGCTAAGGCTATGATACCATTAAGTATTCTATAGGAGTTGATGGTGAGTTGCATAGGGTTCAAGGTGTAGTAGTGAAGAACTTCACGAAAGAGGGGATTGAGTGGGAGCCGAAGTCCACATTCAACAAAAGCTACAACAGGGAAAGGCATTGTATTGTCTATAGGCATGATGGAATCATCATCCCCAGCTAGCCTAAGGTGGACGTCATCAGGAATAGAGAACTCTTGCCTAAAAAATTCAAGTTTGGTTGGGGTGTTTACCCTATGTCTCCACATACCCATGATTTTTGTATAAAGGTACTTGGCTACAGAAAGAGGATACTCTTAAAGGGTTTTTGGGACCTCGGCTTAAACTCAGGTATATATTGATAAAGCTTGTTTCAGTTTTTCCTAAGAACTGAAGGTTCTATAAATAAATCCCAAACCTAAAAACTATGAAGACGAAGATCAAAGGCACAGATCTGGAAAAGATACAAAAAAGCAGAAAACAAAAACGAAGTTTCAGATTCAAGAACACAAAGGGTGGAAGACCAAGAACAGTGGTGAAACAGTGCAAGTGTTCATGACATGTGTAAAATCATGAAATAAGACGCATTTAGGTGAATGATTCGCAAGAATAAATGCTTAAGTAAAGCAGTAAAATCAGAAAATTCCAGGGATAATCAAGAACTGGAGAAGAAGGGCCAGTTGCTTACCAGATAAAGTGAAATTTGGAATAAAATTAAATCGAGGATGCAACGACGGATGAAACGATGGCGAAAGCTTCGAGAATGAAAGAAGGAAAGCGATTCGCGAGTTTGAAGCTTGGAACAATGTCAGATTCAAAGAAGAAAGAGCTTTAGAGAGAGAAAATGTAAAGTAGACAAATGAAAAAGTGAAGAGACAGAAGAGAGAAGCAGGAGCTTTTGTCAAAAACGTGAAACGGCGGTAAAATAAGGCATTTATTACGCCTAAAATAACGTATGCGTCAGACGGCGCAGACGGATAAAAAACGGCTTACAAGTACGTCACAGGCACGGGCCAATAGAGATGAAACACGTAAGAAAAACGGTTGAGAAGTAATGCAGGACAGCTCATATGCGTAGAAGAGTGCATTTGAATTTTTGCTCTTGAAAGAAGACATGTCAGCTTAAAGAGAATAATCTCGGCTAAAGAGTTTTTATGCCGACGTACTGAAAAGAACTAACGGTGTAGGTTCCATCACCTCAGAATGCCGAGATAATAGAACCTATGGGGCAATTGTGGGGATATATTTCTGAGTACCAACACGTGGCAAGGTGACGCCGACGTGTCAGCCGAGGTGCCACGTGTCATGGTAAGTTATGCTGAGGTAATCTCGGAGTTGCCGAGGTTATCTCCGAAGATATCGGAATCCGGGATAAGCGGATAAAGGACAGGAGTCCTAGATTGGGAAAAGACTTCAGTTTGGATAAAGGTAAAACTCTTGGAGAGTTTTGTCCTAAACCCATTGGGAGTTTCAGATTAGCAATAATCCTGAGTCCATTGGAGTTAGGCTCCTATTGGGACTAGGATTGTATTGACTATAAAAGAGAGGCACTCCCATGGGTCAAAGGTACGTTTTTAATACTGAAGCTTGTGAGTTGAATACTTGATTATCTTTGAGAGATATACTGACTTGATCGTCGGAGTGCCTCCGGGTAGAAGAACCATCGTCGGAGCCTTTTCTTTCTGTGCAGGACAGTAAGGTGCTGTCTATTCTGCCTGTGTTCTACAGCTGAATTCCTAAGGAGAGCAGTGTGGTCAGAAAATCACTCACACACAAGGGTATACTTGTCTTTATATTGAGGAGATTCTTATGGAGGATTCTTACTAATTTTTTACTTAGCACTCGTTTGAGAAGTTGGGTGAAGTTAGGGTGGATTGTGACTAAAATAGTGATAAAAAGTTAAATAAACTTTTTAATCTCAGACTAAAAATATTACATTTAAATTATAATCATTTTATTTTTTTCTTATAAAAGTTAAAAAAGGTAAAAAAAAACTTATCATAAACGAGATTTTTTTGTCTCAGATTCAAATAATCAAAAAGTAAAAAAACTAACTCACATTCCAAACGAAACCTTAGACTTTATTTATTTTATAAATTTGGTGAGAGATATAAAAAGAAAAGAAAAATATATATATATATATAAATAAAATATAATCATATTTCGTATTTTTTTTTTCTATCGCATTTTAGATGCTTATCTAAATCTATTCAATGATCCAAAATAGTGAGACAAGAAAGATAAGAAGAAATCTTGTAATGGGAGAGGGTCATTATCCATTTGAAGGTTGGCTTAATTATTTTGTTTTGTCTGTGGTGAGTGAACCCTTGAATCCGACTTGGGTGCCCTTCGTTTTGGAGGCAAGTAGGACCCTAAAACTTTATCCCCCTAACCACCTCTCCTTCCTCTCCTGTCTAATTACTCTTTATTTTCAAAACATTACATTAAGATTTTTTACATTAAGATTTTTTATTTAGAAAGCATATTGGATACGAGTACGAATATAAGAATAATTGACAGATGAGTTGATCATGTAAGATTTAATAAAAGCAGAATAGAATATGGGTATTGTCAGCTACATTCATAAAAAATATTTTTATAATTTTTATTAATACATGATATACAATAATTTAAAAATTAAATATAAAAAAATAATTAAAAATATTTTTATAATTATAAAAAAAGAACCCTAAGTATTTTTTTTAATTTTTGTATAAAATGGTGTGATAGATTTGTGAGTTTAAAAATATATATATTAAGACACATTCAAAATTATTACTAGCAAACGGTTGTGAAAGGTTAATATTTTTTTTCTAATAAGAATTATATGTCTAGATGATAAAAGTGAGATGTCCCTCAAAAAGCCAAAGACCACGAAACAATAGCCTTGATAACAAAATTGCCCCTTCCAAATGTGATATAAGTCCTGTTTGGTGTAACTTAAAAGCTGCTTATTTCAGCTTTCAGCTTAATTTAAATTATTTTGATGTGTTTAGTTTAGCTTATATCTTATAACTTATAGTTTTTGGAAGTCAGAAATTAGCTTATTCTTTGAGTGGTGTAGGAGATACTTAATTTATAAGTCAGAAATCAGCTTATGTTCATAGTTACAAGCTATAAGTTGTTTAGGTATAAGCTATAAGCACTTTTCCACAGCTCTACCAAACATGGCCATAGCCCCAAAACTATGTGTTTTTTCTTCAACCAATAACAGTTGATGATATAATTAATGGGGAAAGTGAGATGCCCAAATGGTCCCTTCCTCTAAAGAATCTCCTCTCTCCAGCTCATTGTCAATTTCGGGACCCCTACTCCTCTCCTCTGCTCTCCTCTCTCCTTTCTCCTTCATTTAATTCACCCTTCTTTCTTGCACGAAAGTTTTCCCTACTATACGAGTATAGAATAATCTTCTTATATAATCTTGTCAATCAAATTTGTACTTTTCTTATATAACCCCTCCGATGCCTAAGTCAACAATTAGACAATAAACCATAAGTTCTGTGTATTTGAGAATAAGAATTGTCACACATGTACATATGTTATATTATGAGTTTTTATAGATTTTACCTAGCACAATTCTAGTAGGACTCTAACTCTCCTTATAAGAGTGTTCCTAAGAATCACACACCCAAAGATAATGCCTATCCTAATAACATCCTACTTACTACCAACCAAATGAGATGATTTGTACAATCTTAGTAAGACTCTACTCTCCTTAGCAAAGTCCTCCTAGGAGTCTCATGCCTAAGGATAACGCTTATCCTTAAAACATCTTCATCATTGCAAGCCAAGTGAGATGGCCACACCCTCATGCTTAGATATACAGTCTTAACCAAGCTGCCTTATCCTGGTCCTCTATGGCTTGGGCCGTGTGACTAGAAGCCGATCTACCAAATGGTACCCTACCGAGCTACACGTAGATCGGCTCTCTTTATTGACAACATCTCGGTCCGATAAAAAGACTACCTTCAGATAGCTAGGTCTAGGCTCTAGCAATCTATCTCTAATCAGCCTAGTGTCTTCTTAGCCCAAGCCCGAGCTACACCAGCTCTTATCTTGGCCCATTGTGCGGCCCAACTTCCTAAGAAGATTCTTCCTAGCTCGGTCTAATTTGTTCACAAATTATCCTCTCACCTACCCTTTGTTGTTTGTTTGGTAATGCTTTTGTTTTTTATTTTTATAAAATTTAAAATTGATTTTAAAATTTTTAGATGTAAAATATATATATTTATTTATTTTCAAAGTAAAATTTTTATTCTTTTCTATTTTTCATTGCCAATTGACAAGGTCCAACCACCTTTCAAATAATAATCGATAAGCTTCAATGTACTCTAACCATCTACTGGCGATTCTCTTACAACATTTTAACCATCAACTCCACCGATGTACCAAATATTATATATATATATATATATGTACTAGTATTTCACTTGTGCTATGTCGCACGAGTTGGGTTTAAAATTATTTGTATATATATCAATTATAATTTTTAAATGTTTTCTTTTTCTTTTTTGCATACAGAAAAAAAAAAAAAGAAGAAGACAAATGTAGCATATCTTTAATCAATTATTTTATGTTTGCTTTTATTCAAAATTTAAAAATAATATATGGGCAAATTTATAACTAAATTACGGAAAATTTTATTCTTAACGACATTTTTTTATTTCTACATAAATACTTAAAAAAATAAATCTGAAAAAGGTAGTCAATATAAATATCATACATTAAGTAAAAAAATGTGATTAGCAATTATGTTTACATAATTTTACTATAGTTTTAATTTCAAATTTTAAAAAAAAAAACTATTTTAAAAGCATTTTATTTAGGCAGTACCAAATAGAATTTTCTTAACAAAAAGAAAAATTATAAAATTTTATTGCAAATTTTCAAATGTACAGCATTCTATTTTACTTGTTTGTTTGCTTGCTTATTTTGGGAATTTTGATCTTTGATCTTTGCTCCGCATTCATCGTATTATTTTATTTATTTTTTTTCTTCTTACTTGATTTTCGCATGATATTTCTTTCATAGTGCATTTCCGAGTGTATTAGTGAAAATATCATATACTTAAAATATACAAAATCACAATATATATATATATATAGAAAACAAGTAATTGTCCAAAATTAAAACTACTTTAAGAAAAAATAAAATAAAAAATAAAATTGTTTGAAATAGAAAACGATTTATTTGTTTATTTATTTATTAATTTTTAAAAATAAACTTTTAAAGAAAACAAAGAAAACTATATAATAAAAAAATACAGAAACCAAATATAAAATATAATACAAAAAATAAATGAATTATAGGATTTTCAAGAAGTGAGACTCACAAATAAATTTTGTAAAATCTTGTCTATTCATATACTTTTTGTGTATACTTTTTGTAGTTTTAATCCCCAAAAATAACATTGAAATAGTTTGCACTTTTTGCATTAAGTCCATCTAATAACTTTAGTAAACACATATGTAATAAATTTCATAACATAAAACACAAATAATTGTGAGATAAAGTATCTAAAAAAAAATGAAAGCAACATTCAATGATGATGTAGAAACACATCTGACGTTTTAATTAGAGGTATAACTAGATAAATCGCTATAGAAGAGTAAAACAACCTCTTTTTTTTTATCACAACAATTGCATAACTCAATATATAATTTTAATGTCTCTCACTCTTCCACACGTCCAATTCTCTGTCAATATTAAAATAAATGCATGAACTAAAAAAATAGAACATCTGAGAAGACAAAGAGATGTGGTTTAAGATATTTCAATTGTTGAATTCTATTAATTAATAGTTATTAGGTATCCATGGTTAAACTTTTAATATTTGTTAGCCATTAAAACTGAATTATTTGGTTTCATTTTTATTCACTTGATAATTTGAGAGTAGACAAGGGTCAAGCCTACAAATACTTTTTTTTTTTTTTTTTCCAACTATAGCCTACAAATACTTGACACATTTTTTTAATATTATTAATAAAATGCACAATGTAATTTTTTTTTTTACGTAAGAATTTATATTGTTTTAGATATTTTTTACAATGTAATTTTTTTTTTCACAATTGTAACCTGTTATTTTTTAATAACAATTTATATTTGTTTTATATATTTTTTAAATATAGAAATTTTTTTTTTTAGATTTTAATGAAATACATAGTGTAAAAACTTTCTTCTCTTTTTTTTTTCCCCTCAATTGCAAACTATTATTTTTTAATAAGAATTTGCATTTGTTTTAAATATTTTCTAATATAGAAATTGTTTTTTAAAAATTTTAATGAAATGTACAATGTAATTTTTTTTCTTTATTTTTTGCAATTGTAACCTGTTATTTTTTAATAAAAATTTATATTTGTTTTAGATATTTTTTTTAATATACCAATTAATTTTTTAGATTTTAATGAAATGCACAATGTGATTTTTTTCTCTTTTTTTTTTTTTTTTGGCAATTGCAACATGTTATTTTTTTAATAAGAATTTATATTTATTTTAAATATTTTTTTAATATATAAATTATTTTTTTAGATTTTAATAAAATACACAATGTAAATTTTTTTTCTTTTTTTTTCATAATTACAACCTGTTATTTTTTAATAAGAATTTATATTTTTTTTGGATATTTTTTTTAATATACAAATGATTTTTTTAGATTTTAATGAAATGCATAGTGTAATTTTTTTTTCTTTTCTTTTTTCTGCAATTGCAATCTATTATTTTTTAATAAGAATTTATATTTCTTTTAGATATTTTTTTAAAATACAAAATATTTTTTTTAGATTTTTTATAAAAAAATAATTTATCAATCCTATCACTAATCATAGTGTATAGAAGAAGTTAAAAATTGTACAATAGTAGGTATATGAGAAGTCAAAAAAGCTTGTGGGTTAGGAGAAGTCAATAAATGCTAAAATATTTTTTTTAAATCAAAAAATTAAAAATTTAAAATTGAGATATTGAAACTCGTACAAAGTTTATGGGTTAGAAATCTCAATTTTTTTTATATAATATATAGATCTTTTATTTTCAAAAAACTTGTTTCTTTTTTTTACAAAATAGAGAACAAAAAATTGACAATGTGCGATAGTAGGTATGTGAGAAGTTGAAAAAGTTTGTGGGTTGAAAAAAATAAATAAATGTTGAGATTTTTTTTAAATTAAAAAATTAAAAAATTAAAATTGAGATATTGAAACTCTTATGAAGATTTTTAGAAATTCTAATTTTTTTTTATATAATATATAATTTTTTATTTTCAAAAAACTTGCTTCTTTTTTCACAAAATAGACAACAAAAAATTGACAATGTTTAGCAACCCAAGTGGCCATCAGGGAGGTGTCCCTATTACCTGACCAAACTCTCTCTCTCTCTCTCTCTCTCTCTCTCTCTCTCTAAATAGAAAAATAGTAGAAAGCTTTGGAAACAGTTTAATCCCAAGCTGTTGCAAAGAGTTTGACACGATTTTGCCACCATTGGTAAAGGCAGTTTCGTGGGGTGTTTGGAAGGGGATGTGTTTTCGGTAACACGACAAACAAATGGCACATGGCCAAAGGCCCAAACCCATCTACTCTTTTCTCTCTCTCTCTCTCTCTCTCTCCAACTGTATTTCAGAATTCATGGGGGGTACTTGTGTACTTTCAGTTTTGCCCCATTAAAGGAGATCCGTTGGTGAGCTACAGCTGTGAAAACATGACCTATGCTGACTTCACCCTTAACAAGGACACCAAAATGCTCTTTCCTTACGTACTACTAGTCAACAAAACCCACGTTTTCTCGATGAGACTAATCTACCCCTACCACCGTCCAACAATTACTACTTTTCGTAATCTTATCATCCAACTAGTTAACTAGTTATGAGATATGATATTGTTGAGTATGTTTTTTTATTGGAGTGTGAGACTTAATTGATTTTAAAAAAAGAGTTTGATTTGATTTAATATTAATTATAATATATTTTTATATATTATATTTAATTTGTGAAGACCAAATTTAATTTAAAAATAATTAAAGTTTGATAAAAAAATTCTAAATTCAATATATTATGTGTGTCTTTTTTCTTTCCCAAGCAACGACAGTGGCCTGAGTGGAGCGGCAGCCATAACATTGATATTGGGTGCTTTGATTCTTGGGGGTATATTAAAGTGGGTACATCTTTGTTTAGATTGCTTTGGTGAAGCAGCAGTACATTGATTTCGGTGCATGTTTGTTTGGGTGTTTTGGTGAAGTTGATTTGGGTTATTATTTTGGGTCTTCTTCAACTCTGATTCTGAAGATTTTGGTTAATCTATTTGGTGATATCTTTCCTCTTGTTTATTTGTGATTATTTGGAATTCACCTAAGAATGGTTTTGTGAGACCATTAGTGTCTCGTTTGTAATCGTTTGGAACCTGTTTGATTGATAGTGGAACCGGATTTCGATCCCGTAGACGTACCTTACATTGAGGAAACCACGTAAAAATTATTGTGTTGCCTTTGATTTAATTTTTTCGCATAAGTTTTTATTCTCATTGATTGATTTACTTGTGGGGAATCACATCGATTTTCCCTAACAACTAGTATCAGAGCTTACGGTTTATTGGGGTTTATTTATTTGTGTAAATTAATGGAGGGGAATGTGGGTCGTATGTCTAGCTTCAATGGAAGCAATTGGGTAACTTGAAAAACTAAAATATAGGACATATTATTTTGTAAAGATTTATATGGACCCATTAAGGGTGATAGTGACAAATCAAAAGATGGTTCTTTTTCAAAGAAAGACATTGAGTGTTACTATTGCCATGAAAAAGGGCACATGAAGCGGGAATGCCAAAAGCTCAAGAACAAGGAGAAAAGGCGTGACAAAAGTGTGGATAAAAAGCAAGAAGACACAACGGCAGTTACTACCGATGATCTCATGGTCGTTTGTGAAGATGATTGTATCAATTTTGTGGGCCAAAAGAGTCATTGGGTGATTGATTCTGGTGCTTCTTTTCATGTGACTTCTCGAATTGATTTCTTTACTACCTACACCGAAGGAGATTATGGTTCTGTTCAAATGGGTAATGAAGGTTTGTCCAAGATTATTGGTATGAGTGATGTTTGCTTGAAGACAAATTTAGGCTGCAAGTTGTTGCTTAAAGATGTGAGGCATGTTCTCAACATTCGCCTCAATTTGATCTCTACTGGGAAGCTAGATGATGAAGGCTTCAACAACAAATTTGGTAATGGAATATGGAAGCTCACAAAGGGTTCTTTGGTGGTGGCTAAGTGCAAGAAGACTCATACACTTTATTCGATGCAAAAAAAATTTTGTAAAGGTGTTGTCAATACACTTAAAGATGATACTTCTACCGAATTGTGGCACAAGCGGCTTGGCCATATGAGTGAAAAGGGGCTGCAAGTTTTGTTCAAGAAAGAGCTTCTATCCGGTTTGAAAGGTACACATCTTAAAACTTGTGTTCATTGTTTGGCGGGTAAACAACATAGAGTTTCTTTTCATAAAAATGTTGCTCTAGAAAAGAAAATATTTTGGAGTTAATTCATTCGGATGTTTGTGGTCCTTTAAAAGTTAGAACACATAGTGGTGTACTTTATTTTGTTACTTTCATTGATGATTATTCAAGGAAAGTTTAGGCTTTTCTACTAAAAACTAAAAATCAAGTTCTAAAAGTATTTAAGCATTTTCAGGCCATGATTGAAAGAGAAACAGGGCAGAAATTGAAGTACATCCGAACAGACAATGGTGGTGAATACATTGGGCCATTTGATGAGTATTGTCGCAGCCAAGGTATTCGGCACCAAAAGACAGTTAAGAAGACTCCTCAACAAAATGGCGTTGCCGAGAGGATGAACCGCACCATTGTGGAAAAGAATAAGATGCTTGCTTTCACAAGCTAAATTGCCAAGATCCTTTTGGGGTGAGGCAATGAGTACAGTGGTTGACGTGATCAATTTGTCTCCTTGCTATCCTTTGAATAGTGATGTTCCTGAAAGAGTTTGGACTGGCAAAGATGTGTCTTATGAGCACTTGAGAGTGTTTGGTTGTCGAGATTTTGTTCACATTCCAAAAAATGAGAGGTCCAAGCTTGATAGTAAGTCAAGACAATGTATTTTTCTTGGCTATAGGCGTGATGAATTCGGGTATAGATTATGGGATCCGATCGACAAGAAAGTCATTCGAAGCCGTGATGTTGTGCTTCTTAAAGACCAAACAATTGAAGACTTTGATAAAGGTGATCAATCGGAGCCAAAAACTAGTGATCTCATTGACATGGATCTATCTCCTTCATCTTCAATTGATGATGAAAATGGGGGAGATGTGCAGCCACCTATTGAAGATATAGAGGATAATGCTAATCCTAATGAAGTTAAGCCAGAAATTGAGGAAGAGCATCCAACTCAAGAACCGCCACTACAACTTAAGTTGAGAAAATCTACAATGGATCGACAACCTTCAAGAAAGTATCCTCCCAATGAATTTGTGTTGATTTCTGATCAAGGGAAGCCGGAAAGCTACCAAGAAGCAATTGAGCATGCAAAGAAAGATGATTGGAAAAAGGCAATGGAAGAGGAGATGAATTCCTTACTTGAAAATCACACTTATGATTTAGTGAAGTTGCCTAAGGGGAGAAAAATTCTGAAAAATAAGTGGGTTTTCAAATTGAAGAATGATAGGAAGAATCTGAGGTACAAAGCGCGTCTTGTTATGAAAGGCTTTGGGCAAAAGAAAGGCATTGACTTTGACGATATTTTTTCACCAGTTGTAAAGATGTCTTCTATTCGGGTTGTACTTGGCATGGCTGCAAGTATGAACCTTAAAGTTGAGCAACTTGATGTGAAGACCGCATTTCTTCATGGTGATCTTGAAGAAGAAATTTACATAGAGCAACCGGAAGCTTTTGTAGAGAAAGGGAAAGAGAAATTTGTTTGCAAATTGAAAAAAAATTTGTATGGCCTCAAGCAAGCTCCGCAGCAATGGTACAAAAAATTTGACTCTTTCATAATGAATAATGATTTTTCTAAAACCACTTCAGACCATTGTGTGTTTGTGAAAAATTTTTCGGATGACAAATTTATTATTCTTTTGTTTTATGTTGATGACATGTTAATTGTGGGTCAAGATTCTACCATGATTAACAAGTTGAAGTTGGAGTTGAGCAAGTCCTTTGCTATGAAAGATTTGGGACCAGCAAAGCAAATATTTGGTATGAAAATTGTTCATGATCTCAAAAAAGGGCTGATTTGGTTGTCTCAAAAGAGTTACATTGAGAAAGTTCTTGGGAGGTTCAACATGGATAAAGCAAAGCCGGTTGGTTGTCCACTTGCAGGTCACTTCAAACTTAGTTCGAATCAATGTCCTACAAGTGAGAAAGACAAAGAAGAGATGTTGAAAGTTCCTTATGCTTCAGTAGTTGGTTCTTTGATGTACGCCATGGTTTGTACAAGGCCGGATATTGCTCACGCCGTTGGTGTGGTGAGTCGTTTTCTCTCTAATCCGGGTAAAGAACATTGGGCAGCGGTAAAATGGATTCTAAGATATCTTCGAGAGACTTCGAAGGTATGTTTATGTTTTGAGGATGGTAAGCCGATGCTTGATGGGTTCACAGATTCTGACATGGCTGGTGATGTTAATTCTAGGAAATCTACTTCGGCGTATTTGATGACTTTTGCAGGGGGAGCTGTGGCATGGCAATCTAAATTACAAAAATGTGTTGCTCTCTCAACTACCGAAGCTGAATTTATTGCTGTTACAGAAGCTTGCAAAGAAGAGTTATGGTTGAAGAAATTTTTGTAAGAGTTGGGTTTGAAGCAAGAAAAGTATGTGCTTTATTGTGATAGTCAAAGTGCTATTCACTTGAGTAAAAATTCTACTTTTCATTCGAGATCGAAACACATTGATGTGAGATACCATTGGATTCGTAATGTGTTAGATTCGAAATTGTTACAACTCGAAAAGGTTCACACAGATGATAATATTTCAGATATGTTGACAAAGACTTTGTCAAGAGATAAATATTTAAAGTGTCGAACTTTGGCGGGTATGGTTGATGTCTCCATCTAAGTCGGTAGGGGGAGAATTGTTGGGTATACCTCCTTATTGGAGTGTGAGACCCAATTGATTTTGGAAAAATAGTTTGATTTGGTTTAATATTAATTATAATATATTTTTATATATTATATTTAATTTGTGGAGACCCAATCTAATTTAGAAACAACTAAAATTTGATAAAAAAATCCTAGATTCAATATATTATGTGTGTCTTTTTTCTTTCCCAAGCAACGCCAGTGGCCTAAGTGGAGCGGCAGCCATAACATTGATATTGGGTGCTTTGATTCTTGGGGGTATATTAAAGTGGGTGCATCTTTGTTTAGATTGCTTTGGTGAAGCAGCAGTACATTGATTTCGGTGCATGTTGGTTTGGGTGTTTTGGTGAAGTTGATTTGAGTTGTTATTTTTAGTCTTTTTTAACTCTGATTCTGAAGATTTTGGTTCATCTATTTGGTGAGGTCTTTCCTCTTGTTTATTTGTGATTATTTGGAATTTACCTAAGGGTGGTTTTGTAAGACCATTAGTGTCTCGTTTGTAATCGTTTGGAACCTGTTTGGTTAATAGTGGAATCGGATTTCGATCCCGTGGGCGTACCTCACATTGAGGGAACCACGTAAAAATTCTTGTGTTGCCTTTGATTTAATTTTTCCGCATTAGTTTTTATTCCTATTAATTAATTTACTTGTGGGGAATCACATCGATTTTCCCTAACAGATATATATATATATATATTGGATAATTAATTATGAGATATGATATAAATATTCTTATTAATCAACTTATGAACAGATATAATATTAAATGATTCTTATGTCAAATGATAGATTTTAAATATAAATTTTTGTCTTAGTTGATATGAAATAACTTTTAATCTCTCACGTTTTTTAATGAGAAACTAATGAAAGGAAAAACAAAATGAAGTTGAAAATGAAATAGCAATTTCATATCCAATAATGCATATTATTATACATAAGTTAAGTTTAATTCACTAAATTGTTATTAAATATTGATTTGAAAAAAATAATGAGTTATCTTGATTGATTCATTGTTTGAGTTAATTTCAGATTTTTTTTATTTTATTTTGGGAGAGGTTACACTTTTTAGTGAGAGAAGTTTTACATTTATATGATTTGAAAGTTATGATTTTTGTGATGAAACTTATAAATTTTGAAATTATGATGTGCATCTAAAAGTAATGTATAATTAAAATTATATTTTTTGTGAGGGAAGCTATACATTTTGTGAGAAACAAAAGGTTATATTTTTTGTGAAGAAAAAAAATTATAATTTTATAACAAAAGTTATATATTTTATGAGAAAAATTATACTTTTCATTTAGACCCATTCAAAAAAATAAATTCTAGATTCAAAAGTCTTCCCTAAGTCAATGAAATGAACATACGAAGGGATTCAAACGCACATTAGTAATAACTTGATTTAGTGTTAATAAAAAAAAATAACATGATTTCGTTGAGGTGAGTATAGATCGAGTTTGAGTTGCTTTGTACATAAATTTATCAAACCATGAGCAGAGTTCTAAATATTTATAAGCTGTAAAAAAAATATGTTTATTTTTAATTAACAAATAGAACACTAAGTCAACTTTAAGTATATATATTAGTTTGATTTTGTTTTGTTTTGTTTGTTTTTTTTTGTTTTTTTTTTTTTTTTGGTGGAAAAATATGCTAAAAAGGTGTAATTAGATGTCAATAGAATTCCCATTAAAAAAAAAAAAGAAAAAAAGAAAGAAAGAAAGGCGTCAAGAGAATCAAGATACTGAAATTTAATAGCATAGCATAGTCCGAAATTGAACACAACTAAGCATTAGCATAGCATAGCATAGTTTTAGTTTAGGAAAAAGATCACCTCTTTTAAAAAAAAATTAATAAATAATATTATTTTCTTGCTTCTTAAAATAAGCTTAAATTTAACATTTTCACAGAGGAACGAGTAATAGATACCCTCTTGAGACGTTTGTTAAAATGCGTCAACGAAAGAAGGAGATTGAGTCTAGTTTACGCCAACTCCCTCAGCACTCCCCCTCCCTTACTATAAAGATGCCTCACTTTCCCCCCTCCAATACCCACCCACCCATCCCACCTCTCTCTCTCTCTCTCTCTCTCTCTCATTTCTTCTAGTTATTGTTCTCCTCTCTTATTATCTGTCTGTCTATCTATCTATATGTACGTATAAATTCTCTACTTTGATGGGTTTTTAAGATGTGTGTATAAGTTGCAGAAAATTCAAGCTGAATTGGGTTTGATTTTGAATTAAAGGCTCATCAAGTTTTGGTTGTTGTGAGTGCCTTGTTTTTGTGTTCTGAGATGGAAAAATTCAACTTTGTTAAGAATGGTGTGCTAAGATTGCCTCCTGGCTTCCGCTTCCATCCCACTGATGAAGAGCTCGTTCTTCAGTACTTGAAACGCAAAGTATTTTCATGCCCTTTGCCAGCTTCCATTATCCCAGAGTTCGATGTTTGCAAATCCGACCCTTGGGACTTGCCAGGTTAATTACCACACTATAAAATTCTAAAATTATAACTACCACAAAAGCATATTGAACTTGGTTCTCTTTTTCACTGCACTAGAATGCCATATCATGATTTTAAAAAACAGTCATATGTCGACCAATATGAGACACTAATATATCCATGAACATAGTGTGTATTTGGGACTAATGCTTGTTCTGATGTGCTCAGGTGAATTGGAGCAAGAAAAATACTTTTTTAGCACTAGGGAAGCCAAGTATCGAAATGGGAACCGGTCCAACAGAGCGACAGGTTCTGGGTATTGGAAAGCGACAGGAATAGATAAGCAAATTGTATCTTGCAGGAGCAACCAAGTTGTGGGGATGAAGAAAACTCTGGTTTTTTACAGAGGAAAGCCTCCACATGGTTCTAGGACTGATTGGATCATGCACGAATACCGCCTCATCGATACTCTGGTGAGATTTTCAGCTATCTTAACATTTATTGATATGGTTTTTATTTGTGTTTGTGATTTGAATTTAATGGTAGTTGTTCAATTTCTTGCAGAGCACTATGGAAAATTGGGTACTTTGTCGTATATTTTTGAAGAAGAGAAGTGCTAAAAATGACAATGAGATCAGAGAATCTCACAATTGTAACACAGTTGGGCCTGTATTCTATGATTTCTTGGCCAAAGACAAGACTGATTTGAATCTTGCCCCTGCTTTGTCCTGCTCAGGTTCGAGTGGGATCACAGAAGTTTGTTGTGATGATCAATCAGATGATCATGAAGAAAGTAGCAGTTGCCATAGTTTATCCTCTTTTAGTAGAAGAAAACCTTAGCTAGCTAGCTACAAAAAACACTTTCAGTAGTGTCTGTATCAGTAATTGAGCTTCCAAATTGCCCAATCAGAATAACCATCTTAGAGATCTCTGATGTTTGGTTACTCAGAAAAGAAATCAAGAAAAAATTGGAAAAAAAGAAATTTCGGCATCAACTATTGTCAATTCTCAATTCCAAAGTTCTAAATTAGTGGTAATCTTCTCTTTAATGCATTTAAATTTAAACTAGTATTTTTTATTTTATTTTAAAAAAAAAAAAAAAAAGGGGTATGGATCACATATTGTTTGCTCACCAAGAAAATGCAATGCTTTGACTTGATTAAAAGGTAGTAGATTTTGGAGGGAATAGATTTTGGAAAGATTGAAAGAGGAAGGAAAGAGAAGGCATATGTGCATTGGAATAAGAATATCGCTAATGTGAACTTTGTCAAAAGGGTATCATTTTAGAGAAGCATGGGAATAAGAATATGATCTTCACAAGATCATATCTGGCATGAGGTATCTTGGCAACCAGGGGATCTTCTGTGTGAATCTCTCCTGTTTTAAATCTCTTCTCCACCACACAATCAAGTCAAAGAGTCTCATCGTATGGCAGAGAGATCCTGAATAATAGAAATGGGGAGAAGACAAATTTTATCTAAAGAGAACCCAATTCCAATTCCTTAATATGGGATTCCAAATTCTGAGCTTGTTTCAGTTCAAGAACTCAAATCATAGACTTAAAACTAAGTCATTCAAAGAAAAAAGAGTAAATTTACACATTAAAGTAAAATACTTACTTTATTTTTGTCCCTAATCTTTCATTTGTTTTAATTGCATTCTTAAACTTTAAACATTAATTTAATAGTGTTCCTCCCCTTAGTTGTTGTCTAAAAACATGCAAAAATTATTACATCAATCTCACTTTCCAGGCATTAAGTACATTTTAACACATCTATGCGAAATACTATTAATTAAAGAATCAAAGGCACTATGATTTGAGTTTTAGTAATGGAGTGACAAACTTGTATTTTACTTATCTTGCGGTTCATTTTGATAAAAAATGAGATAAATTTCTTTTAACGTTCTTCAAATCCCTACTGTGAGGTTCACATAAGTACTTTTCATATGTTTTTTAAATGCTCTAAAAACTAGGGACTCCATTGAATTAATATGTGAAGTTTAGGGATGCAATTGAAATAAATTAAAGATTAAGGATCAAAATGAAATAAGTACTATACTATAAGGACCATATGTATAAATTACTCTTGAAATAAATGGACAATGCCCGTACAGACATTGTGAACATATTTTCGACAATATTTCTTACAATCAATAGTCATTCTCATAAGAATAATAACGACACAAGCTGGAAAATTAGGTATATAGATTTTCACAAGGGAACAAGGTTAACTAAAGTTTGAATTTAAAAAGACTAGTTGGTGAAAGTAGAGAGAGATTTGAAAATACATGGGTTTCTTGTGGGAGGATGACACCATTTGATTTAAAAACAAGCCATGTCCCAAATTCTTGACATTAAATTTCTTGCAAGTTTGCTTAGTTGTCTATTACTTTTATAATTTTATTGGGTAGTAGAATAAGAAAGAAAGAAAGAAAGAAAAAAAGGAAAAAGAAGAAGAAAAAACTCCTCCAATGTGTAGATTCCTCATGCTTTTCATGGGTAAGAGACTAATGCTGTGTTTGGTTGGAAGATTTTGTGAGGGATTTGGAAAGGAAAATGGAAAAGGTAAGTGAAATGTGAATAAAACATGCCTATATTTCACCTAGTTTCACACATCTTTTCCCTTTCCCTTTCCAAATCATTTTTCAAATCTCCCAACCAAACACAGCATAAGGAGAGAAAAAAAAACATGGTTGTAGATTCCTCCTACTGAATTATGACTTTTTAATGCATGTATATGAGAATTGTTATATATTACTTAAATATATTTCTTAGACGATACATTTTGAATAGACTAAACAGAGTGATATTTGCTTACTAAAATTTCTTATTATTCTTTAACTTTGACCTAAATTAAGTAAATGATATATTAATCTACCGCTTAGTTCTTAATTAAATTAAAATTTGCAAGTTCATAGCCGCGTCCATCATGGAAAAATGTTACGACCCGGCTTAGTTGACTCAACCGTTATAATTATAAATAATATATTATTGTATGTAACTAGCGAAAAGCACAAGATCATAATTATTTAATACTTTTTATTGATTTTTTTAAAATTGGAGCTCTCAAACGTGTTAAAGTCGTTCGACCTTGACTTGAATATTTAACAAATTTTAAAATATGTTAAAATTTAGTCTATGTACTTTTCAAAACAATCTTAAATGAACTTTAATCTAACCATGTTAGAATAAATTTATTTTTATAATAATGTATAAAACTTATGAAATTAATTATCAAGTTATTCAAACTTAATTTTAAAATTTAATAAATTGATTTGTTTTAGAACTCTATTCAGAATTGAGGAGGGCATATAATAAAAAAAGCTTAATTAATTAGGTGTTTTATTGTTTATAATTAATTAAGTTATTGGCAATGCCATAACAGCGTGGGAACAGCAAATTATATTTAAAAAAATAAATGAAGAATGGAAATTTAAAAAATACTTGTAAAGAATTGCCGACCATGGTTTCTTGTGAGAGTGATTTATAATTATCTGAGGTTGTTGGAGTTCTTCACGTCACTCTTTCTCAATATATATATATATTTCATTTTCCTCACATGAGGCCATTGGGTTGCAGGGGATTTTAGCCGAGTTGTTGTTAGGATCCGTGAAATTTATTATGGATCCCATTTTAATATTTTGAATAATTTATTTCCCAAAATGTTATATATAGGCTATTTATGAAAAAATTAAATTATTTAGATATTTATAAACATATGATTTCATTATATTTATTTTTATGAATGATATATAATAACAGTCTTATAAAATTAATAATTTATATCATTAAAATAAAACTTGTTTTAAATTTTAAAAATTTAAATTCAAACAATTCATTTTAGAGTTGTCCGACTGAGAATGTTGTTTCCCTTATTTTTGTCAATCACGTGGGCTGGGAGAGCCGTCATGGAAGACCACATACATACACACACTCAAAACACAACTTTTGCAGGCTCACCTGAGTAGAGTCAATCAGCTAAAGGCTAAGGACCCCCCTGCAATGAAGAAAAATGTAATAAGAGGAGGTACACAAAGGGACCACATTTTGTAATGAGACTAACCGGTGGTTTACCACCTTTAATAAACCTATTATACAAAAAAAAAAAAAAAAAAAAAAAAAAAAATTTTAGGACAAATTACATTCACAGTCTTTATAATTTAGGATTCGTATCATTTTAATCTCTAACTTTTTATTTATAATATATTTGATCTTAAATTTTAAATCTTATTTCAAATAAGGATAATTGAATATACCATTACTCAATTTTAAAGTCAAAGTCGTCAATTTGATAAAATATAAACTAATTTGAAAAAAATAAATGTCAAAAAAATATTTTTGAATTTTTAAAAATTATTTCTACCTACCAAAGATAAAATAATATAAAATTAATAAATCTTTTACAAATTTATTTATTTATTTATTTTACCGAATTAATTTTTATTATATGTTTGGATGATAATCATGTAATGGGTGGTTGTTAAGTTCTTAACGTGTAATCAATATATTTAATATATGAAATATTTTTTGGTTTTGAATTTTTTAATTTAATAGATTGGTTTAATAATGATATCAAAGTTGTCACTATATTTGACTTTTGAAAAATAGAAACTAATTTAATGAAAATAAAAATAATCACCCATTATATGATCATCATCCAAACACATAATAAAAATTAATTTGGTAAATAAATAAATGAGTAAAAAAATTATCAATTTTGCATAATTTTATTTTTTGTGGGTAGAAATAATTTTTAAAAATTTAAAATATTTTTTTGACATTTATTTTTGTCAAATTAGTTTATATTTTATCAAATTAACGACTTTATCCTTAAAATTGAGCATGGTATTTTCAATTGTCTTTATTTGAAACAAGATTCAAAATTTAGAATCAAATATATCACAATTGAAAAATCAAAAACTAAAATGACATGATTTCTAAACTATAAGAACTGTTAGTTTAATTCGCCCTATATTTTATTAATGCAACTTTTAAAATTTTTCTACTTAACTTTTGTCTCACTTTTTTAAAATTATCAAATCTTTAAAATTTAAATTCAAAATAAATTTTCAAAAATTCTTAATTATTAAAAATATATATTTTATATAAAATTTAAATTATAACGACATGAGAACACTAAAAAAGGATGCCCTTCACAAAGCCAAAAAAAAATCATACCGAGGGATAAATGTAGTGGTCTTTTGGTAGATGGATCATGGATGCATTATTAAAACATTCACCTAGCACTAGCAGACAGGGAATGTGAATGTGTTAGTGTTATCAATTATGTAGATTTTGACCAATTCCAAAACCAACCACTCTTTAAATGCAAATTAAGTTTATAGGGGTTGCTTAGTCTTTCTGCGACAATGACATCTCTGATTTTTAAAGGATTAATACATTCAAATAATTTAATCTGATTAAATAAAATATCCACCTCAATAAACATAAATATAGTGGTCCCATATGTTGTAAATAACAAATGCTAACAAGTATTTAAATGTATTGTTTAATATATATATAATTTAGATTACATGTTTTCCCTCATGCGTTGAGTACATCTTATTTTTTCACAAATTTGATATAGTTTCCTAAAAATTAAAAATTAATAATCAAAAAATAAAAGTGAAATGCATCTCTCTCAATTTTTAAATAATCAACTTTTTTTTTATTTCAACTTACATTAGTTATTTTTACCTAATAAATTATAAGCAAAAATTATGTTAAATAATGGAGCAATGTTAGAGACTATTAAAAGTAGTGCTCTAAAGCAACCACTAATGATGTGGCATCCTCTTTTTTGACATTGTGACACTGTCACATCATTAGTGGTGGAGCAATGCTACATACTACTAATTTATCATCACTAATTCCAACACTAGTGAGGTGGCAATTAAAAAAAAAATAAAAAAACAAAAACCAAGGTAGAAAACACATGTGGCAGTGGGTGGGATCTACTGCCACATCATTAGAGCCACCACTAATTAGTGATCTAAAACATTTTTGTTAGTGGTGACACTAATTAGTACTCCCACTCATTTTTCATATAAAAAACTTTCTCGTGACAAAGGACGAGTTGCGAGGCAGCACGGCAAGTAAGTATCATTAGCTACAAGTTTTGTAAGAAACTTTTGTGTGTGTGTGTGTGTGTGTGTGTGTGTGTGTGTGTGTGTTCTCACCATCATTTTGGACAGTTAACGTTATGTCTGTCCAATCCTATAAGCAGCAGCAACAAACCCATGGATATAACTAAGAGATTTTTGCCGAAAAAACAAATCGCCGCTTTGTGCAATATAATATGTCCATATTTATTCATGTTTTAAGGTAATACTAACAGTAACCTTAATTATTCAGGCTTTTAAATGGTGCTGCCAATATCAGGCATTATCTTTACACCCTTCACTTCTTTATACTCTCATCCACTTTACATGATTTTTTTTTTTTTTTTTTTTTTATCCATCTTAATTTCAATTATACCCTAACCTTGTCACATTTGACTGTCACCATTTTTAGATGTGTGAAGGTAAAGAGTCTCAAATCAGATAAATAATAAAAAATGATGGATCTTAATATATATAATCTTAAATAAGTATGAGTTTTAAATAATATATGGTAAGTCTTTCTTACATGTAGAGTTTAGAGTTTCTTCCCTTACAAACACCCATAGAAAACACTTATGGCCACCATGTAAGAAATTAATTATTTAGTTATTATGTTGATCTACATGATATGATAATTTAAATTAGAGATTTGGCAGGATTATAATTCTATATTTTTTGCTATATTAATTGATAAATAAAAATAGTGTTTTCCAAGTATCCTACTTTAATATAGAAGTGGAATCATCCATATAATAAAGCAAGATTGTTTTTAAATTTGTCCTACACACATTTGTCCTATTAGGACATTTGGACGACTCAAATCTATTCAAATTGTAAAACAATAGCTGATATATATTTTTCAAAAAATATCGTACATGTATATTTTCTATTTTCTGCTTCTCTCTCTTACTTTTTCTTTTTCTCACCCATCCTTTCATGATCTCACCTTCCACTCTCTTTATTATTTTATTCTTTTATTTTCTCTCATTTTTATTTTTCTCTCTATTTGTTTATTTTTTTGATTTTCTCCTTTTTGTTCACTTATTTTTATATATTATATGAAAAAGTCTGCGATCCCAAAATTAGGAGTCAGATTTTACCGTGTATAGTGGAGATCAGATTAATGAATTTTATATTTCACAAATTAAATGAATTTGAACAATTAATTATTATTTTTAAACATATTGAATACCTGATAGATTTCATAAATTTAGACCTTATATAAATCTTTAACATATTTTAATAAAGTACGACAGTTTTTGAATCTTCAACATATTTTTGTCCTATTAGGACATTTAGATGGCTCAAATCTGTTCAAATTATAAAACAATGGCTGAGATATATTTCCTCAAAAAATATCCTACATATGCATTTTCTATTCTCTCTCTCTCTCTCTCTCTCTCTCTCTCTCTCTCTCTCTTATTTTTTCCTTTTCTCACCCATCCTTCCATGATCCCATGATCACACCTTCTTTTCTCTTTTGTTTTTATTTTTTTATTTTCTCCCGTTTTTATTTTTCTCTCTATTTGTTTATTTTTTTATTTTCTCCTTTCTGTTCAATATATTTTACACATATTTCCATACAATGTATGTATGCCCATAATACACTAGGACATTATGAGTATACATACAATTTCTATATAATTATATAAGCAAAAGCAATATTCCATGTATGCCCGTGAAAATTGTATGTATGCCAGGTACATCTATCTATCTAGCTATATATTATATAAACAAAAATGATTTTTCGTGAGGAGTTTTGTGAGAACTCCAAAATTTTATAATAAATTTGTGATTTTATCAAATTAAAAAATAAATTTAAATAGTGTTGGGATTACAATTATATTATAATCCTAACATTATTTATTTTGTGCCTTCAGGCACGGGCATATACTAGTTGTTGAATAAGGCAACTGGTTCCCTCTCTACTTATAAAAGGACATTTAGACTACCCATCAAATCAATTTTGAATTCAATGTATTCTAAAGAGGAAAAATGATGCAGACCACTAATTAGTGGTTGCTCTAATTATGTGACAGTGGGTCCCACCCACTGCCACATGTATTTAGTGTCTTAGTTTTGTTTTGTTTTTTTTTTTTTTTTACTTTCCACATCATTAGTGGTGGTGTTAGTGGTAGGAATTTAGTGGTCTGTAGCATTGTTGATCTAAAGAGGGTTAAGAGAGAGAAACATTTTTCCCACTAATATTGATATTAGATTTATGTTCAATCAATGACGAATCACTCGAAGGTTTCGCATAACTGATCCGGTTATGTTATTTATTTTCCGCATTATGTTATTATTTGTAAAAATCATAATAGTTTACGATTTTGGATTATAAAGGTTGTTATATGCATAACATCATAAAATTATTTATAAGTGGTATTAGAGCCTGCGTTCATGAATTATCATTTTTTTTATTAAATAAAATTAGTTAAATTTTGTTAATTGCAAAATTTGGATCAAAACCCGATAGTATGTTGAATTGGGTATTGCTTACATGCGTCTTGCATATATAAATTATTACTGAAATTTTTGTTACTAAAATTGTATTATAAATACCTTTGTTATGATTGATGATCATCTAAGTAATAGACCGGTTGTAGTGTGAGATGATCAAAATTAAATTTTATATTAATATGCTAAGCATGCGTCTTTTCAAAGTCTCAACAAATGCACTCTTATTTTATGTATAAAATTTATTTGTTATATATGCTTATAAATTTTAGGATATGGCATGGTAGCAAAGAATTGTTAACTTGTAATTTTACTAATCATGATGGTGATAATTATTCATGTTTTACCGAGTTTTATATTATCAAATTTTACTATGGGACATATTAAGGTGTTATTAAATTTTAGTATGAGAAAACATATTAAAATTTTATTGTGATCTTTATAGTACCAAGCATATTGTTATTTATGGATCAAACTGTAACCTTTAAAAAAATTATTTCAGTATGATGTTATTACCACCATTATGTATAAGCTTGATTTCTATAGGTGGTTTGATGAGATACAAAAATATATATTCTTATGTGATATAGAATATGAATTGCGTTAATATTTATTGCCTTAATATTATTCTTATGATTTAGTAATATGCATTATGATTATGATGATGAATAATTGTGAATAAATTATTATTTATTCAAAAATGTGTACGCAAAGTTTTTATTTTGATTTGAAATTTAAATTATGATATGATTGGTACTTGCTAAAGTGATTCAATCGGAATGGCACATAGATATCAAATCAAATAATTAAAATTTAATACCCTTCCCAAGTATTAAAAAATAATGATTTTGCAAATCACAATTCTTTAATTATAAAGATATTAGGTTGGCCCAAAGGTGCTTCACTTCTAAGTAATTGTTGAATTGAAATATGATAGTTGATGGGTACTCATAGTTGATATTGGAATAAATACCCAAAGGTAACAAACCTATTTAATTATGAATATTTTATCAACTAGTCCTATTGGTGAAAGGGAATCACCATAATTATTAAATAATATGCCATTAGATTATCCCAAATGTAAATCACGGTGATACTATTTGTGAGTGTTTAAACATGTGTTTAACTTGACTAATTGTCAATTATTGATTACTCTTAGCATTAATGTAGTGAGCATGAATTATTGATCAAAGTTTTATTTCGTTATATTTTTATACCTTGTTTGTTTTGATTTTAAATGAAAAAGATTTCTTAAAATGAATAGAACAAGTTCAGTTTTATCTCGATGTTCTAAATTTTGACTTAGTGTTACTATTTGAGAAATTTACTACTATTATTCAAGTAGTGTAAAAGAAAGAAAAGACTTTTCCTAAAGTATAAAAGAATCGAACAAATAAAGTTTATGTTTTTATGCGAATGAGTATAGCAAACATTAAGTTTTAACTTCCTTAAATTGATAATACTAAATAGTGTGAAAGAATGTTTCCGAACTGCTAATAAGGTTTTTTTGCTGGGACACTTATGGTTAAGCTTATCGACATAAAGTTTGATGGTATGCATGAGATGTATGAGCATATCATTGAATTATCTAACTTGACTACTCAATTAAAGAATTTAAGAATATTTGTGAATGAGTTTGTTTTCGGTGCAAAATTATTTTCAAACCAATTATGTTAAAATCTCAATTGAAATTATTGGGACTTATTGTTTATTTTTGGACATTGATCATTATTTAGACTTTATTTCAAAATTTTATATTGATTCTAGTTTTGAAAATTATTATAAAAGTTTAAGTTATTGAAAATACATCTTTTGTTAATTTTGGTATTATTTATGATGGTTTGTATAAATTAAACGTTAATGATTTCTCAAAATTTTAATTTTTCTTGCATCACTATATTGGTCCTAAATTAGCTTGATAAATGAAAACTCCTCAAACTTGTAGTATAAAAGATTGTACTATTTTTTTTTGAAAATAAATAAATTATAAAGCCTAGTAAAGATGAGATTCTTTTGAATTTAGATTTTATTACTTTTAGTGGAAGTGTGGATTGTATTAAGGAAAAGTAACTCAATCACATTTAGTAAAGTGTCACAAGATATACAAGATTTCTTAATATTATCGAAATAGACATTAATGTGACCTTTTGACACTTTATGTCTGGTAAATAAAGTCATTTTATCACTTTTATAGTTAAAATTTCACTTTATGATTTTGTTTATTTATTGCGTAGCACAAATCTCTTGTAAATGGACACCATTGATGTGTACATTATTAAGAAAGAAAGGCAATTACACAAAAATGTGAAAAAAATAAAGATAGTGTAAAGCACAAGTCTATTTGCTAAACTCTATGAAAGGCATAATACCCCAGCAGAATGCTGTAGTTGAGAAACATTATTGTACTCTAATAAATATGAGTAAGAGTATGTTAAATAATTTCTAAATACCCATAATATTGTGGATGTATGTTGTTATGATTTATTGTTTCATATAGAATCTAGTTCCTAATAAGGCAATTCCAAACACTCACTTTGAACTATGAACAGGAAGGAAACCGAACTTAAGACACCTACATGTTTGAGGTTGTCTAAAAAATTAGAATTATTGATCCATATAAAAAGAAATTGAATTTTTGAATAATCAGTGGTTATTTATTGATTATCTTGAAAATTTAAAAGGTATTAGTTTTACTATCTTGGTCATAGTACAAGAATTGCAAAAACTGATAATATCAAATTTAATAAGAATGGTGAAATCAGTGGGAGTGTGTAGACACCCCATTTTGACCGGCCCTAAGATTTAGGCTCTTTCTTTTGATTACCCGCTGATGACAAGTAGAATGTGTTTCTCACAGAATCCTCAGTAAGAGAGGTGGAATTTGAACTTTAATCCCAACTTTCACCATTATAACCAAATTATTTTAAAATACTAAATATTTCATTACTTTAGTATTTTTGTAATTTTGCATCATTTTATGTGTTTGTTCATATTTTTGGTGTTTTATATAAATTGGTATAAATTATATATTTTATATATATAAAATAAAATAATAAAAAGTTATATTATTATATTATATGTTTAATATTATTATATTACATATTTAGTATTTTGGTATACATTATAAATTATATATATTATATTATATATATTATAAAATAAAATATTAAAAAAATCATTTGATATCGCTTAGTCCTCAGCTGCCGACATAAAACATCAGGCATGTATATATATGTTATTAGATTATGTTTATATTATTATTATATTATATGTATATAATATAAAGATTAGGCATATATTATTATATTATATGTTTTGGCTAATATAAAGAGGAAGAGGCTCAGTAAAAAATGAGAGGTTTTTGATTAAGGAGAATTAAGAGAGTTAGAAGAAAAAGGAGAGTAACTTTGTCTACATTTCAACCTTGAGCCAAAACACTTCCAAACTTCCATAGCTACTGAGGATTTGAGAACACACTTCCTACACTTGAGGGTGATCAAGAGAGAGTTTGTATACTAAGGAGTTCATCTTTTCTAGGTGAATTTCATAAAACCTTTCATTTTCTTACATTTCTTACTTATTTTGCTCTTTTGCTTTGATTTATTGTTATATTGTATATTGTTGTAATCTAATTGAAAATGGTGAATTGAAATCCCATATATGTTATTTTTAGCATAAGAAAGAGACCTTCCATGCTAAATGGTTTAATCTTTTAGGAAGTTCATTACTAGGGCATTACATCTCTCTCATGCTAAGAACAACTCATTGTTTGACAGTTTCCTCTTTTTAGAGGACTTAATAATCACTTCGGACAAATGGACTAAAAAATGAAAATGACTAAGAAAATTGATTTAAAAGCAATCAACATACATAAGAAAATGAGTCATTGGGCTTGGATGGACGTGATGCCAAGTTTATTGTGTCAAGGCTTGTCTAAACACCAATTCATGATCTTTTAGACGAATCTTGAAGCGTCACCTTTCATCCATTTCTTTAAATTGAGGGTGATTTCAAATGGTTGATAGTTATTCAAAATATGAGCTAGAGATCTATGCTTAATGGCTTAATTTCTACGGAGGTTCATCGCCAACAGTATAATCTCTCTTTTATATTAAAAATTATGTCCTATTTGGCGCACTTCCCATTTAGTGGACATAATCGCCTCCTTAGACTAAATGAATTAGAGAATGGAAAGGACTAACAAAAATTGCTAAAATGAATCAACCCACATAAAGAAAATAAAATATATTGCTTGGATTCGGCCGGACGTTATGCCAAGTCTATTGTGTCAAGGCTTGTCTAAACATCAATTCATGATGGTTTTTTAGAAGAACTCTCTACCTCCCTCTTTGACTTCAAACTATGATATGAGGGAGGGGTGGTTCCATTTATTTATTAATTTTGTCCAAATTGTACCCAAAATCGTCAAGCAATCAACTTGCTCATTAATGATTTTAGAAACAAATTCCACCCTTCTCTCGAGGCTTTCCAATGATAGAGAAGTGTGAAAGGGACAAACAGAATTTGGAATACCCTGTCTGCATTGTTTTCACCTCAGGCACGAATAAACAGTCTTCTGCAAAGAAATAAGGCATGGTCGGATTTATTTGAGCTCAAATTGATTGCGGGTCACCCAGACCCCAATATATGGCAAACCGTACACTTTTGGTTAGTAGTAGTGACTGCAATAGTGACTGAGGGTGAAACAGAACAGTTCCCAACAAGGCAAGGTAGACAGAGTGGCTTCTGAGGAGCATCACGCGAGCATTGCACATGTATTGTTATAATAAATTAGATAGCCTTTTTAATTGTTTATTCATTTAGATTTGTAATAAATAGTTAATTTGGACACTCAAACATTCATACCCTCCCATGTGAGGGCGCAATTTTATAATAATGTGTATGTCTTCTAACCCCATGTCTTTCTCCCTTTTATTTAATCACTTATGATGGTTAGATTAGGGACATCACGTTTTATTTAGCATTATTCATGTTTGCATTCACTTGTCTTACATGCACTGGGGCTCGAATCATCATCTTAAATTACTTGTTCACATATTTCTTTGAATACATGTTCAACTACATACTATCAAATTGATTCACATGTCATATTAGTAGTCGAGCCTATTTAATTGCATATCATATATGTTACATTAGCCATATTGCATAGTTAGGATCATGCATTTTTCTAACTGGTTTCTCTTTTGGCTTGGAGTACAAGAGAAGTTTTTACGCTTTAGCACGCTGCATAAGTGTGATTGTTGCCATGTCTAGCATGCTTACCATGAGGCTAAGTGCTTAATTGATATACCTGCTTATATGCCTGTGGATGAAGGCTAATTGCTTGAATTGGAATAATTTGAGCCATGCACATTTAAGCCCATTTTTCAAGTGGCAAATTCAAACTCTTTTCAGAAAACAAACATGACTCAAGTGTTCCAATTATTGCAAGTTAGTCTATACTTGTATGTGCGCATCACATAGTAATGGTAGATTAATAACCGAAGCAAGAACATATAAATGCAAAGTAAGATTCATATCATGATTAGTAGAGGCCGATCTTTGATTGGGCGAGCAGGGGTGCTCAATTCATAACCTTCCCCTCTCGTACCTAAGTTACCGAGCTGAGACAATCTTCGTGATAACAGACACGTGGCCTTTGGCGCGAGTCATGGATTTCCTAAATTCCTAAATTTCTCAAAAAATTATTTAGGTGGCGACTCTGTATTTGGCAAAACAGTCTATTTTTGGCAATTTAATTCAAAATCAATTTTTCAAAAGATTTGCCAGATTTGGACTCTTTGGTATTTATCTATTTTACATTACACTTATGGAATCAGATTCAGAACCGCAGGAGTTCGATACTGTATCGCTTATTTCAACCTCTGAAAGGAGGGCGAAAAAGTCGAGCTATAGTTTCTAGCTACTCTGTTGGGGAAAATAGAGAACTTGACTTGAAATTCATGATGTGAAATTTTATCTACATTTATATGTTTCTTTGCATTACATTTGCATTGGTGCGCCTAAGTCACTGTGTTTGCCATCTGCTATTCCTGAACGGTTTACCGGAGGCTCGCCTAAAAGGCTTGCCAAAAGGCTGACCGGTTGTGGGCTCTGCCACCATGGGAACACAACCCTTGGACCTGGACTACCGCTATACTGTTTGATCCTCCTTTCACTTCTCGGTATTAGGTGTGAGAGGTATATTAGGTAGTCTCGGTGAGGTACCCGTTTTTGGCCATTCGACCTAGTTGCATATAATGAAGCTATAGTGACTATTCCAACTTAGGACATGAGGCCACCCATTTCTAGAATGTTGTGAAACTTGTTGTTTGAAATAATGCAGCTTAGATCATGCCAAAAATCTAGGACAGGGTAACCTTACCCCCTTATAGGGGTGTTTTGGTGCTTTTACGTGATATGTGCTTTTACAGTGAGACTGTACAGAATGGTTCATAGCAGCATGAGTTTGAGAACAGAGTTTAGTAGGGATTACAGTTCAGCTATGTGTTATGATTGTTGTGAATTAGGGTCGAAGTGCTGTCCAATTTTGATTTTATTCTTTCTTTTTGCTAGGTAGTTTACCAACATAGCTTCAGAAAGACCTGATATCCCTCAAGTACTCTGGACCTATGTCAGAAGGCTTTACAGAACCGGAGATCTTGTTAGGGGACAGCATGTGTTTGCTTCGCTTCCATCGATTACTAGATGGAGAAGAGTTAGGAACAATTCACCAGTCCAGTTTCTACAGCAATCACCTCTCAATTCACTTGTGTCTAGTCAGGCTCAGGGACAGTCTTTTACTTCTAGTCCAGCATAAGATCACTTACCAATTCCAATGGCATAGTATCTCCCAGTCAGTATGGAAGAAATGATACATCAATTCCAACAAACAATAGAAGCACTACAACAAGATTCGGTCCGTCAGCCCGAAGTTACAGCCCGTCAGGCCGAGGTCATAACCAGGTTATAGCAGCAGCAACCACCACCGACTGCGGTCTCTGCATCCCATGTACCCACTACAACTATCCCTGCGCCCGGTGCTACTGCTAATACTGCTGTAGCTCCAGATCCACCAACTCAAGGTGTCCCGTGTTTTTCAGTTCCAATGGAACATGTCTTGGCACAGGCCTCTAAAACTCATTCTTATCAAACTGAGGCACCCTTCGAATTCGAGGTTAACCCAATTGCACTCAAGGTCAATAAACTGGAGAAATTGTTCAAAAAAGCATAAAGAGTCAACTCTATTCCAGACATAGAAGATGGGTATACTGATTCTGCAATGACATTGCCAGATCGGTTCAAAATGCTGCATATCGATAGATTCAATGGTTCTGGAGATCCCATGGTTCATCTTCGGTTATTTTCAGACATCTTGCGGCTGATGGGCCTAAGCAGATTGCAGAAACTCTCACTCTTTGGCCTGACCCTGTCTGGTATAGTCGCCATATGGTACGCAAAACTGGAGGATTCTGTGAAGCAAAGTTTGGAGGAAATGGCTGAGGTCTTTGTTGCACAATATTCATACAACACCCAAATCAAGGTCACAACTCGTGATCTCGAAGCAACACGTCAAGAATCGAAAGAGGGCTTCTCTGATTTTGTAACAAGGTGGAGAGCTAAAGCCTCGATGATGACCACGAGGCCTTCCCAAAAGGATCAGATAAGGATGGTCGTTTGAAATCTCCAAGGCAAGCTATTACAGAAAATGATTGCTCTCCCGTTATCCACGTTCTCCGAGCAGCATGAAATAGGGGTTCAGATTGAAGATGCTATGAAGCAGGGGCTCATTATTGATGATAAAGAGCTAACCAAAAGGCCATTTGTTCGTAGTTCCAATGCTGCCAGTGGTAGCACAGTTGCAAGGCCATCAGATGTAAGTGTTGTCACCACAACCAATACTGCCAATCCCTTTGCCAATACAGCTCCACAACCTTTAGCCAATCCTGTCCAATCCCAGAGGACCTTTACCCCACTCTACATGACCCTATCCCAAGCCATGAAAGTGCTGATTAAAAAAGGGCACCTCAGACCGTTAGAACCTCGCCCATTGCCTGATCATCTTCCACCCAAACACAACCTAACAAAATATTGTGCGTTTCACCAACAACACGGTCATGATACTAACCAATGCTTCCGACTACGTCATGAGATTCAAAACCTCATTAACAAGAAGGTGATCGCACCACCCGAGAAACCAAATACAATTACAAACCCTCTCTCGGCCCACAATCAAGTCCCACCACTTCAAAACCTAAATTTGATCCATGCACTGGTCGTCTCGTATGACCCCAGTGTATATATTACCCCCTCTCATCTACCAAAACCAACGTAGTTCATTCCAGAAAGCACAGATCTGTGCATGATGGACATGTCCAACCATCCATCCAACCATCAACCTAAACCTGTGGTGACACTTACAGTAGACAGGAAGTCAACCTTGGAGGAAGGTACGAGTCTGCTACCGGAGAGTTCTAAGGACTTGTCTGGGGGAATTTATGATCCAAGCTACTATATCGTGCCAATTGTTCAAATCAAACCGGAATTGGTATTACCAACGGTAGTAGAGGTCAATGTGATTAGAGAAGATGGCCCAAACCACGATTTGGATGATTTAGCGAAGTTAGAAGAGGATCTAGACAACCTGCAGTTCTTTGATGAACAAGATCAACGGAATGTGCGGATTGACTGGTTTGATTTACATGGATCAATGGACAACTCTGGATGGCTTAGTAACGAGCTAGACAAGGATGAAAAAACTAAAACAAAACCAAAGGAAAAAGGAAGCAAGAATTACTGGGGTGGCCGGAATGGCCAATGAAAATGGGATATTACCAGCAAACATCGGTGTGGAAACTTCAATTCAAGTACTGGGCATAATAAGTACTGTGGACATAGAACTTGAAGCTACATTGAAACAGTTTGCACGAGAGAGAAATGAAGACAACCAAAAAGTCGTAATGGCTCAATACCCTACGAGGGATGTTAGTAATGTAAAGGTAATCCGAACAGAGCCGGACAATTGTTTGTCGATTGCCAAAGGAGTCAAGTGGGATGATGACGACTTACAATTGGCTCACGGTAGAGATCAAAGTTCAAGTGGGCCCAACTTAACAAGATGTCGAGTTCCATGTTCTAGACGTCCCGACCACTTTCAACTTACTGCTAGGAAGACCCTGGTTGCACCTGGTAAAAGCAGTCTCTTCTACCCTCCATCAAATGCTGAAATACCCTCATGAAAAAAGGGTGACGATAGTCTTCGGGAATTCGTCTATCCATCCTCCTCCAGAAATAACTACACCAGTGCTGGAGATCGTCCATGGCAAGGGAGATGTATTCCTCTCAGGGTTCACTTTGGCTATGGCCCGGATAGTGCAGAATATATTGGCCGCTGACGAGGGCATGTATGTCAGCGCCCAATCAATCTATGTCATGAATAAACTCCAGTATGTGCTAGGAATAGGACTTGGAAGAAGTAGCCGGAAAGGCATTGCAGCATTAGCTGATGTGCCGTATAATCCACATGTCTTTGGTTTGGGCTATGTGCCCACCAAAGAGGATTGGGTCAGGAAAAGGGAAGAGATGACAAGCAGAGCTAGAGCCAAGCAGGCCGGGAAACGCTATGAGCTCGTTCACAGGCCAATCCGTGGAACACTAAATGGTCACTTTGTTCGGGAGGGAGAGGATTTTCCTTTTTGTGGTTTTCCCGAACCCTAGATAAATTCTGCAAAGCAGTGTGTGCCCAGCTTCGAAATCTTCTTCGACCTGCAGTTGCAAGAGAGTGATGCCAAGAAAAAGGTTGAACCGAGTGTTAAAGCTGAACAGGGCATAGAAAGTGACTCCGATAACAGCGAGCTTGGAGTAGGGGTAGCACGGGCATGTCTCCTTTCAGTTCCTCTAGTTGACTCAGAGAGCTTGGAGGATAACCTTACCATCTACATGATCAGGGAAAAAATGAGTATGAACCAAACCAGTGGCATTTTGGATGCATCAGAGGCACCATCTCTTACTTGGTAGTTGGAGAAAGGCTACATTTCCAGTTCTAAATCGGATAATGAGCTAAAATCTGATTCCATAGAGTCTGTGGGGTCGGGATCAGATTCAAGTCAGTTTGAGAGGTCTGAGTTAGGCATTCCCGGGCGTGGTAACCCGGATGCCAAGGTCCTATCTAGGTCTTCATTTTATTTTTCTTTTGAGTCTGTTGTAACCGAAGAGGTGGACTTGTTGAATAAGAACTCGGGAGATTTTGAGTACTTCTCTGTGCCACTTATTTATTGCATTGACCAAGATTTTCAAACTTTTAATGAAAATGAAGAGGAAGAAATTCCTCTGGCTTTGAAAAACTTGATTAATCACAAGGAGGAGAGGTCTATTAAGCCCTGTATTGATAAAATCATTGCCGTTAATGTGGGTACTGAGAAGGATCCACGCATGGTCCAGATCGGGTCCCCGTTATCTTCGGAAGAACGTGAGCACTTAGTCACTTTATTAAAAGATTTCAAAGATATTTTTGCATGGTCCTACGAAGACATGCCTAGAATCGATCCTGAGATTGTACAGTATCGGATCCCTCTTGACCCTAAGGCCCGACCAGTCAAGCAAAAGTTGCGTAGAATTCGCTCGGATTGAGCATTAAAGATCAAAGAAGAGGTCACCAAAAAGATCGAGGCAGGTTTCTTGTTAGTATCCAAGTATCCAACCTGGTTCGCCAACATCATCCCAGTGCTGAAAAAGGATGGTAAAATTCGAGTTTATGTAGACTTTTGAGACTTAAACAAAGCCAGTCTGAAGGATGACTTTCCTCTACCACATATTGATGAGTTGGTAGACTTCACTGTAAGCCATGCATTGCTTTCCTTCATGGATTTTTTTTCGAGTATAATCAGATTCTGATGGCTCCCGAAGACAGAGAGAAAACTGCATTTACTACGCCGTGGGGAATGTATTGCTACCGAGTCATGCCATTTGGCTTGAAAACTACTGGGGCTACTTATCAGAGGGCTGCAACCAACATTCTGCATGATATGATCCACAAAGAGGTCGAGGTGTACGTGGACGACATGATTGTCAAGTCCAAAGAAAGAGAGGGCCACTACACCGCCTTGGAGAAATTCTTTCAACAGATCAGAGAATTCAAACTGAGGTTAAACCCGCAGAAGTGCACCTTCGGCGTAACGACAGGGAAAATGCTAGGCTTTTTGATCACATAGAGAGGCATCGAGGTAGATCCTTCCAAAATCAAGGTCATCCTAGAAATGCCACCACCAAGGACTGAAAAGGAGGTACGAGGCTTTCTGGGTAAAGTGCAATTCATAAGACAGTTTATCTCCAAATTAACCTTGACTTGTGAACCACTATTTGGTCTCCTGAAGAAAGGAAAGAAATTCCAATGGGATGATCAATGTCAATTCACTTTTGAGCAAGTCAAACAGTACCTTCAGAATCCGCTTGTGTTGTCGCCGCCAGAGCCGGGGAAGCCTTTGATTCTATATCTGTCAGTAACAGACACCACAATGGGATGCATGCTTGCTTAGGAATCTGAGAATAGGGTAAAGAAAGCCATCTATTACTTGAGTAAGAAAATGTTGGATTACGAGACCCGCTACACCCCACTAAAGAAAGCTTGCCTAGCTTTGGTATGGGCTACTAGGAAATTGAGGCACTACTTGTTAGCTTACTCTGTAATTCTGGTTTCAAGGTTAGATCCCATTAAATATCTCTTTGAGAAACCAGTGCTTACGGGTAAACTAGCCTGTTGGTTGCTTCTTCTCTCTGAATTTGATTTGAAGTTTGTTACTCGCAAGTCGGTCAAAGGGAGAGCGGTAGTGGAGTTCCGAGCAGATCACCCAGTAGAAGGGGACGAAGCGGTAGAATACCTCTTCCCAGATGAAGTCGTTCTGCAAGTTGATGAGGAGACTTGGACAATGTACTTCGATGAAGCATCAAATTTGTACGACTATGGGATTGGTGTGTTGCTGATAGCACCTGACAACTCCCACATACCTCTAGCTTTCAAACTCCGGTTCAAAGTGTCCAATAACCAAGCAGAATATGAAGCGTATATTGTTGGTTTAGAAGCTGCCCTGGAACTAGGGGCAAAAAGGTTGGTTGTTATCGAGAACTCGAACTTAGTTGTTTCTCAAGCAAATAGAGACTAAAAAGTCAAGGAAGAAAAGATGAAGGTCTATCACCAGACCCTGGATGTTCTAATTCCTAGGTTTGAAAAGCTAAATTTCACACATCTACTGAGAGAGAACAACAGGTTCGTTGATGTTTTAGCAACTCTATCTTCTATGGTAGACATTCCACTTGGAGTCCGGATGCGTCTGATTATCATTGAGTAGAAATACACGCCGACCTATGAAACTATCGCCGTAATAGATGAAGTGCAAGACAAAAATCCTTTACTGGGAATACGGTGAATGGCCGTTCAATTTATCATCTGCAAAGGCAAACTATACAAAAGAGGGCATCTGGAAATGCACAAGTTGTGTGTTAAGAAAGAGGAATCAAAGCGCCTAATGGAGGCCATCCATGGGGGAAAGCGCGGAGCGCAAATAAACAGAGTGATGTTAGTCCGAAAGATTCTCAGGCAAGGTTACTACTGGTCCACCATGGAAGAGGATTGCATTGGTTTTGTTCGACAATGCCACAAATGCCAAATTCATGCAAATCGCATGAATATCCCGCCGTCAAAACTATATAACATAACTTCGCCATGGCCTTTCTCAGTCTGGGGAATTGATGTCATCAGCACAGTCACACCGAAAGGGTCGAACGGGCATGAATACATTCTAGTGGCAATTGATTACTTCACAAAGTGGGTGGAAGCCAAGTCCTATGCAGTGTTAAAAGTAGCGCATGTAGCTAAGTTCATCAAAAACAACATCATTTGTCAGTACGGAGTCCCAAATGAGATTATATCAGATAATGGCTCTCACTTCAAGAAGGAGGTAATAGACTTGTTAGAGAAATACAATGTGGCTTTTCATAAGTCATCTACATATCGATCGCAAACCAATGGAGCTGTTGAGGCCGCCAATAAGAATATCAAACATATTTTGCAGAAGATGGTTGAGACCTACAGGGACTGGCCAGATAAATTGCCATTCGCACTTTGGGGATATAGAACTTCAATCCAGACGTCCACAGGGGCAACTCCTTATTCTCTTGGTTATGGTATGGAAGCTGTTCTGCCAATTGAAATTGAAGTACCATCACTGCGGGTTATGGCTGAGTGTCAGATAGCAGAGGCCGACTGGCAACAAACTAGATTTGAGGAGTTAATGCTATTTGATGAGAGAAGGCTGAAGGCATTGTATCATGTCCAGGGCTACCAATGCAGAATTGCTAAGGCTTTTAACAAGAAGGTTAAGTCTAGGAATCTCAAGGAAGGAGATCTGGTGCTCAAAGACAACCGAGCTCCCATTCATGACCCTAGGAACAAGTTCAGACCCAATTAGATTGGTCCTTACATCATCAAGTCTATCTGGTCAGGAAGAACAGTCATTCTCATGGACTTAGATGGCCTGCAATTTTCCAACTGATTAATATGGACAAGTTGAAAAAATACTATCCCTGAGAGGCTCGCTAGGTCGAAAACCCAAAAGGGCGACCTAGGCAAAAATTAGAGCATAAAAAATTAGAATATGAAGAAAAACTGAGCTTGCAAGGTTGAAAACCCTAAAGGGCAACCTTGGCAAAAGTTAGAGCACAAAAGGAGAGAGTTAATACTCGAGTGAACCTGAACCGAACCACGTAAGGCCTAATTCCCATCTTCGGGATACGTAGGCAACTTCATCCTGAAGTTCGATCGTAATCAATTCCAGCTCCACTGTCCTGTCCATTTTGTTGATCAAGTCATCTTTGTCTGTTCTTTACCTGAGGGTTTGGTTGTGATCTTTACTCTGAGAGAAGAGTTGGGTACAATGCAGAGCAGTGGTATTCAATCAAGGGATAGTTATGATCTTTTGATCCAGCATTATATATCTTGAGGATTGATTCCGTGCGTGTTAAGTGGTGATCCTTTTCGAAAATGATTTTTTAGAAGTTTTGATAAAAGTTGATTTGTTCAAATTTTACCTTTTACAACTGAGACCATTTTTGGACCAAAAGGAAAATTTTCAAAGCTCACAACTTTAATTTCATTGATTTCAAACTTAAAGTTCTCCAAATCTCTGATACAAATCAAAGTTGCTTTTATTACAATCAACAAAAAAAAAAAAAAAAAACTTACTTAAAAAGAAAGGTCGAAGCAATAAACTAGGGGCATAGAAGGAGCAGTGCATGACAACTAGACAGCACTAACCGACCTCTTTTTGAAGCCCGGCTGGGTCTAGGTGGTGGCCCAGACCAGTGCAGATGCAGCAAAAGCTGGCCCTTTGTCTTGGCATGTCACGGCTATGTTTTGAGTACTGTTTGTACTGAGTGTCTTTTAGTATTTTCGAGTTGTTTTCATTTCATTTTCCTATTATCGAGTTACATTTTACATACTTGTCCGATTGTGGGTCATTATCCGATTCAAGAACAAATGCAAGAGCAGGTATTCGCAGTTTTAAGTCCTATACAATGCTACCATTCATCACAAGCCATTCATCACACATTATGCAAGGAGATCATCCAAACTGGTGGGTCCAACCCCAATCATTGTTTTACAAAGCAATAAAACAAAAGAAAAGTCTTCTAATACAGCGAGTCTATCTGAAGCTAATGTTTAAACTATAAAGGAAAAAAATAATAAAACCAGTTTTGTTCCGATAATTCGTAAGTTGTTCTGTTATATTGTGTGCTGATATTCTGTGCTATACCCATACTATCGAGTTTTTATCGCCGGAATGCATTTCTAATGAGCGTCCGACCAGGTGATCGACTGGTATTGCTCTGTCTTGCGTCCATTTTATGTCCATTTTGTGTCTATTTTATCAAGTTTTATCACTTCGTCGAGTTTTGATTTGTGTTATACTCAGTGAGAGGCTTAATTTTTAGTTCAGAACTGATTACCATTCAGATTTGCAAAAAGAGAAAGAAAAAAAAATAAACTCGTAGGGATTAACCACGATCAAATTTGTACAAACATATATACAAAAATAAAAGAAAAAAAAAATAAACAAAAAACAAAAGCAACAAAAAAATAGAGAAAAAAAAAAACAACAACAACAATAACAAAAAATGAAGAGAGAGAGGGATCTTTTTCTTCTTTCTTCTCCAGCAGTAGCCCGACGGTGAAGATTACAACCGGCTTCATTTGTACATAGTTTCGTTGCCTGACTTTACCATTAGTTGCCTCGCTTCATCTTTACTCCTTCGAAACTCTTGAAGACTTTACCTCGGCCTTGGCAGAGCTTCTGAAGAAGATTATTCCTTGCCGGCCATCAAATTGGTTGTGCGAAGAAACACCGAATCGAGCCATAGAGGTGGCCTGTCGTTTCAGTTTTTTGTTCTACTTTTTCAGCACACTAATTTCTACTCGAACGTCTTTGTACATACGTTGGAGGAGGGAGAGTTGTGCATTTAACTGATGTACCTCACACGTCCTATTCTGCAGTCGATAGGACAAGTTGGAGACCGCAGTCACAGTCTCCACACATGACCTCAGCGTGTACAAGTTTGCTTCGATGTCAAACTGTGCTGCCATTATTTGTTCAACTGACATCGCTAGAAAGCTGAAAACAGAGGAAGGAGGAGGAGCCCGTGGTTGTGGTTCAGGGGAGTCAGAATCGGTCATCTCTATCGTGGACTTGTTCAGGTCTAGAAAAAGAGTAAGAGAACCATGTGAAGAAGCCATGGCAGAGGAGAGTAATGCAAAAGAAAGAGGTCTCAAAGTGGTGGCAAAGAAAGTTTGCAGGCTTTTGCTCTACCTCTCTCTCTCTCTCGTAGGCCTCAACTTAAGAAGAGAGCGAAGAAAAAGACAAAGAGAGAGAAAGGTCGAGACGATCATTGACAATCGGGGCAGGATTGGATAGCCTATCGGTCAAGCACCGCGATTGTTAAAATCGCGCACCAGACACGACGCTCGAAGAAGATGAAGGAAGAGAGAGTGAGACAAAACAGAGAGAGAAACGGGAGAGTGGTATATGTATATATATATATGTATATATATTGTACATCTATGTATTATATATTTTTTTGAATATTTGGTCACAAAATGTATGGTCACAAGAGTGGCTTGGGTTCAGTGGTTAGCTCAATGGTTAAGGACTGAAAGGTTGAGCCCGAGGTCAGGGGTTCGAACCCCACAACAAGTGTTTCTTTGTTTTGTTTTGGTTATATATATATATATATATGTCTTGTATGCCTATATATATTTGTTTGAATATTTTGTCACAAGAGTGGCGTGGCTCAATGGTTAAGGACTCGGAGGCCTAAACTAGAGATTGGGGGTTCGAAACCCCGTATCCCTACATTCGTGTTTTCTTTCCTTTTTGTGTGTTTTGCTTACGCGGGATGACATCAGCCAACAGAATATTCCGTCTCGGTAACGGCATATGCTCACTAACGTCCGTAAATAGAATATTCCTTATCAGTAATAGAATATTTCCCAAATGTGTATGCCATATGTACATATCTGAGTATTTTGTCCATATTTGTGTATGCATTTGTGTATATTTTGTTCGTATTTGTCCATAAATGTCTATGTATATGTATGTATTTCTGTGTATAGGTACGTATTTGTGTACTATACTTACTATGTTGCACCCACGTCTTGCATCATTCATGTTTCATGCATAGAATATACTTTCAATTCATGAATATACCTTCAATTTTGCATAAAATATGCTTTCATTTTTGCCTGGAACATGCTTTCAGTTATGCATAGGATATGCTCTCGTATCTTGCAGAGAACATGCTTTCAATTTTGCATATTGTTTCTGGCATAGAAAATGCTTTTAATTAACATCATGCATCGGTTATCTATCTTGCATGGAACATGCATTGTCACTGTATTAATTTTGTTCACTTGTTCACTCTGTGCATCTATCGCACAATAATCTCACTTTGAACATCTACCGCACAATCACAATTCAATTCGCGCTATCTAGCGCATCGCACTATCTAGTGCATTTCAATTCAATCGCGCTATCTTGTGCATCGCACTATCCTTTGTATCGTGCTACCTTGTGCATGCTTTGTATCGCACTAACTTGTGCACTGCCTAGTTCTAGGAGACCTTAAATCCCCTATAGGTGTAATTCCTTAAGTGTTTGTCGTGCTCGAACAACTTCAGACGGTCTGGTATAGCTACCAGCCTGTGTAGACACCCCATTTTTGACCGACCTCAAGACTTTGATGTCATCGTTTGTGCACTCGATGATTGCGCATGTTTGTGCTCGTTTTCAGCACCCGAAGGTCTCGGCTGAGTGCCTTGTCTTTAAGCCTCTAAACCCTCTGTGTTTTGGCCTTGTTTTTGGGCCAAACCTTGGTGCCTCTTGCCTGGAGGGGAGAAGAGCCTTGCCAGCCACTTTTGGTTATTGTCGGCCACTTTTCCTCCTTGTAGACCACTTGAAGTGGTCAGTCGACTAGGGGGGGTGGCCAACGGCCAATTTTTTCCTTTTTTAGATATTTTATATGCTAGCTATGCTAGCTGTTGATCACTAAATGCATATGGAGGGATGAGGCAAGCTTTTTGCTTGCTTTTTCTATATAAGGGGAGGTCCCTCCCCCATTTTGAGGGTTCAGAATTTTGAGGAGCAAAATTTCACACACACACACTCTCTCTCTCTCTATATATATATATATATTGTGCTTGAAAGTGAGTTTTCTTTACATTTTTGCACTAAGACTCTTAGCCAAACACCTTCACCTTGGAGCTGAGGTCCCTTAAAGCTTTGTTTGAGGTCTTAGGCTTGGTTTTGGCTCAGAAGTGTTGGTGTTTTAGTGTTGTGCTTCAAGGGTGAGAATTAGACCCTTTTAAGCCTTGTTTTAATTCATTGTTTGGCCACCTTTGCATGCTATTTGGAGGCTGGTTTTAACATCTTAAAAACTCTATTTTTAAAGGTTTAAAATGTTGGTTTGAATCTTGTTTGGTTAGGGGGTGGTTTCCTCCATTTGCTCTTTGGCTTGTAAAGCCTTTTGAGCCGTCTTTCAAAGCCTTTTAAAGCAACTTTTTTTTTGGCCTTTAAACCACTGAAACTCAGAGGAATATCAGTGGCAAAAAGTTGGTTTTCAGGTCCAAAATAGGAGGAGGTGGCCTCCCCTCCTTTGTTTTTGGCTAGTTGGGTCATTTGTTGCTTGCTATTTGTACTTGTAGTGCAATCATGCTTACTAGCCTAGCATATGTGATGATTTAGCCTATTATTTTGGCTTGTGTTAGCTCAACTCCAGCACATTTTTGCTACTGATTTAGCATGTTTTAACTCTGTTTTGAGTGGTCTTGGTCCTTTGAGGCTTGCCTTGCATGGCTATAGTATAGTTGGGTTCACTAGCTTTGAGTTTTGAGGCCTCTAACATGTTTTGCATGAGATGATCGCATGATATAGCATCCTTCAACATGTGGTTTCAATGCATAAACCTCTGCCACAATCTCACATACTTCACTCTTTCATAGCTTTTGAGAGTTGTGCTTTGTGTCTTGCTTGCGAGTCAACATGTGTGCATGTTCTCATAGCCTTTTGAGCTTCTATCTTAGCATGTTTAGACCATTATTTTGGCATGTTTAAGCTCTATCCAAAGCTGGTTTGACCTTTTGAGTTTGATATGGCATGCCTCTAGTGTAGTGCTCTTCGCTAGTTTTATGCTTTTGGCTCTTAACATGTTGTGCATATGTTGATTGCATGATTTAGTGTCTTGAGCATGCCATTTTAGCACCATAAGTCTACAACCTCCCTCATTTCATCATTTTTCCATTTGTTTTGGGGTTGGTCAACCTTATGGTTGTGTTTAAGCTTGAGATAGAGCTTATACTCAATGGCTTCAACTCTCTTTTGAGGGTTTCTACTAGTCAAAGGCATGATTTCTCTCATGTCTTAAACCATCCTTTGGTTGGCCCCTCTCTCATTAGAGGACAATCACATTGGACTTAATCGGTTAAAGGATTAACCGGTAATGTAAAATGTGTAAACAAAATTGAGCAAAGTAAAACATGAACAAGATAAGCATTTGTATTGTATTGCATTGCATGTATTTGGATTGGACGCTAATCCAAACACAAGAAATGTGAGACGTTTCATACTCAAAGTGATGAAACGCGTCACGTTTATTGGTCGCCGTCATCCTTCATCATGCATGATAGGGTGATGGCCCTTTGAGTCTTATGTGCGCATTCACTAAGCTTGTTCAAGCTCAGTCCTTTGGCCATCATGCATTGAGATGCTTGATTGGTGGCTTGAAAGCCAAGCACTACACTCCTTTGAGCTTGAGAAATGATGAGGAGAGTGGCAGTACATACATTTCTTGCAAAATGCCTTGCTTTGCCTCTATTGTTCTCTATTGCAACAAAAATAGCATTTGGGAAGAGCAGGTAGCCGACCAGCCATACAAACCAACCGACTGGCCAGTTAAGGTGGTCGACAGCTACCTTTTGTAGCCGACCGGCCACTAGTCCATGTTTGTGCAAAGTGTTCTTATTTTGAAGCAAAAGCAGTCTGGAATGTCGGTTCGATGTTCAAAGATTAAGGCAAGTGTAAACAGAGACAACCGACGGCAAACCGACGGATTTTCGGGAGAAGCCAATCGAGCATGCATGTCTCCCTCGCCCGCGAGGCCATTTTATTGCTTTAATTAGCTTAATGTAGCTAATTATTCAATTTGTGTTGTAATCTTTGAATTAGCTTAGCATAGCTATTTGTTTCAATTCGGTTTTTAATAATTAATTAGCTTAAAATAGTTAATTAGTTGTTTTTAATAATTAGCTTAGCTTAGTGTAGCTTAGCTTATTTATTCGGACCCTCCTTCGCGAGGGCGTAATGTTCTAATAAGTGTGCGTGCGTGTGTGCATGTCTTCTAACCCCACGTCTTTCTCCCTTTTATTTAACCGCTTTCAATGGTTTGTTTAGGGCACATTTTGATTAGCATACCTTATGCTTTGCATGTTTGCAACATTTATTTGTATTGCAAGTACTGGGCTCGGCGCATCATTCAAACTGCATTGTATTTCAATACTTATTTGAATACGTATTTCAAAACATGTTATCAAGTCACATTCATATGCCATCTTGGATAGCCGAGCCTATTTAGTTGCATATTGCATGTGTTGCATTAGGCATCTTGTATAGTTAGGAATCATGCATATTTCTGACTAGCATTTGTTTTAGCTCGGAGTACACTGTAAGTTTTACACTTTAGCATACTTGCATGAGTGTGAGTGTTGCCATGATCGCATGCTTTCCGTGAGGCTATTTGCTTAAGTGATTAACTGCATGAATGTCTGTGGATGAAGGCTTCGTTGCTTGAATTGGAACAACTCGATAATTGTGAGTTTTAAGCCCACTTTGCGAAGTGGCAAATCATGTTTTAAGCCCACTTGAGGGTGGCAAATCCGCACTTTAGCCTACTTGCGAGTAGCACTTTCAAACCATTTTCGAAAACAAACATGAATTGATTTGTTCCAAGTCTCGTGACTTAGTCTATACTTGTATGTGTGCGTCACATAGATAAGTTAGATTAATAACCAGAAAAGAACACATAAGGTTTATAAAACAACATATCATTCTTAATAAAGGCCGATCTTTTGATCGGGCGAGCGGGGGTGCTCATTTCAGGACCTTCCCTTTTCGTACCCAAGTTCCCAAACCGAGGCAACTTTGATGATGATGGACACGTGGCCTTTAGCACGAGTCAGGATTTCCTAAATTTCTCAAAAATAAAATATTTAGGTGGCAACTCTGTAATCTGGCAAAGCAGTCCAGTTTTGGCATTATTTGATTCAAAATCTGATTTTCCAAAATGATGTGCCGGATTGGACTCCTTTGTGTTTATCAGTCTCACATTGCACTTTGTGAGATTAGATTCAGAACCGTGATAGGAGTCCGAACTATAGTAAGACCAATTTGCGCCTCTCCGAAAGGGGGGCGTGCGAAGAAAGTCGAGCTATAGTTTCTGGCGACTCTACTGGGGATTTAGAGAACTTGACTCGAACTCATGATATGTTGTTTTATTTACATTTATGTATTTCTTTGCATTGCATTTGCATTAGTGCGCCTAAGTCACAGTGTTTGCCATCTACTATTCCTGAGTGGTTTATCGGAGGCTTGCTTGGAAAAGCGTGCCATAAGGCTGACCGATTGTGGGCTCTGCCACGAGGGGAACACAAACCTTGGATTTGGACTACTGATGCACCATTTGATCCTCCTTTCATTTCTCGGTGTTAGGTGCGAGAGGTATATTAGGTGGTCTTGCTGAGGCACCCTTTTTGACCATTTGACCTAGTTGCATATCAGAAACCTTAGAGACTGCTCCAAACTAGGACAGGTTGGTCACCTGAGTGCAGGATTGTTTGAAACTGCATGCATGCGTAGTGAAACCCTAGCTCTTAACGAAACTAGGACAGGGATACCCTACCCCACCATAGGGGTGTTTCAGCTCTCACTTGCTTGATATGTGCTGTTAGGGTGTGTCTCTACAGGAATGTATGTATCAGTTGCAAGTCTGGGTATCAGTCTGAGGACATCGGTGTTTGAGGGTATCAGTTTTAAGGCAAAAAATTTTGGGGCAAAAATCAGTGTTTGGGTGCAGATTGTCCAGCTTTTGATATCAATTGTGTGTTGTCTTTATCTAAGTCGAAATATTGTGCGTTTGTTGATTATTGTTCCCCTTTTGCTTTATTTTTCTTTTTGCAAGGTAGTCTTTTCATCATTACTTCCGACGAGGCAGTTATCCCCCAAGCACTCTGGACCAAAGTAAGGAGGCTTTATTGATCTAGGGATCTTCTGAGAGGACAACCAGTGTTTGCTTTGCTTCCCCCGGTTACAAGACGGATGAGAGTTCGGCATAATTCACCAGTTCGTCAATTATCTGCGCTAAGTGAAGTTCAGTTTTCTGTTTCTAACTCAAAAAGGGAATATACATCGGGTCAGACAGATCAGTACCCTTCAGTCAGTATGGAAGAAATGATGCGTCAACTCCAACAAACTATTGAGGCCATGCAGCGGGATACTGCTCGCCAAGTGAAGGTTATCGCTCGACAAACAGAGGTTGTAGCCCCACAAGTTGAGCTGATTTCTAGGCTTCAACTACAATAACAACCACAGCAAGTAGCAGCATCTGCTTCGCACCCAGCCCCACCTAGGGTTCCAATACCTGGGGATGCAGAAATATCCAGGAGAATACGGACATCCCAGTGGGGCCAGTCCCATTTCAGATTTCTAAAGCACCGGCCTACCCAGTGGACACACCGTTCGAGTTTGAGGTTGATTCTACTGCTTTGAAAGTGAACAAGCTCGAGAAGCTATTCAAGCGAGCTCAGGGAGTTAACTCGATCCCAAACATAGAGGACGGCTACACAGATTCGGTGGTGATATTGCCGGATAGATTCAAAATGCCTCATATAGACCATTTCGACGGCTTGGGCGATCCTATGGTCCATTTGAGGCTGTTATCAGATATTCTGCGTCCGATGGGCTTAACTAGAATGCAGAAGCTATCCCTCTTTGGCCGGACTCTGTCGGGTATTGTGGCTATCTGGTATGCTAAACTGGAGGATTCAGTGAAGAGGAATTGGAAGGAGATGGCCAAGGCCTTCATTGCCCAATATTCGTACAATACTCAAATCGAGGTCATAACTCGTGATCTCAAGGCAACCAGGCAAGAGCCGAAGGAGGGCTTCTCTGACTTTGTCACCTGGTGGAGGGCCAAGGCCTCCATGATGACAACTAGAACAGCTGAGAAAGACCAAATAAGAATGGTCGTGCAAAATCTGCAACCGAAGCTGTTGCAGAAGATGATTGTCTTACCCCTCCCCACATTTGTTGACCTTCATGAGATTGGGGTACAGATAGAAGATACTATGAAGTAGGGTTTGATTGACCAGGAGAGAGCAGCCCAAGAGGGCCTTTACCCACAGTTCGAATGCAGCTACAAGTAGCAATGTAGCTGCAAGGACTTTTGACGTGGGCATGGTCACCACCACCCCAAAAACAGCCACACCCTTCACCGGTTCATCTGGAGCCACCTCCCAACCTGCAAAGTACCCACCCCGGGGCCAGAGGGTTTTCACCCCACTTTACATGTCTCTATCTAAAGCCTTGGGGGTTCTGATGAGAAAAGGGCATCTAAAACCCCTAGAACCACGTCCATTGCCAAATCCCCTCCCTCCTACACACAACCCAGCCAAGTATTGTGCCTTCCATCAGCAGCATGGGCATGATACTGATTTGTGCTTCAGACTTCGTCATGAGATTCAAGATCTCATCGACAATAAAGTGATAGCGCCTCCTGAGAAGCCATATGTCACTACAAACCCTTTTCCACCACATAACCAACCCCCTCCTCCATCCAGGCAAGTAAACCTGATCCAAACAATGGCCGTCCCATACAACCCTAGCATATACATCACTCCCTTTCACCTACTTAAGCTGACATTGTTCATCCCTGAATGCACAGACTTATGCCTGATGAGCACGTCAATATCCCAACCTGAACCCATGGTTGTGGCTATGATCGAAGAAGGAACGCTTGAAGGCTCTGCAAGCTTAATTGAGGAAGCATACAACCCTTGCCACTTTATTGCGCCAACTGATTAGGCCAAGCCGAGGGTTGAATTGCCGGGGAAAATTGAGGTGAATGTGGTCCAGGAAGATAGGCCAAGTCAGGGGCTGGATGATTTAGCAGAGCTTGAGGAGGACAATGCTAATCTGCAGTTCTTTGATGAGCAGGATCCGGGGGATGTGAGCATTGGTTTGTCCTGAATGGATCAACAGATAATACAGGGTGGCTTAGTAATGAGCCAAACATTGATGAGGGGTCTCAGCCTACACAGGGACAGTCAGAAACAAGAACGTCAAGAGCGTCTGCAATGGCCGGAACGGTCAACAGTGAGGAGAAGTTGCCGGAGAGCACCAGTACAAAGAATTTTGCTCGGGAATCGGGCAACATTTGTACAACTGACACAGAACAAGAGGCCGCATTGAAGCGGTTTGAACAAGAGAGGATCAAGACTGATCAGACGGCTAGAAAAGCCAAGGCCCCTGCGGAGACAGAATGTGTTGTGAACACGGAAACAACTACAATGGAACCGGACAGTTGTTTGTCGGTTGCTGAGGGCATGTGATGGGAAGACGATGATTTGCGTCTGGCCCATACTGATGAGGACTGGGGACAGAATCTCCCGGATGATACGTAGTACACCGAAGAAGTCGACCACATGACTCGGAGCGGGCGGTATTTTAAGCCCCCACACCTGGACCAGCCAGAGACATCTGGGAAAGACAAGGAAGCTGAGAAGTAGAAAAACAAACTGTTAGAGGAGGAAGCTATACTAAAGCAGCTAAAAAAGATTCAAGCAGACATCTCTATTTGGGGACTGCTCATGGCCTCGCGGGTGCATGGATAAGCCGTCGTATTAGCAATGGACAAGCCTAAGCTTTCGATTGATACAACTCCTGAGCAGTTTGTGGGATTGGTGTTCCCTGGTAGCGCTTCGTCAACTTTGACCTTCACAGATAAAGAATTACCGCCTGAAGGCTCTAAACATAACAAGCCGTTATACATCTCTGTGGAGTGTAAGGATAATTAGATACCAGTTGTCTTAGTTGATACGGGATCTGCCATAAATATGTGTCCGTCGCGTACGGCCTACGCTATCGGGTTGAAGCCCACAGATTTCGCACCAACAGCCCAGGTGATACGGGCTTATGACAATACCAGCCGCGAAGTGATAGGGACAATGCAGATTAGAACTCAGGTTGGCTCGACCCAACAGGACATCGAATTTCATGTTTTGGATGTTCCAGCCACCTTCAACTTACTCCTTAGACGGCTATGGCTGCACCAAGTGAAGGTTGTCTCTTCCACCCTACACCAAATGCTGAATTACCCCCATGGGAAGGGGGTAGCAATTGTTTTTGGGAACTCCTCCATACATCTGCCGCTAGAGGTTACTACGCCGATCTTGGAAATTGCACACGGCAAAGAGGATGTCTTCCTGTCTGGGTTCACCTTGGCTGAAGCTCGAGTAGTGCAAGATCTTCTAGCTATTGATGAGGGACTGTATGTCAGTGCACAATTTGTTTACCTCATGAATAAGCTTCAACATATGCCCGGGATAGGACTGAGAAGGAGTGGCCGGAAAGGCATCGTACATTGGCTGAAGTGCCACATAATCCCCATACCTTTGGTTTAGGTTATACGCCTACCAAAGAGGATTGGGTGAGAAAGGGAAAGGAGATGGCTAGAAGAGCCAAGGCTAAACAAGCTAGGAAACACTATGAGTTAGTGCATAGACCTATCCAAGGGACCCTGAATGGCCGCTTTGTCCGGGAGGGAGAAGATTTCCCGTTTTGCGACTTTCCGGAGCCATGGCTGAATTCAGAGAAGCGGCGCCTGCCCGGCTTTGAGATCTTTTTCACTTACAATTGCCAGGGGATGAAGTTGCCGAAGAGCAGACTGACCTACCAGCTGTGGCTTAGCAGTGCAAAGAGGATGCGTCCAATGGCACAGAACTTGAACTGGGACCAGCGCTGGCCTGTCTTCTCTCAGATCCTCAGATCATACCAAAGTGCTCGGGGGATGATTTCTCTGTTTCCGTGATTGGGGATCAACTAGCTGTGAGCCCATCTTCCGGCATTCTGGATGCATCCATCGCACCCTCCCTCGTTTGGCAATACGAGGAAGGCTTTTTATCTAGCAGTTCTAGGTTAGGTAGTGAACCGGAATCTGATTCCACAAAGTCTATGGAGTTGGAATCAGATTCCAGTTCTTCTAAGTCAGAGTCCGATATTCTTGGGAGTGATAACTCGGAAGCCGTTGTGTTGTCCAGGTCATCCTTTTTATTTTCTTTTGAGTCAGTTGTAATCGAAGAATCAGACGATTTGGAAATTGCTAATGAGAATGGTACTACTGTGGCTTTTGAGTACTTTTCTGCACCTTTAGTATATTGCATTAATCAGGACTTTCAAAATTTGATGAAAACGACAAAGAAGAAATTCCTCCGGTTTTGAAACATTTGATTAATCAAGACGATGAGAGGTTTGTAAAACCTTTGGTTGATGAAATCACTTCAATTAATGTTGGTACTGAAAAGGATCCGCGTCTGGTCCAGATCGGTTCCACGTTGTCTTCGGAGGAACGCGAGCGCTTAGTCGCTTTATTAAAAGATTTCAAAGATCTTTTCACGTGGTCCTACGAAGACATGCCTGGAATCGATTCTAAGATTGTACAGCACCGAATCCCTCTTGACCTTGAGGCCCGACCCGTCAAACAGAAGCTTCGGAATCCACCCAGATTGGGATCTAAAAATTAAGGAAGAGGTCACCAAGCAGATTGATGCAGGGTTCCTGTTAGTATCTGAGTATCCTACTTGGTTGGCCAACATCGTTCCGGTGCTGAAGAAAGACGGCAGAATTCGGGTGTGTGTGGATTTCAGGGATCTGAACAAAGCCAGTCCAAAGGACGACTTTCCATTACCGCACATCGACAAATTGGTGGACTTCACCGCGGGGCATGCGTTGCTCTCATTTATGGATGATTTTTCGGGTACAACCAGATCTTGATGGCATCCTAGGATAGAGAGAATGCTGCCTTCACCATCCCAGGAGGGACCTACTGCTATAGGGTGATGCCGTTCGGTTTGAAAAATGCTGGGGCTACTTATCAACGGGCTGCAACCACGATCTTACATGATATGATCCACAAAGAAGTTGAGGTGTACGTGGACGACATGATTGTCAAGTCTAAGGAAAGAGAGGGCCACTACACCGCCTTGAAGAAATTTTTCCAACGGATCAGAGAGTATCGGTTGCAACTGAATCCTCAGAAATGTACTTTTAGTGTCACAGCAGGGAAAATGCTGGGGTTCTTGATTACACAAAGGGGCATTGAGGTCGATCCTTCCAAGATTAAGGCCATCTTAGAAATGCCACCACCAAGGACTGAAAAGGAGATGCGTGGCTTTCTGGGTAAAGTGCAATTCATAAGACGGTTTATTGCAAAATTAACCTTGACTTGTGAACCACTATTTGGTCTCCTGAAGAAAGGAAAGAAATTCCAATGGGACGACCGATGCCAAATTGCTTTTGAGCAGATCAAGCAGTATCCACAGAACCCACCCGTGTTGTCAACGCCAATGTCACACCCCAACCCTGCCCCCTAGAAGTTTGGGCATGATCTCGACAGAAACAAACATATAACCTGTTATATGTACATCATATGAGGGCCTAACGGAAGCCTTCAACATAATGAATGATATAAACCCTACCCATTGAGCAACTAAAATCATGCCAGGACCATACATGCAAAATGCTTAGTAAATAAACTGATAAAATATGTGTTTTTAAGAGTTAGTTATACACAATAGTTATACAGAACCAACCCCAAGCTTGGGTGTTTAGTAAAATGGAGTGTACATTCACCCTGTATCAAAAAGGGTTGGACCCAAAAATCTAACATCTATTACGGAGTGCACGGCTTCGTCAAGTGCCTGGATATGCTTAGGTTGACAAAGTGAGGTGATATTAGAGCTAGGACTGACCTCCGGGCTGTTTACCTACAGCAACAGATATAATTATCGAGTGAGATAAGCTCAATGAGTAATAATACTTGATAGAACATAACTCATAATCCATAACGATATTTATGCAATTAAACGGAATTCATAGCTTGGTCTGATGCTATCAAAACGGCCTTAGGCCCAGTCAAGACAGAATGGCCTCGGGCGCAAGTATAACAAAATGGCCTTAGGCCCAATTATACCAGAACGGCCTTGGGCCCAAAATTTGCAAACATACATACACAAGTTTTCTTGGTGTACATTCTCACTGAATTCTAACTCACTCATATATCAAGTAACATTTCGGAAATCGGAAGATTAATAATATTAGGTACAAATGACATATTGCTGTACATTAACGTATTATTACTCACAGTGTTGAAGCGGAGTACTTGTTCCTTCCGAAGCGTGTCCTACATACACATAAGACTTCACATTAGTTCTCTTTTCTTTCTTAAATCATTGCCTGACTCGTTTAACTTTAACTGAATTAAAAGATATCAAAATAATGTCAAATGCAGATTTCGACAATTTTAGAGCGTCCAACACGCAAAACGGAGCATCCCGAAATTTCCAGCCTGGGCCGCACGTGCGGCTGTCACTCCCGTACGTGTGGCAAAATCCCCCGCACGTGCGGCACATTCCTCCCGCACGTGCTTTTTAGGCAGAACCCAGCTCTATTTTTGCTCCATTTCCAGACGTCGGCGCGTGACTCCCTTGCGTCGGTAGAGGTTTCAGCGTGTGGCCATGACTCAGACGCGTCGGCGATTCTGCAAATTTCCTGTTCGAAATTTATACAAAATCTAACTTTTTGGTGGTATCATCAAGGTCTAAAATAGATCTTTTAATTGCTAAAACATGGTCCAAAAATCATGTAATTAGGAGGCACAACATATGATAATCTCAATATAATTCCATAGCCAAAAACATAACTCAATTCATACCTCCTTCACACATCATCATATACAACATACACACACACACTCACACAAATACAACTACATAACCATGGAGATGGCTTCAAATTTGATAATTGGGGAAGAAAAGAAAATAACATTTCTATTAGATACCTCAAGAGATGGCCCAACACCACTCCAATTTACTTCTATACAAGACATATAATTCAATTTCACATCTAACATAACACTATAGGGGGATTCCTCCTCTATTCAAAGAGAGGAGTATAAAAGAGGTGATTAAGCATACCTTAAATCAAGTTTTCTACCACCTCCTAAATGCTCCCAATTCTTTCCTTGAAGAACTCTTCTTCTCCCTCTCCCTCAAGATGTTTTGATCTAGAGCTCTAACTCAAACATCATGGAAACTATGGATTTATATATATAAAGGTAAATAAGGACAAAAATCAATCGTTTAACCATCCCAAATTAAAATTTAGCAGAAAATCTCATCATGGCTTAAAAATCATGCCAAGTTCAAATCTTAAATCAATTTCAGACAACTAAGCCTCTAAAGCCTCCAATTTCAGATTTAAACATTCTAAATGTGACAGATAATATTCTTACCAAACAGATAGAAATCCCTATTTCCAAGTTTCACTTAAGTCAACGAAATTTCACATAGTATTTCTTAATAAACATTCAAAAGTACAGAATAAGGGATTAAAAAGATGCCAAAATTGTATACGAGGGTCGGGTTATTACACTCTCCCCCCCTTAAATAAGTTTGGTCCCTCAAACTTGTTTTACCTCAAGACGGAAACAGATGCGGATACTGATATTGCATATCCTCCTCTTTTTCCCAAGTTGCTTCGGTTCCGTAATGTTCTTGCCATTCGACCTTCACCATTGGAATCTCCCGATTCCGAAATTGCTTTACCTGTCGATCCAAAATTTGAATTGGTTTCTTTTCATACGTCAACTTGTCGTCTAACACAATCTGGTGATAATCTATCACATGTGACAGATCTGGTAGGTATTTTCGAAGCATGGAAACATGAAACACGTTATGAACTTGGCTCATATTTGGCAGAAGGGCAACTCGATACACCACCAAACCTACTCTTTCCAAAATTTGGAAGGGACCAACAAATCGGGGTGTTAACTTACCCTTTGTCCCAAATCTCGGATGTCCTTTTATTGGGGTGACTTTCACAAATAAATAATTACCCACTTCGAATTCCAAATCTCTTCGTCGGTTGTCCGCATAACTCTTCTGTCTGCTTTGAGAAGTTTTCAATCTTTCCCGAATAATTCTGACCTTTTCCGTCGTCATTTGAACAATTTCAGGCCCTAGTAAGGATCTATCTCCGACTTCGGCCCAACACACGGGAGAACGGCACGGTCTTCCATACAGAGCCTCATAAGGTGCCATCTCAATACTCAAATGGTAACTATTATTATATGCAAACTCTATCAACGGCAAATGAGTTTCCCAACTTCCTTGAAAATACAACACACACATTCGAAGCATATCCTCTAATGTCTGTATTGTCCTCTCGGATTGTCCGTCTGTCTAAGGATGAAAGGCAGTACTAAACTTTAATTCTGTACCCAAAGCAGTCTGTAGACTTTGCCAGAACCGTGAAACAAACTTCGGATCCCTATCTGACACAATTGAGACCGGAACCCCATGAAGCCTTACAATTTCATTTACATACAATGTCGCCAGTTTATCTGCATTATATTGAGTTTTCACAGGTAGGAAATAGGCGGACTTAGTTAGCCGGTCTACAATGACCCATACCGAATTCATACCCCGAGGAGTCCGTGGTAGCCCCACAACAAAATCCATGGTTAGATGTTCCCACTTCCATTCCGGGATTGGAAGGGGTTGTAGTAATCCCGCTGGTCTTTGATGCTCCGCTTTCACTTGTTGACATTTCAAACACTTGGAAACGAATTCTGCAATCTCCTTCTTCATGTTTGGCCACCAAAAGTTTTGTTTCAAATCCCGATACATTTTAGTACTTCCAGGATGCATAGAGAATTTTGAGGCATGAGCTTCTTCCATCAACTTCCATTTAAGCTCCAACACATTGGGAACACACACTTGGTTCTGGAACTTGAGCACTGAATTCTCCACATTAAACCCTGGTTTTGGTTTCGTTTCCATATCATCACATATCTTTCTCAAGGTTTCATCTTCTAGCTGATATAGCTTGATTTCTTCAAGTAAGGTTGGTTAGGCCGTCACTGCTGCTACCACTACTTCTTGTCCATGTAGTACAAGCTCTACACTCATCTTATCCAATTCACCTAGCAATTCCTTTTGTCCTGTAACTAGGTTGGCTAAGTCTCCCATATTTTTTCGACTAAGGGCATTGGCCACCGTGTTAGCTTTACCAGGATGATAGTGGATTTGCAAATCATAATCTTTAATGAGTTCCAACCACCGTCGCTGGCGCATGTTCAGCTCCTTCTGGGTAAATAGGTACTTTAGGCTTTTATGATCAGTATAAACTTCACAAGTAGTTCCATAAAGATAGTGCCACCATATCTTTAAAGCAAAAACCACCACAGCTAACTCCAGATCATGTGTGGGATAACTCTTTTCATAGGGCTTAAGCTATCGCGAGGCATAAGCTATTACTCTCCCACTTTGCATGAGCACACAACCAAGTCCCTTATGTGAGGCATCACTATAAATCACAAATCCCTCAATACCGGATGGTAGAGCAAGGACTGGAGCTGTAGTCAACTTCCTTTTTAATTCTTGGAAGGCAGATTCTTGTTGTTCCGACCATTCAAACGCAACTCCCTTTTTAGTCAGTTGTGTGAGTGGCATTGCAATTTTAGAAAAGTCTTGGACAAATCTCCTATAGTATCTGGCTAACCCCATAAAGCTGCGTACTTCAGTGACATTTGTAGGAGTGGGCCAATTCACAATTGCCTCAACCTTGTGCGGGTCGACAGAAACTCCCTCCATGGTTATTACATGCCCTAAAAACGCCACCTCATGCAACCAGGATTCGCATTTCTTGAGCTTTGCGTATAACTTCTTTTCTCGGAGTATTTGAAGGACTAGGCGAAGGTGATTCTCATGAGCCTCTGCACTCTTCGAATATATGAGGATATCATCGATGAAGACCACCACAAACTCGTCTAGATAGGACTTAAAGATACGATTCATCAGATCCATAAATGCTGCTGGCGCGTTAGTAACCCCAAAGGGCATAACGAGAAATTCGTAGTGGCCGTATCGGGTTTGAAAAGCTATCTTCTCAACATCCTCGGCTTTAACCTTTAACTGATGGTACCCGGACCGTAGATCAATTTTCGAGAAGACCTGTGCCCCTCGTAGTTGATCAAACAAATCATCGATTCGTGGCAGTGGATATTTATTCTTAATTGTTACCTTATTCAGCTCTCTGTAATCAATGCAAAGTCTAAGTGTCCCATCCTTCTTTTTCACGAACAGGACCGGCGCACCCCATGGAGAAACACTCGGACGGATAAACCCCTTATCCAGTAGATCTTGCAACTGAGTCTTCAATTCCTTTATTTCAACTGGTGACATTCGGTACGGAGCTTTAGAAATGGGCTAAGTCCCCGGGGATACTTCGATTGCAAACTCAATTTCCCGATCCACCAATTCTCCTGGTAAATCTTCTGGAAAGACATCTGGGAACTCACAAACAACTAGAATCCCATTACTATTCCCATTAGGTGCTTGACCATCCAATACACTACACAAATATCCTCGACATCCCTTCTGGATTAATTTGCACGCCCTTGCTGCAGAAATCAAATAGGGTGGAGAAATCACCCCCTGCCCCTGAAACGAAAAATCCGATTGCGCCGGAGGATGGAAACTGATCCGTTTGGTTAGACAATCTATGGTAGCTTTATACTCACCCAACCAATCCATTCCCAAAATAATATCAAAAGAATTCATGTCAAGTGGCAGCAGGTTAACAAATACATTTACATCTCCGATCAGAAGTTCACAAGCAGAATAGATAGAGGTACAAATCATAGAAGTTCCCATTGGTGAAGATACACTAAGCATGTAAGGCAATTGTTCTTCAAGTTTGTCTAAATTTTTTGCAAATAATTTTGACACAAAAGAATAGGTGAAGCCAGAATCATGGAGATGGTTTCAAATTTGATAATTGGGGAAGAAAAGAAAATAACATTTCTATTAGATACCTCAAGAGATGGCCCAACACCACTCCAATTTACTTCCATACAAGACATATAATTCAATTTCACATCTAACATAACACTATAGGAGGATTCCTCCTCTATTTAAAGAGAGGAGTATAAAAGAGGTGATTAAGCATACCTTAAATCAAGTTTTCTACCACCTCCTAAATGCTCCCAATTCTTTCCTTGAAGAACTCTTCTTCTCCCTCTCCCTCAAGATGTTTTTGATCTAGAGCTCTAAGTCAAACATCATGGAAACTATGGATTTATATATATAAAGGTAAATAAGGACAAAAATCAATCGTTTAACCATCCCAAATTAAAATTTAGCAAAAAATCTCATCATGGCTTAAAAATCATGCCAAGTTCAAATCTTAAATCAATTTCAGACAACTAAGCCTCTAAAGCCTCCAATTTCAGATTTAAACATTCTAAATGTGATAGATAATATTCTTACCAAACAGATAGAAATCCCTATTTCCAAGTTTCACTTAAGTCAACGAAATTTCACATAGTATTTCTTAATAAACATTCAAAAGTATGGAATAAGGGATTAAAAAGATGCCAAAATTGTATACAAGGGTCGGGTTATTACAGCCAGAACCGGAGAAACCGTTGATATTGTATCTGTCAGTAACCGACACGACAATGGGCTGCATGCTTACACAGGAATCTAAGGATACAGTGGAGAAGGCTATCTATTACCTGAGCAAGAAGATTCTAGAATATGAAACCTGTTACACTCTGTTGGAGAAGGCTTGCTTGGCCTTGGTATGGGATACCTGGAAGTTGAGGCACTACCTGTTAGCTCACTCCGTAATACTGGTTTCGAGATTGGAACGCATCAAATATCTCTTCGAGAAACAAGCACTTACGAGTAGGCTAGCCCGTTGGTTGCTTCTTCTCTCCAAATTTGATTTGAAGTACATGACGCACAAGTCTATGAAAGGGAGAGCGGTAGCGGAGTTCCTAACTGATCACCCAATAGAGGGTGAGGAAGCAATAGAGTATCTGTTCTCGGATGAGGCCATTCTACAGGTCGAAAAAGAGATTTGGAGTATGTACTTTGACGGAGCGTCTAATCAATATGGGTATGGGATAGGGGTGTTGCTGATAGTGCCCGACAATTCCCATATACCCTTAGCTTTCAAACTCCAGTTCAAGGTATCAAACAATGAAGCAAAGTACGAGGCATGTATCGCTAGCTTAGAAGCCGCCCTGGAACTAGGGGCAAAACGGTTGGACATCATTTGCGACTCAAACCTGGTTGTGTCTTAAGCGAAAGGAGACTGGAAGGTTAAAGAAGAAAGGATGAAAATCTATCACCAAACCCTGAACGTTCTAGTCCCCAGGTTTAAAAAGCTAACCTTCACGCATCTGTTAAGAGAGAGCAACAGGTTCACCGACACTTTATCAACTCTATCTTCCATGATAGACTTCTCTTTGGGAGTCCAGATGCGTCCAATCATTATTGAATAGAGGTATGTACCGGCCTACAAGCTAATTGCCGCCATAGTTGAAGTACAAGATCAGAACCCCTGGTATCATGACATCTAGAACTTCTTGGAAAAGAAGGCTTATCCACCAGGGGCAAATGCCAAAGACAAGAGAGTGATACAACGAATGGCTGCTCAGTTTATCATCTATGGGGGTAAATTGTACAAACAGGGTCATCTGGGAATGCATAAACTGTGTGTTGATGCTGAAAAGTCGAAGCGCCTGATAGAGGCTATAGACGGAGGAGAGTACGGAGCGCACATGAGTGGAGTGATGCTAGCTCAAAAGATTCTCAGACAGGGTTACTACTAGTCAACGATGGAGGAGGATTGTATTGGTTTTGTCCGGCGATGCCACAAATGCCAGATCCATACAAATCGCATAAACATCCCACCGTCGAAGCTGTATAACATGACTTCACCGTGGTCATTTTCAGTCTGGGGAATTGATGTGATTGGGGCAGTTACTCCGAAGGGGTCGAATGGGCATGAGTATATCCTGGTGGCGATGGACTACTTTACAAAGTGGGTCGAGGCCCAATCCTATGCAGTGCTGAAGGCGTCGCATGTAGCTAAGTTCATCAGGAATAACATTATCTGCAGGTATGGGGTCCCAAATGAGATCATCTCGGATAATGGTTCCCACTTCAAGAAGGAAGTGATCGACTTGTTGGAGAAATACAATGTGGCTTTTCATAAGTCATCCACATATAGGCCGCAAACCAACGGAGCAGTTGAGGCCGCCAACAAGAACATCAAGCACATTCTACAGAAGATGGTGGAAACCTACACGGACTGGCCAGATAAACTACCATTTGCTCTCTAGAGCTACAGAACATCAATTCAGACTTCTACTAGGGCAACTCCATATTTCTTGGTTTATAAGATAGAGGCTGTTGTCACGACCCAAACCCGTCCCTATGGGTTTAGCACCGTAACCGGCCAGTAATTCGTGATTATTGAAGGCCTACTTAACAGTAATACAGAGTACAGGGGCTGGCGGAAGCCAAAATAGTAATAAAAGATGTCCAACGAGCTGTGACAGTCTGTATGCAAAAAGACTTTTCATACATATTCACATTCAGAACCAAAACAGTATATACATACATATACAAGCATTCAGGTTAGGGACCAAATCCCTAACATAACGGTACAGTAACGGTCTATACAGTCAATACAAACAAAAACAGACAGGGGGAATCTAAAACACCCCAAAGTAGCCTTGGCTTGGCAGCACTTGGAACCTCGTAGTGAGGCACGTTGGTTGGCTTGACAAAAAAGGAGTTTAACCCAATGCTCCTAGCTCCGATCTGGTGCCTGGACACTTACATATATATATATAAACAGTGAGCTAAAGCCCAGTGAATAACATATGCGTAAAGAGGTTAAGAATGAATGTCCTTTCAGTATTTAAAACAGTCAGTTATAACAGTATATCAGTCGTTCAGTCATAGCAATCATATGTGGTACATCCCATAGCAAAACAGTACAGTAGGTCTTAACAGACCGAACAGTCAGCTGATGGCCATCATATCAGTAAACAGTAGTGGTTCCAAACATGGGAATCAACAGAGATCTCTGTAACAGTAGCAGTAACAGTACAGTAACAATGAAATGCTATGGATGCCACGAATACATTTCACAAATAGGACAAACATTCATTCAGTAAGAAATATCATTTTAGAAAGCAGTACAGTTGATCATTCAGAAAATATTCATGATTGAATATATCTTTACAACATTGTTACTCACAGAGTTCTGGGCTACAGATAGGTTAGTGAGCGTCCTCGGATGCCAACCCTACACAGTTACAGGATGAGTACACACTAAGTTGCACGTTTGGGAAACAATAATTTAGTCCCTACCTTGACTCGATGTGGTTCTATAACATTATCCTCATTAAGATGCCTTAAACTAGGCCTAGGAATGCCTAGGATGGAATGAGGATGCAAAGATGCACTTTAAAACACTTTTCAAATTTTTGCTAAAACAGGGGTCCCGCTCGAGCGTGGACTTATCCGCTCGAGCGGACATGCAGACAAAAGAGATACGCTCGACCGTGACTTTCCGCGCTCGAGCGGACTGCAAAAGTACTGGATGCATGAAATTCACGCTCGACGGGCGCTCGACCCCCGCTCGAGCGTGAGACACAAGTCCTCGCTCGAGCTTGCATTTCCTCGCTTGAGTGGACTATAAACACATGCAAAGTACTGGATACACGCATTTCACACTCGAGCGTTACTTTCTCCGCTCGAGCGGACTGCATGAACTCAGAGTGTATGCTCGAGCGTAGAGTTCCCCGCTCGAGCGTGGATCCAAAATCTGGAATTTCCAGATTTGTCTCCAAGCACAAAACTCAACATTTCAAGCATCAAATTTGATTCTTTTGGGCTGATTTTCTGGAAAACACCTTAAAACTCATAATATGACATGTTTCAAAGATCAATTTGCAAAATCAAAGCCCAAAGGTAGTTCAATTCAACCCATTTTCAAACAAAACTTCAAAAACATGATGTACATGCAACATGCATGAATTTAATCAACTTCAAAGCTTCTAATACAAGAACAAATGAGTCTAAACTTCCAAAAACATGATGAATTCATGGACTATAATCAAAATATGGACATGCATGTGGCAATTCCCATGCAAACAACCTCAAAATGTTAGAACATGTACATATATGCATGATTTAAGTTTCAATTCAACATTTTGAACCAATTCTAAACTTAGATCACTAATGACTCATGGACCATGCAAGGTACAACTTAAATACAAGTTCAAGAAAATGATTCTCCTACCTTAGGTCTTCAATTTCAAGTCTAGCAGCTCAATTATGCAATCTACTCTTCAATTCTTCTAATTTTCCAAGCAAATCTTGAAGAACTCTATTTTCACCTATCTCTCTTCCTCTCTAGTCAGTTTTGACTCCAGGAATGAACAAGAATGATGCATCAAAGGCTCCAAGACAATGTTGTAGGTAGTGGCCCACCAATGGCAAAACGGTAATTAAAACAACTAATGTGGTTTAGCTTATTTAATCCAATTTAATCATACCAAATCAAATTTCACTTAAACATAACATAAAATCAGATAAATTCTAATTAGCATAAAACATTAATTGATTTCAGATTCGGCCGCTAATAAGGCCTTCAATTTGCAATTCAAAACATAAAGCATGAACAGATCAATTAACAGTCAAACAGATAGAAATGCGTTTAAATTAATACGCTCAATCAATTAGTTCAAAATGTCAGTCAAATCAGTTACTTAATCATGTTCAGCCACAGTTTAGTAGTAATCAGTGGTATTACCAGTAAACAGTGGTGAGGGTTGTCACAGCTGTTTTACCGATTGAAGTTGAAGTTCCATCGTTGCAGGTGATGACTGAGTGCCAAATAGCGAAAGCAGATTGGCAGCAGAGCAAGTTCGAGAAACTCATGCTATTCGACGAAAGAAGGCTGAAAGTGTTGTACCACATTTAAGGTTATTAACGAAGGATTGCCAGGGCTTTCAACAAGAAAGTTAAGTCTAGGAATCTGAAAGAAAGAGATTTGGTGCTCAAAGACAACTGAGCTCCCATCCATGACCTTAGGGGCAAGTTCAGACCCAATTGGACTGGTCCTTACATTATCAAATCTATCTGGTTGGGTGGAGCTATCATTCTTATGGATTTAGATGGCCTCGAGTTCTCCCAACCTATCAACATGGACAAGTTGAAGAAATACTATCCCTGAGTGGCTCGCTAAGCCAAAAACCCAAAAGGGCGACCTAGGCAAAAGTTAGGGCACAAAAAAATTTGAAATAAGAAAAACTGAGCTCGCAAGGTTGAAAACCCAAAAAGGGTGGCTTGAGCAAAAATTAGAGCGCAAAATCAGAGTGTTAAAACCCGAGTGAACCTTAACCGAACTACGTAAGGCTTGATTCCCATCTTCGGGATACGTAGGCAACTTCGTTTTGAAGTCCAGTCACAAACACTTCCAAATCAACTGCGTCCATGTGATTGTTTTGGTCATTTTTGTCTTTTCTGCGTTCAAGAGTTCCGTTGTGATCTCCAGTGCAGTGCTATTCAGACAAGGGACAACTTCCCAGCTGTTAGATTTGGGGTTGTGCATCTTAGTAATAGATCTCGGGTGTGTCCAGTTGTGATCCATATCGAAAATGGTTTTGAAAAGTTTTACTAAAAGTTGATTTTATTCAAATTAATCTTTTTACAACTTAGACCATTTTTGGACTAAAACGGAAAATTTTCAATACCCACAACCTTTAATTTCATTGATTTCAATACAGAGTTCTCCCACTCTTGATACAAATTGAAGTTGTTTTTTATTACATTCAAAAAGAAAACTTGAAAGTACATATTAAAGCAATAAACTTGGGGCATAGTCAAGTGTTTAAGTGAGTTGATTAAACTCTAAGTATAGAATAGTTCTAAGACTAAAGGAAACGATATATGTAATACTCTAACTTTTATGATATAGTTATATCTTCCTTACCATAACAATGTTTAGATCTGTGATTTTGAGGAACTACTGTGTTAGAATATTTTGATAAGATCTGTTTTGGGTGATAATTGAAATTGTGTTGAGTGGGACCGGCTATAAAAAAAAAAAAAAAAAAAAAAAAAAAGGAAGAAGAAGAAGAAGAAGTTATGCATATAGTGACACCACTTAAAATTGTGAAAGAAGTCAATTGATTGTGATTTTGTTCCTTACTGATGGGTTAAATAGATAGGCTATGCTGGGGAATTGGTTATTGACCTTGAAACAGCATATAATTAATGTGATTTTGTAAACCACGAAAATTACTAACAGCTTCTAATGAGGAACCAAGGGAATTATTGATGGTGTCGAATGGGTTATGTATATGTTTAATGGGGATTTGTTTGTGAGAATCTGTAATCTGTAATCTGTAATTTGTTTTGTTATGTGTAATATGTAATTCGTAATCAGGATTTCTTATAAAGAATGGTCGAGCGACATGAAAGACTCCACCCATGTTATGTGTCTGCTCACATGAAACTTGTAAAAGATGGTTAGTTATTGACCACTTTAAGACTGAAACTAAATGATTGATAATTTGATAACTTACCGCAAGAATTAGAATCCTGCCTATGTATATTCATGACTTAAGATTGAGAAATCATTTCTGTGATATACTTCTGCAAAAAAAAAATGTAAATGTTGGATATTGCGAATTAGTCCTATATTACCTATTGGACGACTATAAGGCAAACTGCTCTGCATGATATAGTGGACAAAAAAAAAAAAAAAAAAAAAAAAGAGAAAAGGACGTTACACACGTCTGTATGAATTTGTAAAAGTATATGATACTAGTTTCGATATTGTCGTAACTGTTTGACTTGGAGCATGGTTCTCTTTGTGTTACTAAACTTAGAAGTAATGCTATGAGGAATTCACGATGTGTACTGTGATCTCTCTTTCTGTTGTACTGACTGTGTTAAGAATTATTGCATATCATTCTAAATCAATATGCTAGTATGACTCTGAAGTGCTTTTGGAAATAGGGGAACATTACGAATGAATTATTAAAGCTAAGGGCTATGTACGTAAACGATTTATTTGTGACTATTGGAATGAAATATGCCTTGTCAATTAGGCAGAACCTTGTTAGTAGGCTCTGATATTTGATTTCATTATGCATAATATGATTTGGACTTAAGTACATGATGGACTCTTTCTGAGAACGATGTATATAACTTTAGTTAACAATTCATCTCAAAGTAACTTGTAATATGTGATTTACCGGGTAATGAGATTTGCATGTGAACCATTAATACTGGGTCGATTTGGTTATGAAGATAGTAAAGAATAATTTTCTTTTCTTATAGTGATGAAATTAAGATATGCTATGGAAATATATGAATTTTGTGCTTAAAGAAACGGTATCTACTATGTTTCTGTATTTGAGAATTGACATTTTGGAACTGATCAATAGGAAATATTATAGTTATAAACCCTGTCTACTGTGGATTTTGTGCCTTAAATGTCCTGCACTGGACTCCGATAGCCTCATCTTATACGACATAGAAACCTATGGAATAAATATTTGGAGATGTTTCCTTTTATTCTACATACCTGATATGGACGTCGAAACGACTAGTCGGATTAACCCATGAGATGCTTATTATGTTGAGAACTTTGGAATAACTGTGATAAATATCGGGTTAACCTGTGAATTGTTCGAATTGAGGAATTATGTGAACATTGATAACAGAGGTGTACAATAGTGTGAGATTGAGATTTCTAATCTGTTACATGGTAAAACAAGTTTGAGGGACCAAACTTATTTAAGGGGGTGAGAGTGTAATAACCCGACCCTCATATGTGTTTTTGGCATATTTTAGTCCCTTGTTCTGTGCATTTAAATGCTTAATGTGAAATTCCTCGAGGAATTTAGTTTAAGCACATGGATCTTATGATTTGAGACCTATATTTGTTTAATAAGAAAAACATCTGTTACAATTAAAACGTTTGAATTAGAAATTGAGAGCCTTAAAGGCTTGATAATTTGAAATTGACTGCATATTCAAGATCAGCATGATTTTTAAGTCATAATATGATTTTCTGTGAAATTTCAATTTAGGATGATTAAACGGATTGAATTTCGTCCTTATTCAATATATATATATATTTATATATAAAAGTTTTCTTTCCAAAACATTTGACTTAGGAGCCTTAAATTAAAATATCTCCTGAGAGAGTTAGGAGAGGAGAAGTAGGGAGAAAGAAAAGAAGTCCTTCAAGGAAGAAATTGGGAGATTAAGAGGGTTGTAGAGATTTTAAAGTTCAAGGTATGTCTAATCCTTTCTAATTGGCCCTCTCTTGGAGTTGAGTAAGAATTCCTCTATATTGTTGTGTTTAATGATTAAGTGTGTTGTTGTTCTTTGTTTGATTGATTTGGGGAATCATGTTGACTCACCTATGGGAAGTTATATTTTACTTCTTCAATTATCAAGCTTGAATTCATATATTTGAACAAATGGTCACAAGTGTGTTTGTGTGTGTGTGTGTGTGTGTGTGTGTGTGTGTGTGTGTGTGAGAAAGTTGGGGATATTATGTAATTGAATTTTGTTATGAGCCTTAGGAATTAAAGATTTAAATCATTGTTAGATTGATGTGTTTGTGAATCTTGTTAACATGATTTTTGGACCATGATCTAGCAATTAAAGAACCTAATTTGAGCCTTATACAAGCTCACCAAAAATGAGGTTTTGTTTGGAAATTTCGGACTGCACTGGACAGAATCGCCATACGTGCGAGGATCACTGCCACACATATGGGAAGCCTTGTCGCACGTGCGGGGCTCACAGCCGCACGTGCGTGCCATACTGCAAATTTTTGTCTGCTCCGTTTTACATGCTTAACCCTCCGGTATTTTTGAAATCTATGTTTGATGTCCTTAAGATGCCTGTAAATTCGTTCGAAGTGAAATGAAACAGGAAATGAATTAAGAAAGAAAAAAAACTAATGTATAAGTTGTGCATATGTGTAGGTCATAACTCGGGAGGGACAAGCACTCTGCTATAGCACTGTGAGTAGTAGTACTGTAATCATATATTTACTTACCGTTAATGATTTTTATTATTAATGCTCTGTTCCTTGCAAGTGATTACGTTACCATTTATGTTAAATGGAAATTGGTGCAAACTTGTGTGAATGTTAAAAGAGTTGGGTACATTGGTATGACTCTGGAACTACTCTGCATTCCAGTTGCAACTAATGATTATCTGTAATGTGCTATAATCTGTAAATTACCTATGATTCCGCATAAGAATTGCATACAAACTATTAATACGGTGAAGTTGGTTAGCAGAAAGAATCGTGAATGTAAACTTCACTTACTGGGAATATAGTATTCAGAATGCCCTATCAAAGACTCCTACTACCTGTTTGGTTTAATACATATCTTATGATATAGATATCTGCTTAAAACGGATCATCAGAGGGAATAATCAGATAGAACTACGGGTTGACCTAAGAACGACTCAACTTGAGGAAAGAATTGAATATTAACGATATTGTTATGTGATTTACGCTGTGATGTGAATTGTTCTGTCCCTACGAATAGTACTGTAATGGCACATGTGTAATCTGTGAAATACGCTGTACTTATTGTTAATAATTATCATTAGTATTCTGTCGAACGCCGACTAACTATGTTAACTCATGTGAATGATTGGAAGAATCGGTGTGCCTCTGTATAACTCTGAGACTAGTCTGTTCTAATGATGGCTGGGATTATTCTATTCTGTTATTCATTCCGTTTATGCTATGACATGAGAAGACCTAATGATTTCTGGTATGGAACAAAGTGCTGTATGGAACTAAGTGCTGCAATGCGAGTCACCTCTAGAATCCGTACGAGACACCTCTTGAGTCCATATATATATAAACTTGGCTTAAAGCCAATCTGGTCCCTTTATAGGTCATCTGGTTCCTTCATGGGTCATCGGATTTGTCAACGCTAATGGATGTACCACGTATGATTATACGTAAATTGTGAATATTGGCAAAAACAAATGATTATAAGTATGTATATGAAGCTGTTATATCTGGGCCGAGGGCCAATCTGTTAAATCTGTTAGGCCTATGGCCAATCTGTGAAATCTGTGAGCCTATGGCTAATTTGTAACTCTGTTAGACTTAAAGCCGCTCTGATTAAAGACTGGACCCAAGGCCGTTCTGGAAACAATTACAGGAAGAGTAATCATAAGTTCTTTGCATTTATAAACATTATAATTCAAGTTAGACATTGGATTGTTTACGCACTATTATTCACTGAGTCTGGCTCACTCTGTGTTTTGTCTGCTTCTATAGGTCATCTACCTGGTGGCCAGTCTTAACCCTGATGCTTGTACCTTTTTGTCAACCGCAGTGTGTCCAGGCACTTAGAGAAAGCTGTTCACTATGCGGAGTTTGTTAAGCTTTTGGCTTTAGTTGAAATGTTTATAATTCCTCTCTTTACCAATGTTTTATCATACGCCCAATTATGGGGCTGAGTTCGCGTATGTATATGTCTATAACCTAGCTATCTAGTGTATGTCACTGTATGATGATTTGCTTTATGCAGTGTTTGTGATCCTAGCATAGTAGTGGTAGCTCAATGGATGTTATTTTTTTTATATTACTGTAAGATATTAAATGCTTCCGTTCAGGCCCCATAAGATAAGTATATCAGGTTCAGTGTCCGCTTCTGAGTAGGTCATGCCCGAACTTTTAGGGGCGAGTTCGGGGCATGACAGATGTGGCCAAAACGGAATTGGGGCAAGATCTCTTTGTCGCGTCGAGATTTCATCAAAGCTTGGAATTCTTCGATTGTGGGACATATCTCTTGTCTGCCAAAGCTAAAAACATGTGTAATCGGATTCCAACACCTAGCCGCGACATGGAGGAACAGAAAACACAGCGGAGTACGACTCAGTGGGAATAGTGCATTTATCCTGAAACCCCGAAAATTCAGCTTTTCCTTGCCATCCAAGTTTGCAATCCAATTGAAGAGTTTTTCGGCGAAGAACGGTTCCATTTGGAGCAAAAATAAAACAAGAATGAAGAAACTACGAAGCTGGAGCTTTTGTAGAAGATAAGGCATTGAGTGGAGGACAGATGGCAACAATCTGGAGATTCCCAAAATTACTGGCCGACCGTCCAGTTCAAGTAGCCGATCGGCCACCTTTACTAGCCGACCGGCCACTTTACTGGCCGACAATGAGAATACGTGGCCGACAACCTTTTTTTGTCCCCAACAAAGGGTTTTGGGTCTTCCTGTGTGATGAGGATACTGAAAACCTGTGTTCTGTTCTACCCCGGATACGTCTGGCTCTTTTGTTTAGTAGTTTTGTTGAGTTGTTTCAATTCAATTTGTTTATCGAGTTGTTTCAACTTGCTTTTGTTTCATTCATCGAGTTGTTGTTTTGCTTATCGAGTTGTTGCAATTTGCTTATCGAGTTGTAATTACATTGATTGGCCTATCAAGGCCTTGTGTTGTTTATCCAGCTGTTTTGTTCTTTCAGTTGTTAGTTAGTCCACTACCTAATTAAGACAATGCAATTTGAACAAGCAATTTTCAAAAATCAATCGCATTTTCATACTATGCGATGTTATGCGATGCTCAGAATATAAAATGTAACACTTTTTAAACAAAAACTGTTTTCATTCCAGTCATGGTTTCTTTTACAAAAAGTACAAGTTTTAAAGAAAATAAAACTGCCTAAGACTGTACAATGTGCTAACACTACTAGCAAAAAGAAAACAAAGCAAAAACATCTAAATTGGCGCCAGCTACTTCAAGATCAAGAGGCCCTCTTCATCCTCTTCCTTGGCTGAGCAGACTCTGCACCATCGCCGTCGGTGCCACTGTCCGAATCTGAGCCGGAGCCGGAGCCGAAGCCGGAACCGGGGGTACCTCCGCTCCCATCCTCGAAGCCCTCCTCAGCATCGTCACCACCGTCAAAACCTGAGCCGGTGCCGTCGCCTCACCCCTCAGATGACTCTGATTGAGGACTCGCTGGCTCCTCTTCCCCACTAGACTCCTCATCGTCATCGCGTATGATAGGCTCCCGACCTCTCCCTCGGCTGTGTGCCGGAATCTCTATCCCGGCTACTGGAGTAGGCTCTGATGATCCTGGCTATAAAGGTGCGACCTAAAAAGGCAGTTTGAATATATCAGTCATCGTATGTGTAGACACCCCATTTTTGACCGACCTTAAGACTCAGACGTCACCGATTGAGCGCTCGGTGATGTTGCATATTGTGCTCGTTCAGAAGCCTCAGAGTCGCGGCCGTGCACCCTGCTTCCGGACTTCCGAACTCTCTTCTATGCCTTGCCTCGGTTTGCGAACCAGACTCGGTTTTCTCTGTTTTCTTTCCTGAGGGAAGGGAGAGGTCCCGTAGACTATCTCTCAGTGGCCGTGGGCTACATTTCGTGGCCGCAGGCCATCTTGCCCATTTCGGAGCCCGGTTCCCGGTTTTCAGAGCCGTCAGGCCGTGTGCCTCGGTTCGGGACCGCCCAACCATCTCCGATTCCTCCGGTTTTCGGCATGCATCTCATTTACTCCCTTTCGAGGGACACTGGGGTCTCAGATACCCACTTCGTGGCCGAACACCACTTTCGGTGCTTACAGCCTATTTTCGGGACCCCGAACTGCGTGATTTGGGCCCCGAGCATCCGCTTTGCATCGGTTTTTGTTCAATTTTGGCAGGTACCTATGTTTTATCATAAGGAAGGACACTGGGGGGTGGGATCCTAGCAATTGTCTCAGAAACCAGTTATGCTCCTCCGGCGCCCCCCCGGGGCCCGTTTCTCTCACTTCCGGGCTAATGTTGAACACCCTAGGGCCATTTTCTTCGAGCCAAAACCACATATTTGTGTTGTGCACACATGGGAGGACCCTAAATACACATGGCCGGCCAGTAATTCTTTTGTCCATTTTGAAACCTCTTTGAAAAGTGGATCCGGGAAGGAAAAGTCTGCGCGGCTTCACCGAAACGGGCGTAACTCCTTGCACAAGAGGAATTAAAGTATGAGGCCACCACCATTGGAAATATTACTTCCGGGGCTTCATTTTTCACTTAAGAATCTCCTAAGTTCAATTCCGGATGGAGGAGATATGGTTGATTGAATAGGGCATCACTCCGGTTGGACCGAGATCTGCGCGGCTTCACGGAAACGGGCATAACTTTTTCTAAAAGAGGAATTTTGATGCAAGGTTGCGCCATTGGAAAGATAACTTCCGGGGCTTCAATTTGGACACTTGAATGGACACATTTGGACTTCCCTAGCACCCACCGGCCAGTGTTCTTCTCGGCAGCTTCTGAAAGCTAGCTGGCCGGCCAGAAAAACTAGCTGGCCGGCCACCCCTTTTGTAAAATGAACTTTTTGCCCCTGTGAGCTGGCCGGCCATTTTCCTCTCCCTCAGTGTATTCCAGCTGTGCCAGCTGGTTTCCAAATGGACAATCCTCCATACACGTGTATGGAGGATTAGAGGGGTCTTGGAGATATTTTTGATGCATTTCCTCTATAAAGGAGAGGTTTGGCTTCATGTTTAGGGGTTAGACATTTTGAGAGACATTTGGGAGAGATCCATAGCTTCCACCTTCCATTTCTCTCCATTTCAAAGCTCCAAAAGTCATTTTTCTTGCATCATTTGTTCATCAACACCAAGCACCACCATCACCACTCCATTTCCAACACTTGGAGTTGATTTCCAGCAGCTAGGAGGTAACATTTTTCAAGCCAAGAGGTAGCAAAAGTTTGATCTTCAAGGGTAAGTCTCAATCCCTCTCTTTTACACCATTTTCTTGCCTCTTTTCTTAACCCTACTTTCTCACTGTTTTGAGCTCCGACCAATACTGAAAGTGGTCCTATTTTGAGCTATTCTTGATGTTTGTTTAAGGGCTCAACCCTGTTTGAGCCCTCTATGATGCACCTCTTTCAATATCACTCTTTGTGCCAATATTTTGCATGCATTATTTTTGCATGCCTTGCTAGCTCATCATGCTTCTGTTTTTGAGCCTTCATCAGGCTTGGAAAGAGTCTTAAAATAACTCATTCTTTATTTTTTGTTAAGGTTCTTAGGCTGTTTGGTGCATCCTTTTGATACCTCATGTTATAACCTTTGTTGGCTCATATTTTGCATGCTATTTTGAGCATATCTACATACTGAATTGGGGAATGTCATCTACTGTAAATGTGCATATTTTTGGTCCCTATTTAATGTTGTAGAACTGTTTTTTTCATTTTGGGCATTGTACATACCACCTGCTTCATTGTTCCCCTCTTTTCTCCCATTTTTGCATGCTATTTTTGCCATACTTGTGATTGTTGTTTGGCCTTGCTCTGTACTGGAAAAATGCTAGTCTAGGGGCTGCCTAGCATCTGTCTTTACACTTCATGTCCATATTGTGCATGTTTGGCATAGCTGCAAGTCATTTCGGGTACTTAGCATAGCATTTCGGGCATCGGGTGTGATTTTTGCTATAATTCAATTTGTTTTTGGATCATTTTGGCTGCTGAAATTTGCATTTTCCATATGCCATATGCTACGTCTCATTTGCATGCCATTTCATGCCTTAGGGCCATTGCCTCGGTTTGGGTGCCCGCGCGCACGCATTTCGAGGCACTTCATTTTTCATCTCACGGCCTCTTATGTGAGTGTGGCTGAGGCCCTCTCATGTTAGTGTAAGCCCAATTTGCATTGTGAATGCCATTTCCTTCCGTATGTCATTGCCTCAGTTTGCGTGCCCGTGTGCACGCATTTCGAGGCACTCCATTTTTCATCTCACGGCTTCTTATATGAGTGTGGCTGAGGCTCTCTCATGTTAGTGTAAGTCCATTTTGCATTGTATATGCCATTTTAGTTCCATTGCATTCCGTATGCCGTTGCCTCGGTTTGCGTGCCCGTGTGCACGTATTTCGAGGCACTTCATTTTCATCTCCCAGCCTCCTGTGTGAGTGTGGCCGAGGCTCGCTCATATTGGTGTAAGCCCATATTGCATCGCATATCTCATTTCAGTCCTGTTGCATTCCGTATGTCATTTTCTCGATTTGCGTGCCCGCGGGTACACATTTCGAGACATCTCATTTTAGTCTCATTGTATATCATATTTCAAGCCATTTCATGCATTTATGCCATTGTCTCGGTTTGCGTGCCCGTGTGCACGCATTTCGAGGTACTTCACTTTTATCCGACGGCCTCTTATGTGAGTGTGGCTGAGGTCCACTCGTGTTAGTGTAAGTCCAATTTGCATTGCATATGCCATTTCACGCCTTAGGATCATCGCCTCGGTTTGCGTGCCCGCGTGCACGCATTTCGAGGCATCTCATTTTCATAAGCATTGTGTATGCTAGGATTGTATGTTAGTTGCATTTCATGCATATCATGCATATTGCATCGTGTTCGGGATAAGAGTTAGTCCTGGCACGGGAAACGAGGCATGTTCTCTACTCCGAGTGACAGAACGGGTCTCAATTCCCAAGTCACCGACACTCTGGATTACCCATGTTGGAGTTAGGTTTTGTTGTAGCATTCATCTGCATTCATCTTACATTGAGTTGTGCAATCCGACTCCTCGGCCATCATGCATCGAGATGCGTGATTGGTGGCACGAGGATCGAGGCATGCATATATTTGTGAAATACATTGCTATGCCCTTTTCCTGCTCTCTGTTGCAGCAAAATGAAGGATTAGCAACTTTTCGGAGTCTGGCACGCATTTCGAGAAACATTGCAAACAGAGGCTAATTGGGGCATCGATTGGATTTCAGCGCCAGCGACTCAACATGCGTCATTTCATTATCCGGAGCGGAGTCAAGGCAGCCCCCTGGCTTGCATGCCAATTTACAGTTTTCTTTAGTTAATTTGTTAATTAATTAGGAATCTGTATATTTATTCGGACTGTATTATTCTTTTATTTCGGACTGTATTATTATTTATTCGGACCCTCTGCGCGAGGGCATAATTGTAATAAGGGTGTGTGAGTGTGATGTATGTCTTCCAATCCCACGTCTTTCTTCCCTTTTATTTACCTGCTTATGATGGTTAGATATAGGGCATATTTCAATTAGCATAACAGTATGACAGCATGTTTGCATCATTCATCTGTTTTGCACGCACCGGGCTCGGCGCATCATACAAACTGCATTTGTATTTCAATTCCAAACTGAGTACGTGTTAGCTGTAGCATTCCACATGCCATATTTAGAATAGTCGAGCCTGCTATAATTTGCATCTTTGCATATGTTGCATTAGACATTTCAGTATACTTAGGTCCATGCATGGATTTCTAACAAGTTTCCTGTTTTGGCTTGGAGTACTCAGTGAGTTTTATGCTTTAGCATCATTACATGCGTGTGAGTGTTTCCATGAATAGCATGCTTACCATGAGGCTAAATGCTTATGTGATATAACTGCCTTGAATGCCTGTGGGTGGAGGTTGAGTTACTTGAATTGGAACAATTCATCAAATGTTTGTTTTAAGCCCACTAGATAGTGGCAAAATCATGTTTTCTAAGCCCACCTGAGGGTGGCAAATCCGCGTCTTAGCCTACTTGCGGGTAGCACCATCAAACCATTTTCAAACAAACAAACATGAAATGTTTTGTTCCAATTCAGGCGATTCAGTCTATACTTGTATGCTGTGCGCATCACATAGTAACCTAGGTTAATAACCAGAATAAGAACATACAATGTTTTTCAAAAACAGATATCATGGTTAGTAGAGGCCGGTCTTTGACCGGGCGAGCGGGGGTGCTCACGAAGTGACCTTCCCCAATCGTACCCAAGTTCCCGAGCCGAGGCAACTTTGGTGATGACGGACACGTGGCCTTTTGGCACCGAGTCAGGGTTTCCTAAATTTCCCATTTTAAAATATTTAGGTGGCGACTCTGTTATCTGGCAAAGCAGTCCATGTTTGGCACTTCTTTCAAAAATCTATTTTTTTTCTCAAAACGATTTGCCGGATTTGGACTCTTTGGTTCAAGATTAAGAACCCTGATATTTGAGTCCTTCGAACTGTAGTGACCCAATATCGAACCAGAACGGGGGGGACCCACACTCCCTTCCCCCGGGATGCGTTCGGGGACGTCTACAGTATGTATATCAGATACAAGTATGATGTGCATGGTGAGTGTATACAGAAGTCAGATATAATATATGACTGCAATGTGTCAGATGTGCTCTATACATGCAGTGTATTAGTGCAGCATGGGAAAATGTTCAGTTGAGATATCAGTTTCAGTATATCAGCAGGAATATGATAACTGAAATGCAAGAAAGCTGAACACTACCTGAATGTCGTAGGAGCTAAGCACCGTCTCCCTCCTCAAGATCATGCCCTCAAATGAGTAACCCCTCGAGTAACCCCTCTACATACTCTACATACTATGGAGGGCAGCAAATGCAAGTTGAAATAATCAGTGCATGAATGAATACATAAGTATCTGAGTGAAAATGTGATAAATGAAAGCTGTAAAGTATACCGGTGGCGAGCCAGGTGTCCTGACATATCGGTGATCAGGCAACAAGGGCTCAAGTGGAATCTGATAGGGCACCCCAGAGTACTGCCAACCTATCAGCTCGGTCGGAGGATTTGGCCATCCAACACTATGTCTGGTAGGAGACACCACTCTAGCCTCACCCCTCGGCGCCTGAGCCCTACTCGTCGAAGGGGCATCTACTGTCCGAGTCTTGTTCGACAAAGCAATATCAGCTGCTCTCCTCGTGTGAGCACGAGCACCTGTCAACGGGGGCATGAGATATGTCTAAAGATAAGTCGTATAGTCTCCTGGCCCGATGAACAGGTCTGCATCTACACCCCGTACGAAGTCAGTGAGCTTTTGAGGAAAGAGACTCTCTGTGGCTCACATAAAAGGCGGAGGCAGTAAGGGGACTGACTATAAGGGCATGCCCAATGTTTGGCGCATGAAGCGCTCACCAAGAAACCAGGCTCGGCCTATGGGTCCCTTAAGCAAGAGCCGATATCGAGAAGCACCTCGAGCTCCGGCAAAATGAAATCTGGTCCCCTCTGGTATCCCTACCCAAGGCTTCCATGTTATCTGCAAGGCAGCAAGTACATGAATTGATTAGTTGCCATTAGATATGCAAAATGAATTGAAGCCGAAAGTAAGAAGAACTGTGAGTTTTGAGTTACCTCCACTGTTCTCATAGTGTCAAAATATTGTCGAAGGTATAACAGGGTCTCCCGGGCCCTCAGTTGGCACCAACCATCATATCGATGCGAGTATGGTACCTCGAGCGGCGTCCCGACCTCCGACTTGGGAGCAAGCACTGGGAAGTAGGGGTGGACGCGGGTCAGTTGTGGCCACGGAATCTCCGATCCGCCATCCGTCCGCCAGATTGGTGGATTGGAGAAAATCAATCCGCATCCATCCGCCAATCCGGCGGATGTGGATTGAGCGAATTGGCGGTTTGGCAGATGGATGCGAATCATTTTGGCGGTTTAAAATTTTATAAATTTTCAACATAATTCAACTTGTGCACTTCCTCAACCAAAAAAGAAGAAGAAAGTAGTATAGTCAATGACTTAAAAAAAATATTACAATCACTGCATGCCTCATCCAAAGCAAGAAAGTTTGAAACTTTAGAATATCACAATCACTGCATGTCTCATCCACATACTATAATCACAGCATGCCTCATCCACATAAAGTGTTACAATCTGTGGTTCTTAAAATATAAAAACAATTCAAACCACTAAACCCATGAACAGAGCAGTAGTAGAGATTGTATGTCTCTATATTGTTCTATCTATATCTGTTTTTGAAAACAAAAACCAACCAGCATATATCATATTTTCTATTTATTATTTTTAGAGATAGATTTAAAAACCAAAAAATATAGATAAATAATGCGTTCATTTTTTTTAATTCAAAAAATATTCAAGTGGAAAACTTTTTTTCAACAGAATATTTAAACTCTTTTTTTATTAAAAACAAAAACAGAATATTTAAACAAATTAAAAACACAAAGTCTTATAAATTACAAGGGGTGCTCGCGGTTTGGCGGTTCGATTGCAGCCAAAGGAGTCTCAAATCTACCATCCGTCAGCCAGATTGGAAGATTGGAGAAAATCAATCCACAACTGTCCGCTCGTCATTACACATCCGTCCAAAATGCAGCGGAGCGGATCAGTTCGGTTCGGTCGGTTTTGGCAGATCGGTATATCCGCTGCTTACCCCTACTGGGAAGTAGGCATATACCCACAACTGTGCAAAGAAAGACAGTGGCAATGAGAATACAGGATATAAAAAATGCAGAAAGCAGAGTATGGCACAATATATAGAAAGTACAAGTGCAGAGCAAAGATTAGACTCTGTGTGTGTGTAGTGAGCAGTGTGTAGTGTACAGAAAGTGCAAAGCAGAAAGCATGGCAGAAAATGTAAAGCTGAAAAGTAAAGCATACCTCTCAGGCTCTCCAATAGCCGCCCACTCTGTTCCCGCTCCTGCGGGAGGTCGAGCTCATATAACAGTAGAAGGTAGCAAGGCCGGCGCCCCCCAATCATAATGTCGCACCTGGGATAGGTCCACTAAGGCGCTCAGAAGATATAGCCCAACTATGTTCGCTCCGTCGGTGAACAAGGTGGTGCCAAAGAGGAACATGAGGAAACCTTAGGCGTACTGCTCTGTAGCCTCGATCGTTGTGGGCTCTCCCCCTCTGAAGTGGTCAGCAAACCAAGTGTACCGGACCAAGCCTGATGAGCAAAAAATAAGTGGGTGTGCTCTCAACAAATAGGTCCAAGCAGCCTCCCACTAGCCCATGTCGGAGTCATATGGGATCGACTGGTCTCCTACCTCAAGGCTTATCAGCATAGCAAAGTCATACGGGGTCATGGTCATGTCCCCGGTAGTAGAGAAATAGAAGGAGTTGGTGGCATCCCACCATCTCTCTACCAATATGCCTAGGGGGTCCTACTCGCCATAAGACGCGAGAGCCCTATGCAAAATAGGCCAAACCCCGCATCATCAACAATCTGCCGGACACCGTCGGGAAGGTCCATAGACCACTCCCTCACCATGGTGGACCCATACCCGCGGGTAAAACGGGAGTCAACCTGTGTGGGCGGGCATAAATACAGTATGTACAAGTGTTCAGAATTGGCAGAAATACAGTACGTACAAGTGTTTAGAATGGGCAAAAATACAGTATGTACACGTGTTCAGAATGAGCAAAAATACAGTGCAAAGGTATGAGCTATACTAGAAATGTAAAGTACATCACAGAAAATGTAAGAATGCAGTATGTACCTCCGGGGCATCATGGGATAGATGAGACTCCGGCTCCCGTAGTAGAAGATCTGCAGGTGCGCGCCATGCAAATCCAGTAAAGTGGCAGACTGTGCTAGATGGTAGTACATATGCCTCAGGATGGTACCTCTCTAGGTCAAAAGGCCGGATCCTAGGCGGCAACGATATGATGTCAGGCTCCCTCTACATCCTCAGAGAACCCTTGCCATGTGGAACGTCATCTTCCATTTGGAAAGAATATGAAAAGTAGACAAAAATGAGTGAACTGGGCAAAAGTGCCAAAAAGTCAACAAAAGTCAACTCTCGAAAAGAGAAAAAGTCAAAAAAGTCAAAACCCGGAAAAAGGTGCTAAACTTAAGATCAACTTGAGGGAAACAAACCTCAAAGGGTGAAAATGAAGGAAAAAGCTCAAAAAACAAGTTTTGATCGGCTCAAAGTGAAGAAAACCAAAAGGTTTTGCGAATCAACTTTGCGAGAGGCATTGGAAAATGCATAAAAAGTACAGATCTGAGGAAAAAAAAGTGTTTGGGGGAGAAGAACAAAAGATTTCGGCCTTGTGTGTGTGAGGAAATGTGATTTGGGGAGGTGTTTTTAAAGTTCTTTGTGTAAATGGACCGAACTGTCCTGAATTTGCTGCAACTGGTCGACCGGCCATTTAAGTGACCGACAGCTTTGGCAAGTGGCCGGTAGATGTCCAATGTTCTCCTTGTGTGCTTTCAGACTGTTTTGAGTCCTTAGCTCTTGAGAAAATGCAAGAAAAGTCCACTTTTCAGCTCAGATTGTCTCTGCGAAAGTCTAACTCATGTCTTCAATGCGTGACTCGTCGTCAACCGGCATGAACGAGGTGTATCCTTTTGAAGTACATTGTAACTCCCCCGAGAGGTAAACTGGAGGTTGCAACTGAATCGGTCTTTTTCAGACACGCATTCTTTTACTCCGTGTTTTGCATTGAATATGCTATTTATGTTGCATTGCATGTGCATCATTATCATTGTGCACAAAAACATATGATGCATTGCATTGCATTACCTATGTTTTTATGCTACATAGAATATGCACATCATGTTGTATTGCATTGCGCATGCTCTTACATTTGCATAGAATATATGCTTTTCGTTCGTATAGAACATGCTGTCAATCTTGCATAGAACATGCATTCCTATCGTATTATAGTTGTCAAAGTTGCTCCCTTGTGCAGGCACGATATTGTATGTACGGTTCCTTCAAAACTTATGCAACTAGACAATATTGTATGTACGGTTCATTTGGAGGGATTTTGAGTAATATCATTCCTGTCCTTTGAACTCCTTGTTTTGGTTAGAAACATTCGGGTACTCCCGGTGTTTACACCACTCTTTTTTTTAGTTAGAAACATTCGGGTACGCCTGATGCTTACACCACTCCTTTTTTTGGTTAGAAACATTCAGGTACACCCGGTGTTTATACCATTCCTTGTTTTGGTTAGAAACATTGGAACGTGCTCTAATGTTTATACCACCCTCCAGTGTGCGCACCGCCTTCTTTTCCCTCTCGCGTGCAGCGCATTAGGACGCTTTGGTTAAATGCATCTGGACGGATCTCAATGCTTATACCGCTCTGTGTTTCGGTTGCATAATAGTTGAATGTGTTTCAATTGTTATTACGTTGTTCTCTTTAATTCGAAACCTTAGGGTGTGTCCTTAGGTTCACACCATTTATTTCCTCACGTGTGCCACGCGTTGGGATCTTGTTTGCCACCCCGGGCACGCCAGACGGTTGCTGTTCTTTGTCTTTTCTACGTGAGACGCGGTTGAGATTGCATAATTTTCTTACATCCTTTCTGCATGAGATGTGGTTTGGTTCATGTTAACTTGCTTATGTACGAGTTTGCTGTAGCATTTCTTTGCACAGCATTTGCATCTAGATGTTTCATTACAGCCCTCATTGCATGATCATAAGTTATGTTCTGCATTGTGCATGTCATTTGCATTTTGCCCCAGCCTGCAGGTGCATCTATATTTTTATCTTGCTTGTTTGTCTAAGTTTTCGGCCTTGTCAAAAATGGGGGAGTCGTTTCTGGGCCTTGACATTCACTCCCGTCATTTCATGACTTTTGAGTTCTGTCAAAGAGGAGTAACTGTAGACACCACATTTTTGACCGACCTCAAGACTTTGACGTCATCGTTTGTGCACTCGATGATTGCACATGTTTGTGCTCGTTTTGAGCGCCCGAAGGTCTCGGCTGAGCACCTTGTCTTTGAACCTCTAAACCCTCTGTGTTTGGCCTTGTTTTTGGGCCAAACCTTGGTGCCTCTTGCCTGGAGGGGAGAAGAGCCTTGCTAGCCACTTTTGGCTATTGTCGGCCACTTTTCCTTCTTGTAGGCCACTTGAAGTGGTCGGTTGTCTAGGAGAGGTGGCCGGCCAGCCACCTGAAGTGGCCAACGGCTAATTTTCTCCTTTTTCAGATATTTTATATGCCAGCTGTGCCAACTGTTGATCACTGAATGCATCCTCCATATATGGAGGGATGAGGCAAGCTTTTTGCATGTTTTTTCTATATAAGGGGAGGTCCCTCCCCCATTTTGAGGGTTCAAAATTTTGAGGAGCAAAATTTCACTCTCTTTCTAGAACTCTCTCTCTCTCTCTCTCTCTCTCTCTCTCTCTCTCTCTATTGTGCTTGAAAGTGAGTTTTCTTTACATTTTTGCACTAAGACTCTTAGCCAAACACCTTCACCTTGGAGCTAAGGTCCCTTGAAGCTTGGTTTTAGGTCTTAGGCTTGGTTTTGGCTCAGAAGTGTCGTTGTTTTAGTGTTGTGCTTCAAGGGTGAGAACTTGACCCTTTTAAGGCTTGTTTTAATTCATTGTTTGGCCACCTTTGCATGCTATTTGGAGGCTGGTTTTAACATCTTAAAAACTCTATTTTTAAAGGTTTAAAATGTTGGTTTGAGTCTTGTTTGGTTAGGGGGTGGTTTCCTCCCTTTACTCTTTGGCTTGTAAAGCCTTTTGAGCCATCTTTCAAAGCCTTTTAATGAAACTTTTTTTGGCCTTTAAACCACTGAAAATCAGAGGAATATCAATGGCAAAAAGTTGGTTTTGAGGTCCAAAATAGGAGGGGGTGGCCTCCCCTCCTTGTATCTTGCTTGCATGTGTAGATGGCCTAAGATATGAGCATGCTTTTCTACCTTTTTATAACTTAGTTCAAGCATGTTTTTGGCTTTATCTCAACCTGCTTTAACTCTGTTTTTGGCTGGTTGTGTCATTTGTTGCTTGCTCTTTGTACTTGTAGTGCAATCATGCTTACGAGCCTAGCATATGTGATGATTTAGCCTATTATTTTGGCTTGTGTTAGCTTAACTCCAGCACATTTTTGCTACTAATTTAGCATGTTTTAACTCTATTTTGAGTGGTCTTGGTCCTTTGAGGCTTGCCTTGCATGGCTATAGTATAGTTGGGTTCACTAGCTTTGAGTTTTGAGGCCTCTAACATGTTTTGCATGAGATGATTGCAAGATATAGCATCCTTCAACATGTGGTTTCAGTGCATAAATCTCTGCCACAATCTCACATACTTCACTCTTTCATAGCTTTTGAGAGTTGTACTTTGTGTCTTGCTGTAGACACCCCATTTTTGACCGTCCTCAAGACTTGGACGTCACCGCTTGAACACTCGATGATTATCCATGTTCGTGTTCGTTTGGAGTTCCCGGAGTTCTCGGCTACGCGCCTTGCCTCAGGACCTCCGAACTTGACCGTTTTGTGTTTGGTTTTACACCAAACACCTGTGTTTTGCCTTGGAGGGGCAGGGAATGCCTTTTGAGGCATCCCCACACACTACCGGCAGTGGCTAGAAGCCACCGGCTGGTGAGTGTTGCCATCGACACTATATTGTGCCGGTCGGCACTATTTTGTGCCGGTCGGCATTATTTTGTGCCGGTCGGCACTCCTTTTGGCAAAATGACCATTTTGCCCTACCGATCACTTTACAGCTGTTTTTGGAGATATTTTCAGACAGCTTTGTAGCACTTGTTTCCCCTCCATACACGTGTATGGAGGGATGAGCCTTTGATTGACTTAACTTGTAAGCTTTGTCCTCTATAAGAGAAGACTCTCTTCTCTTGGCTCAAGGGTTAGCAAACTTAGACATTTTAGGGAGAAAATACAGAGAAGAAGCTCTGGTTCTAGGTTAGAAATTCTATATCTATTCTATCTCTCTTTTGCTCTCTTATTTTGTGCACTAGGTGGTTGTGTCTCATTATTGCACATCAACACCTAGTGTTTCACCTTCCCTTGGCTACTGAGGTCCCAAGAGGTTATTCTTGCTGTTCTTGACTGGTTTGGAGCTCACGGAAGCAACAAAGTCAACATTTGTGAAGAGGGTCAACAAGGGTGAGAAACTTACTTTATTTACCCCATTCTTGCACTCCATTTTGACCTATCCTTGAACTATTTTTGTGCTTGGTGTTCAATACGAAAAAGTTCTATTTTTTAGTCCTCTTGATAGTTTATTAAGGGTACTTTGTGCTTTGGGGAAGTTTGGTCCCTCTTAGGCCTTGAAAGGCCTCATTTTTGTGCTATTTTGTTGAGATCCGAGACTTTGGTGTTAGGATCTCTTCACCACTGAAATCTTGAGGGATTTCAGTGGTGAAGATGGTGCGTTAGAGTCTCAAGAAGGAGAGGGCCACCCCCTCTCCTTGATGTCCTTGAAAAGGGCAAGATTTGGCCTCTTGAGAGAGCATAGTGTTTGATTGTTTGTTGAGCATGTCTTGGCTGCATTTTATGTTTATTATGCCCTAATATGACATTGCTAAGTGTTGGTCTTAGTACTCTTTGCATGATTTGCGTAGTTGCTTTGTAATGCCTCTTTAGTCCCTTAACATGCCTAGGTCGTATGCCTTTATTTCCAGCATGTTTTAGGCCTAGATCCATGAAGCTTGTATGCTCATTTTAACATGTTTTAGGTCTGACCATAGTTATTTGGTTTGATTTTAGCATGCTTAACATAGCTCCTTTGCATTTGGCTTGTTGGCCTTAAGAGCATGAGAGTGTAGAATGTCTTGCTTGCTTTATTTTTGATGGTTTGGAACCATTTAACATGCTATTTCAGTCCCTTTGGTGTGCTTGTATGCTTGCCTTAGTTGCCTCTTTAATATTTTAAAAGCATGTGTTGAATGCTCCATGTTTTGGCCATGTTGCATGCCTTTGGATTCAAGCCTCTTAGATGCCATCTAAGTAGTCTTTTGGGCTTAGTTTTATGTGTTAAAACTCTGTTTTTAGTTGTTTAAGTATTGCCATGTGTGATTATACTAGGTGTGGTTTAATGCCTCATAGACTTGCTTTGAAGACTTGGGCCATTTGTTGCACGCTTAGCTTGCTTTGTTGCATGATTTGGCATCATGTTTTGCATGATTTTCAGAGCTTTCTATGCATGCTAGTAGTCCATGTTTAACTCATTTCAAGTGTGCTTGAATGTTGTTTATTATGCTTAAGTGTTGGTGCCTTAACTTGTGCATGTGTGCATGTGTGTTTGGCCCTCATGATTTAGCATTTTGGCCAATGGTTTTAGGCCTATTTGGAGCTGCCTAATCCATGTTTGAGTCCACCCCCTTGCTTAGTTCATATGCTTCCTTGCTTAGGTTGTGCACCTAGCATGTTTTGCTTGCTTGCATTGTCCATTTTGCATACTAGTTGACATGTCTAGGATTGCATCCTATTGGCACGCATGCTAAGCCTCTTGAAGTGAAGTATGATGGAGGTTTGGCACCCTTATGTGCTTGTTTGCATTGCATGCATTTGAAATCAAAGTTGCACACTTGGTTCTTTGGGCCATCATGCATGGAAATGCGTGATTGGTGGTCCGAGAACCGAGGCACATATTCCTTTGAGTCATCAACATGATAAGGAATGTGTTTGATGCATAAATTACTTGAATTGCATTGCCATGCAAGTTGTTGTCCTCTCTCTTTGTGAGTTGCAGTTCTAGAGCATTCAGTCTTGCGGCAGTGTTTAGTGCCGACCGGCAGTCAATTTGCAGCCGATGGATCAATTCAGTGCCGATGAGCTCAATTCACTGCCTGTGGAAGTTTTGAGCAGCCGGTAGTGATCTTCAGTACCTGAGATGCAAAGCAGGGAAAACAGAGGCAAGCTAGGCATGGCAGTGCAATTCCGAGCGGAATCCGAGCGCGCATGCATTGGGCCCTCGCCCCAAGGCGGTTTACTGTTTTTCTTAGATTAATTAATTTGTTAATTAATTAGGCTATTTGTAATATTTAATTAGCTTGCGTAGTTAATTATTTGTATTATTCTTTTGATCCCTCCGAGCGAGGGCAAATTTGTAATAAGTGTGTGTGAGTGATGTGTATGTCTTCCAACCCCCACTTCTTTCTCCCTTTTATTTACCTGCTTATGATGGTAGATTAGGGCACGTTTATTTTAGCATACCTTATGCAATGCATGCGTGCATCCATGCATTTGTTGACATGCACCGGGCTCGGTACATCATACAAACTGCATTGTATCTTCAATTTCCAACTTGAATACGTGCACCGAATAAAGTGCATTTCACATGCCATCTTTAGGGTTAGCCGAGCCTACTCTAAATTGCATCATTGTCTGTGTTGCATTAGCCACTTAACATGACCTAGGGACATGCATGTCTGCTAACTAGTTTCTTGTTTTGGCACGGAGTACGATGTAAGTATTTTACGCTTTAGCATACCACATGCGTGTGAATGTTGCCGTGACAGTATGCTTACCATGCGGCTAAGTGCTTATGTGAAATAAACTGTTTGAATGCCTGTGGGTGGAGGTTGGATTGCTTGAGTTGGAATAACTCATTGAAATCCGTATTTTAGCCTACTTGCGAGTAACAATTTCAAAATTGTTTTCCAAACAAACGGATATGCAATGTTTATTTCCAAATTAGGCAATCTAGTCTATACTTGTTTGCTGTGCGCATAACATAGTAATTCTAGGTTAATAATTGAAATAAGAACACATAACGTTTTCAAAAACGGATATCACGGTTAGTAGAGGCCGGTCTTCGGACCGGGCGAAAGGGGGTGCTCATAGCTGACCTTCCCCGATCGTACCCAAGCTCCCGAGCCAAGACCACTTTGGTGATAACGAACATGTGGCCTTCGGCACCGAGTCAGGGTTTCCTAAATTTCCCATTTTAAAACATTTAGGTGGCGACTCTGTAATCTGGCAAAGCAGTCCATGTTTGGCACTACTTTTCAACAATCTATTTTCTCAAACGATTTGCCAGAGTTGGACTCTTTGGTTCAGATTTAGAACCGCAACAAACAAAAAGGGAGTCCGAACTATAGCATAGGTCCCCCGCGGGCGCTATTACACTTGCTTGCGAGCCAACATGTGTGCATGTTCTCCTAGCCTTTTGAGCTTCTATCTTAGCATGTTTAGACCATTATTTTGGCATATTTAAGCTCTGTCTAGAGCTGGTTTAACCTTTTGAGTTTGATATGGCATGCCTCTAGTGTAGTGCTCTTCGCTAGTTTTATGCTTTTGGCTCTTAACATGTTGTGCATATGTTGATTGCATGATTTAGTGTCTTGAGTATGCCATTTTAGCACTATAAGTCTGCAACCTCCCTCATTTCATCATTTTTCCATTTGTTTTGGGGTTGGTCAACCTTATGGTTGTGTTTAAGCTTGAGATAGAGCTTGTGCTCAATGGCTTCAACTCTCTTTTGAGGGTTTCTACTAGTCAAAGGCATGATCTCTCTCATGTCTTAAACCATCCTTTGGTTGGCCCCTCTCTCATTAGAGAACAATCACATTGGACTTAATCGGTTAAAGGATTAACCGGTAATGTAAAATGTGTAAACAAAATTGAGCAAAGTAAAACATGAACAAGATAAGCATTTGTGTTACATTGCATGTGTTTGGATCGGATGTTAATCCAAACACAAGAAATGTGAGACGTTTTATACTCAAAGTGATGAAATGTGTCACGTTTCTTGGTCGTCGTCATCCTTGATCATGCATAATAGGGTAGTGGCCCTTTGAGTCTTATGTGTGCATTCACTAAGCTCGTACAAGCTCGGTCCTTTGGCCATCATGCATTGAGATGCTTGATTGGTGGCTTAAGAGCCAAGCACCACACTCCTTTGAGCTTGAGAAATGATGAGGAGAGTGGTAGTACATACATTTCTTGCAAAATGCCTTGCTTTGCCTCTGTTGTTCTCTGTTGCAGCAAAAATAACATTTGGGAAAAGCAGGTAGCCGACCGGCCATACAAACCAGCCGACTGGCCAGTTAGGGTGGCCGACAGCTACCTTTTGTAACCGACCGGCCACCAGTCCATTTTTGTGCAAAGTGTTCCTATTTTGAAGCAAAAGCAGTCTGGAATGTCGGTTCGATGTTCAAAGATTAAGGCAAGTGTAAATAGAGACAACAGACGACAAAGCGACGAATTTTCGGGAGAAGCCAATCAAGCATGCATGTCTCTCTCGCCCGCGAGGCCATTTTATTGCTTTAATTAGCTTAGTGTAGCTGATTATTCAATTTGTGTTGTAATCTTTCAATTAGCTTAGCATAGCTATTTGTTTCAATTCGGTTTGTAATAATTAATTAGCTTAGAATAGTTAATTAGTTGTTTTGTAATAATTAGCTTAGCTTAGTGTAGCTTAGCTTATTTATTTGGACCCTCCTTCGCGAGGGTGCAATGTTGTAATAAGTGTGCGTGCGTGTGTGCATGTCTTCCAACCCTACGTCTTTCTCCCTTTTATTTAACTGCTTTCGATGGTTAGTTTAGGGCACGTTTTGATTAGCATACCTTATGCTTTACATGTTTGCATCATTCATTTGTATTGCATGCACCGGGCACGGCGCATCATTCAAACTACATTGTATTTCAATACTTATTTGAATGTGTGTTTCAAAGCATGTTATCAAGTCGCATTCATATGCCATCTTGGATAGCCGAGCCTATTTAGTTGTATATTGCATGTGTTGCATTAGACATCTTGTATAGTTAGGAATCATGCATATTTCTAACTAGTTTTTGTTTTGGCTCGAAGTACACTGTAAGTTTTATGCTTTAGCATACTTGCATAAGTGTGAGTGTTGCCATGATCGCATGCTTGCCGTGAAGCTATTTGCTTAAGTGATTAACTGCATAAATGCCTGTGGATGAAGGCTTTGTTTCTTGAATTGGAACAACTTGATGATTGTGAGTTTTAAGCCCACTTGCGAAGTGGCAAATCATGTTTTAAGCCCACTTGAGGGTGGCAAATCCGCACTTTAGCCTAGTTGCGAGTAGTACTTTCAAACCATTTTCAAAAGCAAACATGAGTTGATTTGTTCCAAGTCTCGCGACTTAGTCTATACTTGTATGTGTGCGTCACATAGGTAAGTTAGATTAATAACCGGAAAAGAACACATGAGGTTTATAAAACAACATATCATGCTTAGTAGAGGCCGATCCTTTGATCAGGCGAGCGGGGGTGCTCACTTCAGGACCTTTCCTTCTCGTACCCAAGTTCCCGAGCCGAGACAACTTTAGTGATGACGGACATGTGGCCTTTGGCACGAGTCAGGGTTTCCTAAATTTTCCAAAAATAAAATATTTAGGTGGCGACTCTATAATCTGGCAAAGTAGTCCAATTTTGGCATTATTTGATTCAAAATCTGATTTTTCGAAATGATTTGCCGGATTGGACTCTTTGGTGTTTATCAGTCTCACATTGCACTTTATGAGATTAGATTCAGAACCGTGACAGCAGTCCAAACTGTAGTAAGACCAATTTGCGCCTCTCCGAAAGGGGGGCGCATGAAGAAAGTCGAGCTACAACCTGTGTTTGCAATGAGTTCCTAGGAGACCAACTGCGACAGTGGAAACTAGAGTTTGAATGGCAATGCCTAGAATGCAAAGGTTTGGAATTTCTGAGACTAAAGTCTGGTTTAAATACCCAGGGGTGTAGCCCCGGCTTAAAATCTGTATGGTAGCCCCATAGGTCGAGGTAACGTGTATGCGCCTTAATTTTGGATACTGAACCAACCTGGTCTGTCACCCCGTTGGAGAATAGGAAAAGTTGTGAATATGATCAGGAAGAAAAGCGGCATACGTGGCTTCTACATGTAGAGGTTACCCCTTGTCAGCATTTGAGGGCCTTTGAACTGTGAATTGAAGGTAAGAGTTTGAAGAACACACGAGGGAAATCCGCGTCAAAGTATAGCAGTTCATCGCCACTTGCCCCATGAGGTGCTTTCTAAAGCGCTGCTTTGTTGGTATACTATATTTCCTCAACAAATCATCCATTACATTGTTTGTCACATATCCCCATCGTGCATCTATCGCATGATCATATCCCCATTGTGCATCTATCGCACGATCATATCCCCAATGTGCATCTATCGCACGAACATATCCCCAACGTGCATCTATCGCACGATCATATACCATATCATGCATCTATCGCATGATCACATCCTCATCGTGCATCTATCGCACGATCATATACCACATCGTGCACCTATCACATGATCCTACCGCACTGTGCATCTATCGCAGTCAATCACTTTGTGCATCTATCACACTCGTTCACTTTGTACATCTATCGCACTCGTTCACTTTGTGCATCTATCACACTCGTTCACTTTGTGTATCTATCGTACTCGATCACTTTGTGCATTTATCGCACCTGATCACTTTGTGCATCTATCGCACCCGATCATTTTGTGCATCTATGGCACCCAATCACTTTGTGCATCTATTGCACTCGTTCACTTTGTGCGTCTATTGCACCTGATCACTTTGTGCATTTATCGCACTCGACCACTTTGTGCATCTATCGCACTCGATCACTTTGTGCATCTATCGCACTCGCTCACTTTGTGCTTCTATCGCACTCGATCACTTTGTGCCTCTATCGCACTCGATCACTTTGTGCCTCTATGGCACTCGATCACTTTGTACGTCTATCGCACTCGATCACTTTGTGCATCTATAACACTCGATCACTTTGTGCGTCTATCGCACTTGATCACTTTGTGCGTCTATTGCACTCGTTCACTTTGTGCATCTATCGCACTCAATCACTTTGTGCATCTATCGCACACCTCGTTTACTTTGTGCATCTATTGCACCCATTCACTTTGTGCATCTATCGCACTCGTTCACTTTGTGCACCTATTGCACACCTCTCTGTTATTTCTCAAGGTGTATGAAATGTGGTCCTGTGCGGGTTTTATCTCGAGACGTGTGAAAAATGACCCCGAGTGATTTTTGTTTCTCAGGACACTTGAAACGCGATCCTGGGCAAATTTTTTCTTGGGACATGTGAAACATGATCCCTATCAGTTCTTCTTTTATCTCAGGCCGCGTAAAACGCGACCTTGGGTGTGTTTACTCCTGGGATACGTAAAACGCTATCCCAAGCAGTTTTGTTTCTATCTTAGGACACGTGAAGTGCGACCCTAAGCTATTTTGCTTTCACCTCGAGATGTATGAAACACAACCCTTAGCGATTTTCGTCTTCTTGTTTCTCAAGATGCGTGAAATGCAGCCCTGAGTGATGTTTTCTTTCCTCGTCCTGTGTTTTGGCATAGGTAGAGTGTTGTTCTGTATCTTTTCGCATTAAGTTTGAAGTTGCTCATTCATGTGCTGTTAGTTTGTTATCTTGCATATTGTATTCATTATTGCTTATTGCATCATCTTGTATGATCATTTTCAAAATAGCTGGCTTCGCGAAGCGTGTCAGTCTATTTTTCAAAGTTACATCGTGCATATCATTTCCATCTTGCCCCTGAACTACACAAGTTTGAGTCCTCAAAGGGATACGTAGACAACCCTCGGGTTCAACTAATTGTTTGCACATTTGTTTGTTTGCCCAAGTCTTATAGCCTTGTCAAAAGGGTCATTTTCGAGTTTTAACATTCACTCACGTCATGAAATGACTTCGAGCTCTGTCAAAGATGGGCAACTGTAGACACCCCATTTTGACCGACCCTAAGACTTAGGTACTTTCTTTTGATTACCCGATGATAACAAGTAGAATGTGCTTCTCACAAAATCCTCAGTAAGAGAGATGGAATTTGAACTTTAATCTCAAACTTCACCATTATAGTCAAATTATTTTAAAATACTAAATATTTCATTATTTTAGTATTTTTATAATTTTGCATCATTTTAAGTGTTTGTTTATATTTTTGGTGTTTTTATATAAATTGGTATACATTATATATATATATATAAGATAAAATAATAAAAAGTTATATTATTATATTATATGTTTAATATTATTATATTATATGTTTAGTATTTTATGTATAGTTATAGTATTATATTATATGTTTAGTATTTTGGTATAAATTATATATTATATATATTATAAAATAAAATAATAAAAAAATCGTTCGATGCCGGTCAGCCCTCGACTACCGACATGAAACATCAGGCATGTGTATATATATGTTATTAGATTATGTTTATATTATTATTATATTATATGTATATAATATAAAAATTAGGCATATATAATTATATATTATTATATTATATGTTTTGGCTTATATAAAAAGGGAGAGGATAGCAAAAAAGGAGAGGTTTTTGATTAAGGAGAATTAAGAGAGTTAGAAGAAAAATGAGAGGTTTTTGATTAAGGAGAATTAAGAGAGTTAGAAGAAAACAAGGAGGTTTTTTATTAAGGAGAATTAAGAGAGTTAGAAGAAAAATAAGAGGTTTTTTATTAAGGAGAATTAATGAGTTAGAAGAAAAAGGAGAGTAACTTTGTCTACATTTCAACCTTGAGCCAAAACACTTCCAAACTTCCATAACTACTGAGGATTTGAAAACACACTTCCTACACTTGAGGGTGATCAAAAGGGAGTTTGTAAACTAAGGAATTCATCATTTCCAGGTGAATTTCATAAATTTTTCATTTTCTTACATTTCTTACTTATTTTGCTCTTTTTCTTTGATTTATTGTTATATTGTATATTGTTGTAATCTAATTGAAAATAATGAATTGAAATCCCATATATGTCGTTTTTAGCATAAGAAAGAGACCTTCCATGCTAAATGATTTAATCTCTTATGAGGTTCATTATCAGGGCATTACATCTCTCTCATGCCAAGAACAACTCTTTGTTTGACATTTTCCTCCTTTTAGAGGACTTAATAATCACTTCGGACAAATGGACTAAAAAATGAAAATAACTAAGAAAATTGATTTAAAAGCAATCAACATACATAAGAAAATGAGTCATTAGGCTTGGCTAGACGTGATGCCAAGTTTATTGTGTCAAAGCTTGTCTAAACACCAATTCATGATATTGTAGACGAATCTTGAAGCGTCTCCTCTCATCCATTTCTTTAAATTGAGAGTGATTTCAAATGGTTGATAGTTATTCAAAATATGAACTAGAGATCTATGCTTAATGGATTAATCTTTACGGAGGTTTATCGCCAACAATATAATCTCTCTTTTATATTAAAAATTACGTCCTATTTGGGGACCTTCTCATTCAGTGGACATAATCGTCACCTTGGACTTAATGAATTAAAGAATGGAAAGGACTAACAAAAATTGCTAAAATGAATCAATCCATATAAAGAAAATAAAATATATTGCTTGGATTTGGCCAGACGTTATGCCGAGTCTATTGTGTCAAGGCTTGTCTAAACATCAATTCATGATGATGGTTTAGATGAACTCTCTACCTCCCTCTTCGACTTCAAACTATGATAAAAGGGAGGGTGGTTCCATTCATTTATTAATTTTTGTTCAAATTGTACCCAAAATCGTCAAGCAATCAACTTGCTCATTAATAATTTTAGAAACAAATTCCACCATTTTCTCGAGGCTTTCCAATGAAAAAGAAGTATGAAAGGGACAAACAGAATTCAAAACACCATGTCTGCACTGTTTTCACCTCAGGCATGAATAAACAGTCTTCTGCAAAGACATAAGGCATGGTCGGATTTATTTGAGCTCAAATCGATTAGGAGTCATCCAAACCCCAATATATGGCAAACCGTACACTTTTGGTTAGCAGTAGTGACTGCAATAGTGACTGAGGGTGAAACAGAACAGTTCCCAACAAGGCAAGACAGATAGAGTGGCTTCCAAGGGCCATCACGCGAGCATTGCATATATATTATTATAATAAATTAAACAGCCCTTTTAATTGTTTATTCATTTAGATTTGTGATAAATAGTTAATTTGGACACTCAGACATTCAGACCCTCCCATGTGATGGCCCAATTTTGTAATAATGTGTATGTCTTCCAACCCCATGTCATTCTCCCTTTTATTTAATCGCTTATAATGGTTAGATTAAGGACATCATATTTTATTTAGTATTATTCATGTTTGCATCCACTTGTCTTACATGCACCGAGGCTTGGTTCATCATCTTAAATTGCTTGTTTATATACTTCTTTGAATACATGTTTAACTGCATACTATCAAATTGATTCATATGCCATATTAGTAGCCGAGCCTATTTAATTGCATATCGTATGTGTTACATTAGCCATATTGCATAATTAGGATCATGCATTTTCCTAACTGGTTTCTCTTTTGGCTTGGAGTACGAGGTAAGTTTTTACACTTTAGCATGTTGCATAAGTGTGATTGTTGCCATGTCTAGCATGCTTACCATGAGGCTAAGTGCTTAATTGATATACCTACTTTTATGCCTGTGGATGAAGGCTAATTGCTTGAATTTGAATAATTTGAGCCATGCACATTTAAGCCCACTTTTCAAGTGGCAAATTCAAACTCTTTTCAGAAAACAAACATGACTCAAGTGTTCTAATTATTGCAAGTTGGTCTATACTTGTATGTGCGCATCACATAGTAATGCTAGATTAATAACTGGAACAAGAACATATAAATGCAAAGTAAGATTCATATCATGATTAGTAGAGGCCGATCTTTGATCGGGCAAGCGGAGTGCTCAATTTATGACATTTCCCTCTCGTACCTAAGTTCCCGAGCCGAGACAATTTTGGTGATGACGGACACGTGGCCTTTGGCGCGAGTCATGGGTTTCCTAAATTTCACAAAAAAATATTTAGGTGGCGACTCTGTATCTGGCAAAGCAGTCCATTTTTGACAATTTGATTCAAAATCGATTTTTCAAAGATTTGTCGGATTTGGACTCTTTGGTATTTATCTATTTTACATTACAATTATGGAATTAGATTCAGAACTGCGGAAGTCTGATACAGTAAGGCTTATTTCAACCTCTGAAAGGGGGCGCGTAAAAGTCGAGCTACAGAGTGATAAATCATGAAATGTGATTATTCAATAAGTTTGGATACAAGTATTATTACCCATAATTTGAAGGAAATTGTTGTTCTTATAGTTGTTAAATAACTTAATGTCTTGGAACAACAAATGAATAATCAATTACTCCATAACATAATTATCACCAATGAAAAGTTATAGAAAAATCACAAGAAATAATATTAAGAAGATCTCATAAGGTAAAAAGATTTGTTATTTCGAATGATTATGTGATATATCTATAACAATCTTATTATAATATTGGGATAAGTAAAGACTCAGTTTTATTGTCACAAGCCATAGAAAGTATTGATTTTACTAAATGAATTGATGTCATGAATGATGAGTTGAAATCAATAGACCAAAATGAAATTTGGGATATCATTAAATTGTCTAAGGATACAAAAATATTTATTGTTCTAAAGGTAATATAAAATGATATAATACTAGATATGTAGTCAAAGATTTTACTCAAAAAGTAGACATTGATTACAATGAGATATTCTTTTTTCACTTATATCTTAAAAGGTTGATTTAGAATCATTATGGCATTGGTAACTCATTATGATATTGAGTTGTATTAAATGTATGTGAAAATTAATTTTCTGAAAGAGAGTTTAGATGAAGAATTTTGTATAGATCAATTCAAAGGTTTCTCTATTGAGAAAAATGAAAATGTGACTTGCAAACTTAAAAAAAATCAATTTGTGGACTTAAACAAGTTTTCTACTAATTCTATCTTAAGTTTTATGATACTATTTTTCCTTTGGATTTAAAGATTTTTTTTTTTTTAAATTTAGCGTACATATCCAAAGATCAGTGGGAATAAGTTTATATTTACAATTTTGTATGTTCAGGATATTTTACTTGTCAATAATGTACATGATTTATCGCACGAGTTAAGAAATTTCTCCTTAAGAATTTTGAAATTAAATATATTAGTAAGACAATCTATGTGATAGAAATTGAAATATTTCTGAAAAAATTACATAAATTGTTGAGATTGTCTTAGAAGATATATATTAAAAGTTCTATAGAGATTCAAAATGAAAGAATATTCACATAATGTTATCCATATTTTAAAAGGAAATAAATCTAGTCTTATGCAAAAATTTTATAAAATCAATTGGAATTGAAATGATTCTTTATACATTTATTGTAAGAAACTTAATGATCAAATAAGGAAGTGATAAGGTAATCATAAGAAATAACATTTATGAAGTCTGATAATCTTGAATTGATTGGTTACCTAGATTCAGACTTTAGAAGATATATTGATAGTAAAAAATTCACTTTTGATTCTTTGTTTCTATTATGTGGAGGAGCAATATTAAGAAAAGTGTAAAACGAACTATCATAAGTATCATCTATGAAAGTTGAATTTGTGATGTGCTTTGAGACCACAATTCATGAATTGTTATTGTGAAACTTCATCTCAGAATTTGGAATTGTCGACTTTTGTTGCCAAGTCGTTGAGAATTTATTGTGATAATTTCGCAATTGTTTTATTTTCTTAGAATGACAAGTATTCTAACGATGCTAAACACATAGAATCGAAATACTTTGTCGTTAATGAAGAATTTCAGAAACAAAAAGTATCAATAAAACACATAAGTACATAACTTTTAAGTACAGATCTATTGATAAAGGGATTACTCTTAAAGACAATAAAGAAACTTGCCAATTGGGTCTTGAATGTAATCCATAACAGTTGTTTATGATTGATTGTGTTATTTGACACATTGAGATTTCATTAATTGTGTTTCTGATATATTTCCTATTATGAATTGAGTATGTACATATATGAGAATGAATGAATGACAATAAGAATAGTCTTTCATAAAAGACATTATCGTTGGACCTCTTTATACTCTTCACTTAAAGGGTTATGTTAAATTAGTTGCTAGTATTGTAATACATGGAAAGGATTATATTGCACTATTGGTATAGAATTGCCATGACTCATATTAGTGAATTATTTAATTATAGCATTATGATAAAAACCAAATTAAAGGTAATATTGAATATGGTTTATTGCGTGCCTAATATTAACCTTGTTAAATCTTGACATAAGTTATTATATAGGCCAAGTGAGAGAATGTAAGACTAAATTAATTATTTAGTCATTATGTTGACCCACATGATATGGTAATATGAATTAGAGATTTGGCAGGATTATAATTTCATATTTTTTGCTACATTAATTGGTAAATAAAAAAGAGTGTTTTTCAAGTATCCTACTTTGATGGAAAAGTGGAATCATTGTTAAATAAAGAAATTGGTCCCTCTTTACCTATAAAAGGACATTTAGACTACCCATCAAATCAATTATGAATTCAATATATTCTAAAGAGGTTTAAGAGAGAGAAATATTTTCCCACTAATATCGATATTAGGTTTACGTTCAATCAATTATGGATCACTCGAAGGTTTCACATAACTGATCCGGATATGTCATTTATTTTCTGCATTATATTATTATTTGTGAAAATCATAATGATTTATAATTTTGAATTATGAAGGTTGTTAGATTCATAACACCATAAAATTACTTACACACCATTCCCAAATATTATTAATTCAACCTTAATCTCATATCAAGAAGTACAAAATGTCAAATTATTTATAATTTCAATACACTTTTCTCAACATCTTCTCTCATATCATTTTTAATCTTCAGCCTATTATCTCTTCTCTTTCACATCTTCCTCATCTCTTTTACAAATCACTGAATTTTTAAAAGTAAATTTTTATATTATTTTCTTACGCTTTAATACATATTTCACATACAAACAACAGCTCTAATTAAGAACTATTCATCTCATAATATTGTCCATTACAAACAGTTAAAAAAAATAAATAAATAAACCTATTCGTACATCAAATAGGCCTATGCGGGGTGTTGTATGAAGCAGTTCCTCGGAGGGAGCGGAATAGAAGTGGTGTTTTGTTGCTAGGCAAATGGCATGTAAGTCCAAGTTTATGTTTTAGCTTCTTCTCTCTGTATTTGTGCCAAGTTCATCCAAGATGCTTCACGTGGCCCTGTTGTCTCTTCCAATAATGAACCAGTTCCGCACACACAGTTTTAATGCCCAATAACAAGGCTACGTTATAAATTGAATTGTTTGTGCAATTTAACTCAACATTATATAATTTTTTTTTTAATTGATATTATTATAAGAGTTTGTGTTAAATTATTCGGTGCAGTTATTAGGCAGAAAGTTAATTATCTAGAAATTAATGAAGGGGTGTTTTTGGAGTTTTATTTTTTAATTATCAAATTTTAACTTATAAAAAGTTGCACTAAATAAGTTCTATGTAAATTACAATAATCTTATTTGATTAGGTTTTAAAAATAAAAATAATAATTGGTAAGAAAATAAAATTAAAATAAAAATATCAATCAGTTTCATATTATGTATATGCTCATAATTATTTTTCGTGACTAGTTTTTTTTTTATATTATTATCTCCATACTAAACTTAATGTACGTAATTTTTTTTAATATTAATGTAAAAGGGATATATATAAATATTTTCACATTAATTTTATTATATTTAATAAATTAAATTATATATAAATATATACATACAAAAATATTTATTTAATATCATTTGGACTGCAGTCGGTAAAATGGAATTGAGGAACTCGTCATTTTCCTGAAGGAAAATAAATAAATACGGGTCATAATGGCATTTTTAATTTCATCAAGGTGAAGTAGTTTTTTTTTTTTTTTTTGGGTAAATAAAATTTCATTAAAACAGGAAAATTAGCGGTACAGTGAAATAGTTGCTTTCACATCCTACACTTGGCATTATTTGACTGGTTAATTATTCAATAATGCTTATGTGATTGAGTTCTATTAGCGGGGAACATTGTTAGGTTAGGTGGTGTCCTTAAATCATCAAATAGTTTTTTTGTGAAACGTTAGGAGCCACAAAAAGAGGGTGACATTGGGCAGAGAGCAGTGCAGGGTCCCTATATGGACGATCCAATGCGTAATCAGTGATCACGTGTCACACTCCACGTTGATGGACTTTGTTCCAATCCCATTATCCATTCGCTCTAACCAATACATGTGGCTTCTTGTTCTTTTCTTAGCAATTATCCTTTGCGCTCACACTCACTCATCCACTCATTATAGTCCAACTCTCTGTTGCTGCCTTTTCAAGCATTGAGTGCCTTTTCAAGCATTTTGTATATATACATCAATCCTCAGACACCACGATCACATTCATATATTTTCCTTACCATTGAGAGAGCTGAGTGCTTTTTAGGTGGCAGTATTGGTCAGTGTAACGATAGCAGCAATATTGATTGGTACGTATCGAAAATTAATTATTGTGATTATAAGCTTTTTTTTAATTATCAAGCAAGAAATTAAGTTTTTGTGGCAGTCGAATCAACTATATTGGTTGTGAGTAAGCTTTATAGGTTGTGAATTGGCTCATGATTTAGCTGTGAGCCAATCACCATCTTTAAGATGTATTATAATGTCACGATGATAAAAATTTAATATGTATCAATCAATATGATATATACAGACCAATATTTATAACCATGTTAATTGATAATGAAAATATTGCGTTATCTATAGAGAAAGATCATTAATCATTGTTCTTGAATTTTTTTTTCATTTTTTGTCTCAAAATACTTACCATAAGTGTTTTGGATGGCAGGATAGTGACAAATTAAAGATGAAAGTTTTTAGGCGCACACTAGCGTGGAACCAGTGGCACGCTATGTGCGTCCGGAATGCTCACTCTTAAGTGTTGTATTAACAAATTAAAGAGAGAAAGTTTCGAGCGCATATTGGCGTGGCACCAATGATAACATAACCATGTGACAGTGGTGCCACGCTGTGTGCGTTTGAAATTCTCACTCTTAAATGGATGTACAAATTACAAATCACAATGAAAGAAAGAGAAAGCAAGTGTGTCTTTTAAGGTATGTTCTATTGTTATTCACTAGTATTTTTTTTTTAATATTACTTGATGGTTGCTTTTGATTTTTTTTTTCCAGGTAAAAAGTAGTTGAATGAAGTCTAGTGCAACTTCATTTGGACTTTGATATTAATGCTGCCATGACACTATTATTACCAATTTCTATATTAATTTACATTTTTTTTTCAGGTGGAAAAAGGTCATTTACTATATAATTTTATTTTGCAATGGGTAAGAAGGAAATAAGAGAAAATAAGTTGTATTCATAACAATAAATGTTCTAGTATGTCTAAAAAGTCTAAAATTTATGAGGCCTCCAATCCCACTTAACCTCTGATTAGGCAAAACCCAAACTAATTAAGTGTGCCTTTCCTAGTGTAAAGTAAGCTTAAGCTGCATATTGTGCAAAAGAAGAACCAGGTAAAGATGGGTATTGTTGCCTCTTCAGAGATGAAAGAGGGATGTGGATGCTTCTCGTAGCCTCATGAATCATCTTCGAGAAAGGTTGGCGGACTTGGAGATTAAAGCAGAGTGCTGGAAAGTAGTAGATCTAATCCAAAAGGCTCAATTAGCACTATCCATTTCAAGCTTTAATTGAGGATGCTAGATTTTTGCTTGGAGGAATGGGATGCTCCATCAAACACATCCATTTCAAAGAGAACAATCTCGTAGACGTTGTTGCAAACACGAGTGGAACAAGATGAAAACTATTTTGGTATTTGAATGCCTAACAGAGGCAAATAGGTCTATGTTTATTGCTGATATAATTGGAACCGTGCATAAGAGGGTCTTCTAACCCTATCTGTTGTTTATTTATCTTCTTTTGTCTTCTTGTTTCTTTTTCATAGTATCCCAAAAAAAGTAGCATTAAGACTGTAATTCAAGTGTATATCACACATGGTAAAGGAACATCCATCTACTATAGGACAAACCTTTGGTTACTTTCTTAGCACAATCAAGATAGCCCAATGCAAGCTCGAGGTATTCCACAGTTTCTTATGCATAATTCATTTGCTTCTAATGAAAGATTTGGCATCGCTTTTTAGTTTTTTATAAAAATATATGCAAAAAAGGATAGAGAATGTGATTTGATAATTTATAGTAACTTTTTAATTTTTTGACTAAAATTTTAAGTCCCCAAACGACAAAAAAAACTTAAAATACACAAAACAATGTTATTTCCTACCGAGCCCACACCAATGAGTATTGTATTCTTATGTATTTTTCTGTCATTTAAGTTTACATATTTAGGAGTGTTGGAAAAGCTTTGGGCATTACTATTTTAGCCCAAAAGTTAGATCTATTTTTTAAACTTGCAATCAATTAAAATATTTAAGATAACTCTTTCTCTCTCATTTATTCTCTAATTATTGGTTAATCATTTATCTTATACATAAGTATAGAAAGTAAATTTATATATCATTTTCCAAAAGGTTTTTCCCATGAGCATGAGGGAAATTTGTCCCCATCTTACGACCATATATTGACATGAAATGGGAATTGAAAGATTTTGGTTAGTGAGGCATAAGGTGGAGTGGATAGCCTTCATCTTGGCCCAAACCAAATAAATTTGATTGCTTCAGTTTTTAGCTCGTGATGATGCACCTCTGTTCAGTAACAGGAGCCCATTGGGCCTACATGTTCGTAGACTATTCTGAAATTATCTTCGTGGGTCTAATGTTCGTAGACTATTCTGAACAATGCAGGCTACATCAAGGGATACGTGGGAGAGTTAGATTTGGGTGAGTTTCATCCAAGGCCATAAAATTCTCTGAACCCCCTTTCGTTGCTCCTTTTATTACCAGTGCAATAGTTTTGGGCTTGTTGGCCCACAGTACAATAGTTCTGGGCTGTCTGGCCCACCTTTGGAACCCACTATTTATTTTTATTTTTTTTGATCTGGGAAATATTACAACCAAAGAAAACAGAACAAACAGATCATACAAGCAGACTAAGGGGCACCCGTCAAAACAGCTAGAGCAGCTGGAGGGTTTGAGACCCAATCCTGAGGAAGATACCCATGCAATGACGCTTGTGCCACGCAATGGGCAACACTATTTGCAGAACGAGGACGCCATTGGAGGATCAACATTTCCTGAGAAGCCAAGCTCCTAATATCTTCAATAATCAGTCCACACTCCCACGGGGGAACTGTCTCAGACACACTGAGGATGATGACAGATCTATTATCTCCTTCAATGATCGCCCCTGGTAAACCGCAAGCCTGAGCAAAGAGACAAGCCCATCTACAAGCGAGAGCTTCACCTTGAAAAGATGAGGAGATGTATTCTGTCTTCGATAGGCCATTTAGAATCTGTCCCGATGCATTCCGCAAAACCACTGCAATAGAGGCCTGGGACGAGCCCTTCTTCGTCGCCACATCCCAATTGAATTTGAATTGACCATGATCTGGGGACGTCCAGGTACCCACTCCCTCTGGGATCGGAGAAGACCGGAGAGGAAAAGAAACTGTAGGGCGATGCACCGCAATCTCAAATTCCGCCATTGCCACTCGAGCTCACTGTGACAACAAAATTTAATAAAATAAATAATGCGCAACATTACTTCTTTTTAATATCGTTCTTTAATTATATAGTTTATTGTCCAATTTAGTTTTTTTATTTCAGCAATAATTGGGTTATAGATTAGCATTGGGCATAGGGTTATTCAAACGGCACAACTGACACAATTTGAACCGATCCTCATACAAATGGGCGGTTTTGTAGACACAATACGGGCGGATGCAGTTTGGAATATGGTATAATTGCGGGTTGCAAGTTTAACCTGTACCTGCAATAACTTGCCCGCACTTAATTTTTTTTTTCCTTTTAATTAAAAAACTTGAACACTTTGATTTCATTTATTCTATCCTAAATACTTTTGGCCAACACACCAAACTCTAATTTCATGATACAAAAAAAAATGTTATAAAGAACATTGTTTTTTAATGTTTTTATTTTTGTTTGTTTTTATTTGCTCTGTGAAACATTGTAGAAAATTGAATCTACTTCTTCATGTAGGGAAAATTCAATCTGTTAATTATTTTTTAAATTGAAATCAATCTTATATTATATTGAATCTGGAAATTGAAATTGAATCCGAAAATTGAAAAAAGTCTGATCTGCAAACCGTTCGCAGTCGCCCGCACATTCGCGAATTCTATCCGTACAAACCGTAACTCGTACTGCGGGCAGTTGCGAGTTAAATTTTTTCTAAACTGCATACATACAAACAAGTTTAAACCAATCTACAAATCATCCAAAACTGAACAGCAAACGCCCTTACCATAAATTGTCAACATCAAATTCAAATTTGTACTGCTCTTCCATTCTATTAATTATAATGATTAGTTTTTTTTAATTTTTTATATATATACATATATATATTTTTGGCTCAAGGTTTCTTTGTACGCATAAAAAATTGTAAAACCTAATCTGCCCTGCTCAGTGCATGTCGCATGCGCCTCAAAGAGTGTCGCTTTTACACTTAAAAAAATATATATATCCTTTTAAAGTGCAAAATGACAAGATTTATATGTTAATTTATACATTGAATTATGGTTTTGAAAATTGGATCAGACCGTCGATTAGTTCAATTGAACTATCGACCGGTCAATGTTCTGGTCCAAATGTAACCCTTAAACCATCCTAACCTAAAAATTGTTTTATTTAGAGAGAATCAGATAAATCGATGGTTAGACCGCCGAACTTGGTGACTCAGGAAAGGGTCAAACGAACTGGCCAAGTTGAAGAAATTAAAATTTTGATTTTTTTAAATATTTTTTAACTTTTTTTTTTTTTTTATCTATCTTTCATTTTTTTGTTTCTTAATATATATATATATATATATAAGAAAATTTTAATTATAAACTCTCTTTTAAGGGTTTTCTTTTGTGAGGGAATCTCATTAAGAACTTGAAATTATTATGAAAATCTCTATCTATTTATAAGAAAAAAATTCTTTTACAAAAACTCAAATTTATATGAGATTCAATCAAATTTATTGAGGGAGACTTGAAATTTTAATATCCCTTTAAAATTTTTGATCTTCTATCAATCAAATTATTTGAATTAAAAATCATGTGGAGGAAATATTAAATATTTGGTTTTCTCTTCTAAAATTAAAATTAATAATATTTTAAAATATATTTTTATATTTTTTAGCCAAAAAAAACATATTAAAAGAAATATTTAAGATAATTTAATAATTTCAATATTTTTATTTTTATTTTTATTTTTATTTAAACATAATTTTAATATACTTATAATATTACGATTCAATTCTAATTTAACTCCATGATTGAACCAATAACCTATTCACGGATCACTTTGGCATCTGTAAGTGAGCATCTGCTTTCTCTTATTGATTGTAAAGAACATCTGATCAGATTAATTACCAATTAGTGATATTGATGTTTCTATTGTGGGCCACCTCGGAAAAATTTAGATTGATCATATCTACCTAATAAAAAAAGCAAATGATTAAAATTAGTCGAATAAAGGGTTCGATTTTTCTATCCAAAAAAAAAAGGGATTCAATTAGGGTGAAATTTTTATGTACAGATAGAATATCAAACAGTATTTGGCACCCTTAGCCAATTAGGAAGGAGTTAGCTTTTTATTTTCAATTCAACCGTATTTCCTTTCAATTATTTGAAGATGGTAAGAAAATTAAGGGTATGTTTGGTTTGAGTTTGAGAGATGAGTTTTAGAGATAAAAAGTACGAAAAATTATTTGGTTTGGTTTTTTTCAAAAGATGTTTTGGAAATTTATTTTGAGAGAGAGTTTTGAAAAAAGTGATTGATTTGATGTGTATGAGAGAGAGATTTGTTTGGAAAACTTGTAAACCAAACAAGTTTTGAGAAATTTTTTTGGAAAAATTTATTTGGTTTGATTACTTTTGAAAACTTATTTGTAGAGAATTTTTCTCAAAATTTTTTGCAAAACACAAACCAAACAAGGCCTAAGTACCCAAGTTGTAAATTTCATTTTTAAATTACTAAAATTCTTACAATTAAAAATAATTAAACAAAAATGTTAAAAATTGCAAATGAATTATCAAATATTTAACATAATATACACATGAGTGTGAGCATTGCACCAATGTGAATATTCTATAGAATATTTTGTGATTTGTTTAGATTCTTAATATTCTTAAAAACAACTTTTTATTTGGCTATAACATTTTCATTTTTTATTCTAAATATTTTGAGTAATGGAAATACATACTGTGTTTAACAACAACAAAAATTGGACCAATTTTGTTTCACCTAATTAAATTTGGAATTATTTTTTTATTTTAATCTTAAATTGGGAATAATTAAAAACAATATTTGTGGTAGGTGAGCACACTAATCCCACCATCTTACCCTTGATTTTGTCATTTTCCTTGGTGGATTAATTCCATATAGGGCCATACTTTTTTTTCAGTCCGGTATCAGATTGGAGCATATTATTGAGTTTATGAAGGGGCATCACAGATTGAGTATTTTATTCCTCTAAAAAAATACATTAATCAGATATCGATAGCTACTTGATATGATTAGATTTCTGTCAACGGTAAGTATAATTTTAAAAATAAATTGTTGGCAAAAAACCTTATCGATCAAGTAGTTACCGATATCCGATCAACGTGATTTTTATAAAAGTAAAGTACTCTACAAACTCTATAAATTGAACTGTTCAATTTATCAAAATAAGACTTATAATAAACTTTACAAATTTAACAATACTGTCCAATTTACAAAATAGACCAGAGATAAACCTGACCTTTCTATATATATATATATATATATTGTATCGGAACCTTTTGAATTTGGCGGCTCTTGAGCATTGAAGTGTCACTTTCAATTTCTATTTAAAAAATAAAAATTAATTCATTTATTTAATTATCTTTTTTTTGGTGAAAAAAAGAAAAAGAAAAAGAAGCGCGTTCATATACACTGCTACAAACCCACAGTTAACTACTGTCTCACATGCGCAGATTGTGACGGTGGGACCTCCTATTCAACCATTTTGTGTTAGATATTTTCACCTTTCGATGGCCCTCTCCTCTCCTTTACCAGATAATATATGATCCAGCACATCATGGTGCTACGACATCATACTATTATGATCGCGACTACAGAAGAATATTTCCATAACATAAACTATAGGAAGGAGTGGACTAAAATAATTCATAAAATAATTAATAAGATAAAATATTAGATTAAATTTATAATTTTTTTTTAAAATTAATTTATTAATTTTAAAAAATAATTTTTAAATATAACTATTTTAACCAAATTAAATTAGTTAAAAAAAAAAAATCAAATACGTAAGTAAAATAACCACCCTCTCAAACAAGCGTGCATATATCTATATATCTGTTTTTTGATAGCTTGTCATTTCTTTTCTTAGTTTGCCCTTATCTTATTTTGAAATTACTATTTTGCCCATTAGTTAGATGGTGAAACAATTTCAGTATGGGTGGTGACATTTTAAAAATTATGTAAGACATTTGAAAATTTTATTTCCACACACATAGTTACCTTAGTACACATCTTTTCTCAGTGTACACACTTAATAATTTGATTATTAATTTTTGTTCTTATTCCATACACCAATTATACCAATCATATCCTTAACTCATATATTATACATACACCATCTTAACACTCTTTATACACACTAACCCTTTTTCCACACACCTTAACCCCCCTCCTCCATTCGATTTCGATTTTGACTTCTTTTTATTTTGATTTCGATTTCAATCTCAATCTCAATATCAAGATGATCCATCAATAACTTCTAATGTGTTAGGTGTTTGTTGGTGAAGTTGGGTTTATTGTTTGCATCCTGTTCGTGAGTTTCTCCGGCAATGGCAAGTCTTTGCCATGGCCAAGGTGCTTCGGACGTGTGACAATGGAGATATTATGGTGAAGGTTTGTTGGCTTGCCTTTTCATGGCAAGTGGGTGTTGTGGGTTGTTTTTGATAGCTCGGATTTACGAATGTGGGTATGTATTTGTTCAGTCGGTGCTGGTGGTGTGATGGGTTGTGCCCATATACGTTTTGTTCCTACCTTCGGTGATTGCGATTTAGGCGATTTGGCTCCAAGTTGTTGTTGGGTGTGGATGATGGTTTTGCAAAGTTTCGCCGACAGTGTTGGGTTTACCAATTGTGTCCAATTCGTGAGTTTCTCTGACAATAGCAAGTCTTTGCGGTGGTCAAGATGCTTTGAATGGATTATTTTATGATGATGATCTGGGTATAATTGATGATGATGAAGCTTTGAAGAAGATACAATGAGACTTTATTTATTAAAAGTAGAATTGACTTCAGGAAATAGGTGCCTACTGTACAGCAGGTACTGCAATGCAGTAAAATGATACAATTTTGTGCTCTTTTTTTTTTTTAACATGATATTTCTTTGTTTTGTTTTTTTGTTGGTGTGTGCTGCTATTGGTTAGTTTCTGGTTTGAGCAGACTTGTCAACATTACATTACTTTAAGAAAAATTAACAAAAATAATAAGGAAAAATTATAAAAAAATAAAATAAAATAAAAAATCTCAAAATTTAGTCTTTGTAACAAAATAAATTATGAATTTTTAATTTTATTAATTTAAACTTTAGTTTTTTATTTATTTTTAATTTAAAATATTGACCTATTTTCGTTAGGTAAATTGATAGAAAATGATATTTTAGACATTTTATGTATATCTATATTGAGTTTAATGACTAAAAAAAAAATTGTGAGTTTTACCTAACAAAAATAGATGAATTGTTGAGATTAAAGCAAATCAAAATTTTAAAGTTTAAATTGATAAAATTAAAAATTCATAATTTATTTTATTACAAGGATCACTATTTGAGATTTTTTATTATTTTTTATAATTTCTTTAGATAATAATAATAATAATAATAATAATAACAACAACAATAATAATATTGTACTCATTCAGACAAATCAATAATAAAAAAAATCATAAAACCCTCAAAAAATTACTATTAAATTTGCTTGCAATGATGTGTATTATTACATATTATTTATTGATTTGTTGAAAAATTAACCAATATACTCTGATAAATATCAATGTCAAATAAAATATAACTAGTCTCATTTAATTTTTAAAAACATTAAAATTATAATAATCAATAAGTAATAAATTTCAATTCATGTGAATTTTCAAAAATAAAATAAAAAATATGCTAGTAGATATTTCTCCTTATTACAATAAATGTCTATAAAGATTTGTAAAGTTTTATTTTGTTTTGTTTCAAACCAAAAAAAAAAAAAATGGAAGAAGAAGAAACTGTTTCGTTTGGCACGCACAGCACACCCTGCTGTGCTCTAAGCACAACAGGTATCCCTTGTCCGATGATGAAGCTGTGAAGGTGTTTGAAGAGCTGGCGAGGTATTGATGATGATGAAGTTGGGTTTAGTTTTTTTTTTTATTCAAAAAGTGTATATTGATTTTTTTTTTTTTTTTTAAAAGATGTATATAGATAATATTTTCATATAATATTATAGGTATTGGTGAACGTCCATTATAGTCATTTTAGTTTAGGATATAATTGCCATTAAAATAATATTTCATTAAGCATATGCATTGAAATAACTAAGAGTGTGGAAATAGAATTTCCCAAGACATTTTTGTTGTTTTGATTGGGAAGGTTTGTTTTGAGTTGCCTATTTTGCCCTTAGCTTGTTTGGAAATTTCTTATTTTGCCCTTTTATTTTGTATAATTTACTAATGGTATAACAATTTAAATGAAGATTTTCTCATAAATATACAAACATTCTGATCAATTGTAAAATATAAATCTTTTATTTTTTTAATAAATTACCAATATACCCATAATATTTATTTAAAATATGAAATAATCTTATAATAATATAAATTACAATTATCGTTTGTTATAAATTTTAATTTTACCCAATAATCAGAAGAAAAAAAATAAATCACTACTTTCCTACGCAATAATAAGTTATCAAAATTGTTCATTGAAAAATATTTCTCATATCATTAAAAACTGTTAATTAAATTAATATTTTATTTATTAACAAAATGGTTAATTGAAAAATATTTTTAATATCTTTAAAAATTATTAATTAACTTAAATATTTATTTATTAATAAAATTGATAATTTGTTTATGCGAATATGATTTATTTATTAATGAAATGGGTCATTTACAAATATAATGTTTGTTTAAAATATGAATTAGCCCTATAATAATACAATTATAATTATCGTTTGTTATAAATTTTAATTTAACCCAATAATTAGAAGAAAAAAAAATAACTACTTTCCTACGCAATAATAAATTATCAAAATTGTTCATTGAAAAATATTTCTCATATTATTAAAAACTGTTAATTAACTTAATGCTTTATTTATTAATAAAATAGTTAATTGAAAGATATTTTTCATATCATTAAAAATTATTAATTGACTTAAGAATTTGTTTATATATATATATATATATTCTCTTTTGCTTATTTATTAGTTTAGTTTTTTTTTTTTTAGATGGGGAACTATCTTATCTCTTTTATATTAAAATGTATACTTTATTTTGTTTATTTTTATATCTTCACACTTAGTCTTACTACAAAAAAAAGAATATAATTATTTTAAAACGATAAGGGCTTATTATATTTTTTTTCTAATAGTTATTATTTATAATACAATTTATATAATTCTATTATAAATCTAATGATTTATTCTACTTAATTTTATAAAATAATATTCTTATTTTTAAAAATTATTAAAACATAAAACTTAAATATATTGTAATAGTAGCATGTACATTGCACGAGCCTTTGTAACTACTATATATATATATATAAGAACCGCTTAACTCTTTGAGATTCATCTTTTCTTTTTTATTTTACTCTTTTATTTTGAATAATTTACTAATGGTGACCTGTAAGTTGAGTGAATATTTTTTCGTAATTACATAAACATTCTTGGTCAATTATATAACAGGTTTTTTTTGTAATTACGCAAATATTTTTGGTCAATTATGCAATAGATTTTTTTGTAATTACGCAAACATTCTTAGTTAATTATGAAATATGAATATTTTATTTTTTAACAAATTACAAATACACTCAAAAAAATTATTTAAAATATGAATCGGTTCTATAATATTAGAAATTACAACTATCGTTTGTTATAAATTTTTATTTAACATAGTACTCAGGAAAAAAAAAAACTATTCTTCTATGTAATGATATATTATCAAAATTATTTATTAAAAAATATTTTTCATATCATTAAAACTGTTAATTGACTTAATAATTTATTTATTAACAAAATGGTAAACTGAGAAATATTTTTCATGTCATTAAAAATTATTAATTTACTTAATGATTTATTATTAATAAAATTGATCATTTATTATGCGAGTATGATTTATGTATTAATAAAATTAGTCACTTGTATATATTTTTTTTCTTCTATTGTTTTATTAGTTCGGTAAATTATCTTAATAGTTTTTTTAAATAGAAGAATTATCTTAATATTTATTTATATTTATCTGTTGAGTAAAACTGCACACCATAATTTTTTTTTTAAATTCAGAATAAATGTTAAACACTTATAAATTCACCTAAAATAATATGGTAATAGAATTTGAGTCTACATCATTGCGTGTATAACAAATCAAAAAATGATATATATTATATCACATAATTTTATCATATATCTAATAATTTATTCAATTCAATTTCATAGAATAATGTTTTAATTTTTAAAAAATTATCAAAATAAAAAATTAATTATACTCGCACCTTGGCCTTCTTAAACTTATATATATATATATATATATTCGTTATTTAACGACCAATAATCGAAACATATAGATACGAGAGAGAGAGAGTAATACCAGACTCCGTTCATCTCGCCCGGAATCGGATTCCACCGGCAGCTATTCCGACCACTATCTCCGATCGTACGAACTTTACTCTCTCGAATTGGATGTACTTACATTTGCTATATATTATTGCTGCGTGGTTTACTTTATGTATTACCTACTGGATCTGTTTGAATGATTTTGATCGATTTTGGTGTTTAACTGACTATCTTTGATTGAGTCCCGTATGAATAGGATTGCTTTAACGGTGGTCTATGATAAAAAATTTAAAACAATTTTTTTTTTTTTTTATTGACTATTTTCCGCCTGTTGCAATTCGGGTTTGAACTATGTATAATATTTTGTTTTGCCTCTGATTTGGAGATATTAGCTGCTTAATTTTATGGTTTGTTTGTGTATGTGGACTATGTATGTATGTATTTAGTTCATTTGTGAGGATGTGGAGGATTGCAAGGCAAAAACTTGGAGCTGGAGGATTTCCTGTTCTGGTAGGTCTTTCAATCGTATGTTTTGATTTTGAAAAAGGAAGATTTTTTTGCATCTAATAGATAGTATTTAATTTCAGATTTTAGAACAATCCCTGCAGAGGATGCAGCAGCCTGCAGTATCCGCGTTGAGATGTTATTCATCTGCTACCAAAGAGGTAGTTGTGGATTATGTTCATTGTGTTGTTCAATTTTTTCGTTTTTCTTTGATGCTTATTTGGTTGGTTAGAGATGTTAGAATTAATTTTATTTCATGAGCTGATTTTTCCTTTTTTGAAAATCATGAAAACATCAATTAGGTTATTGAAAACTTAAACTTCTCACTTTATTTTTTATTTTTTAAATTTATTTATTTATTTATTGTCAAATACCATGACCTGATTCTAACATATCCCTTTTCTTTTTATTTCCTTTTTTGTCTGCCTTACAAGAGTTATTTTGAAGTGCTGGAATTGATTACTTCATATGCCAAACCAAATTAAGCTTTGTGTTCCAATGTCCATAATAATCGATCTAGGGGATTTTTACTCGTTGCTTGTTAGGCTACCTGACACACAACCTTCCTCATTTTTTCAAGGCCTGGGACCAGCTCTATATAAAAGATTAAGCACTAAGCATGACACTGGTGGAGTTAGAATTGATTACTTCAGATGCTTTGCTAAATATGAAATACTAAAAGGGGTATTAATGTCTTACCCAAAAATAAAACAAGAAGGAAAGCAAAACCTGGTGTCATATAGATAGTTAGGCCAAGTTTGGGTACTCCCAAATAATCCAAAAAGCCAAAAAGTTACTCAAAAAGTTAAAAAGTTAACACTATTCACCAAAAGTTAACAATTACGGCTGCACAACTCCCAATTCAAATTTTCCTCTAAAAACCAATTTTTACAATTTTTTATTACACATTTTTCCATAAAAAGTCAAAAAGTTAACCCAAACATCCATATTTTCAACCTCAATTTTTTTGTCTAAAAAGACAAAAAGTGCACTTATTTAGTCTTTCCAAACAAGGCCTTAGTTTGTATTGTAGTGTTACTAATTCAATTTATAGAAGTAATCTGAAAATGTTTATTTTTCCTTTCTGTATTCATGCTTGCAGTTGTGCTGTTTTTCTTTCATAGAAACACTGATATTTTCATGGAAACACTGATATTTACATTCTGGAAATTACTTAAACAGATGACTGTGAGAGATGCTCTAAACTCTGCTCTTGATGAAGAAATGTCTGCTGATCCTAGAGTTTTTTTAATGGGTGAAGAGGTAAGGAATTGTGATTGGGGATTGTTTGGGAATATGCTATTTTAGTAACATTTTGACTTTTTACGTAAAGATGTGCAGAAAAGTAGAGAGGTGATGTAACCCAGAAAAGATAAAAAAACAAAAAGTATGCTATTTTAGTAGCATCCCAAACTTTTGGACTTTTTAACAAGATTTCACTTTGTTCTTTCCTTATGTGCCCTTTTCTTATTGTAGGTTGGAGAGTACCAAGGTGCATACAAGGTTAGACCTCTCTCTCTCTCTCTCTCTCTCTCTCTCTCTCTATTAAGAATATAGATGATGTCCATGGTCATATAACTATCAATTTATACTACCTTTGTATAGATTTCTAAAGGGCTCTTGGAGAAGTATGGCCCCGACAGGGTTGTTGATACTCCAATCACAGAGGTGGGACCTATTATTAGACTTGTTATTGCTTGCTCCTTTTGTTAATTTCCATGCTTAACTTACCAAATTATTTTCATTCTCTCTTCTTAGGTAAACTTGATGATTTGAATTCTTGAATTTCTACAATGATGATTGACTTGTGTGTATATACATATGCTTTTTGGTTTTCCATAATTCTTCTGTCTCGTGTATAAATGCTTGTTTTGCAGGCTGGATTTGCAGGCATCGGAGTAGGCGCTGCATATTATGGTCTTAGGCCTGTTGTGGAGTTTATGACGTTTAATTTTTCAATGCAGGTCAGAGTTGTTTTATATTTTTGTCATCCCCACTACCTTGCAAAGAGAAATTTTCTGATATTCTATTTATATTTGTTTTACTTGGTTGCGATGGTCAAACTTACTTTGGAGCTTTAACTAATAGCTAATTAATTTAAAATCTTGTATCTCAGCACTTGTTGCATATTGAGTTTCTCTTTGTAATTTGTTGTGTTCCTTTCTTTCGCACTTAATGTCTCCAAGGGATCTCAATCTTGATTTTGTTGTAGGCAATTGACCACATCATTAATTCTGCTGCAAAATCAAATTACATGTCTGCTGGCCAGATAAATGTACCTATTGTTTTTAGGGGACCAAATGGTGCTGCTGCTGGTGTAGGTGCCCAACACTCCCAGGTATGGTTCCTCAAGCTTCTTTTGCAAGTGATGGTTCTTTACTGGCTTGGTTGTTTTTTAACAAATAACACGTTATTAAGCGTCATTGCCTTCAGCCTTAAGGTAATATGAGAGATATATATAATTGAAGAGTATTAAATTAGCGTCCAATTTGGACGGTTGCAAGCAGCTGTATCATTAAGTTTTCAACCTACCAGTTGTCAATAGGGAGAATGTCAGATTTCTTTTTTTCCTTCTTCATTTTCACTAGGTATTTATTAGGTTTAAGGTTTGAGTACCTCCAAGTCTAATATTTGATTTACACAGTATTGTTTCTTTTTGTGAACATGTTAGAGTTTCTTCATTACTAATCTCAAATATGCTTTCAATGATAAAATTCTATATCAACGACACACATAACCATTGATGACATATATGGAATGTCATGTAGTGTTTCGCAGCATGGTATGGCGCCTGCCCTGGTTTGAAAGTGTTGGCCCCATACTCATCTGAAGATGCTCGTGGACTGCTAAAAGCTGCCATTAGAGACCCTGATCCTGTTGTTTTCCTTGAAAATGAGTTGTTGTGAGTACTCAGTGCAGCATTAAGTTGTAATATATCAAACTTATCCATATAATTATTATCATTATTATTATCCGATGTGACTTTTGTTCTTCAGATATGGCGAGTCTTTTCCTATTTCGGCAGAAGTTCTTGATTCCAGTTTTTGCCTCCCAATAGGGAAAGCTAAGGTATTTTTCCTTAAGATTATGATAGTTTCTGTGGCTGCTTTTGCCTTCTTGTGTTATTTATTTTATCATGATTCACTATTGTTGTTATTTAAAATTTATTGCCTTCTATCTCCTAGGTTGAGAGAGAAGGAAAGGATGTCACGATTACAACTTTTTCAAGGATGGTGGGCTATGCTATTGAGGTCTGTCTATGAAACTTTATATAGTTTTTGAGATGTGATCTTTGTCATTTAGAAATATAACCTAACGTTGCTTGTTCCATGGGAGGACAGTGCTTTTGCACAAGAAGTCATCTTAAGTTGAGAAAATGAAGCTATAGTTTGAACAACAAAAATTTCAGGAGCATCTCTGTATTTGGTATGGTATGCTAACTAGTAACTAGCCCACATTCTACAAGGTCTAGCGGTTTTGATTGTCACTACCACATGGAATACAGAGTTTTAAGGCTTGAATTAGTCTCTATGATCTTGTGACATTGCTTTTAGCTTTGTGGATGAAATTACTTTGAACTGCAGCTAAGCATTCTCATATAGTGGTGCTGTAGTTCCTTAGTAAACACTTTTGTATTCATCTTCGATGAGAATATTAGTGATCTCTGTTGTTTGACATTTCACATCTTTCAAATTCTTGTTTATATTGCCGTTGGTTACAGTTAGTCAAATTTGTGCCCCCCATTTAAATGTAACTGTGTTGTGTGATGTTCAGGCAGCTGAGATTCTTGCGAAGGAAGGGATCAGTGCTGAGGTATAAAATACATTAAATGAATATGGTAGTGTTGGTTTAAGATCTTGAATCAATTCAAGTATCAGTTTTAAATATGGTAGTGTTGGTTTACTGCTTAAACAGGTTATAAATCTTCGCTCAATTAGGCCACTAGATAGGGCCACAATCAATGCTTCAGTTCGGAAAACAAGTAGACTGGTGACAGTTGAAGAAGGGTTCCCTCAACATGGTATTGGTGCTGAAATCTGGTGTGTAACTCTTTCGACGTGCTTTCCTCATGCAGAATTTGATTGTGATATATAATTTACATGTACATAGATGGATATACTTATACATGCACACATACATAATATTGTTGTTTTGATTATGTGCTTGTTATTTTAAATAGTGCATCAGTTATAGAAGAAAGCTTCATGTATCTTGATGCTCCGGTAGAGAGGATTGCTGGGGCTGATGTTCCCATGCCTTATGCTGCTAATCTCGAGAGAATGGCTGTCCCACAGGTTGATATTGTTCTTATTCTCAACTTTGGTTTGATTTTGACTCTAGAATAGTACTTTCATGAACTTCTCCATTTCCAGAATTCGGGTTCTATGTTCTATTCCTACAAAACCCTCCTTAGGCTTCATTTGGTTGTGGCTTAAAAGCCAACTTATTGGCTAAAAAAACCTAATTTTGTAAAATAATTTTGTAAAATTTTGGAAACCCATTTTTTCATTGTTTTTTTCTAAAAAAGTCATTAGAATAGCCACAAAAAGTTAAGAATGCGTCAAACAAACTAGTTTTTTTTCATTTTTTATATACATTTTTTTTAGCATTAAATTTTTGTTTAGCTTGTTTTTAGCCAATAAACAAGTTTTTTAATCAACTCCAAAAGAAGCCCATATGATGTTGAGTGGGTGACCTGAGTAATGTTAATATGTAGCACAGCCATCCCTATGGCCAAAGCAATAGTAGCTTTTGGTGAAGCATTTTATATTTCTAAACCACCAAACCGTTTTAAAAATGCTTTTGGTCAGCCTAACAACTTTCTCATTTGTTTGGTTTGTTGGTTTTTGAATCTTCAAGGTTGAAGATATTGTTCGTGCAGCAAAAAGAGTATGCTACAGATCCGTTCCTATGGCTGCAACAGCTTGACCATAGCATAAGGGTCCAGAACTCTTCCAAGTCTATTTGTGATGTACCATTTAGTATTTGTTTTTGAAGTAATATCTTACATGGCAATGGTTGTGTATGTTGCTGGTTCTTTTGGGGAGCAAGGTTGTAGATTTTTTTTTTAATTATATTGCGTTGAATTAGGGGTGGAACTACTTGTTAAACCACATAAGAGAGAGATAACGGTGGGAATTTTGTTGTGTTTTGTTTGACAATCAACATATTCAATGAGTTGAACTCCCATTGATTTGCCGCACAATGTGATGAACTGTACATATGCTTTTGTTGGCACCCTTGTATTTTTGTTGGCACAATAAATTTTTTTTTTTTTTTTTTTTATAAAAAAACAATAAAATAAAATTGTGAAATGGGCGGGGTTGTTCACTGGGCTGGCCTTGACTTTTTTATTTTTTATTTTTTATTTTATTTTTGATCTTTTGAGCCTGGGCAAACTCCAAAATTATTTGCTAGTTACCATAGAAAGTTTGTTTGCATGTATAATTACTAAACTATGTACTTAAAATTTACTTATAAGGATTAAGATATAAAAAAATATTATAAGAACTCAAAAAGATAAAAATATGATCATCTTGCTTTTATTATTTAACAAAATTTAATTTACAACTAAAAAACCGTAAAGCAAAATTTAAAATTATAATACCGAATAAAAGTTGAATTAATTGCATTGCATCCATTACATTTTAAATAACTCAAAATTTCAATTATTTTATCAATTATTGCACCATTACAAAATTTGATTAGACTCATGCCGACCTTAGATTCCGTGGTATTATTATTTATTATTTATTATTTATTCCTTTTTGATGGGCTGCTTTTTGAAGTCAATAAGTATTTTTTTTATTTATTTTATAAATAATATTTGTGGTAGAATGAAGTCAAAGAATCAAGAGTCTATAAATAAAACCAAGCTTTGTTGACCAGACTGGTCTTCCCTCTCTAGAAAAACAAACAAACAAACAAAAGATCTATCTATGAATGAAGGTTTGAAATTCTAGAAATGCAGTAATTAAATAAAATTATAGAAAGTTTAAAAGATTTAATCGGCGAATGCCTCGACAATTTTTCTCTCTTTTTTTTTTGTTTTTGGTCTTTTTTTTTTCTATTTGTTGGTTTTGGTGTTGCTGTTGGTAGTTTTTTTGTTTTTTGTTTTTTGAAAGATGGTTATGTGTAGGGATGTACTAAAAAATTAGATATTTCACATCTACTCAGCCTGAGTTAGACTGGTTGGGTGATAAAATTGACTGATCAATTATGCTTCTTGAAATTTGTTAATTTTATATAATTTTGTGCGAGTCTTTGCTAATTCAAATAAAAATATAGAAGAGACTCGTACAAAATTGTATGGAATTAACAAATTGTAACCAGTAGCTTAACTGATCAGTCAATTTTATTATCTAACCAATTCAACTTAACTCACTCACCTTATCAAATCACACAGGCTGAGTAGGTGTGAAATGCCCTACACATAAATAAAAAAAAAAAAAAAAAAAAAGTGAGAATCGAGGCATTCTAGCCTCACACTTCAAGGCCCAAACATTTCCCTATTACAATTGTTGATTAGCTTACCTTATTATTTATTTTCTTTTTAAATTTATCAAAGAGGTCAGAGTAAGCAAAACCCACAAGAGAATTTAGAAACCTGGTAATAATATAGAAAATAGCAGAAGGATTGAAAGCGTTGCCGGCAAATGGGTAGACTGCTCTCATTCTAAGTTGACTCTCCCTAATTCCCCCATGAATGCTTCAACGCGCTCTCTCTCTCTCTCTCTCTCTCTCTCTCTCTCTCAAGCTTAAACCCATCTTTGGGGCTCCCATGAGACACGTTACCTTGGCTAGAAAAATTTGTTTATAATTATTGAATTAATTTATTTTGTAATAAATAATATGTATGCTTCAAAAAAAAAAAAAACTATAATATTGTTTAAAATAGCTAATAATTATTTCATAAATTACAAGAAGTGAGATTTTTATTTTCACATTAAAAATACTTAGTTCTTAAATTTATCCATACTGATGTGGATTCTTTTATGAAGATCGTTATTGATTTATTTTACCAATTAATTCCTATTTCCTTGTAATATAAGTAATATTTTAATGGTGCCAAGCTTTTTTTTTTTTTTATCATATTATATAGAATTTAAATTTGTTCTCACATTTTGAGAGTGTATAGATAAAACACAAAATTTAATAGTTAAAATCCGTAGGCCTTTCATTAAAAGAATCATTGACTTCACTTAAAATTATGAATCTTGTTACTTTAAATCAATCAAAATTTGTAACATTTCAATAATGTGTGAATAAAATTGAGTTCCTTTCAGTTATGATATAAACTATCATATCACTCGTACTATGCACGGATTGTGTTTACAATTATCTATATATATAAATTGTAATTTTTAAATATTTTTTTTTTTTAAATGTCTTCTTCTTTCTTTTTTTTATTATATTAAAGTTTAATATTTTGATAATAATCATATGTGTTAGACTTTTCAAAAAAAATTTATGCTTGATCTTAATGCATTAAAGTGTTATTATGAGGTATAACACTCATGTGTGTTGGAATTTTTCAAAGAATTCATATGTGTTAGATGTCAAAGAATTTTTTTTATGCTTGTTCTTAATGCATTAAAGTGTTATTATGATGGTAAGACTTGGGAGAAATTAATAAATGTTAAGATTTTTATTTTTTTTTAAATCAAAAAATCAAAAAATTTAAATTGAGAGATTAAAACTCCTACAAAACTTAGGGTTAAATTAAAATTATTGCTTCGTTAAAGGACAGGCAATGAAAAGAAGAAGTTGTTTCCATGGCATTTTCTTCGAATCACGAGTACAGAGACACGTAAAGGAGTGCGTGTCTTGTGGATCCAGAAAACACAAAAATGCACAAGAATTTCTTCAAATTTGGGTTTTCTCGTTCAGTTTCCCAGACAGAAGGAAAAGGAGGAAATGAATGAGGAGAGAAGACGATCCGAAATTGTAGTGAGGGACTGAAGAGAGTGGAAGGGAGCTATCAACCGTCCTTTCTACTTTCCTGGGTCAAACTTATTTTAAGAATACTGTTAGTTAATCCACTTTTAAAAATATTTATAATAGTTTTATATTCTTAAAAAGAGGGTAGAAGGACTACTCTACTAAAAATTTTAATTATATATCACTGGTATATCACTCATACTATGCATAAATTGTATTTATAATTATCTATATGAATTGTGATTTTTAATTTTTTTTTAAATGTCTTTTTTTTTTTATATTATATTAAAGTTTAATATTTTGATAATAATCATATGTATTGAACTTTTCAAGAAATTTTTTTTATGATTGTTCTTAATGCATTAAAGTGTTATTATGAGTGATAATAATCATATGTGTTGGGATTTTTCAACGAATTCATACTACCCTATCACTCGTGCTATGCATGGGATAATTATAGATATTTATATTTGTTTTAATTTTTTTTAATATATAAATTATGTTTTTTAAGATTTTTTATAAAAATAATTTAACAATCTTATCACTAATCATAGTATCTATACTTACTATATATTAAGCAAAAGGGGGTTTTTAACCCCAAAGCTTGTGGGAGCTCCAATCTCCTAATTCTAATTTTTTAATTTTTTGATTTAAAAAAAAACCCTCAGCATTTATTAACTTCTCCCAACCCAATCTCAGCATTTATTGATTTCTCCCAACTCATAATCCCTTTTGACTTCTCTCATAATTATTGCAACACTCTTTTCAATTTCTCCCATACACTATGGTTACACACAAAAATAAAAAAAGAGAAGAATTTAGCTATAGATCTCAAAAAGATATAGCATTTAAATTTGAATTATGATTTACTAATATAATTATGTATTTTTTTATGTATATCTATCAAAATTTTAAATCACTTAATGGGACAAATTAATCAATTTTCCAAAATTATTGATTTTTAATTTCTAAAATAGATTAAAAAACTATTGACTGATTTATTTATTTAATAACAAAAATTATTTCATAATTTCTTCCAACCCAACCTCAAAGATTTATTGATTTCTCCCAACCCACAATCCCTTTTGATTTTTCTCATAATTATTGCAACACCCTTTTCAATTTCTTTCATACACTATGGTTACACACAAAAATAAAAAATAAAAATATAAGAATTTAGCTGTAGATTGAATTATGATTTAATAATATAATTATGTAATTTTTTATGTATATCTATCAAAATTTTAAATCACTTAATGGGACAAATTAATCAATTTTTCGAAATTATTGATTTTAATTTACAAAATAGATTAAAAAAACTATTGGTGATTTATTTATTTAATAACAAAAATATTTCATAATCTCTCCTCCTAATCTCTCTCACAAATTTTCAACAAAAAATATTAAAATTTGTATTCATTTTCTTCCCAAAAAAATCAGATAATATTTTCTATTAAAGTTGTAAATATCTACCTATATTTTATATATTATATTATAGCATAAAAAAAAAACTAAAAAAAAAATCTTTAAAGGTTATCTAAATAAACTTTAAATCAATAAAACTCATATGTCTATCACATATTTAGCTTACATCATAACTTACCTAAATAATAATAATTAAAAACAAATGGAAACTACAGATAAATAAAATTTTTAAAAAAAGATACTCACAACTCCATCTTAAATAAATTGAAAAAAAAAAATACCTGAATAGAAACCACACAAAAATAAAAATAAAAATAAAAAGATATATCTATCTATCTATCTATATCTATACTATATATTAAACAAAAAAGGGTTTTTAACCCCCAAGGCCTATGAGAGCTTCAATATCCCAATCTAAATTTTTAAAAATTTTTATTTAAAAAAAAAAACTCAGCATTTATTGATTTGGTCAAAATCCCCTGATCAATATTTAAAATCCTCTCATACAAATAATTAGAAATACAATTCATGTATAGTTACTGTAGTACCATTTTCAATTTCTCCCATACACTATGGTTAGTGATAAGAAAAAAATCTTAAAAAATATAATTTATATATTAAAAAAAAATCTAAAACAAATATAAATATCTATAATTATTCCGTGCATAGCACGGGTGATAGGCTAGTACAAAAGAAATTAAAACGGCCACTGCAGTAATTATGCACGGGCTGTATCTATAATTATTTGTATGAAGGGATTTTAAATGCTAATTAAGGATTTTGACCAAATCAATAAATGCAGGCATATGGATTGAAAAAAGTTAACAAATGCTAATTAGGGAATTTTGACCAAATCAATAAATGCTGATGGTTTTTTTTTTTTTTAAATCAAAAATTTAGAAAATTAAGTTTGAGAGATTAGAGCTCCCACAAGGCTTGGGGTTTAGAAACCCCATTTTTCTTAATATATTTACAATTATTTATATATGTGAATTGCGATTTTTAAATATTTTTTTTTTAAATGTCTTCTTTTTTTTCTTTTTTATATTATATTAAAGTTTAATATTTTGATAATAATCATATGTGTTGGATTTTTCAAGGAATTAAATATCTTTTTATTATTATATTATATTAAAGTTTAATATTTTGATAATAATCATATATGTTGGACTTTTTAAGAAATTTTTTTTATGCTTGTTCTTAATGCGTTAAAATGTTATTATGAGGGATAATAATCATATGTGTTGGGACTTTTCAAGGAAGTCATATGTGTTGGATTTCAAAGAATTTTTTTTATGTTTGTTCTCAATGCATTACGGTGTTATTATGAGAGTAAGACTTAGAGGTTGGAAGAAGTTAATAAATGCTAAGATTTTTTTTTTAAAAATCAAAAAATTAAGAAATTTAGATTAGGAGATTGGAGCTCCCACAAGACTTGGGGTTAAAAACTCCCTTTTGCTTAATATATAGTATAGATATAGATAATTATCAATATATGTGAATTGCGATTTTTAAATGTCTTTTTTTTTTTTTAAATGTCTTCTTTTTTTTCTTTTTTATATTATATTAAAGTTTAATATTTTGATAATAATCATATTTGTTAGATTTTTCAAGAAATTCAATGTCTTCTTTTTTTTATTATATTATATTAAAGTTTAATATTTTGATAATAATCATATGTGTTGGACTTTTCAAGAAATTTTTTTTATGCTTGTTCTTAATGCATTAAAGTATTATTATGAGGGATAATAATCATATGTGTTGGGACTTTTCAAGGAATTCATATGTGTTGAATTTTAACGAATTTTTTTTTATACTGTTCTTAATGCATTAAAGTGTTATTATGAGGATAAAATTTAGGGGTTGGGAGAAGTTAATAAATACTAAGGTTTTTTTTTTAAAAAATAAAAAATTCAAGAAATTTAAATTGGGAGATTTGAGCTCCCACAAAGTTTAGGGTTAAAACCCCCCCTTTTACTTAATATATAGTATAGATTTGTGCAGATGAAAGGAGAAAAATGGAAGGAATTGAATACGGATTGCTTGGTGAATGTGTTAGGCAGAGTGGGAATAGAATCATGGTTAATTGATGTTCCGTTTGTGTGCAAGTCATGGTACAAAGCCACAAAGAGTCCTCTTTGCTGGAGACAACTTGATTTTCTTGAAATCTTACTTGATGATTGCACTTCTTTATTTTTTTTTGGCAAGGTTAATCGATGACTATCAAATATAGGGAAAATTCTCTTTCATAGCAATCGTCAAGACTTTAGTCAAACGTAGTGCTACATCTACTGTGTATGTAGCGCTTCCTGGCTCTGGCTTCTGTGATGAAGAAGTACTGTTTTATATTGCAGATCAGTGAGTTCTTTATGCCCAATGTTTAAGAAAAAGTTCAAAGAAAAAATGTCACATTTTTTTTCCAAACTCAAAACACATTTTATGGATTTCACAACCTCTTTTTTTATTTTTTATTTTTTTTTAATTTGAAAAAATAATTATTATTTTTAATGAACTTTTTACCCAATTCCAAAACAAACAAATATACCATGGCACTAGTTAGCATTTGACCAAAAAAATGCATATTTTTATTTCCTACTTTACAAATTGGCTTGAGGTAGAATTAAAATTTGACTCTTTGATGAGTTTTGTGAAAATAGAAGTAATGGAAAGTGCAAGTAAAAAAAAAAAGTAGCATGAAAGTAGGGAAAAATACAAGAAGATTAATTTTTTTTGGTACAATCCACTTTAGCAAGTAACTTACTTTCAATTTCTTGTAAATTTTTTTTTTGTTTTTTTTTTACAAATATATATTTTGGTAAAAGTAGTCAACTACTAAAAATTTCACATAAATTTCATCTTAAAAAAATTTGTATTAAAAAATAAATTTTCTTTTTTTTTTCTTTTTTTTTATAAATATTTTTAACTTCACATCATATTTTTCACTGTAATCAAATCAACCCTTTTGGTTTAATTTTCTCTGTTGTTTTATATTAAGGTGTTTGATTACCCGTGCTATGCACGAATTGTATTTATAATTATCTATATATGTGAATTATGATTTTTAAATATTTTTTTTATTTTTTAAATGTCTTATTTTTTTCTTTTTTTATATTATATTAAAGTTTATTATTTTAATAATTATTATATATGTTGGACTTTTCAAGAAATTAAATGTCTTTTTTTATTATTATATTATATTAAAGTTTAATATTTTGATAATAATCGTATGTGTTAGACTTTTCAAGAATTTTTTTATGTTTGTTCTTAATACATTAAAGTGTTATTATGAGAGATAATAAACATATGTGTTGGGACTTTTCAAGGAATTCATATGTGTTGGACTTCGAAGAATTTTTTTTTATGCTTGTTCTTAATACATTGAAGTGTTATTATGAGGGTAAGACTTGAAAGTTGTGAGAAATTAATAAATGCTAAGATTTTTTTTTTTAAATCAAAAAATCAGAAAAACTTAGATTGAGAGATTGGAGATCCCACAAAGTTTGGGGTTAAAAATCCCTTTTTACTTAATATATAGTAAGTATAGATATAGATTTATAAATAATTTTTTTAAATACTCATTATCTCTCATCATAGAACAAAATATAACATTCTCCTCCGTTGGACACAATACTCTCAAACAAAATAAAAAAAAAATTATCTAATATATATTTTTTCTTTTAAAGAATATCTCTATTAAAATATTTTCTTTTTTCAAACTAATTGTTTCTCATCTACGATATTTTAGGAGAGAATGTTAGGTTAGATTGGATTTGTTAGAGAGATTAAACAAATAAAAAAAATTAATATTAATAGAAAACCAAAATTGAAAACCACATGAGAAGAAGAGAAACAGCACTTTAAAATTTTTATAAATTTTTTGCTTATAATATTGTTTATTATCTCATTTTCGTGGTCGTTAGTGTTTATATTTTATAAATATTTGGTCATTCATTTCGAAACTGTTGTGTGACGTGAGGAAAGGAACCGAAATGCTTCTCTCTGAAAAGGAGATAGCTGAGTTGAACAACAAATTGGTCAATTTAGCTTAGCTCCGTCTCCCCTCTCTCTCTCTTTCTCTCTCTCTCTCTAGGTTTTTCATTTCTGGTAGTTAAACACAGCAAACAACACGTCTGATTGATCTCTCTCTCTCTCTCTCTCTCTCTCAAGAAGAAGAAGAAGAAGAAGAAGAAGAAGAAGAAGGAGATGAGGACTTCTTTGAAGAAGCTGCTTCACAGGCACAGCGAGGCCAGGGATAAAAGAGACCGTCGTCTTCAACAATCTCGGCAAGAGATTGCCTCTGCTTCTCAGGTATATTCATTCGCGCCTCTGTTTGTTTCCCATGAAAATTTTAGATTTTTTTCAGTCTTTGTCCTCTTATGATTTACTAAATGCAACTATTTTGGTTGAATTATGACACAAGCTATATTCTTGTATTACATTTTCGTTTTGTTATACGAGAAGCAAATGTATTGTCATTAATTGATTTCTTGTTGCTGCGAACTTGAATGAATTTGAATTCAATTCTGAAGGGCGATAGGAAAAAATTATAAGACAAAAGAAAAAATTGGATTTTTTTGAGCTTCCTGGTTGTGGATTTTTGATCTTCCTCATTAGGTTGAAGTTATGCCTATGCGTCTTCTCTCTTACTTACTGTCATGGAATTCAATGTGTCATCTGTACTTTGGGAATGGTATTTTCTCTTGGTTGTCTTTAGCATGCAAATGGAGTTAAATTCTTTGTTCTTGGTGCTCATTATCTCATAGAATTCTTGGATTTCGTTGGTACCTGTCATATAGTATAAAACGTAGTTACAATTTCCTCCTTAAAAGTATAAAACTTGGTTCCAAAATGGTATCTTGATGCCAGGTCGAATTGCAGTGGCGTTAATTGTGAGAGGGGTTGAAGGTTTCATATCTCGATGACTATTGTGGTTATCTTAGTTACTGATTGTGTGAGCTGCAAAAGATTATGAGTTGCTGAAGGCAGGGTGGATGTTTATATTGAAGGCTACATGGCAGAGGTGGTTTACTTTGAAGAAGTGATATACTGTAATACTGGAGTTCATTGGTGTTGTTGGGTTAGGGTAGTGCCTAAATGGAGCTGGTAATGATGGCTATCCTTGGCAATAAATTGTGGTGCTTGAAATGAAGGGCATCAACAATGACAACCTGATGGTGGTCCAAATGGTGGTGTCTTAGTTTCTCTCTCTTCGCTCAATTTCATACCACCAATACAGTTTGCAAATTGCATTCAGTTCCCTCTCCTGACTTTTGTGTGTCTTGGCCTTATTACTGTGAAATCGAATTTCCGGAGGAATGGTGGTAACCAACAGATTCAGTGGTCAAGTTTTCAATATATATATATTACTGTAATGACAACTGAGGACTTTGTAAACACACACACACATATACTATCTGGCTTGAGTGTTTTAATGTCTAGGGCTTTTGGAATGTTTGCCAATCAAATTCTATACTTAATTTGGTTTTATTTATTGCAGGACATGCAAGACATGAGAGATTGCTATGATAGCTTACTTTCTGCTGCGGCAGCAACAGCAAACAGTGCATATGGTATTTAACTGACGTAATTTTTATATTTTGTGTTTTCTTGACTCATAGAACAATGTAGTTGTTTGTAACAAACATATAATACAGAAACTGGACAATTACATAAATCAACTGTCAACAACATTCGTCTCCTATTATGTTTTGTCAATTGGGAGTGAGTTTATTCCATGGAACATGGGGTTGGGTCCTCCATAGTTGGCAATACTTCATAGGTAAGTCTAGTTTATGGCCTCACTGGTGGGGGCTGGGTTGGCTGGTTGCTTCATAATTGTCCAAACCGTGCATTTCTGACAATGCTGAAGTCAAAACTTAGTTTTGCTATCCTGCCTGGAAGGCAGTAGCTTTTTATGTAAGTAATTTGCTGTGATTTCTTGGAATATTTGAACTTACGGAAGCAGAAACATAACAAGATGACCTGATTACTTTAGCCCTTTAAACTTGCCATCTTTTGGATTTATTTTTGCTTGCGGGGGGGATTCCTTAATTTTTTTATTATTGCAGTCTTAGTGGCAACTTACTTCTATCAAAGTTTTTTAGTGGGCTCTTTTTGAGCAAGAGGTCTCATGAATCAATTCCATTTTTTTTCAGAATTCTCAGAGTCATTAAGGGAAATGGGTGCTTGTCTTCTTGAGAAGACTGCATTGAATGATGATGAAGAAAGTGGTAAGTGAATGGAAGTTCTGTTGTGTATTTACTTTCACTGGGATTATTTAGAGAAAATATATGTGATTTATAATCTTTTGTATACTTTACTGAGGACCAAGTCTGGGCTTCCTTGTTTTTTTTTTTCCCTAAAAATATTTTCTTAAGAATCTTTGTATGCATAATATTTCTTGCAAGCATAGTGATTACTGTGATTAACCTTCTTTTCCATATGAGTTACACACTGGAATTTAAATCATGGGCTTTCGTTCCACTTTTACAATTTGTTGGGAGGAAAACATGGTTTTTTAAAAAATATAAGGGGGAAAAAAGATAATTGAAATTTCTAAAATTTGCTTCTACGGAACATTTTTTGGTTTTTGGGTGATAAGAGAAGATTGATTTAAGTTCCATTAGCAGATACAGGAAAAATCCTTCTACTTTGTCAGATGTGACCTTAGCTAGTTATTTAGTTGGTTAGATTTAATTCCTTGATAAATGTGTAATAAGTTTTTTTTTTGTTCTTTTTTTCTGGGGGATGGGAGCTGATGTATTTCAATATTTATGTTGATTTATGTTGATCTACCATTTCGTAAAATGTATATAAACAATACAAGATTGAAAAACGGGAGATTTGATACTAAACTTTTCGGGAAGAGACTTTGTTGCACTTTCAAATTGTCTTGGTTTGGAGTCTGCCTTATAGATGTTTCATTTTAATTTATGTATTTATTTATTTATTTTGATCTGTGTTGTTTCTGTTTGTATGCAGGTAAAGTTTTGCTAATGCTGGGAAAACTGCAGTTTGAACTTCAGAAACTTGTTGACAATTATGTGGGTCCTTAATTATTTATGTTGATTATTTTAAAATTCTTTCCTTGTTTATGCCTGGGTGATGATAAAGAGTTGTTGAATTCTGTATTTCAGCGTTCTCATATTTTCCAGACAATCACGAGCCCATCAGAGTCCCTTCTTAATGAACTTCGAACAGTTGAGGTTTGTTCTTGTGAGCTCTTTGATGTAATCAGCATGTTCAGTGTCATTGGTGTTCTTGGACAGTGCTCATCTTTGTTATCCAATTCTAAATGATCTTTACCTCCATCTGTCCCAAATTGTAGGTCCTTTACATTTTGCGATGTCCCAAAATATAGTTTGCTTTGAAAAGTCAGAAGTGCAAAATTCTACAACTTTTCAAATTTATCCTTTGTAAATGAGTGTGAATGCATTTAGAAGTGGAAAAAGGTAGACTTGGAAACTAAAAATTATTTCATTTGAATTAAAACACTAAATGCTTATTACATTTAAATGTTGGACTTTCTAATGAATGGGGCTCTCATCTCTGAACATGTGGCATGGTCCCAAATGCCATTTTTGTTTTCTAATTTTTGAAAAGCTACTAAATTTTCATGATTGGCCTTGGGAATAGCGTGAGCTTTGTTGAGGTTGCTAAAAGATAACCAATGAGCAATGATAAAAATTCAGCGTAATTATTTTTTTTCAGTGATGACAATATAGTGAATTTTGTAGAAAATATCTTTCCTGTTTAAGCAGCAGATCAATGTAAGATGGGAGGATTGAATGAAAGAAGTATGACCCACTTTTTTCGTAATTTGTTTGTATTCATTTTGCTTTACAGCTTTTGCTTATATTGTCAGATTGTCCACCGGGAGATTTTTCATATTGGTTTTATTGATTCTATTTCTATGCATGCATTTTATCAGAATATATTATATCTATATGGGCATCCAAGCCTTTTGTAATAGTGACAGTCAAAATTGTTTTTCCTTTTATGTTGATGCAGGAGATGAAGAGACAATGTGATGAGAAAAGGTCCAATTTTATTTTTCTATTTATTGTTTATTTAGTTTACAACGTGAAATGAATGTATTCTGACCTCGGATTCATGCTCACCAGAAGTGTATATGAATACATGACAACAAGACACAGAGAAAAGGGGAGGTTGAGAAGCAGTAAAGGAGAGAGTTTTTCTTCTCAGCAGTTGCAAGCAGCTCATGATGAATATGATGAGGAGGCTACTTTATTTGTGTTCCGCTTGAAATCTCTGAAACAAGGACAGTCCCGGAGTCTTCTTACACAGGCTGCTCGGCACCATGCTGCTCAGGTTTTCTTCTTAATAATTTAGTGCCAGATGTTGTTTACTTCTTGTTGGATGATCAATGATATGCTTTCTTTCATGGTTGAAACAGTTGTGCTTCTTTAGGAAGGGTCTCAAATCTCTTGAGACAATTGAGCCACATGTCAAATTGGTCACTCAACAGCAACATATTGATTATCAGTTCAATGGACTTGAAGATGATGATGATGATGATGATGACGACAGTGATACTAGTGATGATGACTATGACAAGGATGATGATGGTGACTATAATGTTCATGATGATAGTGAGTTGAGTTTTGACTATGGACAAAATGACCAGGGGAAAAATGTTTCTTCTACACCAGGAAGCTCAATGGAGGTGAGAATTTAAAATTTCTTATATTAATTGAGAAGAATCAAATCCTTTCTTTTTTTTGTTTATAGAAAATTGAAAATTGATATTTGTCAAATAACAGACGAACTTAAGTTAGGGAAACCTATTAGTAAAAATAATTAAACTCGGGGGATTTGTCCTTCCCATTGAAGTTTTGCAATCATGGTTTCTTTGTCATGCTTGTATAAAGAAATGAGGCTTTGATTATGCCAAGCTAGATTTTTTTTTCTTCTTTTTTTTATTGTTAGGTTCTCTTATTGAATTTACATATATTTTTGTTGGTATTAAAGGTTCTTAGCCCATTATTTGCTGCCTTTATGAAGGGTCAATGAAATTGAAAACCAAAGAATGGATGATTTTTTCTTTTGGACCTTCAGATTAGGAGTTCTCAATTTGGCATTATTATATTAGTCATGATCATTATTAATGCCACAAACAGAACAAATTGTTGGATGTTTTCATTTGGTACTTCAAAAGCTCTATCACCACGCTTGTGGTAGAAAAGATGCTTGGTGACACGGTAGTGCTGAGATCATTATGCCCTTAAATATTACTGGAGGATGGGCCAAATGATTATGTAAAGCTTGGACCTTGGATGATGACCTTGATAATCACACGAGGATAGAGCCATAAGCAAGAACAGGACATTGTTACTTGCCAATGCACAAATATTTCATGTGTACTTGAGAACTTCTGATTCCTAGATATTTTATGCTCTAATGTAGCTACAACTAATCTATTGCATTTAGCTTTAATTACTGAAAGCATTGCATTCTAATGTAATCTGTATGTTATGTCTTATTATTTTATTATGTATAATTTTTCTACAGTTGGATCGTGCCGACCTTACATTTCCACGAGTTGCTGAGGTGGATGCAGCAAAGGTAAAGAACATGAAATCCTATTTACACACAGATAATAAGCTGGGTGTCACATTTTATCTCCCTTGTTGTAGCTTTTAAGCTGATTATTATTATTATTTTTAAATAATAATGGGTAGGTTTGGTTTGTGTTTCTGAAAAAAATTTCAGAAATTTTCTCTACAAACAAATTTCAGAAATTTTCTCTACCAAACAAATTTTCCCAAAAAAATTTCCCAAAACACACAAACCAAACAAGTTTTCCAAACAAATCTCTCTCACACACATCAAATCAATCACTTTTTCCAAAACTCTCTCTCAAAACAATTTTCCAAAACAAATTTTCCAAAAAACCAAACCAAACATGTTTTCGTACTTTTTATCTCTAAAACACATCTCTCAAACACAAACCAAACATACCCAATAATTTTAGCTCCACCTTTTGCCGTCATATTGGTGATTAAGTTTGGCACCAAGATATATGCCTCTCCTGTTTTCATGTTTGCAGGAAAATATAGATGGAAACCTTGGTGGGAATTATTTTGCCTTCGATGGAGAACTTAAGGCGAGCAGCCAATCAGCACCACTTTCTGCTGAGAAGAAATTTGATCCTGCTGAAAGGTTCAGACAACTACGGCCATTATCTTCACGGAAGTTTCACTCATATGTACTTCCCACACCAGTTGAAACAAAGAGTCCAGTTTCTAAAGGACAAGGTGCTCAAGATTCTCGAATAAGACAGACAAGTTTTAGCAGGGGTACATTTAACTACAGTCATTCATCTCCTTTAGAACAGAAAAAATATGAAAAAATTGTAGGAAATGAGAGAATGTCAGGACCTATTGTCCCAAGTCAAACATCAGAACTCAAAGAGAGCAATAATAAAACTACATCAACCAGCTTACCCCCTCCTTTGGCTGAGGAGCTCCCATCACATCCGCATGATCGACATCCTATTTCTGATGCTAAAAAAATCAAAAGACTGGCTTTCTCTGGTCCATTAACAGGTAAGTCATGGTCAAAAAAGGCAGGTTTATCTACCAGCATTCCTTTCGTCTCAACAGGACCACCCAAGCTGTTTTCTGGACCTCTCTTGCGTACACCAATACCTAGGCCATCATCATCTCGAAAACTATCTCCAAGTGCTTCCCCTACTTTCACGTCATCACCTAAAATAAGTGAGCTTCATGAGCTTCCTAGACCCCCTGCCAATGTAGCCTCCAAGTTTTCTGCAAGACCTTCAAATGAAATCAGTTATTCAGGCCCGTTGGTGTCAAAAGGTCAAGACAATCCTGCTGCAAATAAATTGGGGCCCACAGTGGCATCTCCTCTGCCAACACCTCCTGAGGCAGTTCCTTGTAGTTTTTCCATATCCGGGGGGCAAAGATTGACAGTGTCCATGCCATTGGGAGCACCACAAACTTTGAAGATGGACCAGAAGGCTGAAGACATTGCTTCACCTCCTCTGACACCAATTTCCATACCAAAGATTCAGCCTGCATCTACAGCTTCATAGAAACTAGAGGTAATTAAGAAACCCACTTCTTATTTCCTTTTGAATTTGAAAAGTTTGTACTAAATCATGTTAGTTAGACACTGTTTTAGGTTTAATTAGATTCCACAATCTGTTAAACATCTTGAGGGTGAACTTTTTTGGTAACCATGCTTAAATGATCTTAATTGGGACAATGCTTAGGTGAGCTCATTGATCAGATGATCATGCCAGATAAGCTACATGTTTTTTGTGGCCAAAAGCTAGGTTTCTTTTTTTCTGAAAGTACCTTTGATTCCTCCTTAACTCTACTTTTGTCTTATGTGAAGTTGAGGTGAAAACTCTAACTGAGTCATTCGTGATTGGAGATGCCGTAATGCAATAGGACACTCACTATTAGAGTTGTATTTCTAACTAAATAAAGTTTGTGCTCATTTTCATTTGACACCTGTTCACTTGCATAATAGTTTGTGGGACACCAGAGTTGTGCTTGGAACCAGTTGCACAGTTATTGCTTCAGACATTATTGTCACTATATTGTTTTCCTGAGGTTCTTTAGTAAAGAAAATGTGGAAAATTTAAAAAAAAATCTTGTGCGCTCAATGTAGAATATGTGTAGTGCAAAGTAGGCATGTTTTGAATCCAGGTTTGAGGTTTTGCCCTCTCTCACACCTGGTGTCTGTTTCAGAATATAAGATTGTCTTGTCTGCAAATTAGAGTGATGGAGTTAGAAGCTTAGGTCAACGTCTTTAGATTTGCTTCAAAAAGCCCATGTTCTATTGCAAAGGATAACACACTCACAGCTTTGAGCTAAGTTGGTTTTTGACGAAATTACGTCATTTAGGCTTTCAAATTTGTGCTGTTTGCCGTTTGAGAATTTTTTTTTTTTAGCAATAGTTTTATTAAAAAAATTCTGTTTTTGTGCTATTTGTTTTGGCAAGTTTTTATTCTGTATAGTAGTTTAATTTGATCTTCACCCAAATTTTTTCTTAGCAATGAAAATTTCAAGTGTTTTTTTTGACACAGGTACAGGTCGATCTGATTCGATGCTCTTCTCCAAATAATTTTGTTCCAATTTAGGTGGGAGACAAAGTGTCTCTCTTATGATTTGGTACAGGTGCAGTTCTGTAAATATGTTGCTTTTGTCTATTTTTGCCCATTATTTTATTTTATTTTTTAAATTCACTTTATTTATCATGATATGAGCTCTCAGATGAGGAATTTTGTATGATATTTTCCACATTTTTTAAAAATAATTAATTTGCTTATTGAATCAATTATCTGCTGCATTTTGCCATAAAACTTGTCATAATAATGTCTGTGGTGTATATTTATATATGGTTTTCAAAACAATATTTTGGTGCAAAATGTAGTTAGCTGCTTTGTTCACTATTAGATGTTCAGGAGGATAAATTGATCATAACTCATCTATTTGTTGATTTTTTTTCATTTATTTAATTGTACTAAATGTTAAAAAATGTAAAGGATATTTTTCAACGAGCATTTTTGGCAACAAATCAAATAAAACACGGAAGCAAAAGCAAGTCTCTCCGTTAGTTGTTGTTGCACTACAAAATCATACAATTAAAAAAAAAAAAAACTTTCTTCTAACTCTGTATTTCTATGTAGTACAATAAGATTCTTGAATTAAACAAACACCTACACTTCTATTAGTGGCAGCATAAGCATAAGCATAAGCATATGCCTATATATATATATATTTGTATGGTACAGCTAAAACAAAGCATGGATTTGAGAATCTCCACACTTTATTATACAAGAAGACTATTCAAAGTGTGATTTTAGCCCCTTCAGAGAGCTTTTAAGGAAAAACACATTTGCTTTTGCAAAACTAATGGCCCTTCTCTCTCTCTATCAGCTCTTAGTTGCGGCCTCCTGCATTGTATCTCACAAATCCCATCAGTTCCGGTCCTTCGAGTCTTGGATTATTTATAAAACTACGTCCAAACACAAAGAGTAAGTCTCCACACAAAAGAAAGAAAGAAAGAAAGAAAGAAAGAAAGAAAATATGAAATTGTTAAAATCAATCAAGAATATTACCATGCAAACATTAATTCGACTGTACAAGAACAAATACAAAATTATATGAAAAATACAATCATTTGAGTAGAGTTTTCCTAAATTCAAATTCAAATGGTAATGTGTGATGTTGAATGATGAACCAGACAGACAATCACCTTTCTTCTGTGAACTTGGAAAAAGTGCCTGAGGTTGGAATGGTACCACACAAATCGTTGTTTGACACATTCCTGCAAAGAACATTTATTAAATAAATATCAAGTTTTCTTAAAAAGAAAAAGAAAGAAGAAGGTATTTTGGGCATAAAAATGAAAGTGAGAGAGTGAGAGTTACAAGATCTTGAGGTTTCCAAGCTTGGAAAGTTCTCTTGGTATTCTTCCTGTGAGCCTGTTACTGTTTAGTCTCCTGCATTAAAACATCTCTCTAATGGTTTGTTAAACCTATTATATTTATTGAGCATTAAAACTTCAACTAAGTCACACAGGTAAGATATGTCGAATCTTCTGTTTGAATCCTTAATTGTTTCAAGCAAATTCTCTATTATATGGGATCAGAATTCTGTCATTTCTTTTAGTGCTATCATCTTGCTATGATAATTCAACCGTCCATGTTTTAAATTGAATCAAAACATCGCCATTTTAGCTTGCGCAGTTTAAAATAAAAAAACAGTATTACAACTATTGAATTATGTCATTTTTGAGGTGTCTTAGGCTATGTTTGGGAACATGTTATTTTAGTAAGTTTTTAGCTAAAATATGAGGTAAAAAAATTAGTATGTTTGGAATGATTTTTTAATTTCTTACCAAAAGATGTACAAAAAGTAGTGAGAAAATAGAATCTTTAAATTTTTGGTATAAGTTGTTAGTTTTTAATAATTTTTTTGACTTCTAAACTAAAATATTGAGTTGTCAAATGAGATCTTACTATGTTTAAAAATCACAATATGATATAATTTCAGAGAAAAAAACAACAAAGAAACTTAATCCTATCGCAAGACGTGGTCAGAATTTCTTTATTACATGATGAATCTCTGCAACAAGACGGTACGGTGAAAATTGAGTCTTGAAAAAGATGATCATCAACTTCATCACACCACCTACCTACAATCCAATCTAATTACTTTTATAGTCCAAAAGGGTGCAACGTATATTAAATGGTCTAATGACTCTGATCCCCAAGTGGAACCAAGTCTGAGCAGACTGCAAATAGTAGAGTAGGAGTGAATATACTTACAGAAATCTGAGATTGGAGAGGGTGGAGAGTGAGGAAGGGATGGGGCCAGTGAGGTTATTGTGGTAAAGATCCAAGCTCAATAGGCTCTTTAAACCTCCAACTTCTTTTGGTATTGGCCCAACCAAGTTGTTCATGTAGAGTTCCCTGTACATAAATAAGTTAAATTAAATAAAACAATTCTAAACACACAAAAATAAAACTTTTACTAATAAATATGATTTGTTGTTCAAATATTAATATTAATGTTATGAGTCTATTTTCAGGACACTTGTCAATCATGTTTGGCCACATGACATGCATTTAAAAATGAATAGGCTTTCATGATCTGGTCTGACAGGCTGATAGGGTAGGTGAGATATATCATAAATGATGGATAAGAATTATGGGAATGCCATTGCCAACCAACATGTACGCATTCACTGGGCTGGGCTGGATTTGCAGCCCAGCAAGCCAAATCTGCATGTGCTGCTGGCTACTTGGGTTTTCATATCCACGTAAACAACATAACAATTTTTACTTTTGTTACTGTGAATTATATGTTGATTCTATGTTTAAAATAAATTATATAAAAGAAATAGTTTATAAAAACAAAAATTCATATCTTACTATATGAAATCATTCATGTAGTGTGAAATACTTACAGGTACTGAAGATGTTGAAGCTTCCCTAACTCGGGAACAAGATTACCCGACAGCTTTGCATTTCCAAGGTCCCTGCATATATATATATATATATATGTATATATAGTTATCTCACTGCTATTATAGATATGTTAGATTGTCTCATATGAATATGATGGAATAAAATTTGACAAATGCTATATATACATGAATAATGTGTATTAAAATTATTCCCTTTTTTTGTATTATATTTAATTTTTAATAAATGCCTAATAGACTATATCCTATGAAGCACAGGTACGGGTACGAATACTGGTACTGATACGATACGAGTACGTCGATACGGTAAAATTCAAAAAAAATAAGGTACGGGTACGGCTTGATACGCTTGTAAAAAAATATTTATTTTTAATTTAGAGTAATGCAAAAATTAATTAAATGGTTTAATTTGTTAAGGTCCAACCTATAATTAACATTTAATGCCAAAAGGAAAAGTATAAATCAAAATTAAATGTCAATATATTAAATAACTTACAAACCATAATTTAATTTTAAAATCATGCTAAGCATAAAATAAAAACTAAAAAAGAAATCTAGTGAAATGAGTTTTATCTCTGTAGTAGAAGAAAAATATTGTTTCAACTGATGTACAGTACGGATTGGATATATATTAGGTACGACTGGGTACGTCAAAAATTAAAAAGAAAAAACTTGGGTACATATTTTGTGTACCCAGTACATTATACGAGATACGATACGCTGATAAATACTCGGTACGAGTACGACATGTTTTGTTGAAATACTTATACTTCATAGACTATATCATAAGTAAGTCATTTAAAAATACATCAATGGATCAAGAATTTGGATAAACTATTTTGACTTCATCACTACAAGAAAAAAGATATACTCAACTCATCATATGAGAGAGAGTCGTGTCCGATCTATGAGATTTTTGTGTGGTTAAACTTATCTTCTTTTTCTTTAGTAAGGTAGATTGGTGGGGGTTCAAAGAACTATAAACACAGAGAGAGAGAGAGAGAGAGTACTAACAGGCGGGTGACCCGATTAGCAGAGTCACAAGTGACGAGAAACCAAGTACAAGGATCCACCAACGTCGGATCCCAACTATGCAACACATTGTTTGGGTCTTTCACTGCTCTCCTCAATGCATACAGAGCATCCCCTGTTTCATTCATTCATTCATTACCAACAATAACATACATAAAAGAAGATCAACAAACATAACATAATCATATGAAATAATGTTAGTATAAATTACTACATTCTACGACAAGGCTACCTTCTTCATTTGCAATTGCTGGCACTGATGATGATGATGATAGTAGAATAACAAGAAGAATAAGAACAGAGAGATCAAACAGAATGAAGATTGGCATTTGAAAACTTTGAAAGTTGTAGTAAGTAAGTACTCCTAATTTTAAAGCCTTTGGCCACTTGGGAGACTTGAGCTTTGTCCAAATACTGATTTCTAATAGAGAGAGAGAATGTGAGCGAATCTACAGCTTTCTTGGTAGAATTTATAGAGGACTGGTCCTTGTGGAAGCAATATACACTAAATTCTAGTTTTAAATGATGTCGGTCCTTTTATCATATTCATTATTATTTATTTATCAATTTTTAAAATTATTTTGACAGGCTTTTTCTTTTTTATTTAGAATTTTTTATGCATTTCCCCCCCCCCCCCTCCCCCTAGTCCAGCTTCTCTCTAGTAACTAGTTATTGGAAAAATTATACCATTACTCCTTGTAATTTAATCAAAATTTTACTTTAGACTCCATAGTTTTAATTTTATAAATTCAACTCCACACTTTTAATACATTTCAATGTGATTCCTTTGTTAGTTGTCCTTAGTATTTTGGATGAAAACATACCATGTGCAATTCACATGGGAATTTTGAGAATTCACGCACACAAAAAAAAATAAATAAATACTAATTTTTTTAAATTCCATTTATTGTTTTTAGTTTTACATGCTATTAAAAATTTATGACTGATATTCAACTTGTAATAATATCCTTAGATATTTATAATATTGTTACACCACAGCATATACCAAAACAATTGCAACAGCGGTAGCATGTGAGACTCGTCTTTTAATGTTGATGTAATTGTTATGTTGTGAGGTCAATTTCTCATTACATATCTCTCTTTTCTTTTGTGCATATGTGCATGTTGTTCTGTCCATCACCAAGAATATATGGTGGGTGGGTGGGTGGGTGGGTAGGACATGCAAAATGCAAAGGCAAAGTTGCAAAAACACCTTTGTATTATATGTAGTAAGAAGAGACAACAATGATCAACACTTCCTTAAAAGAAGCGACTTGACTAGACTTACCACTACCAGTATTACTTTACTTGTTCATCTTCATCTTCTTCTTCTTTTTCTTCTTCTTTAAAAAGCTTACAAAGAAAAGAGCAATCATAAAGCACACCAGAGAAAAGCAGAACCTGTAAAAAGTCCCTAGTGTTTCTTCTTCTTCAAAGAGAAAAATTCTATCTATACGGACATATTGATGAGTGTATAATCATTCATCTCTTCTCTACTTCAATTTCTCCTTTAAATAAAAAAGCAGACCATTGACCTCTCTCAAAGTAATAAAGCCTCCAAAGCTGTTTTCAGTCCCACACCACATATATATATATAGACAAAGTTTATTGAACTTGTTTTCTTTCTTTTTTCTTTTTTGGGTGTCTACTGATCTCCTCACTTTTTTGTTGTTTAAAATTTTTCCCTCTCCTTTTGTATAATCATCATCACTGGAGATGGAGCATCTCAATTCCAATAAATGAACCCTCATCTTCTATCAATTGAAGTTATCAAAGTCTTGCCATAAATTGTAAAAATCCTCGAATTCATACAACATAGAAAAGCAAGAAATAAAGCTGGGAAAAAATGAGGATATGTGAATTGCATAATCAATTTGCTTTGAGTAGAATCGGTTCTTTTATTAAATTTAAATAATTTTTAAAGAGACGACAAAAAACAAACTTGTAACTTATGCACACCTTATTCTTAATTAAATGTGTTTTGAGTGCTAAAATTGCTAAGTAGGTTCAAGATCACCATCATAATTAAGTTGGTACAATGGTCAAAAAGGTTCTTTTTGGTTCAAATAATTCTCATTGACCTACATGTTTTCAAGAAAAGCTGGAAGTCGAGTTCTTCCTATTTTTCCCTCCAAATTTATATTCAATTTTTACCTTTGGAATCTCATCAAAAGCAGCATCGGTTATTGTGTGTAAAGCATATATCACGGAGAATCGAATTTATAGAGTCCACCTTTGTTTATTTATAGTTAACTAGTCAACTTTCCTTTATAGAACATTCCCATCAACAACAAGCAACAAAATAAAAATTAAAACAAAACAAAAAACAAAGTCACTCTGAAGTTTGATCATAATCATCTCTTTCTTGGTACCTCTCCTTCATATTGTTCAAATCAATGTAGAGTTTTGGCGATAGCAATTGGATTTCTTAGGTCTATGATAAACCAAATCCAAATCAAATCAAACCAAGTCTTGAGTCTCATCAAATGAGGTAGGTTATATGAATCTTTCTTCTCCACTCGACTCTATTTAAAGCCATTTCATTAATCTTTTTCATCGCACCCAGGTATCGATACAGCTCCCCTTGCTCACTTTTCAAAACACCCGTAGACAGACGCAACGCGCCACTTAAAGAGAACGACCTAACATTTAATCAATTCAGAGTATTAGGTTTCATGTCATAAAGGATCCGAGCGGCTTTTTTTATTTTATTTTGATGAGCTTTAGACAGAAGCAATTTAAAGGTCAAGCCTATGCAAATTCCAATTTTACCAACAACAAAAAAACACAGAATAATAAAATTGAGATTTGTTAATTGGACATAGTATTTAGCTTTTATGTGGAGTGACATAGTATTTAGCTTTTTAGTTTGAGTTCAAGGATTTTAGTGACGGTTGCCAATCAACCGCTATGCGAGTTACAAGCCCACTTGTGGAAAAGTTGGCATAAATCAGGCCCAGTTAATGTGTTTTGGGCTCACATGATATAGTAGCTCATCTGATTTCTTAGTAGATGATATTATGTTGCCATATCACTAATTGAAGAAATTTTTTACATTACAGTAGTAAAGGTGACATGATTAGATAAATGGAAAATTTTATATTATAGTAGTAAAGACGACATGGTTGGATTAATGGAAAATTTTACATTATAGCAGTCAAAAGACAACATGGTTAGATTATACTATATAAAATAGTATTACAGTTACACTTAATATTTATTCACGTAATAGAAATTCCTACAACTCTACATAAAAACTGTTAATCAACATAAATAAGAAACAAACTCGAAGAAAATAATCATAAATTAACATTGTTAGGAACACGTAAGTTAAATATAGAACTTAACATGAAAAACACACAACTGGTTACAAGATTTTTTGGTAGAACCCACTTCTCAAAATCCCATCCATCTATTTATTTTTTGTGTCCGCTTCTGCATACTTATTGATTATATATAGATACAATTCTAAATTCATAACCCAAATCGCGGTACAATTATTGTCCCAAGGAATGTGCTTCCTGTGCATCTGCTAGTTCACGTCTGAAGCAGTAGAAATCAACCAAACACAACTTTATAGTGTATCACACTTGTTCATGCAGTATGTAGCCTGGTTATCTTATTTATGGTTTCAACAACTTCTAAGCTTTTTTGCGTCTTGTATTATTGTAGTGGTTGCAAATCCTTCAAAAACACAGCAATATGGTTACATAAGAGAGGTTAGAGTCCATAAATTACCAACATGTAAGTCTTAAAATATGAAAATTAAACTAGAACTAACTACTACACTGTCTGTTAATTACCGTGACGGTGAACGCTGCCAGCCAACAGATTGTCCGATACATTCCTGACAAACCCATGAAAAAGAAACTAATTATATTTATTTGAGGAAAAAAAATTAAAAAAAGAAAAAGAAAAAGAAAAGTGGAATATATATAACTTACATAATCCTTAAATTTCCAAACTGTACGAGTTTAATGACCTTATCTGGTATTGTGCCCTTTAGCTTATTACTGTTCAATCTCCTGCATTTAATCATGCACGGTACAAACAAAAACAGTCATTTTTATTCCAACTAGTATACCAGAATATATTAGTAAGAATAAAAATTCAACATCCATATGTATCAACTGATACAAATACATATGAGGTGATATTTAAAACTACGGTATACACATCACATATATGATAAAACTTACATAAAAATCAAGGATTTCAAGTTGCCAAAAGTTTGTGGGATGACTCCGGAGAGTTGATTGTTGTAGAGGTCCAGGCTGATCAAGTGGTTTAGATACCCTATCTCTCTTGGGATGGATCCACTGAGGTTATTACCAAATGCTTCCCTGAAGCCACTCACACACATATCAAATTCACATATCATATGGTTTCTTATAATTGATGCAAAATAAAATAAAATTTATCATTGATTTTTCTAATTTGGATAATATTAAGATCAATTCGAACTCTCCTATCTATGCACGATCATTTGTATTCTATAAAATTGATTCATAGAGAGATTCTATGAAAATCTTACAAGTATTGAAGATTGGTCAAATTTCCCAGCTGAGGTACAAGATTTCCAGAGAGATTAGCATTGCCAAGGTCCCTTCAAAAGAACCAAATCATGTTTGAATAAAGATATGTGCACAGAATTGGTGCATAGAAAAATACTCAATAATGTATGGTCCATATTCAACTCGGGTATTGTGAAGCTCACATTTAAAATGAATCTTGACCATACAATGAATTTTCTCGGTATATTTTAGCGTTGCTCAATCATGTTTCAACGTCACTAATTAGATGAAAACTAATCACAACCGCCCAAGAAAGGGCACCTACACTCTAATCACGCTGTTCATATTGTTGCAAGTAATGTGAAACCAGGTGCATGGATAAACCAGTGTTGGGTCCCAACTCTGGAGGACATTGTTTGGATCTGCCAAATTAATCTTCCAAGCATTCAGAGCATCCCCTGTTCAATAAATAAAAAAATCCATATAAACAATAAAATATAGAGACGGTGTTTGAAGCTTGAATTTGTGAAAGGAAAATATTTGGTTATGTGGTCAAACAATTCATCGTAATTTTCCTAACATGAACACAAGTTTAACTACGAAAATTGAAATTTTCCTTAACACTAATTGGTTTTAGATGAGTTGGTGAAAATGGAGCCTCAAGCACTTGTCACATTTTCGAGTCAAAAAGGGTGATTTTTTAAGCAGATTGTTATTGTAAAGGGAGTAAACAATCCACTCTTCAGTCTGTTTGTTTTCCTTTCCCTTCTTTCCCACTCAAATCCTCCATAAGAAAAGACATTAAAAGATCTAACTATGGTTGATTGAGTAAAATATTAGGAAAGAGAAAAAATAAATGAAAGAAGTTAATTCTCATACCTTCTGAATTGCATTCAACTGTGACAAGAAGAAGAGCGAAGAAAAGGAAAGCCAGAGAGTGAGAGTCCATTTGTGCAGAATTAGTTGAGTTGAAGCCTAAACAGATGAAGAATGAAGATCAAAGTAATATATCTCACAATTTGCTTTGAATTGAATGTATGCAGTTTGGTAATAATTATATAAAAGGTAATGGGTCAACTCTTTCTAAGTTGAATTGGTGTTTTGCATAGGACTGAGAGGTTAATTAATCTAAATACTAATAATTAATTTTGTCGACAAAAAAATGATAATTATATAAAAGGTAAATTATAAATACACTCCCTATATTTGTTTAAAATATGAATTGTTCTTTATGATTTTAGAAATTACATTTCGCCCTTTCAATTTGTAATCATATAATAAATGAGTTATTTTATTAATAAATTATTAAGTCAATTAATAATTTTAATAATGTCAAAAATATATTTTAATTAATAATTTATGTAATTTTTAGTTAATAATATTAAATAAAAAATTCTGATAAGTGAATATTTGTAATTTTTATAATTATGAGAAATAATTTGTATTTTAAATAAATTTTAAAGAGTATTTGTAATTTACTTTTATATAGATGACTCATCATAAGGTTCATCGCCACTACTTCTAAGGGACTTTGAAAAGTCAAGATAGTTGCCCAAATTGAACATTGAAAAACCGTCCATTATTATTTTTTTATTTTTCATCTTTGTTTTAGAGTGGTGTCATTAGCACCTTACCTATTATTTTGAATTTTTACTTATAAATTTTAAAAAAAATTTCTTCTCTAAAATAATATTAAAATTATCCTTGTGAAAATATTTCACCTATTCAATTGAATGCACAGCTTTACATTCCAAAAAAGTCTCTCTTCTAAAAATCCTATCAAAATCCACGAAGAAGAAGAAATACCAAGTGTAATTACTATCTTTACTCTCTCTCTCTCTCTCTCTGCCGTCTCATCTTTTTCTTCAGCGATTAATGTTCGGTTATCGGTTTCCCGAACAAATAATAAATATTCAGTTACCAATTCCCTAACAAATAAATAGTGTTCAGGCCTATGTTTTCAAATTTTGGTCATATGTTCGTGAGTTCAGTCTCGAAAAAATAACGAACATATTTTATTATTTTTGTTATTTTTTTAAAGAAATTTACCCTTACAAGGCCAATATCCTCTAAACTAAGAACACTATCAAAATTATGAATTTCCTTCGAACTTTTATTGTTGTACTGCTCTCGTCTCATAGAATTATGGTTGTCGAAAAACTTCTACTCATTATTAATGCCGGAGAAGTATAGGTAGTCAAATAGTTGCTATTGTTATGGCCGGAATATTGTTGCCAAAGAGTTTTCAAAGTTTTGAAGGTGGATAAGTTTTAAAGGTAAGATTTGGAGAAGATGGATAGGTGGTGATGCAGGTTAGTACTCTCATAAACCCTAATTCATGATGTAATGGTGTGTGTACGGGAAAGAAATATACCTTCTCGTATAATCCTGTTGACCAAGTCTGCGTTCCTCTGTACGACGTCGCTCTATCACCTGAAAACACAAACGTGAGCTGGCCGGTGGGTGTGTGCCGGAAACCTCTCCGATGCCTAAGTCAGTAAGCAAGACAAGAAGGCAAAAGCTCTATGTATTCAGGGAGCAAAAGTTGCATTACCTCTCCAAAGGTGATATTGGTGAGCTTATATAGGTTTCGTATGGCACAATCCTAGTAGAACTCTAACTCCTCCATGCAGAGTCCTTCTAGGATTACTCTTCTTAGCGTAGAGTCCTCCTAGGATTTATACTCCTGAAAAATAATGCTTATCCTCCAACACCCCCCTCACTGCTTAAGCCAAGTGAGATGGCTTTACTATGGTCGAACTCCTCTACAGCCGAAATAACCTGAGTAATTGTTAGTTCGGCCCTAACTTTACTCTCCCTTACCACGGCTTTCACATGCTAAGACCGAGCTATTCATAAGGGAGTTTAAGCCGAACTACCTTCAGGACCATAGCTTACCTCGGTTCACCGTATTCCACGACCGAAGTAACTATTGAAGACCGAAACATTCACACCATTTCTACTCAACCGGAGTATAAATAACAAGTTACGTGGCCGGGCTTAAAACACCTCGGCTGTATAACCGGTCTAACCCCCAAGGCTACTTCTACAAACCAGAGTAACTCATAGGGCCGCTTCTCCAAACCGGAGTAACTCAAAGGGTCACTTCACTCGGCCCCTTTTACTTCGGTCCATAACGGCCCAATACCCAGCTCGGCCCAATTTGCATATAAATTGCCCTCTCAGTGTGTGAGTTTAATTGTGAGGTGAGGTGTTTCAAAATTAATGATGTTATTTTTAGTAATTTTATTTGAAGTTAAAAAAAACTAAAAATTGAGAAGTCTAAAATAATTCATGGAGTACTAATAGCAACACTCTTGTTTTATTGATAAATATTAGTTATTAATTGTTAAATTAACATTTATAGGAGAAAATCTCTCCATCCTCAACAAAGCACCTTTTATGGAGTTGCTCTAAATGTCTTCTCTACAGAGTCTAGAGAGAGAGAGAGATAGAGCAGAGCCTTTCTATGTAAGTGATTTCCGACGATACTGCAATAATACTCCAATGACCTACTTTACTCTTCTAAAATGTAGATCTATGCTTCTAAAATGTAAAGTATAGGTCTATAATTTTCTACTTTTCTATATATCTTTTAATAAAAAGTTAAAAAATATAATTATTTAGATCATTCCAAATAACTCTTAAAATTCTAAATAATAGACTATTCTATCTCCTCCCAACATTCATAGAAACCGTTTTTCTAGCAACAAATAAACCAATCATAGAATTCATTCATTACAATAGAAATGTGATATTCACTTACAAGTATAGTTTTGTCACCAGTGTTTCTAAACAAAACTTTTTTTTTTTCTACCCAAAACGTCGAATCGGCCAACCAAGTCCATCGTCAGCCGGCTCGACTTTAATTGGCTTCATAACACAGTATCCGGTATTTGAACACGAACCCATGATCGGTTTTCTTCTCTCCATCTCTTGCTTCTCGGCTCTCTTGCTCAGATTAATCTGATTTTTAATCACAGAGCTTGACTTCTCTCTCCTCCGGTGACTCCGCACTGGAACCGGCACTGCTTCAAGCCCCATCAACTTAGCCACCACCCCTGGCTTGCACCAAACCACACTTTCTCCTGCTACTATTGGAGGCAAACATGACAGTGTCTTCTCTGATTCTGAATTAAAACCATCCTTTTTCAATGCCTTTCTTAAGTACCCATTGTTGGAACTGCTAATGGGAGGCAAGTTTCGGAAAGATGATCGATACATGGCGTCCTTGCCATCGAGAGAGAATCTGGGGTACTGGTTTAATGCGTTTCTTGCTGATCGTAAGATGTCTGAATTATTGACGCATGACATTCGACGATGCGTTTCTGCAAACTGATAGTCGAGCTTGGCAGTTTTGGCCATTTTTTCTTCCAACTCCAACTGCAATATCATCTCTTCCAGAGTTGGAGGAGTTTCTCCTGAAATTGAAGTATTGTCCAAGGACAATATCGAGTACAAATATGATAAATAAATTAGCAGAATATTAAGTACATATATTATGATAAAATTGAAAGAAAATAAAACAACATACAATTTGATATGTTGGAGTTTAGAAACATTTCTTTCCCTCCTTTTATGAAAAAGGCTTAAACTAAATCACAAACCAAAGTGGTCCCTATATGGTATCTAAATTCTTTTATGCTGTGTTTGGTTGGAGGATTTGGAGAGGGATTTGGAAAGGGAAAGGGAAAAAGTGTGTGAAACTAGGTGAAATATAGGCATGTTTTATTCATATTTCATCTACCTTTTCCATTTCCCTTTCCAAATCCCCCAACCAAACACAGCATTAGAAACCTTGAATATTTTCATATACTAATATAAATATAATGGCCTTGTAGCCAAACAACATTTTCCTAGCACTCTCCTGGAAGAGGTTGGGTGGTTCTGGTCTCCATTAACCTATAGTTTGTGGGTACACCCTTTAGCAACTGCCCTTTCTGTTCTCTATTTCTTTAAAAGTAGGATAGATATATATAGCGTATTTCAAATTATCAAAACAAAATTTCTTTGACAAAAACTTATCAAAATATATTAGAAATTTTGTAAGAGCTAAATAATAAAGCAATTAAACTGCATCAACTTTCTTCTCTTTTTTTTTTTTTTTTTTTTTTTTTGATATTTTGGTTAAAGATATTTCGAGAAGATGAACCTGACAGAGAGTGGGCAGCCAAGCAGGAGTCATCACCACTACTGTCATTTTTGCGTTGGTTGAGAATGGAGGTGGAGCTGTTGCCATTGCAGAAGCTTCTGTAGCCTTTCCTCATCTTGGATCCGAGAGAGTTTTTGAGGAGAAACAAGGACAAGTCCTTCATTGGCTGATAGTGAATGTATGTGTAGAGAAGAAGAGGGGGTTCAAAGGCTCGAAGGAGAGGTGGGGGTTAAGATTGAGAGAGTTTAGTGATGAAGAAGCAGTGTTGATGAAGAAGGAATTATGGGAACGTGAATGGATTGAATGGGAGCGGTATGACTTGTGAGTGACTTGTTTGGTTGTTGATATTGTTTGTTGGATGGACTTAATAGCACTCACATGACTGAAGAGGGAGGAGCTTCACAAGTTTCCTCACCTTTCATCTCTACACAACACACTTTAGAGCACATGCCTTCATCACCCAACATATAATATAGATGATTCTTATATATCAATCTTTTTTCCTTTTTTTTTTTTTCTTACTGTTTTATATCATCGGGATATACTTGATAATATATTATTTACTTATATTATTTTTTAATAATTATGTTCAAATAAAAGAATTAATCTTGAATATTTATCTAGACTGCGATAGAAAATGATTATAAAAAATTGATAACATTTGACATCTTTTATAATATAGAACAAATTATACTTCAACCCTTAAGATTTAACAAGACATTTCTTGAAAGCCACAATATGATATTTTGGACAAAAAAAAATCTAACTGTACGTTTTGATTTACAAACCATAAGAAGTGATTTGCTTCATTTGAATGATAAAGAGATCATCTACACATTAAATTTTCCATATAATGTGAATATTACATGCAAAAGTATATCATCTTATTAGTCATTACATCATGACTTTAAGAACATTTATTTATTTATTTATAATTAAATACATTTTAGATTCCTTCAATCTATCTTAAGAGAAAGCTTAAGTACACAAAAGACTTTCATAAAATGGGATATAGACATAAGATGAAAAGGCAACACTCAACCAGCCCATCGAACACAAGATGAGGGCATATAGTATACGTAACTCACTGGAATCAACAATAGTTAAATGAAGTAGGATCAGGCTTAATCAACAACACTTGTTGCTTCGTCTGCATTTTGGGCTCCAACACAAACCCAACAGCCCCCACCCCTATCTCCAAACTCATATCATACGTGGAATGGATAGGATCAAAGCCCATCATCTATTTCCTACGTTAGCATGTGTCCGAAGGAGTCAAGATTGATATCCAATGATATCTTTGCCAACCATCAAATCAAAAAGCTTCGTAGAGAGGTCCAATGGTGTCCTCCGCCTCTAATCCCCAATATGAGTGATACTAAGATGACTAACTGGAATGCCACAAATCAACTGATCATGTCATGGTATAACAACACAATTGAGCCTACAATTGCTACCGATTGCTCCTGTAGGATTCATAAGCTTTAGATAACCCTAGATAGAATAAAAAATTACTGCAAGTATTTGCTTCTCTCAAAGGTTCAAAGTCCAATAAGTATGCAGCTTGTTCTTTCAGAACTCATAAGCTCTAGATAACACTCGATAGAATAAAAAATTACTGCAAAATATTTGCTTCCCTCATAGGTTCAAAGTCCAGTAAGTATGCAGCTTGTTCCTTCAGAACGTTAGCATCATCTTCAGGTCTAAAAGCTTTCCACCTCCTAAGCAAAACTCAAAAACAAGCAGTACATGTAAAACTCATCTTTTGTCTCACATGTGCCCCTCTTTCCTATAGCATAACTACTATTTTAAATCTCTTATTGAAGCATCATTTTTCAATTGTAATACACATACTGATTCTAGTTAACAAATGCCACTCCAATAAAAGAAAAAAGAGAAGCGCCAATACAAGAAAAAACACAGCCATTTCTTTTTTGTTTTGATTCAAAGGAAACAAAAACACAACCATTACTACTAACACATAAATGCGACTAAAAATTACAAGTAAATCCGCAAAATGTTAAGCCATCCAGAGAGATGCCTGGCTGGATGGAATAATATTAGAGAGCCAACTAACTAACCAGCAGAGTACTAATTGATTTGTATATTGGAAAACAGAAGCGGTTGCTACTTGACCAACCAAACCTATCAAAAAGATGCCTGGCTGGCTTCACTTCACCTACCGCATAGAAGAGGTCTGGTTGAGGGTAACACCAAACCATGGTTACACTATCTACCTACTCAGGACATACACACACACACGATAATCATTTATGAAATCCTATCCTCCTACCCATAAGTGGTTAAAACAGGTATAAACAATTACTACCAGTCTAAGAAGATGCATGCAGATTAAACACAGAAAAGCCACCAAGTCTCTTCCATCATAAATGTGCTTTACATACAACACCCCCATCCACAATACTTCTATCACCCAAAAAGACTTGTAATATCCATAATACCACTGATAAGATCAATCTTATTTTTTTCCCTTTTCACTCTCAAATAGATGATGAGTCAAACTATTATGGTGTCCTTGAAATATCACTAACCCAAAGAAAAAGCACAAAAAATAAGGGGAAGGGGAAAGAAGGGGGGGGGGGGGGGGGGGGGGGGTTAGAGAAAGAGATTATGTGGGAATGAAATTATTGCCAATCCAGAATAAATCAACGAATTATACATTTTAAGTGAGAGAACAAAGGAATATATACATGAAAATGGAACAGAGAAAAACCTATGCTCAGAAAAAGATAATTCAGAAGGAATTTAACCATGTGGAGCTTCACTAGCCTTCACAAATCGACCCTTAACTCGCTTCCTGGTATCTGCTCTCGCCTTTCTCGACTCGTACCGGATGTGCTTATCGTATCTATTTATGATATATAAGTACTAAGAAGTTACAAATTTTGATTTTCTATAGTAACACTGTAAATCAAATGAAACATGGTAAAAGAGGAATGACAGTTCTATGTACCTTCGGTTTTTCTTCTTCTCTTTGTAACGCTGCATGGCATTGCCTCTGTTTTGCGCAAGCTGCTCCATGTCAGCCTTCGTTATTGCTGCTGTTGGGGTCTCGCCTCTCACCAGAACAGAGCTTTCTGTAAACTGGATATCCTGTGAGGCACTATAGCCTTTTGGTTTAATGAAAGCTGAACCTGGTGAGGGTCGTCCTATAGGTAAATTGTTGCTCTCTGATGTTGCAGGCCCATGGCTTGCTGTTGGCTTATTTGTGTTTTTCTGCATCATTAGTAGAACAAATGAATATTCACTAGGCCAGTAAAATACATTAGGACAGAGAATGCAAAATTCCTATCCAAATTAAATCAGAAGAACACTTACTTAACACTACTGATCATATTAGCAAATGGTGATCTCCACCCTTCCATAAGTGTCACACACTTCAACATGCCATTAACCGTCAATGGGGTCTGCCTGACAAATACTTTTGTGTTTCCTCTCATTCCATTATAGTACTCTCACGTATTGATATCTCTTCGTAATCAAACATGGCAATCATTTTGGTGACCAATTTAATATTCATCAATCACTTTATAAATCTCTCACTAAAGGCTACCAGTAATTGATCATTGTTTGTGTTCCACACTGGATAGTTTGCTGTCAAATTGGGATCCCAACCCCCTTTAGCAAACTCATCAATAGAGACCCTAGAAAGTGCAGATTGAACATCTTGGGTAGGAGGTTTTATAGCATATGAATGGCCTAATCAAGAGACCATATCTTACAACCCACACAAAACTGAACACAGATTTGAGCATCCTCAAAACAAATCAAGTCAAAAAAGCTAAACTGCTAAATAAGGAATGCTTATGACACAATCCCAATGCAATTGTAAATGTAATGTCGCAAGCATGAGATTGAGATATTTGAAATAACAGATATCAACGGTTAAAATAACTTACATGGAAAACTGTGAGATCCTCGTGTGTCATAGAGCAATTGGCCCCATAAATTTCTCCAAACCCTTTCGTACTAGCCAAGGATGCTTCTTTCAAGAGTTCATCATAACTTTTCATCATAAATCCTGCATCGCTTGTACCATATCCCATTTCCAATGGACTGGATTCATCATGACCCCTTAACCGGCCTAAACTGAAATCCCATATCTGTATAGACAATGCAACAATGAAAACCAGTACAGTGCATCCACTTGGACCAATTGCTTCATAAAGTCATAACTAAGTAATAAAAAAAGCAGGAAAAAAAAATTGGGAAGTTGAGATTGAAAATGAGTAATCAGGAAAAGTCTCACCTATAAGATGAATTGGTTTTAGCCCCACAAACATACAAGCCGTAAATTTGAAGGAACAGTTTCGACCATAAATAGTCTTCATTGGTCTTGTTTGGAAAGTTGGCTATTTTAGTTTTTGGCTGTTTTAGTAGGCTAAAATTTTTATATTTGGAAAGATGGTTAGATTTTTTTGTAATTAGATGTGATGTTTGTGAGAGAAAAAGTGAAATGATTATAGATTGGATGGAACATTTTGTCTTATTGGCTATTTTAGCCTTTTTTTTTTAGCCTAAAAGTGGCTATTTTAGCCTTTGCCAACAAGGCCATTAGCAGAAAACTGCAAAGGGTCATTGATGTATTGCTGGTGTCACAAATCAAATCCAAATAAAAAGAAACCAAGCAAAAGTTGGGTAGTACATGGAGGTTGCACTTTTCAGGGTACTCTTTAGTGAGTGTGTTTTTTAGGACTATGGACTGTTCCTTTCCAGCTCAGGAAGTGGGATATGCGAACGAGATGCTTTCTCCAGATCTAACGTCTCCAACAGTTTAGATATTAATCTTGTAACACAAGTGTTGCAACTTTTGCTAACTTATTATAAGCTTTTTTCTTTTTCATTTATATATATATATATATATAAAGAGGCAATTTTGAACAGCAAACACCTCCCTATATTACACATATATGTTAAAGATCTCAATGACTTTTCAGAGAAAAATAGGCAAGCAACAAATTGGAGACAAAAGATCATCTGCCTCCATCCAGGAGCATTAAACAAGAAAATTATAATTGAAACTGAAGATGAGATGAGGAAGAATGGTTTCAAAGACAAAACCTGAGTGCCCTGACTGTTATGATTAGTGTCCCAAAACACGTTCCCTTGAGCAATTTGATCGCTACTTTTGGGACCGACACCGGTTTGCATCATAAGCAGAGAAGTAAAAGGCGTTTCATGTTGTTGCTGTTGTTGTTGCTGCTGCAATGACTGATTCACAGGATCTACAACCTCATCATCACCCCCACCTCCCAGATCAGCACCTTCCACATTCGCCGGCTGCCAACCACTCTGATTCGGAACTAAATTCTCACCACCACCGCTGCCGCCGTTATCATCATCCACTCCCACTACCTCCCTCTTAAACAGCTCCATCAACTGCCTCAACAAGACTTGATTTTGCTTCCCACAGCTCGGACTCTGCCTCTTCGAACCCATCTCCGAATACATCATTGCATTATTCCCACTCGGAACCATCAAATCTTGCAGCGTAACACCCGCAGCAGATTTATACATCCACGAATCGAAATTCACTCCACTCGAATCCTGAAAACTCCAATTCGGAATCGATGGCAATTGCGATTGAGGTTTCTTGTCCTCCAAATCGACACCCAAAGCCGAAGCGAGCTCGAGAGCAGAGGGAGATCCCGAGAAACCCTCGACGGGGTTGCGATCGTGTGAGGCGGAGACGGAGCAGCTGCCGTGGGCGTCCCAGTCGCAGTCGTGGCAGAGGAGGAGGTTGTCGGTGGCGCAGCGAACGGAGACAGGTTCGGAGCCACAGTTGTCGCAGATCTGAGATCGGAGATGCTTACGAGAAAGAGCGTTGGCGGAGTGGACGTGTTGGTCGCAGAACAAGCAGAGCTTGGCCGAGTCGGCCCGGCAGTAGAGAACCGCAATCTGGTCATTGCAGTAATCGCAGGGAACGCTCTCTCCGGTTCTCGCTTTGGGGCTAACCATTTCTCTCTTTCTCTCTGTGAAAACCCTAACTGGGAGCTTCAAAACCCTAGAACTACAATTGAATAATTTTTGCAGAAGCTTTGTTTGTTTTTGTTAATAATTGTTTCTTCTTTTTTTTGGTTTTGTGTGAAATGGGAGCACATGAGAAGCATGGGTTAGTTTAGTTGTTCGCTTGTTGAGAGAGAGAGAGAGAGAGAGAGAGAGCGAGCAGAGACAGATAGATAGAGGAGATATTATTTTGGAGAAAATATAGTAATAATAAAAATAAATAGGGCCCATCATAATTGAGAAATATCTGTTAGAGCTTTTAGGCTGAGCTGGTGGTGCACTGGCGAGGGTCATCTTTTTGAAAACATATATGGTGACCATCCGCTACATTTAGGATTTATTTGTTAATTATATATTTTAATTAAAAAATTATAAATTATTATATTATTTTTTTTAAAAAAAATTTATATATCTTTTTATAAAATATTAATAAATTATTAAAACAACTTATTTTTAAATGAGACCTTAGTTTTTGAGCAATTATGTTAGATCTAATCCAAAAATTATGATTTATTTGTCTTATTTTATTTTAAATAATTTTTCAAATGGTGGATTTTGATTAAAGACTCCATAGTTTTGTGTGACTGGTCATTATTATTGATTGAAGATTAAAGTAGAGATAAGCGGAAAATTCATCGGACCTCATGGGAAGCTTTGTGTTGCCTGAAATGGAAGGGAGGAATGGGCTTCCGCCGGTTGGCGGATTTTAACAGTGCTTTGTTGGCCAAACAAGGATGGCACCTCCTTCAGTCTCATGACTCGTTATTTGCTTGGTTGATGCGGCCCAAGCACTATCCGACCTCGACGTTTTTTGAGGCAAAGTTGGGGTGCAATCCCTCTTTCACATGGCGGAGCATTTTTAATTCTTGACCCCTGTTGATGGCCGGTTTACAGTGGCAAATTGGGGACGAACACACTGTTAAAATCTGTGGCGATAGGTGGTTGCCTCAGGGTCTTTCTTTTTTTCTCATTTCTCCTCATTCTCTTCATAATGTTACTAGGGTGAGTTTTTTGTTAGATTCAGACCATAAGTGTTAGGACTTGGGAAAGTTATAGACCCATTTACTTGATGTTGATATGGAAGTGATTCAGAAAATTCTTATTAGCCCTTACTTGCCTTCTGATACATTGATTTGGCATTATACTCGAGATGGGAGATTTTCGATTTGGTCGGCTTATCATCTACAAATGAATCTGTCCAGGATTGGGACATATCCGAAATCGTCCAATCGAGGGGAAGCAAAACGGCGGTTTTAGAAAGGGGTTTGGCATTTACAAATTTCGAACAAGATCAAGGCCTTTGCATGGAAGGCATGCTTGAATATTATCCCAACCCAGGACCGGTTATGGCAACGCCGAGTACCTGTTGAACTTGGGTGTGACTGCTATGATGAAGCTGTGGAGACTTTAGTGCATTGTGTTAAGGAGTGTGAAGTGGCGCAACAAGTACAAGCTGCTAGTCCTTTGGCTTTCGTTACAGATATTGGGGTGGGGTATGATTTTTATCATTGGGTGGTTGAGGTTGAGATACAAGTTGATAAGGCGGGCTTAGGGTTGTTCTTTGCACTGTGTTGGGGCTTATGGTTTGAACGAAACCAAGCTATATTTCATAATGTTAAGCGGGTTGCAACGGTGATTGTTCAGAGAGTGTGTGCCTATTTATAAGAATTCTGTCAAGTTAGAGCCCGAGTTCAAGGACTGCGAGTTTGTCCTAATTCGTTAAGATGGAGGCCACCGCCAGTGGGTGTATTCAAGATTAATTTCAATGCAACAACTTTTGGTGCTCTGGAGGCCATTGGGGTGGGTGTGATTGTTCAGAAGGCACACAGGAAAGTTATTGCAGCCATGTCGGAAAGACTTCCACATTGGGTTGATGCGGATTGTGCTGAAGCTTTAGCAACAGCAACTACGATTGTGTTTGGAGTAGAACTGGGTCTGAGTCATATTCACTTAGAGGGGGACTCTTTATTCATTATTAAAGCTTTCCGTTGTGATGATCAAGTGCTCTCCTTGTTTGGCCATATTCTCCAAGGTGCTGGGTGTACAAGCCGCTGCTTCGCCAGTTTTTGCTGCTCGCATGTGTTGCGTAGTGGAAATAAGGCTGCTCATGGGCTGGCTCGTATGGCAGGTAGTGTGACCGATAAGAGAATTTGAAAGAATGAGGTGCCAGCTGAATTATGCAGGATTATTCGGGTTGAATCTGTTTAGTTTTTGAATTGTATTTGCCTTTTAAAAAAAAAAAAAAAAAAAAAAGATCAACTTAAATTAGTAGATTATGTTTTTTTTTAATTAATGAATTATTTGCCAAATTATTTGTTGTAAACTTGTAGATTATTGAATTTTTAATTTAGAATGAACTGCAACAAATAGATTTGTTATTTGTCCACGTCAAGATCCTTATTCAATCTTGGATATATACATACGTGATTAGTCTTTCTTGGTTTAAGGATAAGCATTAATAATGTCAGACGTAAGTTGAAAAAAATAAAAACAGTAAAGCAAGCTCATGCCCATTTGGTTAGAGCCAATATCGAGCCTAAAAATTAGTCTTTTTTTTTTTTTGGAGAGTCTTAAAAAAGTTTAAAAATTATTATCTTATTTAAGTTATATCATCTTATTTAAGTCATATTATTTTAAATTCAACTCATATTTTATAAAAAATAAAAAAATATACTTATTTAGAATATTTCAAACAACCCTAAATATGATCTTAAAATTTTATGATAACTTTATGGTCATATATTGGCATAAAATTTTATATTTTTCATTATATTAAAGCTTGTAGGATGTATTTCCATTGAAGTGTATTATTTTAATTAAAAAAATAAAAATAAAAAGTATACTTTATAAAATATAAAATAATTAATAATCAAAAGTTGGCTACTAGGCTAGGCCAGGCTGGAGCTGAAAGAGTATTTCAAAATCAATCCATATTAAGGTCCTGTTATGGTGTGCAACCCTTTAAGGTTGCACACTATATGCAACTAACACAAAAAGTGTAAGTATAAGGTATAAACATAAAACAGGACGGCAAACAAAAAGACGTAAGTGTAAGGTGTAAGTTGCACACTTAAGAAAAGTCCTCCATATTATAAGGTTTCGTTTGTTAAGTGGTGATTTTAATTAAAAAATTATTAAAAAAAATTAAAAAGTAAATAATTTATATAAAAAAGTTTTAAAAAAAAATTTTCTTTACTTTTTACATATCTTTTTATAAAAAATTAAAAAATCATTTCAAACATATTAATTTTTTTATATCATATTTTAGTCAAAAAGCTAAAAAGTTACTAAAAAAACATATTCCCAAACGAGACCTAAATGTGTTTAAAAATTTAGTTGTCATTTAGCAATTGATTTTTTTAGTTAATTTTGATTTTTTTAAACTATTTTAGTTTGGGATTAAAAGTTTGTTTGGTTTTGTTTTATTAACTTTTATGAGAGAAAAAATGAAATGATTATAATTTAAATATAACATTTTATCTTATTAACTTATTTAGTCTATATTTTATTTTTTATGTTTTTTTCAACTAAAAAGTCATAACCAAACAACCGGTAGTTCAATGGTATTTTAGGAAGTTGATAAAAAAATTAATTTGTTAGTTTTTTTGGTTTTTTTGTGTTAAAAAACTGACTTTTTATGATTTTTTTATGTTAAAAAAAAATTAAAAACCAAAAAATTGACTTTTTGCTGCATTCCCAAAATGCCCATCCAACCTTTGGGTGTTAGAGCATCTCTATCAGATTATCTAAATTTTATCTTAAAATATTATTAAAAAATTCATTCCCTATTTTAACAATCATTTTTTTATTTATTTCTCCCAACAGACTCCTATTATTTTCCTATTCTATTAATAAACTCCCTATTTTTTCTCTATTTTAGTAAAATATAATTTTTAATTATAAATTTAAAAAAAATAAAAATTATAAATGTGTATTGTAGTCCTTAAAATAAAATAAAATTATAAGGAAGTTATAATAACTCCCTACAAATAAAAAGTTACTGTAACAATTTTTATTTTAGAAAAATGTTTAATAGCTCTAATGGAAGGGAATGGAGAGCTTCTAATCCTTTAAAATAGATAAAGATGGCATATAGGAGTTCTATTAGGATGCTCTTAGGGTGGGTGAGTGCCATGTCCACTTTTACTCTCAGATAATGAAATTAATAGTTAATCTAGTGAACAAGGTATATTTTATATAAAATGTGATGTTTGAAATTTATTAAAAAAACTCTTAACCACATGAAAAAGGTAATTTTTAGAGTACTATTTTGTTCTGCTACAAAATTATTATGTACCTATAAATTATCCATGGTTAGCCAAATAAAAATCTATATAATATGGGAAGAGGGTTTTTGAATTTATAGTAGAGACAATTGTCCTACTAGGACATTTGAATGGTAAAAATTCATTTGTTTATTTACATAGATGGCTGAGATTAACCCTTAAATGTATATCAATATATACCTATACATACTTCCCGCCCAAAGAAAGAGTGAACTTCCTCCTCTCCCACGTCTCCCCTCTATTCTATCCTTATCTCTCTCTACTCCCCTTCCCGCTTGCCCACGTCTCCCCTCCCTTCTATCTTTATCCCTCTCCCTTCTCTGTTCTCATCAGTTTGTTCTTGCGATCAGATTGTAACCGACGCTCCTCTTCATCACAAGGTATTCCTGTCCTCCTCCCTCTCTCTTGTATTTTTTACGAATGATCAGAAACGATTAATCGGTTTGTTGTAAGCTGATTAAATTTAATGAATCAATCTTTTCCCGAAATACAATCGGTTCTGGATCGATTTTAAGTGAATCAATCTGCGAATTAAATCGGTTTGTTAATCAATCTGCGAAATTATAGGTTATGCTTTACGGTTTTTGGTGTGTGTGGGTCAATGAATTGAGTTTGAGTTTGATGATTTTGTGATTGATTGGTTTTATTGCCATTGATTTCTGATCTTACGGTTGGATCAACATCAACTCATCATCCCCCAATGATTCTTCCTCCTATTGATATTCAATGGGTTTGGTTTTGTTCTATTAAATTTAAATCGTTTGTTCTATTAAATTTAAGTGAATCAATCTACTTGAAATTATAGGTTATGCTTTACGGTTTATTGGTGTGTGTGGGTCATTGATTGGTTATATTGCCATTGATTTCTGATCTTACGGTTGGATCAACATCAACTCATCTCTTACAATGGTTGTCTCCTCTCATCAATCTCTCATCTCTTGATTATCTTCAATATTTTTGTCGAACTCATCACCGTCAGAAGCTCTTATCTTCAACGAACACAAGTAGAAGGCAGAGCATCGGATTTGTAACTATTTTGTAGAGGAAGAATTATTTTGTTACATCTCTCTTAAGATCTCTTAATTTTGTAACTATTTTGACATATATTACATCTATTGCTCACAACAAAGATTAATCCTTTTTTTTTCCTTAAAATCAATCTGCAGAAATTAAATTAGTTTGTTAATCAATCTGCAGAAATTATAGGTTATGCTTTACGGTTTTTTGGTGTGTATGGGTCAATGAATTGAGTTTGAGTTTGATGATTTTGTGATTGATTGGTTTTATTGCCATTGATTTCTGATCTTACGGTTGGATCAATATCAACTCATCATCCCCCAATGATTCTTCCTCCTATTGATATTCAATGGGTTTGATTTGATCTATTTTTATGCAGATAAATGGGTTTGTTGCATTTTTTGTTTGTTTGTTGGTAATGCTTGGTTTTGATTCCTGTGAAATTGTATAAAAAAGAAAAAAAGAAAAAAAGAAGAGGTTTTAAATCTCATGCATAGGATTGTTCATTATTTAGTAGTAATGAAATGAAAACATAAATCTCTAGGTTGAGCTTGATAGTGTCTACATTTGTATTTAATGATTCTGCAATATTTTAGTGCAATTCAAATATAGGAGTGTTCAATACTTATCTCATAGTCATGGGATTCTGAATTCAACCATGTTTTGAACATAGCACCCACCCACCCACTCCCACCTCCACTTTATCTGACTTGAAATTTTGATTTTTAAATATTTTTATTGGTGGGATATTTCCAGGATGGAAAAATATTTACAAGTAGCCCAATCCAAGATTTTTTCATCTTTTGGAATTGTTAGTTGATTGCATTATTCTTAGTACATGAATTGTGGCATTAATTAAATTTGTTTAGCCTTTAGCTCGGAGATTTGAACTAATGATTTTTAACTATCATGTTTAGTAATATACCTCTGATTCATTTTGCGATTCGTTTCCATGTACAATCGTCTTTTTCAAGTAAATTCTTGAAATATTTTAGAAGAATGACCAAGCGTAGTCAACCTCCAGAAGCAATAAACCTTCAATAAAATATAGGTGTAGCTCCTTTGGAGGGCTTCCTTTGAGCTTCTTGATTTTGATGACGGAAATTATGCCCCCACCTCCTCTGGTAATGGTAAGCAAAATTGTAGAAAATCTAAACCAAAGTCTTCGAGATGCTAAGCATGGTGAACTCATCTCGTGATTGGCGATATGGAATTGTGCAAGTCGTTCCTGGATTTTTTCCAACATAAATCAAATTTGAGACACAATGATGGTATTTTCGGAAGAGAATGTATTTGTTATTCGGTGGGAAAGAAATGGTGGTCATCTACCTCATCGAGGAGGGTCAACATTTCCCGATTAATTTGATGACTCTGGCCATTCTTCTTCACCCATAGTGCAGAAAACTTAGAGTGTCGAAAGATGGTGAACAAAGTTTTACCTTTGCTCAAATAAATGTAAGTAATTTGGTTTTGGTTTGATTTATGTATTCCATTTTGGTTTGATTGGCCATAAATGTTTATATATTTGAAGTGTTGTTGGCATGGATAATAAATAGTTAATTATGATTTTAGATTTATTTTTTAATTTTTGTATTTTTTTCCAGGTGTGATTTTGTAATTTTAGATTATGATTTGGTTTATATATATTTTTTATTTTTGTAATTTTTTTTCAGGTGTTATTTTTTTCAATGCTGGTTAAGTTTTGTTTTATCTCACATTCATTGTTTTATTATTATTTGAGTTAACTGCAATTTCATCCTTTCATGTTTGTGCAATCTAATCCCGCATGGATGTCTCTCCTTGATTTTTTTAGTTAGGTCAGGGTGTTGCTTTTACAGTTAAAATAATTGCCTTCTCTTGATTTATAAGGTTGAATTTTTGTTCCTATTGAAATATCTAGCGACATAATTGCAACATTATTGGAGACTAGCACAAATGGGGTCGTTTTGGTTGTTAGGTTGTTATACTAACTTCTTGACTTTAAGCAGTTGAGCTAAAATATTTTCTTTGCCAGTTAAGGTAGAAAGTGTTCAGTGCCATAGGCCCCAAAAATAATGAACAAAATTAGATCCAAGTGGAGGCACAATAAGTAGTTTGAATAATTAGAGTTGATTGCCCACATCATGCTAGGTTGTCATAACTCAGATATTTATCCATCTATGTGGAGTTCCATTAATTATGAGAACTTCAGCTCAAGTTAACCCAACAAAACTTTTCTTGAATTTTTTGGAGAACTTTTAAAAGAAACCTCACAACAATAGTGGAGACTTTATCCTTTTGTATTGCTTGAGCAGTTGGGCTTCAGGAAGTTGTTACAAGATGGTTCAAACTCCGATTGATTTACTGATGTAATTCCAATTATGTAATTACTTTTTTCCTTTTTAGGTCATTTGACGAGGTACATCTGTCTAACTATCTATATATTATATAAGTAAAAGTGAGTTTTCGTGAAGAGTTCTGTGAATTTATCTAATTAAAATATATATATATATATATTTTAATCATAACATTATTTACACCGTGCCTTCAGGCACGGGCATACGCTAGTACTATATATGGCCAAATAATTTTAGGAAGTAGCTAAACTTCATCTTAATCATTGAACCTTATTTCTCATTTATCTTGTATTATTTCTATGAAGTGTTTTTTTTTTTTTTTTTGGAATGGGGGATAAGGATTGCATTCAAACAACACAAGCTTCTATATCCACAACAAAAATTGCATGTCCATATCTATTGTGTTCAATTTTTGGCCTGCATTAAAAGAAAATACTCGAACAACATTAACTAATTAAAAACAAGAAAGGGGTTTTGCTCTCTATTATGGATGTGTTTGAAAATTCAATTTCATTTAAAATTGAACGTATTCAATTAAAATCAATTAAATTTGTGTAATAATTATAATTATTATCATTTAAAACTTTAAGTAACTCGTAAAATGTAAGTTAAGAGTTAAAAAATGTGATATAGTAAAAAAAACTTTATAACTATTTGACATCACTACTACTACCACTATCACCTTTACTTTTACCTACCATCATTTTTATCGTTGCTATCACTGCTTGTATTACTATCGCCACCAACATTGCCATCTTTGCCATAAGTACCATCATTTTGTGGGACTAAATGATTATTTTTTTGTTTTGCAAAATAGTATTTCCAAAATTATTTTGCATAATAATCCCAAAAAATGAACAATTTGATATTTAAAGAAGAAAATTAAAGTCCAGACTAATAGTTCATTTGCACATAATATTTTTAAAATTATTGGATCTCAAAATGGGATGGGATATAAAATGAAGAATTACAAAGAAATTCAAACTAATTAATTAATTTACAAAATTAATAGAATTTTGTCAATATATTCTCATAATTTTAATTTAATCCAAACATTTGTTTTAATCCGATTCAAATAACACAAATGGATTTTTAAGGCAGTCAATAATTTGTCAAGTCTACTTGAGTAAGAAATGTTGAAAAACACGTGTGAGAATGGAGGGTCGACAGTGTAGACCAAATTAAACCTTTTTATTATTTCAAACCGCCCCACTGTGTCCACTCTCCTTTGCTTTTTGTAAATATACTAGCGTATGCCCGTGCCTGAAGGCACGGTGTAAATAATGTTATGATTAAAATATATATATATATATTTTAATTAGATAAATTCACAGAACTCTTCACGAAAACTCACTTTTACTTATATAATATATAGCTAGTTAGACAGATGTACCTCGTCAAATGACCTAAAAAGGAAAAAAGTAATTACATAATTGGAATTACATCAGTAAATCAATCGGAGTTTGAACCATCTTGTAACAACTTCCTGAAGCCCAACTGCTCAAGCAATACAAAAGGATAAAGTCTCCACTATTGTTGTGAGGTTTCTTTTAAAAGTTCTCCAAAAAATTCAAGAAAAGTTTTGTTGGGTTAACTTGAGCTGAAGTTCTCATAATTAATGGAACTCCACATAGATGGATAAATATCTGAGTTATGACAACCTAGCATGATGTGGGCAATCAACTCTAATTATTCAAACTACTTATTGTGCCTCCACTTGGATCTAATTTTGTTCATTATTTTTGGGGCCTATGGCACTGAACACTTTCTACCTTAACTGGCAAAGAAAATATTTTAGCTCAACTGTTTAAAGTCAGCAAGTTAGTATAACAACTGAACAACCAAAACGACCCCATTTGTGCTAGTCTCCAATAATGTTGCAATTATGTCAGTTAGATATTTCAATAGGAACAAAAAATTCTGAACCTTATAAATCAGTAGAAGGCAATTATTTTAACTGGTAAAAGCAACACCCTGACCTAACTAAAAAAATCAAGGAGAGACATCCATGCGGGATTAGATTGCACAAACATGAAAGGATGACATTGCAGTTAACTCGAATAATAATAAAACAATGTATGTGAGATAAAACAAAACTTAACCAAAGATTGAAAAAATAACACACGAAAAAAATTACAAAAATAAAAAATATATATAAACCAAATCATAATCTAAAATTACAAAATCACACCTGGAAAAAAATACAAAAATTAAAAAATAAATCTAAAATCATAATTAACTATTTATTATCCATGCCAACAACACTTCAAATATATAAACATTTATGGCCAATCAAACCAAAATGGAATACATAAATCAAACCAAAACCAAATTACTTACATTTATTTGAGCAAAGGTAAAACTTTCGGTTCACCATCTTTCAGACACTCTAAGTTTTCCTGTACCATGGGTGAAGAAGAATGGCCAGTAGTCATCAAATTAACTGGGAAATGTTGACCCTCCTCAGATGAGGTAGATGACCAGCCATTTCCTTTCCCACCTGAATAACAAATACATTCTCTTCCTGAAAATACCATCATTGTGTCTCAAATTTGATTTATGTTGGAAAAAATCCAGGGAACGACTTGCACAATTCCATATCTGGCCAACTGCTGAGATGAGTTCAGCCATGCTTAGCATCTCAGAAGACTTTGGTTTAGATTTTCTACAATTTTGCTTACCATTACCAGAGGAGGTGGGGGCATAATTTCCGTCATCAAAATCAGTAAGCTCAAAGGAAGCCCCCTCCAGTGAGCTACACCTATATTTTATTGAAGGTTTATTGCTTCTTGGAGGTTGACTACGCTTGGTCATTCTTCTAAAATATTTCAAGAATTTACTTGAAAAAGACGATTGTACATGGAAACGTAACTGCAAAATGAATCCGTAGGTATATTACTAAACATGATAGTTAAAAAATCATTAGTTCAAATCTCTGGAGCTAAAGGCTAAACAAATTTAATTAATGCCACAATTCATGTACTAAGAATAATGCAATCAACTAACAATTCCAAAAGATGAAAAAATCTTGGATTGGGCTACTTGTAAATATTTTTCCATCCTGGAAATATCCCACCAATAAAAATATTTAAAAATCAAAATTTCAAGTCAGATAAAGTGGAGGTGGGAGTGGGTGGGTGGGTGCTATGTTCAAAACATGGTTGAATTCAGAATCCCATGACTATGAGATAAGTATTGAACACTCCTATATTTGAATTGCACTAAAATATTGCAGAATCATTAAATACAAATGTAGACACTATCAAGCTCAACCTAGAGATTTATGTTTTCATTTCATTACTACTAAATAATGAACAATCCTATGCATGAGATTTAAAACCTCTTCTTTTTTTCTTTTTTATACAATTTCACAGGAATCAAAACCAAGCATTACCAACAAACAAACAAAAAATGCAACAAACCCATTTATCTGCATAAAAATAGATCAAATCAAACCCATTGAATATCAATAGGAGGAAGAATCATCGGGGGATGATGAGTTGATATTGATCCAACCGTAAGATCAGAAATCAATGGCAATAAAACCAATCAATCACAAAATCATCAAACTCAAACTCAATTCATTGACCCATACACACCAAAAAACCGTAAAGCATAACCTATAATTTCTGCAGATTGATTAACAAACTAATTTAATTTCTGCAGATTGATTTTAAGGAAAAAAAAAGGATTAATCTTTGTTGTGAGCAATAGATGTAATATATGTCAAAATAGTTACAAAATTAAGAGATCTTAAGAGAGATGTAACAAAATAATTCTCTTCCCTCTACAAAATAGTTACAAATCCGATGCTCTGCCTTCTACTTGTGTTCGTTGAAGATAAGAGCTTCTGACGGTGATGAGTTCGACAAAAATATTGAAGATAATCAAGAGATGAGAGATTGATGAGAGGAGACAACCATTGTAAGAGATGAGTTGATGTTGATCCAACCGTAAGATCAGAAATCAATGGCAATAAAACCAATCAATGACCCACACACACCAAAAAACCGTAAAGCATAACCTATAATTTCTGCAGATTGATTCACTTAAATTTAATAGAACAAACTGATTTAAATTTAATAGAACAAAACCAAACCCATTGAATATCAATAGGAGGAAGAATCATTGGGGGATGATGAGTTGATGTTGATCCAACCGTAAGATCAGAAATCAATGGCAATAAAACCAATCAATCACAAAATCATCAAACTCAAACTCAATTCATTGACCCACACACACCAAAAAACCGTAAAGCATAACCTATAATTTCTGCAGATTGATTAACAAACTGATTTAATTTCTGCAGATTGATTCACTTAAAATCTGATCCAGAAACTGATTGTATTTCGGGGAAAAGATTGATTCACTTAAATTTAATCAGTTTCTACAACAAACTGATTTAATCTGTTCTTGATCATTCAGAAAAAAATACAACAGAGAGAGGGAGGAGGACAGGAATACCTTGTGATGAAGAGGAGCGTCGGTTACAATCTGATCGCAAGAACAAACTGATGAGAACAGAGAAGGGAGAGGGATAAAGATAGAAGGGAGGGGAGACGTGGGCAAGCGGGAAGGGGAGTAGAGAGAGATAAGGATAGAATAGAGGGGAGACGTGGGAGAGGAGGAAGTTCACTCTTTCTTTGGGCGGGAAGTATGTATAGGTATATATTGATATACATTTAAGGGTTAATCTCAGCCATCTATGTAAATAAACAAATGAATTTTTACCATTCAAATGTCCTAGTAGGACAATTGTCTCTACTATAAATTCAAAAACCCTCTTCCCATATTATATAGATATTTTCAGAATATATATATTTTTTACTGTTATATAAATAAATAAATAAATAAAAGATAGGATAGGCAGTTTTATGAATTTCAGGGGAAAAAAAATACTGTAATCGTCAAAAATCAACATCCAAATTTACTAGTCAATTATTTATACAAAAAATCAGCATTATGTATTTTGAATAAAATGACTAATACATTTTATCTACAATTATTTTTCTCATTTATCATCTCTTATTTTATTTTATTTTATTGGTATTTTCCTAGACTTGTACATGCACTAATTAAGTCGGCCGACTCCACACCACTGACCTAGATGGTGGGTTAATAGACTTGATCATCTCCAACGCTTCACCAAACCTGACACCAAATTTAAAATTTGGTGAAAAAAAACATTTTTTTGAGTTCCAACGGTTTCACCAAATTGATATCACATCGAGAATTCATCAAACCTTTCGAACAAATTCCGCATTTCACCAAATCACTGTTCTTGACTATTGGAAGAGACCAACCGATTGACCAGCTGATTGACCAATCGATTGACCACTAAAGGGTTCAAATAGTTCAAAAAAAAAGTTCAAATAGTTAAAAAAAAAAAGTTCAAATAGTTAAAAAAAAAAAAAAAAAAATTTTTTTGCCTAACCGGTCGACCAACCGGTTGTCCCAGGACAGATTTGATATTTGGTGAACCGTTGGAGCATCTGATATCAAATTGGGAAAATGGTGATTTTTTTACTCAGATTTGGTAAAAAATTTGATGAACCGTTGGAGATACTCTTAGAGGCTTCACCTAATTAAGGAACGTTTGAAAATTAATTTTTTATAAAAATATATATCTATACATATATAAAAAATAGAGAGATTGATTTAATAACTTATAATAATTTTTTAATTTTTAAAATAACATTAAAATGTACATAAAAATATTTTTAAAATGGTGAGAAATTTATTATTTTTTAATCAATATCAAAATATAATTAAAAAAAATGTTCTTTTTTGTGTGTGTGAGTGGCCCTGTTTGGTAGGGTTTATTTCCAGCTTAATTTAAGCTATTTTGATGTGTTTGGTTCAGCTTAACAATACAACTTATAGTTTTTTGTAAGTCAAAAATCAACTTATTCTTTGAGTGAGGGAGGAGAAGCTTAATTTATAAGTCAAAAATCAGTTTATGTTTACAGTTATAAGTTATAAACTGTTAAGTTATAAGCTATTATTACTTTCTCACAGCTCTACTAAACGGGGCCAATATGAGACTCCGGATACTTGTTAATAAAATTTTTAAAACAAATTAACTAGTGCAATAATATACAAGGCCAGACTAAGAGAGGGACAATTATGTCACCATCCTTAGATTAATAAAATTTTCAAATAAAATCTAAAATTTAATTTGAAAAATAATACTAAATTAATTAGATTAAAATGTTAATGGATTTAGTTGTGAAGTTAATATTTGAGAGTACATAAATTTAATTTTAAAAAGTATTTTAAACCAAAATCAACATTGAATGATAAATGAGAATCATGAAATAGCCGCAATATTTTTTGGGGAAAATTACCCCACGGTGGATGTTCAAAAAAATTATTACATATCCTAAAGGATTTTATATTTTTAATTATTAATATTGATAAAATTTATTATTAATTTATAATTATTTTAAAGTTATAGACTGATGTGGTTGATGAAGGATATTTTCAGATCTTGTTTGAAAATATGCTAATTTAGGCCTCGTTTGGAAAGTGACTCTTTTAGTTAAAAAGTCAAAAGATTATTTAAAAAGTCAAAAAGTCAACAACTTATACCAAAAAGTTAAAAATTCATTTTTCTCTCTACTTTTTGCATATCTTTTCGTAAAAGTAAAAAAGTCATCTCAATCATACTAATTTTTTTTACATCATATTTTAGTCAAAAAACTTAAAAGTTACTAAAAAAACTTATTCCCAAACGAGACCTAAGTATATTTTTTGGTTTTTGAGTTAAAATATGAGGTTAAAAAATGTAATATGTTTGGAATAATTTTTTGATTTTTTATAAAAAATAGAGAGAGAGAGAGAGAGAGAGAGAGAGAGAAAGAAAGAAGAAGAAGAAGAAGAATACGAGGAAGAAGAAGAATCTTTAAAATTTATCTATATATATATTTTTGTATAATCTTTTTATTTTTTAGTGACTTTTTTATTTTAATACTAAAATTAATACTTCCCAAATGAAAAATGATGGGTGTCCGAATGTTTAGTTTGTTCAATTTTTTTTTTCCTGATTGAATGAATTTATGTCATTATATATATATATATACATAAATTAATGTGTGAGTCAGACATTACATTTGAGTTACTTCATATAACAGTAATTACGTTATTTAATAAATTTCACATAATATTAGGCCTTGTTTGGCATGATTTTAAAAAGTCAAAAAATCACTATCCTATTTAAATTACATCATCTTATTTAAATCACATCATCTCTCTAACACATAACTTCAAACCCAACGCATACTCAACCCATATTTCATAAAAAGTTAAAAAGTATACTTATTTAGATCATTCCAAACTGCCCCTTAGTATGAGTAATGTTAGAGATTTAAAAGTTCTATCAAAAGTCTCACAGTATGAGTAATGTTAGAGATTTAAAAGTTCTATCAAAAGTCTCACATAGGTGTAGGACTCACACAATATGAGTCTTACATATATTTGATAAAATTTTTAAAATCTTTAACATTTTTGTATTAGTATGAGTAATGATATTTTTTGAATAAAATATAAATGAGAAATATATTCAGCCTCTCATTCTACCATTACTGTGTATTAAAAGTCGAAAAAGTATCATTTAACACGTGAGATTTCTATAGTTGAACCAAAAGAAGAATTTTGTCTTGTCCATAATTAATATCCAAAAGTCAAGGTGGGCATTCCTCAATAATGGGGTGGTTGGCGTGGATTATTAAAGGTGATTATATTTTATTTTAATTTAAAAATTTATATTAGATTGTTTAGTATAATTTTTGTTTATAATTTTTTGGACATAAATAATTTAAATAAGTTGAGAAAGATTGATTACTTAGAAATTGTGAAATGGGTGCTTTTGATTCTTATTTTTTGATTATTAATTTTTAACTTACAATAAGTTATACCAAATAATACCAATGAAATTTATTAATTTTTTTGTAGTTGATTTTTTTTTTGGGAGAAATTATAAGAAAGTGGAAAATGAAAAATATATATATATATATCAAAAAATGTGGTGCAACTTTTGCTGATTTTTTTTATTTTTTTATACAAAAAAGTTGAAGTTTAATTATATAGAATTAGATATAATTTTCTTGACTAATTCCTTGATTATTTGAGGTTATAAATAGAATATTGCTATTAACACTTTATCAATTATTTTAGACCCCTTATTTTTTAGTTTTTTTTTTATTGCAATAATAATCTTAAATGAAATAACTACAAAGAATATAATTTAGGACACCCCATCTCACAATTAAATCCACACAATCACTACATGATGAGTTAGGATTTACGAGAATACTCACCTTTACTATCATTCATCCATCTTGTCAAAATTTCATCTACAAAACTTATTCACTCTCAAAACTTTAAAAACCTTTTAATGGCAATATTTTGGCAGTAACAATGGCAATCATTTGATTACCTACACGTTTTCGGCAATGACCACAATTCCATGAGACGAAAGGAGTACAACAATAAAAACTTAGAAGAGGTTCATAACTTTGATGATATTTTTAGCTCAAAGAGATTAGTCTTATAAAGTTAAATTTCTTAAAAAAATAACAAAAATAATAAAAACTATTTGTCATTTTTTTTGGACTAAACTCTCAAATATATAACCAAAATTAGAGAACACAAATCTGAATATTATTTATTTGTTCGGAAACAGGTAATCGAATTCTTATTTTATCAGGTTATATACAAGTATGTAGAGATGAAATAATAATTACCATCGGAGATTTTGTTAGGATTTTTGAAAGAGAGTCTTTTTGGGGTGTGAGATGTACATTCAATTGAATGAGTAAAATATTTTTATAAAAATAATTTTGATATTATTTAAAAGGAGAAAATTAATTTTAAAAATTATAAAATTTATAAATAAAAATTTAAAAAAATATAAAATTTAAAATAATTGATGGAGGGTTAATAGTAGCCCTCAATAAATATTAGTACACTTCGCAATAATTAAGCAACTAATATTGACAAGTCGTCCAGCCAGACAGCTCCACATGCGTCGGTATGAACACATGCTTTTGGGTGAGGAGGTGGAATCGTAGCCTTTTTTTCTTTTCCCTTTTTTTTTCTTCAAATGTTAACTGAGTCATTTTGTTTGATTTGGAGGGTATAAAATCAGTTTTTTTGGGTTTTTAAAATGTATTTTTTTATTTTTAGTAATAGTAATTTTTAAAAATGTATTAATTATTTTTTAGTTTAAATTAATTTAAATATACTTAAAATGTATAAAATTTGTAATTTTTAACCAAATACAAATACAAAAAATTTAGTATATTTTTGTTTTTTAATTTAAATCTTTTATTTTACAAGTATTTTACTATTAAATATATCTAGATTATGTGCATTTAAATTTTTTTTAAAAAATATTTAAAATATAAATTTAAAAAAAAATCACTAAAAATATCAAAACATGAAAAATAACAAAATTCAAAAATCATTTTTAAAAACTCAAATTTGAGAAGAGTGTAAGATTATTACTAGAAAAATGCCATGTAACGCTCTGAAACAAATATAATGTACCCATCTCATAACAACCGATAAGTAGCATCACATATGAATTGATAAGTTTTCATTAATCAGAGTTTGATATATAAAAGGTGACACATGCGATAAATATTTATAAACAGTACACACTGAATCTACAGCATATGTTACAAGATTGAGAAAATAAATGAAAGCTAAACAGATAATCGTATGCCCTAAAGACTTACATCTTTCCAAGTTAATGTTTAAGTACATCAAAAGTAAATATTAAGCTCAATACATATAAAGCCTTAGACTTGCACAAAATAATAAATATATATAACACTGAGTTTTCAGCTCCACAATCCGCTCAAGCTAAGTTTTTGATGGAGGCATGTCACCAGCACCTGAAAATGATTTTCCGTAAATAGAGTGAGCCAAAACCCAGTATAAATAATCTAACACAATATATGAATCTTAATAAAGATATAAGGATGAAATACATATGCAATGCTCATGTCAAACGTTTTATCTTTTTTTTTTCCAAAACTAGGCCATGCTCAGTTTATATCACAAGTCCAAATTCATGTTCTTTACAGACAGAATACACACTCCCAGTAGTTTTATGGACAGAAGGCCATGACTCGAGCGCAAGAATGGTCGCTCGAGTACACGACCGCTCGAGCGTGGAATACATTTTCCTAATAGTTTTGTAGGCCTACAAAAGTACTAAGAGTTCACAAAGGCCGCTCAAGCATAAGAAGTGACGCTTAAGCGTAAGAGCAAAATTTTGGGCAATAAGGTTTGTGAAAAACAATGTACCAACCTGTTCCAAACACAACCAACACAATTTGATATCCAAACTCAAGGAAGGAAAAGAGGAATAAGACAAAAACAACCATACAAAACCAATAAACCCGAATCCAAAATATCACATGGGTCGAGTCTTAAACTAGAATCGCTATAACCTCCCTCCTTAAGGAATTTCGTCCCTGAAATTACAAATCAAGCTTTAAAACCAAGTTTAAACTAATTACAATCATGATAGTCAATCAATTCTAAAACTATGACCCATCCACCAGTCATTCATTCTTATCAACATGATAAACAAATCCTCAATACTGAATATACAATTCACATTTTCAAAACATATACAATGTTTATATTAATCAATATAACAAAAGTTTCAATACATGCTCAAACATTAACAAATAAGTCTGAATACTTCTCACGGATTTCCAACTCACATTCCCAAATTGCTTCCTCAACTCTATGATGTCGCCATAATATCTTAACTAAAGAAATTGTCTTGCCTCGCAAGACTTGGTCTCAAGTATCTAAGACTTTCACCGGCCTTTCCTCATACGAGGCATCCTCATCTATCTCTAAGTCTGTCCAATTTAACATGTGCGATGGATCCGGCTCATACTTCCGAAGCATACAAATATGAAACACATCATGAATCTCGGATAATTGTGAAGGCATGGCCAAACGATAAGTTATCTCTTCAATCCGCTCAAGGATCTCAAAAGGTCCAATAAATCTAGGGGACAACTTCTCATTCTTTCCAAACCTCATCAAACCCCGCCTAGGTGATATCTTCAAAAAGACATGATCACCTACCTCAAAAGACAAAGGTCTCCTCCTACGGTCGGCATAAATTTTCTAGCGACTCTGAGCAGTAACCAACCTCTTACGTGTAACAACCCCGACCTGTGATTAACTGTTAAACCATGATTAAGAATGCCTAATAAGTAATTAAGAAGAAATTCTAAATTATTTGTATTTATATTTGTTTGTCGTAGAAATACCTGTATGTATTCCTTATTCGATACGTGAATTGAAGGCCTTATTGGCATCCGATCACGAAATTAACTTGTTTTCTATGTTATTTGGAATTTTTAAAATTTTGTGGTAGGTTTAATTGAAATTCAATTCGGAACGAAATAATTAAAATAAATAATGCCCATTTGATTGGCTTAAGCCAAGCTTAATTAAGGCTCATTAATGAGCTTATATAGGGCCATTCCTAACACCTTTTATACACTCTAAACTTTCAACCCCTCATCTTTGAAGACTAAAACATGAGAGAGAAAGAGAGAGAGAGAGAGAGAGAGAGAGAGAGAGGGAGGGAGGGGGGAAAGGAGAATTGAGTTCAACTGAGGAGACTTGTTAGAGAATTGAGGGGAACTAAGAAGAATTAGCTTGGTCACTCAAGAATTTGACTACTTGAAGCTCATTTGGGAAGTTTAGGTGAGAATTCAAACCTTTGATGATGTAATTAAGTTAGCTAATATATGAGTTCAAAAGAAATTCTAGATTAAGATAAGAGTTGAGCTTAGAAAGATGACTATGGAAGTGTATCATGCATGCATGTATAATTCTCATGATTTTGAAGTTGAATTCAAATAATTTCCTCTTGCATGTGTCTATTTTGGCTTTTTTTAAAGAATTTATCAAGTTTCTCATCATCTTACCTCATTTGATCATGTTTTGGAAGGTTTGAGTTCATGGCAAGTCATGTATACTATGTTTTGGAAGTTTCAAGTTGAATTTTGAACAATTGGCATGCTATTGGGTTTTGATTTTGCGAAATGATTTTGAATTCATCATGTCTTACAAGTTTACACATGTTTTTTTTAAGCTTTTGGCCCAAAAGAACCTATTTTGCAACTTTGAATTTGTCTTTTGGACTTGGGAATGCAATATGGAAATTTCAGAATTCTGTCTCACCGCTCGAGCGACAAAACCTGCGCTTGAGTAACCACTTTTGGTTTCGCACTTTCGCTCGAGCGACTAAAAGTTAGCTCGAGCGTAAAATTCATGCTCTTAGAAGTTTTGCAAGTTTTGCAGACCACTCGAGCAGTAGGAGTTGCGCTTGAGCGAGGACCCTGTTTGTTCAGTCTTCCCCTCGAGCGACCGTCGAGCATTTATCGAGCGAAAAATTCACATAACAAATACTTTTACAGATCTAGGGGCTCGCTCGAGCGTAGGAAGTGACGCTCGAGTGAGGTGTCCTGTTTTCAAAAATTTTGTTAAGTGTTTCATAGTACATTTTGGCATCATTATTGCATCCTCGGCATTCTTAGGACATAATTAAGGCGCAATAATGATGATAAGACTTAGAAACATACTAAGAACGAAATTAAACAAGTTAAGTAGTATCCAAATGTGTGTTTCAATAATTGTATTTGTTATATGTTTGTGTAGGTCATGTGTCGTGAGCGGTTTGATCCATTTGTTCTACTACCGAAACTATTTGTGAGTAATAACTCTATAAATTTTTGTTTAATTGTAATTATTTTCTGATGATATGGAATGATCAATTTTCTGAAATGTTATGTTTTGTATGAATGAATGATGATTTAATTATTTGAGATGTATTTGTGGTATCCTTAGCAGAGGCCCTCGCTTAGGGGATATAATACTGTGGCTTATGGTCAAGAGGCCCTCTCTCTCGAGAGAGATAATATCGTTGCACAGGCCCTCGTCCAGGAGAAACAATACCGTAGTCCACATATAAGATATGTTACCCGGTACTGGAGGTTCCATTATAGAACTTGCTATGCTTGACCAACATGATATGTTAATCCTAATGGATGTACCATACATGATTTGAACATGATTATGACTATGTTTCCAATTTGATAAGAGAATCAAAATCTGAATCTGTTATGGACATCATTCATTAAAAATCTTTACTTTGTTATTATTCATTGGGCTCCCGCTCACTCTATTATTTATGTATTTAGGTGACCAGGTGCGTGACCAGGCTTAGTGATGATTACCTGAAAATCTGTTTTGTCAGCCAACCTTTATGCCTCCTAATGAGGTTTCGAAAGGAGTTTAGTGGTCAAGTTTTGCGAACCAAGTTATAAGTTTAAGACTTTTGTTGTTTAGTGAATAGTTCTTTTGTCTTATTTGTGTAATGACAATATATAATGGATGTACACATGTTGTCATACATAAGTTTATGTTTATAAAGGTTTAAAGTTCCTGTCCCATGTATGTCTACACAGCTCATTGGACTATGTATGTTTTATATATCTGCTTCCGTTAGCCCCTTACTTGTATGTTATTTTGTAAAGAGGCCTTAGGTAATTCGAGGATTATTGGTCGGTTACGACACTAAACTTATAGGGGCGAGTTTGGGTCGTGACATTACGGATAAGTGTAACTTTCTTCATCGTTTTCCTAACAAACTCAAGACCTAGCAAATGTGCATCGCCCACCTTGGCCCAATACACAGGGGATCTACATAGTTAGCCATATAAGGCCTAAAACGGTGCCATGCCAATACTCGACTGGAAGTTATTGTTATAGGCAAACTCCACTAAGGGCAAGTGCCTCTCCCATGACCCTTTAAAGTCAAGAACACAACCCTGAAGGATATCCTCAAGAATATGAATAGTACACTCGGACTGCCTGTTCATTTGAGAATGATACGTAGTGTTAAAAGTCAATCTTGCATTTTGTAGGCTCTACCACAAACGAGCGGTAAAACGTGGATCTCTACTCGAAACAATCGTTATAGAGACTCCATGCAACCTCACTGTCCCTAATATAAAGGTTGGCAAGATAATCTATCGAGTTACTTACGTGCATAAGTATAAAGTGTGCTGACTTGGTTAACCGGTCAACTACCACCCAAATCGCATCACTACCCCGTTGAGTCCTAGGAAGACTCACAACAAAATTCATCGTGACATGCTTCTACTTCCACTTCCACTTGGCTATAGACAAGGGTTGCAATAGGCCCGCTGGCCTCTGATGTTCGGCTTTCACTTGTTGACAAGTAAGGCATCTCGATACAAATACGACCACAACCTTCTTCATTCCCCTCTACCAAAATTGGCAACTAAGGTCGTGATACATCTTTATGCCTTCCGAATGCACCGCAAGGCGTGAATGGTGAAACCCTCGGAGTACTTCCACTCAACAAGACTTTGGCACGAAAAGACAGTCACAGTATCTAATACTCGAATCGGGATATATATTCAAGCCTTTCTCCATTTTCCCACTGGAGATCTTCTCAGAGGGACTCCACTTTAAGGTCACCCCTCTGTGCTTCCATCACTCGGCTCACAAGTATAGGTTGTGCCATTACCGAAAACAAGGCGGGCCAAGATGCAAGTCAAACTTACCAATAGCACCCAACATCTCCTATTCCCGAATGGCAATACTAGCCACACCACCAATGGATTTCCTACTTAAAGCATCGGCCATAACATTGGCCTTCCCCGGATGATAATGCAACTCAAAGTCATAATCTTCTATGAACTTTATCAATTTCCTCTATCTCAGATTCAAGTCTTTCTGTGTAAATAGATATTTTAGACTCTTGTGATCATAAAACATTTCAAACTTCTCGTCATACAGATAATGTCTCCAAATTTTTAAGGCAAAGATTACCGCCGCTAACTCTAGGTCATGAGTAAGGTAGTTCCTCTCATGTGTTTTCAACTGTCGTGAGCCATAGGCTACTACCTTCTCCTCTTGCATCAAAATACAACCCAAACCTTCCTGTGAAGCATCATAATACACTAAATAGCCAAAACTCCTCTCTAGAATAATCAATATTGGAGCTGTGGTAAGTCTAACCTTAAGCTCTTGAAATGACTTTTCATAAGTCTCACTTCATACAAATTTGATTCATTTCTTCGCCAGTCTAGTCAATGGTAAGGCTAATTTAGAGAAATCATTCACAAAACAACGGTAATACCTAGCCAACTCCAAGAAACTATAGATCTCAAAAGTATTCTTAGGTTGTTCCCAATCTTGCATTGCTTCTATCTTGGATGAATTTACAGTCACTCCTCCCTCGGATACCACATAGCCTAAGAACTTTATTTCTCCCAACCAAAATTCACACTTCTCGAACTTAGCATATAGTTTGTGGGCTCTAAGCAACTAAAGTACTACCCGTAAGTGTTCTTCATGTTCCTCATCAGAGGGTGAGTAAATCAAGATGTCATCAACAAAGACGACCACAAAACGATCTAGGAACTCATAGAAGATCCGATTCATCAAATCTATAAACACGGTTGGTGCATTGGTTAGCCCAAAAGGCATCACTAGAAACTCATAATGGCTATACCGTGTACGGAATGTTGTCTTCTAGATATCCTCTTATTTTACCCTCAACTGGTGATAACCTGATCTTAGGTCTATCTTGGAAAAACAATAAGATCCTTTCAACTAATTAAACAGATCATCTATACGAGGCATTGGGTACTTGTTCTTAACAGTTGCCCGGTTCAGTTTCCAGAAATTAACACAAAGTTGCAACGCACCATCTTTCTTTTTGGCAAAGAGAGCCGGTGCTTTCCAAGGTAAAGTACTAGGGCGAATAAAACCTTTGTCTAACAATTCTTAGAGTTGAATCTTTAACTCACTCAACTCAGCAGGTGTAAGCCTATACGGTGCCATAGAAATTAGTGTTGTGCCAGGCACTAAGTCGATAGAGAACTCAATCTCACGGTGGGATGGTAAACTAGTGAGATCCTTAGAAAAGACATTCGGGTATTCACAAACTACCCTTGGCAATTTAACTCGGACTTCATTACACTTATTACCCAAGAAGTTTTCAAGAAGACAACTAAGCTCACTCCGACCATGCGGATCATATACTGGTGACAAGACTCTATCAACTCTATCCCCCATGAAATAAAAACAATCATCGCTCAAGGTACATACAGTAATCCTTTGGCGGTAACAATCTATGATAGCCTGATACAATGACAACTAGTCTATATCTAATATAGCATCAAAACTCGACATGTCAATCAATACAAATACAAAAAGAAGTCGGTGACCGGCAACCTCTAGGTCACAACCCCGACACCCCTGCTCCAAAACAATCTCACCACCAATAGGTGACTTTACACTGAGATGAGATGCTAACCGAGCCAACCCTAACCCCAAAGCTAATGCAAATGCAGACGAGATAAATGAACGGGATGCACCCATATCAATCAATACATTAGCAATGGAATTGCATAACAAGAAAGTACCTCTCACTACTGAAGGCATTGGTATTAGGTCTGGCACGGTAAGAGCATACACGCGCCCTGAAGGTCTCTACTCTACCTGCTTACCCCTCAAAGCATAAGCTTGATGCATTGACTGAGCCGAAGAGGCTCCCCGATTGGCTCTCGAGGCCTAAGCTGACTGTGCAGACTGGTGGCTTTGTGTTTGCCTCGAACCAGACGCACTAGGTGTGCCACCCAACTGAGGGCAAAACCTCTTCATGTGTCCTGCTTGCTCACACTATTAACAAATGAGTGGCTACCATCTCTTCTGATTCTAGCTTTGAGAACGAGCCGAAGACGATGCAAACTGTTGCCCTACTCTTTTTTGCGGGCAAGCTGGAGACTTGTGGCCTAACTAGCCACACTTGAAACAAATGAAATCTCCCTGACCACCTCTTCCAGAACTTGAACTTGGTATTGGAAAAGTGAACCTCGACTGAGCTCCCTAGGACTGTTGTGGGGTAGAACCTCTCTGCCTCTTGCTGTCCCCCTGAACATTCTAACTCCTCTTGGAGCCCCTTATTCGTGAGTCTTAAGCTCAATATATATAAAGCCCTAGGCCTGCACAAAAAAAAAAAAAAATATATATATATATATAACACTGAGCTTTTAGCTCCACAACCTTCCCAAGCTAAGTTCTTGGTGGAGGCATGTCACCAGCACCTGAAAATGGTTTTCCCAAATAAGATAAGCCAAAACCCAGTAGAAATAATCTAACACAATATATGAACCTTAACAAAGATATAAGGGTGCAATACATACGCAATGCTCATGTCAAACATTTTATCTTTTTTTCCAAAACTAGGCCATGCTCAGTTTATATCACAAGTCCAAATTGATGTTCTTTATAGTAGAAAATAATAGGGAAATCTCAAATTGGTACAACCTTTCATAGATATTTCGTTTGCAGGAATCGTCAAACGACACCTATGTAAACGTAGCCTATACAAGCGCTACTATTGTCATTTTACAGATATTTCGTCTGCAGGAATCGACACCCATGTATACGCGCATTTTTCAGGACTTTCACTCTGGACACACAGGCCAACTTAGTTTGGTGATACACACCTCTTTTCAACTTTCACTAATTTTTCTCAAAATCACATACATTTGCAATGTATTAAATAAGCAACAATATTTAATGCACATGGATGAGAAATTAGTTTCAATTCACCTAATTCTCATGCAATTTCTACAACAATCATAGTTATCCTCTACCGATAGTCCAAAACAAATATTTCTAAACAGATATAAAATCTCCAATACAAATAACTTTCCAAATTTCGAGGTGAGTGATAACACATATCAAACTCCATCATCAATATCAATATCCATCCAATTTCACATTCCCAAGTTCAATTCATTTATTCATACAAAATAAATATTTGAGACATTTAGGGCAAAACCCTTTTTTCTTCCAAAAATTCATTTTCAAGTATGAAATCAATACTTTAGCCACTACTTATCTGCATTTCCACTTCCATAACCATTTTCCATACATCCATTTGAAAACCCATTTTTTTATTTTAAACCAAAACCCTAGTTTTGTTCAAAATCCTCCAAAATCACGATATTGTTTATGAAAAACAAATAGTTAAGTTAAAGAAACATAAAAGAGTGTAGAATATCTCTACTTCAAAACTAGAAGACGGGATAAGCACGGATGAAACTCGGATGAAGCCGAAACCCAACTTTATTCGAATGAAAACGAAACTCTAGGTGAGCTCTACTTTTTTAACAAAGGGAGTAGGGTAGAGAAATGAGTAGATCTTTGTGTATTTGTAGAGAGAGAGCAAGTTCTAGAGAGAGAAGCTCTAGATTTAGGGTTTTGAAATGTTTTAGAGAGAGAGAGAGAGAGAGAGAGAGAGAGAGAGAGAAATGAAAAAGTGACTTTTATGAACTGATATATGCATAGTCTGCTCGAGCGTAAGAAGTGACGCTTGAGCGTCCTGACACAAAAATAATTACCACTCGAGTGCAAGAAGTGATGCTCGAGTACCAAGACACAATGAAAAATAGCATTATTGCGCGAGCACAAGAAGTGACGCTCGAGCGTAGAATACACACTCTCAGTAGTTTTATAGACAGAAGACTATCGCTTGAACGCAAGAATGGCGGCTTAAGCACACGACCGCTCGAGCGTAAGAAACACCGTTCGAGCGTAGAATACACTCTCCCAATAGTTTTGCAAACTTGCAAAAGTACTAAGAGTTCACAAAGGTCGCTTAAGTGCAAGAAATAACGCTTGAGCGTAAGAGTAAAATTCTAGGCAATAAGGTTTTGGAAAAACAATGTACCAACCTGTTCCAAACACAATCAACACAACCTGATAGCCAAACTCAAGGAGGGAAAAGAGGAATACGATAAGAACAACCATACAAAATTAAGAAACTCGAATCTAGAATATCACATGAGTCGGGTCTTAACCAGAATCGCTATGTGCCACGTGCCTAGAATTTGTACCCTTATTTTGAAAGTGAAATGCATAGTATAAATTTAAAATTAGTATAATGTGAGCCACTCCAAAATAAATGTGGTCTATTAATATAGTTTTCTATATAATTTTCTAAATAATTTTTTTAAGTATAATTAGAACAAATTCAATTTCACAAATGACCACAAGGCCATAATGAAACTTCCCTCTTCTAAAATTTGTTTGAAACCCAAATAAATTGGTTCACAGTTCAAATCAAATGGGTTCCAAGAATGGCTATACGAGCCGAGCTGAGCCGAGTCAAGCTAAATTTTGCTGAGATCGAATTCGGCTCGTTTATTTATTGAGTTCGAGCTTGGCTCGATAATATACTAGGCTTAAATTTGGGTTAATTCGTTAATATTAATGAAATTCGAACTTGATTCATAAGTTTTTAATGAAATAATAAAAATATTATTTTATATTATTTAATACGTAAATAATATATTTATGCTATTATATATATATATATATTATTTAATATTTATAAATAATATATTTATTATATACTTTAAATAAAAATAAACAATCAAACTTGCCAAACAGAATCAACCCACGAATAACTCGGTTCACCTTAGTTGCAAACAATATTTTGAATAAATTTATGAGATGGCACATAATAATTGAATTGGCACATAACACTTCACCATGAAACTGATTATTGAGTAGAAATTTAACACGGTTTGGGAAGTTTATATTTTTATTTTTTCTCACTACAAGATAAATTGATTACAAAATCAAAAAAATAAATTTAAATAAAATATCATTTCAAATTTCATAATTATTTCATTTTTTCTTTCATAAATATTACATTCAATCACAAAAAAATCTAACTATTTTTCCAAACACAATTTTTTTTTCTAATAATATCTTATAATTAAAAAAATTTATAAAAAAATTCACTTACCAAATATCCACATAATATCATAACTAAAAATAATGTACGATAATCCAGCATGGACTAAACCCTGATGCAATATATTATTTTGAAAAATTACACTAGTGAAAGAACACGTGGGTGAGACATGCTAATCCCACAAAGGATTGTCAATAAAGGCCTAAGCACCACAACTTTACTAGCACTAGAGTCAAAATCACCCAAAAAAATTCTTTTGAGATTTTATTCTTCCTCACCGTGCTTTATAGCCAAAGTTCAAAGGCCCTTCTAACACATGAAAAGCAGTGTGGAAAAAACTGACACATCACCGCTTAAGGGCATCTTCAATAGTTATTGTTATAATATCATTATTATTGTTATAATTTGATAATAAATAATATTATTTTATCAACTTATAATAATAATATTTCAATGATCACTTATTATTTTGATAATTCTTAATTAATTTATAAGTGTTGTTTATATATATTTGTTTTTGTGATTTTATTTTTGTTTATTTTTTGTCTTTTATGACATTTTTTTAACTATTTGTAAAAAAATTATATATTTATATTATTCCCGACTAGATAAATATAAAAAATAAAAAAAATTAGAAAAATTAGAAAAAAAAATTAAACATAATTCAATTTGAAAAATTAAATATGAAAAATTACTTGGTTTTCTACTGTTTCAATTCTGTTTTTTTAACTGAATTTGGAGCCACAAATATGTTCGTATTTGCTGATGTGGCATGTTTGACAATTGTTATTTTACTTATCAAATTTGAGAACAGATATGACATATGCTATCTTTGACAAGTAAAATAACAAGTTATTGAATACCTACTTTTTATCATTATTACTAAATTATAACTTTGACAAGTATTTTAAGAGTTCCATTAGAGATGCAGTATGAGCTTTCACCATGTTCCAAAACCAAAGGCGTGCTGTTTGGGAAGTTGGTTGAGATTAAAAAATATAAAAAGATAAAATTAATTAATTAATTAATAAGATAAAATATTATATTTAAATTATAATTATTTAATTTTATATCATAAAAAGTTAAAAAAAAATTCAAACAAAATTAATTTAGCCAAACTAATTGTTTGGGAAGTGGGTTAAATTTTTGACTTTTTGGCTTTTTTAACTATTTTAGCCTGGGTTAAAAAGTTTGGTTTGAAAAGAACTTTTTGACTTTTTTTATGAGAGAAAAGTGTAATGATTATGGATTTGATGTGATGTTTTATTTGTTGTGACTAAAATAACCTATTTTGTCTTTTGTTACTAAAATAGCCACAAACTATCTTCCCAAACCTAGCCTTAAAGCATCCACAATGGACACACTAAGGAGAGTGTTAGTGTCAGTTGATAAGTTTTAGCTAGTAAGGTGTGTTGTTTGGTGTTGCAGTGGATCAGTTAGTGTGTGTGTTAGTGGTGTGTATTAGTAGTGTGTGTTAAAACGTTTCTTATCTGCAGCGATGGTTTTAACTAGCGGAGGGAGTGTGTTTGTGTTCTTACGAGTTGACCAGTCAACGGCAAATTTTTTTTTTTACTTGTTGGGATTTTTTTTTGGACTTAAAATTTAATTTTGGGCTTGAAATTTTTTATTAAACTAAATTATTTATTTATTTTATTTATTATATACACATATATATATATATATATATATATTTAACGCACCTTAACACACTCCTTAGCACGTCTATTGCATCACCACTCACTCTCTAAAATTAACAAACTTTTAACACATCTTAACAAATATTTTTGAGCCCACTTTTATCATTTTTTTGTCATATAAGACATACTTTGACAAACAATTTTGACTGTTCCATTCTGAATGCCCTTAGCCAGCTTCTTGCCAAACGAAGTCGACACGCATCATGTTAATCGATATGTATTAGATTTTAAACGTTTTATATTTATAATAATTAATGTATCATTTAACATTATTGAATTTTGATCTTCTTATACTGATATTCATTGAGGTTGTTTACACTGACACCTCAGGTTTTTTTTTTTTTTTTTGTTTAATATAAATTTTCTCACTTTTAAAAAATTATATTTTCTATAATCTCATTATAAATTGTCTTTTAGATTGCTAATATTATGTCCTAATTTTTTTTAAATAATCATCTTATCTTTTTTCTTACCATTTATTCTTCCTATTATTACTATATTCTACAACTTTCCATCATTAAATTCTATTTGAACATATTTTTTTTGAGTGATAATATATAAACATAAATTTTATATAGAATTTTCAAATACAATGATATAACTTAATGGTGACTTTTCACTTTAAAATAAAACACTCATAAACATGATTTATATTTATAACAATATCACTATTACAACATTTTTATTATTTTTTTGTATAAATTTTTATATATGAATATAATTTTTCATTTTTATTTCCACCATTATAACTATAAAATTTGTATAAATTTTTTTCAAAAAAATCCGCTGAATACAACAAAATAAGATAATGTATTGAATTTTTATATTTTTTTGTATTTTGTATTTTTATTTTTATATTTGGTGAATTTCAAAAAATCACAAAATATTATACTTCTTAGGTATATCTAGATTAGGTGTATCTAAAAAATAAAAAAAATTGTTTAAAATATTAAAAAAATTCAGTAAAAAAACACAAAAAATAAAAAAAAACTCAATTTTTTTGTGTGAGTTAAACTAAAGAAGATAATTGTTATTTCTCTTTAAATGACATGAATAAAATATCTACATTATTTTATTATTTTATATGTATAAAGACAAAGGGGTAAATATGTCATTTTAATTTAATAAAGAGGTAAGTATAATTTTTCAAATGTGAAAAAAAAATCTGTATTAAACAAAAATCTCAAGAGATGTCAGTATAATTTACATTTTAAACATTTTATATTTATAATAATTGATGTATGGTTTGATATTATTTAATATCACTGGATTTTGATCCTCTTATATTGATATTCATTGATATATTGCCCAATGTCGTTCAATTTCAGCAAATATATATATAATTATATCGTTTATATAAATAGGTATTCTGATAATATTAAAGTGCAAAATACACCACCAGTTTGATAATTAGCTAGCCAACATAATACCGAAAACGTGGGTAGAATTTTTTTTTTTTTTAAATCTTTTATTTATTTATTTTTAAAATTTTACTATTTTGTGTATGGACACTTAAAAAACTCTATCCTCATCCATCCAGAAGACTATAAGTGCAGATGACTGGAATACAATGAACCCATGCAATTAATCCTAGGAATCAATTCCATGAAGATCATGCATTTTGACAACACTGCTTACCTGTATGGTGATTCGAATCTAATCTAGACCCCACATTGACTATATATAAAAACCCCATAAACATTGGTTTTAGTCGCCAAGAATTTCGAGAAGAAGAGAGGCCTCACATGAAGATGAAAGAGTCTTTGTTTGGTAGCCAAGGATGACTTGCCTGCAGTCTCTCTGGGGTTCTCTCCAAACAAATTTTTTCATCTATCGTGCTTGGGGGATCAAGGATCGACCCCTGCTGAATGAGAGAGAGATATCCTCTTTACTCAGTGTGATGTTTACTGATACGTAATCCGATAATGTTATATAAAACCATTCTGGCCAGTCTACAGGTTTAGAAACCTTGTTTGGTTTCCCAGGCAGTCTCCTTCGGCTAGCTTGACAGGCTCTTGTCTCTCATGCTAGGCCTACTCTTCTTTGCCAGCTTTCGCATTAGTCCAACATGGATAAGTTTATGAAAGAGAAGCAGGAGAAAGGTAAGCAATATGTCTCTTTGCTAACATTTCAACCAGGGACACAAGGCTTGCCAAGTATAGGATTCTCTGCAATGGCTTTAATTTGAATTATTAGATTATATATCTTGCTAACATGTCTTGTTGTGATTACATAATATAGCAAAATCATTGCAGAAAAACTTTGACAGAGTGCAAGACTCCTAACTACTCTGCAGATGCCACCTTCATGTTTGCGAATGTCATTGCATGAGTGGTTAAATCATGCTCTGGTATCATACATATCCACATATGCATGTTACACTCTGGTGGGAGGCAAGGATAAAACCCGACCAAATTAACTCTCTTATAGGGTGGAAACCATGAAGGAAGGGTCCCTAAAATCCAATGTGGATGGCACTGCCAAAGGCAACCCAAGCAAGGCCAGTGGTGGGGGAACGGTTAGACCATCATGGAAATTAGATTACCGGGTTTTGCAGGAACATTGGGGGATTACAACTAACCTAAAGGCCTAGTTGTGGATACTAAGAGATGGTCTCAAGGTGGCGCCTTCGATTTGCAACCAAAAGGCCTAAAAGTTGAAAGTAATATAGTCTGTAATTGCTGGTTTCTCATGGAGAAGCTAAGAGTTCCATCAGTCCAACATAGTCACAACATCTTATGGGGTTCAAATGATTTTCAACTCTAAAGCAGAACATAAGGACTTGCTGCATAACCACTAGGCAGGTGCACTTTACCATCCAAAACCATAACAGTATGTTGTCATAGGAAAATATTTGAATAATTCCAAAAAGCATAAGCAAACCATGTGATACAGACTCAATTATTCTAAAATAAACTGTTATTTTACATAAGCATTTTAATAACAATTTCCCACAATCTTCTTTTACGTGTTCAAGAATGGAACAAATACGGTTCACTCAGTTCCGTTATGCATACAAAGAACCACATGCAGGCCACAAGAGGAAAAAAAAAAAAAAAAAAGGAAGAAGAAGAAGAAGAAGAAGAAGAAGAAGAAGAAGAAGACGTGTAATGCAGATTAAGGACTTATCATGTTACGCAGGCAATGCAAAGCTTGGCTGTGACCATTGTGGAGGATCCATTACCAAACAAGGATCAGACTTCTCAAAATCAGCAACCTACATCCAAACAGAGATACATAACAGTAAAATTGTCAGAATGTTTTACATTAAGCCAAAGGCTGAAATATTGGAAGAAGACAAAGGTTGACTGCATATGCTTTGTACCATCTGGTTGCAGGCTGGGCAATAGTGATATTTATGCCAGAGGCAATCCATTGAAGGGCAAAGAAAGCAAACTCCAAGCATCATAGGCATCATGCAACCGACAACAGCTGCCAGACTTGGTTTTGATCTGGATTGCACATGACAGGAAACAGGGAATTATTTTAACAAGGGTTTGTCTACACATTCATGACTTTAGCATTCGTAACTTGAGCTACCAAACTTCTAGATCCTTCTAAATGGGACAAAAAATCTTGCTTTTGTAGATACGTGTCTAAATAAATACACGGCAAACATTTTCAACCACGTTAAACCAGTATTTCTCTTCTCTTACTACATCACACGTGATAAGTATGACAAATGTGAAAACCAACTTTATCAATGTGAGCTCATAAGAAACAAAAAATCCACAATCAAAATTACAATCAATAAAAAAAAATCAACTTGCTCCATCCACATAAAGTATAGAAGACTACATGATTAAAGAGATATCTAAGAATGACCAAAAAGGAGTTCATTATTAAGAATCATAACGCAATCCTTTGCCCATTTCTTTAGTGGATTTGCAAGTCAGACATTAGTTGTTCATGTTTTAAAAACTCTCAACACCATTTCAATCACTCATTGTGTTACTCTCAGTCATTTGCTCCAACTATCTTTCTGTTATTACCTTGGGAAATGGTTGTTTTTTCATTCCGCATCAAAAAGCAGCCTTTTTTTTTTTGGGTCCAAATACTTCAATTGTTCTAGAATCTAGTTTTGAAACTCCTTTTTAGAATCTAGGCATTTGTGAAAAATATAATTGTAGAGTGACTCAGCAGTGATACTAATGGTTACTTAACTTATAATAGAAAAAAAAAAGAAGAAATAATTGTGATTTCTCTTATCCTTGTTTGGATAAGTAAGAAATAAAAAAAAAAAGAAATGATTGTGATTTCTCTCCTTCTTGTTTGGTTAGATTTCATAAGAAAGAAAAAAAATTATTTTATGTTATATTATCAAAATAACCTTTTTATATTTTCAATCATTTTATTTTTTTTATTTTTACAGAAACAAAATTAGTAGTATAAAAATATAAGAATCTATTAGTTTCTTTTCTCTTCTAATCTCTCTATTTTTGGAAATATTGAAAATGAGAGTTACAAAGAAAATGAATTTCCCTCCGTTTCTCTTCATTTCTCCCAATTTCTCTCCACTTAAGTTATCTAAACAAGGAAGAGAAATACATATCTCAATTTTTTTCTTTTTCTTTTCTCTCCAAACCACTCGATCCAAACATAGCGTGAGTGTTGAAATTGTACAATTAGATCCAAGGCAACACATCTAGAAATGTAGGACTGTGACAAAAAGTAACTGATACTACACAGAGCAGAGTCTTAAAACCTGAAATTAAGAGAGGAAAAAACAAGTGAAAAATAACTTGGGAATAGATCAGATCAGATCACATGCATGCCTCTTATCATAAATTAATATACCCAATATGACATCCTAAAGATCAATTCACAAAAAATTAGTCCAGTCAACAAGGTCAGAGTAGTGTTCTCTAAACATAGCACCAATTGAAGCGATTGATCTTAAATTGGCACAATTGCTAGAGTTTGATCTCGTAGATGTAAAAACAAACAATCAATCAAAGCACATAAAGATGCAAAAACAAGAATTCAATTGAAATTCTGGGAGGGTATTGGAATACAGAAACCCTAAATAGATAGAAATTGAAAGTAAAAAAAAAAGGGAATAATAGAATAGAAGAGGAAAGAGTAAGAGGGAGATAAATAAGAAAAAGAAAAAGAAAAAGAAATACCGGACGGAGGTGAGGGAGGAATTGCCGCAGTAAACGCAGTTGAAAGGAGCAGGGGTGTCTCTGAAAATGGTCTGATGAATGGGAATGCCCTTGGGATCGCCCACGAAGGCGTTGGGAGGGATGGCTCCGGCTTGATGGGGGTTATGACCCACGTAGTATTGTTGATGAAATTGTGGAGCCTGGTAATTGCCTGTGTACGGGATTCCGATCGCCGGCTCCTCCTTCTTTGCCATTTCTCCAACCTCAACTGCGTCAACGCTACGCTGATTCAATTTGTTCTCAACTTCCAATCTTTAGATACAACCTAAATTAAATTAAATTAAATTAAATAAATATTCGATCAGAAACGAAGAGGAGAGGGTTTTGGTTTTGTACAATCATTTTTTGCATTATGTTATATTATATATCTAGGGGCGGAAATTTTGTTGGGTGTGTAAACGTCATCAAACGACCTTCTCGTTCCACGACACGTGGCATGAACTGATTGGAAGAAAGATTGGTCAATCTTATTTTTCTAATTTCTTTTTTAGACTGCCAATAAGACACATAAATGTGGCATATTTTAATAATTAGGTTGAAAGTTAGTTTTTTTTTTTTTTTTAATATGTAAAAAGCTAAGTAGTTAATGTGACTTAAAAAATTAATTTTTAATTTAATTATCAAAATATACCTATATAATAATTTTCCGATATTTATAATTTTAGTATATTTGTATATAATTTCTATACATTTTCATAACAACCATCATTACTGCTTTTAACATTAAAAAAACAAATTACTATAATATTAAACTTTTTATTTTATTTTATTTAACTTTATAGAGCAAATATACAATTTTGATTTAAGAAATAATTGGGTAGATTTGGAACTTGAATTTGGTGGAACAAAAAATAATTATTTGTATCTATTTACATTTTAGATATTGTAACTATTTTTTTATTATAATTATTTATTCATTCTTTTCCTATTCATTTTATTTTCATTTCCCAGTCAAACCACACAAATCAAAAAAATTACTATTATTTATATCAAAATTTTCTTCTATTATTACAAGTATTTAAAAAAAAATCATAATCAAAGTCACTTACAATAGTTGCATTTAAAAAAAAAAAAATTGTGTTTGGATTTTAAATTTATGAAAAATAGATAAATAGAAATAAGTAATAAATTATTAGATAATTTTTTGGTTTTCATTTTCTTTTAAAAATCTCAATAAAATTTAAAATTCAAATACAATCCAACAATTTTTAAAAAAATTTATGAATTGAATGAATATATCAGCGGTCTTGTTTCTTGCACAAGTAAGTTTCACAATGTGAGAGAAGAATTACAAATATATATATTCTGATTTGAACTGTCATCATACTCCTTTTTTTAAAAAAAAATTTCCCCTTATTTATTTTATATGTGAAGAACTATAGAGAAAAGTCTTCTAAATAGAATGGTCCGCCCATATGAATGTAGAAAATTGGCTCATTCAATAAAAGTATAAAAGTTCTATTCTAGAATAGGATGGAAGCTTCTAAATGTCTAATAATTGACTAAAATATATTGTTATTTAAACAACAATGTTGTGAAATTTAACTTTTTTTTAATTGTTCTCCTAAATGACTAATTGTTGTAAGGGTTAAGGGTTATCATTTGACTTGAATGCAATGAAATTTGATGTAGACTTAGACCTAGAGTTTGAAGGTTGAATTGAAGGCAGTTGCACTTGATGGCTCATGAGATGACCTCGCCAAAATTATGAAAAAAATGGGACAAAAATACTTCTAAATTTCACCTCATTGGGTTAAGTTTACATATCAGCTTGTTGTCGACCCGTGAACTCATCTGGCCAAGATCGTTGGGTTAGTTTTAGGCCTAAGATTGGGCCATTGGCTACCCCAGACCGTCACAAAGCTTGCCAAACTTAACCAGCTAGCAGACTTGAGCATCATTTTTGTGGCATAGTCCGACCCATTGTCAACCCTTAATTATGTTTTGTTTTTTATTATTTATTTTTTTAAGTTATAGAGAGTTCAGTATCCCCTCTCTGAGAAAAGTGTGGACATATATACAACCAAACTAGGATTTAAGAAGGCACATGCCCGAAGGCCATTATGGTATGTTCCCTCCATGCACTCAACTAAAAACACACATTTTTAAAAGTGTAGGGAATGAATTGGGAAACTCACTGAATTTTATACACCACAATTTGCTTTTTGAATTCAGTTGATAATTTTCTATTCTCATATATATATATATATATATTATATCATGACAAAAATACTACCACATTTTAAAATTAACTTTGAAAAGAATAAGAGATCAATAAAGGTATCAACCCTTTGAGATATAAAATTTCTTCATGTAACTGCTTAGCTATCCATTGTTATATGAGGTGCGTCATTCTTTTTCGTTCATTCCTCTCCTAACTATTCAGGACACCCCAGCGTCATTTTGATAAACTTTTGTGCCTCATACAAATAGTTGACCTCTCTACTCAAATCATCAAGCGACGCCTCTGTTTTTGGTACATACTTTTTAATTGATTAAAGATATTGCAACTGTCACAAGTTGTGACAGAATGTGATAAATTGTGTGTTAGATGTTAAAATTATGTGTATTAAAATTAATGCTTGTTATGATAAAAAGTAACAAAAATAAAACCTAAATAAGTGTATGTATTACAATTAAAATGTTAAATTACGTGGTAAAATCTATACTTATATACAAACTGTACACCTAAGTTGATCATGTCATATATTAATATTCAATTGATTAATTTATGTAGCATCACTTGATAATGCCACAATTAATCCTAATGTTGTCCTTAATTCATAGACTTAAAGAAAAATTTAGAAAATAAAATAAAAAAAATTAATAAAATATGAATGAAATATATATATATATATATTTAAAATTTTATTCAAATTCGTAAACCATTTTTGTCTCGTGCAATTAGCTGGACCAAGAAGAACGTGGCAAAAGAGAGAGGACATAGACAAGGAGGAGGATTGATAAAAAAAAAAAAAAGACGAGGAGGAATCTGGTGGGGGCAGGTATATACAGTAGAATGCAGAAACTGAAGAAAAGAAAGAAAAGGGCCCAAAAAAAAAAAAAAAGAGGCTGAGGTGTCAGATGGGACTGTGAATGGCTCAGATTCGATTCCCACATCGGCCCACAACAACACAACACAAGCCCAAGCCCACCATCTCATGAACCTCTTTCTCTCTCTCTCTCTCATATGATATTCGTTCGTTCGTTCGTTCCATTACAGGTTAACGGCTCCCCCAATACATTGCGCTTGTCGATTATATTGACTCTCCTACATTGCCCATCTGTTTCCTCCCTTGCCCACTCGTCTTGAGCTAGTCTATCTGTCCATGTAATTTACTTGCTACCCTTGTATTATTAAAATAATAACTAAATTTCACTAATTTTGCTTAAAGATTCAAAGAGTATAATTAGGGGTTTGAGTTGTTAGGTTTGTACTGTTTGAGAATAAAATTATAAATTAAGGTCAAGTTTAGAAAGTTGTTAAAAAATTAAAAAGCCAAAAAGTTACTCAAAAAGTTAAAAAGTTATCACTATTTACCAAAAGTAAAAAATTATGGCGGCACAACTCCCAATCTTAATTTTTCCCTACACACTAATTTATATAATTTTTTAATACACATTTTTTCATAAAAAGTCAAAAAGTTAATCAAAATAATCATATTTTTTCCTTAATTTTTTAGTCCAAAAAGACAAAAAGTGCATTTATTTAGGACACCCCAAACAACCCCTAAATAAATATACTTTTTGACTTTTTCGACTAAAAAGTTAAGAAAAAAAACATGATTGTTTGGGTTAACTTTTTGATTTTTTTAATGAAAAATGCGTATTAAAAAATTGTATAAATTAATGTGTAGGAGAAGATTAGGAGAGTGAGTAGTACAGTCGTACTATCTGCGCAATTGATTGATGCTAAGAAATGATTGGCTACTTTTTGGGCATTGCACTGTACGATGCTGTTTGGCCCATGAAGGCCATCACGGGTCCCGTTTTGATAATCTGAACCGTTCAATGTGTAGAACTCGTCGAGTACTATATGGCTATAAACAATTACGTTGATCGGATATTGATAGCTATCTGATCAGATTAGTTTTTTTTCAACCGTTAACTATAACACCATTCATTTTTTTATACGATTTGATCATATAGTTAGTGATATCCGATCAATATAATTTTTTATAGACATATAGTACTCGACGAGTTCTACACTTTGACGGTTCAGATTATCAAAACGGGACCCGTGATGGCCCCCACAGGCCGAATAACAATGTGTTAAAATTGCACCCCAACTGTGCAATTTTTCTTAAAAAATGCAGCTATAGATTTGAACCGGTCAGATCTGTCTTGTAATTTTGTATGTAAAATTAATTTTTTAATATTTTTTTTAGTGAATAATGATAACTTTTTAACTTTTTGAGTAATTTTTTGAATTTTTTTGGACATGCCAAACTAGGCCTAAATTATAAATGGGGTACTATTTAAGAATAAAATTATAAATCAAATTATGAATGACAGATTAGAAATAATCAAATCATTGTTTGAGCAATTTGACCAGTTTCAATTTGTTAGTTGATTGAAAAATAATCTTAAATAATTATCAAACATTTACATAATAGATAATATTAATTTTTATAATATTTTTCATATATAATACTAACTAATATTACACAATATTATATATATATTAGTAATTTCTAACAAGTTTCACATTTTAAATCTCTCTTACACTTATTTTATTTTGATAGTTCATTAGAGGTAAAAAAAAAAATATTTATTAACCATAATTGAGTGGTGTAGTTTTGAAGGCGGATTACAAATTTCAAACAGCGGATCAAACTAATCCATGGTTAGCAAGGGAGGAGTGCGAATTAGACGATATTTTACGCAATCATAAATATAATTTTGAAAGATACATACGTCCTTGAACTTTTTGACACCCCGTTTTCTAATTTTGTTTGCCATATCAACAACTAAACCTGCTCTTTTTACCTAGGGGTGTGCGCTGTGCGATTCGGGCGATTTGAGAGTAAAATTACAAACTGAATGGTGGGTTAGCGGATTGACAAATTACGATTTGTGTTGTTTTTGGCGGATAGACAGCTTGAAGAATATTCAAACTAATTATCATACATTTGCATAATATATAACACTAATTTGTATAATATTTTTTAGATATATAACACAAAGTAATTTTACATAATATGTTTTAGGGGAAAGCACCATTAAATCCCAAATTTAAGAATGTTAACCCATTTAGTCCTGAAAGTTTTTTGTTAGACTAATAGATCCTATTTTATGTATAAAGACATTAGTACCCATTTATTTACATGTCTGGGTCATTAATTGAGGGGGTAATTTTGAATTGGTGTTTATGTGTAATTTACCAAATTACCCAAGAAGCTTACTATAAGCCTTTTTATGATTTCCCTTCTTTTCAATTAGCAAACATTATTTATCAAACATCAAACATTAGCAACGTCAGGATTATTTATCAAACATCAAACATTAACAATGTCAGGATTATTCCTATAATGTCGGTGAAAACATTAGCAACGTTAGGATTATTCATCAAAAATCAAACGTTAACAATATCAGAATTATTCATCAAATATCAAACATCAAACATCAAACGTTAAACATTACGATTATTCATCAAACATTATTCAACATCGCAAGCATCGTAAACGTCATTGTGAACCACAACAACATCAGAACATGAAAACATTATCATCATCAACAACATCAGAACATCAGAACATGAAAACATCATCAACAAAATATTATCATCATCAGCAACATCAGAACATGAAAATGGTCTTGAACAAAAAGTTATCATCATCAGCAACATCAGAACATCAAAACATCATCAAACAAAAAATTATCATCATTCAAAATTACCATCATCAAAACATCATAACATCAAAACATCATCAACAAAAATTATCATCATCTCTCCAGAAAACCGATGAAGAAGCTGATCTGGCGCCTGTCGCATGTGGCGGACTCGTCGTAGTACTGCCTTCTCCGATCTGAATCGAAGACGCCATCTCGTTCCGGCGCGTTAGACGCTTTCCGTTTCCGTTCCTCTTCAATTCGCCTGTCCGGAGTCCGATCCGCCACCGTACCGGAGGGACACGTAGCAGTGTTCGTCGGCGATGCGATGGAATGATTCGCTGTGAGTGCAGATCTCCTAAATCACCCGATCTTCATCAAGCTTCTCAATAAATCGGCTCAATCAGATTCATTTAAAAAAAAATTACCATCATCAAAACATCATAACAGAACATCATCAAAAAACAGAACATCGCAAATCCAAAACATCGGATGATGAAATAGGACTTTTTTTTTTTGTTTTTTGTTTTTGTTCACTTTGGAGAAGCTGTTGATGCTTTGGCGTTAAGAGGGTGAGAGAGACGACTTTTTTTTTATGTTCAGTGGTTTGGATTGTTACGCACAAGAGAAGATGATCTGATGATGTTCCCAATATTATGATGTGTGATGATGTAATTGAAGTTAGATGATGATGATGATGTTGTTACAAAATAAAAAATATGGGTAAAAATGTAAAATCTGTATTTAATATATCAAAAATATATGTTATATCAAAAATAAAAAGGACTAAATGGTTTAAGAAAAAACACTTAGGACTAATTAGAGCAACATTTATCAAAATAGGATTTATGAGTAATTTTTCCTATGTTTTATATATATAACCACTAATTTGAAACAAATTTTATGTATTAAATCTCTCTCATACTCATTTTTACATTGATATTTCGTTGAAAGTTAAAAATATATATATATATATATATTAACTATAGCGGAACAAAGCGGTTCGATTGACGGATTATAATTTTTAAAGTTTAAATTGCAGTTAGCGGTTAAAGTCGTGCGAATTGATACGGAATGGTGCGATTTTAACGTAGTGGATGATATTTTGCACAATCTTATTTTTAACGTTTTCAACAATAAACAACATTGACTTATTGAAATTCGTTTCCAAAATATGAGTTTCATTATACAAAATTAAATGCAAACCACACATCCATATGTTGTAAGTAAATTTTTGAAGACATTTTCTGGTTGCCTAACTCCTTGTATTGTTTTTCTTAGGAGTTTTCAAATGTGTATAAATAGTCAGGATGAATTCATATGTTTTCACCATATTGATATAGTACCTACTACCAGAAAGCCTACAAAGGCAATTCTGTGGGAGGAAGAGAAAAGAAAAGAAAAGAAAAGAAAAATGGTATAGTATGTGGGGTGAATGTCTATTGTCTGGCCAAACTTTTTAAAAACTTGTCAAAGGAATCCTATCATTTGAAACTAATTCGTAAAGTCGTGAAGGTGGTGGGCACTCAAAAGTATCCATTCAAATTCAATTCAGATATATGACTCTTAACAAATCCTACTGTTAGGCAAAGCTAATTCTGTTAAGTTCATTTTGGAGAACTGATTTTGAATAAAATGACTTGGGAAAATGCTTAAATTAAATATGAGACAAAATAGCATAGTGCCTTCTCCTCAGGTCCCACCACTCACTATAACAAAATGCACATTCGATGATTAAAATTGGCGACTAAAAAAAATTTAATTGTCAAAAGTTGTAGAATTGATGATCAAAAATTTTTTTAGTCAGCAAAAGTAAAATATTTAGATAATAATTTTTTTTAGTCGGGGTATATTGGTTATTGGCGACCAAAAAAAAATCAGTTGCTAAAAATGTCAAAATTGGCCAAAAAAAAAAAAAATTATATTCGTCGTATATTGAGTTTTGACAATTAAAACCATTGACTCGCCGAATAAAAAAAAAAAAAAAATATATATATATATATATATTTTTACCTTTGGCGACCACAATTTTGGTCACCAAAAGTTTATTTTCAGCAATAAAAAAAATTTTAATCGCCGTATATTGAGTTTTCGCTATTAAAACCATTTAGTCGCCGAAAAAAAATTAAAAAATTATTTTTTTATCTTTGGCAACAAAAATTTTGGTCTCCAAAATTTATTTTTAACGATAAAAAAGAATTTTAGTCATCAAAGAACTAAAATTTTTGAAGGGAGACATTTCAAATTTTTTGAAGAGATTTATAAAATACTTTTAACGACTAAAAAATTTTAGTCGCCAATAACCATCCATATAAAATGTCTCACGCTCTTATTCTTCTCTCTTATCCTCTCTCATCTCTCTCTCTCTCATTCCATAGGGAGTTGCCCGCCACCGTCGCAAGAAGTACCCATCTCCGACCAGCCACCGTCGCATACGAGCACCCATCTCTGACTAGCGATAGTACCACATCATATATCGCAGACAGGTGGTATTTCTTCTTCCTCTTCCTCTTCTTCTTCCCCTTCCCCTTCCTCTCTGTCTCTCTCTGTCTGAAATTTTTTTCAGTGCAAGCATTTGAATCTGTGAACAGAAGAGAAGATGAATGAGAGTGCCATGGCGGTCTCGATTTCTGCCCTAAACCTCGCTAAATCGGTCTCTTTAATCCCTCTGTAAACGACTAAATCAGACCTTCAAGATGGGTTGTTGTTTTGGATTCTTATAGATGGATTGTTGCTTTGGATTCTTATAATGTCAAAATAGTTTGTTGTTGCTTTGGATTTGGATTCTTATAACAAATTATTTGTTTTTTTTTCTTGCCTTCAAACTGTTTGATAAAATGTCTCTTAGTCTTTTTAAAATTCTAAGCCACAAGCCTAACTTATTGGCAGTGTAATTGGTGCTCAAACATGTACTAAACCAAGCCCACAACAGTTCCAAATCTTAATCTGTTGAAGCCACTGCTTGCATATTCAAATCTTAATCTGTTAAATCATAAATCATTCATAGTGTTTTCAATCAGCTACTTCACTAATTTTCCCTCATTTAGTCTTACTATATCAGTTATAATAAATATTGTGCTATTCATCTTAAATTAACTGTCATAGCTAATTGATAAACTCACTCTGTTAGTCACTTTATTAAGTATTTGATATCTTGAGCTAAATTTTCCATTACTTTCTCTGACTTGATTTAGTTGAAACCAGTGCTTATTTCTTTCTATAACCCACAAACTGTTTCTCATTGCATTTTGAGTTAGCTTATCACCGATAGTTGTTTTGCAGCCATAATTTTTGCAAATATAAAGCTTGTGTATTTGAAAAGGAGTTTAGTTCAGGATCTTCTGACGGACCTTAAAACTTTTGAAAGTAAAGTAGTGTGAAGTTTTGTGAGAGTCAAATCTGATCCAAATGACTACTTCCAACAAAATTCTTACCAACTTCTGCAAGTTATAGGTACATTTTTTGTTGCATATAAATGCATTCATTATGATTTGCTTCAAGAATTGTGTGTGTGTTTAAAAATTTGTTTTCCTGCGATCTACTCTTTGAGCACAAAGTTTATACGTGTGATCCATTAGTGGTTAATGAAGCCAGATTTGAATATGGAATTGATTTACATGATTTTTGTAATTGTGTGGTCCTTGGTGGCATGGTTATGTTAATAGATGAAATTTTATTCAGTATTGAGATTTATATTTTCTATATTAGTTCAATACAATGATAGCAAAAGGTGATGTAAAGAAAATAATAAATGGAACACATCATGAATGATAATTAACATTTAATGAGAATTTTAGTGATTTTGCAGAAGAATATTTGTGGTCTATTTGTCGGATTCATTAGCAACTAGTGATGCAAGGTAGGACTATTATTAGTTTTATAATTTTTTGCTAGGAATTGCAATATTAATTGACAATATGGATCAAAACAACTAGCTTCATCATGTCTAGTGGTTATAGAGATATGACCTTATGTTAGATAGTATTTGAGATCTTATTATTCAGATCACTACTGCTTTTGTTTCTTGAGGTTAACTAATTTAGCTGTTACCTTTATTGCTTAATAATAGTGGTTCCTTGTCTTTTGAATTGGAACCTAATTATTTCTTATTTTGTCATACTATTATTACTAGAATAATCAGATTGTTGCCTAGCCTTGGTGATTGTTAAGAAAAACACAAGGTAAACAAATCAGATTTTGTAAACTTTTGGCCTGTTGGGAAAAGGTCTAGGGTACTTATTGAACAAAAATAGACTGAGTTGGGATGTGAAAATTGCTCAAGTTACAAATTACTTTAAGGGGAAATTAACTACATTCACATTAAGAAAATTGGTTGAATGCCCTTATATGTTAAATATGGAAAGAATGAATTAACAGGATTCAAAAGGCACAAAAACAGAACTGGACGGAGTCTTGATTACATGTTGAGGTACTTTGTTCACTACTTGGGATTTATATTACTCAAATATATTATTCTTTTGTATTTTATTTTATCTTTCTTGATGTATGCTCTGCTTTTGCATATTGAATTGGCATAAAATTGTGTTTTTCTTCGTTAAGAACCCAATGTTGTTTTCTATTGGTAAACATGGTTGTTTTCATAGACATAGACATTCAGTGCTTCAAGTTGTATATTCTGTCCACAATAGTGAAGGTAGGCTTATCGGGTGCTCCATTTCGTTTGAGTGAGTTTCTATTGATGTTATGAACATGAAGCTCACTTGCAGTTTGTTGAAGTCCTATATACTTTTAGCAACATGTTGAAATTTATTCATGTTGTTAATGGAAAATACAAGAATTGGATGTTAGAAAAGATGGAAAAGTTAGCATGTGGTGCTATTTAAATTTATTCATTTTCGTCATTTGGGATTTTCAATGTTTGCCCTTATTGTACAATATGGTTTATCTATTAAATTCATAATCTTATGAATACTATTGCCATTGCAAGTGGTATAGAAATATGTGCAGAAACATGGCATGGCAAAGCTACCATTTAAATTTCAGCTTTGATTATTTTTTTGTTGTTGTCAAATTAGGAAGCGTGAGAATTTAACTCCATAGACTTGAACCATTCCTAAATTGGTGTGTGTAAGTAGTTTAGTTGGGCCCAAGGCCTTGTGGCCTCTAGCAGCGTGGGGCCAAGACATAAGTGCTTGCAAGGAGAGGTTGGGGGTTCAATTTTCTTAGGTGCTAATCTAAAAACTAACCATTGACATAGTTTAGTTGGAGTTCAAAGGAACTCCTGTTGATTAGGGGCACATGAAGCATTGTTCGATTCTAGTTTAGGAATTGTTGTCTAATGTCTTTTGGTTTTGAGAATTTGTTTATACTTGTAACATGGTTTCATCATCTGAAGTTCTTCTCAGTTTGCCACATTCTGATTTTATCTATCTCTACTTGTTTCAGATTCATCTGCATGCGGGTACATATACAGTACTCAATGTGACCTTCATAAGGGCCCTATCTCATGCTTTGTTGAAGGTGAATGTTTCTCTTGTATTTATAGGAGATGATGTTTCACTTGGACTAAAAAAAGGTATGGTGGAAATGGAGGTTTTCTTCAACCTTATGCGTAAGTTGTGAAGTTTTTTTTAGTTAGACAACTTGTGAAGCTTTGCTTTGTCTTATCTTTTTAAACTTTCAAGTGACTTGGGTGTTTATCATTTTTGGTGAGAAATTATTATCTATTGTTAATGTTATATATACTACAACTACTAGTGGTGTGATGATGATTGATGTCTAAGGTTTTGTTAATAATTATATGGCCTTGGCAAAAATTTTTGTTTTCAATTTTATGGATTTTTGTTTTTTGCCTATAGGGCAATTGATAGAACTTGCTGTTTGATGTATAGTTGGTGTTATTTTAGAAGCAAAGGTTTTCTACTATTGGCTTCTTCATGCATGGATCTCACACACTTCTTAATAATAATGTTCTTCTGTATGTGAGTTTTATTTGTAGAGTTGTTAAACTATTGATTTTTATGTGCAGAGGCTTAATAAGAAGACTCACTTCTTCCAATCTGAGAGAATTACAAATTAATTCATTTCCTAATTATTTTATTTCATTTTTTGGAGGCTGCTGGATACTTTCTTAAACTATTTCTTTGCTATGCTTTACCTAACCTAATTTTGCTGCCGACTGAAATCTTGTTATGTTTTCACTTTCAGTGCACCATATTAACCCACTAAAAGTATTCTAATTCAGTTTTCTTTTTATAATTGTTATAATTTGAAATGCCAATTTTATTGAATTAGTGCTCACTACAAGAAATTGCACTTTTGGCGACTAAATTTTTAGTCACTAAAAGTAAGATTTTGGTTGCCAAAAATTTTTCCAGACTAAATATTTTGGTCGCCGAATTTGTCGCGGAAAGATTGTCGGGGAAGGTATTGGCGACTAAACAATATTTAGTAGCGACCAAATTTTTAGTCACCAAAAGTGAAGGTATTGGCGACAAAAATAATCTTTAGTTGTTGAATGAGGATAAATTTTCAGCTACTAAAATATTTGTCGCCAAAATTTGAAGTATCTACGACGACCAAAATATTAGTGGCCAATATTTTTTTTTTTGTGCATCTAACTTTTTTTAGCTACTAAATGTTTAGCCGCCTAAAGTCTAATTTTTTATTATTTATTTATTTATTTATTTTTAAGCTACTAAGGTTTTAGTTGCCAAAAGTGGTTTTCTCTTTTTTTTTTTTGGCTACGAAACATTTAGTCGTCAAAAGATTTAATTCTTTTTAGTTACTAACTAAATTTTCAGCTACTAAAATATTTGTCGCCAAAACTTGAAGTATCTACGACGACCAAAATATTAGTGGCCAATATTTTTTTTTTGTGCATCTAACTTTTTTTAGCTACTAAATGTTTAGCCGCCTAAAGTCTAATTTTTTATTATTTATTTATTTATTTATTTTTAAGCTACTAAGGTTTTAGTTGCCAAAAGTGGTTTTCTCCTTTTTTTTTGGCTACGAAACGTTTAGTCGTCAAAAGATTTAATTCTTTTTAGTTACTAATTAAATTTTCAGCTACTAAAATATTTGTCGCCAAAACTTGAAGTATCTACGACGACTAAAATATTAGTGGCCAATATTTTTTTTTGTGCATCTAACTTTTTTTAGCTACTAAATGTTTAGCCGCCTAAAGTCTAATTTTTTATTTTTTATTATTTATTTATTTATTTATTTTAGTTGCCAAAAGTGGTTTTCTCCTTTTTTTGGCTATGAAACATTTAGTCGTCAAAAGATTTAATTCTTTTTAGTTACTAACTATTTAGTCGCTAAAAATATTTAACTCTATTTTTGGCTACCAATTGTTTAGTCGCCAAAAATATCATTTTATTTATTTTTTTGTTTCAATTAATTTGTCTACAACCTATATGTATCCACCGCAACCTGTAACAAGTATAAAAACAAAACAATATATATATATATATGTATGTATATTACCATTCATTCCATGACACATATTTCACTTACAGCCATCAAACAAAAAAGAATAACTTATAATTTTAACTTCTATACAACACCAAGTATATATTCCAACTGGAAATAATAACTTCATACATAACAAATAAGTACACAAAAACAACGTCCTCTTTATACAAAAATAAATGAACTACTACGCGAAATTGCCATTTGGCATGGTACAAATTACCATGGAAATCTGTACCGCGACAAAAGGTAATCTATAAACCACGACAATAAATACAAATTCGATGTCAAAAGTATTTTGTAACCCTTCAAAAGTTATATATACGATTTATCCAAATTCCACACAAAAAGTAGAGGACGACAAAAAAGTGGGATAGTTCAAAAGTGTAAATTATCCTCCGTACAAAAAAATAGAAGATCCACATGTCTATGCCACAATCCATCTACAAAACAAAAATTACACCCATTAGCTCCATATAGCATTTGAACATTATTTCTATGCCAAAAAAAGTTATTAGATCTGTAAAGGGATTTTTTATTATTATTATTTTTGGCTGAGGTGTATACGTAGTTTCATCCTTGCAATGATAATATTTTGAAAATGAAATTAACATTACTGAAATGTTAAGAACCTAAATAACACAAAGTGCACAGGAGTACAAGTCCAATTCGCCTCTAAAAAAATGACAACCAATGTAAGGTTGTGCAACATATATATCCAGTAGTAATGAGGAAAAATTTAGGCCCTAAAAAATTACAATTAATGTAGGGTTGTGCAAGATATTCAGCAGTAATGAGAAAAAATTTAGCTCCTAAAAAATGATAATTATGTAAGGTTGTGCAATATATTAAGCAATTATGAGAAAAAATTTAGCCCCTGAAAAATGACAATCAATGTAAGGTTGTGCAGCATATTCAGCAGTAATGACATAAAATTTCTTTGTAAAATAACTTGGCAATGCTTATTTGTCAAACCAAAATGTGATTAAAGGTCAACCATAAGGTTAAATTGGGCCTACAGATCAGGTATGTTTCTCTTCAGCTTGGTTCTTTACGACTCTATTTGGTTGTCTCATTTAGCAAAAATGTCATGTTGTTGAGTAAATGTTTTAATGTACTGAGAGATCATTGAAATGGTTTTGCCTATTGCATATAAGCTATGACAATGCAATAAATTAGGCCATTGATTAGTCAATCCAAACCTCCTAGAATCTTCTAAATGGACCTATCTATATGATCATTCTCATCATTGAAATGGTTCGGGGGCTGCTTTACATTTTTGCCCCCCAAACGGCTTTTTTGACTAAGTTTAAGTTGTTTTTCACTCAAACTCCCAACTACGTGTGCTAATTACATCCCGTCTGTACCCACATGTCCTATTTGTCACGAGAAAGCTACCCGTGACATCCATAGAGGGATTCAAGGGCTGCTTTGCTTTTTTGGCCCCGAACGATCTTTTTCGACTAAATTTAAGTCGTTTTTCACGCCAATTCCCAATCTACGTGTGTTAATTACATCTTGTCTATCCCCACAGGTCCTATTTTTCACGAGGAACCTACACGTGACATCTATAGAAGGGTTTGGGGGTTGCCTTGCATTTTCGCCCTCGAATAGCCTTTTTCAACTAATTTTACGGCATTTTTCACACCAACTCCCAACCTATGTGTGCTAATTATATCCTGTCTGTCCCCACAAGTCCTATTTATCACAAGGAAGCTACCCGTGACATCTATAGAGGGGTTCGGAAGCTGCTTTGCATTTTCAGCCCCGAACGGCCTTTTTAAACTAAGTTTACGGCGTTTTCTACGCCAGCTCCCAACCTACGTGTGCTAATTACATTTCATCTGTTCCCACAGGTCCTATTTTTCATGATAAAACTACCCGATACATCCATAATGTGGTTGGGGGCTAATTTGCATTTTCTCCCCCGAACAGCCTTTTTCAACTAAGTTTAAGTTTTTTTTTCACTCCAACTCCCAATCTACGTGTGCTAATTACATCCCGTCTGGCCCCACAAGTCGTATTTGTCACGATAAAGCTACCCATTACATCCAAAGAGCCTTCTAACATGAAATTGTCAGTGTGATGTATTGATGCTTTTTACAGTAGATTTTTCGCTTGCAGCAACCAAAACTTGCACAACATGAGTCAAATGACTATGTAAAGGTCAAGCATCAGCCATTGTGTTGCAGGTTTAGAATTGGCAAAAGCAAGGATCTTATCACACTGATCAGCAGTAAAAATATTTGGTTATGCTTGGTGATGAATACTTGAGTGGTCCTATGTAGGGTATGCGTGTGTGAAAGAGAGCTTGTGTGTGGAAATTTGCCCCTTTTGGGGCAGGTCGAATTGCCATCTCCAACCATCACTCCACCTCTCGTCCAAAGGCAAAAAAGAAGGGGAGAACAACAATTACAACTGAAACAATTTGCTTAATAAGAACCAACATCTGGAATAAATTAAATGCAATAGACTTTTTCTTTAGCATTTGCTATTTTTCTTCTAGAGCATGCAATTAGCAGGTTTAGCTCTAATGCAAAAAGGATAACCCCGACATAAAGTCAACAAAGTGAACTACATCTTAGATTGCAACTTGAATGATGCAGGAATAGTTGCACTTGGGAAACACAATTCTCTGCTTCCTTTGAGGCAAGTTGGGTGTACAAATTGCTCGAATAATGCAGACAACAAAGGCAATGTAAGACCAGTGATTAAGCAGTAGGTTTATCTGAATCCCTTGCTTAGAAGTTAGAATAAGATTAGCTATTTGAAATGTAAGGCCATGTCTTTTCATCACTAGATGAGGTTTATTAAATTATTATCTTCTATGACCTGAGTTTACAATTGTGGAAACATGCAAGTTGTAAAAAAGTGACCATGATAAAGCATGCAATACATCTTTCCTATTTGCTTGGCATGGGCTATAGAACAAATTGAGGTAATATAAAACAAGGAAAGGACATACATAACATGTATGATGCCATGAGAAAAGATTGCAGACTATGACTTAACACAAGATATGCTATATAGTGAAAAATGAAATATAAGTTATATGACCAATTTAAAACATAAAAAAGTAAAAATGCTTTGTGCAATTAACTAGTGTTTCTTAATTAGACTTCAAAGTTCCCATGAACAGTAGTAAGTTATTGAACTTTACAGTAAAAGGCCACTACCTAGAATAATTGTGGCAATCTCTAGTTATCTAGAATGGTCTCCAGTCTAAATCATCAAGCTTTTACAAGTCTAAGGTAAGGATCATAGGAGTTCCATAGTTGATGTTAGTTAACTATACCTTCTTTTTCCCCCGATTATTCTTCTTAGTTTATAGTCTTACCCATCTGCCTTCTCTTTTTCCCTTTTCCTTTTTTTCCTCTTCATTTTTTGATGTCCGTTGCAAACCAAATACTCTCCATACAAAATAAATGTAAAAACAAAAAACAAACAAAAAAACACAATAACCTTAATGAACCAACACCAATCTCTATTCAATATCCAATCCTTTATAACCTTAGTGAGAGCAGTACATGAAAGAACAGAAGATGATAGATAAAAGAAATATTTGCCAGATTAAGGAGACGGCAGCTTCTGGAGTACTAGTCCAGTTTCATGAGTTGAACTCCCAACATCATTTAGGAACACAGCCATTTAATAACAAGAATATAAAAATAATAAGAATTAAAAGGGTAGCAGAGTATTAATAAAACAAACCTTTGAGTAATTGTCTACCTAGAAGAAAAATTCAAAGGAGAAGAATATAATAATCATAAACAAACAAGCCCTCTTAACCAAAAGCTTACAAATAAAGTTTGTAGCAAATTGACTATAAGAAGGCCTACCAAATAAAGCTTGCAAATTGGACAATAACAAGTATCAACAAGTATCTATGTTGTTAATTGCTTGACCATATTCAGAGCATATTTTGCTATATTAGTAATGCCATTCAATTGGATAGGGCTCCTAATTTAGTGACTTACCTCATATTCATAAGCTCATCCTACTCAATTATGGGAAAGTGTATATTTCATTGAAATCATGTTGTTATCTTATGGAAATCAGAATGAAGTCCTTTGGAGTAACGAAACACCAGGTCCTCTGCTGTTAAGTCTACTAACATTACGCCTTAAAACCTATTCGAAGCATAAATAAATAAATAAATAAATAAATAAATAAATAACGAACAAAACCCATAATCAACATTGTAATAGGTTTGAATAGGAACCTTAGAAGACAATTCTAAGTTCATCGTACACAATATTAATGTCAATATGATGAATTTTGTGTAGAACTTTTAGTACCATATCAATAAACTTCTTCTTACCTTTTAGTAGGATGACCATCTGAACCTTGAAAGAGGGTTGTGAGCCGTGAGTGATTGTATTTCCTCATGCGTGAGTATGACTACCACCTCTCTTGTAGTTGAAAAGGAAGATAAATGGAAAAAATGCTTCCAACAATGATTAAGCAGTCAAAAAGGAGATGTTAGCTTCTCGGGAACTATACATAGTAAGAAATTTGTCTCTACGTTGAAAAGGAGCAAACAAGGTTATTGGTCCAAATGAAACATGGTAATCCGTGTGACATTTTCAGCATGCTTCATATTTTGCTGGGACTTTGGAGTGCACCATAGGCAGTATTGGAGGAGACTTAAAAGCCATAAAGCTAAAGATGTTATTTGGAAAACAAATTAATTTTGTGTGCCCACTTCTCGTTTTATATCCTATAAAAAAAATAAAAAGAAAAAAGAAAAAAGAAAAATCCATAAGCACAATTGCCCTAAATTCGTGTGTGTTCGTGAAATAACTTGAGTTTAGGAAAAAAATTTAGAACTGCTTGGCATTAAGATTTTTGTTCTAAAACAATTTGCAATTGGTAAAAAAAAAACAAAATTACATGTCAACCCTAAATAAACAAATTTACATAATTAGCTATTAAAATTAAGAAATCCTCAAATCAAGCCTAAATAAAATAAATCAAATATCATTCTTCCAACCACATGTCACAAACGTGCAATGAATGCTAAGTTTCAACAATACTTGTTCAGCCTATGTTAGTGTTTCTAATAGTATATTAGTGTCTTAGGTGTGTTTCTAATAGCATATCAGGTCTTAGGCTGCTTAGGACTCCTCTATAAGCCTCTCATGACTTCTCAAGACTACAAACTTCTCTCTTGAGGCTCCCAAATGCATTATCTTTGCTACAACCTAGATGTTAAGGTTTGAATAACTTTCTATATCTGAAATTTATTCAAGTAACCTCTATATCAAGCTTTTTTCGGCCTTTACAATGTATAAACTCACACTTAAGACTCAAACGCCTCACTTTTAGCCCACTCTAGTTGTCTTCATCTAAGACCAATGCAACTTATTTCAGCATTACTCAGTATTCATGGACGGAACCAAGATTCATATACGGAGGGGGCCAAGACCAGGCACATATATATGGGTTAGACTAAGCAATGGTGGTTTTAAACTATTAATTTTTTATCTAAGCAACTCTCAATTGGGCATGTTTGGTTGTCAGATCATTTTTTTAAAAATCAAATATAAACAAAATTATTGATTATGATTGATTTGCAGTGCTAGTGTCTTGGCAAGGACCATAATTTCATACAAATCAAACACAATAACCCATAATTTTGGACATCAAGAATAAACCCATTTTGGACGTCAAGAATAACATAATTTCATACAAATCAAACACAAAGTACCCATAATTTCACAAAACTATAATCAAACCCATAAAACTAAAATCAAACCCATTTTGGACATCAAGAATAACATACAAATCAAACACTTCAACCAAACTCATTTACGAAATCAACACAAAAGTAAACTACAAAAATCATATAGACTCTAGAGGAAGTGTGAGAGATGGGAAAATACGAGAAGGTAGAGAGAGAGAGAGAGAGATGGATCGAGAGGGACAGACTCAGATCGATAGAGAGGGAGAGGACCGAGAGCGACAGAGACAGAGAGACAAAAACCTGTTATTTGCGGCAATGGTGGTGGTCGTGTGATGGTGGGAAACAACGGTGGCCAGTGACACGCGACGGTAGAGCGGGCGTCAGGTTTGGTGGTCAGTGGTCTGTGAGTGGTCCGTGTGTTTATGAGTGGTCTGTGTGTGTGTGAAACAAAGGGGAGGGCGCCAATATATTTAAGCTTCCCTAACAAGAATTTCTTATGTTTTGCGACTAAACTACAATTTGTCGCCTAATAAGAGTCAATAATGACAAAAGTTTTTGTAGCTATTTGATGAATTTGGCAACTAAATATTTCTTTTGTCGGCAAAAACTAATTGAACAACGACTAAATTTTTTTAGTCATTGACAGTATATATTTTCCAACTAAATTATTTGGTCGACAAAGAGTTCCCCAATAAATAAGCCAATTTTTTAGCGACTAAAACTTTTTTGGTCGGCAAAAGACTGTGTACGCCGACTAATTTTTTTTTTTTGTCGCTTATTTTCATATTTGTAGCAACCAAATTTAATTTTAGTCGCCAATAACTAATATATGGCTACTAAAAAATTTTAGTAGCTAAAAGTGCACAACATTGCCAACCAATAGGAAAATTAGTCGGAAGGGTCTGACTTTTGGCAACCAAAAAAGTTTTAGTTGCCAAATTTGGTCGCCAAAGGTGTATTTTATTGTAGTGGCTAATAGTTTTTTTTTTTTTTTTTACAAATTGCTTTTATGTGGGCTATTGTGGATATTTATTTTTGTGTACGAAGAGCATTTGTTCTGTATATGGAAGGCATTTATTTTTCTACAATCCTCGATTTTGGAAATCCAGTGTTTTTGTATGTAATATTTAATTTAGATGGATTATACTTGGTTGGTAGAGATTTATATGATATTTGGAATATGATGTTACAAGTTAAAATTTTTTGATAGTTGATAATGAAATGTGTATTATTGATAATGGATTTAGATGATAATTGATAGATGTATTATTCTGTATATGTACAGGTTACTGGTTACATTGATAATTAATGCATATAATTTAGAAATTAATGAAAAATATTCAATTTATACATTTTAAAAAAAAATTAATAAATAGAGTTTTTGGCGACCAAACATTTAGTAGCCAAAAAATAAAAAAGGAACTTATTGGCGACTAAATAGTTAGTAGCAAAAAAAAAATAAAAGTACTTTGAAACTAAAAAATTAGTAGCTAAAAAGGACCACCATGATTTTAGAGACTAAAAAATTGGTAGCCAAAAAGGAGTGCCAGTCACTAAAGCAAAAAAACACATTTATTGAAAACTTTGGGCGACTAAATTTTTAGTCACCAATTATTGATTTTCGGCAACTAAAAAAAATTAGTCATCAATACCTTTCCTATTGGCGACTAATTGTTTAGTCACCAGATTAGGACTCTTGACAACTAAGGCTAGGTTTGGCATAATCTATATAATCCATCTTTTTGTCTTTTTATCTTTTTTCCATCACATCACCTCTCTACTTTTCTGCACATCTTTTTGTAAAAAGACAAAAAGTACACTTTTTTAAGACACCCTAAACCAACCCTAAATATTTTTTAGTCGCCAATACCTTCCCGACAATCTTCTCCCAACCAAGATGGCGACCAAACTATTTAGTTGAAAAAAATTTTCGGCGATTAAAATTTAACTTTTGACGATTAAAAATTTAATTGTCAAAATTACAATTTCTTGTAGTGACTGTACATTACCGGAATTCAGATCATTTATCCATTTTTATGCACTTTTCTCCGTTCCCTTAAATCTGATAGGTTTAAAATATTATCTTTGTTGATATGTACAATTCATAAACCAATAACATGTAAGGGAGCAGAGAATGAAATATAGAAGGGAATATGATATCTTGATTCGCATTACAGGATGTTTTATGTCAAAATAATATTATAACTACAGAAATTTTTTTGATCATAATTAAAGAAAAAATAACACAATTAAAGAGACATGGTAAAAGGGTTGAATTTTAGAATTCTCCTTTTATTTGATGTTCATATTATGAATTGTAATATTATATATCAATAAATATATAAATAAAAAATAAAACTGTTTGCTGTGTTAAATGAAAGAAAATTGATTCCTTTTAGTCACCGGAAGATGCTAGTTACATAATAAAATATTTAGAGGCTAGTACTAATTAATTATTATAACAAAGAGGGGATTTAAACTTAAGACCTCGTTTAGAAACATCAAATTTTAGTTTAAAAATTAAAAAATTATTAAAAAAAGTTAAAAGTTCAACAAAATATACAAAAAAATTAAAAATTTCATTTTCTCTTTATTTTTTGTACATTTTTTCTTAAAAAAATTAAAAAATCATTCCAAATATAATAATATTTTTACCTCATATTTTAACCAAAAAATTAAAAAAATTACTAAAATAATTTGTTTCAAAACGAAACATAAAATTTTTATATAAAATGCATTTACAATTATGTGTCAATAACATTTATAAAATTATAAGGAGAATACTAAACGTATGTTTTATTTGAAAAAAAAAAATCATAAAAACACAATCATTTTATATAAAAATAAAAATTTTGTTGGTATAGGATTCCTCTAATTAAAAAAATCCTCAAAGGCACTAAAAAGGAGCGTGGACTTGTCGTTTTTTCTCTTATCCTCAAAAGCACAAATAATCCTTTAATCTGGGCCAAGTTCATAATAAAATAAAAATCCTCATTTTAATTCTCTCTTTCCCTTTTTTCTCTCTCTCTCTCAATTTTTAGGTTTGGGTTTGGATTTGAGTATATATTTCGGGTTTGGATAGGGAAGATAGTAGCAGTAGTGGTAATAATGACAGCTCCAAACATGGCGATGATCACAGCATTGTTAGAGAGATCTCTGCAAACTTGTTCTCTATACAGCAATATCGCCGATGACACAGACGCAGGTGGTGGTGTTGGGTTCTCATCATCATCATCATCCTCAGATTCGCCTGAAAATCATCTCTCTAAGTCCCACGATGCCATCTTAGACCTCAATTCTCACCTTTCTCTCCCTTATTATTGGGAACAATGTCTCGATCTAAAGGTACACTTCTCTCGCATATATATATACATGTATGCTGTTCTTCTCTTTTTCAGCTTCCATTAAATGCAAATTCCATATTAGATCTCTCTCTCTCTCTCTCTCTCTCTCTCTCTCTCTCTTGTTTGCTCTTCTTAAATGCCCTTTCTTTATTGCCCTTGTCCTTATTTAAGTCTTCCTATCTCCTTTTTCCACCTCACAGCCAAACCTTAAAAAGTTTCTCCCTTCCGTATCTATTTTCTTCCCCAGAAAAAGCTGAGAGTAAAAAAAAAAGAAAAAAACTTTATGGGTTGAACCATTCAATAGTTTTCCTTTATGAGTTTTCATTTTCCTTACCCCAGAAAAGAAAAACTTTTTCTGGGTAGAACCATTCCATACTTTTCTTTGATGGGTTTTTTATTTTGCTTATTGTTTTGACTGGGCTACATTGTTGAGAGCCTTTTAAATCACAAGCTTTTTTTTAAAAAAAAAAACAAAAAACTTTCCTCACTATCTAATATGTTGATCCATAGATTGATTGTATTGATTGTTGTTAGAATTTCGGTTTTTAATCTTTCCTTCATAGCTAGTATGTTGGTTTTGTAGTTCAACACCATTGATGATTACAATTTGTTATTGTTGTTGCAGACTGGGGAGATATATTACATAAACTGGGGGACAGGGATGAAAGCAAAAGAGGATCCGAGGACAGCAGCAGTGACTGCGGCGGAGTACTGGGGTAACTTCTATTCAGAAGAAGAAGATGGCTCTTGCGATAGTGAAGGGTCATCATCTGAGTCTTCACCATCATCTTCTTCAAGAGATCAACAATACCATCATCATCATCGGAGAGAGGATGGTGAGAAAGATGACCATGTACTCGTGGTTGCGGGTTGTAAGAGCTGTCTAATGTATTTCATGGTCCCCAAACAAGTCGGAGCTGTTTGCCCCAAATGTTGTGGTCAACTACTCCATTTTGATCGATCTGAAAATGGGTGTCCATGATTAATTTCAATTTATGAGATCTATCTCATCTCATCTGATATTTCCTTTTTCTTTATTACCTATCTTTTTGAATCTTTTCATCATCTATGTGGTCTGAGAGATTTTCAGTGTAGTGGATTGATGAAATGAGACAAATGATGAGTTTTATTAATCTTCTTTACTGTGATTTCATTCCATTCTTCTTTTTTTTCTTTTTAAAATTTTTGTTTGTGGGGAGGCCATCCTTCTATTCTACTTTTTTTTCTTATTACTTATTTATTTCTTTATCAAGATTTAATTCCATCCGATTTAAAAATCCTGCAAATTTCATTTTATGCTTCTTTGAGTGTCTGACAATTTTTGGAGTATAATTTTCTAAAATAATGCCATGATAATATGTGAATCTGTGTATATATTAATTTTTTATTACTAAAATAAATTACTGAATATTGTTATACAAATTGATTTGAGAATTGGGTTGGCTTTTTGACTTTTTAACTTTTTTAGCTATTTTAACCTGGGCTAAAAAATTTGGTTTGGGAAGGACTTTTTGACTTTTTTGACTTTTTTTTGTGAGATAAGAGTATAATAATTATGGGTTGGATGTGATGTTTTGTTTGTTGTGGTTAAAATAGTCTATTTTGTCTTTTGTGACTAAAATAACCACAAACCATCTTCCCAAATGAAAAATATTTTTATGCAGAATGAAATGAATTTTGTTTCTTTTCATTTCAAAATAAAACTTACCTATTGTTTGTTTGTTTGTTTGTTTTTTTGTTTTTTTTTTTTTTTGTATAGATCTTTTTTCACACCTAGTCCTCTTGCCACACCCTAGGCAAGTTCAATTTTTAAATAGAGGCGAGTTATTTTTGAACTTCAATGAAGGGCAAGTTAATATAATTGTTGTAGTAAATTGAGCCATAAGCCGAGAATATGACACACCCCCAGCTTTATATTGATCCGAACACAAGTACAAAAAGTCTATTTATAATTTGTAACAAGTTGAAAATTAATAATAAAAAAAATAGAAATTATACTCCAAAACACAGAGATATTGAAACACCAAACATATGATTTTGAAGTTTTTATTTTTTATTTTTAAATAGAAAACTTTATAAAATAAATCTAACAGGTTACAAGTTTAGGGTATTCAACATCCCTACCAACAAAGGATTTTCAAGTTTCATAGTTTCATAGTTAAAAGAAGAAGAAGAAGAAGAAGAAAGGATGAAGAAATGGAATGCATGTAAAAAATATTGATGATTCTTTAACTATGGAACATATGCTAACTTCAAGAAACCTCCGTCAACTTTCTTTTCTTAAGTCATGCCAAATACACCCTAACAAAAAAAATTCTAAAATATAAGAAAGAAAAAGTTAAAAACAATCATATAAGTTACACCAAATGAAACTAGTGTCACCATTAAAGTCAATAGACCTTTTTAGATTAATAATTTGTAATAAGAAAATTTTTATTTGTAAATTTTTTTTTTATATGGTGATATATATCAACAGTCTTTTTATTATCAAATATAATTTGATAATAAGGTCAAGTTTGGTTATTTTAAATAAGTATATATTTTTTATCTCTTTATCATTACATCATCTCTTTATTTTTCTGCACATCTTTTCATAAAAAAATAAAAAATATACTTATTTGGATCATCCCAAACAACTCCTAACTCACCTTCTTTATATTTTGTTTTATTTTTCCGGCCGGCTGCCACAAACTTTTCCTTCGTGCTCCTTCGTACAATAATAACAACAATTCTAGATAGCTACAATTTTTGTGACCACAATGACTTAAAACTGTCAAAACGACGTCGTTTTGGCATGTTTTGCACCCAAAATGACGTCGTTTTGACAGTTTTAAGCCATTGTGACCACAAAAATTATGACCCTCAAACATTTTTCCAATAATAAAGTCAAAAAGGCTATAATTCCAACCACCCTCCACTAACTATCAAAATATCATCATCATAACAGGGTTGACCTCCCATTTTATAATCAGATTATACGTGCTTTAATTTTTTAGTTGGATTTGACCTGTAAGTGATTAGAGGTGACTTTATTATTAAATTATTTAATTTCTTATTTCAGATTTTCAAAATTTTTTAAATTTTTTTAATTATTAAAGATTTTAAAATTTTAAAAATCCAATAAAATAAGACATCTATTTAAATTTTTGACTTATGATCACAAAAAAACCTTCGACCACTAAGCCTATTTTAAGAAAGGAAGACCTGACTAAACTTGAGGTGGGCAATATCAAAACAATATTGAAATGAAGATGGCTCTTTTATTCAAAATCAATTGGGTGCGTGTCAACTTGTGACTCTTCTCTTGGTTGGACCGTCTCTTTTAATTTAATTAATGACATATGTTTGTTTGTATGTTTCCATTAAGTTCCAGCTAATTAATCATTCACATTCTATGACATTTCCTATGATTTTTGCTTCTCTTTATAAAGAAGCTTGTGTACAACACTTCTTTAATTTATTGAGGGAAGAAGTCAATGCCAAAGAATGGGCTACTCCGTGCTGTTTTGAAAAGTTGGTAAAAAATTAATTTTTTAAATTTTTTTGATAATATTTTTGGCAAAAAGCCGAATTCTTTTGGGTAAAAAAACTGACTTTTTTTGGCTTAAAAAGTTAAAAAACCAAAAAATTGACTTTTTTAGTCTCTTCCCAAAGTGCCCCTCAATTTTGGTGCACACCTCTCTGTCCATTATTTTTTTAATATAATTACTTAGGTGCCGTTTGGTAACACTTACGTTTTCATTTTTCTGTTTATATTTATAAAAATTTTAAAAATTTAAATAAAAACTTATTTGGTAAAATTTTGATTTATAAATCAGTGGTCACAGTTTATAAATTTGGCCAAAAAATGAAAACACAAAACATGTGTTTCCGTTTTGAGTTTTGAGTTTTTTTTTTTTTTTTTACCACCCAATATTAGCTACCACCTGCCACCATTTTCCACCACCGTCTTTCGCCACCACCACCCACCACCCATCCGCCACCACCACCTGCTGCCACCATTTACCACTCACCTCCGCCACCACTCACCACTCGCCACCACCACTCACCTGCCACTCACTCGCCACCACCATCCACCCATCGCTGCCACCACCACCACCACCACCTACCACCCACCACCACCACCCACTCGCTACCACCTACTACCCGCCACCATCACCCACCCACCTACCACCGCCACCACCACTACCCGCTATCCGCCACCCACCTGCCACCACTACCCACCACTCGCCACCATTACCACCACCACCACCACCCACTCGCTACCACCCACCACTCGCCACCGTCACCCATCCACCTACCCACCATCACCACCATCACCACCCACCCACACCACCACCCGCCACCACCACTCACTCACTACCACCCGCTACCCGCCACAATCACCCACTCACCCATCCACCCACCCACCCACCACCACCACCTACTCGCCACTACCACCCACCCGCCACCACCCGCCATCCGCCACCCACCTGCCACCACCCGCCATCCGCCACCCACCTGCCACAACCACTACCACCACCCGCCGCCACCACTCGCCATCGTTACCCACCCACCTACCATCACTACCCACCACCCACCCGCCACCACCCACTACTACCTGCCACCGACCTGCCACCACCACCCACTACCCGCCATTAGCACCACCCACTCGCTACCACCCGCCATCGTCACCCACCCACCCACCACCACCACCTATCTGCCACCACCACCCACCGGCACCACCCGCCATTCGTTACCCACCTACCACCACCACACCCACCACCCGCCGCCACTACCACCACCACCTACTCGCTACCACCCACCACTCTCCACAATCACCCACCCACTACCACCCACCACCACCATCGGCCACCACCACCCACCCGCCCCCACCCACCACCACCCGCCATCCGCCACCCACCTGCTACCACTACTCACCATCACCACCACCACTACCACCCACTTGCTACCACCCACCACCCGCCACCGTCACCCATCCACCCACCACCACCAGCTACCCACCACCCACCGTCACCACTTTTCACAACCGTCTTCCGCCGCCACTTGTCATTTCTCACTCTTTTTTATATTTTTAAATTTTTTTAAACATTTTGTCAATTACCAAACGCGTTTATTGTTTATGTTTTTTTAAAAATAAACAAAAATTAGTTTATAAATTTTTTGTAAATATAAACTAAAAACGTAAACGTTACCAAACACACCCTTAGATTCAAAAGTTAAATCCACTTTATAGATATAATAATGTGTCAACAAGATGATTAATTGATAATTAAATATTCTCTAATTATTAATTAATTATCTTTTTGACACATCATTAGATGTATAAAGTGAGCATAAAATGTGGAATTATATAATTTTTCTTATTTTTTTGGGGGCTCAATGAGTAAGAAATTATTTATAAATATTATTAAAAGCACATTGAATTGAATAATTAATTTTTGTAAAAAAGTTTAACAACACATACCACTAACAAACACATCCATATTAAATAATTAAATAAAAAAACTTTTAAAAAAAAGTTTATAATAGAAAAGAAATAATTACTAGGGTAAATTATACTTTCTAGCTTTGAACTTTTATTTAAATTTTATTTTGATTCCTTATTTTCCAGTTATAACAATTAAATTTTCCAAATTTAACCTATATTTCTAGGTGATTTTATTGTAACCCTACAGTTTAAAATTTGAGTGAAAATTAAAATTTAAAGAATTAAAATAAAATTTGAGTAAAATTTATTTAATACATAAATTCTATGAGAATTTTTTTTAAGATTCTTGATATTAAGATTTTATAAGATAAATGACATATAATATTTTCATAATAGTTAAGGTTCATCAATATTTTCACAGAGAAATTTTGCCCAATTCAGAAAAATTTTCCTCGATTCAAAAAAATTTAAATTTTTCTCTGTGGTCATACTAGAGAAATTTCAAAATTTCTTTAAATCAGAGCCGAAATTTTTTTTGAGTCAGGCGAAATTTCTCTGAATTGAATTTTTTCAGTGAAAATATTGAAGAAGCTTAACTAATAAAAAAATATATTTGAATTTCTCATACTATACAAAATTTTAAAAAAAATGTCTCACTAATTTTCTCTAAATTTTATGCACATATTTATATTTCTACTGTAACCAAATTAGCCACCATGTACATGCAGTTGTTGACCATTTATCCCAATAAACAGTGAAAACAAAAACAAGGCAGAAACGAAAAGAAACATAATACAGAACAGTGGAATATAAAAGGGAATATTTTGATCAGCTTTATTTTGTTGGAAAAAGGACACAAATACGGGGGAAAGGTCACTGCCTCTGTGCTCACCCTTCTATGATTAAGTTATTATTATTTTCAAAGTGTTCCCACTTCCCCCACCACTGTTTTTAACCTTGTGTGGGCCATTGAAATATTGTTTCATTTAAAAATATAAAAAAAATTATATGCTTAGAAAAATAACAGAATAAATGGCCAAATTTAAATATGTATTAGATTTAAATTTAATAAGATGTGAGTTATGTTCAAAAATAATAATTTAATACATATAGTTAAAAATATTAATTTTTTTAATATACTTTTGTAAAGTGGTAATTATATTTTTTTTGGTTGAACTTTTTTCAAATTTAAATTTAAATTTATAAAAGAAATGAGTGGCCCATGTAGTCTATCATGATTCCTGTTTAATAATCTAAACTATTTATTTTGTAGAGCTTTCCTTCTATATCATTTATAAAAAAAATTAGATCAATACAATAATCATAATATTTTTATTTTTATTTTTACTGTGTTTATTTTCAAAAAATAAATGATTTATTTTGAAAAATATACTCATCGCTCATATTTTTGAAAACAAATACTATAAGATAAAAGTTACAATTATTATATTAATTTAATTTTTTTTGATTATTTTATTTTAAATCAAAACACTCCGTATTGTAACTTTATACTTGCAAATTTATCACTACTACATCATCGAGACATATATAAATTTTGTTTAAAGATAATTTTATTTTTGGTATATATGTATATAGTATTATTAATTAAAGGGTAAATTACACTTTTTACCTTTAAAATTGAACTTAAATTTCACATTGGTCTCTATTGTTTTAATTTGAATAATTTAATTCCTACACTATAAATTTAATTTCAATTTGATCATTCAGTCTAAAATTTGGCTAATTATTTTTTCTTTGTGTACAATTTGAACAGAATAACCAAATTAAAAAAAAAAAAATAAAGTGTAAAAATCCAACTGTTTAATTTAAAATAACAGAGATAAAAGTAAAATTAAATTAAAAGAGAAATTTACCGTGAATTAAAGAGGCAAATTTGAATCCCATGGCAACAGGTGGAACTGGTAGGGACAGAGGTAGCAAGAAATTAAAGGTGGAAATGAGAAGGGAAGATCATTATCATGGAAGCTGGCCTATACAGTTTGCGACCAAATGGTGCCCCCTGTCGTTGCAATTCTGTCTCTCCTCTCAACTTAGTCTTAGCCTATTTCGTCCTAAAAGATTCCATTTCTGCATTTAGAGAGAGAGAAAAAAAAAAAGAGAGGAAGCTTTCTTTTAGTTGCATGACAGAAAGGAATCTCAGCAGGAAAGGGCTTAAGAGGGCAGAACAGAAAGAGACAGAAGGAGAGAAAGAGACAGAGACAGATAGATAGTCAGATAGAGAGAGAGATGGTGGTAGAGTGATGAGTGAGAGGATCACAATCCATATATATATATATGAATTTTTTTTTTTCTTGATGATCCTAAAGTTAATAATGACAGGCAGATCCGTAGTGCCCTGCCCTTCCTACAAAATTTGAATTTAACACTTTAAATCTTATTCTCAAATATTTGAAGACCAGATCATTGCACGTATATGTCTATGTAATTTTAGATGTTGGAATGAAAAGTTTTGAGTTTTGATTTTTAATTTATATATTTTTTATATTATTTTTGTTCTTCTAACCTACCAATTTAAATGATGTAATTAATTTAATATCATTCCATAGCATACTTAATTTGAAAATGAAGCTCCCCTTCTTACTTTAATTAGAGATAAATGGAGAGAAAGAGACAAATATACGGAGAGAGATGGTGATAGAGTGAGTTGAGACCACAGATACAAAGAGTGAGAGAGATAAAAAAGAAAACTCTTTTTTCTCTCTCTTTTTTATCTCGTTCCTTGTGTTCCTCTTTCTTTCAAAGTCTGTCACTGTCTTTTGTGTAATGTGAGTTGGTCAAAGACAAAGCGATTTATACAGTGTTTGGGGAAGCAAAAAGGGGCCTCACATCCCACCGTTGAGTTTGAGTTTTTCTATCTATCTATCTATCTATCTATCTGTGGGGATATATTTTCTGAGTACCAACACGTGGCCGAGGTGACACCGAAGTGTCAGCAGAGTTCCCCACGTGTTATGGTAGTTGTGCCGAGGTTATCTCGGCAAGGCCGAGGATACCTCCGAAGATATCGGAGTCCGAGATAAGCGGATAAAGGACAAGAGTCCTAGAATGAAGAGGAAGCTCAAACCTGGATGTGGACAAGAGTCCAAGGTTGGGAAGACTTCATTGGGGTAAAGATAAACTCTTAGGAGTATGTCTTAATTCTACCGAGAGTCCTAGATTAGCAAGAGTCCTAAATCCATTAGGACCGGGTTCTGTTGGGACTAGGATTGGATTGGCTATAAAAGAGAAGACCCCCATGGGTCTAAGGTACGCTTTTTTATGCTCAAGTTAGTGAGTTAAGTACTTGATTATCCTTGAGAGATATCTTGACTTGATCGTCGAGTTCCGGGTGGTGAAACCACCGCCGAGTCTTTTCCTTCATGCAGTTACAAGGAGCCGTCTACTCGCCTGTGTTCTTCTTTGAATCACTAAGGAGGCGCAGTGATCGAAATTCACTCACACAATTTGGCGTCTCAGGTGGGAAAGAAAGAAGAGTAGATGGCTAATAACGCGCAGAAGGAAAATATTGACGACACTCCATCTGGGAGTGGAAGACCCGTCGATCCTAATGTGGAAGGCGATCAAGAACGAAGAAACTCGTGATCGAATCACGCAGAAAAGACGCTGCCAGACGGCGACACATCAAAGAAAGCGAACGAGCAAGTACTAACGAGGATGACCTCCGGACACGGAAAGACAGGATGTCCGAGGAGGGATGAAGAAGTAAAGGAGATGGCACATAAACCGCCGACCTTCAATCGGTCCCAACTTTATGATGCAGAATAATGTCATGCAGCCGCCATACCCGCTGCAGGACACACCAATGCCAGCAGCAAACGCCCAAAAGAAGGGACGGAAAGAAGTCCCCGAAGCCCCTCAGCATACGAGGAGCGGAAGGCACTCTCACCGACCATCCAGGGAGGTCGCCGAGAAGAGCCGAGAGAGAAGAGTCCCGGCGACACATCGTGAGAAGGATGCAGACCCCAAAGAACATCGGCATGTTCCGGGGCGGGTGTTGTGTTTTGATGCCTCCTGCGGAGAAGGATCAAAAAGGGGCCACCATGAGGCCGAGAGTAGTGCGCCAAAAAGGCTGAAGTCCATTGACAGCCGAGCTGCAGGGAGAAGTAAAGAGGACTTGAGAGACTACCTCAAGAGGAAACAGGTGAATCCGAGCCAAGTAACCTCCCAGTTAAGCGAGGACTCCATTCTCGGTGAATTGGACAAATTCGGCACCAAAAGATTCAAAGATGCCAAGGTTCCAGATATATGATGGTAAGTCGACCCTAACTTCCATGTTGGATTATTTTTGAATTCAATGGCGTTATGATTAGGAACGAGCCGTTGCTCGCAAAGTGTTCCTTCATCCTTTGGGGAGATTGCACGATTGGTTCCACAAACTACCGAAGGGCGAGCGTAAAGAATCTGGGAAGGCTCGCCGAGATGTTTGTGGCAGTTCATTACAAACAAACCGCAACCTTTGAGGGTGGATGCATTGATGGCCTCAAGATCGGCAAGAAGATGAGAGCCTCGAGCCTACGAAAGCGGTACTACGAGGTGTTCAATCGAATACTGAGTGCAACCAGAGGTGGCGGTCGCTCTTTTCAAGAACGGCCTAAAGGATGACCGCCCATCCGCGGAAGTCATTAGCAAAAACCCCGCCAAGAGTATGGAAGAGCTCATGGCGAGGATTGAGAAGTATGCACGAGCCGAGGAGGATACCTCGGGGAACAAGGAGACAAAGAGAAGGCAACGGCTCGCCAAGCGAGGCCGAGGCAACAATGGACAAAACAAACAGAGAGCGAGTTGAGGACTAAACAAGCAAGGATTTACGGTGTTTCAATTCGATCCAAAAGGTCCTTGACCAAATTCGAAATCAACCCTATTTCAGTATGCCAAGAGCACAAGGAGAATTCATGGGAGAAACCTCGAGGCGTTGTGCCTACCATAATGAGCGAACACCAACTCAGTGCAGGCCCTTAAAGCACACTTAGAAGATCCGGTCGACAAGGCCATCTAAGAGATCTTGTGGATGAGGCCGAATGAGGGGGAAGAACAGGCACGGTTGCCTCAAGCACCAGCAGCCACTTCCAAAGACAAAGAACCACAGTGCGGCGGACCTCGGGTGGTTAACGTGATCCACTCAACGGTGAACGAAAACGACATTCGGGGGGAGACGCAGAGGGTGAAACATCTACAGCATGTCAACCAGGTCGGACTGAAAAGACCTCGGCCCGAAGATTGCCGAGGACCTATGATCACCTTCACAGAAGCCGATCTAGACATGGTTCAACACCCGCACAATGATGCCCTGGTAGTATCCCTCCAGTTGGGAGTGCCGGTGAAACGATCTTGATTGATCAAGGCGACTCTGCGACATCATGTATGTCAGATGCTACAAGGAGTTAGCCCTTCACCCTGATGACATGGAACAGTCAAACGGCCCGATGGTCGGCTTCAATGGAACGCCGACGTGGCCTTTAGGCGCAACAAGCCTGGAAGTACAAGCCGCACAAAGAAGGTGAGGCGAATTCATTGTGATTGATACGCCGCTTACAACATCATCCCGGGAGGCCGTGGTTGCATGCAATGGGCGATTCCTCCTTGCATCAATCTGCGATTCCCAATGTAACATGGGATTGAGGAAATCGGAGGAGATCGATTCGAAGTAAAAACCGCTCCATGGCAAAGAATGAAGTTAACCTGCAGCATTCGAGAACCAGCGGCGGCAGAGGTTGAAGAAGAGGACATGGAAGACCTAGATGATGTCGCAAGGAGCCGAGAAGAGTGAAGAAGCATTGAAGAAAGTCTTCGCCCGGAAGGGTGATGAGGAACGCTTTCTTCTTCCTGCAAGGATTAGCCAAGAAGAAGAAAGGAGTTGGAAGCCTTCCGAGAAAGAATATTGAGGTGTTCGCCGACACCTTATGAAATGCCCGCATCGACCGAGGTCACATGCCACAGACTCAACGTTGACAGTCGGCCAAACTCAGAATACAACGAGCAGAGACCGACGCGTTGATACACGCGTCGAAGCGGTGGAAGAGGAAGTAGATAGACTTCTAGAGGCGGCCATCCGAGAAGCCAATTATCCGACGTGGTTGTCAAATACCGTGGTAGTAAAAAAGAAGAATGGCAAGTGGAGGGTCTGCGAGACTTCACAAATCTGAACAAAGCTCGCCCCAAAGACAGCCTTCCCTCCGCTAAAGATCGACCGGTTAATTGGACGCCACATCCGGACATGGTAGGATGAGCTTCTTGGACGCATATAGGGGTATCACCAGATAGCAATGTACCCCGGATGAGGAGAAGACGGCGTTTATTACTCCCAAAGGTCTCATCACATAGAGTCATGCCGCTTCGGGTTGAAGAACGCAGAGCAACTTACCAAAGGTCAGGTGACCCAGGATGTTCGGACACTTGATCGGCCGAATCGTGGAAGTCTACATTGATGATATGGTCGTGAAAACCAAGGAACCGAAGGATCATCTCACGACTTAGAAGAGGTCTTCAACATACTCAAAACATATCGGCTCGACTAAACGATCGAATGCGCGTTTGGAGTCGGATCCGAAGTTTTTGGGGTACTGGTGACAAGAAGGGCATTGAAGCCGGATCGATCAAGGCCATTCGAATTACAGAGTCCGACATCGGCTAAGGTGTTCAGATGCTTCGGAAGGGCCGCACCTAAACAGATTTATAGAAGTTCGGACAAGTGTAAACCTTTTTCAATCGTGAAAAAGGCCACAGATTTTTTATGGACGAGGAATGCGAGGCCGCTTTGACCGACTGAAGAAGTACCTTACCTCGCCCGATCCTCTCAACGCCTCAACTCGGGAGGAACCGCTTATACCTAGCAGTTTGAGCACGATGAGTCTTTGTGATTATCCGAGAAGAAAAGGGCGTAAAAGCGCTTTACTATGTGAGCAAGACCTTGGCTAACGCAGAAACAAGGTATCCGCCATTAGAAAAATTAATCTTGGCCTTGGTAATGGCTTCAAAGAAGTGAACCACTATTTTCGTGCTCACAAGATAGTGGTTCGACAGAGCACCCATTAAAATCCTTGTTCTGACAAGGAGACTTGATGGAAGAATTGCAAGATGGGCCGTTGTTTTGGGCCAATATGACTGGAGTTTAGGCCGAGAACCGCAATTAAGGGCCAAGTCTTGGCCGACTTTGTGGCCGAAGTTCTCACTGAATACATCGAACATCGGGCTCGAGCCGAGATGAACGATGCCTGCACAAGGAAAGAGAAGCCCAGCCAAAAGCCAAAGAACCAAAGAAGGAGAAACTCGAGACCTGCAAAGATTTACATCGGCAACTCCTTTCAACTTTTTGTTGATGGGAGCTCAAACCGCAGGAGCCGAGTAGTGTTAATTTCCGATGGGGAGATATTGGAGCGAATTCGATCGGGGTTCAAGGCCTCGAACAATGAGGCGGAGTATGAAGCATTGATTCTCGGATTAAAGCCGCAATAGCAGCAGAGGCGATGAGGTAATTATTTTTGTGATTCGCATTTTATAGTAAATCAAACTACAGGAGAGTTTGTCGCGAGATGAAAGAATGTCGATACGTAAAAGAAGTCATCAGGCTGGCAGACATGTTTCAAAACTACCTACTTTTTCAGGTTAGCCGAGAAGATAACAACCATGCCGACGCGTTGGCCAATTTGGCAAGTTCAGTACAAACCGGAAGACAAGGACAATAATGATTGACTACCTACCAGGCCCAAGCATAGAGCCACCGAACACAATGCAAGAAGCATTATGTGCGGATTTGGGACCAAATTTGGATGGATGCAATTGTTGCATTCCTAAAAGAAGGCAATTTGCCGGAAGATCGGAAGGAAGCACACAAGGTCGAATGAAGTCGGCAAGATTCGGTCGACAGGAAGACATCTGTCTGTAAGATCCTTCATCGGACCTCTTTAAGGTCGTACACCCTCTTCAAGTCGAAGACTTTCGCATTTAAATTCACGAAGGAGTTTGTGGAAGCCACTCGGGCAGATCGTTAGCACATAGGGCCATTACCGGGGGTATTGGTGGCCCTATATGCGAAAAGATCTGAAGCCTATGTAAAGAAATGTGAACAATGTCGAGGTTTGCACCATTGATACACCAACCATTACCGACTTGAATCTTTTCCGGCCCTTGGCCATTTGCCCAATGGGGCATGGATCTTGTTGGAAAATTGCCCCAAGCAACGGGCAGCGGAAGTACTCTTGGTGGCTACGGATTACTTCACAAAATGGATAGAAGCAGAGCCTCTTGCCAAAATCCGAGATGTGGATGTGAAGAACTTCATCCGGAAAAGCATCATTACGGATTTGGGATTCCAAGAGCAATCGTTTGAAACCAACGGAACAGCTTTGACAAAGAACTCATCAAGAATTTTTGCCAAATTCAAGATAAAAATTACTTCAACACCAAGCTTTCCCCAAAGTAATGGGCAAGTCAAGCATCAAACAAGGTCATTCTAGATGGAATAAAGAAGAGGTCAGTACCAAAGGGAAGTGGGTAGACGAATCGCCTAACGTGCTCGGGCATATCGCACTACGCCGAGAAGATCAACAGGAATCCTTTGCCATGGCTTATGGCACTAAGGCGATCATTCCATTGGAGATCGGCATCCCAGGATCGAGAACACAGGAGTTGAGGACGGGTCTAATGATGTGCTCTTAGCCCGAGATCCGGACCTACTAGAAGAAAGAAGAGAGAGAGTCAATCCGACTGCAAAGATACCAAAACAACTTGCCAAAGCTTATAACAAGAAGGTCAATCCAAGGGATTTTCGGTCAACGACTTAGTCTTAAGAAAAGTGGTCGGCAATAAGAAGGATGCGAGAGGGCAAACTTGGCCCAAATCGAAGGCCCTACAGAATAATTTGGTGTTAGGGAATGGGGCATACCTCGAAGATAATGAAGGCAAAGCACCTTTGCCTAGACCATGGAACACTTGTAATTTAAAGTTTTTCTATCATTAGATATTGTTTGATTTTTTCTTGCCGATATGATAAATAAAATCTTAGCGAATTTCTCCGAACTTATACAACTTGGCACGATGTTGAATAATGAGAACCCAAGAGGAACTTAGGTTCACATTAAAGAGAAGACATTAGTAATGCTTAATGGAAGTTAAGTCGAGATAAATTCCTTATCTTTACTTGTTGAAATTTGTAGCAATTTACAAGTTAAAGTTAAGTCGAGATAAATTCCTTATCTTTACTTGTTGAAATTTGTAGCAATTTACAAGTTAAAGTTGTGAGATAAATTCCTTATCTTTACTTGTTGAAATTTGTAGCAATTTACAAGTTAAAGTTAAGCGAGATAAATTCCTTTATCTTTACTTGTTGAAATTTGTAGCAATTTACAAGTTAAAGTTAATCGAGATAAATTCCTTATCTTTACTTGTTGAAATTTGTAGCAATTTACAAGTTAAAGTTGTCGAGATAAATTCCTTATCTTTACTTGTTGAAATTTGTAGCAATTTACAAGTTAAAGTTAAGCTGAGCAATTTACAAGTTAAAGTTAAGCCGAGAAGATTCCTTGACCTCGCTTGTTGAAATTTGTAGCAATTTACAAGACAGTCTCTTGCCGAAGTAAAATTTGCAAGTGTAATGCCCGAGGTATGTTACCCGAGGAGATTGTGCAAAAAAGGAAGAATCTGGAAATCATGCAAAATATTCTAAGTATAGAATCATTCAGAAGCAGAAAGAAGGATTAAAAGCCTGAAGCATTCAAGAATAAACAGCTGCATAAATAAGTTGTTTACAAGCAGCAGAGAGGCACATCGGCCGTATGAACAAATTACAAAGAAAAGAAAACAAAGTACAAGAAATAGAAGAAAACAAAAAGCGTCATTCTTCAACTTGAGCGAAGGTCGGGTTGGAACCTCGGAAGGTTCTGGAAGAACCACCTCGGTGTCTTTGGGTCCACAACCTCTGATCTTTTTTCAGGAATCCTGTGTTCTTTATTTGCCACGACCTCGGAGTGTTTGTCACCACAACCTCGGCGTCGATTTCGCTAAGGTTTCATCAACACTTCTCCCAATTAGAAGCATATCGAAGACAGTAACCGAGCCACTTCCTTGGATTGCTTCTCGACGGTTCATCCCAAGTGAGGTCCAAAATCTGGTCGGCCTTGGGAGGATTTGGCCTTCCTCACCAAGGGTTCATCTTTATCTTCATCTTTTCTTCATCTTCATCCTCGGCAGATTCAGATTCATCTTGGCTTGGAGATGGAGGAAGTGGGCAAGGAAGACTTGCAGCTCTCGGTCTTGCGCCATGGTAGTCGACCGAAGATCAAGCTTTTTGGTCGAGCATTCCAACCTAGGACGTATCCTTTGTTGCAAGCTTGCTTGACTGAAGCTTGTAGTCTTCAAGAACGCCTCCGCCATGCCTTGGTTGTGGCGACCGATTTCAGCCTTTTTTGTGGCCAGAGCATCCCTAAGCTCTTTCTCGGCCTCGGCCTTCTTAGCCTCGGCTTCCCTTTTCTCGGCAACTTCGCCAGCGTTCTTGCCGCCTCGGCCTTTTTGAAGAGCAAGTGATTGGGCCTTTGTGGCCGCCTACCGCTTCTTCCAGCTTTTTTCATCCTCGGTTGATCTCTTTTTGGGTCTTTTGAAGGGCAAGAACTCCTTCTTTAATTGAGAGCTCCTCCCTTGTTTCAAATGCCTTAACAGAGAAGGCGTGGGCATGTTGAACGGCCTGACAGTTTATAAAGACAAAGGTTATTACAGAGTGAAAATGATGTTTTACAAGTATGAAGATAAAACAAGATCATCAAAGTTCTGAAGACTTACTTGGACAGAACGTTGCAACATGAGAGCATAGTTCTCATATTCACTGATCTTGGAGTTTTTCACAAGATCACCTTCGATGAGAACGGCCATGCTGAGTGCCACGCCGACGTTAATGTCAGAGGCGCTTTCATTGGCATAAACTGGCCTGTCCTCAAGTGTAATTTTGGGCTCCCAGGGAACTTTGGGAACCCTGGATCCCGAGGTTGAAGGCTTTTGCTTTTTCGGTGGACCAGAGGGTCAAGGTGCGTCACCGACCTCTTCACAGAGCATAGGTGGTCTTCCCGCTCTCCGCTTCGGGAGATCGGCAGGCGTCTTCGCCACCAGACGCCTTCAAGAGCCTTGGTCTACCGAGCCTTTTAGTTCTCTTCGGTTTTGGTGGGGGCATAGTTTGAGTGGCTCATCCTCCATGTCATCTGGCAGTCGGCCAAGAGATTGAGCACCGTTTTTCTTGGTCTTTCCATTTCAAATTTGTTTTGACGAGTCTGCGTCGGCTTTTTTTCGGGATCGGTTCAGACGTGGAAGCAACTTGTTCAAGAGAGGCGCTTGATGAGGAGGTGCTCCTCTTCCTCTGTCTTGGAACGTCGGGCAACTTTGAAGTATATGTGGGGATGAAGTTCAAGACCAAAGGGGCCTTATGCGTTTCTCAAGGGGAGGTCCAAAAGCTTTTTCAGCCAGTTCGAGGAAGTAGGGTGACGAAAGTCCTGGGAGGGCGACGAACGTCTGCAAAAGCGTAACAAAACATGAGAAGCAGATAAAATATTTTGGAAAATTGGAGAAAAACAGCTTAAGTAGTTCGAGATGGGCTCTTACCCTTGCCCTCCTTCTTGTTAAGTGGGAGAGGAAAAGGTGGACTTCTTCACCGGCCAAATTCCTGGGCCTCAGTGACAATAAGATAATCCTCAAGAGCCCCTTTGTTGGAGTGGGAGCTCGGCTACAATCTTATATTCGGTAGACCTCGGCTTGAGGTAATATCTGAAACCTTTCTCCTTAAGGTTAAGGGCACTCATGGTGTAACAATCTTGGATATCGGCAAGAGTGATTCCAACACCCTCTTCTTGCCGAGCTAAAGCTATTATTCGATAAGGGTTCTATAGGCATTTATGGTAAGTTGCATGGGGTTGAGGTCAGTAGTTAAGGACCTCATGGAAGAGGATATCAAGAGGGAACCTAAGTCCACACCGACGGCGACTACAGGAAAGGCATTTTATCGCCATCGGGCATAATGGAGTCCTCCTCCCGCCTAGTCTGAGTTGGGCGTCATCTGGAATGGAGAATTCTTCCCTAAAGTGTTCTAGTTTTGTGGGGTATCCACCCTATGTTTCCACACACCCATGGCCTTTATAAGTGTTTGGCTCTGAAGCAGTATTCCTAAGGGTTTTAAGGACCTCGGCTAAAACCTAAATCTTGATTGTTTCATTCTTTCCTAGAGATTGATGGTTCTACAACAAATCCCAAACTTAAGTCTCTGAATAAATGAGAATGGAAGGCGTAAAATCTGGAAAGCAGGGAAGCAAAAGAAGTTTCAGATTCAGAATACAAGAAAGTGGAAGGCCAAAAGCGAAGTGAGATGGTGCAAGTATTAGGATGCAAAATCAAGAAATGATTCAAGAAATACGTGACAAAGCAGAACATTAGAAGCGAGAAGAACCGATAACGATCGGAGAAATGGAAACGAAGGAACAGGGACTTACGAGAAAGGATGAAGCGAGATGAGTCTCGCCGAGGTCGGTGACTTAGGCGACAATGGCTTGAGCTCCACGAAATGGCAAAGGCGGACCTAATCGAGCTTGAGCTTGGGGCAATGGAGGATTGAAAGGAAAAAAGCTAGAGAGAGAGAGAACAAGAATTTCAAAATCAAGTGAAGCGAAGGAGAGAGACAAACGTTTTTGTCAAAAGTGAAGCGGCACAAAACAATAATGACGCTTAGGGTAGCATCGCCCGGGCAGTGTGACGGAAAAAAAAACGGCTTGTAGCGGCGTCAGCAGCGCGAATAAGAATGAAAGCAGCGTCCTCGAGAATAGTTGAAGATTGGTGTATGACGGCTCATACGTAAGGGAATGATTTGAATCAAGAGGACATGCCGCCCGAACGAATGATCTCGGCTAAAAGTTCTTAGGCGATGTGCGGGATAAAATTGAAGATAGGTTCCATCACCTCGTAATGCCGAGGTAATAGAACCTAGGGGCGGTTAATGGGGATATATTTTACGAGTACCAACACGTGGCGAGGTGACACCGAAGTGTCGTGAGTTCCCCACGTGTTATGGTAGTTGTCGAGGTTATCTCGGCAAGGCGAGATACCTCCGAAGATATCGAGTCCGAGATAAGCGGATAAGGACAAGAGTCCTAGAATGAAGAGGAAGCTCAAACGGATGTGGACAAGAGTCCAAGGTTGGGGAAGACTTCATTTGTGGTAAAGATAAACTCTTAGGGAGTATGTCTTAATTCTACTGAGAGTCCTAGATTAGCAAGAGTCCTAAATCCATTAGGACCGGGTTCCTGTTGGGACTAGGATTGGATTGGCTATAAAAGAGAGGCACCCCCATGGGTCTAAGGTACGTTTTTTATGCTCAAGTTAGTGAGTTAAGTACTTGATTATCCTTGAGAGATATACTGACTTGATCGTCGGAGTTCCCCCGGGTGGTCGAAACCACCGCCGGAGTCTTTCATACATGCGAGGTTACAAGGAGCCGTCTACTCTGCCTGTGTTCTTCTGCTGAATCACTAAGGAGGGCAGTGTGATCGGAAATTCACTCACACACTATCCTTTTTATCAAATGGAGAGAGAGAGAGAGAGAGAGAGAGAGAGAGAGGAGGGGGTTTATAGTACAGAAGAATCTGTATTTGTCTTGTTTCTCAATCCTTGCTCTCTTTGTTCTTTTCCCCTTTTCAGATTTTCAACCTCACTCACACACCTCTTTTCTTGGGATTGTGCTATGCTAACCCCCCCAAATCCTCTAATACTACCAGATTACATATGGCATTACTCCAAAATTTTACATAAAATCAATATAGTTGGATCTTCTTGTAATTTTTTTGTTGTTATTGTTGTTATTGGCGGTAGTTCACCCAAGTAGTTTTATCAAAACAGGAATCGTGGTGGGTCTTGATGGGCTCAATAGCACGGTCCAGTCCGATCTTGGACTAGACCAAAGTCACTGCCTTTTATATATATATATATATATATAAAATGACATATTGCGATAATATTCAATACACAATTGTCAAAGTGAACACTGCTTAAAAAATGCGATATTTACGCCACAATCGTCATAAGCTTGGATGAAATAGTATGCTGAACTTAATAAGATAAACTTGCCACATCATTTTATTAAAGTTGTATATGAATATCAATTTGTTAGACCATACACACTACAATTTTTGGCATATTTGATATTATTTTGAGGCAGAAATTTGTAATCAAAACTAACTCCATAAATTGATCACACCACCACATTTTATTATGCCATAGAATTTCATTTTCCTATACTGTGAAACTAGAAATAGGAATTGTTTGGTGAAGCTTAAATGAGTTAATTATTTTAATTTGGCATGCTGTGTGAAATTATTTGTTAAAATTTTTACTCATAACTTATTAGGCATAAATAGCTTAAATAATCTGAAAGAGAAAATTTGAAAGATGCGAAAAGAGACTTTTAATTTTTAATTTTTTATTATTTACTTTCAACTTCAAATAAGTTGATAATAATTTTAGTTATAAAAAAATTAACAAAAAAAAGTTCTCAGTGTGTGCGCACATACTGTTTGAGCAGGGAAACAACAATAATTGATATAATGGATAAATGGGTTTGAGCAGAATGTTTTTAGAACACTGTTTGGTCCAAAACGACATGTATAGTTTTAGTTTGGGGAGAATGTTTTTAGTCTGATTTTTTGATTTTTTAATTTGACTAAAAATTTTTTGAAAAGAACTTTTGACTTTATAATTTTGTAAGAGAAAACGTAAAATCATTAAAATTTAAATATGACATTTTATCTTATTAATTTTTTAATTTATTTTATATTTTAGTAAATTAAATTAACTCCAACTAACTTTTAAAAAAAAAAAACCATAGTAACTGTTTCATTGGGCACTGATATGGCCCACTGAATCACCCTTCGATAGTTGAAGTGAAACATCATAGCAGTATTATGCTAACTGATGATTGTGTATATACACAGTAAAAAAATTATAAAAAAAATTTAAACATATAAAATCTAATCATACTTTGTCAATCCCAATTGATATAAATCTTCTATGATTGAAATTTTCATAAGTTGAAATTGAATAAAATTTGTGAATAGATTAACGTATTTGAGTTGAAGATTGACTTCACGAAATTTGTTTCTGTGTGGGTTTTGGCCAAGGAAAGCAATGTTAGGTGGTGGTGCTAAGAAATTACCTACTCAAATAAAGAGTTGTTTTGAGAAATTGATTAGAAGTTGATTTTTTTATTTATTTTTATTTTTTAAAAAAAAATCATAAAAAATAATAAAAAAGCGATACAACTCAAAATAAGTTTTTAACCATACACCTAAAAGAACCCCAAAGTATATAACATTTAAAATTTGAAAAGACTCATTCGTAGTTGAACATTCCAAGCCGCTTATTTATTATTGTATTATTAAACACTCATCACCATCATCATGCTTATTTATTTACACATAGACAACCACTTCACAGACATATAAACATATGTTCTTTAGGAGGATTATTCAATCGAGTTGAGGGAGTTATATTCTGAATCTGAAGCATCAGAAGAACAAGGTTGTTGAGACTTGAGAGAGAGAGAGAGCAATGAGTACAGTTCAGCACACGGCCCATATCCACCATGGGCCACATCCTCCACCACCAGTGTTTGCACTACCCCAACCGTCGCCGCAGCCACCACCCCATCGTCCTCCTGGTCGGGCTCCATACCAACCTCACGGTGGTGGCAGTCCCACCAACTATCAAAATTACTTTAATCCGTACCCCCCTCGACTACCTCAACACGTCCTCCTCCTACAGGACGACTCTCGCTCTCCATTTCAGAATAGAGCCTGGTATGTTTTCTTCCATCTCTCCCACTTTTGGTCAACGCTTGCTTTAATCATACTATTAGGGGGTAATTACATCCCAGCAGATATTTATTACCCATTTTTTTTATTTTTTATTTTTCAATTGAAAGTGGTTTTTATTAGTATTTTTTCATAATAATATAAGAAAAATATATAAAATAAAATAAATAGAAATGATAAAATAATTTTATTTATTTATTTATTAAAGAATGAGATACAAAATACACTAGACAATTAAAAATATATAAATAAACTAGATTACAATTACAAGATGGATTTTCGTGAACATATAAAATAATATGTAAGAACTAGTTTAAATCTAAAAATTTAAAGAACAAAAGATAAGAGATGTAAATCGAAACCTATGTGATACTACAGTTTTCTTAAAACAGATTCACAATCTCTCTATGGGTATTAGAGGTATGCCCGACGTTTGTCTCCTAAGATACGACAGTCGAAACCAGTTAATACAGAAGCACCTTCTGAACAATTTCGGTGAACCTAACAATAGCAGCACTTTCTCTCTAATAAGAATCAAAGAAGGAACTAGCACAAAGAAGATAAAAAAATTTGCTTTGGTATAAAAAATCTTCTCCAACTTTATTTAAAGAAAATCATAAATTTTTCATCTCAAAAATATTTCTATCTCATCCCTCTAAGTTGGAGAGGAAAGACCCTTTTTATACTTGTAGGAAAGAGATCTTAACTATGAAGGTTACCACAAAACTTAGTATCAATGACCATCAACTCTAGTCATAGGGCTAAAGTTACAAAGGTGCGAAACTCCCATATGCATAATATGATCATCAACTCCATCATCAAAAGATGAGAGTTACAAAAGTTGAAAGCATTCCTTGCATTATATATATATATATATATATATAATGCTATTTAAATAATCCAATTAGATAGGTAGCAAAATGAATATGAGTGCTGGGTCACAATCCAATTCAAATCCAATTTAAAACATATGTACAAGACAAGACAAGCTTAGCTCAGCATAGCACAATCTGACCCATGCCCAAGACTAAGTCTAAAACATGCACATACACAAACTTAGATCAGTCCAAACCAAGACTAAGACTAAGACTAAAACTAAAACTAAGTCCAAGTCCAAACTTAGGCCCAAACCCAACTTCTATTGATACTCACTTTATGAGATAATTCTCATTTACAAGTTAATGGTTTCGGCTCATTATTTATATATTGCAATATTCTCACTTAAGATAATACAAAACCACTCAAATCCACCTCAATCGACGGTTGAGTTTCACTTTAATTTCGAATTAAAGTTGCCAAAAAACATTATTTTCCAACAGTTCTTCTTTTGAATATATGATGGTTTCAATATTGGGATTTCGGGCAAATTACATCCATAATTATAGTAATTTGTCTCTTCGATTTATCTTTATAATTTTAAAGGCATCTCCAATGGTACATCAAATTTTACACTAAATTTAAGTAAAATGTTTATTTGATATCAAGTGCTTTAATGGAGGTTTTTGAAGCTTCATTAGAACACCGGTCGACCAGGTGGATGTCCGGTAGACCGGTCAGTGTAAATTTTTTACTAATTTTTGCCTTGAGGTGGTCATTCAAAGGGACATTCAGTGGTGAAAATCAAACGGCTATGAATAATGATTTGATGAAAGGCAGATCGATCCTCAATTTGATGAAGGATGTGAGAAATCCTGGATTTGATAAAAGATTTGGTGGACCATTAGATCAGCAAAAAGTAAGTTTTTTCATCAAATTTAAATTTGATGAAACATTTGGTGAACCATTGGAGATGGTTTAATTGTATCAATTTCACTTTTAAATTTTTTATATTTTGTTAGTTTAATTCAATTGATAACACTTCTTTATAAATGCAAAATAATTTATTTACTCTCTTAAAGTGATTGAGAGGTTGGTATTCAATTTAAAATGGTTCATTCCATTCTTCGTGGACTATTTTGTTGTTAATTTCTATCTAATTTCTAAATAAATATTATTAATTTGACTAAACTAACACAATGTGACAAAATCAATATAATTAAAAATACAAAGATCAAATTAACACAAAAAAAAAAAATAAAAAAATTAGAGAGATTACTGTTATAATTTGCCAAACAACTTTTGCTTTGGTGCCTTTTGTCATCAAAATCCATTTGGGGTTTTTATTTATTATTATAATTATTGTGTGTGTCAATTTCTGATCACACTGTCAATTCAGTATTCAACTGGAGAGCATGGACAAAATAGATGGCGCCTGAATGACCTGCAATAGAAAGAAGAGATTCCGGCAGTAGTTCGTCCACCTGGGGGCACTCCGACGATCAAGTCAGTTATCTCTTAAAGATATCAAAAGTGCTCAATTCACTGTTCAGAATATAAATTGCGTACCTTAGACCAATGGGGGTGCCTCTATTTTATAGTTAACTTAATCTTAGTCCCAATAGAAGCCTTGCTTCTATAGATTTTAGCTCAGTACTTATCTTGGACTCTCCAATAGATAAAAATAAACTCCTTAAGAGCTTTATCCTTATCTCATTCTAGGACTCTTGTCCTTTATCTGCTTATTCCGGATTCCGATATCTTCAGAGATAATCTCGGCCTAGCCGAGATAACCTCGGCGTCACGACTTGGACACGTGGTACCCCGGTTGACACGTCGGCGTCACCTTGGCCACGTGTTGGTACTTAAAAAATATATCCCCACAATTATTATTTTTAATATTGTTCGACATATTTGTATATAATTGAACTTGTTGGGGGCTTGAGAGTATATTTCACATCATTAGATTGTGTTTTTAATTCTAGGCTTTTAATGTTTCTAGCCCCTCCAAATTTGTTCCAACATTTGTGTACTTGTTAGAACGTATGCTATGAGATTGTTTGCCATGGTTATCCCTGTATCCAACATTGTGGAAGAAATTATCTTAAAGCCAATTGATGGCAACATTCCTGTACGGGAAAGAAACACACCTTCTCGTATAATCCTGTTGATCAAGTCTGCGTTCCTCTGTACGTCGTCGTTCTACTACTCAGAACGCATAAGCGTGAGTGGCCGTGGTGTGTCTTGAAACCTCTCCAATGCCTAACTCCTCCATGCAGAGAGCAAAAGTTGCATTACCTTTTCACAGGTGATATTGGTGAGCTTATATAGGTTTCGCATGGCACAATCCTGGTAGGACTCTAACTCCTCCATGCAGAGTCCTCCTAGGATTCATACTCTTGGAGGATAATGCTTATCCTCCAACACCCCCCTCACTGCTTAAACCAAGTGAGATGGTTCTTCTTATGACCGCACTACTTCAGGACCGAAGTGACACTGCCGTACTGAATAGGCAAGTCTGGCCGTACCAACTCTTAGTTCGGCTCTCCCATTCCTTACTTCTACTCCGGTTTCACATGTCAAGACCGGACTATCCATAGAAGCGTTCGACCGAACTACCATAAACGGTCTAGAAGATGTCACTCTTATACTCCGGTTTAGAAGACGTAACCGGACTAACCAGAAACCGGGCTACACCGTACTCACCTATCAACCGGACTACCGCAATACTCCTTAGACCGGAGTACACACCACAGTCACGTTTGGGCTTACCTCGGTCCAACTCCAGCTCGGCCCAATTTATTAATATAAATTACCCTCTCAATTGCCCCTTAATTCCATCTGCAAAGCATGATAGGGATTACCTGTCTACGAACCGAACTAAAGTTTTAGCTTATCCAGCCGAGCTACATTCCTTCAGTTACTCCGGCCGAGCTGAAAACCCTTTTAGCTTCTCTTGCCGAGCTAAGTTTAAGCCGAGCTAAGCACGTCCGGTCAAACGTCTCTTCAGTCACAGCAACTGAAGCGTTCCACATTCCAAGGACACGTGGCAAGCCCCTATTGGTCATTCACAGCTGTTGCGCCGCCCTCGTACTCCGAAATTTTTTTGAACAGTCTCGCGTTTTTTCCCTCCTTCCACTTACACAAAATAAACCCTTTCATTTTTCAAATCATTCACCAAACTATTCACTTCCCTCTCACTCTCTTCGAATCCTCCAACCTCTGAGCTTTCTGAGTTCGTGATCTTCATTACTGCTTGTTGCTCTCACCTCCAGTTTCTTCCTTTCCATCTGGTAAGCATCTCAAATCTGTTTTGTTTTTTGCATTTGTATACTCTTTAACCCATAGCTTCTTATTTCTATTTTTGAAAAACACCTTCCTGCTTCCATATGCGTTGTTTCTGAAAAACTTAGCCATAAAACATATGAATGCACACAATAAACCTGTAGAATACCGATTTTGATCCAAAATCACGAAGCAACCGAAATAGGACACTGTTATTGGCATACACGTAGACTTAGGTAAACTGGAACCGAACTACCACTTGCACTTATCACAATAGTTTCAGTAGGCAACCGTCGTATTCATAGTAGCCGAAGTAAAAACCCACCGAACTAGTAACCTTAATACTTGACCGAGCTAAGCTTTCAGGGGCTAAGCCAGCATTCTTAGTTCCTAAACCGAACTCAAAAAGCTGCCCCTTAATGCCAACCGGAGTAACAGAAACCATAGGCAGAACCGAGATAACCAAAACATCTTGTCGAACCGATATAATAAGTACCTTGAAAAAACCGAGGTGGGTCCTCCAGTACACTCCGTAGCCGAAGTAAGAATTCCCTTTCTTGCTTTATTTCTATAGCACGGTCCACTGATCTGTGCTTAACCCTTTGTTTTCCACTTTGCAGACTTAGGTTGTCTAGGCACTTCTTCTGTGCACTCAACCGAGCTCCTGAGCACACTTTCTCAGCCCAAGCTAATTTATTTGTAAGTTATACCATAAATGGGGAAGTACAGATTTTTGGTAGAAACCCCAGGCGGCTTAGCTGAATTCAGAAAGGATTACAACATCCCAACCGATGTAAACCTCACCCTTGCCGAACCAGATGTAGATCCTTGGGACAACGAAGGCTTCATCCCCTTTACCCTTCAATCCATGATAGAAACTGGACTCAGATTCCCAGTCCAACCACTAATATGCGAATTCTTAAGACAAACCAGACTATGCCCCACCCAGCTGTCCACTAACACATACCGAATAATCATGGGTATAGCCGCACTGAACCACCAAACCGGTCTAAGCCTAGGTTTGGCCGAGATACTACACCAATACTCCATAGGATCAAAAAACGAAGGCTGGTGTTACTACTTGAGAGTACGCCGTGGCTGAGAGAAAATAATAAAACACACACCGGACAAAGACTTAAACGATGATAACTTCTTCTGGGTCTCGGGGAATTTTGAAGACTTTGAAGCCCAGATTCCTAGCCGAAGAATAAACTGGAAAAAGGGAGTGCCCGGTATACATACTTCGGTTACATTTCACATTTTTTCCTCTTTTCTTTATTTCGGCTCTCTGCTATGGACCGAACTAACACTTATTTCTTGTTGCAGATAAAGCCCATCTTCTTTCAAACTACGGGCACCCCAACCTCGGTCTCCTGCGTGCCACACTAAGAGTAAAGGAGAGAAGTTGGGCAAAGCTTCTAGACTTCAAACTGATATACCGTTATACCGGTCGACGAAAAGCGAGGGTAACAGACTTCCTTCTTGAAGAAGCTCCAGAACCGGACCCTTCCCTGCCTCAGATCAACCTTGTTCCACTCACAGCCGAGCAAGAAATGGCTAAGAAGAACAGATTGAAGGCCCTCCTAACCACAACAACTCCAGCCGAAGTACAAGAAACCGGCCGTGCTACTGAGACCGTGGTGGCACTCCCATCTCAACGGCCGTCTTCATCACGTCCAAGCAAACGCGCCCGGACTAGCCAAACCGAGCCGCGTCTTGCTGATGAAGATGAGACCGTCCCTCCACCAAGTCCTCCACCAAGCCCTCAGCCGAGCTTCCAACCGGAACCCACCGACCGAACTACTTCCTCCAAGTGGACTCCCGTACTCACCTTCAATGACCGAGACATCACCGCGTCTGATTCGGTGGTCTCAGAGAAGGACCATCTGATGGCTTTCAATTTGGCCAAGGGTGTGTGCCTCCCCAAAGACATGGAGCACCATTACAAACAGCTCAACACCGAGCTAAAATCAATCTGTTCCTCCACTAAGTCCATGATCCTGGTAAGCAGTATTCCTCTCTATGTAAGATTCTTTTCCAACTTGGAGTCCGGCTAACGCTACCTCTCCTTTGCAGGCCATCCAGAAAAACCAAGTCACTCACAGGAGGGTCATGGAGCTTAGGAGGAGTACCAGGGAGGCCATGGCGGAGGCCGAACTAAAAACGGCCAAACTGGAGGAGGCGAGGAAACAACTGGCCGAGCTCCGGGAAGAGAACGGTCGGCTGACCGAGATCGCCAATTCGGTGGAGGCCGAGAAGAAAAAAGTTGCCATCGAGGCCAAAGATAGATATCTGCGCATCTTGGCTGCAATTGAGAAGAAGAAAGATGCCGAAATAAAGCAATTGAAGGGGGAGGTAAAAAAGGCCGAGAAGCGGGGTTTCAAGGAGGCCGAAGACGCCTACACCCTTCAATGCAATGCGGCTAAGGACTTATTCTTCAAATGTGGCTGGAGGAGTGCGGTGGAGCGGCTCGGATGTACGTCTGACACCGATGTCTACGATGCTCCACCGTGTTCTATTCCGGCCTCACTTTCGCAATATGCTGCCGATCTCCAAAAAGCCTTTCTTGAGGGGTCCGGTGAGGAAGACGATGAGGAGGATTCTGAAGATGAACCAACTTTCACTTCGGCCGACAACGAACAACACAACAATCAGGCAGCTCGGTTAGAGCTAGTAGTTGAAGACGTTACTGACGAGCCACCGGCCGATACCGAGCTGCCGATTGATAGCACGGTCCAAACTAAGCTCCTTCCTCAAACCGAACTCCCAGCAAGCACCGGTCTCCCAACAAATGCTGAGGATGAATTTGACGCCGAACTAGACGCACTTCTTCAATGATTGTTTTCTTTCTTTTCTGTTGTATTTGAAATTTTTTGTAACCGGGTTGCGGCCCCTTAAATGTACTTGTTCTGTGCTTCAATGAAAAAATCTTTCTTCAACTCTTGTTTCGGTTTTGTATATGTATGCCTTCATTTGCCTTCATTTGCAATGAATTTTTTCCATAAACTTATTTGCACAACTGTGATCTCGGTTTTAGCTATCTAACTTACTAGCCAACCACTCTTCAGCCGATATAACTTACTTCGGCTGAAGAGTACAAAGAGTTGGTTTTAATCCAGCCAACCACTCTTCAGCCATACACTTACTTCGGCTGAAGAGTACAAGGAGTTGGTTTAATCCAGCCAACCACTCTTCAGCCGTGAACTTACTTCGGCTGAAGAGTACAAAGTGTTGGTTTAATCCAGCCAACCACTCTTCAGCCGTGAACTTACTTCGGCTGAAGAGTACAAAGTGTTGGTTTAATCCAGCCAACCACTCTTCAGCCGTGAACTTACTTCGGCTGAAGAGTACAAAGTGTTGGTTTAATCCGATAACCACTCTTGGTAGTGAACTTACTTCGGCTGAAGAGTACAAAGTGTTGGTTTAATCCAGCCAACCACTCTTCAGCCGTGAACTTACTTCGGCTGAAGAGTACAAAGTGTTGGTTTAATCCAGCCAACCTCTAGGTTGGTTTTTCCAGCCAACCTAGAATATAGTGTTTGGTTATTCCGACCAAACGTCCTGTAGCCTGGATCCTTATCCTGGGCTTAGGAGGGGTCATAGTTGGTTTAATCCGGCCAACTATGTTTACAATGCTACTAACTTACAAAAGTGACTTTCTACAAAAACAAATATGCTAAAAAAAAAAAGAATCGATTTGTTTTATTGATGAAGTGAAAAATTACATATACTTAAAGAGAGAAAAGGAAAAGCTAAAAGTAAAATAACTTAAGATTGGCAGTGTTCTATGGCCTAGGAATTGCTTTGCCGTCCTCATCTTCCAAGTGGTATGCCCCTTTTCCTGCTAATCCGACCACTTTGTAAAGACTTTCCCAGTTAGGCCCTAACTTGCCGTCTCCTGGGACCAATGTGTTGCCCATAACTTTAAGAAGTACCCAATCGCCGATCTTGAATTGTCTCGGATGCACTGTTTTGTTATACTTCCTAGATAGTTCTTGTTGGTAGGCGGCGATGTGAACCAATGCCTTTTCTCTTCTTTCTTCTGCCAAGTCAAGTTCTAATGCGATGGCTTCGCCATTTAGGTATGGATCAAAATTTTCGCTCCGGATTGTGGGGAGTCCGACTTCTAATGGGATGACTGCTTCCATGCCATAGGCTAAGGAGAATGGAGTTTCTCCTGTTGACCGTCGTGGTGTGGTGCGATAAGCCCATAAAACATGAGGGAGCTCTTCTGCCCACTTGCCTTTGGCTTTCTCCAACCTTTTCTACAATCCATCCAACACTACCTTGTTTGAAGCCTCGGCTTGACCGTTTGCTTGGGGATACGCCGGTGTAGAATTGTAGAATTCTATCTTGTATTCTTCGCAAAAGCCTCTGAAAATGCTGCCGTCAAACTGAGTGCCGTTGTCTGAAATCAGTGCTTTTGGTATGCCAAAGCGAGTAATGATGTTCTGCCAAACAAACTTCTTCACATCTTTTTCCTTGATTGACGCCAAGGCTTCAGCTTCCACCCACTTTGTGAAGTAGTCTGTTGTCGCAAGAAAGAACTTCCTGTTGCCTGGTGCTGTTGGAAGTGGACCTACTATGTCTAAGCCCCACATTGCGAATGGCCATGGACTAGTTAAAGGTAGGAGTTCTCTGGCAGGTTGGTGTATTTGGTGCGCAAACTTCTGACACTTTTCGCATTTTTTGACATACTTCTTTGAATCTGCTTGCATGTACGGCCACCAATACCCTTGTGAAATAGCTCGGTATGCCAATGATCTTCCTCCTTGATGGCTGCCACATACCCCCTCATGTATTTCGAACAGGAACGCTTCCACTTTGCTGGGGTGGACACACTTTAAGTAAGGTCCTGAGAACGACTTCTTGTATAATGCCAAGGATGGAGAGAGCTAAAATCGTTGTGACTTTGCTCTTATTCTGTTGGCTTCTTTCTTCTCTTCTGGGAGGATGCCGTCCTTTAGGAATTGTATGATGGGATCCATCCAAGAAGGACCTAACTCTGCACAGCATACCTCTTCAGCTTCTGGGTGTTCAATGCTTGGTCTAGGCAGATAGTCGATTAATAGTGGGTGAGGGACGGAGGTGTCTGCCATTGAGGCGAAGCCTGCGAGTTCGTCTGCTCTGCTGTTTTCTTCTCTGCCGATCTGTTCTATCCTCACTACTTCGAACTTCTTTATCTCTGTTCTGACCAAATCTTGGTACTTGGCCATCCTATCATCCTTTGCTTCATAGTCGCTAGATATTTGGTTTACCACCAGCTGCGAGTCGCTGTAGACCATGAGTTCGGTGGCTTTCATGTAGAATGCCGACTTGAGACCTGCTAGAAGCGCTTCATACTCTGCTTCATTATTTGATGCTGGGAAGCCCAGGTTGATTGCCTGTTCTACTACTAGGCCGTCTGGAGAGATGAGGACTATGCTAAGTCCTGCTCCATGCCTGTTGGATGCTCCATCCACGAAGAGCTTCCACATCTCTCCGACGAACAACTTCCAGCAGGTGGAGGGATCGGATGATGCCTTGGGATCTTTCATGTTGTTGGTGGCTTCTTCAGAGTCGATGCTTGCAATCTGCCCCTTGTCCTCAGTTTGCACCAAGTCTTTGTTTGTCGGTGAGTCCTGACTTGGTGTAGCACGGTTCGCTTCTTCCTCCCTTTCTCTACTCTGGTCTGCCTTGGGGCCTGACTGAGCAACCAGTACTAGGGGTTGCGTTATTCCGACGTCAACCTCCATCCCTAGTTCGGTTATTTCAGTCAGGTCGACTGGGCAGATGTGATGACTTCCAGGGGTGAACTCTGCGACAAAATCTGCTAGTGCTTGAGCCTTTATTGCGGTTCTGGGTTGGAACTTGATGTCGTACTGTCCCAATTCTACTGCCCACTTCAAAATTCGCCCAGAAAAGTTCGCCCTTTCAAATAAAGCCTTGAGTGGGAAGGCTATGAGAACAACTATGGTGTGGGCGTGAAAGTAATGCGACAATTTCCTTGAAGCCATCATCAAGGCCAATGCCAGTTTCTCCAGCGGCAAGTACCTCGTTTCGGCACCCAGTAACGTCTTGCTGACATAATAGATGGGCAAGTGTTGGATTCCTTCTGCGCGGACCAACACTGCACTAATTGCATGCTGCGATACTGCCAAGTAGAGGAAGAGTTCTTCTCCAGGTATTGGGGTGACAAGTAGTGGTAGAGAAGACATGTATTCCTTTAAACTCTTCAGAGCTCGGTCGCATTCTTCGTCCCACTCAAACTTAGCTTTTAATGACTGAAAGAATGGACGCAATCTGTCTGAAGATCGGCTGATGAATCGGTTAAGCCTTGCCATGCCGTGAGATCTCAGACTTCTTTCACTGAGTTAGGCCTTTCTAACTCCTGAATTGCTTTGATTTGGGAGGGGTCTGCCTCAATACCCCGGTTGGTCACCAGGAAACCCAGAAACTTGCCTGATTCTACACCGAATGCGCACTTAGAAGCGTTAAGGCGCAGCTTGTGTTTCTTCAGGATCTGGAACATCTCATCTAGGTCTGTTAGATGGTCATCCGCATCCTTGCTTTTGACCACCATGTCATCGATGTAAGCCTCCATTGTTCTGCCTAACAATGGCTCAAACATCTTGGTGACCATTCTCTGAAACGTCGCCCCTGCATTCTTCAGCCCAAAGGACATGACCTTGTAGCAGTATAGTCCTCTCGGAGTGGTGAAGGATGTTACTTCCTGATCTGGTTCGTGCATGGCTATCTGATGGTAGCCTCTGTATGCGTCAAGGAAGCTAAGCTTCAGTCATTGTAGGTCCACCAATTGATCTATCCTTGGTAGGGGGAAGCTATCCTTCGGGCATGCTTTATTGATCGTCTTGTAATCGACGCAAACGCGCCACTTGCCATTCTTCTTTGGCACCACGACTGTGTTGGAGATCCATTTGGGATAATGTACCTCTCTGATTGCTCCTGCCTCCAGAAGGTTACCCACTTCTTCTGCCACTATCTCTGCGTAGTGGAGTGCCGATCTGCGTGTGCGTTGAATGACCGGTCTAGCGGAAGGGTGGACATTGAGTTGGTGGCAAATGAAATTGGGATCGATGCCTGGCATGTCGTATGGGGTCCAGGCAAACACTTCGATGTTGGAGGTCAGGAATTCCAAGACTTCCAATCTCTCAGTGCTGGACAACGACGAGCCAAGTAAGAAGAACTTATCCGGGTTCTTCTCATCTATCCTGACTTCCACCAAGTCCTCCACTGCTTTCTGACTAGCCGCTTTGCCAACATCCGCGAATAGTTCATTATTCTCTGGTTCTTCCACCGAATGAACATATCCTTTGGCAGCGCGGCTGCCGTTCACAGTTACAAAGCACTGCTTTGACATGATTTGATTCCCATAAACTTCTTCTATTACTCCGGTGTCGTTGGGAAACCTCATCACTTGGTGGTAGGAGGACGCTACTGAGCGCATGGCATGCAGCCATGTTCTGTCTAAGATGATGTTGTAGGTGGAGGGGACCTTCAGCACCCAGAACTCCACTTGCTTCGTCACACTTCCTGCCTTGACTGGAAGGATGATTTTGCCGACTGGCTACTCCGGCATAGAATTGAATCCAATCAAAGGGGATACGGCAGGGGCTAAATCCTTGTCTTGAAGCTTCAGTTGCTTGAAGGTTTCATAGTACATGATTTCGCATGAACTACCTTGGTCAATCAGAATCCGCTTGACGTCAAAATCCTTGACTCGGAGAGTGACGACCAAGGCATCATTGTGAGGGCAATAAATCCTTGCCAAGTCTTTATCCGAAAAAGACATGACATTTGTGGCCTCTGTCTTGCCCTTCTTAACAACCGGTTGGGCGCTTAGCACCTCCCTTAAGTGCTCAGCCTTTTTGATTGAACCTCTGAGCTCGCATACACGCTCAGGTTCAAAGACTCCATGTATTACGTTGATGACGCCTTGGGGCGTCGTCGGCATCCCATTGGGGTTGTTGTGGTCTGGGAAATTTGCGCCTCCTCTATGTATTTGTCGGTGGCTCGCCGCCACCAATTCTTCGAATCTTTGCCTCAATGGCGTGCAATTCTCAGTGCGGTGCCCCTTTTCTTTGTGGAAGGTGCATCTGGATCTGTCATCATAGTCCTTTTGGGCCTCGCCTAACTTGGCTGGCTACTTGACGAAAGGCTCGTCTCGAATGTCACTAAGTATACGGTAGATCGGTTTCTTGAATACCGTGGTTATGGCGGTGCGGACTCTTAACCATCTCTTGTCTTGGTCCTCGCCATTGTCTCGTCTGCCTCGTCCGTTTCGGTTTTGGCGATCTACCGTATTGACCTTCGCTGAGGTCTTCTTCTCTGGGGCTGGGGTCGCGCCAGATTTTGCTTTGGCACGAGCGCCATCCTCCTCCATCCTGATGTGCTGATGTACTCTCTCCATCAGGGCCTCCATGGTAAGGGGCGGCGTCATGGTGATAGAGTCCCTCAGTCTGTTCCCAACTGGAAGGCCTCTTTTGTATTGCGCAATGGCGAGGTTGGTTGGGCAGTCCCCAATCTGGTTGAATGTCTCCCAGTAGCGACTGTTGTATGACCTCAGGGTCTCCTTGTCGCCCATGTCGATGGAGAAATGGCAGTCGATCTCCACCGGGGTTTTTGTGTTTGTTCTGAACCGTGTTACAAACGCCTCAGCCAATTGCGCCCAGGAGGCTATGCTGCCCTCTGGAAGCTTCTCAAACCAAGTCAAACCAAGGTCGCCGAGGCTAGAAGGAAATAGGATGCACATCAAGGCCTCGTTCCGCCGGTATACAGCCATGACCTGGCGAAAGTAGCTTAAGTGCGTGTAGGGGTCCGTCTTCCCCTCATACGTTGTGAATTTAGGCTGTAGGAAGCCTGACAAAAGGGGCGCGTTCTCTATTGCTGGGACGAATGGTGAGGTCTGCAGCCTCGCTAATGCCTTGTCCGCTGGTTCGTACGCCGGGCACGGCATTGGCATTCCAACCTCGACGCTTCCATGCGTCCGAGGAGCCAACCGCTGCAAGGCAGGAACCCTGTGTGGATCGCGCGCTCTGGCGTCCTCTTTCCATCGTGCCTTCTCTTCTAGCATGGATCGTAGGTCGGACGACCTGGGTAATTCCGTCTGTCTAGACCTCGTCTGGTGCGTATGTGAGGGCCAATAGGTGCTTCCCTCAGTGTATGACCTCTCAGACCTCGTCCTCTCGGACTGGACAGGAGTCCTGGAGGACACGGATCGCGTGTCGCCTGTCCTGAGGCTTCTGTTATCTGGTTGGGAGGGCGTAGAATTTCTACTACGACCCTCTGAGTGGCGAGGGGGCGTCTTCTTGTTGCGCCCCTCTCCTGTCGCCACTTCTTTACCCTTTATCTGGCGCTTTAAGGATTCCATGTCCGCCGCCATCTTACGGATCAATTCGTCTTGTTCTTTAACACGATCCTCCAAAATTTGAGGATCAACTCTGCGCCTTTGCCTTTCTGGGCTCTGCGAACGAGAGGGATGAGGGCTATTATTTCGCCTTCGACCCCTCGCATCCCTCCTGGAGTTGTGTCTTTGTGGCTCTAGGTCCGCCATGGGAGCGACCGAGGGTAGGCCTTCTCGCCTTGCACCCCCATCTGGAGTTTGTCCGTTGACGACGGACTGAGGTAACTCTTCGTTGTTCGCCATTGATGTTCGACGGAAAGCTTGATCAAGAGGTTGTTCTTGTCTGTATTCCCACAGACGGCGCCAATTGTACGGGAAAGAAACACACCTTCTCGTATAATCCTGTTGATCAAGTCTGCGTTCCTCTGTACGTCATCGTTCTACTACCTGTAAACGCAAACGTGAGCTGGCCGGCGGGTGTGTGCCGGAAACCTCTCCGATGCCTAAGTCAGTAAGCAAGACAAGAAGGCAAAAGCTCTATGTATTCAGAGAGCAAAAGTTGCATTACCTTTTCACAGGTGATATTGGTGAGCTTATATAGGTTTCGCATGGCACAATCCTGGTAGGACTTTAACTCCTCCATGCAGAGTCCTCCTAGGATTCATACTCCTGGAGGATAATGCTTATCCTCCAACACCCCCCTCACTGCTTAAACCAAGTGAGATGGTTCTTCTAATGACCGCACTACTTCAGGACCGAAGTAACACTGCCGTACTGAATAGGCAAGTCTGGCCGTACCAACTCTTAGTTCGGCTCTCCCATTCCTTACTTCTACTCCGGTTTCACATGTCAAGACCGGACTATCCATAGAAGCGTCCGACCGAACTACCATAAACGGTCTAGAACATGTCACTCTTATACTCCGGTTTAGAAGACGTAACCGGACTAACCAGAAACTGGGCTACACCATACTCACCTATCAACCGGACTACCGCAATACTCCTTAGACCGGAGTACACACCACAGTCACGTTTGGGCTTACCTCGGTCCAACTCCAGCTCGGCCCAATTTATTAATATAAATTACCCTCTCAATTCCCTATCCCACTTTTCTAGTGTTGCCAGGTTCATACAATTTCAATTAAAAACAAATTGCTATTATTAAAATTGAAGTCTCATAATAATTTAATAAATAAATTGGATTTAAGTCAAATTATGACAACATAATAGTACTAAAACGGTGGAACAAAAGGTTGGGAAGGAGAATTGGGATATGAGATCGGAATCTAAAATGGCTACGACTTGACAATAATTGCAAAAAGATTGGTTAGACTACTATTGTTCTTTCTAACAAAGGATATGTTGTTTCCAAATATTTTTATTTTTTGTTGATATTTTACTCCCAAAAATATTAGATCATGTTTCGAAATTCATATCTTAAAATTTATACATAATTAAATAGTTTAAAATACATCAAGGAAGAGAGATTAGAGAACAGGAAATTACTTGCCACCATGACGATAGTACCTCTTTTGAGTTAGTATTATGATTCTCCTTTGAACAAAGTGGCTTTCACCATATAGTAAACTGGTTTTATGTGAATAGTCCATAGCCCATGATTCAATGACAGACAGATGTGCACTTCATGATCAAATATGATTGTATTAAAATAAATGGAGCCCTAATTTTTCCTACTCTATCTACTTGCAAGCTTAAGTGCAAAACACTCATACAGGCCGTGTTGTTTTTGCAAGACTAAATAATTTTTTAAATTTATGATTCATTACCCTAATCGATGATACTTTGTTTAAGACAATTATTAAACTGATTTCCATTATTTGTTACTTGTGCAGTTTCTACGGTGTGCTTGCTCTCTGTTGCTGCTTTGTGTTGTTTCTGATTTATGAGTTGCTGAGCTGATCACGTATAAACAAGAATTGTTTATTGATAAAGATTTGGATGCAATGTACTATTAATAACATCGTCTTTGTTTTTGGTGTTTATCCAATTTTATATCGAGATCTCAACTTTAAGATTGAGTTTGGATTTAGAATTTAGAAATTTAAGAAGGTAAAAAAAAAAAAAAAAGGAAACATGATATATAAATATATATATATATATTCACATTTTTATTCTTATTTTCTTTTCGCAAATCACTTCTCAAATTCTTTATCCAAACCTTGAGGCATGAGGTTATTATTTAAAATTTTAAAAATTCCAGTTTAGTCACCATTAAATGAGGCGAGAGGTTATTATGATCATCAAATTTTATTATTATTATTATTATTATTATTATTGGTTTAGCCGTGAGGGGTCACCTTGTTGACTAATTCGTTAGCCAAAACTCTTATACTTCTTCTATTGGAGATCAATAGTTCAAATATTCTTATCTATGAGTCTTATTTCTTGTAAATTTGTTTTGGATTTTATTATAATACTATATCAATAAAATAAAATAAAAAATCACAATCTATTCTTAAAATTATATTTATTATATTTTTTAAAAAAATAAATATAATTCAATCATATAATTCTCAACATTCGATTAATGTAAAATTTTAAATATGAACAATCTACATCACAAGATACCAATTTGGAAGGTAGGCCTATTTGGAGCCCACAAAAAGTTAAAATATCACATCAATGATAGGCCTTCACCATAGAATTCTTATTTTAGAGCTCTCAAATATTTTTGATAAACAACTAGTTTCTTCCGTTATATATGACTATCTTATATAAAAAGTATAAAAAAAAGAAAAAAAGAAAAAGAAAAATGAAGTATATAATTAACATTTTTTTACTAAAAAACCAATGGAGCCTCGTGGACAAATTAATATAATCAAAAAAAGGAAAAAAAAAAAAAAGAAGATTGGCATGTGCCATCTTATTATAATTTTTTGTTTTTCTAGATTGGAGATCTTATTATAGTATTCAGCATTAATTTCGTATCATTTTTTTACGGTGGTATTATATGTATTAATTAATGTTTAAAATAATGTATCAATTAATATTATGTCATTATTATTGATCTTACTTATTATACAAATTACAAATACTCAAAATCTCTAAAATTATACCATATCATCTGTTAATATACTAATTAGTACATTAATTAATACATATAACACTGTACTATTTTTTAATAACAAAACAATTCAGCCAACTAGTTGCCTTTAATCAAAGAATAAGGTGTGCTTGCCTTTTTTACTTTTCAATGCTAATTAGTGTATTAATTAGTGTATCAATACTAGTTATAATATTATTATTGACCTCACTCATTATACAAATTACAAATATCAAAAATCTCTTAAATTATACCATATCATCAATTGGTACACTAGCTAGTACACTAATTAGTACATGTAGTTGTTGGCTTTTTTGGCTTTCGAATGTTAATATTGTAATTTTAAGCATGCCAATAAGAATCAATCAGTCCTTACAAAAAATTAATGGCCAACCAATTATCAGACGATTGTGTTTCAGTTCTTTCAGTCTCAATGAAGAGGATTTTTACCGGTGGCTTGTTTAGGAGAATTTAATAAACTACAATTAAATAAAGAACGATTGCAGCATTTTATTAAGTAAAATTGAAAAACTTATAATGATTTAATCTAGCCTCGTAGATGTTTACAACAACAAGTTATTCGAAACTATTTCTATGAATAAAGTGCAATACAGGAATTTGAAGTACAGAAATGTAACGAATAGGAAATGTAAAAATTGGAAGAAAAATAAAATAGATAAAAACTAGTTTCCGGATCTGAGTTTGGGGGTTCTTTCTGGAGCCTCCTCTACTATTTATACTTCTCAATGATAATTGTCGAAACGGGTTTCTAACCGTCGAAACATTCCTCCATGATCGCTGATCATGCTCTCTTACAGTTAACTCTACTACGCCATGTTTGCAGTTAAGCTTCCCTCCTGATTTTGAATTTACACTTTGTGAGTAATCGTTAGGCCACATCACCTTATATCCCTTGACTATTCCAGTACTACGCAGACCCATTATTACCAGTATGGGTTGACACGTGTCTGACTATGGTTGGCGATTTATATTACCTTCCCAAATTGCCCTTCTCGTGCCACGTGTTGAATCGTGATTGACTTATACAATTTACATAGCCAACATTACTCCCTGCACTAATATACCCAATACTTAGTGATATTAGTGGATCAAAACACTTCACCCACATCCTAGGACGTGCATGAGTTTCACATCTTCTTAGAACTGCAACTGAATGCATTAAATTCTTTTCTATACCTCGAACGTTTCCCACTATCTGACCATTCGAAATGACTTATACAGCCCGCATGGCCAAACAAACTTTCTTTAACATAGATCAAGCATACGAGAAGTTGTTAGATAATGATGTTCGCCCTCGAAAAATTTTTCATGTATTTATTAGCCGCACCTATTCATCTCCCTATATTCAAGTCATGGAAGCTTTTGCAAACTATCGACTTTTGGATTACGAACCTATCGTTTATAATTCTTTAGCTCAAAACTTTGCAAACATGGATATTGGAAGCTCTTCTTCTAACCAAAAACCTTCTACGTGGGATGAGGCTACGGCTTCTTCTTCTTCTTCTAAGACTTCTAGCTGGAGAGGCTGGCCAGAACTTGAAGAATCCAAGCTGAGAGAGCGCATTAATCATCACTTCGTCAAATTCGCTGATCTTCCATCTTTTTCTCCTTTCGCTCGGAGCTCGGTGGTTTACCCATATGTATTCATCGATCGCCGACGCAGTTTGGAAGACAACTTACTCATAGTATGGTACATATCCTCCATGCCTATGAAGATTGTGCAAACCACTCGTCGTCCAGAAGAAGCACAAGGGTACAGCCCGTCATTCTTAGCCCATAGGGCAAAATTTTTCTCTTCTGAATGGCTTGAATGCGTAAACAACCCCCAGTTCCCTCCTTCTTTCGAGATGGATCCTCCTGCACCTCTTCTTCCGCAAAACCCTCATTGGATGGAAGAACTGAGGCTTACTCTCTTTGAGAATCAGTTTCTTCCTTCCTATGAACCTCCAACTTTCCCCACTATATTTGAACAATATCAAGCTCAGTTTCTACTTGTGGCCTTTTCTCACTTGCCCTTCAATGTTCTTGAGGGTGATGTTCCTCTTAAGAACCTTCGATAGGTTTGTGACATTATGATTCGAAGCCATGTTCTCAATCCTATTGCCCAAGTAGAGCTTCAGATATTTTTGGATCAACTCCCATTGCTTCTTCATTGGCACCAAACTTCTGTGGCCACCACTTAATCTTTGGACAACATCTCAGCTTGTCGAATTCACACCCAGTATGAAGCAGAGAACCTTATCGATGAATATAGTGACTTCAAGAATAAAGACTCTGCATACTGGGATGACTTGGATATGGATGAGATAGAACAAGGATTGAATGAAACAAAGTTCAAAATAAAATCCGAACAACTTTTTCATCAAATAAGAGCATATCAGCTTCAGTAACCTAGCTTGGAGAAGTTAGAAGATAGAATAAAAAAGGAACAAAAATTCATTGACTATTGTTGGAATAAGTTCCATGACCTTGTCATTTTCTCTATTCCTTATTTTTATGAAATTGAATATGTAACCAAAAAGGCTTTCTGATGTAATCTTTTTTACCTTAATAAAGCTAGGCTTTCCTTTCTTTATTCGGCATGGTCTGATTTCATTCTATTTATCCAAAATAAAGAAAATTAGAACTTCGAATTCACCAATTTTGTCCTTTGAAACCTGATTTAAACATATCCAATGGAATACTAGAGACCTAATTTGAACTTTACCAACATATGGAGTGTAATTGATAACTTTTGCCATAGGTCTTCTTTTCCCAATCATATGGTTAACATAATCAACAGTTTCGAATTAACTATTTTTGCTTCGAACAAACAGTATATTTTCCGAAGTATGGAAACTTCCTTTAAGGATTGCACTGTTTTATTCTAAAAGAGTGATTCCTTTTGTATACTACTTAACCAAATATTGGTTTTACGTCACTTCGAAGCCTAGAACAAACAAATTCTAATCGCAGAGTATTTCAAACTTTGTTTCGAAAGATTTTACTTTCAACAAGAAACCTAAAAGCAGGTCTTTAATCCTCTTGAAATAAACAAATACCTGGGCACTCTTGTACTCTTAGGTGTGAAATGTGTTTCGAGGTCAACTTCCTATTTTCGAAGTTCTAGCTGAATGTTTATCACCTGATTTTGGCACTAAAGCTTGGCTTTGAAGCCAAACATTTGATTTCGAAGCCAATATGTATTTGAGATACGTTTCCCTCCCAAATTATCAACATTGAGAGAAACTTTTCGCATCCATACCTTTAGTACTTCTTTATGAATTCTACCCACTTAAAACGATAGGGTATTTTTCAGAAAGGAAGGTTTAAAAACCTTTTTATTTCGTGCTTCCAATTCACTTGTTTGCCTAACACACAAACCCTTCATCTCTATTGACTTCTCCTTTCCCTTACCCTCTTTCTTAACTTCGTCTTCTGAAAAAACTCTATCCTGAGGAGTCGATTTTGAACTATGATCCAACTTTGGATTTTTTCTTCTCTTTGTCTGGCTTTTTGGCTGGGCCATTGAATAACTTTCCCCACTTTTTTTCAGATCCTTTTGGTATTGAGTGTACTTTCGCTGGATCTTCTTCTTTTGGGACCTAGAAATCAGTGGGACCATATTTGGTTCCTTTGTTTTTGGATGTTTTAGTAACACCCAATTATTTGGAGTCACCAAGGAGGTTTAACCATCCTACCCTGGTCTCCAATAACACTTCTCTGGGTAGGAATTTCCTTAGGTTTGTTCTCTATGACAAACCAATCTAGAATCGCAGGTACCCATGAACCCACTAGCTCAGTTGTTGAATTGTGTATTTTTGCCTTCGAAGCTAGTTTCGAAGCTGCTTGTGGAGACCACTGCTTGGCCTTGCCCCCCTTGTCTTGGGCCTAATTCAGGCCTTCCATGAGGGTGACTACTTTCCATCTTGTGTGAGGCTGGTCTAGGAGACCAATCTCTGGCTCTGATCTCATAACTTGAGCCCACTTCAGGTCTCTTCTCAGAACGATTGCCCTCAATTCTGTAATAGTTGGGTGGTCTGAAATTATGTAGAGGTCTCTTGCCCTTGGAATGCATTCTAGTGGCTGTTGGTCTAGCCAAGAATGGCTGCTGTTTAGGACCCGTTGGGTATGGCCTTTTGTTGTAGGCACTGGTTGGTTTAGGGTGTCTTTGCACATCCTTGTAATACTGCTTTCTATCAATCAGGAGCCCTTTCAATCATTTGTAGCTTAACCTGCATCTGGGACACATTCTTTGTATGACAGCTGCCTCTAAAGAATCATCATCTAGTGTCTCCTCATCAGAGTCTTCTCTTTGATTTGCAAAGCTCTGCCCATTTGCTGGTGAACTTCTAGCATCATTATTGACAGCAGTATGACTGGCAACATGCATCTGCACATTAACCTCTTCCAATTCCTTCAGGGTAAGTTCTGGAAGTCTGGCACAATAACATTGGCTGTAACGTCTCCAATTTCTGGGAACGGATTAGTGTCAATCTCCATAGCTTTCTCTGCTTTAGTTGAAAATTTTAGACTCTCTTTTCGAATCTGTTCTTGGATCCTGTCCCGAAAAACAATACAGGTTTTAGTCGAGTGAGACTAAGAATTGTGCCATTTATAATACATTTTTCCTTTAAATTCTTCTAGAGAAGGAATTTTGACTCCTTTTGGTAACTTTAGGAAATGATCAAAAGTGTCATCTGCCTTTGTTAAATCGAAAGAATATTTCCTATAAAGGTCTTTCTTTTTAAACTGCTGATCTATTGTAGTGTCTTTATGAATTAACACCTCACAGATCACAGCACTACTACAAAAACAGATAAAGATCACATTTTTTTTGTGTGATGTTTGTTATTTAATCACACCTTTTAAGTTTTATTAAAGTGTGATCTTTGGGAGTGTGATTAAAAATGATCATTTTTAATCACACATTTTAAGTGTGATTAAAAACATTTAGATCACATCTTTTAAGTGTGGTTAAAAACTAATAAAACCTGTGATAATAAACTTTAGATCACACCTTTTAAGTGTGATTAAAAACATTTAGATCACATTTTTTAAGTGTGATTAAAAACTAATAAAACCTGTGATAATAAACTTTAGATCACATCTTTCAAGTGTGATTAAAAACTAATAAAACATGTGATAATAAACTTTAGATCACATCTTTTAAGTGTGATTAATTATTAAAAAGATTCGACATATTTGAATAATAATCAATATTATTTTTGTACGCGCATTTCAAGAATGTAATACACACTATATACTATACTTTGAATCATAATCACATATTCAATGGAATAACGTCATATATTTCATAAATGAAAGTTAAATATGTTCAAAAGTATATACAAAGGAATTAAATAAAAAAATTTAAACTGTGCTTACATATATTAAAAAATAAAAAATAAAAAAAAACTTGAAAAATTAAGTCCTTGAATTCTTTGACCATATTTTGCATCTCTCCAAGAAATTTCTAACCTAAAAAATAAAAACACAAATTAATTCAGACACCACTAGAAGCATATGAATAAACTAACTATTTGTAGAGATTGTTCTAGTCTTACAAAAGATAAAGTCCGACTAATCACACCCCTTCAAATATCTTAACATTAAATACCTCTACCACGACATGAAGCATGTAAAAACAAAATGTCACTTTACCCATAGAAATTGCAAGTTCAACAGAAATTTTATTATAACCAACAACTTAATTTAAGATGCTTTATCCATCTCAAATATTTAATGTTCTACAAAAGAAATGCAATTGAATGTTGATTGTGCAAATACTTTGAGTGCATTTCAGATATATGTGGTGTTTTGAATGCCCGTGTCCCATACAAAAACACTTAACAATTAGGCAACCCTAACCTGCAGCCCTTCATAAATATGCCAAAATTTTGAAAATGCATTCCTTCACTAAAATTTATCATTCAATGAACATGAGTTACCTGCACTAGAAAGAAGAATAAAAAGCAGTACAAGGTTCAGGTTTTCTTCCTGGAACAACACTAAATTCCCCTGTTACAAACAAATATCACCATTAGCCAATCAAATCGACGAATCGAAAACTGAGAACACAGACCAAATAAGGGTATAGTTTCAAAATTCAAACAAGTTATTTTGATAAACCAGAGTCATCAATGAGTCTCTTTTTAGGCTTTAGAACAAACAATTGGAGTGCTATAAATTTTCAAACTTTCTTCTACACCCAAGAAAATGGGAAAAAATATAAAAATAAAAATCATTAAACAACATATAATAAAATCATTAAAACTGAAGAGCTTAAACTGCTAATCTATAAGAAAGTTACAATTTTCATGCATTTGAATCACATTTTGTGCAGATTAAGCATTCATGAGCAATAAAGATTCTATAAAAATGAAGAAATTACAGAGACAAAGCATCTCTATTGATAGATCAAAGAAGCTCCATGAAATTTTTATATATTCAATAATTGCAACATTTAGTTCAAAAACAAAAACAAAAGGAAATAAAAAAAATAAAAATAAAAATAAAGCATTTGAAAGCAAACAATCAAACATATGCAACTTGTATAGCTAATATCTCGAAGTTAAAAAGGAAAAATGAAACTGGGCACTTTCAATATATATACAGTGATGAAGAAGAAGATTGGAGGTTGTGTGGTGAGACTAAGGTCAAATAGAGCACTACAGTCATCAGTTGCTCTAATAATTTTAACAGAAAACTGAACAACCCAAACACATAAAACTGCCAATAGTTCAACACAGAAAAGTAGAGTAACATCAGCTCTACTTGTTGTCCTCAAGAAATAGCTCTTGAACTACCCAAAAAGCTTCCTTGTATGAAACACTAACACCAGCAATCTCCCAATCTCAATTAACAAATCATATCAATTCAACTAGACATGCTGCCAAGAGTGAAAGTATGTTCCATTTCGTAAAAAGAATGATGACCTATAATTGTCAATTAAATCTATCACATTCTATCTTCTAACTGAGCATTCTATGCCAACCCCTACCGTAACATTGCTGAGTAATATATGTATCTCATGCTCATTCTTTGTATATGTGCTACAGTGATCACAGCTCAATCTATATTCACTTTGACATGAATTCCGAAAGTTCTGGGATAGACCTACCATTTCATTCATGTATGCTTTTACACTGCTTGTATACAGGTATGTATGCTTTTACACTGTATACACATACGTAGATACCATATATATGGAAAATTGCTTTGTGGAATGGTAAATGCATGGACTGCATATTATAATTTGAGGGCAGCCACTTCATGCAAACAATGCCAAAGGTTGGGTTTGTAGCAGCCACTAATCAACCAACCAACAAAAACATCCAAGGGTCTATTTTTTTATTTCATATTAGAGTTTGATGTTGATATTAAAATTTGTAATGATGGCTTACTTGAAACATGAAAATGACATTAAAAAAGAGCAAAATATTGATTTTCCTATTCCATAAAAAATATATATAAGTGAAATACTTACCCCGATTAAAAGGTTGCATTTCATGACTTCCAAAAGAGGATCTCTGATGTGTTTGTGGAGAAGCCTGGTGAATGCCACTAGATCCATCTGTCACCTCATTTATACAATAAAATTCACATGAGTATGATAAATTTAGAAAAGGATAACATATGATAAATTAATACATCATTTAGATACAAGTATTTGTTTTTTCATGTTATGAACATTCTTAGAATTATCAATACAATAATATAAACATAATTTGTGCATTTCTTTGCCTAATTCTCATACAGGTATATGTATATATATGTATAGATGTAATTAATCATACCATTTGCTAAATGGTTATGAATTCTTGTGCACAACAGGGCTAGCTGTCAATTGAAAAAGGAGACAAAAAAATAGTTTCATTGCAAATCCTACAAGATATGCATTTACAGGGAAAATAAATCATTTGGTTCTCCAGTTTTATTCAATGAAAAATATGCAACTAACTTCTGAACAGTGAAGGGAAGAAGGAAAAACTATACATACCAATGAAGTCCATTGTGACACGAAATATCTGCATTGTGTTCATTGAATTATTAATGCATTTCCCACCAGATTTTGTTGCAAGGTATACTACTATGACAGAAATTAGGAATCCACTTAAGCAATCATGGGCATATATTGAACTTCTCTGCCGAGCCCAGACCTACACCATCAACAATAGAAACTAATTTTCCATCTAAACACTAGGACTTATTGCATCAAAATTTAAAATTGCCAAAGTATTGGGAATACATACTTTCAGCAAAATCAAAGCCTTTCCTAGTTCTTTCCATCCAAGGAAAGTTCTTCTGACAAATTCTGCATTATCCTCTAGAAACAAGTCCTCTAGTATACTACTATTGTACTTAGGCGTAGCTTGAAGAACACCCCCTTGTAAAAATTCAGAAAATACTGTTAGTTACATCACCACGGAGCTCAAAAATAGCAATGTACCAAAATTGGTGGCTACAAACTACCTTGATTCAGAGCATGAACATTGTTTCGCTCCATGTTCTACTTTGAAACATTAAATACAGCTGTAGCTGTGGGAATTATTCTCATTACAAAAATAGGAGATTCAACCACCTTCAAATCTGCAGTAGCAATGAGAAATTTCCTTTCAGTTGCAACATAGGAATAAGAATAAGGATAAGTGGCCTGTAAGCAAAATTTTCAACTCTTACATCACAATAAAAGCTACATAGTTTGATGTTGATATTACAAAAAGGTTTTCATTAAGATTTAAGACTATAAAGTGCTCAGTTAGCAAAATATTTGCCAAACAGTTTGTGTCACTTCACACTGCTTGGCTGTCAACAAAGACTTTGTTGATGTGCCTGTGAGGATTACTGCTCTATTCTTTTAAAGCCATGGAGAACTTATGCCTATGACATGTGGAACTTTTATGAATCGTGTTGTGGCTTCTGTGGTTTCCTTTAAACCAGTGGGTTTTGGAGATTCTGTGAAGGCTGAAGTGGTTGCCGTTCATAAGGGCTTGCCTAAAACATTTTAATAGGTTGGAGTACTATGACAAAGTGGCATCTTTGGCCCTTTCAGACATGGTCGTACATGTAATAACCCCGACCCTGATTAACGCTAATTGGGACTTAATTATGTCCAATGATAATTAAAGGAAAAATCTGGAATTTAATTGCATGTGCATTGCATGACTTATGTGTTTAAATCTGTTCGGTGTCGGAATATCTGTTCGTGTTTTAGACTTTAAACTGCAAATTGAAAGCTTTATCGGCGCCCGATTCTGAAATTGATTAGTGTTTTGAACTTGTTAGATTTTATGTAAATTTAAGGTAGGTTCAATTAAAATCCAATTTGGAATGTTTAAATCAGATTAAATAACATTTTAATAATGAATATAGTGTAATTACCATTATGCCATTGTTAGTGGGTTTTGTAGACAACTTGTGTTGAGCTTCTTACATTTAAACAAAACATTCTTCTCAGCCCATTTCCTTGCTCTAAACCGATTGAGGGAAAAAGAGTAGGAAAAACTTGAGTTCTATGAGTTCTAGCTTGGAATTGGAGGAAATTGTAGGCAACTTGGAAGAATTAAGCCCCTAGGCTTGGAATTGAAGGTTTAAGGTAGGAATTTATCCTCTCATTCATGTAATTGAACTAGCTCTTGCATATTTCTTGGCCTATTGAAGATTGGAGTCTAGATTTAGCTTGAATTGTTGAATTGGGTAGTGTAACATACATGCATGTACACATTCATGGAAATTGAGGTTGTTGGGTGTTAAATTTCTACATGCATGTGCATATTTTTGATAAAGCCTTTGAAGTCAACAAATTTCTGAGTTAAATTTTGCCTTGGATCATGTTTTGAAGCTTTGAAATGCACTTGAATTCATGCATGAATGTTTAAACTTGGTTTTTGGAAATTTATGGACATGATGCTCAAAATTGACTCACTCTTGGGCAATGATTTTATAAATTGGCTTTTGGAACTTGATGTACTATGTGTTTAAAGTGTTTTTCCAGAAATTGGGCCCAAGAGGTTGAGCTTTGGGTTGTAGAATGCTTGGTTCGAACTTGGGAGACAAATCTGGAAATTCTAGATTTGGCTTCCTCGCTCGAGCGAGCACCTTTTTGTCTAGGGGCTCCGCTCGAGCGAGCATCGCACGTAAATTTCCAGCAACCAGTACTTTTTCATTTCATCAGACCGCTCGAGCGAAGGATTTCTCGCTCGAGCGAGATTTTTGATTTTGGAAGCTCGCTCGAGCGAGCATCGCGCGAAAAAAATCAGCAACCAGTACTTTTACTGTTTCATCAGACCGCTTGAGCGAAGGAAATCTCGCTCGAGCGAAGCCTTTGATTTTGGAACCTCGCTCGAGCGAAGGAAGGCTCGCTCGAGCGAGGCCCCTGTTTTCAGCAACTTTTGAAAAATATTTTCTAAGGCATTTTTGCATCCACATCCCATCCTAGGCATTCCTAGGCCATGATTAAGACCCCATACTAAGGGTAAGGAGGTTAGGTACACACTTAGAATTATGGGTGTGAGTTTTGTACATTTAGAAATGCGTATTTCAAGTGTGTGTCCATTATGTGTTATGTAGGTCGCGTGCCACATTCTGTTCGATCATTTGGCTCCACCTCTTGGTTTCAACGCCCACTGTGAGTAATAACATTGTAAAGATATGTTCAATTGTATCTACTTTCTGTATGATGAAACAAGATCTGTTTTCTGAAATGATGTTTCTGTATGAATGAATGGTTGTCCAATGTTTTCTGAAATGTATACGTGACATTTTTAGCCTCAATTGTGTTATGTTTCGTCCCTTTATGGGCCAACTGTACGTCTCATGAGTCAACTGTTTATGGATGCTTACGTCCCTTTATGGGCCAACTGTACGTCTCATGAGCCAACTGTTTATTACGTCCCTTATGGGCCAACTGTACTGTCTCCGTGCACGTGAGTCAACTGTTAGCCTTTATGGCCGTCCCTTTATGGGTCAACTGTTAGCCTTTAAGGCCGTCCCTTTTTGGGTCAACTGTATCTGTGAGGGTTATTGGATGTTTCACGTATAGTTACGCAAGACTTCTGATTTCCGTAAATGATCTATACAAGTATGGCTTTGATATGAACTGAATTTGAATTCTGAATCTGTATGGACACATTCATTTCAACCCCTTTACTCTGTTTATTATTCACTGGGCTTTCGCTCACAGTTTATTATATATATGTAGGTGAGCCGGCACAAGACCCTGGCCAGAGTTGATGGCCTCTTGTTTCCTTTTTGTCAGCCAGCTGTTGCGCCTCCCGAGGAGGTTAGGTTAAAAAGTCTAACAATTTTTGCTTCATGCTAGTCTGTAGTTGTGTTTTGTAAAGATCGGATCTTGGGGGTACCTTATGTAAATATTATGTATATATCGGTGTATCTGACTGGCATGATTATGTATATAAATAAATTTTAAATTTACTGTCCCATGTATGTCATCACAGCTCATTGGACCTCGTTTATTTTACATTATTGCTTTCGCAGCCCCCTTAATATTTGTTAATGTCTTCTGAGGCCGTAGGTAATCCACGGATTACTGGCCGGTTACGGTGCCAAACCTATGGAGGCGGGTCTGGGTCGTGACAGTACAATTGTTAACTTTAAATATTTCTCACTCCATTATAGGTGGATTAAGATAATATTTGTAAGTGTCAACTAGTCAACAAAAAATAGAGAATTATTGGCAGAAAGAAAGAAATGTTGTCTCACTTCTTTTCTATACTGATTGAAATTGCGTTGCTATGTTAGAACATAGTTGTGCACAAATTAAGCAAGGAAGCTTTGAAACCTTGACAACTTTCTTACCACCCTAGGATTTAAATTTTAAGGCAGATATTTTTGCTACAGGAAGCCCACTGGCCTCTATTAAGCCCAGTTGAAGATTTTGTGATTTTAGGGTTAACCTAGTGCATATTGAGGGGGGAGAACCGGTATAGCGTATGGTTAATCAATAAAAACCATCTATTCAAATGACAACATCAATTATTAGTTACATTAAGGAAAACTTCCTCTTTCATTTATAGTAGGTCACACTATCAATAGACTAATCTCAAACTCACCCATTGATGAAGCTAAACTTTGAATAATGCTATGTTATATAGACTCTTCAATTTCGTTGAAGTGCCCATGTCAATATAAAATGAGGGTACAAGTACAGGACATGATTTTGATCCTTTTGTTTTGAAAAGGATACTTCTTATTTTTTTTTCTTTTTTTGAGGAAAAATGAAATAAAATTTGGAGTAAAATCATTACATTCTATATTTTGCAGTACTAATACATAAAAAAAATATAGTAAATTTATCATATTACATACAATTGCATGCATTGGCAATATATTAAAAGTATAGTAAAATCATTACATTCTATATTTTGCAGTACCAATACATAAAAAAAATAGTAAAATTATCATATTACATACAAATGATATTTTATAGTAAAAATATAGATTGGGTCTTTTTTATGGTTGGTGAAAATAAATTGTTCTATTTTTTTCTCTCTTTTTTTCCAATCACTAATCTTGATAAGTGATGCTCTTGGATTCATCCGAAAACCAGAGCAAAATGTTCATACGGATTTTTCATGAAATAGCCTCAAAGGAAAGGCCCATAGAGAAAACAAATGACATGAAACAGTTGAAAAGTGTGATATGCAGCACCACAAAGTGAAATAAGTAATCAAAACAAGCATTAAACTTGGAACATACTAGAGAAAAATGCAGAGAAATCAGTTGTCGAAAAGAGCACGAAAATTAAATGGGAGTTAGCTTCACCTGATCATAGTTGAGGTTTTCTACAGAATAGTCTACAGCAGCAATAGTCCCAACTTGTTGCCCACGAAAATAAACCAATGAACGCCTCAAAGAATCCCATGCCTCGAAGACTATGGGATGTGTCTCAACTCTACTTATTCTAGGGCTACCAATTCCAGATCTTCTACCCGGAGAATAAACACTGTTGATATGATCAAACACATGCGAGGCGGCATTTTCAAAACTTCTGAATAAATGGCATGGCAGTGATAAAGAGATCGACATCTCACTGAAGGACCTCTCATTGAAGGATCGATTCCTCTCTATGTTAATAGATCTCGGCTTGTCCAATAACTTCCAAAAATTAGTATCTTCAATTTTGAATAGTGAGTATCCCCCATCAAGATGTTTTATATGTCCATTTTGAGATGTATCCATTGGAGAAGGAGACATTACCAAATTTTTCATTGATTTTTTAAACTGTCCAATAACAATTTATGGCTATAAAGGTCTGCATTAGATCAACAAGATTCAAAATCAAATAGCAAACCAAATTGCCACAAGTTACACACTCAACCCATAAACACTTTGTAATGCGTATGTACAACAACAATAAGTCTAAGAAAAAACCAATCGCAGAATTGAACACTTAAAATGCAAAAAATTTCAGAGGCGGGTCCAGACAACAAATCTTGTAAAATGACGTCTATTGATATATTTTGTGTGTTTGATTATGTGTTCCTAACTATATTCGTACAACAATACTATTTACCCAGAAAAATCCTCCTGCCACCAATGTAATCACCTTCGCATTCCATCGTGGATTCAATAAAACAATTGCAAAATATAAGAATGTCCTGTTTATTTAAATGAAATGAAATCAGATGAAATCGTCAAAATATATTCAGATAGACAGAAAGATATAAGAAATTAGACCGCACCAGGAACACCGGCGAATCGGAGAGTCTCTTCAATCATGTGAATCTGAGCGGACTGATGTTCTTGAAGCTGAAAGCTTCGAGCCTACTATTAATGGCTGCGGTGGTCCCTGAGCAGCTCCTTTGCCAATGGAATGAGAGCAGCAGAGGGAAAGCCAATGGAGTGAGAAACAAAAGAGTGAGGCTCCTTAAACCCGTCGCTCGACGCCATCGTCTGCCGTGCTCACAGTCGCGAGAGAAAGAAAGAGAGATGGGGATTTTTGGTTCAAAAATTAGGGATTTGAGATTTGGGGATTTTTTGTTGAGGGGGGAAAAACAAGCGAGAATAAGATTTTGTGCTTTTTTTTTCATTTTTTTTTTCGCCACATCTATCATAACTGGCTCAAATGAAAATTTAAGGTACGGTTTGATAACATTTATATTTTTAATTTATGTTTATAAAAATTTTATAAATTAATTTTTATTTATTTTAAAAAATATATATAAATTACAAATGCGTTTGAACAAAATATTTTAAAAAAATAAAAAATATAAATTAAAAAATATGTTTATCCAGGTCTAAAATATTTATATTTATTTTTTTATTATTTATGACAATGAGATCATACACATTTTAATTGAAAAAAAATTAAGTGAAAAAATTTTATTTGAAAAAAAAATATTTAAAAAAATAATTAAAAAAATTAATAAAAAAAAATATTTGAAAAAACAATTAATTAAAAAAAATTGTTAGTCAAATTTTTAGAAACTCATTTTTTGAGAGGGATGAATGAAAGAGAGGGAAAAGATAGATGAGCGAGAGACATAGAGAGAAAGAGACAGATAGAGAGAGAGACCCATTTCATTTTTTGACTTTTTTCTCTTTCAACAACAATGGGCTCAGAGAAAAAGATGAGTGTGAATGAGAGAAATGAACAATTGAGAGAGAAGAAAGATGAGGGAGAGAGAGAAATAAAAATAAAAATAAAAAAAGAAAAACAAGATGAGCGAGAGAGAGAGAAAGACAGCAAAAAGAGATGAACAAGAGATATGGAGAGAGAATGAGAGAGAAGAAAGATGAGTAAGAGAGATGAGAGAGCCAGAGAGAATAGTGATGAGTGAGAGAGAGAGAGAGAGAGAGACACACACACACACATAAAAAGAAAGGAGAAACAAGATGAGCGAGAGATAGACTAAGAGAGATAGAGAAACAGCAAAAAGAGATGAACAAGAGATATAGAGAGAGACATAGAAAGAGAAAGAAAGAGAGAGAGAAGAAAGATGAGCAAGAGAGATAGAGAACAGAGAGAGATGAGAGAGCCAGGGAGAAGAGTGATGAGTGTGTGAGAGAGAAAGAGAGAGGCCCATTTCATTTTTTGACTTTTTTCTCTTTCGACAAGTAATTAAGAGAAATGAGAGATGAGCGATTGAAAGAAAAAAGAGAGAGAAAAGAGATCGATAATCGAGAGGGAGATCGGTAAATCAATAAGAGGGAATGAAGAGAGTGAGCAACGCGAGCACAGTGTGGGACAGAGAGAGAGAGAGAGAGAGAGAAAGAGAGAGACACAAATAGAAAGACAAAGAGTGATGAGTAGGGGTAATGAAAAAAAAAATTTATTTTTTTATTTTTTTAGTTACTAAGGTTGAAAATTTATTTGTTTCATATTTATTTTAATGATTTTTTTTTTTTTTTTTTTTTTTGTAGAAGTAAGGGTAATATTTTAATGAAAAATATTTTTCATTAAAATAAAGTTAATTTTTTTTTGTCAATGAAAAATATTTTTCTACGGCCTTTTTTTTTTTTTTTTTGTTACTAAAATGAGAGTGGCAGAGGAGAAGGAGTGGTAGTAGTGGTGAATGTGGTGGACAAGAGGTGGTGGTGGTGGTGGTGATGGCGAAGCAGATTGGTGGTGAAGTTGTAGTAGTAGTAGAGGAGATGGAGCGGCGATGGTGGAGGAGAGGTAATGGTAGTAGTAGTGGCAGTAGTGATAGTGGTGGTAGTGGAGTGGTGGTGATGGTAGATAAGAGGTAATGGTAGTAGTAGTGACAGTAGTGGTGGTAGTCATAGTTCCACCAATTGATTTAAGTATGGTGTTTGTTTTGAGCTTTTAAATCATAATTCTACATCCATTTTTCAAAACTCAATTCAAAATATAATCATTATTTTTCAAAACTCATAACCAAACACATAATTCAAAACTCTTTTCAAAAATTAATTCAAATCATTTTTTTTAATATTTTAAATATTTAAATATTTTAAAAATATTTTAATTTTGTGAGAGACGGATAAAGAAGAGAGAGAAACAGAGAGACAGAGACAGAGTAATGAGCGAGAGAGAGACAAAGTGGTTGCTAAAAGTGTATTTTCTTATAGTGGATCGATAAATCGAGAACGAGCTCGATAAATAGAGAAGATGGGAGGGAGAGAGTGAGCAAGGCGAACATAGTGAGGGAGAAATAGACAAATAGACAAGCAGATAGAGAGAGAGAGAGAGATAGAATTTTTTTTGTATTTTTATGTATTTATTATTTTTAAAAAATATTTTTTCAATAAAAAATATTTTAAATTTTAAAAATATTCACTAAAAAAAAAAACAAAAAACATGAAAGGCACTTTTTGCGATGGTAGAAAATGCCGTCTCAAAAAAGTAGAGTATTTGTGACGGCAGAAAATACCGTATCAAAAAAATGTGAGTATTTGCGATGGCAGAAAATGCCATCGCAATTACTCTCCTTTTTTTGAGACGGCAAATTGTGCCGTCGCAAATGCTCTGTTTTTTTGAGACGGCAAATGGTGTCGTCGCAAATACTTTGCTTTTTTTAGACGACGTTTTCTGCCGTTGCAAAAAGTGACTTTTTGAGACGGCAAGTGTGCCGTCGCAAATAGTTCCGTCTTTTAAGCCCACTTTTCTTGTAGTGTGGCAGATCCACCACTGATGGTGATTGTTGTTGTTGGGGATGGGAATTTCAACGCTAGGGTTTCTATAGGGGAGAGAAAGATAATAAAACCCTACCTATTGTTAAGTGAGTAGTGAGAGGAGTAGACGGAGAGACGGGAAAAGAGGGGGTTTGATTTGTTCAACTGTGGATACTACTATTTATATATACATATATATATATATATATAAATAAATACTAAATATAATCACACTTAATTAAAATATATATATAGATATATATAATCTCATTTAATTAAAAAGTGTGGTTAAAATATATATATATATAGTCACACTTAATTAAAAAGTGACATAAAAAATAAATATGATCACACTCAATTAAAGTAAGTGTAATTAAAATATCAATCTAATTTTTTTATCACACTTCTAATAAAAATGAGATATTTTCATTTATCAAAGTGTGATTATTAACTGTTTTTGTAGTAGTGATATAATCACACTTTAATTAGAATGTGTGATTAAAAAATATATATATAATCACACTTACTTAAAAGTGTGATTAAAAAGTAGTAGTGTATATATAATCACACTTTAATTAAAAATGTGTGATTAAAAAATATATAACTAATCACATTTTAATTAGAATGTGTGATTAAAAAGTAGTACTATATATACAATCACACTTTAATTAAAAAGGTATGATTAAAAAATATATAAATAATCACACTTTAATTAGAATGTGTGATTAAAAAATATATATATAATCACACTTACTTAAAAAGTGTGATTAAAAAGTAGTAGTGTATATATAATCACACTTTAATTAAAATGTGTGATTAAAAAATATATAAACAATCACACTTTAATTAGAATGTGTGATTAAAAAATATATATATAATCACACTTGTTTAAAAAGTGTGATTAAAAAGTAGTAGTGTATATATAATCACACTTTTAATTAGAAGGTGTGATTAAAATATATATATATATATAATCACATTTAATTGAAAAGTGACATAAAAAATAAATATTATCACACTCAATCAAATTAAGTGTGATTAAAATATCAATCTAATTTTTTTTTATCACACTTCCAATAAAAGCGAGATCTTTTTTTTTTGTCAAAGTGTGATCTTTAACTATTTTTGTAGTAATGCAGGCTCTTTTCCTACGATCTCTGCTGCATCAATCTCATAATTAGGATCTCTATAATATGTCTTGTATGATGCATTACTTTGGTCTTGTTCTTCCTTAAGTAATGATTCATATCTGGACACCTTATAGGTTAATTCCACTAAGTCTCGAAATTCAGTTAAGTCAAACTTCTTTCGAAGCCTAAACTCTAAACTATTTTGAGCCAATCTCACAAATTCAGGCTCTAGTAGAATGATCATACATTTGTTTTGTGCTCTTTTGAATATGGCAATAAATTGAACAGCCTTCTCATCAAGCCTTTGACTCAACCTTGCCAAATCTGCCATAGAAACTTCTGGCTCCGTTTGAAAGAATTGGGCATGACATGCCTCCTCCATTTGTTGCCAAGTTTGGATAGAGCCAGGTGTAAGGTTAATATACTATACAAAAGCTGCCCCAGTTAAAGAATTTGAAAAAAGTCTTAACTTCATGTAATCATTATTGGTAAATTCACCATATTGGGCAGTGAACCTAGCAATATGTTCTAATGTTGACTAGTTTCCATTTCTATAAAAAGAGCAAAGTCTGGTATTCTAAACCCTCTTGGGTATTCATGTACCCTATCCACCAATTTTGGATATGGTTTCCTGTAAGTAGGAGTTTGAACCCCCCGAGCCATAGGTCCACACATTTCTCTAACAATATCAACAATTTGGTCCCTATAAACCATATTTTGTGCTTGTTGAACCACCACTAGAGGAACAGACACAAGATTTGGTGGAAAACCTTGTGCTTGAGGTCCTCTTGGCCCTTAGGGATGTAAATTTAGGACTGGCTGTCCTTGTGGTGCTAGCTGCTGTTGAGGGTATGGTTGACCTCTCTGAGCCTGTCACGACCCAAACCCGGCCCTATGGGTTTAGCATCAGAATCGCCGATGAATCCGAGATTACCAAAGGCACCTTGTCGATATCTGAGAAATACTGAGTTCGGGGCTGGCGGAAGCCAAAACAGTAAAAACTAGTGTCCATAGAGCTGTGTTAATCTGTATGCCAAAAACATTTTTCATACATTTATGCATTCAAACCCGATCTGATATACACAATCATTCTGAGACATTGATGCGGGGACTTGATTCTCGCTTACGGTCTTGATAAAGCAGTCTATCTGAGAACGCATAACAAGACAAAACAAGAGGAGACTAGTGGGGACACAAAAACACCCCAAGCCATGGCATGGCGTCTCGGAACCTCACAGTGAGGCACAATAGGCTGGCTGACAAAACTGGGGACCAATCCCACGCTCCTAGCTTCAGTCTGGCGGCTGAGCACCTACATATATATATAAACAGTGAGCTAAAGCCCAGTGAATAACATACAATGTAAAGAGGTTATGAATGAATGTCCTTACAGTAATGAAATCAGTTCATTAAACGATGAGTTGATCTTAAGATATTTGATCAAATTTCATATGTGGTACATCCAATAGCCTATAAACAGTAGGTCCAAAAGGACCAGTCTTATGAACCGCAATAATGATGGCCAATCATTCAAGATGCAGATATGGTTCCACAAGGAAACCGTGAGCTCAGAATAACGATAACGATGGGTGCTAAGGATGCCACTGTCTGATTCAGAAATAGGACATACATTCATTCAAGAATAATATCGATTCGATGCAAGATTCAAAAGATAACCATTTTGAACATATCTTTACACATCTGTTACTCACAGTGATTGGGCTATCAGTAGCTAGAGCGCGTCCCCGAGAGTCAACCCTAAACAGTAAACAGAATAGAACACACACTAAGTCTACAGTTGGAAAGGATGATAATTAAAACCCTAAATTCCCTCGGTGTGGTTCTATGTCTAAATCCTCATTAAGATGCTTTAAACTAGGCCTAAGAATGCCTAGGATGCGATGAGGATGCAAAAATACAGTTGGAAGGCACTTTTCAAAAGTTCTTTGAAAAGCAGGGTCTCGCTCGAGCGAGCCTTCCTTCGCTCGAGCGAGGTTGCAAAAACAAAGGCTTCGCTCGAGCGAGAAATCCTTCGCTCGAGCGGTCTGATGAAACAGTAAAAATACTGGATGCTCAATTTTTACGCTCGAGCCACCAATCCTTCGCTCGAGCGGGGCTCAGAGGAAAACGTTGGTCGCTCGAGCGAGGAATCCTTCGCTCGAGCGAAGAAGCCAAATCTGGAATTTCCAGGTTTGCCTTCCTAGCTCAAACCAAGCATTCTCAACTCAATTCTCGACCTCTTGGGCTCAAATTCTGGAGAATACATCCCAAAACAATGTATAACAAGTTTCAAAAGCCAATTTATGAATTCAAGCCCCAAAGGTGAGTCAATTAAATCCATTTTCCAAGAACAATTCAAGAACACTTTAAAACATGCAATGCATGAGTTTCAAACCAATTTCAATCTTTAAATCTTGCTCCAAAGAGCTCAATAGTTGACAAATGAGATGAAATCATGGACTTAATATGACTATGAGCTTGCATGTACTAATTAGCCAAGAATTCAACTTTAAAAGTCAACAAATTCAACATGCATGCATGAATTGATCTTCAATTCAATATATATGAGCAAAATCATGTCTTAGCTCTACAATGATGCATGAATCATGCAAAACTTAGCTCAAGGACAACAATAAGAAGATGATTCCTTTCCTAGAGTTCCAATTACAAGTTTAGCAAGCTTAATTTATGCACATATACTTCAATCTTCAAGCAAAATCAACAAATGAGCTAAATTCCCTCAAGATGAACTCTCTCTCTCTCTCTATTCCCTTCTATGGTCGGTTATGGGGCTCAAATGAACTGATGAAATGTTTTTCCTTAGTGTATAAGGTTCAATGAATAATAATAAACAAATGGTCCACTCAAGGGCAATATAGTAAATAAGCCTAAGTTCTCAATTAGCTCAATTCAATCTACTTTAATCATGCCTAATCAATTTTCAGATAAAAATATCATTAAATCACAAATATTATGCTGATTCCAAAACATCAAACGGTTTCTAAATCGTCACGATAAGGCCTTCAATTAGCGATTTAAACATAAAATGCAAGCAGATAATCATACACTCAAACAGATGCAACACGCAATTCAATAGACAAACTTATTGATTTTGATTTGATTTCATTCATTTGTTCAAGAGTTTATCGATTCACTTATCGGTCATTAGGAGTTCGATTTCATGGTAATCGGTATATAATTGATTGGGTTATGATGTCGATCACGAGGTTATTCTGATCTCCCTCCTTATAAGGAGTTTAGTCCTCTAAACTCGAGTTACCTTCACCGAAGAAAAGCGATTCAATGAGGAACAAATCCGGATATCGCCTAGCCATGTCATATTCCCTTTCCCAAGTGGCATACACACCACCATGGTTCTGCCAGTCAACTTTCACTAGCGGAATCTCTTTGTTTCTCAGTTTCTTGATCCGTCTATTCACAATCTGTATAGGCCGTTCCTCGTAAGTGTAGTCATCACTCAACACGATACGGGTAGGCTCAATCACATGAAACGGATCTCGAAGATAGTCTCTCAACATCGAAATGTGGAAGACGTTGTGTATATGCTCCATTTCAGGAGGGAGCGCAACTTGATACGCCACCGGATTGATTTTCTCAATAATCTGATACGGTCCGACATACCGTGGCGCTAACTTGCCTTTGACTCCAAAACGAGTCTGGCCTTTCATTGGTGTCACTTTCACAAAAACGTGATCACCCACTTCATACTCTCTATCCCGTCTTCTGACATCTGCGTAACTTTTCTGTCTACTCTGTGCAGTTTTCAGTCTCTGCTGTATCAATTTCACTTTCTCAGTTGTTTCATATACAATCTCGGGCCCAAGCAACGGCCCATCTCCAACTTCTGCCCAGCAGATTGGAGATCTACACTTTCTGCCATACAATGCCTCGAAAGGCACCATACCGATACTCGAATGGTAACTGTTGTTGTAGGCGAATTCAGCCAACGGCAAATGACTTTCCCAATTTCCCTGAAAGTCCAGTACACACATTCTCAGTAAATCTTCTAGAGTCTGGATGGTCCTTTCTGACTGTCCATCTGTCTGAGGATGATAGGCACTACTCAGCCTCAATTCAGTACCCAACGCAGTCTGTAGGCTCTGCCAGAACCTCGATGTAAACTTCGAATCCTGTCGAAACAATAGATCTGAGCACTCCATGCAATCTCACAATCTCATCAATATAGATGACATGACCAATCTATCTGCATTATAAATTGTCTTGACAGTAGGAAGTGTCTTGATTTAGTCAATCTATCAACAATAACCCAAATAGAGTCCATACCTTTCCTGGAGCGAGGTAATCCAACGATAAAATCCATCGTGATATGCTCCCATTTCCACTCTAGTATGGGCAAGGGTTGCAGTAATCCGGCAGGTCGTTGATGTTCAGCTTTGACCTGTTGGCAGTGAAGGCATTTGGATACAAAGTCGGCAATTTCCTTCTTTATTCCTGGCCACCAGAAATTCTGTTTCAGATCTTGATACATTTTCGTATTCCCTGGGTGAATAGAAAACTTCGAACTGTGGCCTTCTTGTAGAACTCTTCGTTTCAATTCAGTGTCATTCGGTACACACAATCTGTCTTGAAATTTCAGTACATTGTTGTCAAATTTGAACCCCGGTCTCGGTTTTGAATCTCTTTCTTCAATAACCTTTTTCAAGAAATCATCTAGTTGTTGTTTTTCTTTAATTTCCTCGATCAATGCTGGTTGAGCAGAAATAGCAGCTAAGGTTCCACCTTGTTCTTTCAAAACAATTTCAATTTCAGACTTTTCCAGATCATGAAGCAACTCTTTCTGTCCGGTAAGCAGACAAGCTAAGTTGGCAATTGATTTTCGGCTCAATGCATCGGCAACGGTGTTGGCTTTTCCCGGATGGTACAAAATCTGTAGGTCATAATCTTTTATCAGTTCAAGCCATCTCCGCTGTCTCATATTCAGTTCCTTCTGAGTGAAAAAGTACTTCAGGCTCTTGTGGTCAGTATACACTTCACAGGTTGCTCCATACAAATAGTGACGCCAAATTTTCAGTGCAAAAACTACTGCAGCAAGTTCTAGGTCATGGGTCGGGTAGTTCTTTTCATGCGGTCTCAACTGTCGGGAAGCATAAGCAATAACTCTCCCATTCTGCATTAAAACACACCCCAAACCCTTATGAGAAGCATCACTAAAAACGGTATAACCATCCGTACCTGAAGGTAGAGTCAAAATCGGTGCAGTCACAAGTCGGGTTTTCAGTTCTTGAAATGCTGATTCCCTTTGGTCAGTCCAGTCAAATGATATCCCTTTCTGTGTCAACTGAGTCAATGGTAAGGCAATCTTGGAGAAGTCTTTGAGAAACCTTCAGTAATAACGGCCCGATCCCAAAAGCTTGGACTTGATCACATTTGTTGGTCTAGGCGATTCACTCTGACTTCAATTTTACGTGGATCAACGAAATTCCATCTTTCTAACAACATGCCCCAAAAACATCACATGATCAAGCCAAAATTCACATTTGGACAATTTAGCATCTGATTTACATTCTCTTAAGGTTTGCGGTAAGTCTCAGATGGTGTTCATGTTCTTCTCTGATCTTAGAATAGATCAAGATGTCATCAATAAATACTACAATAAAATCGTCAAGGTATGGTTTAAAAATTACATTCATGAGGTCCATAAATGCGGCGAGGGGCATTCGTAACTCGAGCGGCATAACCAAAAATTCAAAGTGGCCATACCTCGTTCTAAAGATCTTATCAATGTCTTCGGTTTGACTTTCGGTTGATGATACCCGATCTAAGATCAATTTTGGAAAACACTTGTGCACCACAGAATCGATCAAATAAGTCATCAATACTGTAAGGATATTTATTCTTCTGATTACCTTGTTGATTCACGATAATCAATGCAGTCTCAATGAGCCGTCTTTCTTCTTTACAAACAAAGCAGGTGCACCCACGGTGAAATCTTGGAGTCGATAAACTTCTTGTCTAAGTTCTGCAATTGTACCTTGAGTTCTTTCGATTCGATTGGAGCCATTCTATAGGGGCTTTAGATGTCGGTTTGGTACGGAACCACATCCACAATAAATTCAATTTCCTGTCAATCAAATCCTGGCAATTCATCCGAAATACATCTGGGAATTCTCTGACTATAGGAATACAATTCACATCAGTTTTAACATTATCATTAGCAGGTACAGTCAATACAGAACACAGATATCCTTTACACCCCTTTCTAATCAATTTGACAGCCTTTACAGAAGAAATCAGATATGGAGGAGGTACTACTCCGACTCCACCAAACACAAATTCGGGCAAACCCGGTGGACGAAAAACTACTTGTTTTGTTACACAGTCTATAGTGGCATGATATTTTTGTAGCCAATCCATCCCCAATATTACATCGAAATGATCTATGTTCAATGGCAGTAAATCAATAAATAGGTGCATATCCCCAACAATAATCTCACAAGCAGGATACATATATGCACATGTCATGGATCCTCCAACAGGTGATGATACAGCTAACAAATAGTTCATGGGTTCTAAGGGTCTATTCAGTTTACGCGAAAAAGCATGCGACACATAAGAATGTGTAGACCCCGAGTCAATCAATACATAAGCATTCTGAGCACAGATAGAGAGGATACCTGACACAACGGTCTCAGTGTTTTGCACGTCTCCCGGTACTAGGGCAAACACTCGGCCCTGCCTCATAGGCTCTTTCCCGGTAGCTTTGGGGTTAGGCTTTGGTGCTACATTTGATGCTGCTGCGCTCGGTGCAGCTTTACTACTAGCTGGTGGAGCTGAAGGGCAGTCTTTAATCCTGTGGCCCACTTTGCCACATCTGAAACAAGCTCCAGAAATCTGGTAGCAAACTCCCTTGTGCTTGTTGCCACATATGGAACAGGGTGGAGTAAATCCACTCCCTTGGCTGGGGCTAGTAGTCGACCCCGTATTCTGTTTCTTGTTTGCTGGGTTATGCTTGCCTTTCTTAAACTTAAAACCCTGCCTTTTCCCTTGCCACTCACTTGTCGGTGTTTTAGATTGTTTCACTGCTGCAATATTTACCTCGGCCATCAAAGCTCGGTCGAGAACACCCACAAAAGTTGGCATTTTCAGAACACTAATTCTGTCTTGTATATTAGCATTAAGGCCTCCTTCAAATCTCCTGGCCTTCTTGTAATCGGTATCCACCATGTGTGGGGCATACCTAGCAAGTTCAGTAAATTGCTTCTCATACTCGGCAACAGACGTCTTGCCCTGACTCAGTTGTTCAAACTCAGTTACCTTTCTATCCCGGATGCACTGAGGAAAATATTTTTCAAAGAAGGACTCCTTGAACTGAGCCCAAGTCATTACAGTGTTTGCATCACGGGTCAACATCCACCACCTTCTAGCTTCTTCCTGCAGGGTAAAGGTGGCTAACAATACCTTGTGCTAGCCGAGCACGGAAATACTTGACGACTTTTTGGTTTCAGGACCCATGCTTCAGCCTTTAGCGGTTCTAAGCCTCCCTGAAAGGACGGCGGTTTCATCTTGCTGAATTTATGAGTCAATGCAATGATATCCACCTCATTAACATTCACATTCTGTACATTTGGTGCATTCTGTTCCGGTTGCACCGGAGGAGGAGGAGGTGAAATTCTGTTGGTTCTCGGTCGATCTTCCAATTACCAGTTCCATCATTTGTTCAAGTCTCGCCATTACGCCTCGAGATGATGCTTCAGTTTCATTTGCATTATCCATTTCACTATAAAGCAGTTATGACAGTTATCATTATGAACAGTTGTACAATTAAACAGTTTAACATTTATCCAGTCAGTCATAAGCACACACTTTTCAAATTCATGAGATGCCCTATTTGCTTTTCTAGGACACCCTATAGCTCATTTGGACACGTGTGTGCGGTATAACTCGTGGTTAAGTATCGCTCTGATACCACTCTGTCACGACCCAAACCCGGCCCTATGGGTTTAGCACCGTAACTGGCCAGTAATCCGAGATTACCAAAGGCCTACCAATCGATATCTGATAAATCTGAGTTCGGGGCGGAAGCCAAAACAGTAAAAACTAGTGTCCATAGAAATGTTAATCTGTATGCCAAAACCATTTATCATACAATTATGCATTCAAACCAAGATCTGATACACAATCATTACGAGACATTGATGCACGGACTTGATTCTCGCATACGGTCGATAAAAGCAGTCTATACTGATAGCATTACGCATAACAAAGCAGTAGGAGACTAGTGGGGACACAAAACACCCCAAGGCATGGCATGGCGTCTCGGAACCTCACATGAAGGCACAATAGGGTGGTGACAAAGCGGGGACCAATCCCACGCTCTAGCTTGATGGCCGGTGAGCACCTACATATATATATAAACAGTGAGCTAAAGCCCAGTGAATAACATACAGTGTAAAGAGGTTATGAATGAATGTCCTTACAGTAATGAAATCAGTTCATTTAAGCGAGTTCGATCTTTGCGATATTTGATCAAACAGTCATATGTGGTACATCCAATAGCCTATAAACAGTAGGTCCAAAAGGACCGAGTCTTAACAGACCCAACAGTAATGATGGCCAATCATTCAGCAAGCAGTATGGTTCCGCGAGGAAACCGACAGAGCTCTGTAACGGTCAATAACAATGGGTGCTAAGGATGCCACAATACAGTTCAAGAAATAGGACATACATTCATTCAATAAACAATATCGATTCGATGCTTGATTCGGTACAGTATTCAAAAGATAACCATTTTGAACATATCTTTACACATCTGTTACTCACGTGATTGGGCTATCGATAGCTAGAGCGCGTCCCGAGAGTCAACCCTAAGCGATGTGAATAGAACACACACTAAGTCTACGATTGGAAAGGATGATAATTAAAACCCTAAATTCCCTCGGTGTGGTTCTATGTCTAAATCCTCATTAAGATGCTTTAAACTAGGCCTAAGAATGCCTAGGATGCGATGAGGATGCCAAAATACAGATTGGAAGGCAATTTTCAAAAGTTCTTTGAAAACAGGGTCTCGCTTCGGCGAGCCTTCCTTCGCCGAGCGAGGTTGCAAAAACAAAGGCTTCGGCGAGAAATCCTTCGCCGGCGGTCGATGAAACGATAAAAATCTGGATGCTCAATTTTTACGCTCGAGCCACCAATCCTTCGCTCGAGCGGGGCTCAGAGGAAAACGTTGGTCGCTCGAGCGAGAATCGCCCGCTCGGCGAAGAAGCCAATCTGGAATTTCAGTTGCCTTCCTAACTCAAACCAAGCATTCTCAACTCAATTCTCGACCTCTTGGGCTCAAATTCGAGAATACATCCCAAAACAATGTATAACAAGTTTCAAAAGCCAATTTATGAATTCAAGCCCCAAAGGTGAGTCAATTAAATCCATTTTCCAAGAACAATTCAAGAACACTTTAAAACATGCAATGCATGAGTTTCAAACCAATTTCAATCTTTAAATCTTGCTCCAAAGAGCTCAATAGTTGACAAATGAGATGAAATCATGGACTCAATATGACTATGAGCTTGCATGTACTAATTAGCCAAGAATTCAACTTCAAAAGTCAACAAATTCAACATGCATGCATGAATTGATCTTCAATTCAATATATATGAGCAAAATCATGTCTTAGCTCTACAATGATGCATGAATCATGCAAAACTTAGCTCAAGGACAACAATAAGAAGATGATTCCTTACCTAGAGTTCCAATTACAAGTTTAGCAAGCTTAATTTATGCACATATACTTCAATCTTCAAGCAAAATCAACAAATGAGCTAAATTCCCTCAAGATGAACTCTCTCTCTCTCTCTCTATTCCCTTCTATGGTCGGTTATGGGGCTCAAATGAGCTGATGAAATGTTTCTCCTTAGTGTATAAGGTTCAATGAATAATAATAAACAAATGGTCCACTCAAGGGCAATATAGTAAATAAGCCTAAGTTCTCAATTAGCTCAATTCAATCTACTTTAATCATGCCTAATCAATTTTCAGATAAAAATATCATTAAATCACAAATATTATGCTGATTCCAAAACATCAAACGGTTTCTAAATCGTCACGATAAGGCCTTCAATTAGCGTTTAAACATAAAATGCAAACAGATAATCATACACTCAAGCAGATGCAACACGCAATTCAATAGACAAACTTATTCGATTTGATTTGATTTCATTCGGTTTGTTCAAGAGTTCATCGATTCACTTATCAGTCATTAGGAGTTCAGTTTCATGGTAATCGATATATAATTGATTGGGTTATGATGTCGATCACGAGGGTTATTCTGAGCTTGTCTGCGAAGGATCTGCGAAAGGTCTTTATATGAGGAGGGACAAGTGTTGTGTTTCTTCTAGCCGCAGAAAACCCTTCCAATCCACCGGGTACAAATTTGAACAAAGGATTAGTGAACCCCCTTGTGCTAGGTATGGCTTTGAACATGGGATTTGGAAGTATCCTCATGTCATTTTCTTGTGTTGGCCCAGATCCACGAATTTGCATGGCTTCACTGTTAAGTAATGAGGCATTTTGATTTATCATAGGCCTTGAAAGAGGCTCGTATCAAGACTGAGGTGATGGTCTTTCATAATTTTGATTACTAGTTTGATCATTAGTATGTCCATTACTTTGCATAGACTGTTTGTCTCTAGCCAATCTTTGCTGAGAAACATTTGAAATCTCCTCTATATGCCTTGTGTTAGTTGGTTGATGGGTATTCATCCGATCCATAAAGGATATTGTCCATTTTTCCATTGTGTTCATTAACTGCTGTCCCATGGCATCTATTAGGCATCCCCACAGATTCATTGGCTGACTAGATGAAACAATTGATAGTCCAATTCCATGGTCTCGTCCACTATTCTGGACACGTGGTGCATGTTCTTCATTACTAGTCTGTTCGACCATAGGTTCTGATGAGATAAGTGCTTCCATAGGATGTGTTATCATATTATCCTTTGGATCAGGTACCTCTACGTCTCATTCCACACCTTCTTCCAGGCGTTTATTTTCTCCTTGTCTCGTACATTTAGCCATTTCAATTAGTCCCACTGGGCATGCCAAAAATATATGTTGGCATTTTTGGCTTTCGAAAGTTAATATTGTAATTTTAAGCGTGCCAACAAGGATTAATCAGTCTTTACAGAATATTAATTGCCAACCAATTATCAGAGGATTTTGTTTCAGTTCTTTCCGCTTCAATGAAGAGGACTTTTACTGGTGGCTTGTTTAGGTGAATTTAGTAAATAACAATTAAATAAAGAACGATTGCAGCATTTCATTAAGTAAAAATGAAAAACTTACAATGATTTGATCCAGCCTTGTAGAGGTTTATAGCAACAAGCTATTTGAAACTACTCCTATGAATAAAGTGCAATACAGGAATTTGAAGTACAGAAATGTAAAACCTGGAAGAAAAATAAAATAGATAAAAACTGGTTTCTAGATTTGAGTCTAGGGGTTCTTTCTGGGGCCTTCTCTGCTATTTATACTTCTCAATGATAATCGTTGAAACATCCCTCCATGATCACTGATCATGCTCTCTCATAGTTAACTCCACTACGCCATGTTTGCAGTTAGGCTTCCCTCATGATTTTGAATTTGAACCTTGTGAGTAACCGTTAGACCACATCACCTTATATCCCTTGACCATTCCAGTACTACGCAGACCCATTATTACCAGCATGGTTTGACACGTGTCTAATTATAGTTGGCGATTTATATTACCTTCCCAAATTGCCATTCTCATGCCACATGTTGAATCGTAATTGGCTTATACAATTTATACAGCCAACAGTAGTATTATTCTTTACTTTTATATGCATACAGTTAGGGGTGTAAAAAAAATTGACTAAATCAATTGAACTGGACTGAATCGGTTATATTTGATTTGTCTTTTAACAAGAATTGATCTGTGCGATTTTTAAATTTAATTTTTTTTGATTTTTAGTTCGGTATCTGTTCAAGTAATTTGTGTACTGAACTAAATTGAAACTGACCATTTCAACCTATATTATATTGGGCGAATTACATTAGTAGTTCCTATAGTGTGGGACTCGTGTCACTTTGGTCCATGACTTTTCAATTGTAATACATTTGATCCTAAATTTTGAATTTTGTTCCAAATAAGAACAATTGAAGATACCATTGCTTAAGTTCAAGGACAAAATTGTCAAGTTGATAAAATATAAACTAATTTGACAAAAATAAATATCAAAAAAATATTTTTAAATTTTTAAAAATTACTTCTTCCCATCAAAGATAAAATTATATAAAATTGATAAATTTTTGAAACATTTATTTATTCATTTTACCATATTAATTTTTATTATGTGTTTGGATAATGATCATGTAATAGGTGGTTATTAGGATTTTAATGTGTAATTGATATATTTAATATATGAAATGTTTTTAATTTTTTGATTTAATGAATTGATTTAATAATAATATTAAAGCTATCGCCATATTTAATTTTTGAAAAAATAGACACTAATTTAATGAAAATAAAAACTATCCATTACATGATTATCATCAGAACATATAATAAAAATTAATTTGATAAAAATAAATAAATAAATAAATGTTTACAAGATTTATTAATTTTACATAATTTTATCTTTAGTGGGTAGAAATAATTTTTAAAAATTAAAAAATATTTTTTGACATTTATTTTTATCAAATTAGTTTATATTTTATCAAATTGACAATTTTACCTTTAAAAATTAAGCAATGGTATCTTTAATTGTCCTTATTTGTAACAAGATTCAAAATTTAGGTCAAATGTGTCACAATTGAAAAGTCATGGACCAAAATGACACAAGCACCAAACTATAGGGACTATTAGTAAGATGCATTTAAAAAGTTAAAAAAAAATGCTTAAAATTTTAAAAATATTCACTAAAAACAAAAAAACATGAAAAATAATAAAACTCAGTTTTCAGAAGATTAAAATCAAACACACTGATAGTTTTTTTTTGGGGGTTTGAATGTGATAGTTGTGAGAAAAAAAGTGAAATGATTATGGTTTATATGTGATATTTTGTCTTATTTACTAAAGTAATCTATTTTATCTTTGAAAAATATTATAGGTCCCAAATTTTTTACCAAATAAATGATTATCTACAAAATTGTGGACTCCATATCCATGTGATATATTTAGTCATTTATTTGGTAAAAAATTTGATATCCCTAGTTGTACGGGAAAGAAATAAACATTCTCGTATAATCCTGTTGATCAAGTCTGCGCTCCTCCGTACGTCGTCGCTTTATCCCCTAAAAATACAAACGTGAGCTAGCCGACGGGTGTGTGCCAAAAACCTCTCCGATGCCTAAGTCAGCAAACTAGACAAATAGACAAAAGCTCTGGGTATTCGGGAATTAAAGTTGCGTTACCTCTCTATAGGTGATGTTTGTGAGCTTTTATAGGTTCTGTGTGGCACAATCCTAGTAGAACTTTTACTTCTCCATGCAGAGTCCTCCTAGGATTCAATCTCTTGAAGGAAAATCCTTATCTTCCAACACCCCCCTCTGTCACGACCCAAACCCGGCCCTATGGGTTTAGCATCAGAATCGCGATGTCAAGATTACCAAGGCTGTAACAATAATAGAAACGATAAAAGCAGAGTTCACTTTGGCGGAAGCCAATCTGATAAATAAATAATGTCCAATGAGTCATGATCGTATGCCAAAAAGATTTTTCATGCATATTTACAGAACAGTACAAATACATACATATCATTCAGCGAAACAGGGACTTAATCCCTATTACAGCACAGTAAACATTCAGTCTATACAATCCATTCGGTTATTACAAAATAGTACGACTGTGCAAAAGGGGGAAATACTAAAACACCCCTAAGCCTTAGCATGATAGGCTCGGAACCTCGCAGTGAGGCACTTAGGCTGGCTTGACAAAACTGGAGTCTAACCCTTGCTCATAGCTCCGATCTGGTGGCTGAGCACCTACATATATATATAAACAGTGAGCTAAAGCCCAGTGAATAACATAATGTGTAAAGGGGTTAAGAATGAAATGTCCTTACAGTAATGAAAACAGTTCATTAAACAGTATTTCAGTCTTTCAATCAGAACAGTTATTTGGTCATATGTGGTACATCCATTAGCATAGCAGTAAACAGTAGGTCTTAAAGACCGAACAGTAATGATGGCCATCAATCAGTGAACAGTAATGGTTCCACGAGGGAACCGACAGAGATCTCTGTAACAGTAACAGTAGGTGCTAAGGATGCCACAGTACAGTTCAGAAAAAAAGGACATACATTCATTCAGTAAATAATACCAGTTCAAAAAACAGTTCAGTAAATAGTTCAGTATTCAGAGATAATCATTTGAACATATCTTTACACAATTGTTACTCACAGAATTCGGGCTACACTATGCTAGAGCATGTCTCTCCAGTCGCCAACCCTACACAGTTCACAGGTTGAACACACACTAAGCTACACAGTTGGGAGATATCATAATTTAATCCCTAATTTGCCTCGGTGTGTTCTACATCAATATCCTCATTAAGATGCCTTAAACTAGGCCTAAGAATGCCTAGAATGGGATGAGGATGCAAAAATACACTTAGAAATCATTTTGCAAAGTTTGCTGAAAATAGGACCCTCGCTCGAGCGAGCCTTCCTTCGCTCGAGCGAGATTCCAAAATCAAAGGTTTCGCTCGAGCGAGAAATCCTTCACTCGAGCGGTCTGATGAAACAGTAAAAGTACTGGATGCTCGAATTTTACGCTCGAGCCACCAATCCTTCGCTCGAGCATGGCTCAGAGTAAACGTTGGTCGCTCGAGCGAGGAATCCTTCACTCGAGCGAAGAAGCCAAAATATGGAATTTCCAGATTTGTCTCCTAAGCTCAAACCAAGCATTCCTTCACTCAAAACTCGACCTCTTGGCCCCAAATTCTGGAAAACACATCTAAATTCAATGTATAACAAGTTTCAAAGCTCAATTTGTGAATTCAAAGCCCAAGAGTGAGTCAATTAAAACTAATTTTCAAACCCATTTTCCAAGAGTATGAAGAATGTGCAATATGCATGGATTCAAACCAAACTCAACCTTCAAAGCTTGTCCAAATGGACTCATTTCTTCAATAACATGATGAATTCATGGACTCAAGCCTAATTAACAACATGCATGTACAATTTTACCATGAATTCAACTCAAAGCTCATCAATTAAAACATGCATGCATGAATTATGCTCTAATTCAACATGTATGAACTAAGACAAGACTCAACTCAACAATTTGGCAAGAATCATGCAAGAACTAGCTTAAACTCACAATTAAAGGGTTGTATTCTCTTACCTAAGTCTTGTATTCAAGGTTTGGAGGCTCAATTTGACAATTCTCTAACAATTACTTCAATTCTTCAGGCCCATTCACAAGATGAGTTCAATTCTCTCTTAACTCTCCCTCTCCTTCACTTTGGTCGGCTATAGGCTCTCAATTGTGGCTGATGAAATGTTCATCTAAGTGTAGTTGCCTCAATAAGGAGAATAAACAAAGGCCCACTAACAATGGCAAAAACGTAATTACAACAAACTCTTTAATTGGCTTAAATTATTCTAGTTTAATCATACCTAATCACATTTTAGTTAAATATACCATTAAATCACCAAAAATCCTACTGATCATGAAATACTAAACAATTTTCAGTTTGGCCGCCGATAAGGCCTTCAATTTGCAATTTAAACATAAAAATACCAACAGATAATCAAACAATCGAAAAGATACAAATGCAATACCATAAACATGCTCAGTCAATTCGTTTTCAATTTTCAATCAGTCTGTTCAGTACTCCAGTTGGTTCAATTATCAGTCATAAGCATTCCAGTTTAGCAGTAATCAGTAGGTAATTCAGTAACTTATCGGTAAACGGTATGGGGGTTGTTACACCCTCACTACTTAAACCAAGTGAGATGGTTTTACCATGGCCGAACTACCAAACGACCGAAATAATACTTCCATACTAGACAGGTAGGTGTGGCCGAACTAACTTCGAGTCTGGCTCTTCCTTTCTTTGCTTCTATCTCGGCTTCAAATGCTAAGACCGAGCTATCCATAGAAGTGCCGAGCCGAACTAACTCAGAACAGTCTTGAAGAAGGCTTGTCATACTTCTGTTTAGAGGACTTGACCGAGATAACCGTAATACACTACGACCGAGATAACTTTAGGTACTCTGGAGACCGGACTAACTTCGGGGCCCTTCTACTCTGCCTTTCGTACTTTGATCCATACCGGCCCATTACTTAGCTCGGTCCAATTTCCATATAAATTACCCTCTCAATTGCCCCTTAATCCCATCTGCGTAGCATGATAGGGATTACTTGTTTATAAACCAGGCTAAAGTTCTAACCTTTCCAGCCGAGCTAAAAAACTCTTTAGCCTTTCCAGTCGAGCTATCCTTATCCGGTCAAAACGTCTCTTCAATCACAGAGACTGAATCGTTTCCCATTCTAGTGACACGTGACAGGTTCCGATTGGCTGGGGGCAGCTGTCACGCCGCCTTCGTATTTCGTGAGATTTGAATAGTCCTGCCTTTTTTTCGTCCTTTACACAAAACAACCTCTTCATTTCAAATCACTCACTTTACTATTCAATCTCTTCTCTCTCTCTCTCTCTCCCTTCTGAGTTCTTGCTGTTCTTCAATTTGTTCTTGAAGAAGCTGCATGATTTTGCTGCCGTTTCTTGCACCTCCAGTGCTTCACCTCTTTATCTGGTAAGTTACTCAAATCTGCTTCTCTTTTCCTTCTTTGTCTTTGCTTTCGTTAAATCCATAGCATACTGCTCATGTGTTTTCACAAAACACTGTTTTTGCTTTCATTCTCCACTAGTCTGTGTTTTTTCTAGAAAAAACTCCATTAAGAACCCTGTGAACTTCATGAAGTAATCTCTAGAACGCTATTTTGATCCATAAACATGTCTTAACCGAACTAGGATACTATTTGTTCTATATGTAGATCTATCCAGATCGTAACCGAACTAGAACTTGTGAATATATCAGTAGCTTCAATAAGTCAATACCTTCTTATTTACTTTAGCCGAGACAAACGAACCGAACTAAGTCTGAACTTAGTATACTGGAAACCTTAGCCTTCGACCGAGCTAGGTCTGTGGGGCTAAGCCAGCTTCCTTAGTTTTAAACCGAACTAAGAAAGCTGCCCCTAGAGGCTCGACTGAGGTAACAAAACCCGTAGTTCAAACCGAGATAACCAACCCCATACACAAACCGATCTATCGAACCCCTTGCTCAATCCGAGCTACCAAGCATCTTGTTGAAACCGAGATAGAACCTATAGCATCCCACATAGCCGAAGTAGGGCTTTTTTTATCTTGCTTTGATTTTGTAGCACGGTCAACGATCTGTGCTTAACACCTTTGTTTTCCACTTTGCAGACTTAGGTTGCCCAAGCACTCCTCTGCGCGCTCAAACGAGCTACTGAGCACAATTTTCCGACCGAACTAATTTATTTATAATTTATAAAATAAATGGGGAAGTATAGATTCTTAGTAGAGACATCAGGTGGTGTAGCCGAATTCCGAAAGGACTATAACATTCTTGACGATGTCCACCTTGCCCTAGCAAAAAAAAGGTGTCACACCATGGAGGAATGAAGGCTTTGTACCCTTCACCCTTATTTCAATAATAGAAACTGGACTAAGATTTCCAGTTCAACCCTTAATCTGTGAATTCCTTAGGCAAACCAGAATATGTCTAACCCAGTTTTCCACCAATTCTTACCGTATGATAATGGGAATAGCCGAACTAAACCGCCAAGCCGGTCTTAACCTCAGTCTAGCTGAAATATTCCACCAATACTCCATAGGATCAAACGAAGACGGCTGGGTCTATTACCTCAGAATATGCCGTCGCCGAGAGAAAATAATAAAAGATACACCGGACAAAGACCTAAATGATGACGATTTTTTCTAGGTATCTGGGAATTTTGAAGACCACCAAGCCCAGATCCCAGGCCGAAGTATAAACTGGAACAAAGGAATCCCCGGTATAACTTACTTCGGTTGCTTTTCATTTTTTTTTCTTTTACCTCGGCTTCCAATTCTAAAACCGATCTAACAGTTGTCTTCTTTTTGCAGATTCAGCCCATCTTCAATCATTGTACAGCTACCCCAACCTTGATACTCTCTGCGCGCTTTCGATATCGAGCGGAGTTGGGCTAAAACTGTTAAATTTTGAGCCGACCTCTGAATCTGTTTGCCGTAAAAAGCGAATGTGACTTTTTGTTGGAAGACGCTCCCGCACCGGACCCAACCTTGCCGCAAATCAACTTAATCCCACTGACTGCTGAAGAAGAAATGGCCAAAAGGAACAGAGTCAAGGCCCTCTTGACTGAGACAAACAAGGTCGAGGTACCACCACCCAACCAATCACAAGAAACCGTGGTGGCCCTACCATCGTAACAACCCTCTACACCACACCGAACTAAGCGCGCCCGAACTATTGAGTCCGAACAACATTTAGTCGATGAAGACGAAACCACACTTCCACCGAGCCCTCCGCCGAGCCCCTAGCCGGAGCCTGCCGACCGAGCTAGCTCCTCTAAATGGAGTCCAAAATTAATTTTCCAGAACCGTGCTATCTGCGACACCGATTCAGTGGTGGCAGACAAAGAACACATGCTAGCCTTCAATCTGGCTAAGAGTGTGTGTCTGCTCCTTGACATGGAGCACCACCAACACTTGACCGAGCTCAAGGCAATTCGGTCGGCGACCAAATCCATGATCTTGGTAAGATGTCCCTCTTGTCTCTCAAATTTTACAAACTTTCAGTTCGGTTTTGTTATTGATTCCGTTCAATTCGTTTCAGTCTCTTCAAAAGAGCCAAATTGCCCATAAAAAGGTGTTGGAGCTCAGGAAAATAGCCAGGCAGGCCATGGTAGAGGTCGAAGAAAAATCTGCCGAATTGAAGGAGTCACAACAAAAAACGACCGAGCTAGAGGTTGAGGTAGCTCGTCTAACCGGACTAGTTACCTTGGCTGAAGCTGACAAACAGAAGGCGTTGACCGTGATGAAAGACAAGTACCTTCGTGAGCTAGTCAAGCTCGAAGGGAAGAAAGACGCAGAAATCGCCGAATTGAAGAAAAAGGCGGATGATGCGAATGCCGAAGGCTTTAAGGAGGGTGAAGCCCTCTACATTCCTCAATGTGAAGCCGCAAAAGATTTGTTCTTCAAGTGCGGTTAGAGGGCAGCAGTGGTGCAGCTCGGTTGTGAGCCTGAGACTGAGGTATATAATCCTCCTCAGTACTTCATACCGAGCTCACTAGTGGAGTATGCTGCTTATGTCCAACAATAATTTTTGCAAGGTTTAGACGACGAAGATGAAGAAAATGAGCCAACTGATACTCCGGTCGTAAATGAGCAAGTCGGCGATCAATCAACTTGGTTGGAGCCAATGGTTGAAGACCTGACTGTTGATCCGCCGACTGACACCATGCTGCCAGTTGATATCGAGCTCACAAGAGAAACCGATCTTCCGTCTGCAACCGGTGTTGGAGTTGACATTGATGCCGATCTTGAAGATCTTTTTAACTAATTTTGTAATTTTTCTTTTTTCTTTTTGCTTGTGTAACCAGGCTGGAAGCCCCTCCCTTGTAGTCGCTTTGAACTTTGATCAATGAAAATTACCTTTTCTGCTCAACACTTATTTCGGTTTGTTCTGTATGCTTATATTTGTAATGAGTTTTTCAATGAATTCTTTTGCTCCCAACTGTTATCTCGGTTTAAATTCCAGTTTGTGCTTGCTTTCTAATTGCAACCTGGACGAAGTACAAAATATTTCGGCCAAGATATTTTATTTTGGTCCTAGCTGAGCAATCTAAGCTTACTAGCCAACCACTTTTTAGTCGATATGTATACTTCGGCTGAAGAGTACCAAGAGTTGGTTTACTCTGGCCAACCAGGCCTCAGCCTATACCCTTACTTCAGCTGAGGAGTACTAAGAGTTGGTTTAATCCAGCCAACCACTCTTCAGCCTATACCCATACTTCGGCTGAAGAGTACTAAGAGTTGGTTTAATCTAGCCAACCACTCTTCAGCCTATACCCATACTTCGGTTAAAGAGTACTAAGAGTTGGTTTAATCCAACCAACCACTCTTCAGTCTATACCCATTCTTCGGCTGAAGAGTACTAAGAGTTGGTTTAATCCAGCCAACCACTCTTCAGCCATACCCTTACTTCGGCTGAAGAGTAATAAGAGTTGGTTTAATCCAGCCAACCATTCTTCAGCCCAAGTCCTTACTTCGGCTGAAGAGTTTCAAAGAGTTGGTTTAATCCAGCCAACCTCTAAATTGGTTTTTCCAGCCAACCTAGAATAAAATGTTTGGTTAGTTCGACCAAACGTCCTGCAGCCTGGATTCTTATCCTAGGCTTAGGAGGGGTGTTGGTTTAATCCAGCCAACCTCTAAGGTGGTTTTTGCAGCCAACTTAGAATAAAATATTTGGTTATTCCGATCAAACGTCCTGCAGCCTGGATCCTTATCCTGGGCTTAGAAGGGGTGTTGGTTTAATCCAGCCAACCTCTAAGTTGGTTTTTCCAGCCAACTTAGAATAAAGTGTTCTTTCTGCCCCTAACTCACTAGTTTATTAAAACAAATTCTTACAGAAGAAAACGTCTAACCGAAAAGAAAACTACTTGTTTTATTGAGAAAGGGAGAAATTACACAAAATTTTAATAGGAAAAAAGCTAAAAATAAAATAATTTGAGATTTGCAGTATTCCATGGCCTGGGAATTGTCTTGCCGTCCTTATCTTCTAAGTGGTATGTCCCTTTGCCTGCTAATCCAACCACTTTGTAAGGTCCTTCCCAATTAGGCCCTAACTTGCCATCTCCGGGCACCAAGGTGTTTCTCATCACTTTGCATAGTACCCAATCTCTGACCTTGAATTGCCTTAGATGAACTATCTTGTTGTATTTCCTGGATAACTCTTGTTGGTACGAGACAATGTAAACCAGTGCATTTTCTCTTCTTTCCTCTGTAAGGTCGAGCTCCAATGTTATGGCTTCGCCATTCAAGTCTGGATCAAAATTCTCGCTTCGAATTGTGGGGAGGCCTACTTCCAGTGGGATTACTGCTTCCATGCCGTAAGCTAAGGAGAATGGTGTTTCTCCTGTTGATCGCCGGGGCGTGGTGCGGTAAGCCCATAAAACATGAGGGAGCTCTTCTGCCCACTTGCCTTTTGCTCTTTCTAACATTTTCTTCAATCCATCCAAGACTACTTTGTTTGATGCTTCTGCTTAACCATTTGCTTGGGGATATGCCGGTGTAGAATTGTAGAACTCTATCTTGTACTCTTTACAAAAGCCTCTGAAAATTCTGCCGTCAAACTGAGTGCCGTTGTCAGAGATTAGGGCTTTTGGTATGCCAAACCGAGTGATTATGTTCTGCCAGACGAACTTCTTTACGTCTTTTTCCTTGATTGATGCCAATGCTTCTGCTTCTACCCACTTTGTGAAGTAGTCGGTTGCTGCAAGAAAGAATTTCCTGTTCTCTGGTGCTGTTGGAAGTGGCCCTACTATGTCCAATCCCCACATTGCGAAGGGCCATGGGCTAGTTAGAGGTAGAAGTTCTCTGGCGGGTTGGTATATTTGGTGTGCGAACTTCTGACACTTCTCGCACTTTTTGACATACTTTTCAGAATCCACTTACATGTATGGCCACCAATATCCTTGTGAAATTACTCTATATGCTAGTGATCTTTCTCCTTGATGGCTTCCGCATACGCCCTCGTGTATCTCGAATAAGAATGCTTCCACTTTGCTGGGATGAACACACTTTAGGTAGGGTCCTGAGAACGACTTTTTGTACAATGCTAGAGATGGGGAGAGCTAAAATCGCTGCGACTTTGCTTTTATTCTGTTGGCTTCTTTCTTATCTTCTGGTAAGATGCCGTCTTTTAAGAACAGGATGATGGGATCCATCCAAGAGGGGCCCAGCTCTGCGCAACATACTTTTCTGCTTCGGGGTCTTCAATGCTTGGTCTAGGTAGGTAGTCGATCAGCAATGGATGAGGGATAGAAGTATCAGCCATTGAGGCAAAGCCTGCTAGTTCGTCCGCTCTGCTGTTTTCCTCCCTGCCGATTTGTTCTATCCTGACCACTTCAAATATTTTGATCTCTGTTCTGACCAACTCTTAGTATTTGGCCATCCTGTCGTCCTTTGCTTCGTAGTCGCCAGATATTTGGTTTACCACGAGTTGTGAGTCGCTGTAAACCATTAGCTCGGTGGCCTTAATGAAGAATGCTGATTTGAGGCCTACAAGAAGCGCTTCATACTCTACTTCGTTGTTTGATGCTGGGAAGCCAAGGTTGATCGCCTACTCCACCACTAGGCTGTCTGGAGAGATGAGGACTATGTCGAGCCCTGCTCCATGCTGGTTGGATGCTCCATCCACGAAGAGCTTCCACATTTCTCTAACGAACAACTTTCAACAAGTGGAAGGATCGGATGATGCCTTGGGATCTTCCATGTTGCTGGTGTCTTCTTCAAGGTCCATGCTCGCTGTCTGCCCCTTGCTATCTAATCGTACCAAGTCTTTATTTGTTAGTGAGTCTTGACTTGGTGTGGCATGGTCTGCTTCTTCCTTCCTTGCTTCGCTTTGGTCTGCCTTGGCGTTTGGCTGAGTATCCTGTACTAGGGGTTGCGCTATTCCGGCGTCAACGTCCGTTCCTAGTTCGGCTGTTTCAGTCAGGTTGACTGGGCAAATGTGATGACTTCCTGGTGTGAATTCTGCGACAAAATCCGCCAATGCTTGAGCTTTTATTGCGGTCCTGGGTTGGAACTTGATGTCATATTGCCCCAACTCTACTGTCCACTTCAGAATTTGCCCAGAAAAGTTCGCCCTTTCAAACAAAGTTTTTAATGGAAAGGCTGTGAGGACAACTATGGTATGGGCGTGAAAGTAGTGTGACAACTTTCTTGAGGCCATCATCAAGGCCAATGCCAGTTTTTCCAGTGGCAAGTACCTTGTTTCGGCGCCCAGTAATGTTTTGCTGACATAATAGATGGGCAGATGTTGGATTCCTTCTGCGCGAACTAACATTGCGCTAATTGCGTGCTGGGAGATTGCCAGGTATAGGAAGAGTTCTTCTCCAGGTACTGGGGTGACAAGTAGTGATGGAGAAGACATGTATTCTTTTAAGCTTTCCAAGGCATGGTCGCATTCTTCGTCCCACTCAAACTTGGCCTTCAAGGCATGAAAAAATGGTCGTAGTCTATTTGACGATCGGCTTATAAACCGATTGAGCGCAGCTGCCATGCTGGTGAGATGCTGCACTTCTTTTACTGAGTTTGGTCTCTCAAACTCCTGGATTGCTTTGATTTGGGAGGGGTCTGCTTCGATACCTCGGTTGGTCACCAAGAAGCCTAGGAATTTGCCAGATCCTACTCCGAACGCACACTTAGATGCATTGAGGTGCAACTTGTGCTTCTTCAGGATCTCAAACATCTCACCTAGGTCCTTGAGATAGTCATTCTCGTCCTTGCTCTTGACCACCATGTCGTCGATGTAAGCCTCCATTGTTCTGCCTAACAATGGTTCAAACATCTTGCTGACCATCCGTTGGAATGTCGCCCCTGTGTTCTTTAGGCCAAAGGGCATGACCTTGTAACAGTACAATCCTCTTGGAGTTGTAAAGGATGTGACCTCTTGGTCTGGTTCATACATGGCGATTTGGTGGTAGCCTCTGTATGCATCCAAAAAGCTAAGTCGGTTGTGCCCCGCCGTTAGGTCTACTAGTTGATCTATCCGTGGTAGAGGAAAGCTGTCTTTTGGGCATGCTTTGTTGACTGTTTTATAGTCGACGCAGACACGCCACTTGCCATTCTTCTTTGGCACTACGACTGTGTTGGAGATCCATCTTGGGCAGTGCACTTCTCTAATTGCTCCTGCTTCCAGCAGGTTTCCTACTTCTTCCGCCACTATTTCGGCATGGTGGAGTGCCGATCTGCGTGTGCGTTGAATGATTGGTCTGGCGGATGGGTGGACATTGAGTTGGTGACAGATGAAGTTGGGATCAATGCCTGGTATGTCGTATGGTGTCCAGGCGAACACTTCGATGTTAGAGGTCAAAAATTCCAATACCTCTCATCTCTCAGTGCTGGACAACGACGAACCGAGCAAAAAGAACTTATCCGGGTTGTTTTCATCTATTCTTACCTCTATCAAGTCTTCCACCACTTTTTGATCAACGGCTTTGCCGACATCTGCGAATAGTTCATTGCTCTCAGGTTCTTCCACCAAATGAACGTATCCTTTGGCAGCGCGGTTGCCATTCACCGTGACGAAGCATTGCTTTGACATGATCTGATCTCCATAGGCTTCTTCAATTACCCGGTGTCGTTGGGAAACCGCATTACTTGGTGGTAGGATGATGCTACCGATCGCATGGCATACAGCCATGTTCTGCCCAAGATGATGTTGTAAGTGGAGGGGACCTTCAACACCCAGAACTCCACTTGTTTCGTCACGCTTCCTGCTCTGACTGGAAGAATTATTTTGCCGATGGGCCATTTTGGCATGGAGTTGAAGCCGATCAGGGGAGATACGGCAAGTGCCAAGTCTTTGTCCTGTAACTTCAATTGTTTAAATGTTTCATAGTACATGATTTCACATGAACTACCCTGATCAATCAAAATTCGTTTAACGTCAAAATCCTTGACTCGGAGAGTGACGACTAGGGCATCATTGTGAGGGCAATATATCCTTGCCAAGTCTTTATCTGAAAAAGACATGACGGTTGTGGCCTCCGTCTTCCCCTTCTTGATGGCAGGTTGGGCACTTAGAACATCTCTTAAGTGCTCAGCCTTTTTGATTGATCCTCTGAGCTCGCATACCCGCTTAGGTTCAAAGACTCCATGTATCACATTAATAATGCCTTGAGGTGGGGCATCGATTGGCATTCCATTGGGGTTATTATGGTCCTGGGCAGCTGGCTGCGCCCTTCCTTCGATGTATTTATCCAGGTGGCCTGCTGCCACCAACTCCTCCAGGTGCTGTCTCAATAGCATGCAATTCTCAGTGCGGTGTCCCTTTTCTTTGTGCAAGGTGCACCGTGATCTTTCGTCATAGTCCTTCTGAGCTTTCCCAAGCTTGGCTGGCCATCTGACGAAAGGCTCATCCCGTATTTCACTTAGAATTCGGTAGATCGGTTTCTTGAAGACCGTGGTTATGGCAGTGCGGACTCTCAACCATCTTTTACCTAGTCTTCTCCGTTGTCTCGCTTGCCTCGTCCGTTTTTGCTTGGACGGTCTACCGCGTTGACCTTTGCTGAGGCCTTCTTCTTTGGTACTGTGGTCGTGCCAGATTTTGTTTTGGCACGTGCGCCATCCTCCTCCACCCTGATGTACTGATACACTCTTTCCATCAGGGCTTCCATGGTGAGGGGTGGTGTCATGGTGATTGAGTCGCTAAGTCTGTTCCCGACTGGAAGGCCTCTCTTGTATTGTGCAATGGTGAGATTGGTGGGACAGTCTCCAATCTGGTTGAAGGTCTCCCAGTAGCGACTGTTGTAGGATCTTAAGGTCTCCTTATCGCCCATGTCGATGGAGAGCAGCTGATTGATCTCCACCGGGGTTTTGGTGTTCGTTCGGAACCTTGTGACGAACGCTTCTGCCAATTGCGCCCAGGAGGCTATGCTGCATTCTGGAAGTTTTTCGAACCAAGTCAGGCCTAGGTCGCCAAGGCTAGATGGGAAGATGATGCACATTAAAGCCTCGTTTCGCCGGTATACCGCCATGACCTGGCGAAAGTGGCTCAAGTGTGAGTACGGGTCCGTCTTCCCCTCATATGTAGTGAATTTGAGCTGAAGGAAGCCTGACGGTAGGGACGCGTTTTCAATTGCCGGAACGAACGGTGAGGTCTGCAGCCTCGCTAATGCCTTGTCCGTCGGTTCGTAGGCAGGGCGCGGAATTGGCATTCCAACCTCGACGCTTCCATGTGTCCGAGGAGCCAACCGCTGTAAGGCAGAAACTCTATGTGGATCGCGTGCCCTGGCATCTTCCTTCCATCGTGCCTTCTCTTCGAGCACGGTTCGTAAATCGGATGATCTGGGCAACTTTGTCTGCCTGGATCTTGTTTGGTGAGTATGTGAGGGCCAATACGTACTTCCCTCAGTGTATGACCTCTCAGATCTCGTCCTCTCAGACCTGGAGTGACGAGTTCTGGAAGATCTAGATTGCGTATTGCCTGTCCTGAGGCTTCTACTCTCTGCTTGAGAGGGTGTGGTATTTCTACTACGACCTTCCGAGTGGCGAGGGGGCGTCTTGTTTGTGCGCCCCTCTCCTGTCGTCACTCATTTTCCCTTCATTTGGCGCTTTAGAGATTCCATGTCCCCCGCCATCTGACGTATCAACTCGTCTTGCTCTTTGACGCGATCCTCCAAAGCCTGAGGATCAATCCTCCGCCTTTGTCTCTCTGGACTTTGCGAACGAGAGTGATGGGGGCTGTTAGTTCGCCTTCTTCCCCTTGTATCCCTCCTGGGATTCTGTCTTTGTGGTTCTAAATCCGCCATAGGAGGGATGAGGGGTAGACCCTCGCGCCTCGCACCACCTTCTGGTGTTTGTTCGTCAATTGCGAACTGTGGCAAATCTTCGTTATGCGCCATTGATTTTTAAGAGGAAAAGCTTGATCAAGAGGTTTTGTTCTTATCTGAATTCCCACAGACAGCGCCAATTGTACGGGAAAGAAATAAATCTTCTCGTATAATCCTGTTGATCAAGTCTGCGCTCCTCCGTACGTTGTCGCTTTATCCCCTGAAAACACAAACGTGAGCTAGCCGGCGGTTGTGTGCCGGAAACCTCTCCGATGCCTAAGTCAGCAAACTAGACAAATAGACAAAAGCTCTAGGTATTCGGGAATTAAAGTTGCATTACCTCTCCATAGGTGATGTTTGTGAGGTTTTATAGGTTCCGTATGGCACAATCCTAGTAGGACTTTTACTTCTCCATGCAAAGTCCTCCTAGGATTCAATCTCCTGAAAGATAATCCTTATCTTCCAACACCCCCCTCACTGCTTAAACCAAGTGAGATGGTTTTACCATAGCCGAACTACCAAAGGACCGAAATAATACTTCCATACTAGACAGGTAGGTGTGGCCGAACTAACTTCGAGTCTGGCTCTTCCTTTCTTTGCTTCTATCTCGGCTTCAAATGCTAAGACCGAGCTATCCATAGAAGTGCCGAGCCGAACTAACTCAGAACAGTCCTGAAGAAGGCTTATCATACTTCGGTTTAGAGGACTTGACCGAGATAACCGTAATACATTGCGACCAAGATAACTTTAGGTACTCTGGAGACCGGACTAATTTCGGGGCCCTTTTACTCTGCCTTTCGTACTTTGACCCATACCGGCTCATTACTTAGCTCGGCCCAATTTCCATATAAATTATCCTCTCACTAGTATTACCTTTTATCTTTTTGTACTTATTTAGTCATTTTAACTCTTAAGTGAGGCTTTTGAACTAAGGCCTTATTTGAGAAAATCTTATTTTAGTAATTTTTTTAATTAAAACATAAGATAAAAAAATTAACATATTTAGGGTGATTTTTTAATTTTTTATAAAAAGATAAGTAAAAAGTATAAAGAATTTTTTTTTTATATAAATTATTAATTTTTTAATTTTTAAACTAAAAGACAGAATTGCAAACCACCAGGAAGGATTGGGTTTGAATAAAATGGACATTGGGATCTCATTGTACGTGGCATCTCCTTTCATAAGAACAGCGTGCTTCACGCTTTACGACTGGGACCCTGCCACTGACAATCATAGTGCTGGGAGGAGCGACACGTGAGGCAGGTGGTCTCTCTCTCACTCCCTCACTACCGTTATATTATATAATAACATCAAATTCCTTTATCAAATACTTTTCTTATGATTTTTTTTTCCTTTTTATGTGATAAGTTAATTTTACTACTTTTTAAAAGTTGTTGATTTTGTGATTTTTATTATATGAATATACATTAAAAAAAGACGGGTAAATTATACTAATAGTCCTTATAAATTGGAGTTCGTATCATTTTAGTCTCTAACTTTTCAATTATAACATATTTGACTTTAAATTTTAAATCTTGTTTAAAAAAAGGACAATTGAACATACTATTGCTTAATTTCAATAGCAAAATCGTCAATTTGATAAAATATAAACTAATTTGACAAAAATAAATGTCAAAAAAATATTTTAAAATATTTTAAAATTATTTCTACCTACCAAAGATAAAATTATGTAAAATTAATAAAAATTACATAATTAATTTTTAAAAATTAATTTTACATGATCATCATCCAAATACATAATAAAAATTAATTTGGTAAAAAAAAATAAATGTCTAAAAGATTTATCAATTTTATATAATTTTATCTTTAGTAGGTAGAAATAATTTTTAAAAATTCAAAAATAATTTTTTGACATTTATTTTTGTCAAATTAATTTATATTTTATCAAATTGACGAATTTGCCTTTGAAAAATCTAATAGTATCTTCAATTGTCCTTATGTGGAACAAGATTCAAAATTTAAGATCAAATGTGTCACAATTAAAAAGTCGGGGACCAAAGTGACACAAACTCCAAACTATAGGGACCGTTAGTATAATTAACCCAAAAAAGAAAAAGCCAATTAAGTGAAAAATACTATTTTTTTTATTATATCATTATTGATTATATGTCTAATTAATAACAAGTTGCTAAATAATTATATGATTCAAAAAACAAAAAAATAGTAAATAAGTTACAAAATATTATTGAAGCACTACAACATATAAGAGTTTTAGAAACTAAATTTTTTGGTCTTTAAAAGTAAAAATTTTGTTGCAAAAGATATTTAAGAGTTAATTTCTATCGTCATGAGAATAGTCGTTAAAAGGTTGTCTTGAAAAATCAAAAACAAGATTTTTAGCGATAAAATTTTGAAAATATTACTAATAAATAGATTTTTTTGAAACAAAATAATTTGGTATCAAAATAGTTTATTTTTTGAAACAAAAAATTTGATCTCAAAATTATAATAATTAATTACTAATGTCTAATTTTTGTTATTAAAAATATAATGACGATATTTTTCGTAATAAAAATATTTAGTTACTAAAAAATAATTTTACACTTAAATTTTAATTTTTAAAATCTTAATTTTTTTGCAGTGAAAGGACACACGGTCCTTTAAAGTTGTAAATCCATATAATAATTTCAACTATTTGGGAGCTTTGGAGCTTTTACTTTCACCACATAATATAATCGGATTGTATTTATATTTTTAAAAAAATAATAATAAATATAATTTTGATAATAGATTATTTATTTTTTTTAAAGATAAATTTACTTAATTATATGACGATCATTGTTCAATCTCCTATTAACTTTTTATAAAATGGTTTTACTCTAGAATACTCGCAAGACAAAAATACCCAGACGCGGTGGTAGGTGCAACTTAGTAATCGACATTTATTAAGATCCAACCGCAGACATTTATAGATATATGGACACACATACATATATATGCATAGATATAATAATAACATGTTACTTTTGCTCTGTTGTTGTTGATTACGAGTACTACTACTATAATATGCTATAATTGAGCCCCTCAGAGACTTTCAATCGAGACTGTTGACTTCCCAAGTACTCTGAACCAGAGCATCAGACAGAGGAGGAGGAGGGTTGAACTAGAGAGAAAGCAATCAAGCAATGAGTCAAGCTTTTCACACTGGCCATGAAGGCCCACCTCATCCACCAGGCAAATATTCGATCGATCGATTCATCACTCAATTCATTCCCCCAAACCTAATTAGATATAATTAGAAGAAGATCGATCACTCTGCACAATCAATCACTGTTTTACAATTCTTCAATTTTGGTGTGTTTAATACGGGGAAAAAAAAAATTGATTGATTTCTGCCATGATCTGTGCTTTTTTATTTCAGAGCATGCACCGCCGCCGCCTCCACCTGCCGTTCACGGCCACCCTCCACCACCTGTCCCCCCAAGCAGCCACCCTCCTCCACCAGAAGTTGTGCACCACCACCACGAGCAAGAGGAAACTGGCTGCTCTGCTTTCCTCAAAGGCTGGTATGTATTCTCTCTCTCTCTCTCTCTCTCTGCTAAAATCTACTTGTCCTTCCTGTGATCATATCTGGGGTTATTGGCATACATGATATGGGTTGTTAGATGGGGAAATTTGGTTGGAAATTATTGTCATATGTAGATATATCATCTAATACAAACAATTAATTATCATAGTTTGCAATCAATCGGGGTTCACCATGTTATATGATGAGTTTGAATCTCAAAAGTATTTCTTTTTTTAATTTAATTTGTACAAAATTAGTTATAATATCATAATAAAATTCAAAAACCATCCTAAGAAAGCCAATAATGAGGAAAAAAAAAAAAATCTATCCCAAAAGTTATATTCATTTTTCAAGCCAAATTATATGGCAATATTTTAGAATATCTAATGTAACTCACTTTCTCATATCTTATTTAATTATTAACTCTGTTTTACACATCACGGGTATAGATTATCCATTTTACCTATAAATATTAAATCAAAACTATTTTCATTCGATATATAGAACACACACTATACTCATTTAATCCTTACCACACAAACAAATTGTAAGTAAAAAGTCCTAGTGTAGATCCTCCGTAGTGCACCATTTTTAGTGCATTTTGTAGTGTCAATCAAATCAAAAAAAAAAAAAAGAAAAAAAGAAAAAAAAACAGAAAACAAGGACAAGCAGAAGCTGAGAAGTAAGTATCTACTCTTGTGAGTTAATGGCCAAATAGCTTTTTATTATATTGTGTCTACAGCTCATGATTCTGACAGTGGAAATCATTAAACTGATGGATATCATCTTCTCTATATATTGTTTTTTCTTTTTGGCAGTTTGAATGCTCTGTGTTGCCGCTGAGAAATGGGGATTGATTGATCAAATATAAGTCATAGTTTGGTGTTGGAGGCAGGAACATGAGGAGCCCATATGCGTGTGTTTGTACTAGGGACTGAAACTTATGGATGTTGCAATCTATTTGTTAGTATTGTTGTTTCGATTTGTCTGGTTTTTTGTATGACCAATTTCATCTCCATAACTTAAAATTGTCTTCTATTATTTTTATATGTGGAAGTGGCCATTTCTCTGTGCTTGTGCTTGGCAACCTTGGATTGCGTCATTTCATAGCAGTAACTTAGATGATATTATTGTGTGATGTATATAGGAACAACTAGTTTGAGATTTTTGAGTGAGCTAAATTCACTGAGTTTGACACGAATATGGACCAATTTACCATTTTGTTTGTAAAAATAAGTTTACTGGCTGGCGGCTCACATGTGCATTCTCCATTAAATCAAATGGCAAAATCGAGCCAATTAGAATGAGAGCCGCTCCTTTCAAGACTCCAATTTTCTCCATGACCATGAAGATTATATTTTGTGGGCCTTGGGGCTAAACAACAGTGATTCAAACTGTTCATCTTGTAAGTCTTGAAGAGAATAATAAACATGCAAAAAGTTATCTTAATCGATAAATATAAATATATTAACTTATCATATTTTATTTTATAAAATGAACGATTTTAGTTTAAAATCATATTTACCATCAATTTTATAGAATAAAATATAATTAATTATCATGCCTATTAATTTCTGATCAAATTATATATATTTTTCTCTTCAATATTTTCGACATAAACGATTCGAATCACCGTTTTGAGGCTCCACAGCACCGAATCTTAGCACTTGTTTGGCAAGAAATTTAGAAGGGTTACCAGATTAAAATAGTCACAAAAAAATAAAATAAGTTAAAAAATAATAAGATAAAATTTCATATCCGAACCATAATCATTTTTATTTTTTTTCTCACAAAAGTTAAAAAAGTCAAAATGTTCAAACGAGACTTTTTAATCCCAAATTAAAATAGTTAAAAAAACTAAAAAATTAAAAATTAACGGAGCCTAAGGGTCATGAAAAAAATGGAGCCTTAAGGTGAGTTCTTCACAATTAGAAATTATGGGTAAATTACAAACACCCACTCGAGATTTGGTGAAAATACAGATTCCTCCTGAAGTTTGAGAAATTATATCTCGCCCTTTGAGATTTATATTTCCATAACAAATTGTCCCTTGAAGTTTTTATTTTCATACAGATTCCTCCCTAATTTGTTATGCAAATTTGATCTTTAGAGAGCAATTTGTAATTTCTCAAATCTTAGGGAGAAATCTGTATTTTCACCAAATCTCGAGGGGGGTGTTCATAATTTGCCCTAGAATTATAGTTATTGAATTGACATGAGGGTCAAAATACGAGGTTCATTAGTACAATTTGCCATAATTGTTACCAGCATAATACCCGTGCTATATACTACCCGTGCTATGTACTGCATAAATAAATAATCAAAAATATTTTTTCAAATTAAATAATAATAATAATAATAATAATTTTTAAATTTTATTCATTTTTATCAAAGTTATACATAATAGAAGTTTTTTAATTTATTTTTTATTCTTGTGTTATTAATTGTGTATTCTAAATTCTTAATAAAAAATAAGTGTTATAATTTAATTGGTAAAAATCAAAGAATAAATCACAAAACTTAATTTTAATTTATCATATGGTAATAGTAAATTACATTTGTCAAAATACTAATTTTTCTATGTTTTGTAAAGCCTAAAAATTTGTCTCATCATGCATCAAAATTATAATTTGTCTTAGTCGATTCAATATTTATGCCAACTTGACCTTCAAATAACTATTAAAAATTGTCTTGATCTATACCCAACTTATGAATCGTTTAACATATTTATTTATTAAATTGATAAAGATATTTATAAGTATTTTTTATAATAAAAATAAGAAATATGGATATATTTTATGCATACTTATTGAAAATTTTGAACTTAACTAAAACAAATTATATATTTATGTTTAAAACTATTAATTGAATAGTTACATATTTTTATGTATGAAAAAATTATTTAAGATAGAGTCGCCTTAAATTGTAGGTCATATTCTAACCCTAATCTTACACTTGCACTAAAAAATTGATCGGTTAATTAGTAAAAATATTTTATAATAATAAATTTAAACTTTATGTTTAAACTATATCATAGTTTATCAAGTTGTGACTGATATGAGCTAGTTTGAGAGTTTTAATATTGGATTAAATAATAAAAAGTAGCCTAAAAACAAAAAATTGATGGTAAGTAACATGCAATAAATACATGTGGTTAGATAGTTATAAAATATACATCTATATTCAATTTTTATATTGTAAAATCCACACATTGAATAAATCTCAATTACAAATTACTTTTTTAAATCAATTATTCCACCAAACTATTTGTTATTCTTTTAAGTAATACTTAATATTAGATTAAAGGCTAAAAAGTAGTCTAAAAACAAAAAAGTTGATGAGTAACATGGGATAAATACATGTGGTTAGATGGTTATAAAATATACATCTATATTTAACTTTTATATAGTAAAATCCCCACTTTGAATAAACCTCAATCATACATTACTTTTTTAAATCAATTATTCTCTCAAACTAAGTAATACTCACATTTTTAAAACTTATCCAAATAATACTCTAGCCGAATTCTTCATCATCCTTGCTGCCACCATATTTACTACCTCCACTATGCAACTCTATTATAGTTTTTGATAGTTGCAAACATAAAAAGACAAAATGGAAAATGGGAAAAAGACATTTCATATATGGGGAATACTTTATTTTAAAATTCATAAATTATGGGATAGTAGTCATTATTTTAAATTTTTATTTATTGATGGGCAAGCCAATTAAATATATAAATTTTAAATTTTTTTTTTACAAATTAAAGCAAAAAAACCAAAAACAAAAGTGAAAGGAGTGGTTTAGGATTGAACATATAATGTGGCAATTATTCATATTATTATAGAGATCGACTTGATCTTATTTTTATGTGACTTTTAGTGTCTAATCCAATAATTCTAACCTACTCAAACAACCATTGTTTTATATAATGTAATTTAAATATAAAGTTTAAAATAATAATTACTAAATATTTTTACTATTTGGCCAATCATTTTTTTAGGATAAGTACGCTAGCTCACTTTAACATTGTTTAAAATAATAATTACCAAATATTTTTACTATTTGGCCAATCATTTTTTTTAAGGATAAGTCTTAGGCTAGCTCACTTTAACATTGGATAATTTTTTTTTTTAGACACAAGTTTTCTCTAATAAACTTTTCTCTTAAATGTTCCTAAATAAATCATTATAGTATATTAAATATGATGCATATATTCGTATATAATTATCTTCAAACAAAAAAAAAAAGATTGAAAGTGATGTGTTATGAAAGAATGGAGAAATGGTACTGTTAAAATGTAAAAATGTAATGAGTAGAAAAAAAATTAAATATTGACTAACCTTTAATAATTTTTTTATTATTTTTTTATTTATTTTTATAACCGAGTATCTGGGTCAGCACTCCTTAGGAGTGACGCACCCCGACTAATCTCGGGGGTAAGTAGTCTGGGAGAAGCTGTGTACTCTTTTTAAACTGCTGCGAGAAGTGCACCTCTCTTACGGGAATCGAACTTGAGGCATGCGCCTAACCCACACATCCCAGACCCAGACCCCAAGTGATTTACCCACTAGGCTGCACCCCGCCCCCCAACCTTTAAAAATCTTAGAAAAAAACTAATAAAAATGATGTGGTGTTCTTTTGCATGATATAACCTTTTTAGGGATAAGCAAGTTGCATCTGATATTTAAAAAAAATATTGAAACTGTGTAAAGTAGGTAGGTTTTTTTTTTTAATTATCAGAGAGATAGTTTGGGGGAAGAAGGGAAAAAGCAGGAAGAAATGTTTTAATTTTTTGAAAATTGATGAGAGAAATTATGATGGGGGAGATTATGAAATATTTTGTTATCTTTCCATTTGAAATCTATAAATTAAGGAATAATTATTATTTTTAAAATAATTAATAATTAATTAAATATATCAATCAATAATTTGTTCTTTAATTTATTTTTTTCCTTCTTTTCCTGATGTAAGATTATTAAATAAAAACTAGTTGTCACGACCCAAACCCGCCCCTATGGGTTTAGTATCAGAACCCAATCGAATCCGAGATTACTGAAGGCCCGCTAATAAGAAGACAAGATTACAGATCTGAGGGCATGGCGGAAGCCAAAATAGTAAGTAAACAATGTCCACTGAGCTGTGACGGTCTGTATGCAAAAAGACTTTTCATACATATGAACAAACAGTGCAGAACAGTATGTACAACATTTACATTTATTCAGGACTGGGACCTAATCCCTATTAAGCAGTACAGTAACAGTCTCAATAGTTATTACAAAACACATGCAGAGACAGACGAGGGAAATAAAACATCCCTAAGCCATAGCTTGACAGGCTTGGAACCTCGCAGTGAGGCACAGTGGTTGGCTTAATAAAAAGGAGAGTCTAACCCACGCTCTTAGCTCTGGTCTGGTGCTTTAACACCTACATATATATAAAAACAGAGAGCTAAAGCCCAGTGAATAATATAATACGTAAAGAGGTTAAGAATGGATGTCCTTATAGTAATGAAAACAGTTCATTGATTCAGTATAACACTCATTCAGTCATAACAGTCATATGTGGTACATCCATTAGCATAGCAGTACAGTAAACAGTAGGTCTTAAAGACCGAACAGTAAATGATGGCTATCAATCAGTAAATAGTGGTGGTTCCAACAAGGGAACCGACAGAGATCTTTGTAACAGTAACAGTAAATAGTAGTTGCTAAGTATACCACAATACAGTTCATAATATAGGACATACATTCATTTGATTAACAGTATCAGTTCAGAAAATAGTTAAGTTAAACAGTAAGAAATATTCACAGTTGAACATATCTTTACACAATTGTTACTCACAGAGTTCGGGGCTACAGTTAAGCTAGAGCACGTCCCCAGATGCCAACCTTACACAGTTTACAGGATGAATACACACTAAGTTATATAGTTGGGAAACAATAACTTAATCCCTAATTTACCTCGGTGTGGTTCTAAATCAATACCCTTATTAAGATGCCTTAAACATGTCCTAGGAATGCTTAGGATGGAAAGAGGGTGCAAAGTTGCAGTTAGAAACACTTCTCAAAATTTTTAGAAAACAGGGGTCTCGCTCAAGCGTGGCTTTCTACGCTCGAGCGGACATGCAGACAAAGGATTTCCGCTCGAGCGTGACTTACGTCGCTCGAGCGGACTGCAAGCTACAGTGAAAATACTGGATGCTCAAAATTCACGCTTGATGGGTGTTCGACCCTCGCTCGAGCGTGAGACACAAGTTCTCGCTCGAGCGGACTGTAAGCCCATGCAAAGTACTGGATGCACGCATTTCACGTGCGAGCGTCACTTTACTCGCTCGAGCGGAAAGCATGATCACAGAGTGTACGCTCGAGTGTGGGTCCAAAATTTGGAAATTCCATATTTGAACCTCAAGCTCAAAACCAAGTCTAAATGTACTAAATTCGATCCTCTTGGGCTAAATTTCTGAAAAACACTTGTAAACATATAGAATTACATGTTTCAAAACTCAATTTGTAAAACCAAAGCCCAAGGGTAGTTTAATTAAATCTAATTTCAAACCAATTTTCATGAACAAGATGAACATGCAACATGCATAAACTCAAATCATTTCAAAGCTTTAAATACAAGCTCAAATGAGCTAATTCTTACAAAAACAAGATGGAATCATGGTCTTAAACATAATTATGAGCATGCATGTAACATTTTGCCATGAAAACAACTTAAACTCAACAATACAAACATGCATGCATGGAATGGGCTTCAATTCAACATTATTAGACTAAATCTTGACTTAGATCACTAGAGACTCATGAATCATGCAAGAACAAGCTTTGGATACACAATTAAAAGGATAGGCTCCTTACCTAGGTCCTCAAATGCAAGTCTAGAAGCTCAATTGACAATCTACACTTCAATTTCTTCAAGTTTCTAAGCAAAACCAAGATAGAACCAAGTTTTTTCTACCTCTCTTACTCTCAGTCGGTTATGCTCTCAAAATGAGCTGAGGAGATGTTTTGAATGAAGTATAATAAGGTTCAAGAATGGTCCACGTAGTGGGCTACTAAGGGGTAGGATAGTAAATAAGTCTAACTCTATTAATTTAGCTTAATTTAATCTAATTTAATCTAGTTTAATCATACCAAAACAATTTTCAATTAAAGATACCATAAAATTACATAAATTCTACTTAACACAGAACATCAATCAATTTCAGATTCGGCCGCCGATAAGGCCTTCAATTTACAGTTTAAACATAAAACTTGAACAGATAATTTACCAAACGAACAGATAGAAAATGCATTTAAATAGATATAGTCGATCAATCAGTTTCGGATTTCAGTCAGTCAGTTTAGTATGTCAATCAATTTAGTTATCAGTCATAATCAGTCTCAGTTTAACAGTAATCAGTAGTTTATCGGTAAACAGTGGTGAGGGTTATTACACTAGTTAATGGAGATTATTTAAAATTAAGAAAATCAAGAAAATTAGTATGAGATATTGAAATTCTCACAAGATTCCTCACTAAATGAGATGAGAGTATAGATTTCCTTTATATGAGTAAAGCAACTCATTTTTTTGCTTCTTTTCCTGATGTGGGATTACCAAATAAAAGCTAATCAATGGATATTTTTTTAATTGTTTAAAATTAAGAAAATTAGTATGAGATATTGAAACTTCCACAGGGCTCATCACTAAAAACATCATTTTCCTTATATAATATAAATTAATTTTTAAAATTAAATAATAATCTAAAAAATTTATATACAATATTTAGCAAAAATGATTTAGAATCAATTAAATTTTATTTATTTTTTTCACAGTTACATATAAGAGATTTTTTTATTTATTTATCCTTATGTTATTAATTGTCTGCTCTAAGTTCTTAATAACAAATATATTTCATACTTTAAGTGCTAAAAATAAAAAAATAAATAATTTTTTTTTTTGTATTTATGATAAAATATAAATACATTTCGTCTTATGAGTTTCATAAATTTAATTTTTCATATGATAGTGGTAAATTACATTTGTCAATATAGTAATTTTTTCATGTTTTGTGAAATTTAAAAATTATAATTTGTCTTATGTTATAAGATTTACATAAAAATGAATTAAGATTCACTTGTGATATTAAATTTGGGCTTAACATTAGATTTACGCATTGTCCTTCACTTAATTATTAAAAATTGTCTTGTTCTGTTCTCAACTTATATGAATCATTTGACCTATCTATTTATTAAATTAGTAAATAAATATTTGTAAATATTTTTTTATAATAAAAATAAGAAATATGGACTTATTTTATGCATACTTAGTAAAGAGTTTGAATTATAGCTATAAAAAAAACAATATATTTATGTTTAAAACAATTAGATGAATAGTTATTATATTTATGTATAAAAAAATTATTTAAGATAAAGCAACCCTAAATTGTAGGTCATATTCTAGTCTTAATAAATTTAAAATTTATATTTAAATTATATCATAGTTTATCAGTTCGTGACTAATATAAGCTAATTTGGAGGTTTTAATATTGATTAAATATTAAAAAGTAGCCAAGAAAATTTTATTCAAGTTAATTTTTTTTTTGCCAATAATTCTTGGTTTAACCCTAGTCTTTAGAAAATCGTTTAATTCATGTCCAATCTATGAGTTAGTAGACCTACATATTTATTTAATTTTTAATTAGTAAATAAATTTTAATTAAAAAGTTATAACAAAAATAGGAAATATGTACATATTTGTTTGGTATATTTATTAACAATTTCAAAATTACATTAGTAATTCTTATATTTTAACTCTTGTGTTATTTTTGTCCTTGTAATTTTAATTTGCTTAATTTTGACAATAAATTTATAATTTTGTCTCAATTTGATCAAATTGTTATAATTGTTAGTGTTTTTTTAATTAAAAATACACACATGAGTAGCATCTGTTACACTTTTATAGACAAAATTATAAACTTGTTCAACTCAATAAGTTAATATCAACCAGCTCAATAACTATTTTCTTTCAAAAATATTAATCGGCATTATCAATCGAACCAAATTAATACAAAATCTAAAATTAGGGGTAAAAATCAAACTAATTGAAATTGCAGAGACCAAATTGACAGAAGAGACAAAATGCGGGAACTATCGATATAATTTACCCTTTTTAAAATATGTCTAAGATATATTTATATTTGAAAAACTATTTAAGACTAGATCAGGCTAGAACTTGAATAAAAAATTAATGACTTATTAAAAATATTTAATTATTATAAATAGAAATTTGATCAATTTTCATTTAAATTTTTTCATAGAATTAGGTTGTTTGATAATTTTAATTTATAGTTCCAATTTTTCCTTGTAGTTTTTTTTTAAAAATATTTTAAAATCATATATAATTATAATTTCCTTTGAAATTTTTTCAATCTCAAATTAGTTATAACTTGAATTTGGTTAAAATTTATTTTTGACTTCTCATCTACAAAAACTAACAATAAACATAAATTAATTTTTTGAACATTGTAAAAAGGTAAATAAAGAAATATATTATCAATTATAATAAAAATAAAACATACTTTTATTTATCATGTGACATCTCACTACTGCATTGATAATAGACATTAATAATAAAATTCATTACAATAATACAACAATAATATATCAAATGATAAGTAACAAATGATCACAATAATTTTTTATAGTTATACAAAAGGATCCAAAATTGTTTCTAAAAAATAATATATGATCCATATTTAATTTTTATATGGTAAAATACACAATCTCAACCACACATTAGTTTTCTAAATCAATTATCACCCAAACAATCTACTATTCTTTTAATATTCAACGTTTCAAAATCTGCCCAAACAATGCTATGGCCGAGCTCATCATCACCTTTATTGTTGTCATGCCCACAACTTCCACTAACCATTATGCAACTCTGGTTTAGTTTTTTTTATCTTTTTAAATATAAAAAGACAATGTTGTAGAAATAAAAGGTACCGTTAGAATTTTAAAGGGTTAAAAATGAAGAATAAAAAAATACGTGATTTTAGGTATTCTCATTTCATATATGGGTGTTAATTTTTTTTTTTTTAAATCCATAAATTATGGAATAATGTTCATTATTTAAAATTTTATTTATTTATGGGCAAGTCAATTGTCAATTAAATGTTTTTTATATTTTACAAATAAAAAATTTAAAATTTTTGTTTAAGAAATTTAAAAAACGGCCAAATCATAAATAACAATATAAGACGCTTTATTCTATAAATAAATAAATAAATAAAATCTCATAACTATATTATTAATTTACATATATCAAAAGAAATAATAACAACAATATAGAAAATACACAAACATCCACCCAAAAAAAAAAAAAAAACTTCAAATCAACTCCTAAAACAAAGATAGTTAACAGATATATATTTATTATCAATGTAGTTGGGAAAAAAAATACATTGGAAAAAAAAATTATATAGAGAAAAAAAAAATACTTACACAAAAATATAAATTTATAAAAAAAAAAAAATCACAAACAAACAAACTTGAAATAAGTTTGGCTATTGGCAAAGAGAGAGAATAACCATTGCATCATTATATTTGGGAGAGGAGTTGGCCGGGCTGGAAAAAAGATAAAATATTGAGTATTTAAAAAGAGAATTGTATTGAATTTTTAATTTGATTGGGTTTTTAAAATTTTAGATTTATATTATTTTCAAAAAAAGTGAGAATGAGATGAAGGTGGCTTACCATGTTATTTTGAATTTTGAAATTCAAAATCATAGATAATTAGTGTCTTTATTTTTTTTTTTGTTTGAATCGTTTTGATCAACCTTATTTTTGGAAAGAGTGAGAATTATATTGTTTTGAATTTTAAAATTCAAAATTGTAGATAATTAGAATGTTTTTTGTTTTTGGATTTTTGACTTAAGGAACTAATCACTAGAATTTTTTTTTTATTTCTTTAAAAAGTAACAAAATTAATTTGAAAGTTTAGAGTTTCCACAATTATTATTCTTAAAAAACACCTTCTTCCTTATATATAGATAGATAGATATAGATAGATTTGTAAACAAGATTCTGCAGTTTTTTGCTTGGGATATAATATGCTCATAATAATTGTGGCCTGAACCCTTATAACAAATAATGCAAATTAAACATATAATTAGAATTAAATATTTCTATATCTATTAAAAAATTAAATATTTCTATATCTATTAAAAAACAAACATGGAAAATAAAAAGTTATATATCTCACTAATTTCATGAATTATTAATATATTTATTATTAATTCAGTTAATCAAACATGCTCTTTGTGTTTAATTTTGTTTTCTATTTGAAATTATGTATTAGGTTTGTTTGACATCTAACTGAAATTATTTATAATATTTAAAAAAATATACTAATATGATTGGTATAGTTTTTAATCTTATATTAGTTAAAAAAAAAACTGATTATTAAAAATTGTGCAAGATATAATTCTTATTTTCTTTTTAATGATCAATTATGAGATCTTCCCATTCATTTATTTTTAGTGATAATGAAATTAAGAAATTATAATGGAAATATATTAGCAGCCGCCTTGGAATAAAAAAAATGCAAAATATATAAAATTCAGGAAATTATATAAAACTTGGTTCCCAAGAAAAGTTGGATCCTTATATAATAGGCACCTGCATAGCAAAGCTTTCCCATTCCATCAAAGTCAATCTTCTTCTAATCTTCTCCAGTACGTAATTTCTACAACCATCAAAACCGGATCAAATCAGAAAGCGATTTCCGATGAAATCCATGGCTGCTTCTCCGTCTTCCCTCCTCGGTCCACCTGAAATCCACCGCCAAACCACCACCACCACCACCACCACCCGAAGGGCGGCCACCGACCCCTTCATGGATCTAATGGTGGCCAATTTCAACTCCAGGGATCTCACTTCAGACCCACCCATGGGCTACACAGAGAATTTCTCCCTTACCTTCCTCTCCACCGGAAACCCCTGTCTCGACTTCTTCTTCCACGTCGTCCCCGACACTCCTGCCTCAACCCTAACCCACCGTCTCCAATCGGCCTGGGATCACGACCCCCTCATCACCCTCAAATTGGTCTGCAATTTGCGTGGCGTTCGGGGCACCGGAAAGTCCAACAAGGAAGGGTACTACACGGCGGCTCTCTGGCTCCACAACCATTACCCCAAAACCCTAGCCTGCAATGTCGCCTCTCTTTCCGACTTCGGTTGCTTCAAGGACTTGCCGGAGATTCTCTACCGCCTTCTCGAAGGCCCCAACGTCCGCCGAATAGCCAAGCAAGAGTGGAAGTCAAGGAAATCGGGGAACAGAAGGGTTCCGGTGCGACCTGGAGTATTCGGAGGAGGAGTGAAAGCGAAGAAGGTGGAAAGGTCGCCGAGAGAGGCTAGGGTTTTAGCGGAAATGAAGAGGGCAGAGATCGAGAAAGAGATGGCGAGTAATTCGAGGGAAGATAAGAAGATCGCCGCTGCGAAAAAAGCCTTGGAACGGTACAGCCGAGACCCGGATTACCGGTTCTTGTTCGACCGCGTTTCGGACCTCTTCGCCGAATGCCTCAAATCCGATATTAACAGCTTGAATTCCGGCGAATCGAACAAGATCAGCCTCGCCGCCAAGTGGTGTCCTTCTCTGGACTCGTCTTTCGATCGTTCGACTCTGCTCTGCGAGAGCATTGCGAGGAGGGTTTTCCCTCGTGAGTCTTACCCTGAAGAATACGAAGGCATTGAAGATGCTCATTACGCTTATCGCGTTCGTGATCGGCTTCGAAAGCAAGTCCTCGTGCCTCTTCGTAAAGCCTTGGAATTGCCCGAGGTTTACATTGGGGCTAACCAGTGGAATTCAATCCCTTACGACAGAGTCGCCTCTTTAGCCATGAAATTGTACAAAGACAAGTTCTTAAAGCATGACAAAGAACGATTCGAGGAATATCTGGAGAGAGTGAAGTCCGGGAAGGCCACGATTGCTGCCGGAGCGTTGTTGCGGCACAAAATCATTGGGGCGTTGAATGAAGGAGATGGTGGCCAAGTTGCAGAGCTTCAGTGGAAGAGAATGGTAGATGATATGTCCAAGAAGGAAGCTAAAGAATTGCCTGGCAGTCTGTGATGTATCGGGTAGTATGGAAGGTATTCCAATGGAGGTATCTGTTGCTCTTGGTGTGTTGGTTTCAGAACTGAGTGAAGAGCCATGGAAAGGGAAGCTCATTACATTTAGCCATAACCCAAAGCTTCAGATGGTTGAAGGAGACAATTTGATATCGAAGATTGAGTTTGTAAGGCGTATGGAATGGGGGATGAACACTGATTTCCAGGCAGTGTTTGATTTGATATTGCAAGTGGCTGTAAATGGGAATTTGAGCGAAGAAGAGATGATCAAGAGAGTGTTTGTGTTTAGCGACATGGAATTTGATCAGGCTTCCTTTCGTCCTTGGGAAACAGATTACCAGGCGATAGTGAGGAAGTTTGGAGAGAAGGGGTATGGATCCGCAGTGCCGGAGATTGTGTTCTGGAATTTGAGGGATTCGAGGGCGACCCCGGTGCCAGGGAACCAGAAAGGGGTGGCGCTTGTGAGTGGGTTTTCGAAGAATTTGATGACTATATTCTTGGAGGAAGGTGGGGATTTGAACCCAGAGGCTGTCATGGAAGCTGCCATTGCTGGTGAAGAGTATAAGAAACTTGTTGTGCTTGATTGATCATATAATATTAAGAAACTTGTATAGAGGACCAATCAGTTTAAATTTTCCCAGCCTCTCTGAAGGTAATGAGACAGACGTGTAAATCTTGAAAATTTAATAAAGAAAATCACTTTTATCCATTTTTTGAGAATTGATTCTTTATTTGTTCTCACTTTTGTGTGTGCATGATTTGGGTGTTTTTTTTTTTTTTTTAAAATTTTTTTGTCATCTTACGTACTAACGGATGAATGGGAATAGTGTTAGAAATCACAGTATCAGTGGGCTTCAATGTCTTATGTGAAAACTGCAGATCAGTATGGAGCCAACTACGCCATTAGAAGCTCGAAACAGGCAACCAAGTGGATAGTTTGAGATATGAAATCATGGAAGCTATAAAATCAAAATGCGCAAGTAACGTATAATTTAAAAAATATACATATAAAGTGATATAACCGATCTTAAAAAAAAGAAGAAACTTACATTAAAAAATAGTTAATGCCGTATAGTAAATTTCCATCATTCCCATCATCCACAATTAAGTTCTGGACCTGCATTAAAAATCATTGAATTGTCAGAGAAAAGAGGTTAGATAATTATTTAGAACAAAAGTGATCGGACCATTAAAAAATGAACCACTAAAAGCACAATTGAGTTGTAAAATGTTAAAAAAAATAAAAATAAAAATAAAAATAAAAAAAATAATAGAGACAATCATCACATCAAGGAGGGGAGCCACCTCATTAATCCTCCTCCTAGTGTTCTCTTTTTAGTGCTCCCAAACATTAATCTTATTTAGAAAATGTTAACTATCTAAATAATTTATTAAATTTTCTACCAAACCTCTCACGTGAGTATGGAGCTATACAAACCCACCTATGTGGGGATTCTATACTTATGTAAGAGGTTTGATAGAAAATTTGAAGTCCTAGCATCACTCTAATTATTTTATATAAATGCACTAACATCAAATAAATATGCAATAAGTTTTTGAATAATGTTATATGTATCAATTAATGTACTAATTAGTATACCAATTGATGATGTGATATAATTTAAGAGATTTTTTATATTTGTAATTTATATAATGAGTGAGGTTAATAATAATATCATAACTAATATTCATATATTAATTAGTACACTAATTAATGTATGTAACATTACCGTAAGTTTTTGCATATGAAATATGGGTAATGCTATAGTGTGCAACTTACACCTTACACCTTTTTGTGTTCACTTACACCTTACACTTATACCTTTTTTACCTTGCACTTACACCTTTTGTGTAAGTGGCACATGGTGTGCAACTTATACATTTCATTTATACCTTCCACTTACACTTACACCTGCCACTTACACCTTTTGTGTAAGTGGCACATGGTGTGCAACCCACTTACACCTTTTGTGGGTTGCACACCTAAGAAAACTCCATGAAATATAACTATTGATTGCACAATACAATAAATATGGGAGACATTAAAGATTAGAGATATATTTTCATGAAAAAACAATTAAGAGATTAGACAGGGATTTTCTTGAAGAAACATAAATTTACATTCGGGAATATTTGAATGGGGGATTTGGTCAAAACTTTCTCATAATAAAACTTTAATTCAGTAAGGACAAGCATAAAAAAAAAAAAAAAAAAAAAATCTTAAAAAATTCAACACATATTACTATTATCAAAATGCTAAATTTTAAAATAATAAAATTAGTTTTTTTAGAATCCTTTCATCAAGATCTATTAAATAAGATTCATGTTGACTGTGAAATTCTTACATAAAAAAAGAATAAGTTATTATCATCGAAATTGATGTAAACAGTAACAACAATATGTTACTTTGTCTGATAGTAACATCTAACATGTTACTTTGTTTAATAGTAACATGCTACTTTGGTTCACAATAACGCCTTTGGCAATATTGTCCAAGAGAAAAAAAAAAAAAAAAAAAAGAAGAAAAAAGATATTTTTTTTTGTTCTTTCTCAATTATGTGTTTTCTCTTTAAGGGATTTATGAAACAAAATAAATTGGGCTCTCCTTTTCATCACACAAGGGTCCAATGAAGGGATTTTAACTAAATTTTCCTATTTTAATTAAAACCTTTTCAAAATGTTGACTCATTTGAAGCCATTAAATAGTAAGAAAAAACATTTATGGAAATTTGTGAATTGATTTTTGAAACTGATTAGTTAATTTTATTTTCAAATTTCTAAATTTAAATAACTTTCCTTTCAAATTTTGTAATTCATGCCTTAGAATTTTCTTCCCAATAACATTTAGGAAGATTAGTGAGATTAGGAAAGGTTTTTTTTCCCCCTTTGTTTATCTTTCCATTTAGAAATTCATAAATTATGGGATTATTTGTATTTTAAAATTTGTTAATAACATGTGTTAACTAATAGCATTTTTTAAATTTATTTTTAATTATAAAAATTTAAAAATTTGCTAGGAAGAATTAGAGATCTCAGGCTCTTGGTAGACCCCATTTTTTCTTTTCTTTTTTTGTAATATATAGTATAGACAATAATAATAATAATCATTTTTTATTTTATTTTATGGGAGACGTGAATCGGGTTGTCCAATTTTTTATGTTTTTTTTATAGCTATTAGCTGGGCTTTCTGAGGGTTAGCTTTTTGAATGCAACATGTGGGCTTCACCTTCTCAATGAGTGCCGTGCTGGATCTCATTCATGCACATAGTCACACTGGCAAGTTACCAGCCCATTCACTTTTGTCAAACAAACTACGTTTTTCCTAACTTGGACTTCTCATCATCAAATTCCAGTACAACAAAATTATACCCAAATATTTTGGGCCCATCACGCCCATTGGGTATTAAACTCTCAACAGTTCGGCTTTCTCAAATACCCCAACAAGCATTTTAAGGGGTTCACATTCTTGATGGACTTTGTTACTCCCAATCTATGCAAATAGGCTGTGAATCAGCTTTGATTGAGTAATCTCATGCTACAATTTACCCATCTTTTTTTTTTTTTTTTTTCGGCAGTGATTCAGCCCCCGAAATGGGGGCCCCCGAATCCCCCGAAATGCCATTTCAAGGAAAAAAAAAAAAAAAAAAAAGAAAACAAAAAAAAGAAAAAGAAAATAGTTTCCAAAAATGAAAATTAGGGAGATTATTTTTAGGGGGATTTTTCATTTTCCTTTTTTTTTTTGTCAGGTCTTTGTTTCAATTAGTGTTATGGATATTGTGTAATCTTATTTGTTTAGTTTGTTGCTCTTTTAGAATGTTTGTGGCATGATTCACTACAAGAATCTGCACTTTTAACGACCACTTTCCGCAACCGATATAAAAATTTGTAGCTAAAAGTTACCTTTTGGCGATCAAATATTAATTAGTCGTGAATAGTCATTATTTTTGGCGACCAATATGAGTTGGTTGCAGAAGGTCATATTTTGGCGACCAAAAATGAGTTGGTCGCAGAAAGTGATATGCTTTTGATGACCAACTACAAATTCGGTCGCGGAAGGTCACATTTTGGCGACCAAAAAATAAGTTGGTTGCGGAAGATCAAAAATAAGTTGGTTGTGGAATTGGCGACCAAAATTTTAGTCGCCAAAAACTTATTTTCCCCAACCAAAAATATTTTAGTTGCTGTATATTGAGTTTTGGCTATTAAAACAATTTAGTCACCAAATGGAAAATAATTTTTTTTTTTTTTCTTCTTTGGCGACCAAATTTTTGGTCGCCAAAAACTTATTTTCGGCAACCAAAAAAAAATTAGTCACCAAATTAGTACTTTTAGCGAGTAATATTTCAGTCACCGTTGATTGAGATTTGGCGACTAAAAACGTTTGTCGGCGAAGGTACCTTTTTTGTGACTAATCTGATCTTTTGGTTGCGAAAAGTTTGGGAGGGAAATTTGAAAAGTGGAGGCGGGAATTGAAATTTTTTTGCAACAAAAAAATTTGGTTGCCGATTATAAAACGACGTCGTTTTGTACCAAGAAAACAGAAGAATTTTTTTAAAAAAAAAAAAGCCCTAATCTAGTGACTGACTGCACAACCCTTGCTCCACCATTGTTATGACCTCTTCCTTCAGTGAGAAACAAAAGAAGAAATGGGAAAGGAGAAGCCAAAATCCATAGAAGTATGGCCCGCAGTGAAACCCTTTGTCAATGGCGGAGCCTCGCTCGCTACTTCTGTTGTCCAACCTATCAACATGATCAAGGTACCTTACTTCTTCTTCTTCTTTTTCTTCTTCATACTCTCTCTCTCTCTCTCTCTCTCTCTTTCTCCATCAGTTAAATCTCGCATCTTTGTCCTCTCTTTCAAGGGTTTTAGATGTTTGACTCTGTTAATGTTACATCTTCATTTTGTGCTTCTTTGTTCTACTTTTGTTCTGCTCACTTTTCGCCCAAAACTCTTTGATTTTCTGCTTTGCTTTGCTTTGCCCTCAAATCTTAGATCAAATGCCTCTGTCTCCAACCTTCACTATGTTGAATTTTGAGCTGAAAGATGATTTTTTATTTATTTTTTATGTGTTGGTTAGTTAAGATCAAAGTGGAAAGTTACATGTTAAATATGAAGAATTTTGTTTCTGGAATCTAAATATGGTGTTTGATTTTGAGCAACTGCTTTTGATTTTTGACCAATCGAATGCACTATATGTGTTTGTAAATATGCCTCACTGAGAATTTCTTTTCATGTGGACTTTGTATCCTTCGCCCATTTGATTTCATGCAATTCTATGTAGCTCTGAAGTGTTTTCCCAACTCAATCTAAACTCTTAATAGGTTTGATTTTTTTATTTTTTTAAATAATAAATCACTGGGTTTAGTTTTATTATTTAAGTAAAAAAAGGTTAATTGATGGTGTTTGATTTCAGTTATAGCTTATATATTATTTAATTTGTTTCAGCTTATTTAAGAACTAGTGTATGCCCGTGCCTGAAGGCACGGTGTAATTAATAATGAGATTAAAATATAAATCAAAATAAAATTATTAAAACATAATGTTAAGATTTTCTTTTTCAATAGTGGTGGACAGTCACAAAGCGGAAGTGGCGATGAGTCCCTTAGTTCAACACCCATTTCAAAAAAATTTCAAATTTTCTTAAGTTTTGTGAGGAAATTTTAATTTCTACTATAATGCTATTATATGTATTAAAAATTCAGCTCATTAGATTTTTTTAAATTTTTATTAAAAAATTATAAAATTAAATGTTAGTATTTTATGATGAAATGTCTTCAAATTATTTTAATATCAAAGTTAATATTTTTTATAAAAATTATGAATTTTATTGAATGTATATTAAAAATAATACATGATATAGCGGTTTTGTTTGATTTTTTTGAAAAAATAGAAATAAATTTGACATAAATAAATTGTTTGGTTTGATTTTTCAAAAATTGTTTTAAAGGTATTTTCATTTATTTTATTGGATTTTTTTTTTTTGTATTTTACTCATTTTTTTGTACTTTTTAAATGCACCTAATCTAAATATATTTGAAAAGTAAAATAAATTGACTAAAATATTAAAAAAATTCTAACAATAAAAAAAATTCAAACAAAAATCTGTGCATTTTTATTTGGATTTTTGTTTTTTTAATGAATTTTTTTCGTATTTTACTTTTTAAATGCATCTAATTTTGATGTATCTAAAATGTACAAAAAAAAAAAAAAAGAGACTAAAATATGGAGAGAAAAAAAAGTTGAGTAATAACAAATGAAACCCAGTCTCAAAATAATTTCTGAAAAATTAGACCAAACAAATATATTTTCAACACCCATTTCAAAAACTTTTTCAAAATCATAAAAAATCAACACTCATTTTCCATTAAGGAATTCAATCCATTTCATAAATCAAACTAAAATCAAAACCCATTTTTATGAAGATTAAATATTCTAAAACATCTCAGCCACATAACTTGTATGTATAGATTTGCACTTTGTCTCTCTCTGGAAAAAAAAAAAAAGAAGAAAAAGCAAAACAAACCCAGATCTTTAAATTATCTAATTTTCATTAACAGTAATCACATTGACATAATTCCGCAACAACACTACCAATCTCACCAACCACCACACAAAAAAGAAAAAAAAAAAAAAAGGTACAGAATTTTATTTTATTTTATTTTTTGTATTTTACTCATTTTTTGCTACTTTTTAAATGCACCTAATCTAAATATATTTGAAAAGTATAACAAATTGACTAAAATATTAAAAAATCCTAACAATAAAAAAAATTCAAACAAAAATCTGTGCATTTTTATTTGGATTTTTGTTTTTTTTAATGAATTTTTTTCGTATTTTACTTTTTTTAAATGTACAAAAAAATGACTTAAATATGGAGAAAAAAAAAGAGTTGAGTAATAACAAACGAGAACCAGTCTCAAAATAATTTCTGAAAAATTAGACCAAACAAATATATTTTCAACACCCATTTCAAAAACTTTTTCAAAATCATAAAAAAATCAACATTCATTTTCCATTAGGGAATTAAATCCATTTCATAAATCAAACTAAAATCAAAACCCATTTAATGAAGATCAAATATTCTAAAACATCTCAGCCACATAACTTGTATGCATAGATTTGCACTTTGTCTCTTTTTGGAAAAAAAAAAAAACCAAAAAAAAAAAAAAAACAAAACAAAACAAACCCAGATCTTTAAATTGTCTAACCTTCATTAACAGTAATCACATGGACATACTTCCGCAACAACACTACCAATCTCACCAACCACCACACAAAAAAGAAAAAAAAAAGGTACATGAATTTGAAAAAGAGAAACAAAATTAGAAAGTTTGATTGATGCAGAGTAGCAGTAGGGGAGAGAGTTGGATGAGCGTGGGTGTTTTAAAATTTGAAAATTGTGAGTGAGATTGAAAGAAAAAAAATATGAGAGTTTATAGAGAGAGTTCGATAAGCGTGGGTTTTTTTTTTTGTTGTGAGGAGTGGATGGGTGTGTTTTGAAATTTAAAATGTAAAAGGGTGAGGTGAGAGAGTTCAATGAGCGTGGGTCTCTTTTTTATAGGGAGTGGATGTGTGTGTTTTGAAATTTAAAATGTGAAAAAGTGAGGTGCGACAGATAAGGATGGGTGGTTGCAAAGTTTGTGGCTCTTGGGCGGGAAATTCAGGTAAAGTGAGAGAGAAGGTTTTCATCTCAGCTGTCCATCTAAATATAGAAATGAATCAGGACCATTAAAATGTCCTAGTAGGACAATTGTCTCTAGGATAAATTCAAAAACCTTTGTGTCTTATTATATAGATAGTAGATTTCACTTTTTAACTTTAATGCTATATAATTTGTATTCGAAGGCATGCAATAGTTATAGTAATTTGTCTAGTTGGATGATTGTTAACTTGTTGTGCTTGCTGGTATGGCTCATTTGAGAGTTGTGTTGTTGTTTGTTTGGAAGACTTACCACTCACTTACAATGGTTGTTTTTTGCTTCAAATGGTTTCAAATATTTTTTTTACTAACTTGGTTATACAAAGGCAAAGCAGTGAAACATTGGTTGTGTGTTTGGGAGACTTTCCTTGAATATAGATGATGTTTAGTTTATGAATTTTAGTTTATCAATTTTACTTTCAATGATCAGCAATCAGGACATAGGGATAAAATTAGTTTATGAATCAAGACCTGCAAATCATTGGTTTGTTTGGACTTTGGAAAGGCTTGATGAGAGAAGATATCTTTACAGCTATTGATTTGAAAGCAAAATGGAATGCTCTCAGCAAATACAAATTGATTGATTGATATAAGGAAAGAATGAGGGAAGGGGAGGGGAGAGGAGGGGAGGGGAGGGAGAGTGAGTGAGAAAACGAAAATAGTTATTATTGTTGTAAGCGAAGGGTGTTTGGTGATAAACAAACATGGAAAGGTATGAGATTCTGAGAGACATAGGATCAGGTAACTTTGGTGTAGCCAAGCTTGTTAGAGACAGGAGGAAGAGAAAGATCATGGTCAACAGTTGGACTAAGCGAGTAATCACAGTGGGGTAGTCAAATTAATTGAGAACTTATGGTGGGGTTAGATGTTAGGATCCAGTCACTATTGAGCTTAGATAAAAACCCGTAGAGCTACAATTCACTGAAATTTCATGGCAAATGAACATGTTGGTTAGGTAGGTTTCTCTCTCCTATGTGTGTGTGTGTGAGAGAGAGAGAGAGAGAGAGAGAGAGAGAGAGAGAGAGTCTAATTGTATAGCTCAAAGAGTTAGGAAAATGATTTTCTGCAAGAAATATATGAATTGGCTGTGATATTGCCTTGAAAATTAGACTCTAGTAATAATTGCAGGGAAACAATATGGATAATGCTTCACTCTCCCTCCTTTTATATCTACAAAATAGGTTTCTCTTTATAAAAATTGTATGCTTCATTTAATTTTTCCCCCCATGCTTATGCCTTTCACATTAAGGAGGAAAGCATGGTAGGCTGTTTATAAATAAGGTAAGGCCCAAACTCCCTCACCTCATATTCTTTCAGTGCATGTCCATTTTAAGAAATCTCATTGTGTCAATAATAAATAAAGAAAAGAAGAAGAAGAAGAAGACAATCTACCAATACAAAAAAACAAACAAACAAAGTAAAATAGACTGATTATTACATGAACAAATACCCTGAATTTATTCTAAAGAAAATAAGTACGGAAAATTCTTTATGAATTAGTTAGCAATGTAGTATATACTTCCTTCTTTCTGTAGTTCTTGTATCAAGAAGAGGAATAACCTATATAGTCATCAATAGCTACCAATAACTTCAAATGGGTTATATTATCCTCTTGGTTGATGCAAAAATGATGGAAGTTAAATTTACACAGTTCAACACAATTCTTTAAGAACCTTTTAAGACTTTGTTTATTATATTTATTTCTTACCAGTTACCACAAATGCAGGTTATCCATTCATGTTGCTTTGTATTGTGCAGTGCCTTTAGAAAATGGTCCAGATCACTTCTATAAGGGGCTCATTACAATCAACACAATCTGATTTTAGCAGAAATTGGGAGATCTGTACTTATTTCAATTATGCAAAAATTAACAATGACTAGAGGAAAGGATATAAATTCGACTAATGGGTGATAAGAAAACATGGGATAAATTAACAATCCTATCACCATACTTCATTTCTTTTTTCTTTCCATCACAAAAGCAATCTCTCTCAACCCCCAATCCGAAAGTACATACAACAGCAATATCCCAATTACTTAATATAGAATTACATAAACTCAGGCACAGTAGAAGAGCCATCTTAACCATTTCATAAAGAGATTATGGATAAGAGAAGGACATGAATAAATTGCCCAAGTTGGTTCTAATGACTCAATTTTTAGATTTCAATAAGACTAGGATATTAGTTTCATTTGTAAGCTATTCCACTATTAGTTTGCTTATTCCAGATATAATGAATGGTGTAACAGAGAAGATGGGCTTCTTATGGTAGGCCTTGTTGCTTTGAAAAGGTAGAGTCATAACAAATCAATTTTAGACATCATGACAACAAAGTTGCAGCTTGCAGCTTCTTTGCTTGTGGTATATTATGCCACAACGTAGCCAAAGTTAAGATCAAGTTTTGTGTATTGTAATCGAGCATGATGCAAACTGCGGAGCTTATAAACAAGAAGAACAGAAAATTTAGAATTTCTTATTGGGCCAATGGGATTTTACATAATCGAATTCTGGATTGAATTCCAAACTTTATTTATGTTTATTCTAAATTAATATGAAATTGGTTTATTTTCATTTGTTTCCAGCTTCTCTACGTTTCACAAGTTCGAAATCTTCTACAAATATATGTGTGTGCTTTAATACTTGTTTAATCTCCTTTTAGAAATAACTATTATGTTGATTCAGCAATCAGGCTCTAAAGGGGGCAGTGCACATGCCAATCATTTTCTGGGAATAAGATTAGTAAGCAGCAGTTCTTCTTTATATGAATGGTCTCTACACAAAACAAATGATTGCTTATATCAAGGGTGTTCTCATTTTGAATTTTTGATGGACCTTTATAGTTTTGATGGACCTTTATAGTTTTCTACCATTTTGATGAATTCTTGGAAATTATCTTCCTCTGTTGATTAATGCTTCTTTTTTTCTTCCCTATCTATGATTGATGTGTTTCTAATGCACAAATTTTATTTTTCTTTTACTGTATGAATAGATTGTATGAATTGCCCATGGTCCTGTGCCTATTATTGTGTATGGAGACCAAGACAAACCAGCACTGCTTGCCTATCCTGATTTAGCTCTAAATCGTAATTCTTAGATTTGTTCCTTCCTATTTCTTATGTTTAAACTTGATTCTTACACTTAGCAGTTTCTGTGTTTCATTGTCGTTGTTTCCTTGTTTTGGTTTTTGGCATATACCTTCAATATAATAGTGCTTGTGATTTTTTGTGACTTTTTGAGCAGATATCTTCAATATCATTGGTTGAGTCAACATTTTTATATTATAATCAGTCCTTGTCATGAGGAAAGAGAAGGCTTACTTTGGAAAATGTTCTTAATGTGGAATTCAACAATGCTTATAGATGGTGGTGGAGATGCAAATGTGGAGACATCTTTGGTTGAAGCTACTAATCTTAGCTGTTCTCAGGGTGCTGCAGTGATAAACCTTGACCATTGTGTATATTATGATACTCACAAGCACTCATTGATGACATGCTTTTCTATTTTTCTTTATCAGGAATCATCTATCATACATTCTAATGCAAACTTGGGAGTTCATGGACAAGGTTTGCTAAACCTATCAGGACCAAGAGATTGTATTGAGGCCCAACGTCTAGTTTTGTCGTTGTTCTATAGTGTCCATGCAAGTGGATGTCTGATTATAATTGTTCATTTTTTATTGTTGTCTTTGAGGGTATTTAAAGCATTTAGTTCCCCCTCCTAGAATTACTGACTGGTTATGGATCGGTTCTTTTACTGATAGGGTTCGATGTTTATTTATTTAGGCATTTTAACATCTTTACCCATCTGCTTCTTTAGATTTGTCGAGTTGAGGATATCCTTGTTGAAGGCTGTATAGAAGGATCCGTTGTTCATTTCCATAGGGCAAGAACTATAACTATTGATTCTCTTGGAACAATTAGTGCATCAGGAATGGGTATGTATTTTTTCTTTGCTTAAAAGTCGTTGTTAAATAATGATTTATTGGCAAACTTCTGCGTTCGCTTCTCTCTACAAAGTTGTGTAATTGGTGTGGTGTATTCTCTATTTTTTACATTTACTTCATTGAAGGGGGAAAAAATCATGTTTTCAAGTAAAAGAGGAAAACAAATTGTCCTAATAATGCATTTTTTTTTTTTTTTTTGCAATGTGTTAAATTATGTGGACTACTATGTGTTAAATTATTTTTTGCAATGCTACTGGTTTGTTCTATTTTGTTTCTCAGTGTCAATTTGCAATGCTAGTGAAGGCAGGCTAGCGTGTGTATGCTGCTGCTGTTGAGAGTTAATTTAGTTGGTGAAAATGCTAGGATTGATCAAATGCATGGGAAATCAATTGAAGTGCTTTGGGAACTGCAACGTGACATCTCTTCTTATATTCAATTATTGTAATTTAGTTGGTTACATAATTTCATCTTTATTTTAAATGGAATTCAATTATTGTTTGATGATTTAGTGAAGTTACAAGAAAGGAAATTTGTTAATTATTGTTAAATGTTATTGTTCCTTAATTGTGGTTGGGTTGAATGAATTTTATTCGATATTGGATTGAATGTTTATAAACAAAAATTAATTGTTCTCATAAATAAATAAAAAAAGAGAGATTTGGCGACTAAAAAATTGGTCAGCAATTCCTTACCTTTTGGCAACTAAATTGTTAGTCGGCGATTCCTCGACTTTTGGCGACTAATCTGTTTGGTCGTGGAATGTGACAATTGGCGACTAAGATATTTGGTTGGGAAAATATCACTTTTCGCGACCAAAGTGTAGCGACAAAATGGATTAGTTGCAGTAATGATATATTTAGCGACTAAAAATTTAGTCGGCAAATCCAACTTTTCCCGACCAAGAAAATTTTTTGTCGTGAATTACTTTTGCCGATCCTCAATTGGCGACCAAAGTAGCAACCAAAAAAATTGGTCGCAGATAATTTTTGCCGACTAAAAATGGGCTTTTAGCGACCAATTTTTTGGTCGGCAAAGGTGTTATTTCTTGTAGTGATTGTGTTATATAATGTTTAGGTTAGTAAGAAGTTACTAAGCTATGTCTCTTTTCTATGTATACATTTATTTCCTAATTGTGTTTGCTCTTTTATAATGTTTAGGTTATTCGTCATGCGTGCTCCTTTTGATCAAGCTTAAATCTATTTCAAACAATGTCATTCTTCTTGCAAAACAACTCCAGTGAGTTACTTGGGTATATGCCGGAAAATCCCTCTGATGCCTAAGTTAGTTTTTAAGACCAATATGGAAAAAGCTCTCTAAATCTGAGAATTAGAATTGCAACCTCTACGTTTTTTATATTTTCTACATGATAAAATCCCAATAGGACTCTAATTCTTTACACGTAAAGTCCAATCAAGACTCCATCTCATGCTCTCTAAATCTGAGAAATATAATTGCAACCTCTAAGCTTTTTATATTTTCTACATGATAAAATCCCGATAGGGCTCTAAATTTTTACTCATCCAATCAAGATTCCTTTCTTAAAGGATAAGATATAACCTTTAACACTCTTATCATCAATGTTAAAGTAAATGACCCAACTCCCAATCTGGCAACCAAGCTACCTCGAGGTTCTACCCCGATTGCACGTCAATTGCGCAATCACAATAGTTGCCTTACTAACTTCCAACAACTCCAGTGAGCTAAAAATCCAATACAAAGACCATACTAAGTTTACCCGGTTCATCTATCTTGTCAAGTTCTTCACTCCGGTCAACGACCCAAATAGGCATTGTAACCTGGCCGAAATGCATGCTTCGTTTGCCTAGTCAACATTCATAGCTTGGTTCAGCCTTCCAAGATAACAAAGTTAGCTCGGTCCAAAACTCATGACCATACTAATTTAGTAGCCCAGTCCAAGATTAAGGACCATGCTAATATAGCTTGGCTCAAGTCTATGAACCATAATGATTTAGCCAGGGCTACTAGTTCGGTGTAAATTATCCTCTCATTGATGATTTGAGCTGAAGTTATTCTCTTCTGTCAAAAGTAATAATAAAAAAAATTTTTGTGGCAATTATCTATTTCATAGATGGAAATTGATGGAATTGTATAAACAACAAACAGTTAAGATTGTAAAAAAAATTAATTACTAACATTAGTGTAATAGTAGTGGATTGAAAACTAGATATCCCAAATCTAATCTTTATTTTTTCGGTGGTGCTACATACACCAATTAGTGTACACATTAGTGTACTAACCAGTATTATGATATTATTATTGACTACATTTATTATACAAGTTATAAATACTCAAAACCATACAAATGATGCCACATCATCTATTGGTACACTAGTATGTACATTAATTGGTACATATAGTATTATTCTTATTTCACTACAAGAAAAAGTAGAATTGGCGACTAAAAATAGAATTTTCGTTGCTGAAAGTAGCAGAATTGGCGACTAAAATGGAATTAGTAGCCAAAAGTGAAGACTTTTGGCGACTAAAATAGTTTAGTAGCCAAATGTGTAGTTATTGGCGACTAAAAATCAGTTTAGTCGCCGATTATATGGGTTTTAGCGACTAAAAAATTTTTAATAGCCAAAAGTGAAGGTTTTTGGCGACTAAAAAAATTTAGTAGCCAAAAGTATAGGTTTTGGCGACTAAAAAATAGTTTGATGGCCAATTAGACGTGTTTTACCGACAAAATTAAATTTTGTAGATAAAAGTGAAGCTTTTTGGCTATTAAAAAAAATTTAGTAGCTAAAAGTCTACAATTGGCGGCTAAAATTCAATTTAGTCGCCAAAAGTGGAGGTTTTTGGCGACTAAAATTCAGTTTAGTTGCCAAAAGAGGAGGTTTTAGGCGGGAATTAATTCTTTTAGCGACTAAAAAAATAATTAGTAGCCAAAAGTATAGAATTGGCGACTAAAAAACAGATTTAGTCGCCAAAAGTGGTCTCCTATTTTTTTTAGTAAATAATTTATTTTTTACATAAATTATATTGAATAAAAATAATTATGTTTATATATATAGTTTTATATTAATACGGGTCAATATACTATATAAATAATAGATGTTGCAAATATAATCATGTGGTGTTGTAGAGGCATAGTGGCGAGAGTGTGTTGCTTAAGGTTTAGAATGTGGGAGGTTGGTGGTTTGAATCTTAGCGGAAGAAAAGTTATTATTATTTTTTTTTCGCGGAATGAGCTTTGGCGACTAAAATTATTGGTCACTAAAAGTATTTCTTTTGGCGACTAAAAGGTTTGGTCTGCGATTCATTGACTATTGGCGACTAAAAGATCAGTCGGTAAATGTATAATTTTAAAAAGTGTAATTGACTATTGGCGACCAAAACTTTGGTCGCTAAAGACCTATTTTTTGCCGACTAAAACATTTTTAGTCGCCAATACCTCCGGCGACCATGTGTTCGCGATAAAACCGGCGACTAAAAAATTTAGTCGGGAAAACTAAAAAGTCGACTTTTGGCGACTAAACATGGACTTTTGGCGACTAAAAATTTAATCGCCAAAGGTGCTTTTTCTTATAGTGTTTTTTTGCATATTCAGGTGAGGAAGTGAGTGCTGATCATCATGTTTAAGGAGAAAGATAAAATCAATAATGTTTTCTAATTCTAATTATCCCTCCCTTCCCTTTCTTTATATAATGATTGATAATATGATTATACTAAACTCAGGGTCGGTCCTGAGTTTCTGGGGGCTTAAGGCGAAATAATTTTTTGGGATCTTTTTAGATATTTAAAAAAATAAAAATAAAAATCACTCTGTTTGGTTTAGAATTTTCAAAAATAATTGTTTGAGTTTACAATTCGTATTTTTTTAATATATTTTTTGTATTTGGTAACGTTTTTTTTATTTAAAAAATATAAATATTATAGTTTTTAAGTGTATCTAAATTAGATGTATCTACAAAATAAATAAATAAAAATAGTGTAAAATATTATTTTAAAAAAATACTAAAAAACACATAATTGGACCATATAGAGAGAAAAAAATAGGCCACACAAAATTAGGCTAACGACTAATACATATACATATATTTTATATTTTATGTTTTTAATTGCACTAACAACTAAAACTTATAAATATTTTTTAATTGGACCTTTTATCAATTGGGCTAAATAGATTTTTTTAGGCCCTTTTAAAATGGCCTAAATTAATTAAATGAAATTAGGTGTTTTTAATACAGTAGAACATTAAATTTGGGACCCTTTTTTTAGGCCTATTTTTTGGGGCCCTAGGCACAGGCCTCACCGGCCTTAGCCCAAGCTCGGCTCTGACTAAACTTATGGTATTTATTTATTTTTTTTAACTCTCAAAGGAGGTAAGTGTAATTTATTTTTAAAAAAATGTTTGAATTATCTTTTCATAAATAATAAAATTAAAGTGCAAGACTAGATGATGATGATGATGCGTGTTAAGAGGCAAACGGCCGTAAAAAGAAAAGTAGTACAGATCATGAAAAAACAAACATAAACAAGATAGCCAAAATAAGGCACTAGGCATTAACACTTGTGCCCCAACTATATCTGCAATCAACGGACTTGCAATTTCATTTGGGAATCATCAAGAACTACCAGATCGTCATGGTGGTTAACCTCCAGCACTCTTGTTGGCCTCTCTCAAAATGTGGCTAACAGAACAATTGCATTTGTTCATAAGAAACTTGATATCTTCAAGCAAGGCTGTCTGTGGAAAATGATTTGGAGTGTCACCGTTAATGAGTAGGACCATTTGTTCAGAATCTATCTCAATGCTTATATCTTGCATACCCCATTCAAAAATAATAGTTAACCCTCTATACATGTCCACCGCCCTGTGTTAAGGGATTAACTTCTTCACGACTAAACCGTACGGATGGCCATTCGATAAAAGACACATCAACCAAGTTAAGCTCCACCAAGAAAAAAAAAAGGAAAATGAGTGGGAGCACTAATTAGTGCCACCACTAATGATGTGACAATGAGTCTCACCCACTGTCACAAATGTTGTTGTGTCTGTTTGTTTTTTTGTTTTTTTTTAAAAAAAAAAAAAGTAAATGCCACATCATTAATGATTACTTTAGAGCATCACTTTTAGTGATCTCTAGCATTGCCAAAAAAAAAAAAATCACCCTCTGTCGTCTGATTACTTGTCTCCCTTTGTCTTCACCCATGGTTTCTCTGCCCATGCCCAATCACCAACCACCGCTACCTCTCTCTTCCTCTAGCCCTCGGCGTCGACCACCACCCCCTTCTTCCGTCTCTTTTCGAACAAGAAACCCACCACCATGCAGCCTCTATATAGTTAATCCTAAACAACAACCTAATCAGCATTTCCGGTTTGATTCGCTCGTTATTCGACTCAGGCAACAATTCTACCACCAGTTGGCAATTCATGGTGCAGTGTTACGCGGAACTTCATTTACCTATTTCATAGGGCTCTTTTTGCAAACACCACACTGTGATTCTGTGGCTATATGGCTCTCAACAATCTCAAGATAATTTTTTTATTACACCCAGAAATTAGTTCATCTAGATCTGACGTTTATTTAATGATGTTATTCAAATTATGGTTTGTTAATTTTACGTGTTTATTTTGCTTGTTCGACTTAGCTCTGATGATGAAACAAACATACGGCGAAGAAGTTATCTGTTGCTTAACAAATTGAGATCATATGAGAACTCAAATAAGCACGTCATCTCTTTATTTTTTTCATATTTTTCATAAAAAATAAAAAAATAATAATTTAAACACCTTCTTAATCCCCAGATAAACACCTTCTTAATCCCCAGATAATATAATAATACTATGGGTTCGTTTGGGATGTAAGTTAATTTTTTGAATTTTTAGTTATTTTATCCTGGGTTAAAAAGTCTCATTTGGGATGAATTTTTTGACTTTTGTAAGAGAAAAAAATATAATGATTATGGGTTGGATGTGATATTATGTCTTATTGGGTTGAAAACCCTATTTATTTATTTTTGTAGCTAAAATAACCAAAAAGGCCTGGACTTTTTATTCCCAAACGAGCTCTATATCGTCATGTTTGATTCACAAGACTAATAGTGAAGATATTAATAATCTTATTAAATTAGTGTGGTATTTATTATCTAATTGGATTAATAGAATAAATTATCCTCTTATCCATTATTTGATTTTCATTGGATAAGAAAACATATGAATGTAAGATTATAACTATATTTATCTTCTTTTCCAATCTTATCATCCATTAATGTTTATTTACAATCTTTACTTTATCAAAATTTCTTCATAAACATGGTTTAAAAAAATTATAAATAAATAAATAAAAGCAAAATAAAAATACAAAATACAATGTCATGTTTGGTTTTTTTTTTTATTTTTTATTTTTAAATATAAACTAATTTGATGAAATAAATATCAAAAAATATTTTTTAAATTTTAAAAATTATTTTTAGCATTCTAAAATATAAAATTATATAAAAATAATAAGTGTTTTAATTTTTAGTTAAGAGTAAAAGAGTCTTTTTATTTTATTTTCTAACTCAGAATATATAATCTCACTTTTATTCTATTATTAATAATCTTATAAATTTGTTAAATTAATTATTCATTAAATTAATAATTCGAAACAAAATTTCAAAACAAATACAAAATTATAAGTTCCACGGATTAGTAATCTCAACTTCTTTCTTTAATCCTATCAATTATCCTAAAAATATAATATTAATAATGGGAATGACTCTGGTTTGTCAGTGTCGGACTAAACGGTGATTGACTTTTGCCGTCACCGTCACTTTTGTTGTTAGTAATACTTTATAAATAGTTTTTTTTTTATTATTATTATTAAAAATTAGGGATGTGATTGAGACCCCCTCCAATTATCACCTCTACCACCTCACACACACATAGAGGATGGTGATTGGAGGAGAAGGAAAAAAAAAAAAAAACTGACCAATCAGAAAGAGAGGGGGTCAAAAGGGGTTGGGAGAAAGAGGGTCTGAATCATTTTTCTAAAAATTAATGAAAAATGTTTCAAACCCCCTTTTTCCTCCCACTTCCTTTGACCCCCTTTCCCTCCTATTGGCCAGCCTGTTTGTCCCACTCATCACCCAATCAATTTGGCATACTACCAACAAAAATGTTTTATACTATTAATTTAACATCACTAAATAGAACACTAATGACGTGGTGAGATATGAATCCTATAATGATGTGATAATTTGGATTTTATTTTTTATTTTTTTTATTTTTTCTTATACTATCACATAATTAGGTCAAGTTTGGCATACACAAAATAATTCATCTTTTTATCTTTTTTTTATCACATCACCTCTTTACTTTTTTACACATCTTTTCATAAAAAGATAAAAAATACACTTATTTAGACTATCTCAAACAACCCTTTAGTATCACTTTTAAAAATAATGTAGTAATAGTCTGAATCGGAACTCGACTACCAATCCCATCATAACACGGAAAACATACGGGATGTGCGTTTCCTCTATTCCATCCTTTTTTTTTTTTCTTTTTTTTTTTTCATTTTATCTAAACTATTTGGGTGAATTACAAATACATTTTTAAAATTTACTTAAAGTACAGATTATTTTTTATAATTTAAAAAATAACAAATATTTTTTTATCAGAATTTTTTATTTAATAGAATTAGTTAAAAAAAAATTTATAATTGTTTTCCTATAAAATAATAAAATTACTTAAATTATTAATTACAATATATTTCTAACATCATTAAAAATTATTAATTGACTTGATAATTTATTAATAAAATAGACGATTTGTTATGAAATAAGAAATCTCAGGAGTAGAATGTAATTTTCAAAATTACATGATACGATTCATATTTTAATCAAACTTCAAAAGGTATATTTGTAATTTACCTAAACTATTTAATTGTTAGGTCTCATAATAAAAAAAAAAATTATAAAAGACTTATTGGAAAATTATGTTTTAAGTACTTGTATTCAATTAATTCATGAAATATTCTTATATTTTGATAAATCATATTATTTGAATATTTAGTTCACTAAATTTTAATTCTTCTATTTAATATATTTTATGAAAAATTTTACTCTTATAAATATATATTTTTTTAAATCTTTCAACTTATGTGCACTTATTTAGACTATTTTGTACTTTTTATATATTAAACTTTAAATATTTATAATTTTTATTTTACATATTCTTTAATATGAAGTATATATTTTTAAAACCCAATTAACGAAATCTATCAAATAAAATTACACTTGAATATGTATTTTTATAAAATAAAAATAAATAAATTTGATAGTGTAAATATTTTATGATGTGAGCACTGACATTAAATAAATTTGGCAGTGTGAATATTCATATTATAGAACATTTACACTGTCAATGTGAACATTGATGCACGTTTTATCCTATTATTATTAAGGTTATTTTTCAAACTTTTTAGTCTAAAACTAAAAAAGTCTTAATTTCAAAAAGTCAATTAAAAATTTTTTTGCCAAACGACGATAAAATGTGATTTATTTTTATATTTATAGTTATTAGATAAAATTATTTTTTTAAATGAATAATTATTTTTTTACAAGACCATAAAATAAATAATTTAGATTATTAATATGAATCTCAATATAAAAGGATGAGATATAGAGGAGTGCTCATCTAAAAAATACCCTCCTTATCACTATTACTATTAGAACAATATTATATGTATCAATTAATATATTAATTAGTGTATCAATTAATGATGTGATATAATTTAAATAATTTTTAATATTTATAATTTGTATAATAAGTGGGGTTAATAATAATATCATAACTAATATTAGTATACTAGGTAGTAAATTAATTGTTATATGTAAAATTTTACTTGATATAACTATAAAATAATAATTTTTCCGGACTTTAACTTTGAAGTGTGGAGGGTCTATCTCGTGAAATAGGTGACATAATTAGGGGTGGTTATTTAGTATTATCGAAATATGAATATGTGTTATTTTTAAAGTTTTAATTGGTAGAAAGGAGTTGGGATCTACGATTTATATTGAAAATGAAAGAACAATATATAAGACTAAGGGGTTGTTTGAGGTGTCCTACATAAGTGCACTTTTTGTCTTTTTAGATTAAAAAATGGAGGTTGAAAATATGGATGTTTGGGTTAACTTTTTGACTTTTTATGAAAAAATGTGTAATAAAAAATTGTAAAAATTGATTTGTAGGAAAAAATTTGACTTAGGAGTTGTGCAGCCGTAATTGTTGACTTTTGATGAATAGTGTTAACTTTTTAACTTTTTGAGTAACTTTTTGGCTATATGCCAAACTTAGCCTAAGTAATTGGTGATTAGTTAAAAATATAATCACGTAGTGTTCAGAAATTATTGAATAATTTTTCCATAATTAATTAAGTTGTATTATCATAATCAAACTTCCATCACCACCGCCACTATTACCTCTCTGTCTATTGCTCTCATTCTTCTCGTGCGTCTCTCTCTCTCTCTCTCTCCTTTTACATCTCCTCGTTTCCTCCTCTTTGCCTCTCGAATAGCATTTATATTCAACTCCATTCAAAGACTTGAAAGCCCCAAAGCATAACAACACCATACACAACAGAACAGAGTTCAAACACCCCCCAAAAAATCGAAAAAACTTGCAATGTCGAGATCGGCCGTAGAGCTCGATTTCTCCCGGATGGAGAAAGAGAGCTCCTCCAAGAAGTTCATTGATCACCGAAGAAGCTTTCGAGGTTTTTTTTTTTAATTGTTTGTTGTTTGTTCTTGAAATTTATATGCGTCGTCCTGTGTATATGCAATGTATCTCATGATTATAGGTATATTCAGTTATGCAGATATTCAAAGTGTGATTTCGGTTGAATCCCTCAGCCTCGAAGACCGTGATCGCATCTGGCTCTGTCGATCACACCTACAATAATGTTGCCAAATCCTCCAAAAATTGCATCTTGTTCTTGTCCTCCAAGTCTTCGTTTTTGGTTCCCTCCACTCCCCAACATGAAGACACTCTGGTCTTCCCTCCTGCTTTGCCTCTCTATTCTCCTGCCTTCGGGTACTCCCAACACTTTCAATTACTGCTTCTTCTGGCCTCTCTCTCTCTCTCTATATATATATATATATATCTGTGTATGATGATGACATTCATGATATGATCTGGTTTTGTAGGAGCAATGCCTCTGGTTCTGAACCAACTCCTGAAACGACCCCTATGACGATTTTCTACGACGATTCCTGACCACGACACGTGGCACCTCAGCTGACACGTCGGTGTCACCTTGCCACGTGTTGGTACTCAAAAAATATATCTTCACAACTGCCCCTTAGGTTCTATTACCTCGGAATTCTGAGGTGATGGAACCTATATTGGTACTCCCTTGTAGCACGTCAGCTTAAAATTTCTTCTGTCGAGATCATTTATTTCAGGCCGATATGCATCCATTAAGACTAAGGACTCAAAGAGTTCTTTCTAACATATGAGCTGTTACGCATCACTTATTCGACTGTTTCTATCATACCCTCAACCTGCCCCTAAAAGTTTTGGGCACAACCCAATCAGAAATAGGCACTCAATCTGTTATATAAATATTTGGGGCCTGAACGGAAGCGTTAATATAAACAAATAACATGCAGACACATCCATTGAGCTACTACAATATGTCAGGATCATGACTTAGAATTGAACACATAATGAACACGCATCTGAGATTAAATTACATACATATCTACAGTCCAGCCCAGAGATTGGGCATCCTACAAAATAGTATATACAACTAACTTTGGCCAACAACCATTAGTACAAAAAGGTAGTGTCTAACAAAACTGCCCTAGCATGTAATGACTTCTCCAAGTGCTTGGCTGTCCTTAGGTTGACACAAGCTAAGTGACATCGATGCTAGGACTAACCTCCAAGTTGATTTCCTACAGAATCAGACAAATTAACGGAGTGAGACAAGCTCAATGAGTAATAATACTTAGACAGTTAATAATCAACTTTAATCACAATGTACAATAGTATGTTCATAGAAAAATAGAATCCATCAATGAATCTGAGATTAATTTACTTTCAGAACAGCCTTTGGCCTAGCATTACAGTTATAACAGAACGGCCTATTGGCCCAGAATTATCAGAACGGCCTTTCGAGCGACCTTCGAGAGCATTACAAATGTACGTGTATCTTGTCAACATTTCATTTTCATTAAGTTCCAATCAATATATGTACGCTAATATCGTAACTGACGGAAAACAGAATGTTATTAAACAGATATGGCGGAAAATAAATGCATATTCAATGTACTATTACTCACAGCGTTGTGACGGCGTGCTAATGCCTTCTGGAGTGTGCCCTGCACACAATCATAACTTGTAAATTAGTTATCTTTCTTCGTAAATCATTGAGGAACCATTTTGTGTCATCATACTTTATATAAATTTATAACCATTTTAAAATCATCAGAAAAATATTCTAAAAATACCAGGAAGTCAAGCACGTAAAACTGAACAAACACATTTTTGTCTGAAAATAAGTCACCTGCTCGAGCGGACTGTACAATTCTACCAGAAATGCTGAGAGGTCAATTTTTGCGCTCAAGCGGAACTTCCTCCGCTCGAGCGGACTGAGTAATTTCGGAAAAACTGCTGAGAGGGTCATTTTCCCGCTCGAGCGGCCATGACCTCCGCTCGAGCGGACGTGATCCTGATTTGGGGCAATTCGATTCCAACTCAAAATTCAGCAATAACACTTCATTTTTCATGCAATCCAAGGTTAGATTAATGTAATATTCCACCCTAACATTACCGTAACATGGATTCTACCTTGAGCATGACAAATTAAACAAGATTAGAAGTGTCAACAAGCCATCTATCTCTCAAATTCCAAACTCAAACCAACTAACCTTTTCAAAAGTCCCATTATTTTGGATTTACATAAACATATGCATATAGAGTTATCTAAGCTCATATTTCAACCACATAATTGAATATTCTCATGAAATAACAAGGAATTAAGATATAGATTCCCCTCCATAACTCAATTTGGTTTGTCAACATAAATCATCTCATAAAATCCTCACATCTATCATAACTTTCAAAACAAAGGAAGAATTCCCTACCAAGATCAAGAGAGAGAGGTTAGATCAAGAAATTTTTCATACCTTGAGGTCAATCTAAGCAATCTTCACAAAATTCCCAAATCCCTCTTCTAGGTTGCCTTCTTCCCAATTCTCACGAAATTTCCTCTTCTAAGTTGCACATAGGAGATAGTTTTTAAGTCAATGACACCAAGATATTTATGTTTATAATAAGACGAAATTCAATCGTTTAAGCATCCCAAATTGAAATTTCACAGAAAATCCCATTAGAGTTTTAAAATCCTGCAGATTTCAAATATCAAATCAATTTCTGAAAATTAAGTCTCTAAGGCGTCCAATTTCAGATTCGAATAGGTTAAGTGTGACAGATAATTTCCCTATTCAATAGATAGAAATTCATTTCTTCCAAGTTCCACTTAATTTGATGTAATTTCACATAGACTTTCATAACAAGCATTCAAAAGCACAAATTGGAGGACTGAAAAGATACCAGAATTATGTATGAGGGTTGGGTTATTACACTCTTCCCCCCTTAAATAAGTTTGGTCCTCCAAACTTGTTTTACCTTAGGACATAAACAGATGCGGATATTGGTGTCGCATTTCATCTTCCTTTTCCCAGGTTGCCTCTGTACCGTAGTGCTCTTGCCATTCCACTTTCACCATTGGAATTTCTCGGTTTCGTAACTGTTTCACTTGACGGTCCAAAATTTAAATCGGTTTTTCCTCATATGTTAACTTGTCGGTCAGCACAATTTGGTGATAATCAATAATATGAGATAGATCTGGAAGGTATCCTCGGAGCATAAAAACATGAAACACGTTATGAATCTGACTCATATGTGGCGGAAGGGCAATTCGGTAGGCTACTGGACCCATTTTTTCTAAGATCTGAAAGGGACCAACATATTGGGGTGTTAGCTTACCCCTTTTTCCAAATCTTGGGTGACCTTTCATAGGTGTAACTTTCACAAAAACATGACTGTCCATGTCAAACTCCAAATTCCTTCGCCGATTATCTGCATAACTCTTCTGTCTACTTTGAGCAGTCTTTAATCTTTCTCGAATAATTTTAACCTTTTCAGTTGTCAACTGGACAATCTCTGGCCTTAACAAGGGCCTATCCCCAACGTCAACCCAACACACGGAGGAACGACACGGTCTTCCATACAGAGCTTTATAGGGTGCCATTTCAATACTCGAATGGTAACTGTTATTATATGCAAAGTCAACCAACGGCAGATGAGTTTTCCAACTTTCTTGAAAATCCAAAACACACATTCGAAGCATATCTTCTAGCGTCTGAATTGTCCTCTCGGATTGTCCATCTGTTTAGGGGTGAAAAGCCGTACTAAACTTTAATTCTGTACCCATTGCATTCTATAGACTTTGCCAGAACCTTGAAACAAACTTTGGATCTCTATCTGACACAATTGAGATCGGGACACCGTAAAGCCTTACAATTTCATTCATATAAATCACAGCAAGTTTATCGGCATTATACTGGGTCTTCACAGGTAGAAAGTGGCAGACTTCGTCAATCGGTCGACAATGACCCATATAGAATTCATCCCTCGAGGTGTCCGTGGTAAGCCCACGATAAAATCCATGGTTAGATGTTCCCATTTCTACTCCGGGATTGGAAGTGGTTGCAATAATCCTGCGGGTCTCTGATGTTCTGTTTTTACCTGCTGATATTGCAAACACTTAGAGACAAACTCTGCAATTTCTTTCTTCATACTTGGCCACCAAAAATGTTGCTTCAGATCCCGGTACATTTTGGTACTTCCTGGATGTATTGAAACTCTTGAGGAATGCGCTTATTCCATTAACTTCCGTTTAAGTTCTACTACATTAGGGACACATACTCGATTTTGAAATTTAAGTATAGAATCTGCCAAAGTGAACCCCAGTTTCAGTCTTGTCTCCATTTCCTCACATATCTTCTTTAAAGCTCCATCCTCCATTTGGTGTATTTTAATCTCCTCAAGTAATGTCGGTTGGGCCATCATTGTTGCCACTGTTGGTTCTTGACCATGTATCACCAAGTCGACCCCCATCTTATTCAGCTCATTTATCAACTCCTTTTCCCATGTCAATAAGCTTGCCAAATTTCCCACATTTTTCCGACTAAGTGCATCTGCCACCATGTTGGCTTTACCGGGATGATAATGGATCTGTAAATCATAATCTTTAATAAGCTCCAACCATCGCCGCTGGCGCATATTCAACTCTTTTTGAGTAAAAATGTATTTGAGACTTTTATGGTCGGTATAAATGTCGCAAGTAGTCCCATACAGATAGTGCTGCCAAATCTTTAAAGCAAACACGATTGCAGCTAGTTCAAGATCATGCGTGGGGTAACTCTTCTCATGGGGTTTAAGCTGGCGAGAAGCATAGGCAATAACTCTTCCATTTTGCATAAGTACACAACCAAGTCCTTTATGTGATGCATCGCTGTAAATCACAAATCCCTCAGTACCAGATGGTAGGGCAAGGACCGGAGCTGTAGTCAACTTCATTTTTAATTCTTGGAAGGCAGATTCTTGCTGTTCAGACCATTCAAATGTAACTCCCTTTTTAGTCAACTAAGTAAGTGGCACAACAATCTTAGAAAAATCCTGAACAAATCTTCGATAATATCCAGCTAGCCCCATAAAACTACGCACTTCAGTCACATTAGTCGGAGTTGGCCAGTTCATAATCGCCTCAATTTTGTTGGGATCAACAGAGACTCCTTTCTTAGTTATAACATGGCCCAGAAATGCCACTTCATGCAGCCAAAATTCACACTTCTTTAGTTTCGCGTACAACTTCTTTTCCCGGAGAGCTTGAAGGATTAAGCGAAGATGGTCTTCATGGGCCTCCGCAGTCTTTGAGTAAATAAGGATGTCGTCAATAAAGACTACTACAAACTCATCCAGATAAGGTTTGAAGACACGGTTCATCAGGTCCATAAATGCTACTGGTGCGTTAGTAACTCCAAAGGGCATAACCAGAAATTCATAATGACCGTATCGGGTTCGGAAGGTTGTCTTCTCCACATCATCAGCTTTAATTTTCAATTGGTGGTATCCAGACCGTAAGTCAATTTTAGAAAAGACCTGTGCCCCTTGTAACTGATCAAATAAATCATCAATCCGCGATAATGGATACTTATTCTTAATTGTTACTTTATTAAGCTCCCGGTAGTCGATACATAATCGAAGTGTTTCGTCTTTCTTTTTCACAAACAGGACTGGTGCACCCCACGGAGAAACACTCGGGCGGATAAACCCCTTATCCAATAATTCTTGCAACTGAATCTTCAATTCATTCATTTCAGCTGGCGCCATTCGATACGGAGTTTTAGAGATAGGTTGGATTCCCGGTTGCACTTCAATTGTGAACTTGATTTCGCGGTCCACTAATTCTCCTGGCAATTTTTCCGGGAAGACGTCCGGAAATTCACAGACAACTGGAATCGTCTCTGTATTCTCCTTCCTTATTGGCCCTTCCAAAACACTATACAAGTACCCCTGACACCCTTTTTGGATCAATTTACAAGCCTTTGCTGCAGAAATTACATACGGGGGAGAAGTTACCCCCTGTCCTTGAAAAATAAATTCTGATTGCCCCGGGGGATGGAATTTAAGTTGCTTCGTCAGACAGTCTATAGTGGCACCATATTCACCCAACCAATCCATTCCTAGAATAATATCAAAAGAAGTCATATCAAGTGGTAACAAATTAGCATATACACGGACATCCCCAATGAGAAGTTCACAAGCAGAATAGACAGAAGTACAGATCATGGAATTTTCCATAGGTGAGGATACAAATAACATATAAGCCAATTCTTCTTCAAGTTTATCTAAGTTTTTCGCAAATACTTTTGACACAAAGGAACAGATAGAGCCAGAATCAAATAAAACGTAAGCAGAATGACCATAAACCATAAATGTACCTGATATCACTGTTGTTGCATTCTGTACATCTCCCGGAACCAACGCAAACACTCTGCCTTGCCTCGTAGTATCCTTATTATTAGCAGGTTTAGCAGCTGTCTTAGTATTAGGAGCCGGTGTAGATCCTGCTGAGCTTGTGGCGGCCTTATGCCAGTTTGTTGATTCTTTTGCGGACAATCTTTTATCAAATGCCTCGTTTTGCCACATCGAAAACATGCCCCAGATAATCGGTGACAAATCCCTCGATGCCTCCATCCACATTCTGGACACACAGGAGCTGAATTTTGAGAAGAAGTAGTAATACCGGAGGTCCTTGAATTTTGCTTCTTGTTTGGAGGAGGAGTTGACCCCTTGAACCATTAGTTGTTCTGCCTTTTTCCTTTCCACTCAGAGATTCGAGTTTGAGCAGCAATATTCCCTTCTGTTATAACAGCCCTTTCTAACATATCGACGTAGGTAGGCAGCTTCAATACATTAACTCGGTCCAGAATAGCACCCCGCAATCCTCCTTCGAATTTCCGCGCCTTCTTATATTCTGTATCTACCATGTGAGGTGCAAACCGGGCTAATTCCGCGAATTGAGCTTCGTATTCAGCAACAGTTTTATTTTCCTGTCTCAATGTTTCGAATTCGATCACCTTCTTGTCCTGCATACTCTGGGGAAAATATTTATCATAAAATAGCTCTAAGAATCTATCCCATGTCAACCCCTGATGCATTGTTCTTGTGAGCATCCACCACCTTCGTGCCTCGTCTTCAAGGGTAAAAGCAGCAAGTTGCACCTTTTGAACGTCAGTGCAAGGGAAAACTTCGAACAGCTTCTTTATTCCCAATACCCATGCTTCAGCTTTCATCGGTTCGATTCCGCCTTTAAACACTGGTGGTTTCATCTTTTTAAACTCCTTCATAAGTGTAATGGTCCTGTCTTTAGTATGAAAATCTTGTGCTACCGGTGGAGGTATTGGTGGTGGTAGCGGTTGTTCTTGTGGTTGTTACTGCTGTTGTTGCTGTTGCCGTAGGGTCTCTGCCATTTCCATAATCATCCTCTCCATCCTGTCCAACCGTGCGGCAGTAGCATCTTCCTGCTCTTCTGTCCTTGTTCTCACCATTTCCTACACAATCAGCAGTTATATACAATAGGCATAATTCAAAATTTGTTAGTATTATCAGAGTATACTTTACGTTGCCATCACCCTTTTTTTTTTTTTTTTCTTCATTTACTTTCAGGATGTCATGCAAGATGCCTTAAGCTTTTCTAGACGCCTTAAAGCTCAATAGATCTGTGTGTGAGATAGCAACTCGTGCTCTGATACCACTTGTCATACCCTCAACCTGCCCCTAAAAGTTTTGGGCACGACCCAATCAAAAACAGGTACTCAATCTGTTATATAAATATTTGGGGCCTGAACGGAAGCGTTAATATAAACAAATAACATGCAGACACATCCATTGAGCTACTACAATATGTCAGGATCATGACTTAGAATTGAACACATAATGAACACGCATCTGAGATTAAATTACATACATATCTACAGTCCAGCCCAGAGATTGGGCATCCCATAAAATAGTATATACAACTAACTTTGGCCAACAACCATTAGTACAAAAAGGTAGTGTCTAACAAAACTGCCCTAGCATGTAATGACTTCTCCAAGTGCTTGGTTGTCCTTAGGTTGACACAAGCTAAGTGACATCGATGCTAAGACTAACCTCCAAGTTGATTTCCTACAGAATCAGACAAATTAACGGAGTGAGACAAGCTCAATGAGTAATAATACTTAGACAGTTAATAATCAACTTTAATCACAATGTACAACAGTATGTTCACAGAAAAATAGAATCTATCAATGAATCTGAGATTAATTTACTTTCAGAACAGCCTTTGGCCTGGCATTACAGTTATAACAAAACGGCCTATTGGCCCAGAATTATCAGAACAACCTTTCGGCCCAGAACGTACAAATGTACGTGTATCTTGTCAACATTTCATTTTCATTAAGTTCCAATCAATATATGTACACTAATATCGTAACTGACGGAAAACAGAATGTTATTAAACAGATATAACGGAAAATAAATGCACATTTAATGTATTATTACTCACAGCGTTGTGACAGTGTGCTAGTGCCTTCTGGAGTGTGCCCTGCACACAATCATAACTTGTAAATTAGTTCTCTTTCTTCGTAAATCATTGAGGAACCATCTGGTGTCATCATACTTCATATGAATTTATAACCATTTTAAAATCATCAGAAAAATATTCTAAAAATACCAGGAAGTCAAGCACGTAAAACTGAACAAACACATTTTTGTTAGAAAATAAGTCACCCGCTCGAGCGCTACTTTGGCCGCTCAAGCGGACTGTACAATTCTACCAGAAATGCTGAGAGGTCAATTTTTGCGCTCAAGCGGAACTTCCTCCGCTCGAGCGGACTGAGTAATTTCGGAAAAACTGCTGAGAGGGTCATTTTCCCGCTCGAGCGGCCATGACCTCCGCTCGAGCGGACGTGATCCTGATTTGGGGCAATTCGATTCCAACTCAAAATTCAGCAATAACACTTCATTTTTCATGCAATCCAAGGTTAGATTAATGTAATATTCCACCCTAACATTACCGTAACATGGATTCTACCTTGAGCATGACAAATTAAACAAGATTAGAAGTGTCAACAAGCCATCTATCTCTCAAATTCCAAACTCAAACCAACTAACCTTTTCAAAAGTCCCATTATTTTGGATTTACATAAACATATGCATATAGAGTTATCTAAGCTCATATTTCAACCACATAATTGAATATTCTCATGAAATAACAAGGAATTAAGATATAGATTCCCCTCCATAACTCAATTTGGTTTGTCAACATAAATCATCTCATAAAATCCTTACATCTACCATAACTTTCAAAAGAAAGGAAGAATTCCCTACCAAGATCAAGAGAGAGAGGTTAGATCAAGAAATTTTCCATACCTTGAGGTCAATCTAAGCAATCTTCACAAAATTCCCAAATCCCTCTTCTAGGTTGCCTTCTTCCCAATTCTCACGAAATTTCCTCTTCTAAGTTGCACATAGGAGATAGTTTTTAAGTTAATGACACCAAGATATTTATGTTTATAATAAGACGAAATTCAATCATTTAAGCATCCCAAATTGAAATTTCACAGAAAATCCCATTAGAGTTTTAAAATCATGCAGATTTCAAATATCAAATCAATTTCTGAAAATTAAGTCTCTAAGGCGTCCAATTTCAGATTCGAATAGGTTAAGTGTGACAGATAATTTGCCTATTCAACAGATAGAAATTCATTTCTTCCAAGTTCCACTTAATTTGATGTAATTTCACATAGACTTTTATAACAAGCATTCAAAAGCACAAATTAGAGGACTGAAAAGATACCAGAATTATGTATGAGGGTCGGGTTATTACAGTTTCATCCACGTGTTTCATCCTTACGGGATCGTACCTGTGATGCGCCTGTAAGCCATCTTGCGTCTGCGTGCGCCGTCTGACGCATTCGTTGCTCTAGGTCGCCGCCGTTTCAAGTTTTAACAAAACTTTTCCCTCTTTTTTCATTTCTTCACTTTTTATTCGATATTTTTGCTTTTTCACTTGAATCCGCCATTGTTCAAGACTTCGAGCTCTGCAACTGCCTTCGTTCCTCCCTCTTGGTGAAGCTTTCGTCGTTCTACTACTTCTGTAATCGTCGCCTGACTTCGGCGATCTTCATATCTGCTTCACTTTTTCTGGTAAGTCATTGTTTCTTCTGCTTTTATCTCTTGTTGCTCTTTATGGAGTGTTGCTTTATCATTTAGCCGCCATTACTGTTTTACTCAAGTATTTGATTTATGAATCTTGTATCTGAGTGTGTTTATTCCACAATTTTTGCGCTTGCCTATGTCTTGAATAGATGCATTGTTCACTAGCTTCTTCTTGCAAGGTAAAGGTGGCCAACAACACTTTATGTGCTTCAGAGCACGGGAACATTTCAAATAACTTTTCTATCTCAAGAACCCAAGCTTCAGCCTTTAGCGGCTCAAGGCCTCCCTGAAAGGATGGCGGTTTTATTGTGCTGAACTTCTGGGTGAGAGCAATTATATCCTCATCATTAGCATTCTGTTCCGGCTGTACCGGAGGAGGAAGTGGGGGCTGTTGGTTCTGTTGTTGTTGTTGCCTTAAGGCCTCAGTCAGTAATTCAACGATTACGTCGGTCTGCCATTACGGCCTCAGATGATTGATTTCGTGCCATTAGCTTGCATTATCCATTTCACTATATGTAACACAGTAATTATAAACATAGGAAGTTGCATACTTTAAACATTTAAACATAAGCAGTTATATGTTTAAACACATTAATACACATTCATGTCATGTCCACACACACTTTTCATGCTTATGCGATGCCCTAGTTGCTTTTCTAGGACACCCTATAGCTCATTTTGGACACGTGTGTGCGGTATAATTCGTGGTTAAGTATCGCTCTGATACCACTCTATCACGACCCAAACCCGCCCCTATGGGTTTAGTACCGTAACCGGCCAGTAATCCGAGATTACCAAAGGCCTACTTAACAATAAGACAGTATTACAGAGTACAGGGGCATGGCGGAAGCCAAAACAGTAAGTAAACAATGTCCAATGAGCTGTGACGGTCTGTATGCAAAAAGACTTTTCATACATATGAACAAACAGTGCAGAACAGTATGTACAACATTTACACTTATTCAGAATAGGGACCTAATCCCTATTATGCAGTACAGTAACAGTCTCAACAGTTATTACAAAACACATGCAGAGACAAACGGGGGAAATAAAACACCCCTAAGCTATAGCTTGACAGGCTCGGAACCTCGCAGTGAGGCATAGCGGTTGGCTTGACAAAAAGGGGAGTCTAATCCATGCTCCTAGCTTCGGTCTGGTGCCTGAACATCTACATATATATAAAAATAGTGAGCTAAAGCCCAGTGAATAACATAATGCGTAAAGAGGTTAGGAATGAATGTCCTTACAGTTATGAAAACAGTTCATTGATTCAGTATAACAGTCATTCAGTCATAACAGTCATATGTGGTACATCCATTAGCATAGTAGTACAGTAAACAGTAAGTCTTAAAGACCGAACAGTAAATGATGGCCATTAATCAGTAAACAGTGGTGGTTCCAACAAGGGAATCGACAGAGATCTCTGTAACAGTAACAGTAAACAATAAACAGTAGTTGCTAAGGATGCCACAATACAGTTCAAAATATAGGACATACATTCATTCGATTAACAATATCAATTCAGAAAACAGTTCAGTTAAACAGTTAGAAATATTCACAGTTGAACATATCTTTACACAATTGTTACTCACAGAGTTCTGGGCTACAGTTAAGCTAAAGCGCGTCCCCAGATGCCAACCCTACACAATTTACAAGATGAACACACACTAAGTTATATAGTTGGGAAACAATAACTTCATCCCTAATTTGCCTCGGTGTGGTTCTAAATCAATACCCTCATTAAGATGCCTTAAACATGCCCTAGGAATGCCTAGAATGGAAAGATGGTGCAAAGTTGCAGTTAGAAACACTTCTCAAAATTTTCAGAAAACAGGGATCTCGCTCGAGCGTGGCTTTCTACGCTCGAGCGGACATGCAGACAAAGGATCTCCGCTCGAGCGTGACTTACGTCGCTCGAGCTCGCAAGGCTGATGAAAATCTTGGATGCTCAAAATTCACGCCGACGGCGCTCGACCCTCGCCGGCGTAGACCTGAAATCTTCGCCGGCGTGAATTCTCTCGCCGATGATCAGAAGCCCATGCAAAGTACTGGATGCATGCATTTCACACTTGAGCGTCACTTTACTCGTTCGAGCGGAAAGCATGATCATAGAGTGTATGCTCGAGCGTGGAGTTCCTCACTTGAGCGTGGGTCCAAAATCTGGAAATTCCAGATTTGAACCTCAAGCTCAAAACCAAGTCTAATGTACTAAATTTGATCCTCTTGGGCTAAATTTATGGAAAACATTTGTAAACACATAGAATAACATGTTTCAAAACTCAATTTGTAAAACCAAAGCCCAAGGGTAGTTTAATTAAATCCAATTTCAAACCAATTTTCATGAAAAGATGAACATGCAACATGCATGAACTCAAATCATTTCAAAGCTTTAAATACAAGCTCAAATGAGCTAACTCTTACAAAAAAAAGATGGAATCATGGTCTTAAACATAATTATGAGCATGCATGTAACATTTTTCTATGAAAACAACTTAAACTCAACAATACAAACATGCATGCATGGAATGGCCTTAATTCAACATTATTAGATTAAATCTTGACTTAGATCACTAGAGACTCATGAATCATGCAAGAACAAGCTTTGGATACATAATTAAAAGGATAGGTTCCTTACCTAGGTCCTCAAATGCAAATCTAGAAGCTCAATTGACAATCTACACTTCAATTTCTTCAAGTTTCTAAGCAAAACCAAGATAGAACCAAGCTTTTTCTACCTCTCTTACTCTCAGTCGGTTATGCTCTCAAAATGAGCTGAGGAGATGTTTTGAATGAAGTATAATAAGGTTCAAGAATGGTCCATGTAGTGGGCCACTAAGGGGTAAGATAGTAAATAAGTCCAACTCTATTAATTTGGCTTAATTTAATCTAATTTAATCCAGTTTAATCATACCAAAACAATTTTCAATTAAAGATACCATAAAATTACATAAATTCTAATTAACACAGAACATCAATCAATTTCAGATTCGGCTGCCGATAAGGCCTTCAATTTACAGTTTAAACATAAAACTTGAACAGATAATTTACCAAACGAACAGATAGAAAATGCATTTAAACAGATATAGTCGATCAATCAGTTTCGGATTTCAGTCAGTCAGTTTAGTATGTCAATCAATTCAGTTATCAGTCATAATCAGTCTCAGTTTAGCAGTAATCAGTAGTTTATTGGTAAACAGTGGTGATGGTTATTACACTAGTTAATAAAGATTTTCTTAATTATTTAAAATTAAGAAAATCAAGAAAATTAGTATGAGATATTGCAATTCTCACAAGATTCCTCACTAAATGGGATGAGAGCATAGATTTCCTTTATATGAATAAAACAACTCATTTTTTTGCTTCTTTTCTTGATGTGGGATTACCAAATAAAAGCTAATCAATGGATATTTTTTTAATTGTTTAAAATTAAAAAAATTAGTATGAGATATTGAAACTTCCACAGGGCTCATCACTAAAAACATCATTTTCCTTATATAATATAAATTAATTTTTAAAATTAAATAATAATCTAAAAAATTTATATACAATATTTACCAAAAATGATTTAGAATCAATTAAATTTTATTTATTTTTATCACAGTTACATATAAGAGATTTATTTATTTATTTATTCTTATGCCATTAATTGTCTGCTCTAAGTTCTTAATAACAAATATATTTCATACTTTAAGTGGTAAAAATTAAAAAATAAATAAATTTTTTTTTGTATTTATGATAAAATATAAATACATTTCGTCTTATGAGTTTCATAAATTTAATTTTTCATATGATAGTGGTAAATTACATTTGTTAATATAGTAATTTTTTCATGTTTTGTGAAATCTAAAAATTATAATTTGTCTTATGTTATAAGATTTACGTAAAAATGAATTAAGATTCACTTGTGATATTAAATTTGGGCTTAACATTAGATTTACGCATTGTCCTTCACTTAATCATTAAAAATTGTCTTGTTCTGTTCTCAACTTATATGAATCATTTGACCTATCTATTCATTAAATTAGTAAATAAATATTTGTAAATATTTTTTTATAATAAAAATAAGAAATATGGACTTATTTTATGCATACTTAGTAAAGAGTTTGAATTATAGTTATAAATATATATATATATATATATATTTATGTTTAAAACAATTAAATGAATAGTTATATATATTTATGTATAAAAAAATTATTTAAGATAAAGCAACCCTAAATTGTAGGTCATATTCTAGTCTTAATAAATTTAAATTTTATATTTAAATTATATCATAGTTTATCAGTTCGTGACTAATATAAGCTAATTTGGGGGTTTTAATATTGGATTAAATATTAAAAAGTAGCCAAGAAAATTTTATTCAAGTCGATTTTTTTTTGCCAATAATTCTTGATTTAAGCCTAGTCCTTAGAAAATCGTTTAATTCATGTCCAATCTATGAGTTAGTAGACCTACATATTTATTTAATTTTTAATTAGTAAATGAATTTTAATTAAAAAGTTATAACAAAAATAGGAAATATGTACATATTTATTTGGTATATTTATTAACAATTTTAAAATTACATTGGTAATCCTTATATTTTAACTCGTGTTATTTTTGTCCTTGTAATTTTAATTTGCTTAATTTTGACCATAAATTTATAATTTTGTCTCAATTTGATCCAATTGTTATAATTGTTAGTGTTTTTTTAATTAAAAATACACACATGAGTAGCATCTGTTATACTTTTATAGACAAAATTATAAACTTACTCAACTCAATAAGTTAATATCAACCAACTCAATAACTATTTTCTTTCAAAAATATTAATTGGCATTATCAATCGAACCAAATTAATACAAAATCTAAAATTAGGGGTAAAAATCAAAGTAATTGAAATTACAGAGACCAAATTGACAGAAGAGACAAAATGCGGGAACTATCGATATAATTTACCCTTTTTAAAATATGTCTAAGATATATTTATATCTGAAAAACTATTTAAGACCAGATCAGGCTAGAACTTGAATAAAAAATTAATGACTTATTAAAAATATTTAATTATTATAAATAGAAATTTGATCAATTTTCATTTAAATTTTTTCATAGAATTAGGTTGTTTGATAATTTTAATTTATAGTTCCAATTTTTCCTTGTAGTTTTTTTTTAAAAATATTTTAAAATTATATATAATTATAATTTCCTTTGAATTTTTTTTTTTCAATTTCAAAGTAGTTATAACTTGAATTTGGTTAAAATTTATTTTTGACTTCTCATCTACAAAAACTAACAATAAACATAAATTAATTTTTTGAACATTGTAAAAAGGTAAATAAAGAAATATATTATCAATAATAATAAAAATAAAACATACTTTTATTTATCATGTGATGTCTCACTACTGCATTGATAATAGACATTAATAATAAAATTCATTACAATAATACAACAATAATATATCAAATGATAAGTAACAAATGATCACAATAATTTTTTATAGTTATACAAAAGTATCCAAAATTGTATCTAAAAAATAATATATGATCCATATTTAATTTTTATATGGTAAAATACACAATCTCAACCACACATTAGTTTTCTAAATCAATTATCACCCAAACAATCTACTATTCTTTTAATATTCAACTTTTCAAAATCTGCCCAAATAATGCTATGGCCGAGCTCATCGTCACCCTTATTGTTGTCATGCTCACAACCTCCACTAATCATTATGTAACGCTGGTCTAGTTTTTTTATCTTTGTAAATATAAAAAGACAATGTTGTAGAAATAAAAGGTACTGTTAGAGTTTTAAATAGTTAAAAATGAAGAATAAAAAAATGCGTGATTTTAGGTTTTCTCATTCTATATATGGGTGTTAATTTTTTTTTTTAAATCCATAAATTATGGAATAATGTTCATTATTTAAAATTTTATTTATTTATGGGCAAGTCAATTGTCAATTAAATGTTTTTAATATTTTACAAATAAAAAATTTAAAATTTTTGTTTAAGAAATTTAAAAAACGGCCAAATCATAAATAACAATATAAGACGCTTTATTATATAAATAAATAAATAAATAAATAAAATCTCATAACTATATTATCAATTTACATATATCAAAAGAAATAATAACAACAATATAGAAAATACACAAACATCCACAACAAAAAAAAAAAAAACTTCAAATCAACTCCTAAAACAAAGATAGTTAACAGATATATATTTATTATCAATGTAGTTGGAAAAAAAATACATTGAAAAAAAAATTATATAGAGAAAAAAAAAATACTTACACAAAAATATAAATTTATAAAAAAAAAAAAATCACAAACAAACAAACTTGAAATAAGTTTGGCTATTGGCAAAGAGAGAGAATAACCATTGCATCATTATATTTGGAAGAGGAGTTGGCCGAGCTAGAAAAAATATCAAATATTAAGTATTTAAAAAGAGAATTGTATTAAATTTTTAATTTGATTGGGTTTTTAAAATTTTAGATTTATATTATTTTCGAAAAAAGTGAAAATGAGATGAAGGTGGCTTACCATGTTATTTTGAATTTTGAAATTCAAAATCATAGATAATTAGTGTCTTTATTTATTTATTTTTTTTGAATCGTTTTGATCAACTTTATTTTTGGAAAGAATGAGAATGACTTATATTGTTTTAAATTTTAAAATTCAAAATTGTAGATAATTAGAACGTTTTTTGTTTTTGGATTTTTAACTTAAGGAACTAATCACTAGATTTTTTTTTTTAATTTCTTTAAAAAGTAACAAAATTAGTTTGGGAGTTTAGAGTTTCCACAATTATTATTCTTAAAAAACACCTTTTTCCTTATATACAGATAGATAGATATAGATAGATTTGTAAACAAGATTCTGCAGTTTTTTGCTTGGGATATAATATGCTCATAATAATTGTGGCCTGAACCCTTATAACAAATAATGCAAATTAAACATATAATTAGAATTAAATATTTCTATATCTATTAAAAAATTAAATATTTCTATATCTATTAAAAAACAAACATGGGAAATAAAAAGTTATATATCTCACTAATTTCATGAATTATTGATATATTTATTATTAATTCAGTTAATCAAACATGCCCTTTGTGTTTAATTTTGTTTTCTATTTGAAATTATGTATTAGGTTTGTTTGACATCTAACTGAAATTATTTATAATATTTAAAAAATATACTAATATGATTGGTATAGTTTTTAATCTTATATTAGTTTTAAAAAAAAAAACTGATTATTAAAAATTGAGCAAGATATAATTTTTATTTTCTTTTTAATGATCAATTATGAGATCTTCCCATTCATTTATTTTTAGTGATAATAAAATTAAGAAATTATAATGGAAATATATTAGCGGCCGCCTTGGAAAAAAAAAATGCAAAATATATAAAATTCAGGAAATTATGCCTCCGTTTGGGAAGTGGGTTGGTTCTTTGGCTTTTTGATTTTTTTGACTTTTTTGGTTATATGAGCCCGGGCTCAAAAGCTTGGTTTGGGAAGGGCTCTTGGCTTTTTGATTTTTTTGACTTTTTTTGTGAGAGAAGAGTGTAATGATTATTGGGGTTGGATGTAATATTTTATCTGTTGTGGCTCATGAACCTATTTTATCTTTTGTGACTCATGAGCCCAATAAACCCTTGCCAGACGGAGGCTATGTAAAACTTGGTTCCCAAGAAAAGTTGGATCCTTATATAATAGGCACGTGCATAGCAAAGCTTTTCCATTCCATCAAAGTCAATCTTCTTCTAATCTTCTCCAGTACGTAATTTCTACAACCATCAAAACCGGATCAAATCAGAAAGCGATTTCCGATGAAATCCATGGCTGCTCCTCCGTCTTCCCTCCTCGGTCCACCTGAAATCCACCGCCAAACCACCACCACCACCACCACCACCCGAAGGGCGGCCACCGACCCCTTCATGGATCTAATGGTGGCCAATTTCAACTCCAGGGATCTCACTTCAGACCCACCCATGGGCTACACAGAGAATTTCTCCCTTACCTTCCTCTCCACCGGAAACCCCTGTCTCGACTTCTTCTTCCACGTCGTCCCCGACACTCCTGCCTCAACCCTAACCCACCGTCTCCAATCGGCCTGGGATCACAACCCCCTCATCGCCCTCAAATTGGTCTGCAATTTGCGTGGCGTTCGGGGCACCGGCAAGTCCGACAAGGAAGGGTACTACACGGCGGCTCTCTGGCTCCACAACCACCACCCCAAAACCCTAGCCTGCAATGTCGCCTCTCTCGCCGACTTCGGTTACTTCAAAGACTTGCCGGAGATTCTCTACCGCCTTCTCGAAGGCCCCAACGTCCGCCGAATAGCCAAGCAAGAGTGGAAGTCAAGGAAATCGGGGAACAGAAGGGTTCCGGTGCGACCTGGAGTATTCGGAGGAGGAGTGAAACCGAAGAAGGTGGAAAGGTCGCCGAGAGAGGCTAGGGTTTTAGCGGAAATGAAGAGGGCAGAGATCGAGAAAGAGATGGCGAGTAATTCGAGGGAAGATAAGAAGATCGCCGCTGCGAAAAAAGCCTTGGAACGGTACAGCCGAGACCCGGATTACCGGTTCTTGTTCGACCGCGTTTCGGACCTCTTCGCCGAATGTCTCAAATCCGATATTAACAGCTTGAATTCCGGCGAATCGAACAAGATCAGCCTCGCTGCCAAGTGGTGTCCTTCTCTGGACTCTTCTTTCGATCGCTCGACTCTGCTCTGCGAGAGCATTGCGAGGAGGGTTTTCCCTCGCGAGTCTTACCCTGAAGAATACGAAGCCATTGAAGATGCTCATTACGCTTATCGCGTTCGTGATCGGCTTCGAAAGCAAGTCCTCGTGCCTCTTCGTAAAGCCTTGGAATTGCCCGAGGTTTACATTGGGGCTAACCAGTGGAATTCAATCCCTTACAACAGAGTCGCCTCTGTAGCCATGAAATTGTACAAAGACAAGTTCTTAAAGCATGACAAAGAACGATTCGAGGAATATCTGGAGAGAGTGAAGTCCGGGAAGGCCACGATTGCTGCCGGAGCGTTGTTGCCGCACGAAATCATTGGAGCGTTGAATGATGGAGATGGTGGCCAAGTTGCAGAGCTTCAGTGGAAGAGAATGGTAGATGATATGTCCAAGAAGGGGAAGCTAAAGAATTGCCTGGCAGTCTGTGATGTATCGGGTAGTATGGAAGGTATTCCAATGGAGGTATCTGTTGCTCTTGGTGTGTTGGTTTCAGAACTGAGTGAAGAGCCATGGAAAGGGAAGCTCATTACATTTAGCCATAACCCAAAGCTTCAGATGGTTGAAGGAGACAATTTGATATCGAAGATTGAGTTTGTAAGGCGTATGGAATGGGGGATGAACACTGATTTCCAGGCAGTGTTTGATTTGATATTGCAAGTGGCTGTAAATGGGAATTTGAGCGAAGAAGAGATGATCAAGAGAGTGTTTGTGTTTAGCGACATGGAATTTGATCAGGCTTCCTTTCGTCCTTGGGAAACAGATTACCAGGCGATAGTGAGGAAGTTTGGAGAGAAGGGGTATGGATCCGCAGTGCCGGAGATTGTGTTCTGGAATTTGAGGGATTCGAGGGCGACCCCGGTGCCAGGGAACCAGAAAGGGGTGGCGCTTGTGAGTGGGTTTTCGAAGAATTTGATGACTATATTCTTGGAGGAAGGTGGGGATTTGAACCCAGAGGCTGTCATGGAAGCTGCCATTGCTGGTGAAGAGTATAAGAAACTTGTTGTGCTTGATTGATCATATAATATTAAGAAACTTGTATAGAGGACCAATCAGTTTAAATTTTCCCAGCCTCTCTGAAGGTAATGAGACAGACGTGTAAATCTTGAAAATTTAATAAAGAAAATCACTTTTATCCATTTTTTGAGAATTGATTCTTTATTTGTTCTCACTTTTGTGTGCATGATTTGGGTGTTTTTTTTTTTTTTTTAAAATTTTTTTGTCATCTTACGTACTAACGGATGAATGGGAATAGTGTTAGAAATCACAGTATCAGTGGGCTTCAATGTCTTATGTGAAAACTGCAGATCAGTATGGAGCCAACTACGCCATTAGAAGCTCGAAACAGGCAACCAAGTGGATAGTTTGAGATATGAAATCATGGAAGCTATAAAATCAAAATGCGCAAGTAACGTATAATTTAAAAAATATACATATAAAGTGATATAACCGATCTTAAAAAAAAGAAGAAACTTACATTAAAAAATAGTTAATGCCGTATAGTAAATTTCCATCATTCCCATCATCCACAATTAAGTTCTGGACCTGCATTAAAAATCATTGAATTGTCAGAGAAAAGAGGTTAGATAATTATTTAGAACAAAAGTGATCGGACCATTAAAAAATGAACCACTAAAAGCACAATTGAGTTGTAAAATGTTAAAAAAAATAAAAATAAAAATAAAAATAAAAAAAATAATAGAGACAATCATCACATCAAGGAGGGGAGCCACCTCATTAATCCTCCTCCTAGTGTTCTCTTTTTAGTGCTCCCAAACATTAATCTTATTTAGAAAATGTTAACTATCTAAATAATTTATTAAATTTTCTACCAAACCTCTCACGTGAGTATGGAGCTATACAAACCCACCTATGTGGGGATTCTATACTTATGTAAGAGGTTTGATAGAAAATTTGAAGTCCTAGCATCACTCTAATTATTTTATATAAATGCACTAACATCAAATAAATATGCAATAAGTTTTTGAATAATGTTATATGTATCAATTAATGTACTAATTAGTATACCAATTGATGATGTGATATAATTTAAGAGATTTTTGATATTTGTAATTTATATAATGAGTGAAGTTAATAATAATATCATAACTAGTATTCATATATTAATTAGTACACTAATTAATGTTTGTAACATTACCGTAAGTTTTTGCATATGAAATATAACTATTGATTGCACAATACAATAAATATGGGAGACATTAAAAATTAGAGATATATTTTCATGAAAAAACAATTAAGAGATTAGACAGGGATTTTCTGGAAGAAACATAAATTTACATTCGGGAATATTTCAATGGGGGATTTGGTCAAAACTTCCTCATAATAAAACTTTAATTCAGTAAGGACAAGCATAAAAAAAAAAAAAAAAAAAAAAATCTTAAAAAATTCAACACATATTACTATTATCAAAATGCTAAATTTTAAAATAATAAAATTAGTTTTTTTAGAATCCTTTCATCAAGATCTATTAAATAAGATTCATGTTGACTGTGAAATTCTTACATAAAAAAAGAATAAGTTATTATCATCGAAATTGATGTAAACAGTAACAACAATATGTTACTTTGTCTGACTGTAATATGTAACATGTTACTTTGTTTAATAGTAACATGCTACTTTGGTTCACAGTAACGCCTTTGGCAATATTGTCCAAGAGAAAAAAAAAAAAAAAAGAAGAAAAAAGATATTTTTTTTTGTTCTTTCTCAATTATGTGTTTTCTCCTTAAGGGATTTATGAAACAAAATAAATTGGGCTCTCCTTTTCATCACACAAGGGTTCAATGAAGGGATTTTAACTAAATTTTCCTATTTTAATTAAAACCTTTTCAAAATGTTGACTCATTTGAAGCCATTAAATAGTAAGAAAAAACATTTATGGAAATTTGTGAATTGATTTTTGAAACTGATTAGTTAATTTTATTTTCAAATTTCTAAATTTAAATAACTTTCCTTTCAAATTTTGTAATTCATGCCTTAGAATTTTCTTCCCAATAACATTTAGGAAGATTAGTGAGATTAGGAAAGGTTTTTTTTCCCCCTTTGTTTATCTTTCCATTTAGAAATTCATAAATTATGGGATTATTTGTATTTTAAAATTTGTTAATAACATGTGTTAACTAATAGCATTTTTTAAATTTATTTTTAATTATAAAAATTTAAAAATTTGCTAGGAAGAATTAGAGATCTCAGGCTCTTGGTAGACCCCATTTTTTCTTTTCTTTTTTTGTAATATATAGTGTACGGGGAGCAAATATTCCGGCAAGCCCGTACTCCTTTCTTCCAACCTCCGTTTCTGTCCGATCGCCTGAAAACACAATGGCGGTGAGCTACCCGGCGGTGTGTGGCTGGAAAACCCCTCCGACGGTCAAATTAGCACACACCTTGGGATAGAGAGAGAGAGAGAGGAGAGTGTTTGAGTGTAAGCATTTTCTTACAAAGTGTTCGTCCCCTGCGCATGGGGGGCGCTGACACGCATATATACCCTCTGAGCTCCATATCCACTCCCAGTTGTCTCCCAACACGTGGCTCTGCTATCCCATCTGTCAGCGGAAACCTTGCTGAACATCACCTAATCTCAACTGCCAGCCTTCTCGGTTGGAGCTCGCTACACGCGCTTGTTTCTTACGTTGACAAGCTCAAGAGAGCCGGGCTAGGCACCAGTTCGGCATGGCCGAGCCTGAGACATCCCGTGAGCACCTGCGGCCGGCCTTCCTGCCGAGCAAACAGGTGTCTTGGCCGGTTTCGCCTTTCCGGGCACCGGTCATCAAACTCGACTGTGGTTGGCCTTCTTGCCGAGCAAGCAAGTATCCTGCCGATGACGCTTCCGGCGCCGTCAACTATCCCGACCGGATTCGCTTATGTCATACACATAGCTCGGTCTAGCCGAGAGTCGCTTAACCGAAACAACGTACACCCGGGCGGCGCATACTGCCCAAACACCGACCCAGTCTTAGTAGCCCAATTCCGAGTGGACCGTGGATCACCTCGGTCCAATGATCCACTTGGCTATTAATCTTCTAGGCCGTTATCTCGGCCCAATTCCAGATCATAAATCTCCCTCTCAATTGCCCCTTAATCCCGTCTGCAAAAGCGTGACTGGGATTACTCACTTCGACCGGGATTACACCTCATCGGTAGTATGAATGCAAAATGATGTCCGGGCTAGTTAAACATTCCTCTTTGCAGACTTGTCCGGTTATTCTCCACGACTGATGATCTCTGCTTCGAACTTAGCCCGGTCGACTCCTCGACTCTCCAAATCTCTTCGCTTTTGCTTTCGGTGACGTCTCACTGTCCCCATCTCTTCAACTCGATGTCATTATTAATGGTGACAGGTGGCACCCTCCCATTCGTCCTCGAGCGGCCAATCGCCGTCGAATGAAATTCAAATTTTGGCGGCCTCGCAACGCCTATATATATGACCCATTCTCTTTCATTCCTTTCCTACTGCCATTTCTGCGTCCAAGCTACTCAGAGTTCTTGTGCCCCCTTCTCCCTCGCCATTGTTGAACTCGCGTTTGAAGAAGGAAGTGCCACTGCCCTCCACAGGTATGCCCTTTAACCTCTCTCTTGTTGTCATTCTTTCTGGTATCTCCCACATTAGGGTAGAAAAACGTAGCTTTTTAGGATTTGGGCTCCAAAAACGACCCTAAACCTTCGAACATTTACAGCGTTCTTCATTTTTCTTGAAGAACACTGAAGAACTGGGGTGGACCGGGCTCCTGGTATTCCTTTGATCCAAAAAACTATAAGAACTGGGCAAATAATGTGTTTGTCATAAACCCAGATAAAACCGAGATAGCAAATTGGACCAGGTCGTCCGACCGGGCTAATATCTGGCCCACTTGGGCGACCGGGTTCCTTGGTTAGCTTAGAACGTCGAGGTGGTTTGGCACTTCTCATGACCGAGCTAAAATCAAGCTCCCTTTGCGCGACCGCGCTCACACTCATACTTACCATCCTTTTCCTGCAGAGTCCAAGGGGACCTTTGACCACTACCGAGGCTCTCAAGACCGAGCAAAATCCCACTAGCATTGTGCCAAACCCCTCAGCCGTGATTCACTAGCTCGGCCACATGGGGAAATTCCGCTACCTAGTGGACTCTCCAGCCGCGCTAGAAGCCTTTAGAGAGGAGTACGGCATCCCGGCCGACGTCCATCTAGAGCTGGCGGCAGAGAAGAAAACACCCTGGGGCAGACTTGACCAATGCCCCTTCACCGTGTCATTAATAGTAGAGGAGGCCTCCGCTTCGGTCAATCCTCATGACCGAAGTTCTTATACCAACCGGGCTGGTGCCAACCCAAGTATCCACCAACACATACCGGATAATAAACGGCGTGCACGAACTGAACAACCGGCTAGGCATAAGCCTAGGTCTAGCCGAGATCCTACGCCAATACACATTAGGCCACACTGGAGACGGTCTCGCCTATTACCTCAAAATCAGACCGGGGAGGGAGAAAATCGTAACCGGCACTCCAGACAAGGATCTTCACGACGATGATTTCTTCTGGGTGTCAGGCAACTCTGAAACAACATGATGCGGTGGATGATAAGCAAGAACTTTGGTAACACATGTAAGCCGCGCAACTTAGCTCGGTGGTCTTGTTCTTTCCTTGTTTCTATACTTAATCATTTTCTCTTGTCTTTTTTGCAGCAATCTAAGCCTTACAAGCCAACTACCACTTTCCCAACGTCGAGGCAATCAGGACCGCACTCCGGTATCGCAACCGTGATTGCAACCAGTTGCTCGGCTACACACCCACATACAGATACTCTGCTCCCCGCCGGAGTAAAGTTACAAACTTCCTCCGCGCTCCATCACCTCATCCGGATCCAACTTTACCAGACGTCCCCCGAATTCGGCTGACAGAAGAAGAAGAGATGGCCAAACGAAGCCGGATCAAAAACCTGCTCACCGCCACTTCAGCCAAGATACCAAGTGTAGCCATCCGCTCTCCCGCCGCCGGTCAACCAAGCGGCGCCGTGGTCGCCCTGGCTTCTGGCAAGGCGATCTAGCAAGAACCGCTCACGCCGTGGTAAAAGAGATCGCGCAGATCCGTCACGAGCTGGTTAAAGCTCAACACAACAACCCATCGCCACGGTCGACCCAATACCGTCTGGAGACCTGGCTGAAGCAGGGAAAAAGACATCCCGGCCACCGCTTCAATCAAGGGCGATAAAGAGCACCTGCTCGCCTACGATCTCTCCAAGGCATTTCTTCTACCGAGCGACGTGGTGGGCAGTGACCACATTCCTGACACCCGCTTGGTGAAATCATCAGTCAAGTCCATGGCCAGGGTAAGTCCCACTTCGCCTCTGAAACTTTCGTTAAGTGTTTGCTCGGTTACTTCACTAATTAATCTTTCTTCTTGCAGGCCATCCAAAAGCAGCACTTGGTCATGGAGCGCATCCACAGACTTCGGCAAAGGGCGAATGACACTGCCAGCCAGGTCGAAAACCTCCAAACTGAGCTTGGTCGAGCAAAGTCTTCGCTCGAAGTTGCCAATACTGACAACAACAGGCTGCTCGGCCAACTTGAAGCGGCCGAGAAAAGAAAGGACGAGCTCCAAGCCGAGCTTGATGCCTTAAAGGCGTCCAGGAAGAAAGAGTGCGAAGATGCCAACAACGCCGGCTTCAACGAAGCCGAGGAAAATTACAAGAAACAAGTCTTCGCCACTCAAGATATTTACTTCAAGGCAGGATGGAAGGCTGCATGTCAACAGCTCGGCCAGGGCCCTGATACTGATGTGTTTGCCTCTCCACCGGCTGTCTTCTTACCGACATACCTCATTCCGTACGCCAATGACGTTTTCAGTGCACTGCAAGCCGAGGCCGAGGAAGCACTTGAAGAAGAGGGTGAGGAAGATGCTGAAGGAGAGGATCAAACCGCACAGGAACTGCCCGGTCAGACTGGGACCGGCGTCCAGGACCAAACCGCCACGGTTAACCTGGAGCCTGATGAGGAGTTCCCCGATCTCTCCCCCCTAGCTTAGGTTTCTTTTCCCTTTTCTTTTTGTATGTTTGCTTTCTGTACTTCTGATGTAACCGGGCTCAGTCCCCACCATTTGTATTGACTTTCTATCAATGAAGAACTTGATATTTTTGCCAAGTTTTTGCACGGTTGTCATCAATTCCATCTTCAGCAAAACATCTCGGTATAAATCATAAATTTGAACTCCTCATCAACCGGAATGCATAACTCGGTTGAAGTACTTAAGCAATTTCACAGACCGGAACGTCCATCTCGGTTGGTAATAAAAATTTGAACGAACCACCAAGTCTACCAACCGGAGTCAGTCATCTCGGTTTGAACAAAATGCCAACTTCTTAAACCGGGATAAATCATCTCAGCCGGGATGGCTTAAGTTGGATAAAACACCAACTCCTCCAACCGGAGCAGATCATCTCGGTTGGGAATCTCGGACAAAACACCAACTCTTCCAACCGGAGCAGATCATCTCGGTTGGGAATCTTAAGTTGGACAAAACACCAACCCTTCCAACCGGAGCAGATCATCTCGGTTGGGAATCTTAAGTTGGACAAAACACCAACTCTTCCTACCGGAGCAGACCATCTCGGCAAGAAATATCTAAGTTGAACAAAACATCAACTCTTCTAGCCGGAGCAAAACATCTCGGCAAGAAATATTTAAGTTGAACAAAACATCAACTCTTCTAGCCGGAGCAAAACATCTCGGTAAGAAATATCTAAGTTGAACAAAACATCAACTCTTCTGACCGGAGCAAAACATCTCGGTAAGAAATATCTAAGTTGAACAAAACATCAACTGCACTAACCGGAGCAAATCATCACGGTTGGTTGACTTAAGTTGGACAACACACCAACTCTTCCAACCGGAGTAAATCATCTCGGTTTTTTCATTAAAATAAAAGTGCAAGTGCTAAAACAAAACCACTCCTATATATTGACAAAAAGAATTACATTCTGAAGTGCAAGCCCAAAAATTCCTTTACACAAGAAGAAAAGGCAAAAACCTAGAAATAATACAGTTTAAGGTTGGCCGCATTCCATGGTCGTGGTATTGCTCTACCCTCTAGATCCTCCAAGTGGTAAGCCCCCTTGCCCGCCAGACCGGTGATCTTGTATGGTCCTTCCCAATTTGCCCCTAGTTTGCCTTCACCTGGCACCAGGGTGTTGCCCATCACTTTCCTCAAAACCCAATCACCAACTTTGAACGGTCTGGGGTGCACCGTCTTGTTGTACTTCTTCGAGAGCTCTTGTTGGTAAGCGGCCACGTGGATGAGAGCCTTCTCCCGTCGCTCTTCCACTATGTCCAGCTCCAAGGCAATTGCCTCGGCGTTCAGTTCCGGTTCAAAACTCTCGCTTCGTAGGGTGGGCATGCCAATTTCCAGAGGTATGACCGCCTACATGCCATAAGCCAAAGCAAATGGAGTTTCCCCGGTAGATCGCCGAGGGGTTGTTCGGTACGCCCAAAGGATGCTGGGTAATTCCTCGGCCCATTTTCCCTTTGCCTTCTCCAGCCGTTTCTTCAACCCATCAAGAATAGTCTTATTTGATGCCTCGGCCTGACCATTGGACTGTGGGTAAGCTGGAGTGGAGTTGTAAAATTCAATCTTCAGGTCTTCACAAAATCCTCTGAATAGGCGACCGTCAAACTGGGTGCCATTGTCAGAGATCAAAATTTTTGGGACGCCAAACCGCGTGACCACGTTCTGCCAGACAAACCGCTTCACGTCTTTCTCTTTGATCGTTGCCAATGGCTCAGCTTCAACCCATTTTGTGAAGTAATCCGTGGCTGCGATGAAGAATTTCCGGTTGCCCGGTGCTGTTGGCAATGGCCCCACTATATCTAGCCCTCACATGGTGAAGGGCCAAGGACTAGTGAGGGGAAGAAGTTCCCTAGCAGGCTGATGGATCTGATGGGCGAATTTCTGGCATTTTTCGCACTTGCGGACATACTTCTGTGCGTCGGCCTGCATGCACGGCCACCAGTATCCCTGTGAAATAGCTCGGTAGGCCAACGACCGGCCTCCTATATGACTGCCGCAGATACCTTCGTGAATTTCGTACAAGAATGCCTCCACATTACTTGGGTGTATGCACTTCAGATAAGGACCAGTGAAGGACTTTTTATACAACGCACCAGATGGAGAGAGCCAAAACCGCTCTGATTTCACCCAGACTTTGTGCGCTTCCTTCTTGTTGGTTGGAAGAGTCCGGTCTCTGAGGAACAAAATTATGGGGTCCATCCAGGAAGGGCCTAGCGCGGCGCAGAGAACATCCGTCTGTCCGGCATCTTCAATACTTGGCCGTGGAAGAAAGTCAACTAACAGGGGGTTTGGAGACGTACTATCTACCATCGAAGCGAGGCCGGCCAGCTCATCGACTCGACTATTTTCTTCATGGCCAATCTGTTGGACTTTGATTGCCTGAAACTGCTTGATGTGTTCCCTGACCAGAGCTTGGTACTTCGCCATCCTGTCATCGTTGGCTTCGTAAATCCCAGAGACTTGGTTAACCACAAGCTGGGAATCACTGAACACCATTAGTTCGGCAGCCTTCATCTGAATAGCGCTCTTGAGCTCGGCCAAAAAGGCCTCGTACTCAGCCTCGTTATTAGATGCGGGGAAGCCAAGGGTGATGGAGTGTTCAATGGTTAGGCCGTCAGGAGAGATAAGAACGATACCTAGCCCGGCGCGGTGACGGTTGGACGCTCCATCAACAAAAAGCTTCCACATCTCCCCTACGAAAAGCTTCCAACAGTCTGATGGGTCCTGAGAGGTGCGAAGGGCGATGGGACCATGGTTGCCTGATTGTTCAGTCTCATGTTCTGCGTTGACTGGTTCCACTCCTGCACCCCTTGGTGATTCAGCACCGGACTCAGCAAGTCGATCGACAATGCCTAAGTCCGTAGGCGAATCACCAGGTTGCGGTATTATGCCGGCTGCTGGCTCTGTGCTGAGTAGGTCCATTATCTCCCCCCCCCGGTGATGCGGTACCGGACAGAGTGGGCGGGACAACAATACCCGACTCCGTCATCGCGTCACCGGTTGGTGGACTTATACAAGTTGAGGGCACTTGATTGGGCGCCAAATTCATGACGCCAACTCCACCGAGTTATATCTCGGAGAGGCTTGTATTCTCCTCGTCTTCTGCCGCGGCAATATCGACCGGGCACGCCGGATGGGTCCCTGGTGAGAACTCTGTAACGAAATCGGCCAAAGTTTGGGCCTTTATGGCTGTGCGCGGTTGGAACTTCACATCAAATTGCCCCAATTCGACCGCCCACTTAAGAATTCGGCCGGAGAAGTCCGCCCGCTCAAACAAGGCCTTAAGGGGAAACTCAGTCAGTACGATGATGGTATGGGCATGAAAATAATGTGCCAACTTTCTTGAAGCCATCATCAATGCCAACGCAAGCTTTTCCAACGGCAAGTATCTCGTCTCTGCCGGCAGCAAGGTTTTACTGACGTAGAAGATTGGGAGGTGCTTGATTCCTTCAGCTCGGACAAGCACCGCACTGACTGCGTGCTGTGAGACAGCAAGGTAAAGGTAAAGTTCCTCACCCAGCTTAGGCGTAACCAACAATGGGGGAGAGGAAAGATATTCCTTGAGCTCAGCCAAAGCTCGGTCACACTCTTCATCCCACGAGAACTTTGATTTCAATGCCTGAAAGAACGGACGGCAGCGATCTGATGACCGGCTTATAAATCGGTTAAGCGCGGCGGCCATTCCGGCCAGATGCTGAACGTCCTTTGCCGAGCTGGGCTGCTTCAACTCTTGCACGGCTCTGATCTGAGTTGGGTCTGCTTCGATGCCTCGGTTCGTGACTAGGAATCCCAAAAAATTTTCAGATCCCACGCCAAAGGCACACTTGGACGCGTTCAAGCGCAGCTTGTGCTTCTTGAGAATGGCAAACATCTCGGCTAGGTTGGACAAATGGTTTGCTTCATGTCGGCTCTTTACCACCATATCATCGATGTAAGCCTCCATTGTCCGACCAAGCAAAGGAGCGAACATTTTGGTCACCATCCTCTGAAAAGTTGCCTCGGCGTTCTTTAAACCAAAAGGCATGACCCGGTAGCAAAAGAGTCCTCTCGGAGTCGTGAAAGAGGTGATTTCTCGGTCTGGCCCGTGCATGGCGATCTGATGGTAACCGCGGTAGGCATCCAGGAAACTGAGCCTATTATGTCCAGCTATCAAATCCACAAGCTGGTCAATTCGCGGCAGGGGGAAGCTATCTTTGGGACAAGCTCAGTTGACCGTCTTGTAGTCGACACAAACTCGCCACTTGCCATTCTTCTTGGGCACCACCACGGTGTTGGAGATCCACCTAGGGTAATGCACTTCCTGAATTGCTCGTGCCTCAAGCAAATTTTTGACTTCCTCCGCAACTACCTCGGCGTGATGCAACGCTGACCTCCTTGTTCGCTGGATTACTGGCTTTGCTCCAGGGAAGACGTTGAGGTGATGGTAGATAAAGTTTGGATCAAGGCCGGGCATGTCGTAAGGCGACCACGCGAAGACTTCGATGTTGGCCATCAAGAATTCAACCATTTCGGTCCTTTCCTTAGCGGTGAGGCTGGATCCGAGCAGGAAGAACTTGTCCGGCTGCCCCACATTGATTCGCACCTCAACCAGGTCCTCCACAGCTTTGTCCTTTGCCTTGGTCCCCACATCCTCCAACATACCTCGGTCCTCCGGTCCTTCTATCATTTGCACGAAGCCTTTGGCAGCCCGGCTGCCGTTCACAGCCACGAAGCACTGTTTGGACATGACCTGATCCCCCCAAATCTCCTCGATTGCCCCCATAGCCGAGGGGAATCTCATCACCTAGTGGAAGGTCGATGCTACAGCTTGCATGGCGTGGAGCCATCCCCTTCCAAGGATGAGGTTGTAAGTCGAAGGCACGTGTAACACCCAAAACTCCACCTGCTTGACGACGGATCCCGCTTTGACCGGCAGGATAATCTTGCCCAAGGGCCACTCTGGTTGTGAGTTGAAACCAACTAGTGGCGAAGTCGCCGGAGCCAAGTCTGTCTCTCAGAGCTTAAGTTGCTTGAATGCGTCGTAATACATGATCTCGACCGAGCTTTCCTGATCGATCAAGATTCTTTTGACTTCAAATTCCTTGACGCGTAGTGTCACTACTAGGGCATCGTTTTGCGGCGTCTGTATATGCTCTAGATCCCTTGAAGTGAAACTAATCACATCTTTCTCTTCGGTTTTTCCCCTCTTGATGGCGGGCTGTACCGACAAAACATCCCTCATATGCTCTGCTTTCTTGATCATACCCCGGAGTTCGCAAACACGCGCCGGTTCCACTATGCCGTGGATGACATTTATAACTCCTTGTGGCGGTGCATCTCGGTCATCCTGTCCCCTGGGATCGACAGGAGCTGGGTTTGGCTTTACGCCGCCGTCAATGTAAAGATCTAGGTGTCCGGCCGCGACCAGCTCTTCTAAGTGTTGCCTTAAAGGCAAACAATCCTCAGTCCGGTGGCCTCTCTCCCGGTGGAATGTGCAATGGTACCGTGGATTGTAGCCCTTCTGTCTATCGCCTAGCTTAGCAGGAAACCGGACATACTTCTCGTCTCGGATTTCACTAAGTATGCGATAGATTGGAATCTTGAAGACCGTGGTGATGCCAGTCCTTGCCTTCAATCTTCTGTTGGCATCCGCTACATCATCACGGTTGTAATCATCCCGGTCGTTACGTCGTCCTCTACCCCGGTTCTTACGATTCGAACCGCGGTCTGAATCCTCTACTCTGTCACCTGAGCGGATGGACTCTTGTCCCACTGCGTGCACCTTGCCTACTGTCTTCTTGTCTGTTGCTACCGGAGTTGTCTTCGCGGTAGTCGCCGAAGTATCATCCTCAACCCGGATGTGCTCATTAATGCGCTGCATGAGCTGGCCCATAGACGTCGGCTGATGCATGGTAAGCGAGTCTCGCAGTCTATGTCCGACCGGGAGTCCACGCTTGTACTGCGTGATTGCTAGGTTGACCGGGCAATCCAAAATCTCATTGAAGGTTTCCCAATATCTGGAGTTGTATGCCTTCAATGTGTCGCTTGGTTCCATCTTGACACTCAACAGGTGGTCCACTTCCTTAGGTGTCTTGGTGTTGGTTTTGAAGCGTGTCACAAAGGCTTGACTAGCGATGCCACCTCTATACTCCCTCCGTGACCTCTCGAACCACTTCAGCACCCGGCTAATTCGGACGGAAAGATGAGGCACATGAGAGCGTCATTCCGCCTATGTCCGGCCATGACCTGTCGGAAATGGCTTACGTGCATGTAAGGATCCGTCTTCTCGTCGTACAATGTGAACTTTGGCTGGTGGAAGCCCGACAGAAGAGGTGTTGTCTCTATTTCCAGGGAAAAATGGGTAGCGCTCAACCTTGCCAAGTCGGAATCCACCAGGAGCGGTGCTGCTTGGCGGGGTGGAGGCATTCCAACCTCCTCGCTGGCGTGAACCCCATAGGATAACCGCTGGAACGCCGGTATCCTATGAGCCTCCCGTCGGCGAGCCCACTCCTTTAAAACTGCCCGCAAATCTTCTGTGCAAGCGGAATAGGAGTATCTCGACGTCGTCGCCGGACGTGAGGGTTGGTAAGTACTATCTTGTGCGCTGGACTTTTCTGCGCGCACATCGGAATCACCAACCTTGTAACTTCTGGTAATGGAGATGGACGGAGTGTGTCGCTGACTCTGACTACCTGAACGGCGGGGTTGGGTGCGCTCACTGTGGTCTCCCACTCCAGCTACGCCCTTCCCCTTGACATGCCACTTCAGCTCCTCCATCTCTGCCACCATGCGCCGAATGACGGCGTCCTGGTCCTTCAGCTTGTTTTCCAGGTGCCTGGCGTGCGAGTCTCTCCGCCGCCAATGTCCGTCTGGACTCCGTGAATGGCCATGACTCCTGCCGCGCTTATCGCGCGCGTCACACAATTGCCCGCCTGGAAATGTCTTTAGGTTCGACATCGGAATGATGTCGGGGTGCCCCTCTCTCCGCCTGCCGGACTCCGGCGTGACTCCGTCGATGGCGGACAACGGGAACTCTTCGTTGTTCGCCATAGTCGGCGCTCAGACGAGCGTGGAAGACAAGGTTTTGTCTGCAAAGTTTCCCACAGACGGCGCCAATTGCACGAGGAGCAAATATTCCGACAAGCCCGTACTCCTTTCTTCCAACCTCCGTTTCTGTCCGATCGCCTGAAAACACAACGGCGGTGAGCTATCCGGCGGTGTGTGGCCGGAAAACCCCTCCGACAGTCAAATTAGCACACACCTTGGGATAGAGAGAGAGAGAGGAGAGTGTTTGAGTGTAAGCATTTTCTTACAAAGTGTTCGTCCCCTGCGCATGGGGGGCGCTGACACGCATATATACCCTCTGAGCTCCATATCCACTCCCAGTCGTCCCCTAACACGTGGCTCTACTATCCCATCTGTCAGCGGAAACCTTGCTGAACATCACCTAATCTCAACTGCCAGCCTTCTCGGCTGGAGCTCGGCAGCCGAGCTGCCCTACCAGGGCCGAGCTGTGCCACATGCGCTTGCTCTTCTGTTGACAAGCTCAAGAGAGCCGGGCTAGGCACCAGCTCGGCATGGCCGAGCCTGAGACATCCCGTGAGCACCTGCGGCCGGCCTTCCTGCCGAGCAAACAGGTGTCTCGGCCGGCTTCGCCTTTCCGGGCACCGGTCATCAAACTCGACTGTGGTTGGCCTTCTTGCCGAGCAAGCAAGTATCTCGGTCGATGACGCCTTTCCGGGCGCCGTTCAGCTATCCTGACCGGATTCGCTTATGTCATACACATAGCTCGGTCTAACCGAGAGTCGCCTTAACCGAGCAACGTACACCCGGGCTGGGCGGCGCATACTCGGCCCAACACTAGTCCAGCCCAGGTCCTAGTAGCCCAATTCCGAGTGGACCGTGGATCACCTCGGTCCAATGATCCACTTGGCTACTAATCTTCTCGGCCGTTATCTCGGCCCAATTCCAGATCATAAATCTCTCTCTCATATAGTATAGACAATAATAATAATAATCATTTTTTATTTTATTTTATGGGAGACGTGAATGGGGTTGTCCAATTTTTATGTTTTTTTATAGCTATTAGCTGGGCTTTCTGAGGGTTAGCTTTTTGAATGCAACATGTGGGCTTCACCTTCTCAATGAGTGACGTGCTGGATCTCATTCATGCACATAGTCACACTGGCAAGTTACCAGCCCATTTACTTTTGTCAAACAAACTACGTTTTTCCTAACTTGGACTTCTCATCATCAAATTCCAGTACAACAAAATTATAGCCCAAATATTTTGGGCCCATCACGCCCATTGGGTATTAAACTCTCAACAGTTCGGCTTTCTCAAATACCCCAACAAGCATTTTAAGGGGTTCACATTCTTGATGGACTTTGTTACTCCCAATCTATGCAAATAGGCTGTGAATCAGCTTTGATTGAGTAATCTCATGCTACAATTTACCCATCTTTTTTTTTTGTCAGGTCTTTGTTTCAATTAGTGTTATGGATATTGTGTAATCTTATTTGTTTAGTTTATTGCTCTTTTAGAATGTTTGTGGCATGATTCACTACAAGAATCTGCACTTTTAGCGACCACTTTCCGCGACCGATATAAAAATTTGTAGCTAAAAGTTACCTTTTGGCGACCAAATATTAATTCGTCGTGAATGGTCATTATTTTTGGCGACCAATATGAGTTGGTCGCAGAAGGTCATATTTTGGCGACCAAAAAATGAGTTGGTCGCAGAAAGTGATATGCTTTTGACGACCAACTACAAATTTGGTCGCGGAAGGTCACATTTTGGCGACCAAAAAATAAGTTGGTTGCGGAAGATCAAAAATAAGTTGGTTGTGGAATTGGCGACCAAAATTTTAGTCTCCAAAAACTTATTTTCCCCAACCAAAAATATTTTAGTTGCTGTATATTGAGTTTTGGCTATTAAAACAATTTAGTCACCAAATGGGAAATAATTTTTTTTTTCTTCTTTGGCGACCAAATTTTTGGTCGCCAAAAACTTATTTTCAGCAACCAAAAAAAAGTAGTCACCAAATTAGTACTTTTAGCGACTAATATTTTAGTCGCCGTTGATTGAGATTTGGCAACTAAAAACGTTTGTCGGCGAAGGTATCTTTTCTGTGACTAATCTGGTCTTTTGGTCGCCAAAAGTTTGGGAGGGAAATTTGAAAAGTGGAGGCGGGAATTGAAATTTTTTTGCGACAAAAAAATTTGGTTGCCGATTATAAAACGACGTCGTTTTGTACCAGAAAAACAGAAGAATTCTTTTTTTTTTTTTTAAAAAAGCCCTAATCTAGTGACTGATCGCACAACCCTTGCTCCACCATTGTTACGACCTCTTCCTTCAGTGAGAAACAAAAGAAGAAATGGGAAAGGAGAAGCCAAAATCCATAGAAGTATGGCCCGCAGTGAAACCCTTCGTCAATGGCGGAGCCTCGCTCGCTACTTGTGTTATCCAACCCATCAACATGATTAAGGTACCCTACTTCTTCTTCTTCTTTTTCTTCTTCATACTCTCTCTCTCTCTCTCTCTCCATCAGTTAAATCTCGCATCTTTGTCCTCTCTTTCAAGGGTTTTAGATCTTTGACTCTGTTAATGTTACATCTTCATTTTGTGCTTCTTTGTTCTACTTTTGTTCTGCTCACTTTTCGCCCAAAACTCTTTGATTTTCTGCTTTGCTTTGCTTTGCCGTCAAATCTTAGATCAAACGCCTCTGTCTCCAACCTTCACTATGTTGAATTTTGAGCTGAAAGATGATTTTTTATTTATTTTTTATCTGTTGGTTAGTTAAGATCAAAGTGGAAAGTTACATGTTAAATATAGAGGATTTTGTTTCTGGAATCTAAATATGGTGTTTGATTTTGAGCAGCTGCTTTTGATTTTTGACCAATCGAATGCACTATATGTGTTTGTAAATATGCCTCACTGAGAATTTCTTTTCATGTGGACTTTGTATCCTTCGCCTATTTGATTTCATGCAATTCTATGTAGCTCTGAAGTGTTTTCTCAACTCAATCTGAACTCTTAATAGGTTTGAATGTTTTATTTTTTTAAATAATAAATCACTGGGTTTAGTTTTATTATTTAAGTAAAAAAAAGGTCAATTGATGGTGTTTGATTTCAGTTATAGATTATATATTATTTAATTTGTTTCAGCTTATTTAAGAATAGTAGGTTTCACTTCTTAACTTTAATGCTATATAATTTGAATTCGAAGGCATGCAATAGTTGTAGTAATTTGTGTAGTTGGATGATTGTTAACTTGTTGTGCTTGCTGGTATGGCTCATTTGAGAGTTGTGTTGTTGTTTGTTTGGAAGACTTACCACTCACTTACAATGGTTGTTTTATGCTTCAAATGGTTTCAAATATTTTTTTTACTAACTTGGTTATACAAGGCAAAGCAGTGAAACATTGGTTGTGTGTTTGGGAGACTTTCCTTGAATATAGATGATGTTTAGTTTATGAATTTTAGTTTGTCAATTTTACTTTCAATGATCAACAATCAGAACATAGGGATAAAATTAGTTTATGAATCAAGACCTGTAAATCATTGGTTTGTTTGGACTTTGGAAAGGCTTGATGAGAGAAGATATCTTTACAACTATTGATTTGAAAGCAAAATGGAATGCTCTCAACAAATACAAATTGATTGATTGATATAAGGAAGGAATGAGCTGAGGGGGAGGGGGAGGGGGAGGGAGGGGAGGGGAGGGGAGAAAACGAAAATAGTTATTATTGTTGTAAGCGAAGGGTGTTTGGTGATAAACAAACATGGAAAGGTATGAGATTCTGAGAGACATAGGATCAGGTAACTTTGGTGTAGCCAAGCTTGTTAGAGACAGGAGGAAGAGAAAGATCATGGTTAATAGTTGGACTAAGCGAGTAATCACAATGGGGTAGTCAAATTAATTGAGAACTTATGGAGGGTTAGATGTTACGATCCAGTCACTATTCAGCTTAGATAAAGACTTGCAGAGCTACAATTCACTGAAATTTCATGGCAAATGAACATGTTGGTTAGGTAGGTTTCTCTCCCCTATGAGAGTGAGAGAGAGAGAGAGAGAGAGAGAGTCTAATTGTATAGCTCAAAGAGTTAGGAAAATGATTTTCTGCAAGAAATATATGAATTGGCTGTGATATTGCCTTGAAAATTAGACTCTAGTAATAATTGCAGGGAAACAATATGGATAATGCTTCACTCTCCCTCCTTTTATATCTACAAAATAGGTTTCTCTTTATAAAAATTGTATGCTCCATTTAATTTTTTCCCCCCATGCTTATGCCTTTCACATTAAGGAGGAAAGCATGGTAGGCTGTTTATAAATAAGGTAAGGCCCAAACTCCCTCACCTCATATTCTTTCAGTGCATGTCCATTTTAAGAAATCTCATTGTGTCAATAATAAAGAAAGAAAAAAAAAAAAGAAGAGAAGAAGACAATCTACCAATACAAAAAAACAAACAAACAAAGTAAAATAGACTGATTATTACATGAACAAATACCCTGAATTTATTCTAAAGAAAATAAGTACGAAAAATTCTTTATTATACTTCCTTCTTTCTGTAGTTCTTGTATCAAGAAGAGGAATAACCTATATAGTCATCAATTGCTACCACTAACTTCAAATGGGTTATATTATCCTCTTGGTTGATGCAAAAATGATGGAAGTTAAATTTACACAGTTCAACACAATTCTTTAAGAACCTTTTAAGACTTTGTTTATTATATTTATTTCTTACCAGTTACCACAAATGCAGGTTATCCATTCATGTTGCTTTGTATTGTGCAGTGCCTTTAGAAAATGGTCCAGATCACTTCTATAAGGGGCTCATTACAATCAACACAATCTGATTTTAGCAGAATTTGGGAGATTTGTACTTATTTCAATTATGCAAAAATTAACAATGACTAGAGGAAAGGATATAAATCCGACTAATGGGTGATAAGAAAACATGGGGTAAATTAACAATCCTATCACCATACTTCATTTCTTTTTTCTTTCCATCACAAAAACAATCTCTTTCAACCCCCAATCCTAAAGTACATACAACAACAATATCCCAATTACTTAATATATAATTACATAAACTCAGGCACAGTAGAAGAGCCATCTTAACCATTTCATAAGAGATTATGGATAAGAGAAGGACATGAATAAATTGCCCAAGTTGGTTCTAATGACTCAATTTTTAGATTTCAACAAGACTAGGATATTAGTTTCATTTGTAAGCTGTTCCACCATTAGTTTGCTTATTCCAGATATAATGAATGGTGTAACAGAGAAGATGGGCTTCTTATGGTAGGCCTTGTTGCTTTGAAAAGGTAGAGTCATAACAAATCAATTTTAGACATCATGACCACAAAGTTGCGGCTTGCAGCTTCTTTGCTTGTGGTATATTATGCCACAACGTAGCCAAAGTTAAGACCAAGTTTTGTGTATTGTAATCGAGCATGATGCAAACTGCAGAGCTTATAAACAAGAAGAACAGAAAATTTAGAATTTCTTATTGGGCCAATGGGATTTTACATAATCGAATTCTGGATTGAATTCCAAACTTTATTTATGTTTATTCTAAATTAATATGAAATTGGTTTATTTTCATTTGTTTCCAGCTTCTCTACGTTTCACAAGTTCGAAATCTTCTACAACTATATGTGTGTGCTTTAATACTTGTTTAATCTCCTTTTAGAAATAACTATTATGTTGATTTAGCAATCAGGCTCTAAAGGGGGCAGTGCACATGCCAATCATTTTCTGGGAATAAGATTAGTAAGCAGCAGTTCTTCTTTCTATGAATGGTCTATACACAAAACAAATGATTGCTTATATCAAGGGTGTTCTCATTTTGAATTTTTGATGGACCTTTATAGTTTTCTACCATTTTGATGAATTCTTGGAAATTATCTTCCTCTGTTGATTAATGCTTCTTTTTTTCTTCCCTATCTATGATTGATGTGTTTCTAATGCACAAATTTTATTTTTTTTTTTACTGTATGAACATATTGTATGAATTGCCCATGGTCCTGTGCCTATTATTGTGTATGGAGACCAAGACAAACCAGCACTGCTTGCCTATCCTGATTTAGCTCTAAATCGTAATTCTTAGATTTGTTCCTTCCTATTTCTTATGTTTAAACTTGATTCTTACACTTAGCAGTTTCTGTGTTTCATTGTCGTTGTTTCCTTGTTTTGGTTTTTGCCATATACCTTCAATATAATAGTGCTTGTGATTTTTTGTGACTTTTTGAGCAGATATCTTCAATATCATTGGTTGAGTCAACATTTATATATTATAATCAGTCCTTGTTATGAGGAAAGAAAAGGCTTACTTTGGAAAATGTTCTTAATGTGGAATTCAACAATGCTTATAGATGGTGGTGGAGACGCAAATGTGGAGACATCTTTGGTTGAAGCTACTAATCTTAGCTGTTCTCAGGGTGCTGCAGTGATAAACCTTGACCATTGTGTATATTATGATACTCATAAGCACTCATTGATGACATGCTTTTCTATTTTTCTTTATCAAGAATCATCTATCATACATTCTATTGCAAACTTGGGAGTTCATGGACAAGGTTTGCTAAACCTATCAGGACCAGGAGATTGTATTGAGGCCCAACGTCTAGTTTTGTCATTGTTCTATAGTATTCATGCAAGTGGATGTCTGATTATAATTGTTCATTTTTTATTGTTGTCTTTGAGGGTATTTAAAGCATTTAGTTCCCCTCCGAAATTCTTGTTGGTTATGGATCGGTTCTTTTACTGATAGGGTTTGATGTTTATTTATTTAGGCATTTTAACATCTTTATCCATCTGCTTCTTTAGATTTGTCGAGTTGAGGATATCCTTGTTGAAGGCTGTATAGAAGGATCCGTTGTTCATTTCCATAGGGCAAGAACTATAACTATTGATTCTCTTGGAACAATTAGTGCATCAAGAATGGGTATGTATTTTTTCTTTGCTTAAAAGTTGCTGTTAAATAATGATTTATTGGCAAACTTCTGCGTTCGCTTCTCTCTGCAGAGTTGTGTAATTGGTGTGGTGTATTCTCTATTTTTTACATTTACTTCATTGAAGGGGGAAAAAATCCTATTTTCAAGTAAAAGAGGAAAACAAATTGTCCTAATAATGCATTATTTTTTTTTTTTGCAATGTGTTAAATTATGTGAACTGCTATGTGTTAAATTATTTTTTGCAATGCTACTGGTTTGTTCTATTTTGTTTCTCAATGTCAATTTGCAATGCTGGTGAAGACAGGCTAGCGTGTGTATGCTGCTGCTGTTGAGAGTTAATTTAGTTGGTGAAAATGCTAGGATTGATCAAATGCATGGCAAATCAATTGAAGTGCTTTGGGAACTGCAACGTGACATCTCTTCTTATATTCAATTATTGTAATTTAGTTGGTTACATATTTTCATCTTTATTTTAAATGGAATTCAATTATTGTTTGATGATTTAGTGAAGTTACAAGAAAGGAAATTTGTTAATTATTGTTAAATGTTATTGTTCCTTAATTGTGGTTGGGTTGAATGAATTTTGTTCGATATTGGATTGAATGTTTATAAACAAAAATTAATTGTTCTCATAAATAAATAAAAAAAGACAGATTTGGCGACTAAAAAATTGGTCGGCAATTCCTTACCTTTTGGCAACTAAATTGTTAGTCGGCGATTCCTCAACTTTTGGTCAACAAAGGTGTTATTTCTTGTAGTGATTGTGTTATATAATGTTTAGGTTAGTAAGAAGTTACTAAGCTATGTCTCTCTTTTATGTATAAATTTCTTTGCTGATTGTGTTTGCTCTTTTATAATGTTTAGGTTATTCGTCATGCGTGCTCCTTTTGATCAAGCTTGAATCTTTTTCAAACGATGTCATTCTTCTTGCAAAACAACTCCAGTGAGTTACTTGGGTATATGCCGGAAAATCCCTCTGATGCCTAAGTTAGTTTTTAAGACTAATATGGAAAAAGTTCTCTAAATCTGAAAATTAGAATTGCAACCTCTAAGTTTTTTATATTTTCTACATGATAAAATCCCAATAGGACTCTAATTCTTTATACGTAAAGTCCAATCTAGACTCCATCTCATGCTCTCTAAATTTGAGAATTATAATTGCAACCTCTAAGCTTTTTATATTTTCTACATGATAAAATCCCAATAGGACTCTAAATTTTTACTTGTCCAATCAAGATTCGTTTCTTAAAGGATAAGATATAACCTTTAAAACTCTTATCATCAATGTTAAACCCAACTCCCAATCTGGCAACCAAGCTACCTCAAGGTTCTACCCCGATTGCACGTCAATTGTGCAATCACAATAGTTGCCTTACTAACTTCCAATAAGACCAGTGAGCTAAAATCCAATACAAAGAGCATACTAAGTTTACCTGGTTCATCTATCTTGTCAAGTTCTTCACTCCGGTCAACGACCCAAATAGGCATTGTAACTTGGCCAAAATGCACGCTTCGTTTGCCTAGTCAACATTCATAGCCTGGTTCAGCCTTCCAAGATAACAAAGTTAGCTCGGTCCAAAACTCAAGACCATACTAATTTAGCCCAGTCCAAGATTAAGGACCATGCTAATATAGCTTGGCTCAAGTCTATGAACCATAATGATTTAGCCAGGGCTACTAGTTCGGTGTAAATTATCCTCTCATTGATGATTTGAACTGAAGTTATTCTCTTTTGTCAAAAATAATAATAATAAAAATATTTTGTGGCAATTATCTATTTCATAGATGGAAATTGACGGAATTAGTATTATGATATTATTATTGACCACATTTATTATACGAGTTACAAATACTCAAAACCATACAAATGATGCCACATCATCTATTGGTACACTAGTATGTACATTAATTGGTACATATAGTATTATTCTTATTTCACTAGAAGAAAAAGCAAAATTGGCGACTAAAAATAGAATTTTCGTTGCTGAAAGTAGCAGAATTGGCGACTAAAATGGAATTAGTAGCCAAAAGTGAAGACTTTTGGGGACTAAAATAGTTTAGTAGCCAAATGTGTAGTTATTGGGGACTAAAAATTAGTTTAGTCGCCGATTATATGGGTTTTAGCGACTAAAAAAATTTTAGTAGCCAAAAGTGAAGGTTTTTGGCGACCAAAAAAATTTAGTAGCCAAAAGTATAGGTTTTGGCGACTAAAAAATAGTTTGGTCGCCGATTATACGTGTTTTACCGACAAAATTAAATTTTGTACCCAAAAGTGAAGCTTTTTGGCTACTAAAAAAAATTTAGTAGCTAAAAGTCTACAATTGGCAACTAAAATTCAATTTAGTCGCCAAAAGTGGAGGTTTTATGCGGGAATTAATTCTTTTCGTGACTAAAAAAATAATTAGTAGCCAAAAGTATAGAATTGGCGACTAAAAAATAGATTTAGCCGCCAAAAGTGGTCTCCTATTTTTTTTAATAAATAATTTATTTTTTACATAAATTATATTGAATAAAAATAATTATGTTTATATATATAGTTTTATATTAATACGGGTCAATATACTATATAAATAATATATGTTGCATATATAATCATGTGGTGTTGTAGAGGCATAGTGGGGAGTGTGTGTTGCTTAAGGTTTAGAATGTGGGAGGTTGGTGGTTTGAATCTCAGCGGAAGAAAAGTTATTATTATTTTTTTTTCGTAGAATGAGCTTTGGCGACTAAAATTATTGGTTGCTAAAAGTATTTCTTTTGGCGACTAAAAGGTTTGGTCGGCAATTCATTAACTATTGGCGACTAAAAGATTAGTCGGTAAATGTATAATTTTAAAAAGTGTAATTGACTATTGGCGACCAAAACTTTGGTCGCTAAAGACCTATTTTTTTCCGACTAAAACATTTTTAGTCGCCAATACCTCCGGCGGCCATGTGTTTGCGACAAAACCGGAGACTAAAAAATTTAGTCGGAAAAACTAAAAGTCGACTTTTGGCGATTAAAAATGGACTTTTGGCGACTAAAAATTTAATCACCAAAGTTGCTTTTTCTTATAGTGTTTTTTTGCATATTCAGGTCAGGAAGTGAGTTCTGATCATCATGTTTAAGGAGAAAGATAAAATCAATAATGTTTTCTAATTCTAACTATCCCTCCCTTCCCTTTCTTTATATAATGATTGATAATATGATTATACTAAACTCAGGGCCGGTCCTGAGTTTCCGGGGGTTTAAGGCGAAATAATTTTTCGGGGTCTTTTTAGATATTTAAAAAAATAAAAATAAAAATCACTCTGTTTGGTTTACAATTTTCAAAAATAATTGTCTGAGTTTACAATTCGTATTTTTTTTTATATTTTTTGTATTTGGTAACGTTTTTTTTTAAAAAAATATATAAATATTATAATTTTTAAGTGTATCTAAATTAGATGTATCTACAAAATAAATAAATAAAAATAGTGTAAAATATTATTTTAAAAAAATACAAAAAAACACATAATTGGGCCATAAAGAGAGAAAAAAATAGGCCACACAAAATTAGGCTAACGACTAATACATATACATATATTTTATATTTTATGTTTTTAATTGCACTAACAACTAAAACTTATATATATTTTTTAATTGGACTTTTTATCAATTGGGCCAAATAGATTTTTTTAGGCCCTTTTAAAATGGCTTAAATTAATTAAATAGAATTAGGTCATTTTAAGTTTTTAATATAGTACAAGACTAAATTTGGGACCCTTTTTTTAGGCCTATTTTTTGGGGCCCTAGGCACAGGCCTCACTGGCCTTAGCCCAGGCCCGGCTCTGACTAAACTTATGGTATTTATTTATTTTTTTTAACTCTCAAAGGAGGTAAGTGTAATTTATTTTTAAGAAAATGTTTGAATTATCTTTTTATAAATAATAAAATTAAAGTGCAAGACTAGATGATGATGATGATGATGATGCGTGTTAAGAGGCAAACGGCTGTAAAAAGAAAAGTAGTACAGATCATGAAAAAAAACATAAACAAGATAGCCAAAATAAGGCACTAGGCATTAACACTAGTGCCCCAACTATATCTGCAATCAACGGACTTGCAATTTCATTTGGGAATCATCAAGAACTACCAGATCGTCATGGTGGTTAACCTCCAGCACTCTTGTTGGCCTCTCTCAAAATGTGGCTAACAGAATAATTGCATTTGTTAAGAAGAAACTTGATATCTTCAAGCAAGGCTGTCTGTGGAAAATGGTTTGGAGTGTCACCATTAATGAGTAGGACCATTTGTTTAGAATCTATCTCAATGCTTATATCTTGCATACCCTATTCAAAAATGATAGTTAACCCTCTATACATGTCTACCGCCCTGTGTTAAGGGATTAACTTCTTCACGACCAAACCGTACGGATGGCCAATCGATAAAAGACACATCAACTAAGTGAAGCTCCACCAAGAAAAAAAAAAGGGAAAATGAGTGAGAGCACTAATTAGTGCCACCACTAATGATGTGACAATGGGTCTCACCCACTGCCACAAATGTTGTTGTGTCTGTTTGTTTTTTTTTTTTATTTTAAAAAGTGAATGTCACATCATTAATGAATGCTTTAGAGCACCACTTTAAGTAATCTCTAGCATTGCCTAGAAAAAAATCACCCTCCGTCGTCTGATTACTTGTCTCCCTTTGTCTTCACCCATGGTCTCTCTGCCCATGCCCAATCACCAACCACCGCTACCTCTCTCTTCCTCCAGCCCTCGGCGTCGACCACCACCCCCTTCTTCCGTCTCTCTCCGAACAAGAAACCCACCACCATGCAGCCTCTATATAGTTAATCCTAAACAACAACCTAATCGGCATTTCCGGTTTGATTCGCTTGCCATTCGACTCGGGCAACAATTCTGCCACCAGTTGGCAATTCATGGTGCAGTGTTACGCGGAACTTCATTTACCTACTTCATAGGCCTCTTTTTGCAAACAACACACTGTGATTTCGTGACTATATGGCTCTCAACAATCTCAAGATAATTTTTTTATTAGACCCAGAAATTAATTCATCTAGATCTGATGTTTATTTAATGATGTCATTCAAATTATGGTTTGTTAATTTTATGTGTTTATTTTTCTTGTTCGACTTAGCTCTGATGATGAAACAAACATACGGCGAAGAAGTTATCTGCTGCTTAACAAATTGAGATCATATGAGAACTCAAATAATACGTGGCGAAAGAAGATTGGCCGTCCGTAAAGTCCCACAGTTTACTGTTTAGCCGTCAAGAATTAGGTATCCCTACAAAAGTGTATTTTTTAATTTTTTTTTAAAACACGTCATCTCTTTATTTTTTTTCATATTTTTCATAAAAAATAAAAAAAATAATAATTTAAATGCCTTCTTAATCCCCAGATAATATAATAATACTATGGGTTTGTTTGGGATGTAAGTTAATTTTTTGACTTTTTAGTTATTTTATCTTGGGCTAAAAAGTCTCATTTGGGATGAATTTTTTGACTTTTGTGAGAGAAAAAAATATAATGATTATGAGTTGGATGTGATATTATGTCTTATTGGGTTGAAAACCCTATTTATTTTTTTGTAGCTAAAATAACCAAAAAGGCCCGGACTTTTTATTCCCAAACGAGCTCTATATCGTCATGTTTGATTCACAAGACTAATAGTGAAGATATTAATAATCTCATTAAATTAGTGTGGTATTTATTATCTAATTGGATTAATAGAATAAATTATCCTCTTATCCATTATTTGATTTTCATTAGATAAGAAAACATATGAATGTAAGATTATAATTATATTTATCTTCTTTTCCAATCTTATCATCCATTAATGTTTCTTTACAATCTTTACTTTATCAAAATTTTTTCATAAACATGGTTTAAAAAAATTATAAATAAATAAATAAAAGCAAAATAAGAATACAAAATACAATGTCATGTTTGGTTTGTTTTTTATTTTTTATTTCTAAATATAAACTAATTTGATAAAATAAATATCAAAAAATATTTTTTAAATTTTAAAAATTATTCTTAGCATTCTAAAATATAAAATTATATAAAAATAATAAGTGTTTTAACTTTTAGTTAAGAGTAAAAGAGTCTTTTTATTTTATTTTTTAACTTAAGACATATAATTTCACTTTTACTCCATTATTAATAATCTTATAAATTTGTTAGATTAATTATCCATTAAATTAATAATTCGAAATAAAATTTTAAAACAAACACAAGATTATAAGATTCGCAGATTAATAATCTCAATTTCTTCTTTTAATCCTACCAATTATCCTAAAAATATAATATTAATAATGGGAATGACTCTGGTTTGTCAGTGTTGGACTAAACGGTGATTGACTTTTGCCGTCACCGTCACTTTTGTTGTTAGTAATACTTTATAAATAGTTTTTTTTATTATTATAAAAAATTAGGGATGCGATTGAGACCCCCTTCAATCATCACTCTTGCCACTCACGTAGAGAGTGGTGATTGGAAGAGAAAGAAAAAAAAAAAATTTGTTTAATCAGAAAGAGAAGGGTTCAAAAGGGGTTGGGGGAAAGGAGTCCGAATCATTTTTCTAAAAATTAATGAAAAATATTTCAAATCCCTTTTTCCTCCCACCCCCTTTGACCCCCTTTCCCTCCTCTTGGCCAGCCTGTTTGTCCCACTCATCACCCAATCAATTTGGCAAACTACCAACAAAAATATTTCATGCCATTAATTTAACATCACTAAATAGATCACTGATGACGTGGTGAGATATGAATCCTATAATGATGTGATAATTTGAATTTTATTTTATTTTTTTTTATTTTTTCTTACACTATCACATCACATAATTAGTATCACTTTTAATAATAATGTAGTAATAGTCTGAATCGGAACACGACTACCAATCCCATCATAACACGGAAAACATACGGGATGAGCTTTTCCTCTATTCCATCATTTTATTTTATTTTATTTTTATTTTTATTTGTATTTTTTTTTTCATTTTATCTAAACTATTTGGGTGAATTACAAATACATTTTTAAAATTTACTTTAAGTACAGATTATTTTTTATTCAAAAAATAACAAATATTTTTTTATCAGAATTTTTTATTTAATAGAATTAGTTAAAAAAATAAAATTTATAATTGTTTTCCTATAAAATAATAAAATTACTTAAATTATTAATTAAAACAAATTTTTAATAATTAAAAATTATTAATTGACTTGATAATTTATTAATAAAATAGACGATTTGTTATGAAATAAGAATCTCAGGAGTAGAATGTAATTTTCAAAATTACATGAGACGATTCATATTTTAATCAAACCTCAAAAGGTATATTTATAATTTACCTAAACTATTTAATTGTTAGGTCTCATAATAAAAAAAAAATTATAAAAGACTTATTGGAAAATTATGTTTTAAGTACTTGTATTCAATTAATTCATGAAATATTCTTATATTTTGATAAATCATATTATTTGAATATTTAGTTAACTAAATTTTAATTCTTCTATTTGATATATTTTATGAACAATTTTACTCTTATAAATATATATATTTTTAAATCTTTCAACTTATGTGCACTTATTTAGACTATTTTGTACTTTTTATATATTAAACTTTAAATATTTATAATTTTTATTTTACATATTCTTTAATATGAAATATATATTTTTAAAACCCAATTAACGAAATCTATCAAATAAAATTACACTTGAATATGTATTTTTATAAAATAAAAATAAATAAATTTGATAGTGTAAATATTTCATGATGTGAGCATTAACATTAAATAAATTTGGCAGTGTGAATATTCATATCATGGAACATTTACACTGTCAATGTGAACATTGATGCACGTTTTATCCTATTATTATTAAGGTTATTTTAATAACTATGTCACCTATAAAACTTATTAAAATATAAAAAAATAATTTGAATTAAGTGGAACATAATTAGGTGAAGAGAGATTTATGAATAAATATCCCAATTATTATTTATGTAAACAATTAAATTTATCAGGTGTTTATAACATATGAACGAATTATATTTTATTTTATAAAATGAATGGTAAATATGATTGTAAACTTAAAATATACAAAAGTTTCGTTTGGCTATCACATTCAAATTATAATTATAAGCCAATAAGACCAAATATCACATTCAAATTATAATCATTTTTTTCTTCTCACAAAAGTCAAAAAAAAAATGTCAAACGAACTTTTTAGTCTAAAACTAAAAAAGTCTTAATTTCAAAAAGTCAATTAAAAAAGTTTTTGCCAAACGACGATAAAATGCGATTTATTCTTATATTTATAGTTATTAGATAAAATTATTTTTTTAAATGAATAATTATTTTTTTACAAGACCATAAAATAAATAATTTAGATTATTAATACAAATCTCAATATAAAAGGATGAGATATAGAGGAGTGCTCATCTCAAAAATACCCTCCTTATCACTATTACTATTAGAACAATATTATATGTATTAATTAATATATTAATTAGTATATCAATTGATGATGTGACATAATTTAAATAATTTTTAATATTTATAATTTGTATAATAAGTAGGGTTAATAATAATATTATAACTAATATTAGTATACTAGGTAGTAAATTAATTGTTATATGTAAAATTTTACTTGATATAACTATAAAATAATAATTTTTCCGGACTTTAACTTTGAAGTGTGGAGTGTCTATCTTGTGAAATAGGTAACATAATTAGGGGTGGTTATTTGTATTATCGGAATATGAATATGTGCTATTTTTAAAGTTTTAATTGGTAGAAAAGAATAGTGATCTACGATTTATATTGAAAATGATAGAACAATATATAAGACTAAGTAATTGGTGATTAATTAGGAATATAATCACGTAGTGTTCAAGAATTATTGAATAATTTTTTCATAATTAATTAAATTGTATTATCATAATCGAAATTCCACCACCATCACCACTATTACCTCTCTGTCTATTGCTCTCATTCTTCTCGTGCGTCTCTCTCTCTCTCTCTCTCTCTCTCTCTCTCTCTCTCTCTCTCTCTCCTTTTACATCCCCTCGCTTGCTCCTTTTTGCCTCTCGAATAGCCTTTATATTCAACTCCATTCAAAGACTTGAAAGTCCCAAAGCATAACAACACCATACACAACGGAACAGAGTTCAAACACCTCCCAAAAAATTGAAAAAACTTGCAATGTCGAGATCGGCCGTAGAGCTCGATTTCTCCCGGATGGAGAAAGAGAGCTCCTCCAAGAAGTTCATTGATCGCCGAAGAAGCTTTCGAGGTTTTTTTTTAATTGTTTGTTGTTTGTTCTTGAAATTTATATGCGTCGTCCTGTGTATATGCAATGTATCTCATGATTATAGGTATATTCATTTATGCAGATATTCAAAGTCTGATTTCGTGAATCTCAGCCTCAAGACCGTGATCGATCCGCTCGGCTCACGATCACACCTACAATAATGTTTCCAAATCCTCCGAAAATTGCAACTTGTTCTTGTCCTCCAAGTCTTCGTTTTCGGTTCCCTCCACTCCCCAACATGAAGATACTCTGGTCTTCTCTCCTGCTTTGCCTCTCTATTCTCCTGCCTTCAGGTACTCCCAACACTTTCAATTACTGCTTCTTCTTGCCTCTTTCTTTCTCTCTCTCTCTCTCTCTCTCTCTCTCTCTATATATATATATATATATCTATGTATGATGATGACATTCATGATATGATCTGGTTTTGTAGGAGCAATGCCTCTGGTTCTGAACCAACTCCTGAAACGACCCCTATGACGATTTTCTACGATGGTTTCGTCACTGTTTTCGATGTTCCGAGGCACAAGGTTCGTCAATATTCATTCCTTCCTTTCTATACATTAATTCTTTACTCTCTGTTTTCTTCTTTTATTAATTTTGAAGTCGTGTAATTGATCGAAGCGGTTAATGATGATTCATTCAGGCAGAGAATATCTTCAACCTTATCGGGGGCACACCAGGAAAACTAGGGTCGCTTTCATGTCGGTTTTGGTCGCGGTCAAAACTAATTCGACCAAGACTTATGCAGCTTGGGAAAAAATGGATTCAACCGCTGGCGATGTTCGCGGTTTGTGCGCGAAAAGTGCGGTTCGGTTTATGTTTTTTTTTTTTTTAACTTAAGCAAATTTAACATTTTTTGTTACTTTCTAAACACTTTTTTTTTTTTAGAAGAGTTAAAAATTAAATTACAAGATATACAATTCATGATCATAATAAATAGTCCACATGTTAGATAAGATGCTATGGAACCATGCTTGAGGATAGTGGATTAATCTTCCTCCTTAGCTTGCAAAAACAAACCCTTAAAAGTCAAACTAGTAACACTAATTTTAATAGTGGATTAATTTTCACTGTTTAGTTTTTAATATGCAATAATGTGATAATAGAATGACAATTCAAAATATCATATTTAACCGTGTCTACTAGACTAATGGAATATAATGATTTTTTTTTTTATATATAAATAAAAGTCAAACTAGTAACACTAATTTAAATATCATTAGATCATGATAATGTATATAAGTGTCCATATAATAAATTTTACTTTCATCCAAAATGTAAAAATAAAAATAATAACTAGTTATCTCCATCCATCCAAAATGCAAAAAAAAAAAATAATAACTAGTTATTTTTTCTTTTTAAAAAAAAAAAAAAAAAAAAAGAGATGCGGGTTGCGGGCGGGTCAGGTTCGACCCGAACCCGATGTTTTGCGAATTTCTTGACCCGCACCCGCCCGCCTACCTACATTGAAACCGCCCAAAGTGCTGCGAGTAGGGTAGGGTCGGGCGGTTTGTGCGGCGGGTGGGTTTGTTGCCCAGCCCTAGGAAACACACATAAGCAATAACACAAGAGTTTTAACGTGGTTCGGCAATCCAGCCTACGTCAATGGGAGCGATATCACTATATATCAACAAGAGGAGGATTACACAACTCACACTCTCTATCTCTCTATATAACTCAGTACTCACTCTATATTCTCTCTGCTCTCACCCTCTCTATATATACACATTACAGAGAAGGTAGGTGGAGAGGTTGGCATGGCCAGCTCATTCGGTGGCCGTCTTCCTTGATTGCGGCTTGTCGGTTGGCAGTCGCAATCCTTGAAATGTTGTAGTTGTGTTCTCACCAAAAGAGAAGAAGAGAATCACCCCTTTCACATAGGGTGATCTCAATCTCAACAAATCACCCTTTCAACCCATGTGAGGTGATCTATTGCACACATTGCTACTAATCTTGTCACGCCCAAATTCAAGATAGTCTTCATCTTTTCACTGAGACGTCTGCACCCCCTGAAGCTAGAGATAACACACCAGAGATACAAGAGGAGGAGGGAATCCTACATCCTCAACTCAACTCACACCACTCTCTGATTTGGAGAGAGCCTCTGCTCCTATCTCCCACAGATCTCTTTCATGCTTCCTATCTCGGGTGTCTTCCCTTGCTATGCTTGAACTTGCGTAACCAAGATATCCGACACCCCCTGATTGGATGTCCTGCACCCCCTGCTTGGAGTGCCCGACACTATCGTGCAACTCCTTACATGACGAACACGGGAGCAACTAGAAAACTTTAGAGTTTTGACACATCAACATCCTCAATTTTCCTTGCTCGGAGCTTATTTCTGAAAAACCAGCCTTTGTTTTCTGCACTTCAGACCAACTTCCCAGCGATCTCATGCGCCTGTTGTCTGTGCTGCAATCCCTGATATTCGGTTCTGTCTCACTTGTACGTCCATACTGATGTTTGATAGTTAGCCCTTCTACCAAGACAACTTCCACTGGTCTGTACAAGTTACCACTATGCAACTCCGTGCATAGTGCTCGCACCGCATTATTGGAGTGCATTGCAAAGCTCACTTTGCGACTCGAGATTGCATCCCTCCCTTCCATGCATCTTTTGAGAGGTTGCAAAATGTCTCTAACACGGGAGCAAAAGAAACTCTCTTCTTCACTAGCACAGTCTCTATCGACTTGGTTTATTTGCTCTGAACTTTCTTTAAGATTGGCTTCACTGGCTCAGATCTGTGCACCTTCGAATTGCCTCCTTGTGTTCCCGTGTACCTTTTTCGCCATTCCTGATGAAAGTCTTGCTTAGTCATATGCTTTGGTTGCATATGTTCTCTCTTTATACTCTTCGACTGGCGTTTGACAATGCTCATCTTTGTCAAAACTTCTCCTTCCAGTCTGTATAGTTTGTTGCACAATTTTTCTTGCAACATTTCTCTATCACCTCTGTATACATGAAGAACCCTGCCACTAGATGAGAAACAATTTCCTTTTAGATCTAGCATACTCAGGGAGATTAGATTCCTCCGTACTCCTGGCACATGTCGGACCTCAGATAAAATTACTTTTCTTCCATCCTTAGTAAGGAACCGCACTGTCCCTATGCCGACAACTCTGTTCACTGTGTTGTTGGCCATCCAGATAATGCTACCGCTGACTCTTCGGTAAGTGGAGAAAAGCTTTCTATCCACACATATGTGGAACATATACCCTGAATCCAAAATCCAGCCGGGTGTCTCCAACTCTGACGAGACTGTAAGCATCACCTCTTCATCGTCAGAGGAATTCACTGCAACTGCTGTAGTTGAGGGACCTCCGTGTCCCTTAGCCTTCTCTTTGGCTTGTCTGTCCGCCTTTTTCTCTGGGAAATCTCTTATTACATGATCCTCTTGATCACAGTAAAAGCACCTCCTCGTGTTGTCCTGCTTTTACTTCTTCCTCTACCTTTGCCCCTTTCTCTATCTCTGCCTCTACTTTCTGTGACAAGGGCCTGGGATTGCTCTCCTCCCATCTCTCTCTTCTTTGCCTCCTCGTTGAATAAGGCGTCTGTGACCATCCCCATGGTCAGCTTCCCTTCGGGTGCAGAATTACTGAGAGAAACCATCAACGTCTCCCAGCTGTCTGGTAAGGAACTGAGTAATAATAATGCTTACATCTGATCCTCCAACTCCATTTTGATTGATGCAAGCTGGTTCACAAGGCTGTGGAATTCATTGGTGTGTTCAGCAACAGATACACCACTCTTCAGCTTCAGGTTTATAAGCATTCTCATTATCAAGGCTTTGTTCCGTGCGGTCTTGGACTGGTACATGCCCTCCAATTTCATCCATAGGGCATAGGCGTCCGTCTCTTGGGCAACATGGTAGAACACACTGTGGTCAATCCACTGTCTGATTTGACCGATAGTCTTCCGATTGGTTTTTATCCAGTCCCCATCCTTGTCTCCATTTGGTTTGACCCCCTTTAGCGCTATAGGGTCAAACAAGTCTCGACAATACATGATGTCCTCCATCCTCAGCTTCCATATCGCATAATTAGAAGCGTTCAACTGAATCATCGACCCTGAAACTGATGTGGATTCCTCCATCATCCAGAAAGTGATCTCTGTCTGAAAAACAGGCTTTGCTGTGAAGTCCGGACTGCTCAAATTAGCCGAAAAAGTACTTCGGATTGCCAAAATAAAAACTACAAATTTATGAAAGCTTATTTGCAAAAATCTGACCAAACGGATGTGTCCAAAATATTCCAAATAATTGGAAAACACTATTGGCTCACCAAACTCGGACCTCAAATGGCTTAGATCAAGCCAAAACAATTTTAATCTGCTCAGAGAAGAGAACTGCACGCCCGAGATGCACCGGATAATTTCTCGAACGCAGCTCGATCAACGCCAGATCAGCAGCGGGCTATTAACGGCGGTCAGCGCGGCTTTGGCGGCAGCTGGTCAATGGCTCACCAATCGCGGATTCGGCATGGCACGACTTGGTCAGCGGTGGCGGTCAATGGCAGCGATTGGCTCGGCTCGGCTCAGGCTGACGTCAGCTCCACGCGCACTCCCACTTGTCTTCTTCTTCTGGATGGCGCGTGGGGCGCGTGGTGAGACTGAAATTCACGCGCGTCCTTCCTGGGGTGCGTGAGGGCGCATTGCTTCTCTTCTGGGGATGTTTTTTGTTGTTCTGGACTCCTCTCCTCAAGGGCTTCCTCTTGGTATGCTCAAAAGTAGATTTCGAGCACTTCGAAATCTGGGCACTTTCGGGAAAAAACTCGATTTTTCACCACCTGGGCTTTGATACCACTTGTTGGGGATCGGGGGCACACTAGGAAACACACATAAGCAATAACACAAGAGTTTTAACGTGATTCGGCAATCCAACCTACGTCCATGGGAGCGATATCACTATATATCAACAAGAGGAGGATTACACAACTCACACTCTCTGTTTCTCTATATAACTCAGTACTCACTCTATATTCTTTCTACTCTCATCCTCTCTATGTATACACATTACAGAGAAGGTAGGTGGAGAGGTTGGCATGGCCAGCTCATTCGGTGGCCGTCTTCCTTGATTGCGGCTTGTCGGTTGGCAGCCGCAATCCTTGAAATGTTGTAGCTGTGTTCTCACCAGAAGAGAAGAACAGAATCACCCCTTTCACATGGGGTGATCTCAATCTCAACATCTAAAATTATTGAATCAGTAGCATATCCCAAACTTGCACTCTCTTCAACCGATAAGACTCAGACACTGGATACCATTAATGGAGGTGAGGTTAATGTCGAATTGAGCCTCTCTTCTTCTTCTTCTTCTTCTTCTTCTTCTTCTTTGTTTTCTTTCTTTCTTTGCGTTAATTTTTCTTCAATATGTAGATATGAATATTAAAAAGTGGCAAATCATGCTTTATAAGTATTAATTTTTTTATTTTTTGGGGTTGCAGATCTACTGATCGCCCGTAGAAAGTCGCTGCAGAGGTTTATAGAGAAGGGCAAAGAGAGGTACGGCTCCAATCTATCCTTTTGGTTCTTGAAGTTCATAATCTATCTTTTTATTTTCATTATTTCCTGCTTTCCGGCCGCCCCCCCCGCGGGTAATTTGTAGCTATAATCCTTTAAATCTTATCCAAATTTACAAATTTTGGACAAATAAGAAGTAAAATTCTTTTTTCCTTGATTTTATTATTGAATGGAAAAACATTGTCCTTTGCACTATTATTGCATAATACTTTCAGGTTACTAGTTATTATTAGGGAAAAATACAATCCAATGCACTGTTAAAAAAAATAAAAAATTACAAAATTATTAAAAAAATTATGATTTTGATTATTAATATTAATAATTTTTTTCACTAATCTATAATTATGTAATCTGATATGTAATTTTCCCTTATTATTAGGATCTGAATCCTTTTAAATAAGCCATGCTCTGCACTGTTAGTGTCTGTTAGTTAAAATTATAAAATTGATCCCCACAATGATAAAGGTTAAGTTTTGAGTATACATGACATAGATTAGTTGGATGAAGTTTTATGTCAAAAGGTTTCCTACCATGGTGTTTGGTTTATGGAATTGATGAGAGAAGAAAAGAGAAAGAGAAAGTAAAAGTAAAATTAAAATGTGAATAAAATATAATCAGATTTCATATTCACACACTCTTTCTCTTTTTTCATTTTTTTTTTCAAATTACTTGTTAAATCCATGAATCAAACACAGCGTATATGTTCTTCCTTTAAGAGTTCAATTAATATAAGATCTCACAAATTTGTGTCACTATTTTCTCGAGAAAGCAACTCCTTTCTGTGTGGGTGATTTTCTGACCACACTGCCAACTCAGTGATCAGCTGGAGAGAACTGGCAGAATAGATGACACCTGGCTAACCTGCAACAGAAAGAGAAGATTCTGGCAGTGGTTCGTCCACCCGGGGGGCACTCCGACGATCAAGTCAGTATATCTCTCAAAGATAATCAAGTGCTAAATTCACTACTCAAAGCATAAATTGCGTACTTTAGACCCACGGGGGTGCCTCTCTTTTATAGTTAACTCAATCCTAGTCCCGATAGAAGTCTGACTTCTATGGACTCCCATTCAGTGCTTACTTTGGACTCCTCAAGAGATAAGGATAGATTCTCTAAGAACATTATCCTTATCCATCTTGAAGTCTTTCCTCATTCTAGGACTCTTGTTCTTTATTTCCTTATCTCGGATTCTGACATCTTCGGAGATAACCTCGGCCTTGCCGAGATAACCTTGGCGTCATGACCACGACACGTGGCACCTCGGCTGACACGTCGGCGTCACCTTGCCACATGTTGGTACTCAGAAAATATATCCCCACAACTGCCCCCTAGGTTCTATTACCTCAGAATTCTGAGGTGATGGAACCTATATTGATACCTCCTTGTAGTATGTCGGCTTAAAATTTCTTCTGCCGAGATCATTTATTTCAGGCCGACATGCATCCATTAAGACTAAGGACTCCAAGAGTTCTTTCTAACATATGAGCTGTCACACATCACTTATTTGACTGTTTCATCCACGTGTTTCATTCTTACGGGATCGTGCCTGTGACGCGTCTGTAAGCCATCTTTCATCTGCATGCGTCGTCTGACGCATTCGTTGCTCTAGGCGCATTAATTCATTTTTGCCGCCGTTTCAAGTTTTAACAAAACTTTTCCCTCTTTTTTCATTTCTTCACTTTTCATTCGATATTTTTTCTTTTTCTCTCGAATCCGCCATTGTTCCGGACTTCGAGCTCTGCAACTGCCTTCGTTCCTCCCTCTTGGTGAAGCTTTCGTCGTTCTGCTATTTCTGTAACTGTCGCCTGACTTCGGCGATCTTCATACCGGCTTCACTTTTTTTGGTAAGTCATTGTTTCTTCTGCCTTTATCTCTTGTTGCTCTTTATGGGGTTTTGCTTCATCATTTAGCCGCCATTACTGTTTTACTCAAGTATTTGATTTATGAATCTTGTATCTGAGTGTGTTTATTCCACAATTTTTGCCCTTGCCCATGTCTTGAATAGACGCACTATTCACCATTTTCTTGCACTTTTGCCACTGTTCTTGACCTTGTACCACTTGTACTCATTATGTTCTTGATAGTCCATATTTGTTCTTAATTCTGAAACTTCGTTCTTGTTTTTCTATTTTCCAAATTTGTGCCTTCAATCTTCATTTTCATAGATTTAGGTTTGGGATTTGTTTGTAGAGCCCATCAATCTTTAGGAAAACTTGAAACAATCTTTACAAATTCTTGCACCAATACATATCTAGGTTTTTGCCGAGGTCCCAACAACCCTTTTTTTTTAAACATTTTCCTTCTGAGATCCAATACTTTTAGGCCGATATCATGGATATGTGGAAACATATGGTAAACACCCCCATCCAAACTAGAATATTTTAGATAGGAGTTTGAAATTCCAGCCGACGTCCATCTGAGGTTGGCTAGAGATGATGACTCTATCATGCCTATTGACGATTCCATGCCCTTCCCTGTAGTTGCCTTTATTGAGTGTGGACTTCGGCTTCCACTCAACATCCTTTTTCGCGAGATTCTCCATTATTATAAGTTGAACCCCATGCAACTTGCCATCAATTCTTATTGAGTGATCAATGGTATCATAACCTTAGCTAAACAGGAAAATGCTAGGATCACCTTAGCCAATATTCAATACTGCTATACCATGTGCGGCCTTAACTTGAAAGAAAAAGTCTACATTTATTACCTTAAGCTGAGGTCCACAGAGTTCAAAATCGTAGCCGACCTCCCAGACTCCAACAAGGGAGCTGGGGACATTATTTCATTACTTCAGGAAACTGGGAGTTTGCCCCAGATGAAGACCTCCATTTCTTCCCTCTTCCTCGATCAGTCTTTGTAGAGGATAATGGTAAGAGCCCTGCATTCATACTTATTTTTTTTAAAGTCTTGCATACTTCATCTGTTTCTTAACGTCTGTTTTTCTTGCAGTTGTTCCTAAGCCACCAAAAAATTTTCGCCATACCTTCTTTCCCAGCAAGGATTTGAAGAAACTCTTAGACTTGCCAGTCCATAAACGGAAGGCGCCTCTGCTTCTTAATTTCATTCTAACATACAAATCAGCTCTTTCCGACGTTCCCAGGAGAAAAAAGAAGAAGAGCTTATCTCCTCATTCTGACACAACTCCACAAGCCGCATCAACATCTCGGACAGACCAAGGATCAACCTCTGATCCAGCAGAACAGCCGTCTACCTCGGCTTCATATTTGATCCCACTATCTCAACGAAAATGTTGCCGATGACTTACAGTTTCTTCTGCCGAGATGGGTCACCCAAAACCAGTTGCCAAAGATCTCCTGGCCAGCATTCCTTCTAACGTTGATGCACAACCAACACAAACCCAGTTTCCTCCTAAGCAAAAATGAATAAAAAAGGCTCAACCCAAGGCAAAGGTGACTCAGATCGATTCTGAGGATACCTTGCCAATATCCAAGCTGGCTCTAAGTGAGAAGACTGCTGTAGACATCCCCAAACGCCTCGGGAGGATGAGTCCCATTCTGTTCATTTTGGGCTCACTACAGTTCGGACTCAAATTGTCACGGTTCTTAATCTGAACCAAAGAGTCCAAATCTGGCAATCGTTTTGAGAAAACAGATTTTTAGAAAAGAAGTGCCAAACATGGACTGCTTTACCAGATACAGAGTCGCCACCTAAATATTTTATTTTGAGAAATTTAGGAAACCCTGACTCGTGCCTAAGGCCACATGTCCGTCATCACCAAAGTTGCCTCAGCTCGGGAACTTGTGTACGATTGGGGAAGGTCACTTCATGAGCACCCCTGCTCGCCCGATCAAAGATCGGTCTCTACTAACCATGATATCTAGTTTTGAAAACATTATGCGTTCTTATTCCGATTATTAGCCTAGATTTACTATGTGATGCTCACAGCATACAAGTATAGACCAGGTCACCTGAACTGGAACAAAGCATTTCATGTTTGTTTTTGAAAGATGGTTTGCTACTCGCAAGTAGGCTTAAAATGTAGATTTTGCCACCCTCGGGTGGGCTTAGAAAACATGGTTTTGCCACTATCTAGTGGGCTTAAAACTCACAGTCAATGCATTGTTCCAATCCAAATAACCCGACCTTCACCTATAGGCATTCAGGTAGTTATATCACATAAGCAAATAGCCTCATGGTAAACATGCTATCATGGCAGTCACTCACACACATGCAAGGATGCTAAAGTGTAAAACTTACCGAGTACTCCAAGCCAAAACAAAAACTATGTTAGAAATCCATGCATGATCCTAACTATACAGAAATGCCTAATGCAACACATGCAAAATGCAACTAAGATAGGCCCGGCTATTCTAAACATAGCATATGGGATGCTACAGCCAACAAGTACTCAACTTGGAATTGAAATACAATGTAGTGAGTTATGATGTGTCGAGCCCGGTGCATGCAAAACAGATGAATGAATGCAAACATGCTATCATACTGTATGCTAATTGAAACATACCCTATTCTAACCATCATAAGCTGGTAAATAAAAGGGAGAAAGACATGGGGTTGGAAGACATACATCACACGCACACACACTTATTACAATTGTGCCCTCACTTGGAGGGTCCGAATAAATAATACAGTCCGAATAAATAATTACAGTCCGAATAAATACAAAATTCCTAATTAATTAACAAATTAACTAAGGAATGAAATAAATAACATGCAAATCCATGGACCGCCTCAGCTCTGTTCCGGATGATGAATGATGCATGCTTGAGTTGCCTTGCGCGGAAATCCATTACGATGCCCCAGTTTGCCTCTGTTTGCAATTAAACCTGGAATGTTGTGCAAAGCTCTTGAAGGATGTTGATCCTTGATATACTGCAACAGAGAGCAACAAAGGGGCATGGCAAAGTATTTTCACATATGTATGCATGACTACTCTTCAGGGAGTGTAGTCCTCGATCCTCGTGCCACTAATCATGCATCTCGATGCATGGTGGCCGAGGAGTCAATTTGCATGACTCAATATAAAATGAATGCGCATGAAAACACAACAAGGCCTAAACTCCATCATGGATAATCCGGAGTGTCGGCGACAGGGAATTGAGACACGTTTCGTCACTCGGAGTACGAAACGTCCCTCGTTTCCCGTGTTTGGCTAACTCCTATCCGAAACACAACGCAATATACATGACACGCATGAATGCAATCCTAATATGCAACCTAATATACGCAATGCTATGAAATGGCATACGCAATGCACGATGTAACATGGCATACACGATGCTCTAACATGCAACCTAACATACACAATGCTATGAATTGAGATGGCATACACAATGCAATATGGGCTTACACCAATATGAGTGGACCTCAGCCACACTCACATCAGCGGCCATAAGATGAAAATGAGACTATTGAAATGCGCGCATATATGCACGCAAACCGAGGACCGAACCTAAGGCACCAAATGCCACTCTAACAAGGCATGGCAAGGCATGAAACATGGCATTCAAACATGCAAATTTCAGCACTGAATCATGATGCAAAATGATCCCGAATCATGGATATATGTCATACAATGCATGGAATGGTCCCGAAACTCAAAACTAGGCACATATATTGACTTATAACTATACAAAGCATGCATTATTTGACTATGAAGCACAAAGACAGAGCCAAGACAGTCCCAAAACATGAACATTTCTAGTTCAAAGCATGGCCAAAAGTGTCACGCCCCGAACCCGCCCCTAGAAGTTCGGCAACGAGACCGGCCAGTAATCTTAGATTACCAAAGGCCTTACTGTACAAAACATAATAAAAGGGCTCGCGGAAGCACATGCAAACAAATAAAGAGTCCAAGAGCTGTGCATTTATATGAACACGTATGTACATGCCAAAAATTATAAGTTAATTACCCACATTCTCTACATTACATGATCAAAACATTAGATACAACAAAAACAAAACAAGACCCGCAAAACGGCCTTCCAGGCCTGTCCCAGCTCGGGGCACCAAAACTCGGGTAGGCTTCCAAGACGGCGGCTCGACACGGGCTCCGCCTAGGCTTGACCTCCAGAAGGCTCACCTATAGTACATAAGTACAAACAATGAGCTAAAGCTCAGCAAGTAACCATACAGTAAAGAGGTTAGTGAACGAAGTCCAACATTTTATAAATCCAGTCATAAATCAATCACAACATAATCGGTCATCAGTCATTATATAAACATACGTAATGGCATACTCCACAGAACATTTATATCAGTCAACAGTCAACAGTCAATCAGTCTACGAGATCTCGCAACTAGCCATGGGCTTGTCCTTCCATGCCGTCCCCCATGACTCATGACGCATGGGCCTGCATGTTCTCGCCCCCATGACCCATCTATCTATGGATGCCATACTAGATTCGCAAACAGACATTCGTTCACATAAAACATTTATCATTTCAAAATCATATCATAAATGTAACACTTTTGAACATAAGTCATAATAACATATCTTTACAGTAATGTTACTTACAGTGAGCTACCAATTCGATTACACGGTCTTCTCTATTTGTCCTGCAAACGTCAACAGTATAACACATTTCTTAACTTATATCATCATCACATTACATTCTTTCATGGTCATAGCATGCTCATGCATTCTCTTAATGGCGTTACCATACTATAATCTCATTATCTTAACTTAATTAAGATTTAAACATGCTCAAAATGCCACGAGGATGCCAAAACATGCATTAAAGCATTTCCTGAAATTCTGAAAAATGGGTCCCCGCTCGAGCGGCCAAACCCCCGCTCGAGCGGACTGTGTACTGAAGCTGAGATGTCGATGCAGAATCCCGCCGAGCGGCCAAAGCCCGCCGAGCGATCGTAAAATCCGAAAATCTGGTTCTTCTTCCCTCTTTCAAACTTCAATCTTTTCTTTACAAACTTTACTTCCAAAATCATGAAATCAAGACCCAACACTTGAACCCAACTTGAATTAAGCTTCATAACTTCAAATAACAAATCCCAAAAATCAACATAAGAGCCATAGACATACACATGCAAGCTTCAAATTTCAACATCCATGGAGGTCACCCTCAAACATGCTAAATAACATGATTCCAACTATTTTAAGACCATGATCTTGTGTCCAACATGCTAGATACCATAAATCAACAATCAATTCCATGAATTTAGAGAGAACTCTTACCTTAGTCACTTAGATTGATGAAGTTCAACTTGGTTTCCCCTTTCCTTTTCTCCTTCTCTTGGTCTCTCTCTCTTTCTTCCTCACGATTCTCTCTTCTCTCTTTTCTTCTTTCTTGGTTGAGTCAACATAAGTCAAAAAGTCATCTATCCTTATCTTTATATATCATATATACCAAATAACTCAATTAAGCCAAAACACTTGGGCCAAACAGACCTAACGAATCGACAAAATTCATCTTCAATTTATCATTTCGCATAGCTTCTAAAATTCTAGATCGCATCAACATGTCCAATTTCATTTTCTGAATTCATTAAGGTCATCAATTTCAGTCCCGAAGTTGTCATTTCAACAGATATTTTCCCAATTCAACAGATAATCTTCAATTAAAACACATTTAAGCATAATTAATCACTGGTAATCACTGGTAATTACAACATATGATTCCGGGTCATTACAAAAAGATTCTAGCAAGATGGACTAAAATAGCATGCAACTTTGACTAGCAAACATGGTTTACATGGCATATATATGAAGCATATGAAATCTCACCAAACTAGCAAAAATCAGTGAACAAATCATATGAAAATATACCCAAATAAACATGGAAATGCAACCAATGCATGTAAAAATGAGGGGCTCCTTTGGAAGGGCATACAAGGGGTTATTAAGCACATGCATCAAGGACACTTAGCATAGCTGAATCAACTTTGGAAATGAGTTATGGGGGTCCTAAAACTCATCAAATTTGCCCTGAAATCAGTCAACAAAGCATGCAAGATAGGGCCTCTTTGGAAGGCCAAAAAGACCATCAAGCAAAACAAGGTGAGAGGGGGTCACCCCCCTCTGCTTTTGAGGCTCAAAATAGTGTGTTAGCCACTAAAAATCCATTGGATTTTAGTGGCTAGAAGGCCAAACAAAGCATGCAACAAGGGCTTAGTTGTAAGGCTCAAAATAAGAGGCAATCAAGCATACAAGGAAGCATATGAGCTCAAACGGAGGAATTCCCTTAATCAAACATCAAGAGGGCCTCAACACAAGACTTTTTCCAGTTTGTAAAAAATCTCAAAAAGGTTTACAAGTGAGGCAAAAACATGGTGCAAAAATAGCCCTAAAAGAGAGATAGAGAACAAGGGGCAGTAGCTGGCCTCAAACATCAAAGAGCCCTTCAACAAAGTTGAAGAGGGGATCAAAATAAGGTACTTTACAGTTTGTCTTGAAGCCCAGAAATGCTTATAAATAAGGCTAATGTACCATGCAAAATAAGTCCTAGAAGAGGGGTAAAGCACAAAGGGGGAGTAGAAGACCTCAAATAGAAAAATTCCTAAATCAAACATGAAGATGAACTCAAAATAAGACTGTTTTCAGTTCAGGCCGAAGCCCAAAAATGTAAGCAAAAGAAGCTAAAATATCATGCAAAACAAAGCAAGAAAAGAGGAAATAGGGACTCACCCTTGTAGCACAGATTTTTAGCAGCTTTTGATCCAAGAAAAGGAGCTCCTAATCTCTGAAAATCAGCCTCAAGATGTTGGAATGGAGTGTGGAGGTGATAGGCTATGAGTTGGTGTATAAATGGTGCAAGAACATGGTGGTTTCAAGCTTGGATGAGAGAGAGAGGGAGGGTTGTATGCAAAGGCTCCAATTGATTTTTCTAACCCTTAGAAATGGAGGTGGGGGGTTGGTTATATAAAGGGAGAGGAGTGAAAGAAAAGAGGGGAAAAACAATTCAAATTTCCCCCACAAAAGACAGACCCTCGGGCAGAGGATCTGGTGCAACACAGTTGGCACAGCTGGAATGCACCAGGAGAGACAAGTTTGGCCGGCCAGGTTCAAGAGGTTCAGGTGGCCGGCTGGCCACCTCCCCTGGCCGGCTGACCAGGTGCAAAAGGTTCAAGCAAAAATACTGGCCGGCCACCCTAAAAAGGTGGCCTCCCAGGTGAGTGCAACACAGCTATGTGGAGAAAAACCAGAAAATGTAACCCAAGAGAGAGAAAAACCAACTTTTTAGAGGGGTCCAAAAGGGTCAAGGACAATTGTTGGCCGGCCTACCCATATTGGTGGCCTCCCAGGTGTGTACAACATAATGGTGTGGTAGAAAGTCAGAAAAAGTGGCCCGGGAATGGGAAAAATCAGCTTTCTAGTGAAGAAAACGGGCGATGAAGGAATAAAGCTAGTTTTTCAGAAAAATTGCTGGCCTCCCACCCTTCTACAACCTTCCTAACAATGAAAATAAGGTCTCCACCAAAAATGAACCCAAACCGATGCAAAACGAAGGTTCGGGGGCCAAAACGCGTGGCTCGGGGTCAGAAATCGATCATATAATCGGAGGTGGCGTTTGACCATGAAGTTGGTCTCTCGAGCCACAGTGTCCCTCAAAAGGGAGGAAACAAGGTGCATGCCAAAAACCGGAGCAAATGGAGGTGGTTAAGCGGTCCTGAATCGAGGCACACGGCCGACGGCTCTGAAAATCGAGAACCGGGCTCCAAGCGGGAAAAAAATGGCCTACGACCACGAAACGTAGCCTACGGCCATTGAGAGATGATCTACGAGACCTCTCCCTCCCTTCGGGAAGAGAAAACAAAGAAAACAGGGCCTGGTTCGCAAACCGAAGCAAAGCACAAAAGAGTCCGGAAGTCCAGAGGCAAGGCTCGCAGCCGAGACTCCGCAACCTCAGAACGAGCGCAATATGCAACATCACCAAGCGTTCAATCGGTGACGTCTGAGTCTTAAGGTCGGTCAAAAATGGGGTGTCTACAACTGCCTCTGTCCCTGTGAAGAGGTCTGCTGAAGCACTTCCATCTGAATCTACCATGTCCAAAAGGCCGAGGTGATCTGCAATGACCTCGGGGTCTAAGAAGCCAGATGCCCTCTGGGCCCCTGAGATTACCCTAGAAGATAAGCCTGTTATGGCTAGTGATAGCGCTGACGATATCAATGTTGGCGTTGCCCTCAGTACTGCAGTGCTTTTTCCAAGCGATTGGGAGCGGAACGCCGAGTTCAGTGAGTATGAAAACTACGCTTTGATGCTTCAGCGTTCTGTTCAGGTAAGTGTTGTTACTTGGTACTTTTTCTTTCTTTCTCTTTATTTCATACTTAGAATATTTTCTAATATTTCTGTTTCCTTTCAGGCTATCCAGCATGCCCACTCTTTCTCAATGCAATCGTTTGAGAACCGTAAGAAGTTAGCCGAGAAGAAGAGGGAGGTCTCCACACTTCAAAAACCAACAAGAGCCTGCAATCAAAGATGAAGACCCTGGAGGATCAGGCCAAGGTCGCCATTAAAGAGAAGGATGAGGCCGAGGAAAAGGTCGGTGCCGCTGAGGCAATAAACAAAGTTCTTCAAGCCCAGTGAAAGAGGCTGGGGACAAAGTGGCCCAGGCCCAAAAGGAGCTTCAAGACACCTTGGCCACCAAAGAGGCCGAAATCAAAGATGCCAACGAAAAGGCGTATGCTCAGGGCATGGCCGATGTTACAGAGGCCTATGAAAAGCAAGTCAAGCAAGCATGCAACAAGGGTTTCTCCCTTGGTTGGATGACTTTGCTGAAAAAACTTGATCTCCCTAAGGACTCCTCCCTGACGAACGCTGATGCCATTCCCCTGCCATTTCCTCTAACTCCACCTCAATTTGATGATGATTTTGAATCTGAGGAGGAGGTTCTGGTGAGGAAGCCCAAGGAGGCTGTTGGGGCCAAGTCTTCTTCTCAAAATGAGCAAGTCCTAGACTTGACTCAAGATGAGGAAGTTAAGGAGGTTCCTGAAGATGTTGTTGCTGAGAAGGCATCAGCCGACGTCACCTTTGCCAATAAGAGCCTTGACGAAACCCTAGCCCAAATTGATGCCAAGCTCGTGGCGAAAAAGGCTGTCGAGGCATCCTCTCAACAATCGTCTGAACTCCAAACTCAACCAACTACAACTGCTGAGGAGTCTTAGTCTTATGTTTTTCCCTTCTGTCTTTGTACTTTGTTCTTTCTTCTTTGAAGTACTAGAAATTGCTTCACATTGCCGATGTGTTTTTAATACAGCAACTCTTTTGCTTTTGAATGCTTGCATTCTTGCTTTGTAGGCCTCCATACTTGGAATATTTTTGCATATCTTGAATATATGCTTCCTTCTTTGTGCAATCTTCTTGGTGTGACATACCTCGGTTAACAATGATCTCTGTTTTACTTCAACTTGTAAATTGCTACAAATTTCAACAAGTGTTAAACAATGATCTCGGTTTAACTTTAACTTGTAAATTGCTACAAATTTCAACAAGTGTTAAACAATAATCTCGGTTTAACTTCAACTTGTAAATTGCTACAAATTTCAACAAGTGTTAAACAATGATCTCGGTTTAACTTCAATTTGTAAATTGCTATAAATTTCAACAAGTGTTAGACAATGATCTCGGTTTAACTTCAACTTGTAAATTGTTACAAATTTCAACAAGTGTTAAACAATAATCTCGGTTTAACTTCAACTTGTAAATTGCTACAAATTTCAACAAGTGTTAAACAATGATCTCGGTTTAACTTCAACTTGTAAATTGCTACAAATTTCAATAAGTGTTTAAACAACTTTGTCTTCTCTCTGCCTCCTAATGTGAACTTGAGTTCCACTTGGGTTCTCATTATTCATGTCTTCCAAAAGCCACATTATGCATTTTGAAGAATTCTGCTAAGATTTTATTGATGTTGTCGGTAACAAAAAAACAAGTAATAACTAATGATAGAAAAATTTCAAATTACAAGTGTTCCAGGGTCTTGGCAGTGCTTTGCCCTCATTATCTTCAAGTCGATATGCCCCATTGCCCAATATCGAAGTGATTCTGTAGGGTCCTTCCCAGTTTGGGCCTAGCTTGCCCTCCCTGGGATCCTTCTTGTTGCTGACGACTTTTCTCAGGACTAGGTCGCCGACTTGAAATTCCCTTGGATTAACCTGCTTGTTATAAACTCTGGCAAGCTATTGTTGGTATGCTGCAAGCTGTATTGCAGCTTTCTAGAAGATCCAGATCTCGGGCTAAGAGTACATCATTAGTCCCGTTCTCAACTCCCTGGGTTCTGATCCTTGGGATGCCGACCTCTAGTGGAATGACTGCTTCTGTGCCATAAGCCATGGCAAAGGGGGATTCCCCTGTTGATCTTCTCGGCGTAGTCCGATATGCCCAGAGTACATTGGGCAATTCGTCTACCCACTTCCTTTTTGCTGCCTGTAGCCTTTTCTTTATCCCATCCAGAATTATTTTGTTGGATGCTTCTGCTTGTTCGTTGCTTTGTGGAAAGCTTGGGGTTGAAAAGTAGTTCTTGATCTTGAACTTTGCACAAAAGTTCTTAATTAGCTTACTGTCAAACTATGTTCCATTGTCGGCAACTATTGCTCTTGGAATCCCAAATCTGGTGATGATGTTTCTCCATTTGAAGTTCTTGACATCCACATCTCGAATCTTGGCAAGAGGTTCTGCTTCTATCCACTTCGTGAAGTAATCTGTTGCTACTAGCAGGTACTTCCTTTGCCCAGTTGTTTGGGGTAATTACCCAATGAGATCCATGCCCCATTAGGCAAATGACCAAGGACTGGATACAGGGTTCAGGTCAGCAGCTGGTTGGTGTATCAAAGGTGCAAATCTTTGGCATTGTTCACACTTCTTCACGTAGGCTTCTACATTTTTTTGCATGTAGGGCCACCAATACCCCTGGGTAATGGCTCTATGAGCTAGTGATCTGCCCCCAACGTGGCTTCCACAAATTCCTTCATGAATTTCATATAAAAAATCTTCAACCTGCAGAAGGTGTATGCACCTTAAAAGGGGTCCAGTGAAGGACCTTTTGTAGAGATGTCCTTCTGCTGTCAGACTGAATTTTGCCGACTTCAATCTGATCTTGAGTGCCTCCTTGCGGTCATCTGGTAGCTTTCCTTCTTTTAGGAACGCAACAATTGCGTCCATCCAGCTTGGTCCCATGTCTACACACATTGCTTCATGCTCTGTGGTTACTGGTTCAATGCTCGGGCTTGACAAGTAGTCAATCATTATTGTCCTTGCTTTTCCTGGTTGTATTGCGCTAGCTAGGTTGGCCAATGCATCGGCATGGTTGTTATCATCTCGGCTTACTTGAAGTAGTCTGCAGTTCTGGAATAAGGCTGCCAGCCTAATAACCTCTTTTGTGTAGGCCGACATTTTTTCATCTCGAGCTGCAAACTCGCCCGTTGTTTGGTTAACTATTAATTGTGAGTCACAAAAAATTATTACCTCATCTGCTTGTACTGCTACTGCCAGCTTCAGTCCTGCAATCAATGCTTCATATTCTGCCTCATTGTTTGAGGCCTTGAACCCCAATCGAATGGACTGTTCCAATATCTCTGCATCTGGAGATATCAAGATTACTCGCCGCTTCCCCTCGCCGGTTTCAACTCCCATCAACGAACAGTCGAAAGGAGTCGCCGATGTAAATGCTGCAGGGTCTGAGTTTGTCCTCTTTCCTTTGTTCTTTTGTCTTTGGCTGGGCTTCTCCTTGCTTGTTTGGACATTGTTTATCTTGGCTCAACGAAGCTCGATGTTCGATGGATTCTGGTGTGAACTCGGCCACAAAGTCAGCCAAAACCTGGCCTTTGATTGCAGTTCTGGGCCTGTATTCCAGATCATACTAGCCTAGGGCGACTGCCTATCTGGCTATTCTTCCTGTTAAGTCTCCCTACTGCAATAGGGACTTCAATGGATGCTTTGTCAGTACCACAATTTTATGGGCCTGGAAGTAATGGTTCAACTTCTTTGAAGCCATTACTAAAGCCAGTGTCAATTTCTCTAAGGGTAGATACCTCGTTTCTGCGTCGCCTAGGGTTTTGCTTACATAATAAACAGGACTTTGCTCCCCTTTTTCTTCTCGAATTAGTACTGCACTTATCGCATGTTCTGAAACTGCCAAGTACAGGAACAGCTCTTCCCCGAGTTTTGGATTCGAAAGAACTGGAGTTGTGATCAGATACTTCTTCAGATCGGCTAATGCTTTTTCGCACTCCTCTGTCCAAAGAAAGTCTGTGGCTTTCTTCACTAATTTGAAGAAAGGTTTACACTTGTCTGAGCTTCTGCTTATGAACCTGTTTAGGGCTGCAGCCCTTCCAGTTAGTATCTGCACCTGTTTTGCCGACGTCGGGCTCTTCAACTCTATGATGGCCTTGATCTGATCTGGGCTGGCCTCGATGCCCCTCCTGGTCACCAGGTATCCTAAAAACTTACCAGATCCAAATCCAAATGCACACTTCGATGCATTGAGTCAGAGCTGATTTGCTTTAAGGATTTCAAAGACTACTTTTAGATCGGCGAGATGACCCTCGAGCTCCTTGGTCTTAACGACCATGTCGTTGATGTAGACTTCTACTGTTCGGCCAATCAGGTGCTTGAACATCTTGGTTACCAATCTTTGGTAAGTGGCTCCTATGTTTTTTAACCCAAAGGGCATCGCTCTGTAGCAGTATAGCCCTTTGGGAGTGATAAATGCAGTATTCTCTTCATCTGCAGGGTCCATAGCTATCTGATAATACCCCCTGTAGGCATCCAGGAAGCTCATCCTTCCATGCCCCGAAGTGGCGTCCACTAGTTGGTCAATCTTGGGTAGAGGGAAGCTGTCTTTGAGACAGGCCTTGTTTAAACTGGTAAAGTCTACACAGACCCTCCATTTACCATTCTTCTTCTTTACCACCACTGTATTGGATAGCCATGTCGGGTAGTGAACTTCTCTAATGGCCCTGGCTTCCAGAAGTCTGTTTACTTCTTCCTCTACTGCTTCGACGTGCATCAACGTCGGTCTTCTAGCTCGTTGAATTACAGGTTTGGCCGACCTGTCAACATTCAGTTTGTGGCAAGTGACCTCGGGGTCAATGCTAGGCATTTCGTAAGGTGGCCAAGAAAACACCTCAATATTTGCTCTCAGAAAAGCTTGTAACTCTCTTTCCTCTTCTTCGGCTAAGCCCGAGCCGAGAAGAAAGAAGCGTTCTTCATCCCCATCCTAGACGAGGATTTTCTTCAGTGCCTCTTCGCTCTTCTCGGCTGGCTCTTTGCTGATGTCTTCTAGGACTTCTACGTCCTCATCTTCAATTTCTGCCTTTTCTGGCTCTCGTATGCTGCAGGTAGATTTCATTACTGCCATGGAGCAATTCTTCTCCTGCAGCTGATCGCCCCTGACTTCCTCTATCCCATGCTCTGTTGGGAATCGCAATAGTTGATGCAATGTTGAGGGAACTGCCCCCATCGCATGCAACTATGGCCTTCCCAAGATGATGTTGTAAGGGGAGGGTGTGTCGATGATGGTGAATTCTGTCTTGATCTTCCTGGTGCCAGCCTGCACCTCCAAGTTTACTGCTCCCAGTGGCCATGTCGGCGTTCCATTGAACCCAACCATTGGGCTATTGGATTGTTCCATATCGTTCGGGTGAAGGCCGAGCTCCTTGTAATATCGGACGTACATGATGTCATAAGAGCTGCCTTGGTCAATCAGGATGTGTTTCACTTGGCACTCCCCAACCTGGAGGGATACTACCAAGGCATCATTATGCGGATGCTGGACCATCTCTAGGTCGGCTTCAGTAAAGGTTATCATTGGTCCCTGGCATTCTTCTGGCCGATGTCTTTTCTCCCCGATTTGATAGACATGTTGTAGGTGTTTTACCTTCTGAGTCTCCCCTCTGATTTCGTTCTCGTTGACCTTTGAGTGAATCATATTGACTACCCGAGGTCCTCCTGCCTGAGGTTGCTGTACTAGGGGAGGCGGAGCTGTTGGTGCTTGAGGCAATCTTGCCTGTTCTTCTCTTGTTCTGGCCTCATCGACCAGATCTCTCAGATGACCTTGCCTTACTAAGTCTTCCAAGTGTGCTTTCAGGGCTCTACAACCCTGAGTTATGTGCCTCTCTTCATTGTGGTAGGCACAACGCCTGTCAACATTCCTCTCAATGAATTTCCCTAGTGCCCTTGTTGGTGCTCTGAAATAGGGCTGGTTCTGAATTTGTTCCAGGATTTTGTGAATTGGGATTTGGAATACAGTCGTCACTGCCTATATAGCCCTCAGTTCTGCTTCTTGCTTGTTTGATCCGTTGTTACCTCGGCCTCGCTTCGGCGAGCCGTTTCTTTTCTCTTGTTTTATCTCCTTAGTCCCCGACGCGTCTTCCTCGACTCTGGCATACTTCTCGGTTCTCGTCATGAGCTCTTCCATGCTTTTTGGAAAAGTTTTTGCCAAGGATTTCCATAGTGGGCAGTTGTCTTTTAGGTCGTTCTTGAATGACACGACCGCCACTTCTTGATTACACTCTGGTACTTGGTTGAATACCTCATAGTATCTTTTTGCATAGGCCCTATGGCCTTCATCCTTACTGATCTTCAGAGCCATTAATGCGTCAACCCTTAATGGCTGCAGCTTATTTGTCACGAACCTGGCCACAAATATCTCGGCCAGGCCTTCCCAAGTCTTCACGCTTCCCTTTGGTAGTTTGTGGAACCAATCTGATGCAATCTCCCCGAAGGATGAGGGGAACACTTTGTAGAGCAATGGCTCGTTCCTACTATACAATGCCATTGAGTTCAAATATAATCCGACATGGAAGTTGGGGTCTGACTTACCATCGTATATTTGAAACCTCGGCATACTGAATCTCTTCGGCGCCTCAAACCTGTCCAATTCCACCGAGAATGGTGTCCTCGGCTTATCTGGGGAAGTTACCTCGGCGAAGGCATTCTGTTGCTTCCTCTTGAAGTAATCTCTTAAGTCCTCTTTTGTCCTCCCAGGAGCTCGGCTATCTCCTGCTTTCAGTCTTTTCGGTGCACTACTTTTAGTTTTGTGGTGAGTCCTTTTCGACCTCTCTCCATGAGTTGTGTCGAAGCACAGTGCCTGCCCCTGAACATGCCGATGTCCCCTGGGGTTTACCTTCTTTGTGTGATGCGTCCTCCGTGATTCTTCTCTTCTTGGCTCCCTTCGCCCAACCTTCCTGGAAGGTCGGTGAGAGTGTCTTTCGCTCTCGTTGTGCTGAGGGGCTATGGGGATTGTTCTCTACCCTCCCTTCTAGGCATTGGCCGTTGGAATCGGCGTGTCCTGTAGTGGGAACGGCGGCTGCATGACGTTATTTTACATCATGAAATTGACAACCGACTGCAGGTCTGCCAATTTGTTTGCCATCTCCTTTACCTCTTTGTCCCTCCACAGGCATCTATCATTCCATACTTGGAGGTCGTCTTCGTTGTAGTAGCCACTTCGATCTGGTTTCTTTGGTGCGTCGCTAGTCTGGCCGACGTCCTTCACTCTGTGATTCTGGTCACGAGTTTCTGCGTTGCATTCGTCTCTTGTGATATCAAGGTCAATAGGTCTCCCACTCCCAATAGGAGTGTCGTCCCCAATCTTTTCCTTCTGTCCATTGCTGGCCATCTATTCTCCTATCTTTTCCACAGACGGCGCCAAATTGTGTGGGTGATTTTTTGACCACACTACCAACTCAGTGATCAGCTGGAGAGAACTGACAGAATAGATGACACCTGGCTAACCTGCAATAGAAAGAGAAGATTCTGACGGTGGTTCGTCCACCCTGGGGGGCACTTTGACGATCAAGTCAGTATATCTCTCAAAGATAATCAAGTGCTAAATTCACTGCTTAAAGCATAAATTGCGTACCTTAGACCCACGGGGGTGCCTCTCTTTTATAGTTAACTCAATTCTAGTCCCCATAGAAGCCTGACTTCTATGGAATCCCATTCAGTGCTTACTTTGGACTCCTCAAGAGATAAGGATAGATTCTCTAAGAACATTATCCTTATCCATCTTGAAGTCTTTCCTCATTCTAGGACTCTTGTTCTTTATCCGCTTATCTCGGATTCCGACATCTTCGGAGATAACCTCGGCGTCATGACCACGACACGTAGCACCTCGGTTGACACGTCGGCGTCACCTTGCCACGTGTTGGTACTTAGAAAATATATCCCCACACTTTCAAGACTCATTTTCATATCCAAAGCTGCTACAGAGCCCGAAATTGTTAAGCTCGAATCTGTCCCGAATCCAAAACGATGTCGTTTTGGATTTTTTTTTTCTTTTTTCTTTCTTTCTGTTTTGAAAATTTTCTTTCTGTTTTCTTTAGCTCGAATTTTCTTTCTCTCTGCTACAGGGCCAGAAGCAGAGAAGAAGAAGAAGAAGAAGAGAAGAAAAAAGAAGAGGAAGAGGAAGAGGAAGAGGTAGAAGAAGAAGAAGAAGAAGAAGAAGAAGAAGAACATCATCAACAATTTTCCCCCCTTAATCTTCAGATCAGATCCATCTTCATCAACAAAAAAAAAAAAAAAGAAAAAGTCAACAAGATCTTCATCAACACATCATCATCATCAACAACATCTTCATCAACACATCATCATCAGACAAAAAAAAAAAAAAAAAGGATTCAAATCTGAAAAAAAAAAAAAAAAAAAAAAAAAAAAAAAAAAAAAATTCAGATTTGATTGTCGATCTTCCTCCTCCGCCATCATGGCCATCACCATCTTCTTCTCTTCCTCTTCCTTCTCTCCATCTTTTCTCCTTCTTCTCTCTTCCTCTTCTCTTCTCTCTGTCTCGCCCTTGTCTGTCTGTGTTCAAACAAGAAACAGAAGAAAAAGAAAAAAAACGCAAGAAAAGAAAGAAAAAGAAAAAAAAAAGAAAAAGAAAAAGAAATCTAAAACGACTTCGTTTTGGGTTTCAAGCCAATTCGGGCCAAACGATTTCGGGTCCTCAAACAATTTTCTTTCATATCCCTCAAGATTTCACTGTAAGTTTCATAAAATTCACGATGGTGATCTGTACCACTCAAATTTTGTTAGAAGGGCAGGGCACTACGGATCTGCTCGTCATTCTTAACTGTAGGATTATCAAGAAAAAAAAATGAAAAAAAAAAAATCATATATATATGGACTGTGATCCTCTCATTCATCACTCTACCACCATCTCTCTCTCTATCTGACTATCTATCTGTCTTTGTCTTTTTCTCTCCGTCTATCTTTTTCTGTTCTGCCCTCTTAAGCCCTTTCCTGCTGAGATTCTCTGTCAGGCAACTAAAAGAAAGCTTCATTTCTTCTCTCTCTCTCTAAATGTAGAAATAGAATCTTTTAGGGCGAAATAGGCTAAGACTTGAGAGGAGGAGAGACAAAATTGCAATTACGGGGGGCACCATTTGGTCGCAAACTATTTAGGCCAGCTTCCATGATAATGATCTCCCCTTTTCATTTCCACCTTTAGGTAGCGTTTGGTCTGTATTTAGAGTTATAATTTGAGTGTAGAGTTGTATTTTGAGTTCGTTTACTTTGTGTTTAGAATTATAATTTAAGTGTAGAGTTGTATTTTAAGTTTGTGAGTTTTAAAATTATAATTTGAAGAGAGAGAATTTATTTGGTTCTTAGGGGTTGTTTGGGATATTTTAAAAGTGTACTTTTTTACTTTTTATGAAATATGGGTTGGGTATGAGTTGTGTTTGAAGTGATGTGATAGAAAGATAATGTGACTTAAATAAGATGATGTAACTTAAAGGATAGTAACTTTTTGATTTTTTAACTTTTTTAGAAGATGCCAAACAATGCCTTAATTTAAAAACTTATAACTCAAAATCAAACACGACTTAAAACTCTATTGAAAATTCTATTTGAAAAAATAATTATTAACAAAAAAAATTTATTTAAAAAATTTTAAAAATTCCAAAAATATTTTTATTTTTTTAAAAATTACTGTGACAAATTAATTTTTATTTCAAAATTTTTTTTTGGTTAATTTTAAATAAACGTCCAAATAATGTCATTTTGGTCTAAAAAAATATTTTCTATATTTAAAAAAATCAAAAAAAAAAAATATATGTATATATATATATTCCAAATTACAGATGCCAATTGATTTTAAAAAAAAAAAAAAACACTGTTTTGGTCAACCAGCTAGTTGACCAGTTGGACAACCGGGTAGACTCAAAAATTTTAAAAATGTCTAGGTGGTTGTCCGGGCGGACGACCGAGTAGACCAAAAATTCAAAAACTCTCTGGTTTACCAAACATATTTTCAAAATGTGTTTTGCAATTGATTTGAAATCCTAATTTGAAAACTGTAAGCAAACATAGAATTGTTTTGACAAGTTGGTTAAAAACTGACTTTTTAGCTTTTTTTTTTTTTTTGACTTTTTTGTTTTTTTATAAGTAAAAAATATGAGAGATAATATAACTAAAAATGGGTTAAAAATAAAAAATTGGCTTTGAACCAGCTTGCCAAATAAGCCTAGAAGGTTGATAACAGGTGTGGAATCATGGTTTTAATTTCTTCCTATCTTTGTCCCTATACACTATAAGAAAATACACTTTTGGCGACCACTTTTGCCGACTAAAAATATTTTGGTTGCCAAAAGTTGTGGAATTGGCGACCAAAAATTATGTTAGTCGGTTAAAGTACAATATTTAGCTACTAAATGTTTTTAGTCGAGGTGTATTGATTATTGGCGACTAAAAAAAAAATTACTCACTAAAAATCTCACAATTGGCGACTAAAAAAAATTCAGTCGCTAAATTTGCCACAATTGATGACTAAAAAAATATTTTAGTCGTTGTATAGTTAGTTTTGGCTAATAAAATTATTTAGTCGCTGAATGAAAAATAAAATCTAACTTTTTATTTTTTGCAACCAAAAGTTTGGTCGCAAAATATTTATTTTTAGTGACTAAAAAATATTTTAGTCACTATATAGATAGTTTTGGCAACTAAAATTATTTAGTCGCCGAATCAAAAATAAAAATTTACTTTTTATCTTTGGCGACCAAAAGTTTGGTCGCCAAAAATTTAATTTCAGCGACTAAAAAATATGTTAGTCGTTGCATAGATAGTTTTGGCAACTAAAATAATTTAGTCGCTGAATGAAAAATAAAAATTTTCTTTATATCTTTGGCGACCAAAAAGCGACTAAAAAATATTTTAGTCGCTGTATAGATAGTTCTGGCAACTAAAATAATTTAGTCGTTGAATGAAAAATAAAAATTTACTTTTTATCTTTAGCGACCAAAAGTTTGGTTGGTAAAAATTTAATTTCAGCGACTAAAAAATATTTTAGTCGCTATATAGATAGTTTTGGCAACTAAAATAATATAGTCGCTGAATGAAAAATAAAAATTACTTTTTATCTTTGGCGACCAAAAGTTTGGTCGGCAAAAATTTAATTTCAGCGACTAAAAAATATTTTAGTCACTGTATAAACAGTTTTGGCAACTAAAATAATTTAGTCGTTGAACGAAAAATAAAAATTTACTTTTTTATCTTTGGCGACCAAAAGTTTGGTCGGCAAAAATTTAATTTCTGAGAGTAAAAAATATTTTAGTCGCTGTATGGATAGTTTTGGCAACTAAAATAATTTAGTCGCTGAATAAAAAATAAAAATTTACTTTTTATCTTTGGCGACCAAAAGTTTGGTCACCAAAAATTTATTTTCAGCGGCTAATAAATATTTTAGTCATTGTATGGTTACTTTTGTCTACTAAATTTATTTAGTCGCTGAATGGAAAACAAAAATTTACTCTTTTTCTTTTTGGCGACTAAAAGTTTGGTCGCCAAAAATTTATTTTCAACGTCTAAATAAATTTTAGTCGTCATATACCAACTTTTGCCGACTAAAAGAAATGTAGTCGCCAAATATCTAGTATAATTTTATTTTTAATCTTTGGTGACTATCTCATTTGGTCGACAAATATACATTTTTGGTGACTAAAACACATTTAGTCGGCAATAAAACTCAATTTTTTTTGTGGGAACACATACTGCCCAATTTGAGTTCATGTTTAATTTTATTATTATTATCATTATTATTTTTTATTATAATTTTATTTTTCATTTATTATCATTTTGGAGGGATTTTTAAATTAATTTGGTGAGGAACTCTGGAGGGATTTCAAACACACTAAAATGAGTTAGGGCTTAAACACGTCTCTCTCTCTCTCTCTCTCTCTCTCTCTCTCTCTCTCTCTCTCTCTCTCTCTCACGCTGATTGCCTTCCTCCTGATATTGAATCTCTGTCGCTTTGTTTCCATTGTCGTCGGGTAAGGAGCATCATTGCCATCGAGCACCATCGTCGATCTACTATTGGAGCATTACCCCAGTATGTCCTCTCTATTTTGCCTTCTCTCTATCCCTCTCTCTGCCTCTCTTACTCATCTCTCTTCTCTCTCATCCCTCATGTCTCTGTCGCTGTCTATTTGTCTGCCTGTGTCTGTGTGTGTGTGTGTGTCGCTCATCTCTCTCTGTCTTTTTCACTCATCTCTCTTCTCTCTATCTCTCTTCTCTCTATCTCTCTCTGTCTCTTTCGCTTATCTCTCTTCTCTTTCTGTCTCTCTCTTTTTTACTATGTATCTCTTTCGTTCATTTTTTTCGCTCTCTTTCTCTACCTCTTTGTCTATCTCTCGCTCATATCTTTTTTTTTCTCTCTCTATCTCTCTCTCTTCCACTATGTTTGCCTTGCTTACCCTCACTCTCACTCTCACTCTCTCCCTCCCCTCTTCTCTATTTACCGAGCTCCCTCTCGATTTATCGATCCACTACAAGAAAATGCACTTTTAGCGACCACTTTGTCTCTCTTTTGCTCATCACTGTCTCTGTCTTTGTCTTTCTCTCTCTCTCTCTCTCTCTCTCTCTCTCTCTCTCTTTTCTCTATCTGTTTCTCACTCATTTCTCTCTCTCTCTCTCTCTCTCTCTCTCTCTCTCACCACCTATCTCCTTTACCACATTCACCACTACTGCAAATGCCATTCTACTACCACCACCACTACTACTGTTGCCACTCTACCTTTACGACTACTATTACTATCACCATAGCCACCACTCTACAACCACCACTATTGTCACTACTGCTACAATTACCTCTCCTCTACCACCGCCACTCCATCTCCTCTACCACTACTACAACACCACTAATCTCTTTCGCCATCACTGCCACCACCACCACCACCTCTTATCCACCACCTTCACAACTATTGCCGCTCCCTCTCCTCTACCACAAAAAATTAGTTTGTGATTTTTAATAACCAAAAAAATGGGTCGTAGAAAAATATTTTTCATTGGCCACAAAAAATTATTTTTATTTTAATTGAAAATATTTTTCATTAAAATATGACCCCTACTTCTACAAAATAAAAAAAATAAATTTTCAACCTTAGTAACTTAAAAAAAAAATTCACTAACTATAAAAAAAAAAAAAACTATTTTAACAAAAAAATAAATAAATTATCCTAACTCTCTTCTTTTCTTTATTTTTTTTTTCGTTTTCCCGTTCTTTCTAATTCCCCCATTTCTTTTCCCCCTTTTGTTTCTCACGATTTCAAATCCTCAATCCCTAACAAAAAAGTCCCCAAAATATGATGCTATGGGGAGGGAGGGAGAGAGAGAGAGTGTTGATTGGAGATTCAAAAATGGCGAATTATCACTTCGTGTACAAGGACGTGGAAGGAGCTTCAACTCAATGGGACGATATTCAGAGAAAATTGGGAAACCTCCCTCCATAGCCCCATGCATTCAAGCCCCCATCCTTCAAGCCCGTCAAGGACGAAGACTCTAAACACAAAGACAAAGCTTGCCACCATGAGTGCGATTACCACCGACGACTACGACTATCTGTTAAGTTCTCTCTATCTCTCTCTCTCTCACTTGTTTGTTGCTCTCACTCTGCCCCTTTTCCTCTCCTTCTAATTTTCAAAACCCTAATAAGTGATTTTTTTAAGGCTAGGGTTGGTCAAAGTCGTCTATCTCCTATGTGATTTTGATTTTGATCCAATTTGTTCATTTCCAAGTTCTTTTTCTTTAATTTAATTTATGTATAAATTATGCACACCACCTGTTTGCTAATATGCCTCTGAAAATAGAAAGTATAAAATCAGTTAGTGTCTCAACCATGAATAAAGAGGCATTCTAACCACCAACCACCAACATTAAGCTATAAAATTTGGAATAGAAATTTATACTCTTGGTCTAGTAACAAATAATAAACCTTACCAAGCTTAAACAAAAGAAATCTTAGGCTGCTTTCAGAAGGTGTAGTATAGCCATCAGTTCTAGGTGGGGTGGTGATTATTAGGAAATTGTTGAGATATAGAAGGAGCTAGAATTGATTAGAAAGACCCATCAAATAATGTAAACTATCTGCTATCTTCTTTGATAGTCAACTCATTAATTCCATTAGTCCTGTAAATTTTTTTTCCTTTTTTTTTTTTTGCTTCTTATTGAAATAATATTGCAGGTGTGCACCTTCTACTCGAAAGGAGTCTATTCTTATGGAAGCCAATGCAGATATGAACATGTTAAAGTTTGTTGAATATGGTTTCATTTGTTTCATTTGTTTATGGCCTTGATTCAAGTCAGGTTAAAATCCTGGTTTGGTTTTTACTCTCCTCCACAGTTCTATATGACAAGCTATTTTACCCAGATTATCTAGACTTAGCATTGAAGCTCATGCACCTGCTTGTGTGCATGAATTAATAATGATGTTAAAATACTATTAATCTTACTTAATAACAATCATCAATATATAAGGGAAAATGACCAGTATATATGAGAACTCAACTTGACATAAATCATGTACCCACCTGCTAGTTGTTAATAACTCGAGCATCTTACATTTAGTGTGACGACCCAGAACTTTTCCCTCCGCTCGAGCAGGAGAGTTAACGCTCGAGCGGACTTTTGGGGTTCCCATCAATTTTGCAGACGGCCTGAGATTCTGCAAGTTGTGAATCTCCGCTCGAGCGGAGAAGTTGACGCTCGAGCGGACTGCTTTATTGGTCTGTGAGCACTCGAGCGGGTGAGGTGCCGCTCGAGCGTGGAAAGTAAGATTGTCCTTGACATTTTATTAGTGTACTTAGAACCTTCTTATGTTATTTTGGAGTATGGGTTGAGGTGGTACAATGAAGGTAAAGTAGGATGGAACCAAAAGGTTTAATTTGAATGATTCATCTACGATCAGCCGCCACTCTTTTGCCCTTTTCTTTTTCTACACTTTGAATTTGGATGTGAGGTTAGAACCATTGGAAAGCTTATTTCCGGGGCTTCAATTTGGACACAAGAACGACCTAAAATGGAGTCCGGATGGGAGAGTTATACCTGTTCAAAGTTTCGAAATCTGTGCTGAAAACAGGTACGCTCGAGCGGGAATTCCTTCACTCGAGCGGGAATTACGGGACAGCAGCTTAAAATGAGATTTTTTGGATCATTTCTCACATTTTCCTTTTCCCCTCTTCATTCCCCTCCCCTAGGTCCGAAAACCCTAGGTTCTTAATCTCCAAAACCTTTCATTTCTCTTAGTTTTGATCAAGATCATCCATCAAAAAGTGACGAAGCATGAAGATTATTATGTTCTACCGATTGGAATTTTGAGATTTTGGAGGATTCTTCTCAATCCTTGCTCCTTTGTTTGATTCTTGAGGTAGGGGTCCTTATTCCCTTTCAATATTTGCATTCATGGATGGATTTGTGGTATTTTGTGCATATAAAAACATAATCTATAATTTGAACATAATATGTCCAACTTGAGATTTGGGGGTTTTGGGTTTATCATGTTGGTGATATAATTGATGGGTTAAAATGATAGATTATGAATCCTAGGTGTATAATCCATGGGAAAATTGGAATAGAAAATGATGGGTTAATAAGTTTGAATTTTCTTGACATTTCAATATTTTTCTTGAAACCCTAGGTTAATTAAGGATGATAACCAAAGATTTGGCCCAAATTGGAAGTAGAATAATAAAATTGAGGTATTGAATTGTACGTGTTCAAGTTTAATTTGAATTTGGAAATGTTTGAAAATTATGTTAAAATTTGCGAATGAGCTTTGTTATGAGCATTGTAAATCATATGTTAATGAGAAAGGAAATTGGGGGAAAGATTTGTTGATGATGTGGATGATGTAAACTTGGCTATGGAATATTGAATTGAGCCTTAGCAATTTAATTTGAATTATGTGGAATTATATTCGGTGGCATTGAGTTGAATAACGTTAAATAGTGTGGATTATATTGGATGGTGATGATTATGTTGGATTATGTTGAGTTGTGTTGAGTAATGTTGAACTAAATGATGTTGTACTATGATGGATTATATTTGAATTATGTGAATTGTGTAGGGCTAGCTACAGGGGCGGACCAAGCATCTAAACACTGTGAGTAATAGTACCTCAAGCATATGTTATTTACCGTTAATCATTATTGTTATTGACATTCTATCCTCCGTGAGCTAATATGTTAACATGTGTGTTGATTGAGAATTGATGTGAACATTAAAAGAGTGATCACACACCGGTATGATTCTGAACCTACTCTGTATTTTGGGTTATGGCTAATGATTATTGTCAATGTACCATCCTAAGAATTACCTATACATCTGTATAAGAATTACATACAACTATTAACACTGTGAAGTTGGTTATGAATTGTTCTGATTTGTCTTCGGATTATTGGTAATGTTAAGGTCCTGTTAATTACAAAACAAGTAGGTCTATGTACAAAGAACCATGAGGAAATCTAAGCACATCATTGTACCATATGTTTTGTTTGCTATTGATAATTAATGTTACCATTCTGTTATCGGCAACGTTCTGTTAAGCCTATGTATCTATGTTTATTTATGTGATTAATGGGAAGAATGTGCTTATCTGTATTAATCTGTTCTGATGTTTTCTGGTATGGAACAAAGTGCTGTACGGAACTAAGTGCTACACCTTGGTGGGAGCCACCTCTAGAATCCGTACGAGCCACCTCTTGAGTTCATACATCTGTTATTCTTGTTACCACGCTTTATGCGTCCTGTTACCACACTTTATGCGTCCTGTTATTACGCTTTATGCGTCCTGTTATCACGCTTTATGCGTCCTGTTATCACGCTTTATGCGTCCTGTCATCACGCTTATATGTCCTGTTATCACGCTTATGCATCCTGTCATCACACTTATGCGTTCTGTTACCCCACGCGCACGCGTTCTGTTATTTCTGCTATTTCTGTTATTCCTGTTATTTCTATTATTTCTGGACCTATGGCTATTGTGGAAATAATTACAGAATGTAGTTAATCATATGCTTCTGCAATTATATACTTTATTATTCAAGTTGAACATTACATCATTTATGTACTATTATTCACCGGGTTTCACTCATTTTGTATTTTACTGTTTCTCAGAGGGTAATCATTCTAGAGTCGATCCTAACCCTTAAGGCTCGCTCTCTTTTGTCAACTTTGTGTCCAGCACTAAGCCGCATGCGTTTTGTAAAGTGTTGTTAGCGTATATGTTTATGTCTTGGTTGTCTTTCTTTATTATTTTTGTTATACGCCCAACTGTGGGGCTAATAATTGAGGTTTATGTGTGTAAATTTTAATTATATTCTTTACTTAGTGTGATGTTATGATCCTAGCATAATAGTGGTAGCTCAATGGCATAGATATGTGTGTTATCAGGTGCTTCCGTCTGGGCCCCATATATTATATATGTCAATTTTTGTGTCTGTTTCTGATGAGGTCATGCCCAAACTTTTAGGGGCAGGTTTGGGGTGTGACATTTAGGCTTTCCCCTTGTGTTTGTAGCATCTTCAAAGGTATGTACTTAAAATTCCAGTGATGGCCTGATGGGTCTTGATACTCCTAAGATAAATTGTCTCTGTGGACTTTCTTACATGATATTTATTTTTAATTATATATTCTCTTGCTACTCATTATCTTCATCCAGCTTGCCCATCTTCTGAATATGTTTCTTGGTGCGTCTGCAATTGGTAATTTAGTACCATGTAAATTGTAATTTCTTCTCTCTTGTAGAATTTCTTTGCTTAACTAATTAGATAATCATGGATGATGCAACAGAGTAAAAGTAACCTACATGAGCTTTGGCTCTTTGATAATAGTCCCCTAGGGTTGCAAGAATATTATTGCATCATTTGGATTACCATAAAAAATTGCTTACTTTCTCTTTCTCTCTGTTGTCATTATACAGTGAATTATCATTCCCATTTGAACAACTTACATCATTTTTTAGTAAAAGAGTCTCATCTTTAGCCCAAAATTTTAAACTTCCTTATAATGCTAAATTTGACTATTTACTACTATAAAACATTACTTTATCATGCATCTTCCTTGATAATTATTGATTCCTTGTGATGTTCTACAGCACAAATTCCAGCAGACTTTTTGATACTTAGGTTGAAATTATAATATTCCAATGTCTTCATCTCCTTGATGATGAAATTCAATTGACTCAAAGTCATACATGTACACATGTTTGCAATGAGATAGTTTGCATTGCTTAGAATCACATACAGTTTAAAGTTTGAATTGTAAACACTTGGCACTTTTGAAATGCTTGTCTTCTAAAAGGCTACCATGTGTTCATCCCATCAAACAGGGATTTGCTTTTTGATGACTTCTATCATTTCTATTGAAGATGTCTCACTATTTTTGGCTTTGAAAGATGTGACCCTTCTTGTGGTGAAATGTGGGTATAAATGTATAAATCAATTGTCAACTATTTTAGTTGTTTTATTTTTGTCTATGGCTGCCATGGTTTAGCATTGATGAGCCAGATAGCGGAAAAAATATTAAGTTTCATGATTTAACTTTGAATGAATTAGATAAAAAAATATTAGGTGCATTTTTTTCTAGGTTAGATACTTAATGATTTAGTTTCATTCTTGATTTATTAATTAATGTGTTTTATTTATTATTTTGGGAATTTTTTACAGTGAAAGTAGTTAGTTATCTTTGTCTAGGTAGGTAGGTATTCATTGTGTTATGTGTGGTTGTGACAATTATGATGATTTGGGGCAAACTCTTTTAAAATGTTTGTAAATTCCAATAGTTAATTGTCGCAAATAAACCCAACTTCGAAATTGCGCAGTTCAGGCTCCTTTTAATCATTAGGAGAATCTTGCATTTGAAGGGAGGCTTTCATATCCTATTGCCTTGGGTAGCAGAGTTTCTGCCATTATCTCATGGGATATGCCATGAGAATTACATTACATTATATACTCATTAAGATATGTCAATTCCAATTATATACATTTATTAGTGTTCCAGGGTTGTTTTTCTTGACTATTTTTCTTTCATGGCCTGTGTTGTTTTCTCTATGCAGGTTGGTGCTAGCTTTATAGATGCTTGCATCTTTCGGATGATTAAGGGTTTAGTTTTTTTGTTTTAGCTTTAGGCCAGCTTAGGGAGGTTCTGTCCAATAGTCAAAGTAAGGTTAATATAGGAACTTGTGATAGCTCATTTTTCATCAGTTCTGGATTTTCTGAGCAAGAGTCTAGAGCTGGCATATCTGCATAATGTTGTTATACTGAAAACATTTTTTAGGCACTTTGATAAATGCTTTAAAGTTTACAACTAAACTTGATTTAGGATGTAATAATTTTGTGAAGTTGCTTTGCTCCCCAAGGCATCCTTACTTAGATAATCAGCGACTATTGCGGCATTGCATTTTTTTTACCTCATGGATTTATGCGATTTTCTTAGAATGGAAGTGTTGAATTCCGTTCAATACATTTTTTCTATTTTTCTATTAAGATGAGATTTTTGTGGATGTTTTGCAAATTTACTCACGTTTTTAGCTTGTTAATGATAATGTATCTGTTTCAGTTGCTGAGTAATCTAAGATATTGTGTAGATCTTTTTGTAGTATCCACTATTATTTTATCTGTGCCTTTATTTTTCTTCTATTCTGATAGGTCCTCAAAGTTGCACTCAAGATTTGGTTGTTGCATGATTTGAAGGAAATTGTATTGCGAATGAATATAACGTAAGCATTTGTGAATCCACTGTGAAATTTTTGTTATAAAAAATTGTATTGGTGATCTTTTCCTGAATGCTTATAGGATAGTTTAATAGTTGATTGTACAAACATCCACTAATAAGTATTTTTTTTGGGGGGGAACACTAAAACTTTATGGAATTGGATCAGAGTCGGAGGATGTTGCTGCCACAGAGAACAGGTAAGTAAACAAAGCAAAATTTATTTTTTACATTCCTTCTTCTATATGCTCCTTATTGTAGTAGCTTTTATTACATAACATCATTAAAAGAAGACAAAAAAAATTGAGATTTTCAGTTTTCTACATGTTGAAAAGTATTTAATATACTCAGAATAAACGCATCTTTTTTAGAAGTATAAATTAATCCACTGTCATCATTTCCTGCATAACAGTAATAAGACTTGTCTTTATATAAATTTGCATGGGTTAGTTATTCGAGTACAAAAATCTATTTTCACTTATATTCCCTTCTTTGTCATTTTGTATTCTCCAAAGGAAGCAAGATATAAAAGATTAATCATTATGCATCAACCACTATTTTTTTTTTTAATATATTTTTGTGCACTTTACATTTCTGTTATGATAACTTATAAATACATCAAAAGTTGGATTGACTTGCTTTACCCACACACAAATGCGCCATTAAAAATTAAACATGCTTTATCCACCTTCTTTGTCAGAAAAAGTAAACATGACGTATAAGATGTGCCGTTAAAAGTTTTTCAGGACACATTGGAAACACTTGACACATTGTGTTGTGGTTATAATTTTTATGAATCCAGAACAAACGTTATGAAGTTGTTTATAAGGAGAAAAGACCTATCTCAATACATGAAGGCGAGTCTCAACTAGATTTTCTTATCTAAAGTTCAACCAAAGCATATAGACTATTCAGAAGTAGAAAGACTATTTTAACTTAGTTTTCATTGTTGAAACAGAGGTCAATATTGGCATATTGTGGAACAATAGTTAGAATTGATATATACGTATGAATGATGTTTTATTTACAAAATGGTATTGATAGTCATTTAATTTGTTAATGTTTCCTTTACTTTCCATGTAGAATTTACATTTTTTGTCCAATTTTACAATAAAGCGATGTGCAAATATTTTCAACAAAAATTTACCTGACATTATTTCTCATTTTCTTTGGTATAGATGGATTATCTCGTGCACAAAGCTAAATTGTATATGACTGATTGACACTATAAGCATTTTTGGAAGGAATATATATTTTTGGATAGATGTGTATGGAAAAGATTTGGGTAGACTAGTAGTTATATTTTTCGAAAGACTAGTAGTTATATTTTTTGGATAAATGTATATGGAAAATATTTGGATAGACTACTAGTGTGTATATTTTTTGATAGATGCGCATGGATAACAATTTCAAACATAATAACAACTAATTGTTATGTTTTAAATTATTATGCTAGATGGATGTGACTTGGATGATTATATAGATTACAAGTGGATTTTTAATTGAAGGAATATATTTTTTGAAATTACTTGTGGATGAAAACTTATAATGGTTGATGACTTTCATTAAACAGGTTCAGTTTGGATGATTTATATTTTGTCAAATATTCATGATTCAGTTGATTTGAATGATGCTTGTAAATTACATATTATATTCAATGGATTGGATGAATTATAGGTTTATTTTATTGGATGTTGGCCACCAAATGTTGATCTTGTTTTTTCTGTTTTGGCGACCAATTGATTAGTTGGAAAAGATAACTAATACTTTTGCCGACTAAATAATTAGTCGTTAAAGTCAGTAATTTTGGCGACGAAAAAGGAATTCGTCGCTAATAGGCCAATTGCCGACTAAAGTTTTAGTTGCGCAAACATTCTTTTTCACGACTAACATGTTTGGTGGTTGAATGTGACAATTGCCGACCAATCTTTTTGGTCGTGGAATGTGCCATTTGCCGACCAAACTTGTTGGTCGTGAAATGTATTACCGACCAAAATTTTTGGTCGCGGAATGTAACAATTGGCGACCAAATTTGTTGGTCGTGGAAATGGGCCACAATTGCCGACCAAACTATTTGGTCATTGAATGTGTAACATGTTTGGTCGGGAGAATATGACTTTTCGCGACTAAAGTGTTTTAGCTACTAAATGGATTAGTCACAGTAATTATATATTTAGCGACCAAAAATTTAGTCGGTAAATATAACTTTTTCACGACTAAAAGATGTTTTAGTCCCTAATTACTTTCCGTGACCCTCAATTGGCGACCAAAGTAGCGACCAAAAAAATTAGTTGCGGATAACTTTTGTCAACTAAAAATGGACTTTTGCCGACCAAATTTTTAGTCGGCAAAAGTGCGAATTCTTGTAGTGCTACCATTTCCACCTGTTGCCTTGGGACTCAAATTTGCGTCTTTAATTCACGATAAATTTCTCTTTTAATTTAATTTTACTTTTATCTCTGTTATTTTAAATCAAATAGTTGGATTTTTACACTTTAATTTTTTTTTAATTTGATTATTCTGTTCAAATTGTACATAAAATTTTAGACTGAATGATTAAATTGAAATTAAATTTAAAGTGTAGGAATTAAATTATTCAAATTAAAACAATAGAAACCAATGTAAAATTTGAGTTAAATTTCAAAGGTGAAAAGTGTAATTTACCTTTAATTAATACTATATATATACCAAAAATAAAATTATTTTCAAACAAAATTTATATGTCTGGATGATGTAGTAGTGATAAATTTGCGATTATAAAGTTACAATAATGAGTGTTTTGACTTAAAATAAAATGATCAAAAAAAATTAGATAGATACAATAATCGTAACTTTTGTTTGATAGTAAAAATAAAATGATATAATTTTTTTTTATAAAACGAGCGATAAGTATATTTTTTAAAACAAACTATTTATTTTTTGAAAATAAACACAATAAAAATAAAAATATTACGATTATTAGATTGACTTAATTTTTTTTTTATAAATGATATAGAATCAAAATTCTATAAAAATGAATAGTTCAGATTATTAAACGAGAATCATGATAGACTGCATGGGCCACTCATTTTTTTTTTAATAAATTTAAATTTAAATTTGAGGAAAGTTTAACCAAAAAAAAATATATAATTATCACTTTAAAAAAGTATATTAAAAAAAATTAATATTTTTAACTGTTTGGATTAAATAATTATTTTTGAACATCACTCACACCTTATTAAATTTAAATCCAATATATATTTAAATTTTAACATTTATTCTGTTATTTTTCTAAGCATATAATATTTTTTTGAAAAATAAAACAATAATATTTCAGTGGCCCACACAAGGTCAAAAACAGTGGTGGGGGAAGTGGAAACACTTAGAAAATAATAATAACTTAATCATAGAAGGGTGAGCAGAGAGGTAGTGACCTTTCCCCTGTATTTGTGTCCTTTTCCCAACAAAATAAAGCTGATCAAAATATTCCCTTCTATATTCCACTTGTTGGCTACATATTTTGTAAAAGTCAATCACATATCGACACGTGGCGAAGTAAGGGCAATACAGGAAGAATGTTTAATCTTCAACCATGATTGTACACGTGGCGGTTAATATTGGTTCTTGCGTGGTCTGAGTAACATTGGATCAACGAAGAGATACAAGGTGACGTGGCTTCAACGGTTACTCACATTCAAATTCAAATATAGGAGGGAAGCCCAACTGCAAGTAATGGCATAGTGGAACTACTTCTAAGGCAGCATGATCAAGCAATCATGGAAGAGCAGTTCGACGGTTTGAAGTGCAGTTCGATGGTCGTCTTTGAGGAGTATAAATAGCAGGGAAGCCCCCAGAAAAAACCCCCAGACTCAGATCCAACAAACCAGTCATTTACTTCATATTTTCTTTTCCAGTTTTACATTTTCAGTCTTTACATTTCTTGCACTTTAAATACCTGTTATTTACATCCCTGCACTTTAAATTCCTGCACTGCACTTCGTTCATAGGAGTAGTTTCAAGTAAATTGCTGCTGTAAACCTCTATGAGGCTGAGTTTGGATCATTGTAAGTTTTCATCTTAATGAAATACTTCAATTGTTCATCATTTAACTATTATTTTGCTTAATTTCTCCTAAGTCAAGCCACCAGTAAAAGTCCTCTTCATTGAGGCTGAAAGAACTAAAACACAATCGTCTGATAATTGGTTGGCAATTATAATTTTTGTAAGGACTGATTGATCCTTGCTGGCACGCTCGCATTTACAAAAATACCCTTCGAAAGCCAAAAAAGCCAACATATATTTTTGGCACACCCAGAGGGACCTGCTAAAATGGCTAGACAAAAAAGACAAGGAGAAAATGAACACTTGGAAGAAGGCGTAGAAGGAGAGGTAGAAATACCTAATCCAGAGGATAATGTGGTAACACATCCTATAAAAACTCCCATGTTATCAAAACCTATGGTCGAACAGACCAGTACTTCGGGACAAGAACCATATGTTTATAATATTGGACGAAACCAAGGAATTGGACCATCCACTGTTCCATCTACTCAGCCAACAAATCCATGGGATGGCCTAGTAGATGCTATGGGACAACAATTAATGAACACAATGGAAAGGTGGGCAACATTCTTTTTGGATCGAATGAATAACCACCAACCAACAAACACAAGACACACAGAGAAAGTTTTAAATGTCCCTCAGCAAAGATTAGCTAAAGACAAACAGCCTATGCAAGTTAATAGACATTCTAATGGTCAAACTAGTAATTAGAACTATGAAAGACCATCACCTTAGTCTTGGTATGAACCCATTTCGAGGCCTATAGCAGGCCAAAATGCCTTAGTATTCAACAATGAAGCCACACAAGTTGGTGGATCTGGTCAAGTACAAGAAACTGGTGTAAGAATGGTTACAAATCCCATGTTCGAAGCCATACCTGGCACTAGGGGATATAATAATCCCTTATTCGAATTTATACTCGGGGGGTTAGAAGGTTGGCCTGCAAATGGAAGGGACACAACGCATGTTCCTGCACCTTTTGCAGGTCCTTTCGCAGGACAGGCTCAAAGGGATTACCCACACCCCCAACAGCAACCTGCACCACAAGGACAACCAGTCCCAAATGTACCACCTTATGGACCAAGAGGACCACAAGCACAAGTTTGTCCACCAAATCCGGTGTTTGTCCCTCCAGTAGTGGTTCAGCAGGCACAAAATATGGTCCCTAAGGACCAAATTGCTGATATTGTTAGGGAGATGTGTGGACCGATGGCTTGGGGGGTCCAGACTCCTGTATACAAAAAACCATACCCAGAATGGGTAGATAGGGTACATGAATACCCAAGGGAGTTCAGGATACCAGATTTAACCATTTTCTATGAGAGTGGAAACCAATCAACAATAGAGCATATTTGTGATACCCCTGTTCCGTAATTAGCTAATTGGTCCTTAATCTGAATGTGATTATGTGTTTAGCATGATTTTGTGTGCCATTGTGTGATAATATGTGATTTTGAATTTTGATCTGTTCATCGTAGGAATATCTGATTGAATAATCTGCTTGGGAAATTAAATTGAAGGCCTTATCGGCCACAGAACCAGAAATTGATTGCGCCATTGTGATTGGCATAATTTTTAGAGCCTACGGTGAAATTTAATTGAAAATTGACTTGGGTCAGATTAAATTGATTAAATTAATGAATTAGTGCCCAATTACTTTATTACTATTATATTTGAATTAGTGGGGTTTGTTGTATTTGGGCATTACACCCTCTATTCTCTCTTCCTTACTTCATTTGGCTGATTTTGGGACTCAAAATAGGGAGAGGGTCGGCCTTAGGGAGAGAAAGGGAGAGAATTGTGTAATTTTTGGGTCAAGCATGGATATTTGGAGATTTAACTCTAGATTTGACCATAAATTTGAAGAATTGGGCCTCTAGGTAAGCCTTGGTCTTTAAATTCATGAGTTTAATATGTAATCTTGTGTGTTCAAGGTTTGTTTGTAATCAAGAGCATGATTTGAGTTAGTTTTGTTAAAATTGAGGCTTGATATGTGCATGCATGTAAAGAATACCTATGGAATCACAAAATCTAGCATGTAATTGTAAATTATGAAAGATTGAAAGTTTAATCCTACATGCAAGCATGTTTTTGTTGAGTTTCATGGAAATGAGCACTAGTTGCATCATTTGAAGAGGAAATGAAAGTCAAAATGGGCATGCATGTTGATTATTTAAAATGGGAACCTTGAATGCATAAGTTTGAGTTAATTTGGGGCATGCATGTGTTTAATTCTTGAAATTGAGCTCCATGATGATATGTTTTGGCATTTGCACAATGTTAGTACATAAATATATGAATTTTGAGCCAAAAATCATGAATTGAGACCTTTGAACATCGAAATTGAACTCCAAGAACAGTTCTGGAATTTCCAGAAAGTTTGAATGCCGCTCGAGCGGGGAAACCGCCGCTTGAGCGTGAATTTCGTGCTCCCAGCACTTTTTGCAGACTTGATGTCCGCTCGAGCGTAGCATTTCAGGCTCGAGCGGGGGAGCTTTATTGATAGGCCTTCCACTCGAGCACCAGAATGCACGATCGAGCGTATTTTTCATGCAACCAGTACTTTTGCAGGCCTTAAGGGTCCGCTCGAGCGGGGACCTTGTTTTCTGGAAATCTAAAAATACATTCTGTGTTCTGTGTTCTGTTTTCCGTTCCCTTTCACTTCTAAACACTCTTAGGCATACATTGAGCATTGTAATTGAATTAAATGGATAAGAATGAAGCCTAAAGAGGAATATTTTAATTAAAGAACGGATTGAATTATTTGTGACCCATATGTGCTATGTGATGTGTAGGGTCAAGCTCCAGGGCAATTCAACGAACTGATCACTGTGAGTAATATCTAAATTATGTTATTGTCCCATTTGCTTACTCTTATGTAAGTTTTGTAAAGTTCATTAATTTGAACGGTGGACAAGTTTGATATAAAGGCCTATGTGCCAGTTTGATATAAAGGCCTAAGAGCCAGTTTGATATAAAGGCCTATGTGCCAGTTTGATATAAAGGCCTAAGAGCCAGTTTGATATAAAGGTCTATGTGCCAATTTGACATAAAGGCCTATGTGCCAGTTTGATATAAAGGCCTAAGAGCCAGTTTGATATAAAGGCCTATGTGCCAGTTTGATATAAAGGCCTATGTGCCAGTTTGATATAAAGGCCTAAGAGCCAGTTTGATATAAAGGCCTATGTGCCAGTTTGATATAAAGGCCTATGTACCAGTTTGATATAAAGGCCTAAGAGCCAGTTTGATATAAAGGCCTAAGAGCCACTCTAATATAAGGGCTGAAATGCCAGTTTGATATGACAAGCATGAAAGGCTTAAATGCCAGTCTGATACGAAAGTATATTTGGGCCGAAGGCCGTTTGATATAAATGTGGGCCGAAGGCCGATTGATAAAATGTGGACCGAAGGCCGATTGATAAAATGTGGGCCGAAGGCCGTTTTGACATGAATGAATTGGGCCCGAGGCCGTACGTTGTGTTGGAACCTCAGTTACTTAACTTACATATGTCTATGTATGTATGTATTAGTTAGAAATGCAAATTGGGCCCAAGGCCGTTCGATGTATATTGTTCCAATGTATATTCTTTATTTGGTATTATTCACTGGGCTTTCGCTCACGCTCATTCATGTGTTTGTAGGTGAGCCCAGAGGAGTCCAAACCCAGCCTCAGTGAAGTCAGTGTGGAACAACAAAGATTTTTGGAAAAGTCAGCCCTTGTGTCTCACTCACGAGACCCGCCTTCGCCTTTTGTCGTTTGTTTCTGTTTTCTTATGTTGGCGAAGTTTTTGTACGTCTGTGTATAGTTTTGTTTGGCTGACTTAGATTTGAATGATCCTGTTTGTACAGAATTTTATGTCATTGCACTTTCTGTCGTGAGTTATTAACATATGTATGTAGTGATGTGCATATAAGCACGGCTCTATGGATAAAGTTTCAAATTGCTTCCGTTTGGCCCCCATGAACTCTGTTAAAATACGTTTGGTTTGGTTTGAGGCTGTAGGTAATCTCATGATAACTGGCCGGTTATGTCCTTAACCCACGGGGGCGGGTTCAGGTCATGACAGAGTGGTATCAGAGCACGAGTTAATAACTCACACACTTGTCCAAAAGAGCAATAAGCGTCTAGAAAAGATCTAGGATGCATTCATGTTATAAATATGAATCTGAAGGCATCAAGAATATGCTTAAGTGTTTCGATATGAACAGTTATGTGTCATAAATTCGTGAATTGCTTGCATTGTAAACCATTGGAATATGTATGCTCTCTAGTATATGCATACTTGTGAATCTTTTGTATAAGTATAATGCAAGTTTAATAAGATGGTAAGTAATAACTCTGTAAGGTTATGTTTAGCTTTAAGCATTTTCTGATGATATGAATGAATGATTGCCCAAAATTCTCTTTGAACGTAATTGTGGTATCCTTAGCAGAGGCCCTCGCCCAGGGGATATAATACTATGGCTTGTGGTCATGAGGCTCTAGCCCAGGGGAAATAATACCGTGGTACAAGCCCTTACCTAGGGGAAACAATACCGTGGCCTATGTATGTGATATGTTACCTGGTATCGGAGGTTCCATTATGGAACTTGATATGCTTGACCAACATGATATGTTACGCTAAAGGAAGTACCACACATGATTTGAATTTGAGATATAAATTGTTACGCTAATGTGTACAACAAGTTTGTTTTGTTATAATGCACATACATGAAAAATTGTCTATGTGCATTCGATTCTGCAAATGGGTGTTTATATGAATATGATTTGGATTTATAATTATTTGGTAAGTGTTCAACATGTGATATCTGATAAGTATACAATCATCTATAACGCATGCGATTAATTGTGTCTTGACGATACATTAAATGAGAATATAACAATGTGCGAATGTACCCATGGGTGTCTGTGTTTGTTTTGTATTGAGCATCCCGGTAATTGGCAAGGTTTATGTGACGACCCAGAATTTTTCCCTCCGCTTGAGCGGACGAGTTGACGCTTGAGCGGACTTTTGGGGTTCGCAGCAATTTTGCAGACGGCCTGAGATTCTGGGAGTTATGAATCTCCGCTCGAGCGGAGAAGTTGACACTCGATGCGATCGCTTTATTAGTCTGTCTTGGCGCTCGGCGATTGAAGCGGCAGCTTCGAGCGTGGAAAATAAGATTGCCTTGGCATTGTATTAGTGTATTTGGAACTTTTTATTTTATTTTGGAGTATTGATTGAGGTGGTATTATGATAGTAAGGTAAGATTGGACCAAGAACTTTAATTCGAACAATTCGTTTACGTCCAGCAGTTACTCTTTTGCCCCTTTCTTTTTCCACACTTTGAATTTGAATGTGAGGTTAGAACCATTGGAAAACTTATTTCTGGGGCTTCAATTTGGACACAAGAATGACCTAAAACGGAGTCCGGATGGGAGAGTTACACCTATTCGAAGTTTTGAAATCTGTGCTGGGAGCAGGTCCGCTCGAGCGGGAATAGCGGGCCAGCAGCTTAAAAATGGGATTTTGGATCATTTCAGATATTTTTCTTCTTTCCTCTCCTTTCCTCTCTTCCTAAGTCCAAAACCCTAACTCCCAAACCTTTGATTTCATCCATTTTTACCCACAATCCACCATGGTTTTTGCATCAAGGATGGAGAACAAGAGGGAATCAACGTTTTTACCTGTTTGGAACTCGGATTTGTGAAGAATTCGGCTCAAAGCTTGCTCCTTTGTTTGATTCTTGAGGTGAGGGTTCTAATACTCTTCAATACTTACATCCATAGAAAGATTTGAGGTAGTTTCATTGTATAATTGTACAAATTTTCATTTTTGAGTATATAGAAGAAATTATGAGATTTTGGGAATTTCGGATTTGAACATTGGGGGATTCAATTGATGGGTTAAGGTGCTAGAGTTTGACCCTTAGATGTATAATCAAGGAGGAAATTGGGATGTAAAGTACTGGGTTAATAAGTTTGAATTTTTTTAACATTTTAATATTTTCTTGAAACCCTATCAAAGATTTGGCCCAAATTGAAGGTAGAATAATGAAATTGAGGTATTGAATTGTATATGTTCAAGTTTAATTTGAATTTGGAAATGTTTGAAAATTATGTTTAAAATTTGCGAATGAATTTTGTTATGAGCAATGTAAATCATGTTATAATGAGAAAGAAATTGGGTAATGATTTGTTAATGATATAAATGACATAAACTCGGTTATGGAATGTTGAAATGGAATTTAAGAATTCCTCTTGAATTATGTTGAATTATATTTAATAATGTTGAATTGTAGTGATTATGTGAAATGGTATTGACTATGTTGACTTTGATTTTGTGACCTAGAATGTGGAGTTTTCCAAAATGAGTTAATCCCAAATTATTTTGCCAAATACTTGTGGGCTTACTTAGTTATTAAAATCAAGAGAATGATTTATTTTTTTGGAAAAATGTGGAAGATGTCCATACAATTCCTTCCTATCTTGAAATCGAAGTGATTAATTATAAATTCCATATTGTGCTTGCAAGAATGGTAATCTTCTATTTCTATATATAGATATATTGAGATGGAGGAAATTGTGGTATAATGGATGGATAATGGTAGGCTTGTGAAGAATAATGAAGGAAGGAAAAAGAACTAATGACTAAGTTATATATGTGTACAGGGCACACTTCAAGAGGGCCAAGCAATCCGTTGTAGCACTGTGAGTAGTAGTACTTCGATGTATCTTTAACCGTTAATGATTATTGTTATTGACGTTATGATCTTCATCGTAAGAATTATGTTGACATGTATGTTATGTATACTACGTAAGAAATATTGTGAAATTATGGAAACATCAAAGGTGTATGCTATATGAGAAACATTGTGAAATTATGGAAACATCAAAAATGATTTGTGAAATATGCACCTCGAATTTGTGAAGCATGGATCACCAACTTGTGAAATGTGAATTTATGAGGCCGAGGGCCGACCTATGAACTTATGTGGCCATGGGCCATTTGTGAACTATGAACCTATGTGGCCATGGGCCATTTGTGAACTATGAACTTATGTGGCCAGGAGCCATTTGTGATTTATGAATCTAAGAGGCCGAAGGCCAATTTGTGAAGCTATGAAGTTATGAACCTAAGAGGCTGAGGGCCAATTTGTAAAGCTATGAAGTTATGAATCAATGAGGCCGAGGGCCAATTTGTGAAGTTATGGATATGTTCCAAGATAAGGTCTAAGACCATTATGATTAAATACAAATTCAGACTCGTTATGTGAACTCTACATTGGTATATGAAAGTGTGTTTAATGAAATCCATATTTTGGGTTACGAAATGCTTAATACGGTAAGTATTTTCTGAAATGATAAAAATGCTATGAACTTTCGACATGTTTATGATATGATACGTTTTCTGGATAATTTTCCCAAAATGCCTAGAGATGCTACGAAACTCCGAATGTTCAAGATATGACAAGTTCTTTGAATAAGATGCACGGATATGTATTATAATTCATGTTGTACATTGAATTGTTATGTACTATTATTCACTGAGCTTGGCTCACTTTATTTTATGTCTGTTTCTGTAGGCACTCAACCTGGAGGTCAACCTTAACCTGTGGCTTCTGTTACCCAGTTGTCAATTCCTGAGTATCTAAGCTCTTAGGTGTTGACCGTTCAAGTTATGGAGTTTTGCTAATTTTGTTATTTGTACCCTAAATGTCTGTTAAGATTGATGAGTATGTAATGTTTTTATATATATGTACATAGCTATCTTCATGTATTACGTTCTGTTTACAATCCTGGCATAGTAGTGGTAGCTCAATGGATAGTTTTTTTTCTTGCTTTTATATGATATTAAATGCTTCCATTCAGGCCCCATAAATTATATTCATCAGGTTTTATGTCTGTTTCTGAGGTGGTCATGCCCAAACTTTTAGGGGCGAGTTTGGGGTGTGACAAGTGTTAAATGCTTCCATTCAGGCCCCATAAATTATATTCATCAGGTTTTATGTCCGTTTCTGAGGTGGTCATACCCAAACTTTTAGGGGCGAGTTTGGGGTGTGACAGTTTAATAAGAACTTGTGTGGAGTGTGGATAAAGTAAGGGCATACGAGTTGGCAGACTCTTCCACAGCCCGGTTTGATAGACTAGAAAGAATAGTACAAGAAATGGCAGAAATCTTAAGACGACAACGTCAGTTGCCGCTACGGCGAGAACCTTTGCGATCACCAGTGTAAGGAACATTGAAGAGTTGTTATCGGATTTCTGGGGTTTGTTATAGGTGTGGTGAAATGGACCGTATGGTGAGGAATTGTCCCTGGACTGAACAAAATGTGAATAAATCTTCTGCCTTAGCTAGATTCGTACAAATGGTAGGAATTGCTAATCAGGATAGAGTAATCACACTCATCTCAGAAAGCGCTCAAAATACTGCGACCGTTATCCCAGGTATCTGTACTATTATAAACGATTGCTTATGTGTTGATTGATTCTGAATTAGTACATGTGTACATCTTTGCTTGGGATATTATTTGATTCGGATCGGCATACTCTTTCATATTTGCTACCTGTATATTTGGATTGGTCAGACCCACAAGATTGAGACTGTGTTTATTGAACATATATGCTCCATTTGGGAAATTTGTGATATTGCTTAACTCTGCACATGCACATGTACATCTGAACCTATACTCAGGATGATCTGTTATATTACTGTCTTTAATGACTAAGCCACTAGAATTATGACTCTATATGGTGAGACCATGCATTTGAATTGGTAGAAAATTGACTAGATTATGTGACTATACTGGGCTCGACCCATAAACCTACACTTTGTGACTTATTTGGAACCTTTGAGTAACAGATCCTATCTTATGTACAATCGAGGAAATCTGTTTAATGTGTTACTGTGCATCGTGTGCCTGTATATAAGACTTGTTTGGGAATTACCGTATTGATTATGGTACATACCTCCTGATCTGAATAACTGCATGCTTATGCAACTACCCCCGAATTTATGTGGTCAATGCCATATTGTCTATGACTGGAAATACTTTGATATGAACATTTGTAATGAATGACTCTGATTTGACTTTGAGAACTGATAAACTTAGGACAGTGGTGAAACTATCAACCATGTGCCTAAACAAACGAAGTGAGCCTTAAAAAACCGAATGTACCCCATTTGAGAAAACTTTTATCTAATTCGGTCCGATAGAACCTCTGTTCGATTTGGCCTGATAGAACCCTTATTGGATATAATTCCATAGGACCTTTGTTTGGTTTAATCTAACAAGACCCTTGCTTGGATTGATCGATAAGACCCCCTATCTACTTTAATTTTGTTAAAGGGGATTAAGGATTGTTCATGAATAATAGCCAGATTATTCTCGGCAGAAAAACTGATAGACCCAAAACTTGAATCCATTTGGAATACTTGACTTATTTGAGAGACCTTTTGTGGGCTATCAACAGATTGATCTAACCATGAACACCATTGAGAACCGACCTCCAACTATTGAGACATATGTGTTATAAAGGAATAGAATTGCACAAATCCCGCGATTGGGTGGTGTGTTGTCATATTCTTGCTTGTTTGACGCAATGGAAACCGATGACAACAGATTGACTTGATTGTAAACCGTACTGAATATTTATCCTCCGTTAATCAGAATTTGTTTTATGTGTTTGCTTCAGTGTTATCGGATTTCGGGAAATCAGGTTATAGTGAGTGGTATTATGTTTGTTTTGATGACATTCTTGGGACGTCCTTTCGTGCTAGGGGACGCTAAGCCTATGTAGCACATTTGTTGAGATACCTCTTTTGCCACCGACGGTCTTGTACGGGTGGGTTTGTCTAATCGATCTCGGGTCGGCCACCGACGGTCGTGAACGGGTGTGCTTTGATTCCGAGACGATTATTCCTTTGTTTTCTCCGGAATGTCATCCTTTGGTATTATGTGGATGTTACTCGCAAGTAGGCTAAAACACGGATTTCAACGAGCTGTTCCAATTCAAACAATCCAACCTTCACCCACAGGCATTCAGGCAGTTTATCACGTAAGCATTTAGCCACATGGTAAGCATGCTGTCATGTTAATATTCACACTCATGCGAGATGCTAAAGCATAAAATACTTACAGTGTACTCCGTACCAAAACAATGAAGCTAGTTAGCAAAACACGCATGACCCTAGTCCATGTTAAATGGCTAATGCATCACATACAAAATGCAATCTAGAGTAGGCTCGGCTAATCTAAGATGGCATATGACATGTGACAAGTAACACGTATTTCAAGTTAGATTTGGAATACTTATGCAGTTAGTATGATGCGCCGAGCCCGGTGCATGCAATACAAATGGATGAATGCACGCATGCGAAGCATAAGAATGCTAATTGAGATATGCCCTAAATCTAACCATTGTAAGCGGTTAAATAAAAGGGAGAAAGAAAGGGAATTGGAAGACATGCACACACGTACGCACCCTTATTACAACATTATGTCCTCACTTAGAGGGTCCGAATAAAAGAGTCCGAATGTCCAAAATAGGTACAGTCCAAAGCAAAATAAACAACTAGCTAATCTAAGCTAATTACTTATTACATCACAAACTAATTTAATCAACTATCTAAGCTAATTAAATAATTACAAAACAAACGAGCCAATTAACAAATTAACTAACTTCAACTGAGCATGCATCTAGCTAGCTACTGAAGCCAATTAATCTAAGTTATTACATAATTAGAAACCTCGAGGCACGAGGGATGCACATGCTCGCTTCGGTTCCTCACCTTGGAATGCCTTCCATTTGCTCTTTGGAGGCTCTGTTTGCAGGGTGTCCTCCAGTTCTGGGTGCTGAAACTTACCAAAACACTGTAGGGGAAGTTCCCAGTGGCATGCCAACCAAGGATGGAAAGCTGCCGGCCAGAGATGGCCCACTGCCGGCCAAAGGTGGCACACTGTCGGCCATCAATGGCTGGCTGCCGGCCACTGGTGTGCTGTGACACCAAACTGCAACGAAGCACAAAATAGAGGAAAAGAAGGGTTTCCCTAGGACATGTATGCACCATGGCACTCCAAATCACCTCAAAACATCAAGAGAGAGGCCAAGTCGGATCCACGACTATCAATCACGCATCCCGATGCATGATGGCCAAAGATCCAACTTGTGCAAATCAATATGAAAATGAACGCACAAATAGAGCAAGTAAAGCCTAGAACTCTATCATGGATCATCAAGAGCTTCGGCGACCGAGGATTGAGACGCGTTCCATCACTTGAAGTATGAAACGCCCCTCGTTCCTCGTGCTCAGATTAACACTTAATCCAAGCAATGCAACACATAAGCATGGCAAAGATGCAACATGACCTAAGTATGCAAACATGCAATCAAACCGAACATGCAACAAGCATATGAGCATAATGTGAGGCAGCGACCTATGACAAAATGCAATATGAACATATGAGCATGCAAGGCATGTAAAGCTAAGCAAGTATGCAACAACATACTACATGTAACGAGCATGCGACAACATGGCAAAATGGGCTTACACCAAAGATGGACAACTCTCAACTAGGTCCAAATTAGTAGCCAAAGCGATGAATTACGCCACATAAAACACTCAAGCATGCAAAATGCGAAAGGTTCATCAAAGGGGCCTAAAAGGGCAACTCTCAAAAGTGCCTAAGAAGTGACAAATGTGCAAGTGTAACAACACTATATGCACTGAAATGAGATGATAAATGATGCCAAATCATTTAAATAACACAAGCAAAGCATGCGAAAGGCACTTGAAGCGTGACTGAAATGAGAATGTGACAATGGTACATGCTTTGAAATGAAGCATTAAATGATGCCAAATCATCTAAATATCTCAAAGATAGCATGCATGCATCACCGAAACACAAAGCTTGCAAGGTCAATTACACTACAGCTATACAAAGCATGCATTATTTGACTAGGAAGCATAAATCTGAGGCAAGGCATTCAACACATGAACACTTCTAGTTCAAAGCATGGCCAAAAGATGCTAGCATGATGGACTAACATAGCATGCAAGATTGGCTAGTAGGCATGAGTTGTATGACATGTATATGAAGCATATGAAATCTCACCAAACCAGCCAAAATCAGTGAACTAAACATGTGAAAATACCTTCAAATAATCATGGAAATACAGCCAATGCATGCCAAAATGAGGGGCTTCTTTGAAGGGCCATACAAGGGGTTGTTAGGCACATGCAAGATGGACAATCAACAAGGCCAAACCAACCCTGGAAATGGCTCAAGAGGGTCCCAAAAACCACTGAAAAGGGCCTGGAACAAGGCCTAGAGGCATGCAAAATGGGGCCTCTTTGGAAGGCCAAAAAGGCCACCAAACAAGACAAGGAGAGAGGGGGTCACCCCCCCCCCCCCGCCCTAATTTTGGCCTTCAAGAACACAAAAAGGCCACTGAAAATCCACTGGATTTCAGTGGCTAATAGGCCAAAACAAGGCTGATACAAATGCTCACATGTATGGCTCAAAACATGGAGAAATAAAGTATGCAAAGAAGGAGATGACTCCAAAAAAAAATGGAACCTTAAACAAACTCAAAGAGGAGGTCAAAACAAGACTCTTTCCAGTTTATAACAAAACTCAAAAGTGAACACAAATAGGGCTAATCTATCATGCAAAAATGGCCCTAAAAGAGAGGTTAGAGACAAGGGACAGAAGCTGGCCCCAAATGGCAAAGAGTCCTTCAACAAAGTTGAAGAGAGACTCAAAACATGGCACTTTACAGTTTACATCAAGTCACGAAAATAATCAAAAATAAGGCCAAACTATCATACAAAAAAAAGGCCTAAAAGAGGGATAAAGAGACAAGTGGTAGGAGGAGGCCTCAAACAACAAAGAGTCCTTGATCAAACATGTAGAGGAGCTCAAAATATGATCTTTTTCAGTTCATGACAAAGTCCAAAAATGCTTGCAAGTAAGGCTTATAGATGAAGCAAGAAAGTGCAAGTTTGAGGGAAATAGGCACTTACCCTAGAAGAGCAGCTTTCCAGCAGGTTTTGGTCCAAGATTCTGAGCTTCCAACCTCTTCAAATGGCTTCCAAAGTGCTGGAATGGAGGATGGAGGTGTATATCTAGGTGTTGTAGTGCAAAAGTGTAGAGAAATCCAACTCTAAGGCACAAAATACACACAATATAGAGAAAGACAGATTTTTTCCTCTTCAAAACTCAGAACCTCTGGTATAAGGAAGAGGACTCTTCCTTATATAGAACAATGCAAAGCCAAAACTTCTTGAACAAGATTTTCAAGGCTTTCATCCCTCCATACACGTGTATGGAGGGGAGCAAATGAAAATCCAGCTGGCTCAAAAGATCTGCCTGGAAACCAGCTGAGATAGGGGGGTGCCAGCCATCAGTAATGGCCGGCAGTGCCACACTGATGGCCGGCAGGGCTTCATCAGTGGCCGGCAGGGGCAAAGCCATGGCCGGCAATGCACTATGAGGGCCACTCTAACAGGACCAAAATAGGGTCCAAAAATGAGGCAGAAAGGATACAACGTCCAGGAAACTCGAACCGGTGTCGTTCCACCGTGACAGTCGAATGCTGGGCGAGCAATCGAACCAGTTGCTGGGTGTACCTACAAGCACAACCAAGTCTTGAGGACGGTAAAAAATGGGATGTCTACAGTTACCCATCTTTGACAGAACTCAAAAGTGACAAAGTGACGGGAGTGAATGTCAAAGCCCAGAGACGACCCATTTTTTACAAGGCCGAAGACTCAGACAATCAATTAGTATAAGCATGCAGGGATGCGCCTGAAGGCTATGGCAAAATGCATATGATATGCAAGATGCAAGGGCATGACTAACAATCATGCCACGGATGCTGTAATGAAGCAAGACATGCAACAGTTTTAAGCAGGCGAACACGAATCCGACTACACTACAATGCAAAAAGGATGTAAAAGAATTATGCAATTCTTACCACGTTTCACACGGAGTGAATACAATACCTGTGCGGCTCGTCGGGTTGCACCAACTTCAAATGAACCGTACATACAATATCGTGCCTGAAAAAGAAATGAACTTAACAGGTGCAATATGGTTAGGAAGATGCATAACAATGCATTTGAAAAGTGCGTGACAACGCATGCGATGTGTGCACAAACATGCAATGCACTAACAAGTGCAGGTAGAGTGCGCAAGATAGCGCGATTAAAATGCATGCCAAATGCAAAATGAAATGTAATGCACCAACAAGTGCATATGATGTGCTTAAGATAGCGCGATTGAAATGCATGCCAAATGCAATGGGGTGCACAAAACAGTGCGATGCGCAAAATAGCGCGATGGTTTAGACAACGCGAATGCACAAGACAGTGTGATGCGCTAGACAGCGCGAACAATGAATGCATGTCAAAATGCAAATGGGTAAGGTGCGCAAGACAGCGCGATGCGCAAAATAACACGAACAATAAATGCATACCGAAAATGCAAACAGGTAAGGCGCGCAAGATAGCGCGATGCGCAAAATAGCGCGAACAATGAATGCATACCAAAAATGCAAACAGGTAGGGTGCGCTAGATAGCGCGATGCGCAAAATAGCACGAACAATGAATGCATACCAAAAATGCAAACAGGTAGTGTGCGCAAGATAGCGCGAACAATGAATGCATACCAAAAATGCAAACAAGTAGGGTGCACAAGATAGCGCGATGAATGAATGCTATGATAGTGAAGATGCAAAAGGATGGCAAACCCTAACCATGCCAGAATCAAGAGGGGAAGAAAAACAACCAATCAGGCACGTATACAACGCAACCTGAGATAAATTCCAAACACGCTAAAAACACATAAGGAACGGGACACTCAAATCACGTTGAAATCGTGAGAGAAGGTCTGACAAACCGCCCAGCGTGTCTACAACGCAACCTGGGATAAATTCCAAACACGCTGAAATCGCGTAAGGAACGGGACACTCAAATAATGCTGAAATCGTGAGAGGAGGTCTAACAACCCGCCCAGCGCGTCTACAACCTGGGATAAATTCCAAACGCGCTGAAATCGCGTAAGGAACGAGACACTCAAATCACGCTGAAATCGTGAGAGGAGGTCCGACAACCCGCCCAGCGCGTCTACAACGCAACCTGGGATAAATTCCAAACACGCTGAAATCGCGTAAGGAACGGGACACTCAAATCACGCTGAAATCGTGAGAAGAGGTCCGATAACTTGCCCAGCGCGTCTACAATGCAACCTGGGATAAATTCCAAACACGCTGAAATCGTGTGAGGAAAGGAACACTCAAACCACGCTGAAATCGTGAGAAGAGGTCCAAAAACAACCTACCCAGTGCGTTTACAACGCAACCTGGGATAAATTCCAAATACGCTGAAATCGCGTAAGGAACGGGACACTCAAATCACGCTGAAATCATGAGAGGAGGTCCGACAACCCGCCCAGCGCGTCTACAACGCAACCTGGGATAAATTCCAAACACGCTGAAATAGCGTAAGGAACGGGACACTCAAATCACGCTGAAATCGTGAGAGGAGGTCCGACAACCCACCCAGCGCGTCTACAACGCAACCTGGGATATATTCCAAACACGCTGAAATCGCGTAAGGAATGGGACACTCAAATCACGCTGAAATCGTGAGAGGAGGTTCGACAACCCGCCCAGCGCGTCTACAACGCAACTTGGGATAAATTCCAAACACGCTGAAATCGTGTGAGGAAAGGGACACTCAAACCACGCTGAAATCGTGAGAGGAGGTCCGACAACCCACCCAGCGCGTCTACAACGTAACCTGGGATAAATTCCAAACATGCTGAAATTGTGTGAGGAAAGGGACGCTCAAACCACGCTAAAATCGTGAGAAGATGTCCAAAAACAACCTGCCCAGCGCGTCTACAACGCAACCTGGGATAAATTCCAAACACACTGAAATCGCGTAAGGAACGGGACACTCAAGTCACGCTGAAATCGTGAGAGGAGGTCCGATAACCCACCCAGCACGTCTACAACGCAACCTGGGATAAATTCCAGACACGCTGAAATCGCGTAAGAAACGGGACACTCAAATCACGCCGAAATCGTGAGAGGAGGTCCGACAAACCGCCCAGCGCGTCTACAACGCAACTTGGGATAAATGCCAAACACGCTGAAATCACGTAAGAAACAGGACACTCAAATCATGCTGAAATTGTGAGAGGAGGTCCAACAACCCGCCCAGGGCGTCTACAACGTAACCTGGGATAAATTCCAAACACGCTAAAATCGTAGAAGGAACGGGACACTCAAATCACGCTGAAATCGTGAGAGGAGGTCCGACAACGCGCCCAGCGCATCTACAACGCAACCTAGGATAAATTCCAAACACGTTGAAATCGCGTAAGGAACGGAACACTCAAATCACGCTAAAATCGTAAGAGGAGGTCCGACAATCACCGCCCAGGTGCGTACACAATGCAACCTGGGATAAATTCCAAACACGCTGAAATCGTGTGAGGAACAGGACACTCAAACCATGATGAAATCATAAGAAGAGGTCTGAAAACAACCGCTCAAGTGCGCGCACAACGCAACCTGAGAAAGTCTCGGAGGACAACGATCCCAAACGTTGCTTAGCGTAAAAGGATAAATGATAGAAGATAACACAAGATGCAAAAAAAATGCAAGTAAGGTGTGCATGACAATGCAGGTGGAAGGGTACATAACTTTGAAGCAGGCTTGATCTTGCGCTTGAGGTAGAGGCACACTCATACTTCGGAGCATTAACAAGGCTTGAAGAGGTACATCCGGAGTACAATCTCAGAATTTGCCGAAGTTGAAACACACTAAGATGCTCCAAATTTTCCTTTTTTTCTTTTGCTTTACAGTCTGGAACCCCCATAGCTTCAGATAGGTCCTTGTTTTACTGTTCACACTTATCGGGGGTGGTCCCTGCAGTTTTATGAAAGAACAAATACTGTTTTGCACAAATGTGGAGAATGGCACAGCACTCTGAGCACAAGATGATTTTTTTTGAAATTGAGAAATGAGTTCTCGACCGGGTATCGAGCCTATAACTGAATACAGCAAAAAAGACTCAATAACGGAAAACAAAATGGTAAACAACCTAAACACATTGAGACACACTTGGAACGACTCAAAGCAAGAATCGAGACAAACAAAACAAAAGACATGGCACATAGACGTGTTACAAAGACAAGAGACCTCTCAGTGCACAAGACGCCGGTTTCTCCGAGTATTATTTCCCACCATTTCTCATTTGTGATTCTCACATCACTCGGCCCTCAAGCTCTGTTTTTTCTGAAAAAGCCATTTTCTCACTTTTTCTCTTATCACACATCTTTCTATTCTTCAATCTCTCATTTTTCATCCCTCCCCTAGGTGGTTGATGGATAAATAGGAAGCTGTGGGCTTTTTCCCCTGGTATTTTACCAGATTCTTTTTCTTCTGCTCACAACAGTGAACTTTCTCACAGAGGGTTGCGCTACAACAGGGTGTGTAGCAAATCTGCAGCCGACATCGGTGGATGATGCTTTGCTAGGGAATTTGGACGTGGTTAGATCTGTCCAGACGAGGAAGTGGAACATCTTGATCCATTCCAATTTGTGCTTCGCACTTGACTTGATGCCTCGTTGTTCGAAGGATAAGAGAGCCTTTGGCCCTTTGCTGACAGCTTCAGTTGTGCCCTTTTTGGCGAATAGGGTGCCCTTTCTGGCAAATGCATTGATATCGGGGGAAAGACAAGAAGCCTGACTTAACTATGCCCCTAGTTCATCATTTTGACCATTTTTTGTTTTTTTGGTTTCATCTTAAAACAATTTTAACCAAAATGAGAGTTAGAGTAACACGTTTGTTCGATTTTCTGATTTGAAATCATGCGAGTTAGATTATGAGCACTGAAAATTTTCCTTTTTTTGGGTCCAAGAAAATGGTCCAGTTTTGGAAAATGAAATAATTTTCGAGAGAATTAGTCAACCTCAGTAAAAATTCTCAAAAACTATTTTTGCAAATTGCCACTGCTCGACCAACGCAGAATTTACTCTTGAGATGCACAACCTCAGATTTGAAGGAAAATTGCCCCTTGTTTGAGGGGAGCTGTGAGGCAACGGAAAGTTGCCCTTTGTTTGAACAGCACCACAACGCATTGAATGGCAACGGAAAGTTGCCCCTTGTTTGAATGGCACCGCAGCGCACTGTAGTCAGTCCTCAAAGCGACGAACACAACCAGACTCTCGGATACAGAAGATAATCAGAACCATCACATGGACATAGTTGAATTTGAAGTGTTTTGCGGCTGGACTTTAGAATGAAGTTGCCTACGTATCCCAAAGATGGGAATCAAGCCTCACATAGTTCGGGTTTAAGGTACACTCGGGTGTTAACCTCTCATTTTGCGCTCTAACTTTTGCCAAGGCTGCCCTTTGCGGGTTTTCAACCTTGCGAGCTTTGTTTTTCTTTTTCTTTTCTATTCTTTTCATTTCTTTCATCTTTTCTTTTCATTTTCTTCATTTTTCTTTCTTTCATTCTTTGCATTTTTCTCTTTCTTCTTTTTTTGTTCTTTTTCTTTTTTTTCTTGCTCTAACTTTTGCCTGGGTCGCCCTTCCGGGTTTTCAGCCCAGCGAGCCTCTCAAGGGTAAAAGTGTAGCTTTGTCCATATCAAATGGTTTTGAGATCTTGAAGTCATCTGAATCCAGGAGAATGGCCGTTATTTGCTAACGATGTAGAAGTCCATCCAATGGGGGCTGAATTTGCCCCTAGTGTTGTGGATAGGAACTCGGCTGTCCTTCAGCAATACTTTCTTCTTTCCTCCCTTCTGGGATTTGGCGTTCTTGCCGATCTTCATTGACTTGCGGAATGATCCACTTTGGCTCTTTGAGCACATTTGAAATTCTTTTGCCCCCAGTTCAAAGGGGTGTTTCTGATCTAGCTTCGCAAGCTTCTTTTGACCTTCTGATCTTCTTGATCTGACTTTCTTGGCCTCTTGTTCGAGAGCTGCTTCAAATCTGGCCACACAGGCCTTACATTATGGTTGACCGTTGAACATTTTGAATTAAAGTCCAAGGTTTGAAAGCAAGGGGCCGAGTCTTGAGGCTGAGAGCGATCCTAGGCTGCACAATCTCAAGAACGATTCCACACAGGTCTTCGCAGGATCGCGCAAAACATTTTTTGAAATCTTTTAAGAAAGCGACAAATTGCTCGCGCTGAAGACAGTGTAGAACCAATCTGGATCAAGCCAGGATCCTTCTCAGTACTCACATTAACAAACATGATTTCATTCATTAAGGGCCTAGCATGCCTCACTTTCTCTCAATTGATCAAATTTTTGCAAAACCCGAGGAATTCCTTCCTCTTCGTTTTCACCACAGTGTTAGAAAAAGTTTTGAAAAAAACTTAGGTCAATGCAATAATTTCAGAGCACAAAAGAGCATGTGGAATGCACTGCCATTTCATTCAAGCTTCTGGCATAACTGGCGCAAGGCGGAAACAAACACAAGAGTGTGAAAACTACTGCTGTTTCATTGAGATCTGTTGGCACAATCGGCTCCTCGGCAGAAACAGACTCAAAAGAAAGCAAAAAGACAAACACAAAACAAAAATAGTGACGTCCGAGGTAACACCCCCGGAATCACCCGACTCCTATACAACAGGACTGACTCGATACAACAAGACAGACCTGAAACAAAAGGACTGACTCAGAACAAAACAACAAGATTGACCCAATACCTAAATCAGAATGTAAAATAACTAGCATTCGCAAAATGCTCAAAACAGTGCGTGCCATACGCCATATCTGGAGTAAACCGAGCGCCATCCGCAGGTGGTTCATCCCCCGATCACATAGTCACATTATCCCCCACAAGTTCACTGATCAAGTACCGATAGACTTTGTAAGATTGGTGCGGCGATGATCTTGTTGTCAATCAGATCTTGTATTTCATGGCGAAGACAAGAATAACTATCGTTGATGGAAGGCACAGTACTTGGCTGGATCATGGGAGGGGGGTAGTTTATCTGGCAGTGGCTGCAGCTCCAAGGGTTTTAGATCCCCCTTTCTAATCAGGACCCTCAAGGCCGCTGATAGAGACATGTACAGTGGGGTGAACACCCTCTGGCCCCGAGGTGGGTGTTTTGAGGTTTGTGGAGTTTTGCTGGATGCACTAGCAAAGGGATTGACAAGCCCTGACTGGGTTTGTTGATCTCTTCCGAGCACAAGATTAGGGTTGAAAGGAACATTCCTGGTACAATGGACCTTCTCCTGGCTTGTCGCTTGATTCAAACTGCCCCTAACTTGAGTGGCGAGAGTGTCATCCACAGTCTTTGCAACAACTGCAATCACTTGCTATTTGTTCAGCCATTCGGCTTTCAAAGCCTCAACAGCCCACTGAAGATGTTCATGGGGACTAATACTTGCCCCCACCTTGTTCTTATCACTAGCCTCCATTTTGTTAAGAGATTGGCCTTCTCCCAATGCAGCTCGTCCCAAGGTTAGGGAACCCTTTGACATGAACTCCCTGGTATGTGATACGGTTGATGACGGACCCAAAACTCCAAAGGCTAGATCTGCCACAATTCTCTGAAGATCTTCGATCATCTTCATCAGCTCAGAAGTAGTGGGTTCATGGGTTTGAGATAATTGGGGTTCAGATGCACCCATCATGCATAAGTCCATGCTTTCCAGGATAAACACCTCAGGCTTGGGTAGATGGGCCGAGGTGATGTACACGCTAGGGTCGTAGGTGGACGGCAGTATATGGATGAGGTTGAGATGTAGGGGTGACGGGTCAGTACTAACCTGAGATCCTTTTGGTGGAGCTAGGGTCTCTTCGTCAATAAGATCCTGAATCTTATGACGGAGGCGGATGTAACGGTTCGTATTATGACCGTGCTATTGATGATAGGCACAGTATTTGGCTGGGTCATATCTCGGTGGAAGAGGGTTTGGAAGGGGTTGGGGTTCTAGGAGTTCTAGGTGCCCTTCTTCTCGCAGCTTTTTCAAAGCTTGAGAGAGACTCATGTAAAGAGGATGGAATTTTCGGGCTTGGGGCCGAGTTGAAGTGGTTGGTTTTTGGCCATTGAGGGAAGTGGTGATAGTGTCTACTTCTGAGCATTTCGCAGCTGTGCTACCATCAGTAGTAGCATTGGAACTGCGAGCAACATTCCTCTTCAAAGGCTCATTATCTTCTACAAAGATTCCTTGTCTGATGGCATCCTCGATTTGAACCCCCATTTCATGAAGGGCTGGAAAGGTAAACAGAGGTAGAACGACCATCTTTTACAGTAACTTGCCATGCAGATTCCGAACAATCATCCTAATCTGATCTTTGTTGGAAGGCCTTGTAGTCATCATTAAGGCCTTTACTTTCCATCTCGTCAAGAACTCCGAGAAACCCTCATTTGGCTCTTGGCGAATGACTTCAAGATCACGAGTTGTGACCTCAATCTGTGTGTTGTAGGAGTATTGATCACTAAAGGCCTCAGCCATCTCTTCCCAATTCTGTTTCACAGAGTTCTCCAACTTCGTATACCAGATTGCGGCTATCCCAGATAGGGTTCGACCGAATAGTGACAATTTCTGGGCTGTGGTCAAACCTATTGGCCTCAAGATATCAGAAAACAGTTGGAGGTGCACCATTGGGTCTTCAGAGCCATCGAATCGATCGATATGTGGCATCCTGAACCGATCCAGTAATGTCACCACCGAGTCGGTATAACCATCCTCTATATCAGGAATAGAGTGGGCCCCTTGAGACTTTTTGAACAATTTCTCAAGCTTGCTCACTTTCAATGCTGTAAGGTCTGTCTCGAACTCAAAGGGGGAGTCTGGTAGGTTTGTGGGTGTTTTAGATAGCTGGGGTAGAACCGAGGGCGGAGCTGGCCCGCTTGGAATGTCCGTATCATCCTGGACGTGGGTTGCTTCCCCGAGTATGGGAACTCTTGGTGGGAGAGGAGCCTAGTGTGAAGTAGATACTCCAGTTTGCTGCTCTAACTTGGCAATTGTCTCTGCCTGTTGGGCTATGACCACAACATGTTGCTTAGCAAATTTCGCTTGACGGGCAGCGTCTTGCTGCATGGCTTTCATACTATCCTGGAGCTGGCGCACCATCTCTTCTAAGCCTGACATACTGTCTTGATCTGATTGAACCACCAATATATCTATCTCTGCAGTAGACTCAGAAATCTCAACCTGGCTGTTCAGAGACCACTAAGCTGGTAGCTGCTGTACTGGTGGCCTGTGCCTAACCGACCTTTTCACCTTGCCTCTGGTAAAGGAACACTGATTGCCCTTGAACTGAATCTCTGACCTGACAAAGTCTATCAACACAAGGTCGGTGTACCCGGGGGATATTGGAGCTTTCTGAGGCTATGGTTCCAAAACTACCCTAGCAAAAGAAAAAACAGATAGCATCTCAGCCTGATTTCACCTGAACAAATACGAGCATAGTTGAATGAGTGTGCTCTCTACTAAATTCTGCCCAAAATTCTGTCGGTAAACTAATACCCTCAGGTAAAATTGATTCTTCCAAATACTGATGCCCGCAGGCCTGATACCTAGACTTGCAAACTGATACATGCCTTCCTGTAGAGACGCACTCTAAAAGCATATAGCAAGTAAGTGAGAGCCAAAACACCCCTATGTTGGGGTAGGGTTTCCCTATCCTATTTTGTCAGGAGCTAGGGTTTCACTACGCATGCAGCAGTTTCAAACAACCTATAATCGGGTAAGCAACCTGTCCTAGATTTGGAATGGTCACTATGGATTCCGAATATGCACTAGGTCGAATGGTCGAAAAGGGTACCCCGGTAAAACCAGGGTTTGTGTTCCCATACTGTCAGAGCCCACAATCAGTCAGCCTTATGGCATGCTTTGACAAAGTCAAGCCTTCGGCAAACCGTTCAGGAATGGTAGATGTCAAACACGGTGTCCTAGGCGCACCAATGCACATGCAATGCGAAGAGACACATAAATGGAATCAAAACAGGATATCACGAGTTCGCGTCAAGCTCTCTAAAATCCCTAGCAGAGTCGCCAAAAACCGTAGACGTCCCCGAATGCCCCGGAAGGATGAATCCCGTTCTGTTCATTTGTGGGTTTACTATAGTTCGGACTCAATTTGTCACGGTTCTAAATCTGAACCAAAGAGTCCAAATCCGGAAAATCGTTTTGAGAAAAACAGATTTTTAGAAAAGAAGTGCCAAACATGGACTGCTTTGCCAGATACAGAGTCGCTACCTAAATATTTTTTAATGGGGGAATTTAGGAAACCCTGACTCAGTGCCAAAGGCCACGTGTCCGTCATCACCAAAGTTGCCTCGGCTCGGGAACTTGGGTACGATTGGGGAAGGTCAGCTATGAGCACCCCCTCTCGCTCGATCCGAAGATCGGCCTCTACTAACCATGATATCTGATTTTGAAAACGTTATGTGTTCTTATTCCGGTTATTAGCTAGAATTACTATGTGATGCGCACAGCAAAACAAGTATAGACTAGATCGCCTAATTTGGAACAAAGCATTGCATATCCATTTGTTTGGAAACGTTTTGAAATTTGCTACTCCCAAGTAGGCTAAAACACGGATTTCAACGAGTTGTTCTAATTCAAACAATCTAACCTTCACCCACAGGCATTCAGGCAATTTATCACGTAAGCATTTTGCCACATGGTAAGCATGCTGTCATGTTAACATTCATACTCATGCGAGATGCTAAAGCATAAAAGACTTACAGTGTACTCCGGGCCAAAACAATGAAGCTAGTTAGCAAAACACGCATGACCCTAGTCCATGTTAAATGGCTAATGCATTGCATACAAAATGCAATCTAGAGTAGGCTCGGCTAATCTAAGATGGCATATGAAATGTGACAAGTAACACGTATTTCAAGTTAGATTTGGAATACTTATGCAGTTAGTATGATGCGCCGAGCCCGGTGCATGCAATACAAATGGATGAATGCATGCATGCGAAGCATAAGAATGCTAATTGAGATATGCCCTAAATCTAACCATTGTAAGCGGTTAAATAAAAGGGAGAAAGAAAGGGAATTGGAAGACATGCACACACGCACGCACCCTTATTACAACATTATGTCCTCACTTAGAGGGTCCGAATAAAAGAGTCCGAATGTCCAAAATAGGTACAGTCCAAAGCAAAATAAACAACTAGCTAATCTAAGCTAATTACTTATTACATCACAAACTAATTTAATCAACTATCTAAGCTAATTAAATAATTACAAAACAAACGAGCCAATTAACAAATTAACTAACTTCAACTGAGCATGCATCTAGCTAGCTACCGAAGCCAATTAACCTAAGTTATTACATAATTAGAAACCTCGGGACACGAGGGATGCACATGCTCGCTTCAGTTCCTCGCCTTGGAATGCCTTCCATTTGCTCTTTGGAGGCTCTGTTTGCAGGGTATCCTCCAGTTCTGGGTGCTGAAACTTACCAAAACACTATAGGGGAAGTTCCCAGTGGCCTGCTGGCCAAGGATGGAAAGCTGCCGGCCAGAGATGGCCCACTGCCGACCAAAGGTGGCTGCTGCCGACCATCAATGGTAATTCTGGCCACCGGTGTCTTTGTGACACCAAACTGCAACGAAGCACAAAATAGAGGAAAAGAAGGGTTTCCCTAGGACATGTATGCACCATGGCACTCCAAATCACCTCAAAACATCAAGGGAGAGGCCAAGTCGGATCCACAACTATTAATCATGCATCCCGATGCATGATGGCCAAAGATCCAACTTGTGCAAATCAATATGAAAATGAATGCACAAATAGAGCAAGTAAAGCCTAGAACTCTATCATGGATCATCAAGAGCTTCAGCGACCGAGGATTGAGACGCGTTCCATCACTTGAAGTATGAAACACCCCTCGTTCCTCGTGCTTGGATTAACACTTAATCCAAGCAATGCAACACATAAGCATGGCAAAGATGCAACATGACCTAAGTATGCAAACATGCAATCAAACCGAACATGCAACAAGCATATGAGCATAATGTGAGGCAACGACCTATGACAAAATGCAATATGAACATATGAGCATGCAAGGCATGTAAAGCTAAGCAAGTATGCAACAACATACTACATGTAACGAGCATGCGACAACATGGCAAAATGGGCTTACACCAAAGATGGACAACTCTCAACTAGGTCCAAATTAGTAGCCAAAGCGATGAATTAAGCCACATAAAACACTCAAGCATGCAAAATGCGAAAGGTTCATCAAAGGGGCCTAAAAGGGCAACTCTCAAAAGTGCCTAAGAAGTGACAAATGTGCAAGTGTAACAACACTATATGCACTGAAATGAGATGATAAATGATGCCAAATCATTTAAATAGCACAAGCAAAGCATGCGAAGGTCTTAAGTCATGAAAGCTAGCAAAGAGTAATACAAAGGAGGCATGCAATACATGGCACGAACACATGAACTACGCATGGACAGAGTTTAATTAAACCTAAACAAGGACTTAAACATGCTGGAATGAAGGCTCAAACACCTAGACATGCAAGCATACAAGCTAAGCCTTAAACTAGGCAGTAATGCACGACATTCAAAGGCACTTGAAGCGTGAATGAAATGAGAATGTGACAATGGTACATGCTTTGAAATGAAGCATTAAATGATTCCAAATCATCTAAATATCTCAAAGATAGCATGCATGCATCACCGAAACACAAAGCTTGCAAGGTCAATTACACTACAGCTATACAAAGCATGTATTATTTGACTAGGAAGCATAAATACAGAGGCAAGGCAGCCCCAACACATGTACATTTCTAGTTCAAAGCATGGCCAAAAGATGCTAGCATGATGGACTAACATAGCATGCAAGATTGGCTAGTAACATGAGTTGTATGACATGTATATGAAGCATATGAAATCTCACCAAACCAGCCAAAATTAGTGAACTAAACATGTGAAAATACCTTCAAATAATCATGGAAATGCAGCCAATGCATGCCAAAATGAGGGGCTTCTTTGGAGGGCCATACAAGGGGTTGTTAGGCACATGCAAGATGGACAATCAACAAGGCCAAACCAACTCTGGAAATGGCTCAAGAGGGTCCCAAAAACCACTGAAAAGGGCCTGGAACAAGGCCTAGAGGCATGCAAAATGGGGTCTCTTTGGAAGGCCAAAAAGGCCACCAAACAAGACAAGGAGAGAGGGGGTCACCCCCCCCCCCCTAATTTTGGCCTTCAAGAACACAAAAAGGCCACTGAAAATCCACTGGATTTCAGTGGCTAATAGGCCAAAACAAGGCCGATACAAATGCTCACATGTATGGCTCAAAACATGGAGAAATAAAGCATGCAAAGAAGGAGATGACTCCAAAAAAAAATGAAACCTTAAACAAACTCAAAGAAGAGGTCAAAACAAGACTCTTTCCAGTTTATAACAAAACTCAAAAGTGAACACAAATAGGGCTAATCTATCATGCAAAAATGGCCCTAAAAGAGAGGTTAGAGACAAGGGACAGAAGCTGGCCCCAAATGGCAAAGAGCCCTTCAACAAAGTTGAAGAGGAACTCAAAACATGGCACTTTACAGTTTACATCAAGTCACGAAAATAATCAAAAATAAGGCCAAACTATCATACAAGAAAAAGGCCTAAAAGAGGGATAAAGAGACAAGTGGTAGGAGGAGGCCTCAAACAGAAAAGAGTCCTCGATCAAACATGTAGAGGAGCTCAAAATATGATCTTTTTCAGTTCATGACAAAGTCCAAAAATGCTTGCAAGTAAGGCTTATAGATGAAGCAAGAAAGTGCAAGTTTGAGGGAAATAGGCACTTACCCTAGAAGCGACTTTCCAAGTGAGTTTTGGTCCAAGATTCTGAGCTTCCAACCTCTTCAAATGGCTTCCAAAGTGCTGGAATGGAGGATGGAGGTGTATATCTGGGTGTTGTAGTGCAAAAGTACAGAGAAATCCAACTCTAAGGCACAAAATACACACAATATAGAGAGAGACAGATTTTTTCCTCTTCAAAACTCAGAACCTCTGGTATAAGGAAGAGGACTCTTCCTTATATAGAACAATGCAAAGCCAAAGCTTCTTGAACAAGCTTTTCAAGGCTTTCATCCCTCCATACACGTGTATGGAGGGGAGCAAATGAAAATCCAGCTGGCTCCAAAGATCCGCTCGAAACCAATGAGATAGGAGTGCCACCATCGAAGAATGGTGGCGATTACACACCGATGGCAGCGGGCTTCATCGATGGCAGGGCAAAGCCATGGCCGGCAATGCACTATGAGGGCCACTCTAACGGACCAAAAGCAGGGGTCCAAAAATGAGGCGAAATGATACAAGGTCAGGAAACTCGAACTGTCGTTCGCCGTAACCGATAAATATCTTGGGCGAACAATCGAACCGATTCTTTGGGTGTACTTACAAGTACAACCAAGTCTTGAGGACGGTCAAAAATATGGTGTCTACACCTTGTGTAAATAACTGCTCATTGCCATTGTATCTTGTGATTGGGGCTTTGAGGATGTGTAAATTTTGTTTAACACGTGATTGATTGTTTTAGTATTACCTTTGACGCCGTGGGGATTAGTATATGAATTGCCTTATGCTTTTGACGACTATCAGATAATGTGGGGAGACTTGATGGAACAGAAAATTGAATACTGAACTGAATTGGAAACTGTAAACTGTAAACTGTTGAATGAATTGAGAACACGTGTATTATGTTAGAAATGGACTGCATTAGTGTTGTTGCACTTTACAATCAGAAAGAACTTTTTAGATTTTGGGAGAAATGCTCCAAATGTGTGCGTTAGATTTTCGGGATTTGGAAAGATCTATCCATCGTTGACAAACTTTGTTTACAGCAACAACTCACACTTTAGTTTCGGTATGGCACCATACAAGCTTTGTATGGCGGAAAAGGTGAGTCTCTGACTGATTGAAAATAGAGCGTTGCTTGATTCGGGACTAGGTGAATGACTATCAGAAGGGATTGGAACCGTTAAATAAAAAATGTTCCGAATTGTTTTTGACTAAAGGTAACTTAAGTTTGGAGGACCAAACTTCCTAAAGGGGGGAAGACTGTGATACCTCTGTTCCGTAATTAGCTAATTGGTCCTTAATCTGAATGTGATTATGTGTTTAGCATGATTTTGTGTGCCATTGTGTGATAATATGTGATTTTGAATTTCGATCTGTTCACTGTAGGAATATCTGTTTGAATAATCTGCTTGGGAAATTAAATTGAAGGCCTTATCGGCCACAGAACCCGAAATTGATTGCGCCATTGTGATTGGCATAATTTTTAGAGCCTACGGTGAAATTTAATTGAAAATAGACTTGGGTCAGTTTAAATTGATTAAATTAATGAATTAGTGCCCAATTACTTTATTACTGTTATATTTGAATTAGTGGGGTTTGTTGTATTTGGGCATTACACCCTCTATTCTCTCTTCCTTACTTCATTTGGCTGATTTTGGGACTCAAAATAGGGAGAGGGTCGGCCTTAGAGAGAGAAAGGGAGAGAATTGTGTAATTTTTGGCTCAAGCTTGGAAATTTGGAGATTTAACTCTAGATTTGACCATAAATTTGAAGAATTGAGCCTCTAGGTAAGCCTTGATCTTTGAATTCATGAGTTTAATATGTAATCTTGTGTGTTCAAGGTTTGTTTGTGATCAAGAGCATGATTTGAGTTGGTTTTGTTGAAATTGAGGCTTGATATGTGCATGCATGTAAAGAATACCTATGGAATCACAAAATCTAGCATGTAAATTGTAAATTATGAAAGATTGAAAGTTTAATCCTACATGCAAGCATGTTTTTGTTGAGTTTCATGGGAATGAGCACTAATTGCATCATTTGAAGAGGAAATGAAAGTCAAAATGGGCATGGATGTTGATTATTTAAAACGGGAACCTTGAATGCATAAGTTTGAGTTAATTTGGGGCATGCATGTGTTTAATTCTTGAAATTGAGCTCCATGATGATATGTTTTGGCATTTGCACCATGTTAGTACATAAATATATGAAGTTTGAGCCAAAAATCATGAATTAAGACCTTTGAACATCGAAATTGAACTCCAAGAATAGTTCTGGAATTTCCAGAAAGTTTGAATGCCGCTCGAGCGGGGAAACCGCCGCTTGAGCGTGAATTTCATGCTCCCAGCACTTTTTGCAGACTTGATGTCCGCTCGAGCGTAGCATTTCATGCTCGAGCGGGGGAGCTTTATTGATAGGCCTTCCACTTGAGCGCCAGAATGCACGATCGAGCGTATTTTTCATGCAACCAGTACTTTTGCAGGCCTTAAGGGTCCGCTCGAGCAGGGACCCTGTTTTCTGGAAATCTGAAAATGCATTTTGTGTTTTGTTTTCCGTTCCCTTTCACTCCTAAACACTCTTAGGCATACATTGAGCATTGTAATTGAATTAAATGGATAAGAATGAAGCCTAAAGAGGAATATGTGAATTAAAGAACGGATTGAATTATTTGTGACCCATATGTGCTATGTAATGTGTAGGGTCAAGCTCCAGGGCAATTCAACCAACCGATCACTATGAGTAACATCTAAATTTTGTTATTGTCCCATTTGCTTACTCTTATGTAAGTTTTGTAAAGTTCATTAATTTGAACGGTGGACAAGTTTGATATAAAGGCCTATGTGCCAGTTTGATATAAAGGCCTAAGAGCCAGTTTGATATAAAGGCCTATGAGCCAGTTTGATATAAAGGCCTAAGAGCCAGTTTGATATAAAGGCCTATGTGCTAGTTTGATATAAAGGCCTAAGAGCTAGTTTGATATAAAGGCCTATGTGCCAGTTTGATATAAAGGCCTAAGAGCCAGTTTGATATAAAGGCCTAAGAGCCAGTCTGATATAAGGGCTAAAATGCCAGTTTGATATGACAAGCATGAAAGGCTTAAATGCCAGTCTGATACGAAAGTATATTTGGGCTGAAGGCCGTTTGATATAAATTTGGGCCAAAGGCCGATTGATAAAATGTGGGCCGAAGGCAGATTGATAAAATGTGGGCCGAAGGCCGTTTGATATAAATGTGGGCCGAAGGCCGATTGATAAAATGTGGGCCGAAGGCCAATTGATAAAATGTGGGCTGAAGGCCGTTTGATATAAATATTGGCCGAAGGTCGATTGATAAAATATGGGCCGAAGGCCGTTTTGACATGAATGAATTGGGCCCGAGGCCGCACGTTGTGTTTGAACCTCAGTTACTTAACTTACATATGTCTATATATGTATGTATTAGTTAGAAATGCAAATTGGGCCCAAGGCCGTTCGATGTATATTGTTCCAATGTATATTCTTTATTTGGTATTATTCACTGGGCTTTCGCTCACGCTCATTCATGTGTTTGTAGGTATGCCCAGAGGAGTCCAAACCCAGCCTCAGTGAAGTCAGTGTGGAACAACAATGATTTTTGGGAAAGTCAACCCTTGTGTCTCACTCACGAGACCCGCCTTCGCCTATTGTCGTTTGTTTCTGTTCTGTTATGTTGGCAAAGTTTTTGTACATCTTTGTATAGTTTTGTTTGACTGACTTAGATTTGAATGATTCTGTTTGTACAGAATTTTATGTTGTTGTACTTTTTGTCGTGAGTTATTAACATATGTATGTAATGATGTGCATATAAGTACAGCTCTATATACAAAGTTTCAAATTGCTTTCGTTTGGCCCCCATGAACTCTGTTAAAATACGTTTGGTTTGGTTTGAGGCCGTAGGTAATCTCACGATTATTGGCCGGTTATGTCCTTAACCCACGGGGACAGGTTCAGGTCATGACAATATTGCTAGGTTTGCTGCTCAATGCGGTGAATTTACTAATCATGACTATATAAAACTGAGATTATTCCCAAATTCTCTAACTGGGGGAGCATTTGTATGGTACATCAACCTTACACCTGGCTCCATTCAAAATTGGCAACAAATGGGAGAGGCATTTCATGCCCAATTCTTCCAATCGGAGCCAGAGGTTTCTATGGCAGACTTGGCTAGATTGAGTCAAAGGCCTGAAGAAAAGGCTACTCAGTTTATTGCTAGATTTAAAAGGGCTCGAAATAAATGTAGAGTCATCCTGCCAGAGTCAGAATTCGTAAGATTGGCTCAAAATGGCCTAGAGTTCAGGCTTCGAAAGAAGTTTGAGTCAACTGAATTCAAAGATTTGGTGGAACTAACCTATAAGGTGTCTAGATACGAAGCATTACTAGAGGAGGAATAAGATTGAAATAATGCATCATACAATACATATTATAGAGATCCTAATTATGAGATCGATGTGGCAGAGATTGTGGGCAAAGAACCTGTGATCTGTGAGGCATTAATTCATAAGGATACAACAATTGACCAGTAGTTTAAAAAGAAAGACTTTCACAGAAAGTATTCTTTCGATTTAACAAAGGCAGATGACATCTTTGATCATTTGCTCGTGGCCAACTTCCTAGTTACCTAAAGGAGTAAAATTGCCATCTCCAGATGAACTTAAGGGAAAAGTATATTGTAAATAGCATAACTCTTGGTCTCACTCGACTAAAAACTGTATTGTTTTTCGTGACAGGATCCAAGAACAAATTCGGAAAGGAAGTTTGAAGTTCCCAGCCAAAACAGAAAAGGCCATGGGGATCGACAGTAATCCATTTCCAGAAGTTGGAGAGGCGGCAGCCAATGTCATTACGTCAGACTTCCAGAACTTGTCCTTGACAGAATTGGAGAAAGTCAATGTGCAGATGCATGTTGCTAACCAGACAACCATCAAGAAGGACACTAGAAACCCACCAGCTATTGGACAAAGTTTCTCACACCGGAGGGAACACTCTGATGAAGAATCACTGGATGATGATTCTTTAGAGGCAACAGTAATACAAAGGATATGTCCCAAGTGTAGACTGAGTTATAAGTGGTTGAAAGGGCTTCCAGTTGATGGAAAGCAATATTATAGGGATGTACGGAGACATCCTAAATCAACCAATGCTTACAACAAAAGGCCGTATCTGGCTAGTGATAGGCAGCGACCACTAGTGGTTGAGCCTGCAATGGACAGAATGCATGCTAAAGGCAAGAGGCCCTTATATGAATCCAGGCCAGCCAACTATTATAGAATGGAGAATAGTCATTCTGAAAGAAGACTGGAGAAAGGCTCAGTTCATGGGATCAAAGCCAGAGATTGGCCCCCTAGACCAGCCTCACGCAGAACAGAAAGTGGCTACCTTTATCGAAGGTCTGAATCAAGCTCGAAACATGAGGTCAAGGCCAAGCACTTACCTTCACAGCCAGCTTCGATGATGGCTTCGAAGGTAGAAAAAAGCGGTTCAACATCTGAGTCAGTAAGTTCGTGGGTACCTGGAGTTCCAGACTGGTTTGTAATGCAAAACAAACCTAGAAGAGTGCTTGCCCAGAGAGATGTTGGAAACCAAGGCAGGATGGTCAAGCCTCCTTTGGTGGCTCCGAACAATTGGGTATTGCTTAAACACCCAAAGACAAAGGAACCAGGTATGGTCCTAGTCATTTCGAGATCACAGAGGAGAAAGATCCAGCGCAGGTACACTCAGTACTAGAACGATATGAACGAAAATGGAGAGAGCTCTTCATTGGTCCAGACAGAAGGAAAGAAGACTCCAAAGTCACACCATACTCCAAAGCCAACTCTACAAAGCAAAGTGGGTTGCAGCAGAGAACAGTTGGCCAAGGTTCATTCTAAACTAAAAGCCAGAGAGAAGTCTAGCTTAGCAGGATTGGAGAAAGCTCTGATGGAGAGTGACAGCGAGATAGAAGAAGAAATTGGCATAAGCCAAAAGAAAGAAATGGTGGAGGAAGAAATGTTCGAAGCCTTCATGGTTGAGCAAACATTTTTGGTTGAAAAACCAATTGAGAAAGATCTTTCGAAGGAATCAGTTAACAACAAAGTGCCAGAGTGCAGCATGGAGGATGCTGCTGAAGTAATTGAACAAGGTGGCCAAGGGAGGAAGCAGGTGCAGCCAGCCATCCAATTTGGCTCATTTCCTCCAATATCAATCAATATGGTACACATACTGCCTCATGAGTTCCAGGCTAGAGATGAGGACCAAGATGACCAAGACATCGATCCTATTCCTATCTCTAGTGAAGACTCACAAGTACGTATGGTACAAGATGATTCTGGAATGGCTACCCCAATGGAAACTGAATATGAGAGTGAAGAAGATGTGAGCATTAACCTCTCGTATCCTTTTGAGTATCCCTCGAATTCTATGACACAACATGTCAAGCCTCTGTACATCAAGGCTTTCTTCGATGGGATACAACTGAACCAAGTCCTGATAGACAATGGGGCAGCAGTGAACTTACTACCGAAATCTTCTTTGAAGAAACTAGGGAAAAAGAATCCCAGGTTGATCCCAACTAGTACAACCATCGCTGGCTTTGTTAGAGACAAATAGATGGCTCAGGGAATTCTACCCATTAACTTGAGTGTGGGAACCAGGGACTGCATGACAGCATTCTTCGTAATCGACAATAATGCTAAACACAATGATTTACTTGGGAGAGATTGGATCCACACTAACAAATGTATGCCTTCCTCTTTTCATCAGAAAATTATGATGGCCTTAGGCAATGGAGAGACAGAGCAAATTGATGCAGATCCTCAACCCTTCATAGCCGGGGCAGACTTTGCAAAGGCCAAGTTGTATATTAAGGGAGTGACACCATTCAGTATACTGAGGAAAGCTGATGGCTCAACCGAAGTGACGGCTGATGAGGAAGTGATACACCTAAAGCACTTAGTCCAAGAAAGTGCTGATGAAGAAATTGTCATTAAAGATGACAATGATGCCTGGTTGTAGGCAAAGAGATGAAGAACAAGAAGCCAAGTCTTTGGCTCTAATTAAGTTTTCAACATTGGATGTAAAATCAATAGTCCAGCAAGTACAGGAGCAAGAGAGAAAAGCCATGATAATTGGCTACAAACAGGAGCAGCAATAGGTCAGAATTTTGACCCTTGGCAAATACTGTGCATTGGACATTGAAACAAAAGTCAGGAGATACAGGAAGAGGATGCATTATGGATAGATTTTGTCTATGAGGAGGAGGGCAAAGAGGTTGAGCTAAAGAACCTGGGAGCAAAACAAAGCGAGAAGGTTGCTTCGAAGGTAGAAGAAACCAAGGAAAGAGCTTCAATAAGTTCTCAGATACAAGACCCCTTAGAAGAAGTAAATTTAGGGGAAGGTTCTATGCAACAGCCTACCTATATAAGTGCTTGTTTGAATGATTTGGACAGGGACTAGTTATTGGTTGTTCTAAAGAAATATAAAGATTGCTTTGCATGGTCTTATAATGAACTACCAAGATTGGATAGGTCATTAGTGGAACATAGGCTCTCTATGAAGCCTAATTTCAAGCCATACAAGCAAAAACCAAGAAGAATGAGTTCAGAAGTAATTCAGAAAGTCAAGGAAGAGATTCTCAGACTACTCAAGGCAGGCTTTATTAGGACAGCCAGGTATGTTGAATGACTATCTAATATTGTGCCTGTGGTTACGAAGAATGGTAAAATGAGGGTATGCATTGATTTTAGAAACTTAAATCTAGCAGCTCTAAAAGATGAGTACCCTATGCCTATAGTGGATCTGTTGGTAGACAGTTCAACAGGGCATCAAGTTTTATCAATGATGGATGGGCATTCTGGTTATAACCAGATCTGCATTGCAGAGGAGGATGTCCACAAGACAGCATTCAGATGTCCTGGAAATATTGGCACCTTTGAATGGGTTAAAATGCCATTTGGCCTGAAGAATGCTGGAGCTACATATCAGAGGGCTATGAACACTATCTTTCATGACCTCATTGGAGGGTATTTAGAGTGTTATATTGATGACATTGTAGTTAAATCTCAATCCATGGAGGAGCATTTGTTTCACGTAGAAGCAACCTTTGAAAGAATGAGAAAGTTCAAATTGAAGCTCAATCCTCTTAAATGTGCTTTTGGCGTATCATCTGGAAACTTCTTGGGCTATGTGGTACACAAGAAAGGAATAAAGATTGACCAAAATAAAGCCAAAGCCATCATTGAAGCCAGACCTCCATCAAGTAAGAAAGAATTACAAAGGTTCCTTGAACAGGTTAACTTTCTTCGAATGTTCATTTCTAACACTGCAGGGAAAACTAAAGTATTTTATTCTTTGTTAAGGCTGAAAGATGAAGAGGAATTTGTGTGGATAGCAGAGTATCAAATTGCTTTCGAAGGTATCAAAGCCTACTTGGCCAACCCTCCAGTGCTGATGCCACCAAAGGGTGCTAAGCCCTTGAAGTTGTGCATAGCTACAGCAGAAGATTCATTGAGAGCTTTCTTGGCTCAAGATAATGAGGAAGGCAAGGAGCAAGCTGTTTATTACCTTCGTAGGTTTTTAAATTCTTGTGAATGTAAATATTCAGTTGTTGAAAAGTTGTGTCTTGCTTTGTATTTTGCTGCAATGAAATTAAAATACTATCTTTTACCTACAACTGTCTTGGTAATTGCAACCGCAGATTTGGTTAAGTATATGTTATCTAGACCTATGTTGAGGGGAAGAATTGGCAAGTGGATACTAGCCTTATCAGAGTTCCATCTAGAATATGTCCCTCAAAGGGCAGTAAAAGGGCAAGTTTTAGCCAATTTTCTGGCAAACCATCCATCTCAAACAGAGAGCCAAGAGATAATAGAACTTGGTATGGCCAGTGTTGAGCCATGGCAGATGTGGTTCGATGGGTCGAAAGCCAATGGCTTAATTGGAATTGGTATTGTGATTAAATCACCACAAGGGGTAGAAACCACACATGGTTTCAGAGTGGATGAAGCTACTTGTTCCAATAACCAGGCTGAATATGAAGCCTTAATAGTGGGACTAGAAATTCTTATTGGATTACAAGTTCATGCAGTTGACATTTTCGAAGATTCTCAATTGGTGGTTAACCAAGTGAAAGGGATTTTCAAGTGTCAAAGCATAAACATTTTACCATACTATGTTTTTGCATTACATCTGCTTTCTCAATTTCAAATAGCAAATGTAACTCATGTTCCAAGATTCTTGAATAATAGAGCTAATGATGCGGCTCAGAAAGCTTCGAACTTCAAGAGAAGGGATAATGCCCAAAGGGACATAAGCCAAACAACATATCAGAAATTGATACCACCTTTGAATAAAAAGAATGTGGTCTTGGAAGTCAATCATAATGACTTACAAGAACAAGATTGGAGGCATCCAATGATGCAGTACTTGGCTGGTCCATCTTCAAAAGCCAGCAGAAAAATTAAATTGCAGTCTATGCAATATATGATATATGGTAATGCTCTCTACAAAAGGGGGGGAGATGGCTTATTGCTGGAATGTTTAGGCCCAAAAGAAGCATTAACAGCTATGGCTGAGGTTCATGAAGGCATCTGTGGTGCTCATCAGCCTGGTGTGAAGATGAGATGGTTGCTTCGAAGGCATTCTTACTATTGGCCAACTATCCTTAAAGACTGCATAGAGTATGCAAGGGTTGCCAGGCATGCCAAAAGCATGGCACAATAAGGCATGTGCCCATAACTGACCTACATGCAGTAGTGAAGCCCTGGCCATTCAGAGGGTGGGCTATTGATATGATGGGGAAAATACACCCACCTTCTTCGAAGCATCATTGTTTCATTCTAGTGGTTACTGATTACTTTACTAAGTGGGTCGAAGCTAAGCCATACAAGGCTGTAGACCAGATAGAGGTCATTGGGTTCATTAAAGATTTGATCCATAGATTTGACATCCCACAAACTATAACTATGGATAATGGGACTGCGTTCGATGGAAAGATGGTGAAGTCCTTTGTGGCAGAATTTGGAATTAGCCTTGTTAATTCCACACCCTATTATGCACAAGCCAATGGTCAAGCTGAATCATCCAATAAGTCCTTGAAAAAGGGAATACAAAAGGTTGTGGAAGATAATCCTAGGGATTGGCATAACCTGTTGTTGGATGTTTTGTGGGCTTACAGAACTTCCCCAAGGTCAAGCACAGGAGTCACTCCTTATGCCTTAGTATATGAGCATGATGTAGTGTTACCTGTAGAGATTAATGTTAAATCTTTGAGGGTAAGATGCCAAGATCAGTTAGATCCTGAGCAGTACCATCAAAGTATGGGTTTGGAGTTAGAAAGCATAGATGAAGCCAGAATTCTGGTATTAAACAGCATTCTCTTGCAAAAGAAGAAAGCGGCCAAAAATTACAATAAGAAGGTCAAATACATTGGCTTTGGTGAAGGTGATTTGGTATGGAAAATAATACTCCCAATAGGAATTAAAAGCCATAAGTTTGGCAAATGGTCACCTAACTGGGAAGGACCATATCAAATCCATAGAGTTCTGCCTTTTGGAGCATACCATTTGAGAAATTTGAATGGGTATATACATCCCAAAAAGATTAACGGCAGATATTTAAAGCCTTATTTTCCAACTATTTGGGAAACACAATGAATAAAATAAACACCAAGTACAAGAACATAAGACTGCTTAAATGATAGACAAAAATTTGCTTTTTCATAAAGAATTAAGTACATTTTGCCACAAATTGGCCCAAAAATCCTTATAGTATCTTAATTGTTTTTGCACAACAGATTTCCTATTAGTAAATGCTGAAAACAGTCGAATAGTTGTAGCCATCTCTTCCTTTCGATCAGCCAGTCCTTGGTTGGTAATTTGCAGTTTAGTGTCAGTTCGGACTAAGGCCTGATTCACTGCAGATAGCTCCTCTTCAAGTTGAGCTTTCCTCTACAGTAACTGGACTCGAAAGTGGGAGGCAGAAGAGTGTTGTTCCTTAAGCTTTGACACTTCAGTATGTACGTGGGAAACAAAACTCTGGTCGCCAGCCAATTTCTCATCCTCAGCCTTGGCAGCCTGACAAATGCTAATGTAAAAATCGACAGTAGTTGCTGCCTGAGATAGATTACTTGAAACATTTATGCCTGACTGCTCAGCAATTTTGCAGCACTGGAGAAACCCATTTCTGATTATAGGCCTTTGCAAAGCCTCGAAGGGGATCCTCGAAAAAGAAATCAACAGTTCTAGGCATGTATCCAGGTCTATCAAAGGTGCAGAAGGCTTGTTGCTGGAGAAAGAAGAACTCTAAAAAATTTCCAGCAAGGAGTCAGCCAAAACTAATGGCTCAGCTTCAACATTGAATGTTGGAGAGGTAGAGGGTATGTCAAAGAGACTAGCTAGTTTGGCTTCGAAGACATCAACCTCATCCTTAAACATGAGAGGCGCAGAAAGAGTTGCGGTGGAAGGCACAGAGGAATGCATGGGGATAGGAGAAATGGATGGAGCATTTTTGGCAGTCTCTATGGTCTTAGCCACCAATGAATCAAGCGATGAGAGGCTGGAAGTAGGCAAAGGTGATGAATTATGAGTTAGAGAACTACCAGCACCCTCGATTGGGGAATTAGCTGCCTTCGAAGAAGAGGTAGCAATTGGAATTTCCTTGGAAGGAGAAGGAGGAGCAAGACTCAAAAGAAAAGTAAATTGAGGGATAGGCTCAGTGGTTATTGCTGCAAAGAAATATGAAGTAATGTCAAGTCTCAATATTAAAGATTCGATAAGAAAAGAATAGAGGCATGAAAGAAATTACTTGTTCCAGAAGCGCTGGCACTGATGGGAGAACTGTGAAGAGAGTAATGTTTAGCAGTCTGTTGCCTTCTTGCAGCTTCCCTTTGTAGTGCGTCAGCAGCAGCAGTTTCATCCCTCAGAAATTGTTGCTGCTGTCTCTTCTCAGCCCTCTCGAAGACAATTATGGCCTTGGAATACTCTTGTTCTACGACCTTAGCTTGTTGCCGTGGGCCAGGATCTTCAACCAAGTTAGTAGCTGAAGCAGCCACTTTCCTTCTTTTTTCTATTGCTTCGGCAATGGTCTCGCAATCAGAGTCTTCGACGAAATCAGAAGGAGAGACAGTTATCTTTCTTTTCTTTTTTCTCTGTATTGATATTGTCGGCTCATTCTCAATTTCCTTCTCAATTTCTTCAGTCTGAGATCTAGATTCCCTAGGAAAGAGCTCCTCTTCTACTTCTCTAGCAATTGTCTTCTGTTGAACCAAGTCAATCACTTTTTTCCTTCTTTTCAGGGGAGACTCCTGCTCTTGATCTTCTTCTCCTTCTTCTTCTTCTACTTGAACCTCAGATATTTCCTTTTCTAGCTCAAGGAGTCTCCTCTTCTTTTGCTGTTGACCACCTTCATAGAGGAAGAATTATTAATAAGATAACCAGCATCACAGAGAAATTCAAAGGACAGAAAACAAAGGTATATACCTTTCTTCGAAGCAGCCCGAGTGACTTTGAGAGGAGTTGAGGCAGCAGGAATGGACTAGGTTGGAAGAGGCACAGTGGAAGAAGTAACAGTAACAGTTCCAGTTCCCTTGGGCTTGGGCACATCCAACACCTTTAGTAGGTTTTGAGGTGAAATGGCCAAATTGACTTCCATATTGCTCACCCACCAATTTTGGTATCTCTTCAATACGGTACCTTGAGGAATGAAAGGGGTATACTCAAAATTGGCCAAGTCATCTATAAATTTGAAGGTTGCCTCTTCTAGCCTCGACCTCCGAACCTTCAAATCTCTCCTAGCAAGGCTCAAATTGGTGTTGCTGCAGAGAGGTATTGGGACCCATTGTGTGAAGCCAAATTGTCTAGCAAATTGAGCAGGACAATAAGGCTCAGCTATGCATTTATAAGCTCTGGGATTCGTAGTCCCAATGAATAGCTCTCTAGGAAGCAGAAGGGAAGCCATATATCCTTGTGAAGCGAGGCCGAGCCTGAGCACATCACTTAGGAAATTATTCAACCAAGTTGGACCAATCTTTGGTTGAAGGAAAACGGTGAATAGGAGGGTTAGCTGGTAGTTGATGGAAGAAAGAGAAATAAAAGGCAAAAGTAGAGGGAGAAAGTGAAGCATTGGCCAGTCTTATACCATGGGTAAGAGAGTGTAGCCTAGAAAATTTAAGGCATTTGGATTGTAATTCAGTAAAATAGGCGAAAAGCCAAAACTGAAGGATCCAGAATGGCCCCCCTTGATTAGTATCTATGGGTTTTTCACAAAAGAGGGAGCAAACTCTATATACATGGCCTAGAACATATGGGGCCAAGGCTACCCTTTTCTGCAAAACAAAAGCTTTGGCAAGAGGGGCAAATTCAGGCATGATTCTTTGGGGGTACCAATAGAGGATACTCCTAATAGATAGCAAATATCAAGAACAGTAGGGGCCATCATCCCACATCTGAATTGAAAGAAATTAAAGATAGGGTTCCAAAAACATAAGGCAGCAGGAACTAGAAAAGGGTCCTCTGAGATAGTTACCCTAGATAGTCGGAGAGCATCGAGAAGGCAAAGCTCTTGAAGGTCCAGTGTCCTAGTAGGGATGACTCGGTCATACCATTCTTGCCACTCCGGTCTCACCGTGGGCCAGCATCGGTGAGGACAATTGATTCTCCAGTTCCTTTAGTCGAGACCACCTTCATAAATGAGACATTAGTTCTCCAGATGAGGGATAGGGCTGGGAGCTCAATAAGAATCTCTTTGAATATGGGCCCGAGCACATAATCTTGCTGCACATGGCGATGAGGGACAAAAATACGCCCATCAATAGTGCTCTTCTCCCCAGCCTTGTATTTCTCACATTCTGCATCAATGAGTCTTTTCAAGGCCACAGATGAGCTCACACGCTCTATGGCTGGCACTTTTAGTGAAGAAGAAGCCATTGATAGTACGCTTTTACAGAGAGTGAAAAAAGAGTAGAGAGAGAAGTGGAAGATTGATGAGGGTTTGTACATTGAGAACGTAAGTAATTCCAGAATGCGAAACAAAAGGGTTTTAAAGGCCTTTGTGTCCGGAAAATATATCCCGTAAATCGTTAAGTACTGAAAGTACGAATACGAGGAGTCTCTTCCGATATTGATAGCTTTTGGAGGGAAGAGCACATTCCGGATGGTGATGCCAGCTTCAAAGCAAGATATTTGGCTTCGAAACCATATTTTGGCGCCAAAAATCAAACAACAACGGCTTCGAAATACAGAAGTCGGCTTCGAAGCATACTACATGCTTAAAAATGTAAGAATACTCAAGGATGGATTTACTTCGAAGAGATCAAAGACCTGTAATAGGTTTCTTAACAAAAGTAATACCCTTGAGGCAAAGCTTGAGGACCCTTAAAGAAGTAAATAGTTGTTCGAAACATCTAAACGAATAGTTGGTTTGTATATACACAGAGAATTGTTTGTTCAAGATAGTATACCCCAAGAGCAGTTTCCATATTGTTGTAAGTATGGACTGTTGCAAAACTAGTCAGTACTAACCATGACTATACTTTGGTTATGATTCAAACAGGCTTTGAGGGGAAAGATTGTTAAATTCGAAGCACCAATTATAAACAAAAATCAACAAGAGTTGGTAACCATAGTCCATAAATTGGAAAATTCATCTCAACATCCTTATTGGAATTGATTGGATCCATATTCGAAGGATAAGATTGTTAAATTCGAAGCACTGATTCTAAATGAAAATCAGAAAAATTGTCAATTTTATTCCAAAAGTTGGAAGAATTCATGCTGATCTTGGCGTTTTAACAATTGTGTCCAGTTTCGAAGGATGAGTTTGTTCATAAAGAAGTTCTAAAAATTGCTTTTGAAGATGAATGGAGGCAAAATCAAATAATGCCAAAACAGTCTTAGTTGTATCAAAGAAAAAGCAATTACATCGAATGACCCTCTTTGGGTACAAGTTCAAGCTCGTAGAAATAAGGAATGGAATAAATAACAAGATCATGAAATGTTGTCCAACTATGGTCGATGAATTTCTGTTCTTTCTTCATTCTATTCTCCATTTCTTCCAGGATTGGCTGTTAAAATTAATGTCCTCTCACTTGATAAAAGAGCTCTTCAGCCTTTATTTCGAATGCTGCTTCTTTCAATCCTCGCTCCAGTTCACCCATATCCATGTCATCCTCGTATGTAGAGCCTTTATTCTGGAAGTCATCAAATTCCTCGATGAGTTTCTCTGCTTCGTACTGGGTATGAACTTGAAGGGATAAGAGTTGGTCCAAAGATTGAGCAGTTGCCATGGCAGTTCGATGCCAGTGAAGGAGTAATAGGAGTTGGTCCAGAAACATATGGAGTTCTGCTTGAGCAAGGGGGCTAAGGACCTGACCCCGAGTTAGAATATCACAAGCCCATCAAAAGTTCTTGAGAGGAACATCGTCCTCCAGAACGTCGAAAGGCAAGTGAGAGAAGGCTGCAAGCAAAAACTGGGCTTGTTTTCGCTCAGCTGGAGTAGGGGAAGATGGAGGCGTATAAGGAAGAAAGACCTTATTCGCAGAAGGGCGAGCCCCAATCTCTCTGGCCAAGAGGGAGTTGGTGGAGAAGAAGGTGTGGATGCTTCTAATTCAGGAGATGGAGAAGAAGATGTGGATGCTTCTATTTCAGGAGATGGCGCGAGAGCAGAAGGAACAAAGGCATTAATGTAATCGAGCCAATCGGAAGAGCAGAGTTTTGCCCTATTGGCTAAAGATGATGGGTTGAGCCCTTGGGCCTTATCTAGGCGTCGGGTGGCCATGCTACAAGTAAATTGTCCTCCAAATTGCGTCGCAGGTCGATGGGCACATAAAGGTAAACCATCGAGCTTCGCGCATCAGAAGGGAAGTCTAAAGGGTCAGTGAACTCAACAAAATAATGGTTAATTCACTCTCTTAAGACACGAGCGTCAGATTCCAACCAGCCAGAAATCCCAGAACCCTCGAAGGTAGAAGGGGCCACAGCTCTATCCCATGCAGACTGTGAGGAAGAATCTCCTGGATCCATACCTGCAATTTTCTTACTTAAAGGATTAAGGACAATATGTTCGTGGTCCAAGGATTCATAAGTTGCAGAGGCCTCCATGACTTAAATATAAGAAGTGGAATGAAGGTGGCTAATTAATGTATGGAGTTTCCCCCGAGGAGAAAACAACATCATCAGATGACTCTTCATGTACTTGATCAATAGAGAAGAAGTTTGGTTCAGTCATGAAAGAGATATTAGTCCGTTCGATTACTAAGGTGGTGGAGATATTCCGAAGGTCGGAAACGAAATTAATGTGAGTAATCATCAATAGATGACGGTTGTGTTTCCAGAATATAGACTCCATGCATGTTCCAAAAAGCGCAAAAAAACCTTTGATCCACTAATATCACCAAGTATTGGATATATTAGTGCGGGCGGTAATGTTGGCTACATATTTTGTAAAAGCCAATCATAGTTTGACATGTGGCGAAGTAAGGGCAATACAAGAAGAATGTTTAATCTTCAATCATGATCGTACACGTGACGGTTAATATTGGTTCTTGCGTGGTCTGAGTAACATTGGATCAGCGAAGAGATACAAGGTGACGTGGCTTCAACGAGTACTCACATTCAAATTCAAATATAGGAGGGAAGCCCAACTACAAGTAATGGCATAGTAGAACTACTTCTAAGGCAGCATGATCAAGCAATCATGGAGGAGTAGTTCGACGGTTTGAAGTGCAGTTCGATGGTCATCCTTGAGGAGTATAAATAGCAGGGAAGCCCCCAGAAAAAACCCCCAGACTCAGATCCAACAAACCAGTCATTTACTTCATATTTTCTTTTCCAGTTTTACATTTTCAGTCTTTACATTTCCTGCACTTTAAATACCTGTTCTTTACATTCCTGCACTTTAAATTCCTGCACTACACTTCGTTCATAGGAGTAGTTTCAAGTAGATTGCTGCTGTAAACCTCTATGAGGCTGAGTTTGGATCATTGTAAGTTTTCATCTTAATGAAATACTTCAATTGTTCATCATTTAACTGTTATTTTGCTTAATTTCTCCTAAGTCAAGCCACCAGTAAAAGTTCTCTTCATTGAGGCTGAAAAAACTAAAACACAATCGTCTGACAATTGGTTGGCAATTATAATTTCTGTAAGGACTGATTGATCCTTGCTAGCACGCTCGCATTTACAAAAATACCCTTCGAAAGCCAAAAAAGCCAACACCACTGTTCTGTATTATGTTTCTTTCCTTTTCGGCCTTGTTTTGTTTTCACTATTTATTGGGATAAATGGTAAACAAGAACTGCATGTTCATGGTGGCTAATTTGGTTACAGTAGAAATATAAATATGTCATAGAATTTGGAGAAAATTAGTACAACATTTCTCTTTAATTTTGTGTAATAAGAGAGATTTAAGATTTTTTTTTATTGGGTAAGGTTTCTCAAAATCTTCACAGAAAAATTTTTTAACTCAAAGAAAATTCGCTTGACTCAGAGAAATTTCAGCCCCGACCTAGAGAAATTGAGAAATTTTAAAATTTCTGTAGTATGATCACAGAGAAAAATTGAAATTTCTCTGAGTCGGATCAAATTTCTCTGAATTAGACAAATTTCTCTATGAAAATATTAAGGATCTTAACTACTATAAAAATATTGTATGTCTTTTATCTTGTAAAATCTTAATATCAGGGACTTTAAAAAAAAAATCCCCTGAAATTTATGTATTAAATAAATTTTATACAAATTTTATTTTAATTCTTTAAATTTTAATTTTCACTCAAATTTTAAACAATAGGGTGACAAGAAAATCACCTTGAAATATGGGTTAAAGTTGGAAAATTTAATTGTTATAACTGGAAAATAAGGAATCAAAATAAAATTTAAATGAAAGTTCAAAGCTAGAAAGTATAATTTACCCAAGTAATTATTTCTTTTCTATTATAAACTTTTTTTTTTTTTAAGTTGTTTATTTAATCATTTAATATGGATGTGGTTGTTGTTGGCATGTGTTGTTAAAAAATTAAAAAAAAATTAATTATTCAATTCATTGTGCTTTTAATAATATTTATAAATAATTTCTTACTCATTGACCCCTCCAAAAAAATAAGAAAAATGATATCTAAGTCCACATTTTAGACCCACTTTACAGATCCAATGATATGTCAAAAAGATAATTAATTAATAATTAAATAATATTTAATTATCAACTAATCATTTTGTTTACATATCATTAGATCTATAAAGTGGGTCTAACTTTTAGGTGTGAGTAACTATATTAAAAAAATAATGGACGGAGAGGTGTGCACCAAAATTGAGTAGCCCATACTTTGGTATTGACTTCTTCCCTCAATAAATTAAAGAAGTGTTGTACACAAGCTTCTTTATAAAGAGAAGCAAAAATCATAGGAAATGTCATAGAATGTGAATGATTAATGGGAGATTTGGTGATAGCCCCCTCACTATCTAATTTGTCTCTTAAAAGGACAAGAATTATATAAGTACTTTCAAAACTTTTTAATATTTTAAAACTTGTTTCTTTTACTATATTACCTTCATAAAATTTTACTCTGTATGAAAGTAAAATTTTACTTTCATAATTTTACTCTGTATGAAAGTAAAATTTCACTCTGTATAAAAGTAAAATTTTACTCTGAAAAACTAGTAAAATGTTAGACTCTACACAAAAGTAAAATTTTACTCTGTATAAAAGTAAAATTTTACTCTGATTCTGTCAAATGAAAAAAACAGAGTAAAATTTTACTCTGGTTCTTGAAATAAAATTAGATCAAAAACAACAAAAAAAAAAATCAAAAAAAAAATAAATTACTTAAGAAATTATTTAAATTTTAAAACATGTAAATCAGATTTATTTTGAAACTAACCCTCATCGTACATAATTTAAATTTACATTCCCTTCCTCTATTTTCCTCCATGAATCTCGTCGTTGAAGCTTTCTCCAATCATCTCTGACGATCTCTTCCACCGCGAAACAGCACCGGAGAATCGGAAGGCGATACGTCGTCGTCGTCGAAGCTCAAATCTATCTTGGCTTATAGAAAAATTAGAATTAAGCAGCTACACATAAAGTCCACAAAGGATATGTAAACAAAATGACATAAAATGAACTAAATTAATCACCATTGCACTGAATTTTCAGTCTAGAAACAGGCATTGCAGAACTAATCACTACTTAGTTTCTACTTATGTTCACAAATTCACAAAAACATTAAAATGTACAAAAATGAACTGTACAACACCAAGAATTCATATAGTCACGAAGGAATCAAAAGGATGAACTGAAGGAAGCAGCAATTAAGCACTAAAACAAGTGAAAAATGACACAGAATCACATAAATACATCACCGAATTGAAATGTGATATATATATATATTATATATAGAGAGAGAAACCTGAGATGAACGATTTGAGGAAGTGAGTTGAAAAGATCTTGAGAGAGACCGAGAGACGTAGAGAACGAGATTGATTTAGATAGAGAGAGTGAGAGAGCTTGCGAGTCAGAGAGAGAGAGACCCGCGAAATATAACGAAAGAGAAAATAAATAAAGGGAAAATATTTTGGCTCTGTATTTTTTTCTCCGTTGAAGAACGCCACAACTTTTTTATTTTTTAGTTGAGGATATAATAGTCATATAAAATATTTAAATAATAAATTTTGTTCTTTATGTAAGACATTATAATTATGAGAGGGTTTTTTTCTTAGTCTTTTTAACAATGAAAGAAAGGTAAAGGGGGTTTATAGCTAAATTTCCCATGATTTAATTAGCTGGAACTTAATGGAAACATACAGACAAACATATGTCATTAATTAAATTAAAAAAGACGGTCCAACCAAAAGAAGAGTCACAAGCTGACACGCACCCAATTGATTTTGAATAAAAGAGCTATCTCCATTTCAATATTCCCAATTGATTTTGAATGACAGAGCTATCTTCATTTCAATATTGTTTTGATATTGCCCACCTCAAGTTTAGCCAGATCGTCCTTTCTTAAACTAGGCCTCAAGTTTAGCCAGATCTTCCTTTCTTAAACCAGGCTTAGTGGTCGAAGGTGAGTTATTAATTGACTCTATTATGAAATATCAAATTGTATTTAATAATAAAAAGAGTGTTGATATCACCACATAATTTTTTTTTTACAAATAGAAATTTTCTTATTACAAATTATTAATCTAAAAAGGTCCATTGACTTTAATGGTGACACTAGTTTCATTTGGTGTAACTTATTATGATTGTTTTGACTTTTTCTTTCTTATGTTTGGCGTAACTTAAGAAAAGAAAGCTGAGGGAGGTGCTTGAAGTTAGCATATGTTCCATAGTTAAAGAATCATCAATATTTTTGACATGCATTCCATTTCTTCATCCTTTTCTTCTTTGTTGAGGGAGGTGTTCTTGGGCTGCTTCTTCTTCTTCTTCCTTTCTTTTTTATTTTTTTAGTTTTTTAATTTTTTAACTATGGAACCATGAAACTTGAAAATCCTTTGTTGGTAGGGATGTTGAATACCCTAAACTTGTAACCTCTTAGTTTTATTTTATAAAGTTTTCTATTTAAAAATAAAAATATAAAAACTTCAAAGGCATGTGTTTGGTGTTTCAACGTCTCTGTGTTTTGGAGTACAATTTCTATTTTTTTGATTATTAATTTTCAACTTGTTACAAGTTATAAACAGACTTTTCGTACTTGTGTTCGGATCAATATAAAGCTGGGGGTGTGTCATATTCTAGGCTTATGGCTCAATTTACTACAACAATTTTAACTTGCCCTTTATTGAAGTTCAAAAATAACTCGGGTATGGCAAGAGGACTAGGTGTGAATTCTTCTTCTTCTTCTTCTTTCTAATAAATTTTTAAAAAAGGGTAAAAAAGCAGGCTACATATAGTGAAAGTTTTATTTTGAAATGAAAAGAAAACAAAATTCATATTATTTTACATAAAAATATTATTTTTATAACAATACTCAGTAATTTATTTTAGCAATAAAAAATTAATATATATACAAATTCACACATTATCAGTGGCCTTATTTTAGAAGATTATACTCCAAACATTGTCAGACCCTCAGAGAAGCATAAAATGGAATTTGCAGGATATTTTTTTTTCTTTGGTATCGGATGGAATTAAATCTTGATAAAGAAAGAAATAAGTAATGAGAAGATTAAGAAAGATAGGTAATAAAGACAAAGAAAAAATCAGATGAGATGAGATAAATCTCATAAATTGAAATTAATTATGGACACCCATGAGAAATTATTGGGTACGGATATTATTGGTACCCAATATTTTTTCTATTTTCAAGAGAAATTATTAGGTACGGATAAGGTATCACATGGCAATACCATTTGGTGACTTCCTTTATTCTCATTAGTTTAGATACATAATTTATAATTAGTTAAAAGGTACCAAATTGCATGCCACTGGATCAAAATGGAGCAGTTGACCACAACATTTGGGGCAAACAGCTTCGACCTATTTGGGAACCATGAAATACATTAGACAGCTCTTGCAACCCGCAACCACCAGTACATGGTCTTCTTTCTCACCATCCTCACTATCGTAAGAGCTATCTTCTTCTTCTTCTGAATAAAGTTACCCCAGTACTCCGTCACCATCATTTCTGCTGTCCTCGGATCCTCTTTTGCTTTCATCCTTGTCCTCCAGTTTATGTAATATATCTCCCTAGTCTGCAACAACAATAACAAATTGTAATCATCAATGGTGTTGAACTACAAAACCAACATACTAGCTATGAAGGAAAGATTAAAAACCGGTATTCTAACAACATACATAGAAACCGATTACAGAACCCAATACAATCAATCTATGGATCAACATATTAGAACAACATATATATATATATATATATGCGAGAGAAGTGTACCTTTAGATCAAGACATTATTCCCAATGGTAAGGCAGAGAGAGGTGAGAATTGAGGTCCAAGATGGCATCATGGAAGTTAGAGAGATGATTTTCAAGCGAATTTGAGGATGATGATGAGAACCCAACACCACCACCCGTGTTTGTGTCGTTGGCGATGTTGCTGTTTTGGTATAGAGAACATTTTTGCAGAGATCTCTCTAACGATGCTGTGATCGTCGCCATGTTTGGAGCTGTCATTATCACTATTGAAAAGTTTTGTAATTTTCTCATTAACAATGTGAAGTATAAATAGAGATTTATGGTTGAATCTCTATCTATGGAAGAAGGATCTCTTTCTATGGAATAGCAATAAAATAATTCCTAATTATCTGTTATCTATTTACAAGAAAACATTCATCAAATATAAAAATTCCATATATGTTAGAGGATCCGCAATAACTACTGCTACTATCTTCCTTATCCAAACCCGAAATATATACTCAAATCCAAACTCAAACCTAAACCTCACCTCTATATAAGGAAATTGAGAGAGAGAGAGAAAAAAAAAAAAAGGAAAAGAGAGAACATTAAAATGAGGGTTTATATTTTATTATGAACTTGGCCCAGATTAAAGGATTATTTGTGCTTTTGAGGATAAGAGAAAAAACGACAATTTCATGCTCCTTTTTAAGCCTTTGGGGATATTTTTATTTAGAGGAATCCTATACCAACAAAAATTTTATGTATATATAAAATGATTGTGTTTTTATGCTTTTTTTTTTTCAAATAAAACGTACATTTAGTATTCTCCTTATAATTTTATAAATGTTATTGACACATAATTGTAAATGAATTTTATATCTAAATTTTATGTTTCATTTTGGAACAAGTTATTTTAGTAATTTTTTGATTTTTAGCAAAAATATGAGTAAAAAAATTATTATATTTGGAATGACTTTTTAATTTTTTATAAAAAAAAATATGAAAAAAGTAAAGAGAAAAGAGATTTTATAATTTTTTTTTTTTGTATAATTTGTTGAATTTTTAACTTTTTTTTTAATGATTTTTTAACTTTTAAACTAAAATGTGATATTTCTAAACGAGGTTTTAAGTTCGAATGGCCTCTTTGTTATAATAATTAATTAGTACTAACCTATTAACATTTTACTGCCTAACTAGCATCTTCCGGTGACTCAAAGGAATCAATTTTCTTTCATTTAATAAAGCAAACAATTTTGTTATTTATTTATTTATTTATTTATTAATATATAATATTACAATTCATAATATGAATATCAAATAAAAGGAGAATTCTAAAATACACCCCTTTTAATGCGAATCAAGATCTCCTATTCCCTTCTATACTCCATTCTCTACCCCATTATATTTGATGAAAATTGCTTCAGACCCCCACTGGGGGTCGACCCCCAGTGAGGTGACAGCCTGTGATTGGGCCAAAAAAAATTGTTTTTCTTTTTTTTTTTTTTTTTTTTTTTTTTTCAAGTTTCAGCCAGTGGGGGCGCGCCACGTCACTGGGGGCGCGACCCCCACTGGGGGTCTGCAGCGCTGCTCATATTTGATTGGTTTATGAAATTGTCCATATTGAATCAAGATTTCCTATTCCCTTCTATACTCCATTCTCTACCCCATTATATTTTATTGGTTTATGAAATTGTCCATATCGACAAAGATAACATGAAATAAATATGTAATCAGTTTTTACATATGAAAATAACTATTGGTTGCACAATACAAATAAACATGAGAAATGATGTAACTCCAAGCTCCAGAGGGAACAAGCCGGGTTTATCCACGCTTCTCAAACCGTTGCCCAATTGATGACGCCCACAGAGAAACCTGCAAAAGAGTTCAACAGGGAACGGGGAGTCCCCCAACGAACCCTCCAACGAGCAAGTTAGAGAGGTGAGAGTGGTGAAGATGTAGAGAGAGGATGGAGATAGAAAACTTAACCTTCTCTTCGTCTTAGAAGCTTACTTGTATCCTTCGTTCATCATTTCTTTGTCTACTCGGAGCTGTCCTGTTGGCCGAAAGTCTATGTTCTAGCTTGCCTTGTTCATGGTGAGGTTGTTCTGTTCTGACGTGAAGGGTTATCGTAATAAATGCTGCAGGGGAACTCATTAATGGCTGATGTGTGGTGCAATAACTCTGCAGGATCTTTGTCTGCTGATGTGGTTGGTTCTTCATTTGCCAAGTGTTTAGATGTCATTGGTGCTTGGTGTAACGTTGGGCTTCAAGAATGTTGGGTTTTAGTTTTTGAATCATGGTCTGGGCCTTAAGTGGTGGGCCATGTCCTTTATGGGCCCACCCATATTAGTAGTTCCCCATCCCTAAGTGTAGCTTCAGACCAACGAAGAGAATAAGAAAGAAGACGGGGGTTATGAGAGGTCGATGGAGAGACCGAGTGGAGGGCCGTGAAGGGTGACCGAGTGGAGGGCCGACTGCGAAGGGGGGGCCGAGTAGATGGTCTGACTGAGAGGAGGGCTGACCGCGAAGGGTAGCCAAGTGGATGGACCGATCATGAGGAGGGCCGACCGCAAAGGGTGGCTGAGTGGACGGACCAATCGTGAGGAAAGCCGACCGCAAAGGGGTGGCCGAATGGATAGACCGATCATGAGGAGAGCCGACCGCAAAGGGTGATCGAATGAGAAGGAAAAGTAGCGGTGCGCAGGGCTCAAAGAGCGGTAGGGCACGTGGTGAAGTGAAGTGAAATAGATAGAAAATGGGAACGGAGTAGTGGATCATTGCCATACGCGTGGTAAAATCCTTTAATGGGAAAGGTGACGCGTTAATAAGAAGTGAAGGGACAAGGTGATATAGGGCAGTGAAAAGGCAAGGGCAGAGTTTTTTGAAAATTTTCAAACTGGCGGAATTGAATCTTGACCCTTGGAATATGGGCAAACCGTGGGCCTTTGGGGTTATTCGCTTTACTTACTTTATCGTAAAAAACCAACACATCCCTGAAGTGAACTCATTTATTTTGTATGATACGCCTTTGCGACACTTTGTGAATTTCCTTGTGCCAGCGTTCGAAACTATACGCAGACACGTAGGAGGAATGACGCGAGATGAGGTGCCAACCATGAAACTAGACCCTCTGGGGGAAGACGACGCAGTAGGGTTGGCAGAACAATATCGGGCGGAGCGGAGGGAGGAGAGGGGAGCCGCACAAGGGGCGCGGGCTCGCCCCACTACGATGATCGCGGCCACTAGGCCGATTAGCTGTCACGACCCAAACCCGCCCCTATGGGTTCAACATCGTAACCGACCAGTAATCCTGAGATTACCGAAGGCCTCTGAGACAAATTAATATAATAATAGGGGCTAGCGGAAGCAAATAACAAATATACAACATCCATTGAGCTGTGCAGACTTATATGGGACAGAAAAATTTTAAACTTTTATATACATATCTACACATCATCCTTACGACATCATAGACATACAAACTAAACAAAAAGGGACTTAGCCCTATTTACAAAATAAATGAAAACTTGTTTAACCAAACAGGAAGACAAAGCTTAAACTTTATGCACTTAGCCATAAACGCTAGACACGTCTAGAACCTCCACGGGAGGCACATAGGTTGGTTGACAGAAAGAAGAATCCAGACAGCAGCTCTAGGACTAGTCACATGCCTGATCACCTATATACATAAAATAATACAGTGAGCTGGAGCCCAGTGAATAATAACAAAGTAAAGGGTTTTTAATGAATGATGTCTATCACAGGGTCAGAAATCAGGGCTTATATCAAAAACATATTCTTATTATATCAGAAATGTATTCTTATCAGAAACAGAGACTTATGCATATTCAGGTTTCAAATCAGAAATAGATTCAAATACATGTTCATATTCATATTCATATTCAGATTTTGCATAAGATCATACGTGGTACACCCATTAGCTATCAAATCAACTTGGTCCTAAGACCCACATGTATAGTCAGTACCGATGACCATAAAGATCCATATCTTGTGCGCAAGTAACCATAATATTGTTACCCCCAGGCAAAGGCCGCGTGAATATAAGCCACAGTATTGTTACCCCTGTGCGAGGGCCACGTGAACATAAGCCACAGTATTGTTACCCCCGGGTGAGGGCCACGTGTAGATTGGCCATGGTATTGTTACCCCCGGGCAAGGGCCACGTGCAGATTGGCCACGGTATTGTTACCCCCAGGCAAGGGCCACGTGCAGATTGGCTACAGTATTGTTACCCCCAGACGAGGGCGACGTGAACTAAGGGTGCCACAAATACATTTCAGAAAATTGGACATTCATTCATAATTCATAAAATAGCATTTCAGAAAACAGATTGTATCATATCAGTCAGAAAATACTTAAACATAACTTTACAGAGTTATTACTCACAGTGTTCAGATGCTTGGTCCGCCCTTGTAGCTGACCCGACACAATTCATAATACACATAGAAATCGGGTCACAATATAATTTATTCTGTTCTTAACTTGTTTAATTCTCTTTATACCAAATTACACATTAATTTGTAATTTCACAAATTCATCACAAGTCGCAAATGACATCATCAACTCAACACACTTCTCGACACATATCTCAACACAATCCAACATAATCCACACTATTAAACATGATTCAACTCATCACGACTAAATATAATTCAACATCTTTCAAGGTGAAGTCTTAAATTCCCATTTCATCATTTCATCCCCAGGCTCTTATCATCCATAACATTAATAATCTTGTTCCCCAATTTCATCTCACATAGTAGCATGATTCACAATATCCATAATAGAGGTTCGTTCGCAAATTTTAAACATAACTTTCAAACATCTCCAAAATTCAATTAAATTTGTACATATATAATTCAATACCTCAATTTCATGATTCTACTTTCAATTTGGGCAAAATCAATAATTATCATCATGAATCAACCTAGGGTTTTCAAGAAAAGCAAGGATTTCAAGAAAAATCCAAACTTCCCAAACCATTTCTTTTTATTCCAATTTTTCCATTGATTACACACCTGAGGTTCATAATCCATCATCTTAACCCAACAATTGCACCCCCAATATTTCAAACCCTAAACCCCCACATCTCATATTGGACCCTATATGCTCCAAAATATAGATTTTGTATTTATATAGTCAAAATACCACAAATCCATCCATTAATGCAAGTATTGAAAGGAAACTAGGACCCCTACCTTAGGAATCAAGCAAAAGAACGAAGCTCCAAGAAGAATCCTTCGCCAATCCAAAATCTAATCGGTTGAAAAGTGAGTTCTTCAAGTCGTCTTCACTTTTTGGTGGAAGATCTTGATCAATCCAAAGGGAAATGGAAGGCATTTGAGGCCAAAGACCTAGGGTTTTCGGACCTAGGTGAGAGGGATGAAGAGAGGAGATGAAAAGTGTGAAGAATGAACTAGAAATGTGTCTTTAAACTTGCTAAATTCGCGCGGTCCGCTCGAGCGTCGCTTTCCCCGCTCAAGCATACCTGCTTCTAACACAGATTCCAAAACTTTAAACATGCGTAACTCTCTCATCCGGACTCCGTTTTAGGTCATTCTGGTGTCCAAATCGAAGCCTCTGAAATAAGCTTTCCAATGGTTCTAACCTCACATCTAAATTCAAAGTGTGAAAAAAGAAAAGGACAAAAGAGTGACGGCTGCTCTTAAGAAAAATTATCCGAATTAAATTCTTGGTTCACTCTTACTTTACCATCATGCTACCACTTCGATCAATAACCCAAAATAAAATAAGGAGATTCCAAATACACTAATGAAAATGTCAAGGGCAATCTCACTTTCTACGTTCAAGCGTCGCTTTCCACGCTCGAGCGCGCAGACCAACAAAGTTGTCCGCTCGAGCAACCATTCCTACGCTCGAGCGGGAATTCACAACTCTCAAAATTTCAGACCATCTGCAAAAATGCTGGGAATCTCTCAAGTCCGCTCAAGCGTCAACTCCCCTGCTCGAGCAGAGGGAAAAATTTTGGATCGTTACATTAGCCAAGTGGAGCCGGATCATTGGCACACGAAGGCAGATAGATCTGCATTTACAGCGGGGGAGTTGGAGAAGGTGCAGAGGAAGTACTAGATTCTTGAGGAAATAGAGTTGAGGGTGCCCACATCAAAGGAGAGGGCGTCGGATGTACAGGCGGGAGAGTTCACTTTCTACGAGAAAGCACTGCGGGGAGGTCCAAGGTTGCCGCTCCCCCAAATTGTGGTGGAGGTACTTAACAAGTTGGAGGTGGCGCCATGGCAGTTGATGCCGAACGCCTGGAAGATACTAATGGCCTGCGCGAGCGTCTGGTCGTAAGCTATCGAAGGGACGGAAATGACGGTGGAGGAGTTTTTCTCCTGCTACAAGGCCTCTGGTTAGTAAGAGACGTGGGTGACTCTGTAGATAGTGGCGGACCTGCCATCTTCGGTGAATGGGTGGAGGCCGAGATGGTTCTTCGTGTTAGCGAACGAAGGGGTAGGAGTTCGCGCATCATGGAAGGTTTCCATGAAATCGGTAGAGCCAAAGCTAGGCGTGGAAACCAAAGACAGGGTGAAGAAGGTGAAGAAGTAGAGGGAAGAGAAGGGGTTGAAGTGAGATGAGCTAATCCTTCCTTCAACCTTATTTGCTTTGAGATTGGGACCGCAGCCGATGGAAGCGGATCCAGCGAGGAAAGAGCTGGAGGCGCAGATGAAGGCGGAGGAAGCGGAAGAAAGGAAAGTGTTCGCCAAGGCGGACAAATATAAGGTGGCAAAGTTAGGACCGGCCCCAAAACTTGTGATGAGGGAGTGGATCCGATCGCGCCCCAAGCCGCTGGGGGCTAAAAACCTGATTGACTTTGCCCCGTTGACACCACCTGTGGACCCGCTGAAGGAGATGGGCAAACAAGAGGTGGAGGCAATACTAAAGAGAACGAAGAGAAAGAGAGTGGCCGTTGAGCGGAGTAAGGACGCCCCTGTTGGGAAAAAGTTGAAGGAGAGGAGGGTAGAGGAAGGTGGAAGAGGCTCCAAGAAAGGAGGAGTTGAAGAAGGGGAAGATGAAGGAGGGCACAGAAAAAAAGACCGCCCAAGCGACTAAGGAAGGCTTGGGCCTAAGTGCCCCTATGGTGCCGATGGTGGCAGCTGCACCAGAAATAACCTCAAGTCCTAGTAAGGGGAAGGCGGGGATCAACAAGCCAGCGATGAGTGCCGCACTGGCGATCGCCTTGTACTACGCACACGCACTGGCAGGTCGCTCGGCAGAAGGAGAGGAAGCCAGGGTCGTAGCTGACCGCTTTGTTAGAGTAGTGGAAGATGCGGTGGTGCACTCGATGGCGCATTTGTCAGAGGCTGATCTGCTGAGAGGGTTTTACTCAGTCTAGATAGAGGCAGCGACACTGGCGACCGCCTTGATGAATAAGGCGGCGCGTGCTAGGGTGGCAGTAGAGCCGCTAAAGGTCCAATTGGAAGGGGCGAGATCGGAGCTCCAAAGTCTAAGGGCGGAGATAGCGGAGTAGAGGAGGACCGCCAGGAGTGTGTATGCCAAGGGCTTGGAGTATGCGCAGAAGACGAAGGTCATGGAGGTGTTGGCGGTAGTGCAGAGCAATTCGGTGGGGCGAGCTAATGCCGAGCTTGTCGCAACCAAGTCTAAGCTTGAAGCGGAGCACCACAAGGTGATATCGCTTGAGTTCCAGTTGGCGAGCAAACAGAAGAAACTAGAGGAAGTCCAGAAAGCCTGCACCACCGCCAACGAAAGGTAGGAGGAGGCCATGACCAACAACGAGGATCTACGGGACCAGGCGATCAAGGACAAGGAAGAAGCAGATCAGCGAATCACTAAGTTGGAGAGGGCCCTGGTGAAGGAAAAGGGCCCAATTGGCGTCGGAGAGAGCGGCATATCCGGACCTGTGCAAGGCGGCGGTGAAGCAATTCAAAGAGTCCACCATCGATGCCGCCGTCGCCAGGAGCTTGCGCGAGAGAGGGTGATGGAGAGGCTGGGCCATCGAGAGCGGCCTGGAAATAGGAGTGAAGAGGAAGTGATCCAAAGCTTCCAGCGGTCAGATTTTTATAAGCATGAAATGACTGAGTTCTGGGACAGCGACTGGAAGACCTTCAAACATAAAGCGGAAGAATTGTTCCCAGACGTGGACTTTAACTGCGTGGAGATAAGTGAAGACAACGTTGCCCAGACCTCCCTAGACGAGGGGGTTGAGGAGGAAGATCTGGCCTCTACTGAAGAAGAGTGATCTTTGTAAAGATTTCGTGTTTTTGTGTGTGTGTGTGTGTGTGTGTGTGTTTTTTTTTTTTTGACATTTAATTTGGTGCAATTCTAGCAGCGAAGTGTATGAAATTGTAAGTGTGTAAATAAAACAACGAATTTTGGGTATAATTGTTGTCGCTATTTCTTGTGAGTTGTAAACTTAGAAATAATGAAAATGACATAACAGAATTAAATGAAAAATGGTTGAACAAAATTCAATGAAAAATGGGCAGCCAACCTAACTTGTGAGAAAACCATGATGCAAAAAATCGTTAAAAATCGATATGTATGAAAATGTTAAAAGTGTTAGAAATGAAAGATTGGCTTGGAGGACTATGGACTTGGATTTTAAATGAATTAAAAATGTGAAGTTAAAACTATAAAGAATGTTGAAATGTACCACGAAATTACGAAAATGGACCGGTCAAACTTTTGATTTCCACAGACGGCACCAACTGATGTAACTGCGAGCTCTAGAGGGAACAAGCCGGGTCGATCCACGTTTCTCAAACTGTTGCCCAATTGATGACGCCCACAGAGAAACTTGCAAAAGAGTTCAACGGGGAATGGGGGAGTCCCCCAGCGAACCCTCCGACAAGCAAGTTAGAAAGGTGAGAGTGGTGAAGATGTAGAGAGAGGATGGAGATAGAAAACTTTTCTTCGTCTTAGAAGCCTGCTTATATCCTTCGTTCATCATTTCCTTGTCCACTCGGAGCTATCATATTGGTCGAAAGTCTATGTTCTAGCTTATCTTGTTCATGGTGAGGCTGTTCTGTTTCATCGTGAAAGGTTATCGTAATAAATACTGCAAGGAAACTCATTAATGGCTGATGTGTGGTGCAATAACTCTGCATGATCTTTGTCTGCTGATGTGGCTGGTTTTTCACTTGTCAAGTGGTTAGATGTCATTGGTGCTTGGTGTAACGTTGGGCTTCAAGAATGTTAGGTTTTAGTATTTGAATCATGGTTTGGGCCTTAAGTGGTGGGCCATGTCCTTTATGGGCCCACCCATGTCAGGAAATATTAAATATTAGAGATAAATTTTCAAGAAAAAACAGTTGAGAGATTAGAGAGGGATTTTCTTGAAGAAACATAAACTTATATTTCAGAATATTTGAATCGGGGATTTGGTCAAAACCCGCTCATAATAAAATTTTAATACAGTAAGGACGAGCATAAAAAAAATTTCTTAAAAAATCCAACATATACCACTATTATCAAAATATTAAATTTTAAAATAATATAACTTTTGATGTAGATGTCAATTTTTAACAAAATTAGTATTTTTAGAATCATTTCATCAAGATCTATCAAATAAGATTCATGGTGACTATGAAATTCTTTTTAAAAAAATGTTATTATCATGAAAATTGATATAAACAGTAATATGTTACTCTATTTGACAGTAACATGTAACATATTACTTTGTTTAATAGTAACATATTGCTTTGGCTTATAGTAATATGTTACTCCGGTAACATTGTCCAAGAAAAAAAAAAAGAAGAAATATTAATTTGTCCTTGCTCAATTATGTATTTTCTCTTTATGGAATTTATGAAGTAAAATAAATTGGACTGTCTTTTTCACCAAATAATAGTCTAATGAAGAGATTTTGGCTAAATTTCATATTTTAATTAAAACCCTTTCAAAATATTGACGCATTTGAAGCCATTAAATAGTAAGAAAAAACATTTATGAAAATTTGTGAATTGATTTTTGAAACTGATTAGTTAATTTTTATTTTAAAATTTCTAAATTTAAATAACTTTCTTTTCAATTCGTTATTCATGCCTTAGAATTTTCTTCCCAATAACATTTAGGAAGATTAGTGAGACAAGGAAAGTTTTTTTTTTTTTTTAAAACTTTATTTATCTTTCCTTTTTGAATTAATAAATTATGGAATTATTTATATTTTAAAATTTGTTAATATAATGGGTTTGTTAATAGCATTTTTTAAATTTATTTTTAATTATAAAAAATTTAAAAATTTGCTATGAAGAATTAGAGCTTTCAGGCTCTTGGTTAGAGACTCCCTTTTTTTTTTTTTTTTTTTCTTAATATATAGTATAGACAATAATAATTATTATTTATTATTTTATTTTATGGGAGATGGTGAATAGGTTTCTCCAATTTTTATGCTTTTTTTTATAGTAAGGCCTCGTTTGGCAAGCATTTGTTTTAGTTTAAAAGTTAAAAAATTGCTAAAAAAATTAAAAAGCCTATAACATATATCATGAAGTCAAAGATTCCTATTTTCTCTTTACTTTTTGTATATTTTTTCGTAAAAAATCAAAACGTAATTCCAAACATACTTATTTTTTTACCTCATATTTTAGTCAAAAAATAAAAAAATTACTAAAATAATTTATTCCCAAACAAGGCCTAAGTATTGGTTGGGCTTTCCGAGAGTTAGCTTTTTGGATGCAACATGTGGGCTTCACCTTCACAATGATTGTTGTGTTGGATCTCATTCATGCACATAGCCACGCTAACGGGAGATTCTATTTATATCCAAAAAAATCATTAAAGTAATCTTAATTTCTAAGTACATCTTGTTTAATTATATAAAATTTTATTTTACTCTCATTACACTTTATTATTTTTTTTAAATTACCTTCAAGGTAAACTCAAATAATAAATAATAAACAAACTAAAAAAACTAAATTATATTTAGGATGACTTTTTGATTTTTTATGAAAAAATATGCAAAAAGTAAATAAAAAGGGAATTTTTTAATTTTTTTTTTTTGTATAATTTGTCGAATTTTTAACTTTTTTTTAATGATTTTTTAACTTTTAAACTAAAATGTGATATTTATAACGAGTTCTTAAGTTCAAATCGCCACTTTGTTATAATAATTAATTAGTACTAACCTATTAACATTTTACTGTGTGATTACACTACAACAAAAGTTGTGGAATTGGCGAGCAAAATTTTTTTTAGTCGACAAAAGTATAATATTTAGCTACTAATTTTTCTTAGTTGCCGTATATTAATTATTGGTGACTAAACAAAAATTTAGTCACTAAAAATAAAAGAATTAACAACAAAAAAAATATTTTAGTCGCCGTATATTGAGTTTTGGCTACTAAAATAATTTAGTCGCCAAATGTAAAATAAAAAATTATTTTTTTATTTTTGGGGACCAAAAGTTTGGTCACCAAAAACATATTTTTAGCGACAAAAAAATATTTTAGTCGCTGTTTACGGAAATTTGGTCGCCAAAAACTTATTTTCAGTGACAAAAAAATATTTTAGCCGCCAAAAAACTAAAATATTTGAAGGGAGACCTTTCAAATTTTGGAGGGATTTATAAAATTAATTGGCGACTAAAAAAATTTAGTCGCTAATGGTGTGTAATATATATATATATTTGGTTTCCAAACCCAAACCAGTGCCTCTATTTTCTCTCTCTTCAGCGTCTCTCTCTTCAGCGTCTCTCTCTCTTTCTCTCTGCCTCTTCCTTTCCGTTGCTCCTCTCCCCTCCCTCGCGGTCGCTAGCAATTGGAGCACCGATTCACCTTGTTGTTGGTCAACGTCGCTTGAGATCCATCACCCAAGGAAGCTCAATCAGCGGCTCCTCCATCGCAGCTCCTCACATTGCAAGGTTTTTATCTTTCTCTCTCTAATCGACTGATATATATATATATATATAAAATAATGTCTACACCGATTGTGAGATCAATTATTGTTGCTTAAACATATCAATCTGATCCATTGTTGTTTTTGATTTCTCTAAGAATCGTTAGAGAGAGAGAGAGAGAGAGAGAGAGAGAGAGAGAGAGAAAATGGTGTTGGAGGGTAGGGTTTGGGTTGGAGCATCTCATTCACACAAAAAGAGTGCTATTTTTGGCCTTGATGTGATGAAGACATTGTTTTTTATACTTATCTGGTACAATTTCAGCACGATTTTGACCCTATAAGTTTGTCCTATACTCAATCAGTAATTGGCTACATGTTTGATTCTTAAAACCTTTTCTTCTCATTATTTTGAACTTGTTTGTTCTTAATACGCCTCTATTCTACCAGGTACAATAAAACTCTCTTAGGAGATGATTTGGGAAAGTTCCCAGCTCCTTTATTCTTGAATACATTTCACTTCGCGATGCAAGTTGTGTTATCAACAACTATGACATAGTTTTGGCCTCGAAGATTTCAGCCCAGGGTAACTATGTCATGTAGGGATTACTTCATGAGAGGTAATTCTCTTGCTTTTATATCTTGTTCTTTTGTTTCACTCAACCAATTTGGGTATAAATTCAATTTTGGTGTATTCGTTTATGAATTTTCATGTCTTTTGTTGTTTTTCCTGCGTAACATTGCCGTTTATGTTGAAATTGCCAGTGTAGATGAGTTCCCTTAGCCTCATTTCTTTTATTTTAAAATAATAAATATTGGAGTTCAATGAATTATAACTTTGATTGGCTAGAATGTGTAACTAAATTGAGATGTAGATGCCAACATTGGCAAGAGAAAAGCATTCCTAGATAGTTTACAATGTCAACTAGGTCTTGTGGTTAGATTAACTTATTATGTACAATATACATATGGGTTTATGCAAGAGAATGTAAATGGTGAAACTTATTGATTATGCTATATATTTTTTGAATGCTCATTACTCTCAAGACAAAAGAAGTTAATGGTAAGAACACCAATTTCGAAAAGAACACGAACAGAGGACTTGGCAATCCCTTGATAAAAAATACAAGAAAATTGATTGGCCTGGTAAATGAACAATCAGAAAATATACTTCCACAGTTCTTGTGTTGTTTCATAGACCACATTATGTTATATGTGGGCATGGAACTATCACAACCCAAACCCTACCCTCTGGATTTGGCATCATGACTGGCCAGCAACCAACTTGGCTAATCGAGGGTCACATGTGCTTCATTTGCTTAAAATTTAATTAAGTTGTAAAATTGATTTACTCATTGGTGTTGCATTGACAAAGTTATGTGGGTTAAGATCTGACATGAGTCTTAGGGAATCTACTACATGAGTCTTACGGAATCTGTAATTAATTCTAACTTAAAAAAGTATAAGTTTGCAGCAACAATTTAGGACAGGCCGTTGTCCATGCATTCACAATTTAGTATTTTTTTTCCCTTCTCTCTATTGCTACCAATATACATCTCTATGTTTGCAAAACTTACTTTTGCTAGCTATAGAAGTTGGTTTTGGTTTGTGGTATCTATAATGGGCTTGTTGCAATAAAAAATAGATCTCTATTTTGTACTTGTGTTGGTTGTTGACTTAGTTCCTCCCTTCTAACTTGTTTTGAGTTCTTTTTTGGTTTATTTCGTGGTCTAATCTAGTTGTTACTAAACTTCACAATTTTTACAGTTCCCAAATGGCAACGGTGTTGTCACGCCCCAAACCCGCCCCTAAAAGTTTGGGCATGACCCATTCGAAAACAGACACTAATCTTGTTATACATATTATACGGGCCCTGAACGGAAGCATTCAATAATATAAAATACATAGAATAACAACCATTGAGCTACTTCTAACATGCCAGGATCTCAACATCACACTAAGTAAATATTATACAGACAGTTTACACCCATATGCCTCGACTCAACCCCACAAATAGGCACATAACAAAAAATATTAAAGAAGAAGGAATTATATACAATCAACCCAAAAATAGACATCTAATGCATAAATCAAAACTCGGCAAAACTTTACAAAACGAACGGCTTCAGGTGGTGCCTGGACGCCTCAAGGTTGACAAGAGGAACACAAGCTTTAAAGGTTGGGACTGAACTCCCGATTGGCTACCTACAGAAACAGACAGACAAAATACAGAATGAGCGAACTCAGTGAATAATAGTACATAAATATTGTGATAATTAACCTGAATAATCAAAACATATAGCTGCAGTTACATATTATTAACTACATTCCGTGATTATTTCCAAAACAGCCATGGGTCCACTTTCCGTAACAGAATGGCTTTAAGCCCAGTATATACAGAACAGTAATAGGCCTACAGATGCAGCACGATCATAGGTCCAGGGATATCAGAAGTAGCAGAGATATCAGAAATAACAGAAATAACATAACTAACAGAAATAACAAAAATAACAGAATGCATAAGCGTGGGTAACAGAACGCATAAAGCGTGAGTAACAGAAGGTAACAGAATGCATATAGCGTGGTAACAGAAGGTAACAGAACGCATATAGCGTGGTCACAGAAGGTACAGAACGCATATAGCGTGGTCACAGAAGGTACAGAACGCATATAGCGTGGTCACAGAAGGTACAGAACGCATATAGCGTGGTCACAGAAGGTACAGAACGCATATAGCGTGGTCACAGAAGGTACAGAACGCATATAGCGTGGTCACAGAAGGTACAGAACGCATATAGCGTGGTCACAGAAGGTACAGAACGCATATAGCGTGGTCACAGAAGGTACAGAAATAACAGATGTATGGACTCAAGAGGTGGCTCGTACGGATTCCAGAGGTGGCTCCCACCGAGGTGTAGCACTTCGTTCCGTACAACACTTTGTTCCATACCAGAAACATCAGGACAGATTAATACCAATACCCATTAATCACATAAATAACATAAGTACATAAGCTTAACAGAACGTTGCCGATAACAGAATGGTAACATTAATTATCAATAGCAAACAAAACATATAGTACAATGTTTCCTCGTGACTCTTTGTACATAGACATACTTGTTTCGTAATTAACAGAATCTTAACCTTACCAGTAACCCGAAGGTAAATCAGAACAATTCATAGCCAACTTCACAGTGTTAATAGTTGTATACGATTCTTATACAGAAGTATAGGTAATTTTTAGGATGGTACCATAACTTCAAATACGGAGTAGGTTCAGAATCATACCGAGGTGTGCTAACTCTTTCAACGTTCTCATCAATTCTCAATCAACAAACATATTACTATATTAGTTCACAGAAAGTAGAATGTTGTTAACAATATTCTTAACGGTAAACAAGGTACATTTGTAGTACTATTACTCACGAAGTTACAATGGAGTGCTTGTCCCTCTCCTGAGCGCTCGCACACAAACATAACTTACAAATTAACTCCCTTTCCCTCTTAAATCATTAAGAAATTCTTTCCTGAGCTATTACATTCGTATGAATTTATCATCATCTTAAAGTCATCAGAAAATTATTCTAAAAATACCAGAGGACTGAGCATTCAAAACTGAACAAACAATAATTTTACCTGAAAATGGGTTCCGCCGAAGCGCCACTTTGGCGCCGAGCGTCTTACTAAAATACAAAATTGCTGAGAGGTCGTTTTTCCCCGGCGGACTTCCGCCGCTTCGGCGTGCGAACAAATTTTGAAAAATCTGGATTTCCAATTTGAGTTCCAACTTTACATTCAAACCTTCAATCTTACTTTTACAAAACAACTTAATTCAAAACAAATCCACATGCAATCTACATTCCTTCAACATTTCAATCATCAATTTCATACTTAAAACAACCATAACCTTCCAAGATCCCCATTGTTTAAACCCGAAATTCCCAAAATCTCATAATTTCTTCTATATATTTCAAGTATATGAAATTTGCACAACTAAACAATGAAAATAACTCAAATCTGTCTATAGATGTAAATATTGATGAGCATTAAACCCTTACCTCAATAATCAAGCAAAGGGGTGAGCTTGAGAAGGAGCCTTCACAAATTCAAGTTCTAATCGGGTAAAAACATTGATCCTCCCTTAATCTCCCTCCTTGATGCCAAAAACCATGGTGGATCATGATCAAAGTAAAGGAATTTAAGGGTTTGGGGCTAGGGTTTCGGACTAGGAAGAAGAGGAAAGAAGAGGGGAAAAGAAAATATCAAGAAATGATCCAAAATCACGATTTTAAAGCTGCTGTCCCGAAAACCCGCCGGCGGACTGTTCCCCGAGCGGACATACTCACAGCACAGATTCCAAAACTTCAAACAGGTGTAACTCTCCCATCCGGACTTCGTTTTAGGTCGTTCTTGTGTCCAAATTGAAGCCCCGGAAATAAGCTTTCCAATGGTTCTAACCTCATATTCAAATTCAAAGTGTGGACAAAGAAAAGGGTAAAATAGTGGCAGCTGTTCGTAAAATAACTATCCGAATTAAATTCTTTGGTTCAGTCTTACTTTACCATCATATTACCACCTCAATCAAAATCCCCAAGTCCAAAAATAAAACATGAGATCCTCCATAAACAGTCACCAAACCTTTAACAACTTTCCATTACACCTAGCTTCGATTCCAATAGATATAGTTGAATCTACGCATATTGGGGTCATTATATTCTCCCCACCTTAAGAAGTTTGGTCCTCCAAACTTGATTCGTCTGGTTATAAGTCTGGTTCCGTCCTGGACATATAACATTTTTCAATCATTCTCAATCATTTCATAAACTATCAAACATAAATCAAACCTGGTAAGTTCACAAGGAACTCCCATTATCACAATTCCTCAAAGGTATAAGCTTCTTATAACAATTAGATCCATAAGTGCTAAATCAACGACTTTGGCACTCTAATCCATCATCTGCGTTAGACTTATCGGTTCAAATCAAATCTCTAACAGGCTCAAATTTAAAGCCAATACTGGCTTAGCTCAAAGTCAACATCTTGACATCAAACACATCATACATTGTTCAGAGGTTCAGACCTTTCAAAAATATCAGATAATGGGATAATTCCCAATAGTATTTAAATTGATGTAAACTTTAACCGAATAATCTCCAAACCAACTTACAACAGATAACACAGATAAAACAGAATAGCCTGAAGCTCAATATAGCGCCGTCATCAATTATCAATTGAGGGACTTATTCATATATAGCAAAGTATTTCTTTCAGAAAACTTGTCATCTTGGGAAAACTATCCAGAAAACTTATCATATCATAAGCTTGTTGAAAGTTCGTAACATTTTTGTCACTTCAAAAAATACTTATCATATCAAACATTTCGTAACTCGAAACATGAATTTCCTTAAACATTGAATAGCATAGTTATAGTTAAAATCATTTATGTCAAATCAATTCATCAGTTACAACAATATCAAAATTAGCATGATATACTCTGCTTGAAACATAAAGTACAAAACTGTAGAAGCATATGATTGATTACATTCTGTAAATATTTTCATTACAGCCAGGGATCCAATTTTCTTAGCAGAGTGAGTTTAAACCCAACATGTACCAAGCAGCCATAAATCCACAGATACAAAACGGCCATAAGCCCAGAAATATATATACATGTGCAACTGCAGAACTCAAAAAGTTATTCCAATACTATTGTATTTTCAGAACGGCCTTAGGCCCGGAAATAACAGAACGGCCATTGGCCCAGAATGTTACAGAATAAGTTACTGGATATACACAGACTTATATCTTGGAAATGATTTCTCAATTTCAAATTCTTCATACACAAAGGCAGGATTCTAATTCTTGCAGTAACTTATTAGAGTACCACTGTTAAATTAGTCAGTAATTATCTATTGTTTTACAAATGTCATATGGGCAAATATGTATTATAGGCGGGGTTCCTCACGTCATTCGACTATTACATAGAAAAAGTCCTAATCACAAATTACAAATTAGCCATATACCGAACAGATTACAGATTACGGACTTTAGATTCCAATCGCAGATTACAGAGGTCAGAATACGGAGTACAGTACAGAGTACAGATTCCCACAGTCAAATCTCGATTACATATAAACTACACTCATAAGGCACCATCAATTATTCCTTATTAGAGGTCGTCGGTAATTTCCTTAGTTCCCTAAATTATATTACTTACATACAGTCTCAAGGGCAATAGCCAATTTCCTAAACATAGCTCACAATGCACAACAGTGCATTCACAGAAACATGAGATCTAATAGTGAGTTTGATATTGGTTTACTTTCAGAACGACTTTTGGTCTAGTATCACTGCTATTACAGAATGGCCTATTGGCCCAGAATAACCAGAACGACCTTTCGGTCTGAGCGACCTTTTGGACGTAGAATAGCCTTTAAACAAGCGACCTTTTCTACTATTGAAATCGTCAACCAGAAGCAACACATCTTATCAAAATATTCCAATACAGTAGCTTCTCAGAATTACTGATCTAATCATTATTACAGCAAGGGAGACATAACAGGCCATAAGGTAACAGACATATAACATTTCCTTTAATCTTAGCTATATCCGATACTTAAAATGTAAGCAATGTAAACAGCACAATTATATTGCCATCATTTCCCCACAGATAATGATCTACCGATAACACACATTGTATCTAACCATTTATATATAAACTGACTTACCGATCAGTTCAAATCCTTACCACGTTTCCGTAGTGCAATACTCACGTTGCATGTCTTGCATTCTTCACCAGCCTATATAAGATAAACAAAGGCAATAAAAGGACATACAAAAGATATAGATTGTAGCCATCAGAGTTAACAACAGACAGTTAACGTTGCCATCATTCTTTTCTTTTCATGTACCGATAGAACATCATGCATGATGCCTAAATCTTTCTAGACATCCTAAAGCTCAATGGATTCGTGTGTGTGATGGCAACTCGTGCTCTGATACCACCTGTCACGTCCCAAACCCGCCCCTAAAAGTTTGGACATGACCCATTCGAAAACAGACACTAATCCTGTTATACATATTATACGGGCCCTGAACGGAAGCATTCAATAATATAAAATACATAGAATAACAACCATTGAGCTACTTCTAACATGCCAGGATCTCAACATCACACTAAGTAAATATTATACAGACAGTTTACACCCATATGCCTCGACTCAACCCCACAAATACGCACATAACAAAAAATATTAAAGAAGAAGGAATTATATACAATCAACCCAAAAATAGACATCTAATGCATAAATCAAAACTCGGCAAAACTTTACAAAAGCAAGCGGCTTGTGGTGCCTGGACGCCTCAAGGTTGACAAGAGGACACAAGCTTAAAAGGTTGGGACTGAACTCCCGATTGGCTACCTACAGAAACAGACAGACAAAATACAGAATGAGCGAACTCAGTGAATAATAGTACATAAATATTGTGATAATTAACCTGAATAATCAAAACATATAGCTGCAGTTACATATTATTAACTACATTCCGTGATTATTTCCAAAACAGCCATGGGTCCACTTTCCGTAACAGAATGGCTTTAAGCCCGATATATCTGAGCGATGAATAGGCCTCTGGATGCAAAGACGATCATAGGTCGGGGATATCGAGTAGCGAGAGATATCGGAAATGTAAATAATGAAATAACATAACTAACAGAAATAACAAAAATAACAGAACGCATAAGCGTGGGTAACAGAACGCATAAAGCGTGAGTAACAGAAGGTAACAGAATGCATATAGCGTGGTAACAGAAGGTAACAGAACGCATATAGCGTGGTCACTGAAGGTACAGAACGTATATAGCATGGTAACAGAAGGTAACAGAACACATATAGCGTGGTCACAGAAGGTACAGAACGCATATAGCGTGCTCACAGAAGGTAACAGAACGCATATAGCGTGGTCACAGAAGGTACAGAACGCATATAGCGTGGTCACAGAAGGTACAGAACGCATATAGCGTGGTCACAGAAGGTACAAAACGCATATAGCGTGGTCATAGAAGGTACAGAACGCATATAGCGTGGTCACAGAAGGTAACAGAATGCATATAGCATGGTCACAGAAGGTACAGAACGCATATAGCGTGGTCACAAAAGGTACAGAACGCATATAGCGTGGTCACAGAAGGTACAGAAATAACAGATGTATGGACTCAAGAGGTGGCTCGTACGGATTCCAGAGGTGGCTCCCACCGAGGTGTAGCACTTCGTTCCGTACAGCACTTTGTTCCATACCAGAAACATCAGGACAGATTAATACCAATACCCATTAATCACATAAATAACATAAGTACATAAGCTTAACAGAACGTTGCCGATAACAGAATGGTAACATTAATTATCAATAGCAAACAAAACATATAGTACAATGTTTCCTCGTGACTCTTTGTACATAGACATAATTGTTTCGTAATTAACAGAATCTTAACCTTACCAGTAACCCGAAGGTAAATCAGAACAATTCATAGCCAACTTCACAGTGTTAATAGTTGTATACGATTCTTATACAGAAGTATAGGTAATTTTTAGAATGGTACCATAACCTCAAATACGGAGTAGGTTCAGAATCATACCGAGGTGTGCTAACTCTTTCAACGTTCTCATCAATTCTCAATCAACAAACATATTACTATATTAGTTCACAGAAAGTAGAATGTTGTTAACAATATTCTTAACGGTAAACAAGGTACATTTGTAGTACTATTACTCACGGAGTTATAATGGAGTGCTTGTCCCTCCCGGAGTGCGTTCTGCACACAAACATAACTTACAAATTAACTCCCTTTCCCTCTTAAATCATTAAGAAATTCTTTCCTGAGCTATTACATTCGTATGAATTTATCATCATCTTAAAGTCATCAGAAAATTATTCTAAAAATACCAGAGGACTGAGCATTCAAAACTGAACAAACAATAATTTTACCTGAAAATGGGTTCGCCGAAGCGCCACTTTGGCCGCCGGCGTCTTACCTAAAATACAAAACTGCTGAGAGGTCGTTTTTCCCGCTCGAGCGGGACTTCCGCCGCTCGAGCATACCAGGCAAATTTCTGAAAAATCTGGATTTCCAATTTGAGTTCCAACTTTACATTCAAACCTTCAATCTTACTTTTACAAAACAACTTAATTCAAAACAAATCCACATGCAATCTACATTCCTTCAACATTTCAATCATCAATTTCATACTTAAAACAACCATAACCTTCCAAGATCCCCATTGTTCAAACCCGAAATTCCCAAAATCTCATAATTTCTTCTATATACTTCAAATATATGAAATTTGCACAACTAAACAATGGAAATAACTCAAATCTGTCTATAGATGTAAATATTGATGAGCATTAAACCCTTACCTCAATAATCAAGCAAAGGGGTGAGCTTGAGAAGGAGCCTTCACAAATTCAAGTTCTAATCGGGTAAAAACATTGATCCTCCCTTAATCTCCCTCCTTGATGCCAAAAACCATGGTGGATCATGATCAAAGTAAAGGAATTCAAGGGTTTGGGGCTAGGGTTTTGGACTAGGAAGAAGAGGAAAGAAGAGGGGAAAAGAAAATATCAAGAAATGATCCAAAATCACGATTTTAAAGCTGCTGTCCCGAAAACCCCGCTCGAGCGGACCTGTTCCCGCTCGAGCGGACATACTCACAGCACAAATTCCAAAACTTCAAACAGGTGTAACTCTCCCATCCGGACTCCGTTTTAGGTCGTTCTTATGTCCAAATTGAAACCCCGGAAATAAGCTTTCTAATGGTTCTAACCTCATATTCAAATTCAAAGTGTGGACAAAGAAAAGGGTAAAAGAGTGGCAGCTGTTCGTAAAATAACTATCTGAATTAAATTCTTTGGTTCAATCTTATTTTACCATCATATTACTACCTCAATCAAAATCCCCAAGTCCAAAAATAAAACATGAGATCTTCCACAAACATTCACCAAACCTTTAACAACTTTCCATTACACCTAGCTTCGATTCCAATAGATATAGTTGAATCTACGCATATTGGGGTCATTACAGGTGTGGTGTACTATAACTATTCTAAATTTTTACGGCATTAAGTACTTCACATCGATAAACCAATTAGTAGACTACATGGATGTATTATCAAGTTATTGAATGGTATTACTAGCTATAAATTTTGATTACAATTGCTATTATACTAGTGTATTAATTTGTAACTGAAATGACTAGCTTCTTGCATGGATTATAAACATCTCATTTTTAACTGACCTCAAGACTTGGACGTCTTCGTTTGTGCACTCGATGATTGTGCTTGTTTGTGTTCGTTTTGAGTGCCTGAAAACCTCGGCGAAGCGCCTTGTCTTTGAGCCTCTAAACCTCGCTTGTTTTGTGCATGTTTTTGGACCAAGAGCCTGTTGTCTCTAGCCTAGAAGAGAGGGTGACCTGTCGGCTAGCCCTAGGATCTGTCGGCCATCGATTCTTCCTGTCGGCTACCAGTGGTGGCCGGTGGCCAACGGCCATTGGTCCCTTTTTCCAGATATTTGTTTGCCAGTTGTGCCAGCTATTGCTCACTGAGCTACATCTTCATACACGTGTATGGTAGGATGTATTCAAGCTCAAGACTTGATTTTCTATATATAGGGGGGTTCCTCCCTTATTTTGGAGGGTTAGACATTTTAGACCAAAAATCTCTCTCTTTCTAGAATTCTCTCTCTCTCTTGTTATTTTATGCCTTAAAGTCTAGTTTCTCTACACTTTTGCACATCAACCCTTAATCAAACTTGGCCACCTTGGAGCTGAGGTCTCTTGGAGTCTTGTTTGTGCTCTAGAAGAAGGTTTAAGCTTGGATTGTTGCTTAATTTGTGCTTGAGCTTCAAGAGGTAGTTTACTTGATTAGTATACTTGCTTTGAATACTTGTTTTGCCATACTTTTGTATTGTTTTTGGGCTGGTTTTCAACTATAAAAAAACTCTATTTTTGAGGCTTAAAATGATGGTTTGAGGCTATCTTGTGTTAAGGGGTAATCCACCAGTCTTGTTGCTTAATGGTTTAGACTTTTGCACCATTTTTCATCACATTCAAATCAAACTTTTTGGGCCTTTTGACCACTGAAATTCAAAGGTTTTTCAGTAACAAAAACCTTCTGTTGAAGTCTAAAATTGGAGGGGTCAACCTCCCCTCCTTGTGTCTTGCTTGCATGCCTAGTTAGCTTCACATGTTAGCATGTTTTTCTAGCCTAACTTAGCTTTAGTCCAGCATATTTTTGCCTCTGTTTTGACCTACTTTAGCTCTGTTTTTGGCTGTTTGGGTCATTTGAGCTTTTTTTTGTATAATTGTGGTGTAATTTCCTTCACTAGCTTAGTGTTTCTAGGCTTTGAGCATCATTTGTATGTCTTGATTGCATGTTTTAATACTTTTTCATGCCTAAGTCCAACACTTAACATCTCTGCAACCTCACTCTTTGCTTCACTTTTTCATTTGCTTGAGGGTTGTTTCAACCTTAGGGTTGTTTAAGCTTGAGGTTGAGGCTCATGCTTAATGGTTTAATCCTTTTTTGAGGGTTCATTACCAATGGCATGAAGCTTCCTTCATGTCTTGAACTACTCCTTGGTTGACACTTCTTTCCCTTTAGAAGACACTCACTAATGGACTTAATCGATTAAAGAACGAATCAGTAATGTAAAATGAGTAAACAAAATGTACAAATAAAAGAGGCAAGATAAGCATCTTTCACGTTGCATTGCATGTGTTCGAATCGGCCGTTAATTCGAACACGAGGAAAATGGGACATTTCATACTCAAAGTGATGAAATGTGCCACTTTCCTTGGTCACCATCACCCTTGATCATGCATGATAGGGTGGTGGTCCTTTTGAGTCTTGTTTTGTACTCATTAAGCTTGTACAAGCTTGGTTCTTTAGCCATTATATATGTAAAATACTTAGTTGATGGTTTAAGAGCTGAAAGTTACACTCCTTTGAACTTGTGTAATGATAAGGAGCGTAACAGTACAAACACTCATTGAGAATATAATGTTTTGCCTCTGTTTGCTCCCTGTTACAGCTAAAGGAAGTTCAGGGCAGGGGTGGCTGACCGGCCACTAGTAATGGCCGACGGCCACCAACAGTAGCCGACCGGCCACCATTGGTAGCCGATTGGCCATCAATGAAGAAAGTTGCTCAATGTGATGAAAAAGAGGAGCAGTGGTGTTCTGGAAGTTGGTAGCTTCTTTGGTGTCCAAAAATGTGCAAACAAAGGCGTTTAATGGCAAAGCGGTGGCTTTTTGGGTGAAGAAACCGAGCATGCATCCCTCGACCCTCGAGGCCATTTAATTGCTTTGTTTACTTAATTAGTGGTAACTAATTAATTAGTTTGATTGCTTTGTATTTAATTAGCTTAGAATAGTTAGTTAAATATCATGTTGTAATAATGAATTAACTAGAATAGTTAATTTGTTTCAATTGTTGTAATAATTAGTTAGCTTAATTAGCGTAGCTAGTTAGCTTATTTGTTCGGACCCCCCTTCGCGAGGGCGTAATGTTGTAATAAGTGTGCGTGCATGTGTTTATGTCTTCCAACCTTACGTCTTTCTCCCTTTTATTTAATCTCTTTTGATAGTTAGATTATGAACATTTTCAATTAGCACGCCTTATGCTTGTATGTTTGCATCTATTCATTTGTCTTGCATGCACCGAGGCTCAGTGCATCATTCAAACTACATTGCAAATTCAATACTTCTTTGAATACATGTTTCAAAGCATGCTATCAAAGTGCTGCAAATACCATGATTAAGTAGCTGAGCCTATTTAGTTACATCATTGCATGTGTTGCATTAGTCATTTAACATAGTTAGGAATCATGCATTTTTCTAACTAATTTTTGGTTTGGGTTAGAGTACTCAGTGAGTTTTATGCTTTAGCATACTTGCATGAGTGCGATTGCCATGTTGCCATGTTTCACATGCTTGCCATGAGGCTATGTGCTTAAATGCTAAACTGCTTGAATGCCTGTGGATAAATGGTTGTTGTTTGAATTGGAATGATTCAACGAATGTATGTTTTAAGCCCACTTTGTTGTGGCAAATCCTATTTTAAGCCCATTATGTTTGGTAGTAAATCATCATCTTCAAGCCCACTTGAGGGTGGCAAATTTAAACTATTTTCGAAAACAAACATGTGTTGAATTGTTCCAAGTCTTGCGACTAGTCTATACTTGCTTGTGCGCGTCACATAGTAAAGCTAGTTTAATAACCAGAATAAGAACACATAATATTTATAAAACATCATATCATGATTAGGAGAGGCCGATCTTTGATCGGGTGAGCGAGTGTTCTCATTTTAGGATTTTCCCCTCTCGTACCCAAGTTCCTAAGTCGAGAAAATTTTAGTGATGACAGACACGTGGCCTTCGGCACGAGTCAGGGTTTCCTAAATTTTTCCAAAAAATAAATATTTAGGTGGTGAGTCTGTATTTGGCAAAACAATCCAATTTTGGCATTATTTGATTTAAAATTGATTTTTCAAAAAGGTTTGTCGGATTTGGACTCTTTGGTAATTATTAGTTTCACATTGCACTTTGTGAGACTAGATTCAGAACCACGGGAGTCCGAATTGTGAGGCCTTCTTTTCAAACCCTTTTCGAAAGGCGAGGGACGAAAAAAGGCGAGTCCCCAATATTTGAATAAAATTTCAATCATAAATCACATATGATTACTTTAATTTGTTGAAATTAGAAATGAAATTAAGCTCTAAGTTCAACCTAAACATATCAAGCATTGTCTTCACTTATACATAACCGACACATGTCAAGGTATCTTCACTGAAATCCTTTTTTTTTTTTTTTTTAACAATCCATCTCTACAGTTATTTGTTTACTAAGTTTAGTTTTGTAATTATGTGGTTTAGGGAAACTTGTCAAAGAGATCACTCCACAGTAATGCAAAGAAGTTTGAATTTTAGGTTGAGGTGTCTCAGCTTATGGGCATCATTATCAACTCACTTTACTACAATAAAGATATATTCTTTAGGGAATATATTTGGCATGGTAGTGAATATATTTGTGTACGGAGGACATGTTTTGGTATGACTCTCTGTTTTGTATGGAATAATGTTATTATTTTAGGTTAGAATATACTTAATTTGTATGAAATCTGACATTAAAAGTTATTACTTTTTGGATGTTTGGAAGTGAAATGGATGCAAATTGCAGAATGATTGATAATAGATGTATTGTTTTATTTATACATATGATAAAAGTTGCATGGAATACATACATATTGTGGACAAATTATTAAAAATATAATAAAATCATGTTTTTGGCAACTAAACAATTAGTAGCTATCACGACTCCAAACCTGCCCCTAGGGGTTTATCATTGCAACCGGCCAGTAATCCGTGATTACCGGAGGCCTACTTAACAATAATGATAGTAATACAGAGTAAAGGGGTTGGTGGAAACGAAAACAGTAAATAAAAGATGTCCAATGAGTTGTAACAGTCTGAATGCAAAAAGACTTTTTATAAACATGTCACATTGGTAACCAAAACATATGTACATGTGACATATACACAAACGTCTATGTCAAGGACCAAATCCCTAACTATAACTGTATAGTCAAGTCTTAACATTTATTACAGAACAGAGGCAAAAGGGGGAATCTAAAACACCCCAATACAGCCTTGGCTTGAACGGACTTGGAACCTCGGGGTGAGGCACGGTGGTTGGCTTGACAAAACAAGAGCTTAACTTGACATTCCTAGCATCGGTCCGGTGCCTAGACACCTACATATAAATATAAACAGTGAGCTAAAACCCAGTGAATAACACATACGTAAAGAGGTTAAGAATGAATGTCTTTTCAGTAATTAAAACAGTCAATTGCATCAGTAGATCAGTCATTTAGAACCATAGTAGTCATATATGGTACATCCAATAGCAAAATAGTACAGTAGGTCTTAACAGACCGAACAGTTAGTTGATGGCCATCATAACAGTAAACAGTAGTAGTTTCAAACATGGGAACCGACAGAGATCTCTGTGACAGTAGCAGTAACAGTAAATTGCTATGGATGCCACAAATACAGTTTTCAAATAGGACAAACATTAGTTCATTAAACAATAACGTTTCAGTAAGCAGAACAGTTGATCATTCAGAAAATAATCATAATTGAACATATCTTTACAACATTGTTACTCACAGAGTACTGGGCTACAGACAGGTTAATAAGCGTTCTCGAACGCCAACCCTACAGTTGCAGAATGAACACACACTCGGGATTAATAACTTAGCCCCTAATTATACTGGTGTGGTTCTATAACATTATCCTCATTAAGATGCCTTAAACATGGATTAGGAATGCCTAGGATGGAATGAGGATGCAAAAATATACTTTAAAACACTTTTCAAATTTTTGCTGAAATAGGGGTCTCGCTCGAGCGTGCCAAAACAGAGGGGTCGCTCGAGCATGGACTTCCTCGCTCGAGCGGTCTATAAAAATGCAAAAAGTGCTGGATGTTGAAAATCTCCGCTCGACGCTCGCTCGATGCTCGCTCGAGCGTGAGACACAGTCCTCGCTCGAGCGTAGGTTTTTTCACTCGAGCATGCGTCTACACGCGCAGAAAACCTGAGAGCTTGCAATCTACGCTCGAGCCAGCATTCTGTCGCTCGAGTGGAACTCTGAACACAAAGGTGGTCGCTCGAGCGTGGAATCCTTCGCTCGAACGTAGAAGGCAAAATCTGGGTTTTCCAAATTTGCCTCCAAAGCTCAAACCAAGCATTTAACATATCAAAACTCAACCTTTTGGGCCCATTTTCTAGAAAACACTTGAAAACTCATACTATAACATGCTTTGAAGATCAATTTTGTAAAATCAAGCCCAAATGTGAGACAATTGCACACAATTTCAAAGGAACTTTCATGAATCATGTAAAAACATAACATGCATGAGTCTCTAAGAACTCCAATGCTCCAAAACATAACCAAATGCAAGTTTGAACTCAAAATCATGGTGAATTCATGGACTACAACCAAAATGTGAACTTGCATGTAAGAATTTTTCATGTAACAACCTCAAAATGCAAGAATATGTACATGCATGCATGAATTAGCTCACAATTCAACTCTTCAAAGTAATTCTTGACTATAAACTCCAAATTTTCCATGAACCATGCAAGAAATAACTTAAATACATGAATAAGAGGATGAACTCCCTACCTTAGGTCTTGAATTCAAGTATCCTAGCTCAATTTTTGCAAAACCTCTTCAATTCTTCTAAGTCTCCAAGCTAAGTCTTGTTGAAGAACTCAATTCTCCTAACTCCCTCTCTCACACGGTTTGGTCTAGGAAGATGGATGAAAATGATGCCAACATATATCAAGGAGAATAAACAATGGCCTAGAATTGTCCACTAAGTGGCAATAAGGTAATTTACTTGAACTAATGTGATTTAACATTATTTAATCTAATTTAATCATTCCAAATCGAATTTTAATTAAACCTACCATAAAAATCACATAAATTCTAATTAGTATATAACACTAATCAATTTCAGATTCGGTTGCCGATAGGACCTTCAATTCGCAGTTCGAAATTAAACCACGAACAGATTCATTCAGAAATCAAACAGATAGAAATGCATTCAAAGCAATACACTCATACAATCAATTCAGGATTTCATTCTAATCAGTTACTTATCATGCTTAATCATAGATTAGCACTAATCAGAGGTGAATGTTGTCATAGTAACCAAAAATGAAGTAAATAAAACTTACAATTGTTTAATAGAAATAGCTGCAGAGAATTGCTTTGAAATACATAGAAAATAAATTACAGAGATAGCTAATTTTTTGCAAGAAAATGAAAAGAGAAAGGAGGAAATAACACTCAGAATAGAAAATAACACAGTTTAAATAAATATTACAAAATAAAAACAGTTAATAATAAAAACTTACAATTGTTTAATAAAGGTAGCTGCAGAGAATTGCTTTGAAATACATAGAAAATAAATTACAGATATAGCTAATTTTTTGAGGAAGGAACGGTCTCTCAAATTCTTTTCTAACTCTGTCCATCAATTTACTAGGTTCGCCAATTTATAAGCCAAATAAAATAACTATGCAGCTTGTGACTAGTGGCTGGAAACGCATGATGGAGCACATGGGTGCTATCTGCTACTTTCGGCCAAGTGACTAAAGTTGATTGAAGTTTTGGCTGATTGGTGAATAGTTATGACTTTGGCTTTTACTATTTATAACTTTCGGTGGCATGTGACTAATGGAAATCAATATATAGACAAAATAACAGCTTTTCTCAAAAGATGAGTAGAGAGTGAAGCTATAATGCATATATATAGAATCCAATGTTGACTGGTTGAATAATTGACTAGGCATATGGATCCGGAGCATCTTGAAATTCGAATCCATATGGATTTTGAGTAGTTTATCCTTCAGAAGAGTTTGAATTGTCTGAACCATCTTCTGAACTGCTGTTATCCGAGTCTAACTTGGCTTGGGCCATGAGGAGACGAGCCATTTGGAGGAGCTCATCTTCGGATGACTTGGACTTGGGCTTAACCTTGGATTTGGACTTGTCGTTTGACTTGGGCTGATCAGAACTGGGTTTCGTTGACTTGGATTTAATCTTTGATTTGGATGACGTGGGCTTGGAAGAATTAGATGTTGGGCTTCCAAGATTAACTGGAGGAAGTTGGCTTCCCTGAGTTAATGAAGCAGTTGGGATCTTCTAAACTTTAACCATAGCAGGGGTTGGAGCATGTATGTTGATTGGGAATTCAGTTTGAACAATCTCAACAATGCGTGAAATTTTGAAATTATCCCACAATTTAACCATGTGTTGTCGGTAAATAACATCATCAAAAATATCATATTTCCATTTGAATATCCAAGGGATTTTGTATTTGGATATAAAAATGAGCAACGGAGGGAATTTCCTTTACTGTGGAGTGAATGAGAAAACAGTGGAAAAATAGTTGACTTGCGCCATAATGACTGATGGAAAGATTTTTGAAATGGCTCCATACTGAGTCCACCATCGTAGAAACCAAGTAGGTAATTCAGATTTGAACTTTTGATCAAACTAGAGAAACCAGGAGTGACTATTTGACTCATTTTGATACAAGAGAACTTTGAACCAAGCATCAATAAAATCATAGTAATTGTATTGAATTGAATGACCAGGCAAATCTCTTAGTTGATAAGGAGAACCCCGATCATCCAGAGAAACAAAGTTGTGAATACAGAGTGAATGATACACAATTTTACTTGTGTAAGTACGATCATAAATGGGTTTAATCACAATAGACTGGTGGTTGAATAAGATGTCTTTGTAAAAGGTAATTGTTTTTTCTGGATAGAGATGAACAAAATGCCATCCAGGAGGGAAATAAGATTTAACTAGATCGTGAACAGTATGACTCTTTGGGTGACTGTGTTCTTTGAAAAAGAGATTAGTAGTAATAGATTTAACATAATCAGATCGAGCAGATTTAATAGGGTTAGGAGGGTAAGGAGTAACTGCTTGACTAGATGAAGCAAAAGGATCAGTAGCCAAAGCAGATGTATAGCTAGGCTTAAGAATGTTACCAAGAATTTCGTAAAGATTAACCAATTCAGTAGGGTGATATTTGGTAACTAGCTCCAAAGGAGGAGGAATAAAAAGTTGACTAGATGGGACCAAGGCTTTAGAAGGAGGCCTGAGACGAGACATCTGTGAAATAGATAAATGAAATTAGCATCCACAAAGGATATCTAATTGATCAGTATGTGAATGTAAACAGTTAATATAATGAGAAAGTTGCTGGCGTTGAGCTTTAATCCGATGGAACTAAATATATTGAGCACGTTTAGTGGGTAAATGGGTTGATTTGAGAAAAGCAAGGTGAGAAGCAGTATGCTTAATGAGGGATTTGTAGTGTTTAATTTTCTGTTTATGGTATGAAATAGAGGGAATAGGCATTGGATTTGTAGTGTTTAATTTTCTGTTTATGGTATGAAATAGAGGGAATAGACATTATCCACCCTATAAAAATTCTCGAGTAAGGAAATCAGGAATAGAATTTTGACAACCAGGAATATATTCAATATCAAAATCAAAAATACTTAATAAAGATTGCCAACGGGCAAAAATTTGCTTGCTCGCAAGATTTTGAACGTCTTTTTCTAAAACATATTTAGCAGATTTACAATCAACACGAAGTAAAAATTTTTGATTTAAAATATCATCTTGAAATTTACTAATACATAGAACAGTAGATAAAATTTCTTGTTTAATAGTACTATAATTCTTTTGTGCTTTATTCTAGACACTAGAATGAAATCGAACAATTTGTTCAAATGACTGAGGAGTGATTTTTTGGAGGAGGATGCCACCATAACCAATATCAGAGGCATCGGTTTGAATAATTTTAAAAGAATTTTCAGTGGGAATACCAAGACAAGGAAGAGACTTGACATATTGTTTGACTTGTTTAACAATAGCAGTATGAGTAGGAGACCAAGGGGAAGGATTGTCTTTTAACCGATCAAATAAGGGTTGACAAGTTTTTCTAAGTTCTTTGTAAAATTCAGCAATATAAATAAGTGATCCTAAAAAACGTTATAACTGGGTTTTCTCTAGAATTTCATTAGGAAATTTAGAAGCAAAATCAATAGAGCGACTAATTAGTATAATTATATTCTGGTGAATATCATATCCTAAAAATCTGACTTTAGTTTGGAACAATTTAATCTTAGGCCTCGTTTGGGAACAGGCTAATTTAGTAACTTTTTGGCTATTTGGCTAAAAAGGTAGGTAAAAAAAACTTGTATATTTGGGATGACTTTTTGGCTAATTACGAAAAGATGTGCAAAAAGTAAAGAGAAAAGAGAATCTTTGACTTTTTGGTATGAGTGGTTGGCTTTTTGGCTAATTTAGTAACTTTTTGGCTAATTGGCTAAAAAGGTAAGTCCCCAAACTGGGCCTTAGGAGCAGATATGACTAGACCATGACTTTTAATATTATAAAAGAAAGCGGTAAGATGTTTCCAATGTTCACTAATTGATTTTGAAAAAAATGAGAATATCATCTATATAAACTATGGAAAAATGACTAAATGGATTGAAAATGTCATTCATTATATTTTGAAATTCACTAGGTGCATTTTTTAATTCACTAGGTGCATTTTTTAGTCCAAAAGGCATGACATTCCATTCATAGTGACCAAAGGGTGTAGTAAAAACAACTTTATATCTATCTTTAGGATGAATTTGGATTTGTTAAAAACTACTTTTTAAATCAAATTTACTAAAAATGACAGCTTGACTAAGTCTTTTGATTAAGTCTTTTTTATTAGAACTCAGATATCTAATCCATTCTAAAACTTTATTTAATGGTTTATAATTAATAACTAGGCGAGGGACACCTCATTCTAATTCAGCATTTTTATTAACATAAAAAGCGGGGCAAGACCAAGGTGATTTACTTTGACTAATAATCTTATTTTTTAATAATTCATTGATTTCTTTTTTACACATTTCAACTAATTCATGATTCATTTGAATGAGTCTAAATTTAGTAGGAATTTGTCGTTCATTAAAATTCTTAATATATGAAAGTGTAACTACATGTTTTTTTCTATGTCAAAAGGCAGTGGGTAGAGTTGAACAAACAGTTGTTTCTAATTTTAATTTAAATTCTTCAATTTGTGATATAAGAATTGGGTCAGTTAATTGTTCTTCAATTCTTTTATAATTAACTTCTTCTTTAAGAAATCTTAACTGATGAGTTAATCTATTAATAGTTTGGAAAATAGAACAATCTTTTAATTGATATAATTCAAGAGCTTCAGGAGGAGGTAAAAATTTAAAAGTAATTGTTTAGCCAAGGGCTTGAGTAGTTATTCATTGAGTGGAAGTAGTAAATGGATATAGCAAAAATATAAATGGTGTTCCTAAAATAACTTTGTCAGTCATATTTCGGACTAAAATAAAAGATGTTTTAAAACAAACATTATTCTGGCAAATATGAACTTGTGGTAATTTATATTTAATATGCATTCGACTTCCATTAGCAGAAGTTAATTTTTCATCAGTTTTCTCATAATATTTAGTAGGAATTAATCCTTCTTGAACACAATTAAGATCAGCACCGGAATCAATAAGAGCAATAACTTCTAATGCAAAATCATTAATTACTAGTTTATTTTTGGAGTACCATTTTTGAATATGTATTTTATTAAGAAGATTTAATCTTTTGTTTTCATGATCAGAGGAATGAGGGGATAGATTATCAAATAAAAGATTATTAGGATTAGTATGTTCAGATTCATTGTCAAATTCTTCTGGGGAAATGTTATCATTAGCTTGGAAATTATATAAACTTTTATTAATTTTTAAAACAGTAATTTCATCTTCTAATAATTTATCTTTATTTTGTAAATCTTTGATTTGATTAATTTCTTGTTGTAAATCTTGAAGAGTAATGTCTTTTGATTTATTTTTAAATCTTTCCAAAGTTTTAGATAAACTAATAATTGGTTTGTCAGGTTTCAATTTCTTATCAGTTAATAAGGATTTTAATTTAGCAGTATATTTCTGTTTTAATTCTGGATCTTCTAATCGACTAATTAATTCAATAAAGGCAGTTTCTTCTTGATGTTGTTTGGTAAGAACTGTGATTTGTTTGATTGGTTTACAGCAAACATCATTACATCCGAATTCAATATTATTATCAAAATTATCACTAGGTGAATAGTAATCAGAAGATGTGTCCTGAGGATTACTAGAATTATTATCAGAATTACTAGTAGATTGGTTTAGTTGGAAGATTTCAAATAATTAATTTTTTGATTCATCATTGATTTGGAGTTGATTAACTTTTTCTTTTAATTTTTGTTTTTCTTTACATTTATTAGAATAATGACCTTTTTTACCACAATTGTAGCAAATAATATCTTTAGTAAATTTAGATTTTGGATGTGATTTCTTATAATATTTCTTTTTGGGTTTAGTATAAAATTTATCAGTTGATTTGGAAGGTAGATAATTCGTTCTATATTTAGTAGAATATTTTGAAGAAGACTTATGTTTATTGTATTTATGTTTTGTACGGCGAGAAGGTGCTACCGGAGGTAAACCATATTGTTCGCAAAAGTTACCTAGTTCATATTTAGCTTTATGTTTATCTTTAGCAGCTTTTTGACTAAGTTTAAGATCAATACACATTTTTAAACCTTCTTTTTGAATAGTACTAATAATATCACCATAAGTTAAATTATCATATTCAATAACACCTGTAGGTTGACTAAGTACATCCCTAATTTTGTGGGCAAAGAGACTGGGTAATCCATTAATAAATTTTTCTTTCCAAAATGATTTAGTACAATCGTCTCTTAACATAACTCTAGAGGTAAAGACATCTTTATACCATCTAAAATCACTTAATGTAGGAAAAGTAAGATTACTAAGTTGATCATGTATGCGAGAGTAAATATTAGTGGGGGTACATATGAAATGTCGGACTATGGTATAAATTAAAGTATTAATATCATCAGGTTTATAGTAACCAATAGTTTCGTCAAATATAGGTAAATCATTTTCATTTTTTGACTTGCATGTAAAATAGATTCTCTTTGATTTTCAATAAGATATTTTTCCCACTAAGATTTGAGTATACCAGTAAAACCAGAAGTGATTAATGAGATAATTTCAGGTTGAGTATAATCAAGGTAATTTCCAAGATAACTATTTGAAACCATGGATAAATAATTTAATTTTTGAAGGATTTGATCTTTACTAAGACCATCGATATTCCATTCGTATAATTTTTTAGTAGAGACAGAAAATTGATTACTAAGATTAGTTTCTTTATATTGGAGATCGGATAGTGTGGGACGAGAATACCAATTTTTGGTAAGAGTGGTTGGAGTAGGTTTAGGATAATGAAGTTTTTTAAGATAACTCGATTGAAATTGTTGAGCTAAGATATTAATTTCGTTATCAGTTGTATCAGTTTCTGATTGAGTAGAAATAGGTTCTAGAGTAGGTTGTGATTTAAAACAGTAAGACCTTTCTCAATAGAAGGAGAAGCCTGTTCACTAGCTAATTTAGAAAATAATTGTTCTATAATTTTAACAGTAGAATTATCTTGAGTTATTAAACTATCTCGTTTAGACCGATTACTAGGTAGATTTAATATTGGTTGGTCTAAAGTTTTACTAGAAGAGGTGTGGTTAACCGAATAATCTTCTAAGTTAATTTCTATCTTATCTAATTGTTTACCAATAGTTTTTAGACATTGATTGGTGTAATTATTTTGTTCAATAACTTTTTTTATTTCAGGGTCAGTGCCAGTTAATTTAAAAGGAGAAGCCTGAATAGTAGATCCTTGATGTTCTATAATTATAGTAGATAAAGGAGGGTGACTAGAACTAACAGTAGTATTAGAAGAAGTTTTCCATTTATATTTTGTGATTGTTTTAACTTCTTTGTAATGATCTTCTAAATATTCAAATAAAGGAATTTCAATATTATGTTCAGTCATAAACTTGTACCATTTTTGAGTGATTGTGGATTGTTGATTAGAATCATATTTAAGCCGATAAGCATGACGTTTGGTTTTATTAATTTTAGATTTAAATTCAATGTGTTGTTTATCAAGATCAGGAGCAAAAGGTTTACCAATGGTCATTAATTGAGGATTGATTGGAGGTATAACTTCAAAATCAGTTTGGGTTGGGGAATCTTGAGATTCAGTGTCATCTTCAGGTAAATGTGTATGTGTTGAATAAATAGGTTTACTAATTTGAGAAATAGTGGAGTTATCTGCACCTTTCATTTTACTATGGGAAGGTTGACCAATATAAATTTTACTATTTTTTCTGAATAAAAGTGTATTAAGGGTATGTTTGGTAACGTTTACGTTTTCAGTTTATATTTACAAAAATTTTATAAACTGGTTTTATTTATTTTTAGAAAAACATAAACTACAAACGCGTTTAGTAATTGACAAAATATTTTAAAAAATTTAAAAATATAAAAAAGAATGAGAAATGGCAAGTGGTGGTGGAAGACGGTGGTGGAAAGTGGTGACGGTGGGTGGTGGATAGCTGGTGGTGGTGGGTGGGTGGTGATGGCGGGTGGCAAGGTGGTGGGTGTGGGGTGATGGGTGTGGATGGCGGGTGGTGGTGGGTGGGTGGGTGGCGGTGGTAGGTGGTAGCAGTGGGTGGTGGTGGTGGTGGTGGTGGTGGGTGATGGGTGGTGGCGGTAGATGGTGGTGGTGGGTGGTGGTAGGTGGTGGTGGCGGGTGGTGGGTCACGGGTGGCGAGTGGTGGGTGGTAACGAGTGGGTAGTAGTGGTGGTGGCGGTGGGTGGGTGATTGGCGGTGGTGGCGAGTGGGGGGTGGTGGCAGGTGGGTGGCGGATGGCGGATGGTGGCGAGTGGTGGCGGGTGGGTGGTGGCGGTGGGTGGTGGTGGTGGTGGTGGTGGTGGTGGTGGTGGTGGCGGGTGGGTGGCGGCAGTGGTGGGTGACAGTGGCGGGTGATAGCGAGTGGGTGGTGGTGGTGGCGGGTGGTGGTGACAGGTAAGTGACGGATGGCGGGTGGAGTGGTGGGTGGTGATGGTGGGTGGGTGACCGTGGTGGGTGGTAAGTGGTAGCGAGTGGGTGGTGGTGGCAGCAAGTGGGTGACGAGTGGCGGGTGGTGGTGGGTGGTGGCGGGTGGTGGTAGCGGCGGGTAGGTGGGTGGGTGACAGTGGCGGGTGATAGGTGGTAGCGAGTGGGTGATGGGTGGTGGTGGTTGTGGTGGTGGGTGGGTAGTGGGTGATGGTGGTGGTAGTGGTGGTGGTGGGTGGTGGTGGTGGTGGTGGATGGTGGTGGCGGGTGGTCGGTGGTAGTGGCAGTTGGGTGTTGAGTGGTGGTGGCAGGTGGTGGTGGGGGGTGGAGGGTGGGTGGTGGTGGGTGGAGGGTGGGTGGTGGTGGCGGAAGACGGTGGTGAAAAATGGTGGCGGGTGGTGGCTAGTATTAAGTGGTAAAAAAAAAAACTCAAAACTCAAAACGGAAAACGGAAAACATTTTTTGTGTTTTCATTATTTGGCCAAATTTATAAACTGAGACCACTGATTTATAAATCAAAAATTTTACTAAACAAGTTTTTATTTGAGTTTTTTAAATTTTTGTAAATATAAACCGAAAACTGAAAACGTAAGTGTTACCAAATGGCAAAATATTTCATCTTCAGTTTCAACATCAGTAGGTATTCTAGAAGTACTATGACGAGAAGATTGAGATCGATTGAATTTAATCCTAACAGATCCATCAATAAATTGTTGAATATCTTGAATATTTTGACAAATAGATTGTCGAGGAAGGTATTAGTCACCAATACCTTCCCCGACAACCTTCTGGCGATCAATCCGCCGACCAAAATATTTAGTAGACTAAAATTGTACTTTTGGTGATTAAAAATTTAATCGCAAAAAGTGAAATTTCTTGTAGTGCTAGCATTTTCCGACGACTAAAAGGAATAAATTTTCTTTCATTTAATAAAACAAACAGTTTTGTTACTTATTTATTTATTTATTGATATATAATATTACAATTCATAATATGAATATCAAATAAAAGGAGAATTCTAAAATACACCCCTTTTAATGCAAATCAAGATCTCCTTTTCCTTTCTATACTCCATTCTCTACCCCCCATTATATTTGATGGGTTTATGAAATTGTCCATATTGAATTAAGAACTCCTATTCCCTTCCATACTCCATTCTCTACCCCATTATATTTTATTGGTTTATGCAATTGTTCATATCTACAAAGATAACATGACAGAAATATGCAATCAGTTTTTACATATGAAAATAACTATTGGTTGCAAAATACAAATAAACATGGGAAATATTAAATATTAGAGATAAATTTTCATGAAAAAACAGTTGAGAGATTAGGAAGGGATTTTCTTGAAGAAAGATATACTTACATTTGGGAATAATTGAATGGGTGATTTGGTCAAAACCTACTCATAATAAAACTTAAATACAATAAAGACAAGTATAAAAAAATTTCTTGAAAAATCCAACACATGCCACTATTATCAAAATATTAAATTTTAAAATAATATAACTTTTGATGTAGATGTCAATTCTTAACAAAATTAGTATTTTTAGAATCATTTCAGTAAGATCTATCAAATAAGATTCATGGTGACCATGAAATTCTTGAAAAAAAAAAGGAAGAAGTTATTATCATGGAAATTGATATAAACAGTAATATGTTACTCTGTTTGACAGTAACATGTAACATATTATTTTGTTTGACAGTAACATATTGTTTTGGTTTATAGTAACGTGTTACTCTGGTAATATTGTCCAAGAAAAAAAATATATATTAATTTGTCCTTGCTTAATTATGTATTTTTCTTTAGGAGATTTATGAAGTAAAAATAAATTTGGCTATCTTTTTAACCAAACAAGGATCTAATGAAGAGATTTTGGCTAAATTTTCTATTTTAATTAAAACCTTTTCAAAATATTGACGCATTTGAAGCCATTAAATAGTAAGAAAAAACATTTATGGAAATTTGTGAATTGATTTTTGAAACTGATTAGTTAATTTTTATTTTAAAATTTCTAAATTTAAATAACTTTCTTTTTAAATTCGTAATTCATGCCTTAGAATTCTCTTCCCAATAACATTTAGGAAGATTAGTGAGATTTTTTTTTTTGATCAACAAAAAAAAAAACTTTATAGATATAAGAATCAAGTACAACGTATAAAACTAAATACATCAAAAAAGAAAAGAGAAGTGTAATGTAGGAAGATTAGTGAGAGTAGGAAAGTTTTTTTTTTTCTCCCTTTTATTTATCTTTCCTTTTTGAAATTCATAAATTATGGAATTATTTATATTTTAAATTTTTTTAATTTAATGGGTTAGTTAATAGCTTTTTTTAAATTTATTTTTAATTATAAGAAATTTAAAAACTTGCTATGAAGAATTAGAGCTCTCAGGCTCTTGGTTAGAGACCTCCTTTTTTTTTCTTTTTTTTTTTTTTAATATATAGTATAGACAATAATAATTATTATTTTTTATTTTATTTTATGGAAGATGTGAATAGGGTTCTCCAATTTTTATGCTTTTTTAGAGTAAGTATTAGCTGTGCTTTCCAAGCGTTGGCTTTTTGGATGCAACATGTGGGCATCACCTTCTCAATGAGTGCCTTGTTGGATCTCATTCATGCACATAGTCACGCTGGTGGGGATTTTATTTCCACTAAAAAAATCATTAACTATTTTCAATTTCTAAGTATATCCTGTTGGAAAATGAGTGGGAGCACTAATTAGTGCTACCACTAATGATGTGTCAGTAGGCCCCACTATGAATGATTTGATGTTTTGGCTTTGGTGTTATATTTTTTTTCTTTTTTTATTGAGTGTCATGTCATTAGTGGTCTTTTTAGAGCTCCAAAATTAGTGGTCTCTATCATTGTTGATATCCTGTTTAGTTATTTAAAATTTCAGTAATAATTCAGACCACTAATTTTGGTACTCTAATGGAGCACTAATGACATGACAATGAATAAAAAAAATAAAATAAAAACAAACCAAGACCAAAACATCACATCACTGTGGGTGGAGCCCACTGCCAACTCATTAGAGCTTCCTTTAGAGCTCAAAAATTAGAGCTCCAAAGCATTTTTCTTAAAATTTTATTTACTCTCATTACACTCTATTATTTTTTTCAAATTACCTTTAAGGTAAACTCAAATAATAAATAATAAATAAACTAAAAAAAATAAATTATATTTGGAATGACTTTTTGATTTTTTATGAAAAAATATGCAGAAAGTAAAGAAAAGAGAGACTTTAATTTTTTTTGTATAATTTGTTGAAGTTTTAACTTTTTTTTAATGATTTTTTAACTTTTAAATTAAAAAGTGATATTTCTAAACGAGGTTTTAAGTTCGAATCGCCACTTTATTATGATAATTAACTAGCCTATCACCCGTGCTATGTACGGGATAATTTTAGATATTTATATTTGTTTTAATTTTTTTTAATATATAAATTATGTTTTTAAAGATTTTTTATAAAAATAATTTAACAATCTTATTACTAACCATAGTGTACAGGAAAAATTAAAAAGGTTACTGCAGTAACTATGTACGGACTGTATCTATAATTATTTGTATAAAGGGATTTTAAATGCTAATCAAAGATTTTGACCAAATCAATAAATGCAGGCATGTGGATTGGAAAAAGTTAATAAATCCAAATCAATAAATATTGAGATTTGAAGGAATTTAATAAGTGTTTATTTATTTTTTTTTTTCAAAAAACAAAACAAAAAAATTAAGAGGGAAAAAAATTAAGAGCCATTTACACAATAATTACATAAGCCTCTTGGGGATGCAAAAAGTAATGGCGTGTAAATACCTGGGGTTTGACCGAGGAGTTTGAAAGAATTTAATAAGTGTTTCTTTATTTTTTTTTCCAAAAAACAAAACAAAAAAATTAAGAGGGAAAAAAATTAAGAGCCATTTATTAAATTCTTTCAATATAATATTGGGATTGCTTGGTGATTGGTTCAAAGATTATAATTACACTATTGATAAATGAAGGAGATAGAGGGTGGGGAAATAAAACAATAAATGAAATGTGTGAGAGAGAGAGAGAGAGAGAGAGAGAGAGAGAGGGGCTATGGCTCTAAATTTACACGCCATCACTTTTGTTTCCTCAAGAGACCCATGTAATGATGGTGTCAATGTAATTATTATAATCTTTGAACCAATCACCAAGTCAATTTTTTTTAAAAAATAAAAAATCAAGAAATTAGGATTGACATATTAGAGCTTCCACAGACCTTGAGGGTTAAAACACCATTTTGCTTAATATATAGTATAGATTAGTACAAACCTATTAACATTTTACTGTGTGACTAGCATCTTCTGGTGACTAAAAGGAATCAATTTTCTTTCATTTAATAAAGCAAACAGTTTTGTTATTTATTTATTTATTTACTGATATATAATATTGCAATTCATAATATGAATATCAAATAAAAGGAGAATTCTAAAATACACCCCTTTTAATGCGAATTAAGATCTCCTATTTCCTTCTATACTCCATTCTCTACCCCATTATATTTGATTGGTTTATGAAATTGTTCATATCGAATCAAGATCTTCCATTCCCTTCTGTACTTCATTCTCTATCCCATTATATTTTATTGGTTTATGAAATTGTCCATATCGGCAAAGATAACATGAAATAAATATGCAATCAGTTTTTACATATGAAAGTAACTATTGGCTGCACAATACAAATAAACATGGGAAATATTAAATATTAGAGATAAATTTTCATGAAAGAACAGTTGAGAGATTAGAGAGGGATTTTCCTAAAGAAACATAAACTTACATTTGGGAATGTTTGAATGGGAGATTTGGTCAAAATCCACTCATAATAAAACTTTAAAACAGTAAGGACAAGCATAAAAAAAATTTCTTGAAAAAACCAACACATATCACTATTATCAAAATATTAAACTTTAAAATAATATAACTTTTGATATAGATTTTAATTTTTAACAAAATTAGTATTTTTAGAATCATTTCATCAAGATCTATTAAATAAGATTCATGGTGACCATGAAATTATTTATAAAAAAAAAAGAAGAAGTTATTATCATGGAAATTGATGTACACAGTAATATGTTACTCTGTTTGGCAGTAACATATAACATATTACTTTGTTTGACAGTAACATGTTATTCTGGTAATATTGTCCAAGAAAAAAAAAAGATATATTAATTTGTCTTTGCTCAATTATGCATTTTCTCTTTAGGAAATTTATGAAGTAAAATAAATTGGGCAGTTTTTTTCACCAAACAAGGGTTTAGTGAAGAGATTTTGGCTAAATTTCCTATTTTAATTAAAGCCTTTTCAAAATGTTGACACATTTGAAGCCATTAAATAGTAAGAAAAAACATTTATGAAAATTTGTGAATTGATTTTTGAAACTGATTAGTTAATTTTTATTTTAAAATATCTAAATTTAAATACCTTTCTTTTTAAATTCGTAATTCATGCCTTAGAATTTTCTTCCCAATAACATTTAGGAAGATTAGTGAGATTAGGAAAGTTTTTTTTCCCCTTTATTTATCTTTCCTTTTTGAAATTCATAAATTATGGAATTATTTATATTTTAAAATTTGTTAATATAATGGGTTAGTTAATAGCATTTTTTTAATTTATTTTTAATTATAAAAAATTTAAAAATTTGCTATGAAGAATTAGAGCTCTCAGGCTCTTGGTTAGAGACCTCTTTTTTTTTTTCTTTTTTTTTTTAATATATAGTATAGACAATAATAATAATTATTTTTTATTTTATTTTATGGAAGATGTGAATAGGGTTCTCCAATTTTATGCTTTTTTTTATAGTAAGGCTTCGTTTGGCAAGTGTTTGTTTTAGCCTAAAACCTAAAAAGTTACTAAAAAAATCAAAAAAACATATAACCTATACCAAAAAGTCAAAGATTCTCTTTTTTCTTTGCTTTTTGCACATTTTTTCGTAAAAAATCAAAAAGTCATTCCAAACATACTTATTTTTTTACCTCATATTTTAACTAAAAAATCAAAAAATTACTAAAATAACTTGTTCCCAAACGAGGCCTAAGTATAAGCTGGGCTTTCCAAGCGTTAGCTTTTTGGATGCAACATGTGGGCTTCACCTTCTCAATGAATGTCGTGTTGGATCTCATTCATGCACATAGCCACGGTGGCAGGGGATTCTATTTACACCTAAAAAATTATTAAGTACTCTCAATTTTTAAATACACCGTGTTCAGTTATTTAAAATTTTATTTTACTCTCATTACACCCTATTATTTTTTCCAAATTATCCTCAAGTTAAACCCAAATAATAAATAATAAATAACAAATAAACTAAAAAATCAAAATTATTTAAAAAAAATTTCAATACAGAAAATAATTCTTAAATACAGAAAAAAAAAACTAAACTTATAAGCACATAAGCATTATAAATACAGAAAAAACCTAACTTTTACATAAGCATTATAAAACTTTTCAATATAGGAAAAAAAAAAAAAAACTTTTACCTTATAAATTATCAACAAGATTGCTCGTAGAAAAGTATAAACCAAACTTATAAGTACATAAGTATCAAGCACTAACAAGATCGAGATGTTCTCAAATAATGTACTATTTAAATGATAAACTACTGGGCCCTTTAACTTTTGTCAAAAAAATAATATAGAAAATAATTGATGGTGCTCTACCAAGATTGTGAAACCCCTTTATATGAATACTTACCTCATTTTTGATTGGTTGCTTCAAAAAATTATTTTGATTATTACTCTCATCCATTGTTTGATTTTATTCAAACTTTTTTTTTCTAGGGTTTAGGGTTTCAAAATAATAAAAAATAATGATTTTGATAATGATGGTGAATTTTGGTAGAGTGGACTGGAGTTTTGGATTGAAGAAGAAGAAGAAATAACTTTGATCTCTTGGGAAAGAAGATACAGAGATTTGAATAGGAATAACTGATTAGGGTGTTGTAGCAATCCTGATTTTTCATAAGTCTTTATTTAATAACTGATTAGGGTGTTGTAGCGACCCTGATTTTTCATAAGTCTTTATTTTTTTTTTTATTATTATTATTATTATTATTATTGAATCACTTTGCTTGGTTCCATTTTTCCAAAAACACTTTTCAAAAAATTCTACTTTCTTGTTTTTCGTGTTTTTTTTTTACTGAATTTTTTTAACATTTTAAGCAAATTTTTTTTTTAAAACTTTTTAGACATACCTAACATAAAAATACCTAAAAAGGAAAAAAATTTGTGAAAAAGAATTTTTAAAAATTCACTAAATAACAAAAATACAAAAATACAAAAACAAAAAAAAAAAACGAGAATTTAGTACATTTTTTATATTTTTATGTATTTATTAATTTTTTAAAATATTTTTTCACAATTTTTTTTACTTTTTAGATACATTTGAATAAGGTGCATCTAAAAAAATATAAAAAAATGTTTAAAATTTTTAAAATATTCACTAAAAACAAAAAAAAAAACACGAAAATCAGAAAACTCAGTTTTTAAAAACACTTAATTAAAAAAACTCAAACCAAACACACTGATTATTATTATTATGATCTTATTTTATTTTTGGTTTTATTAATTGTGTAATTACATGAGAATTTAATGTGGTATTTAATTAATTTAAGGTGATATATAATTATATATAATTAATATGAATATATATTATATATATAAAAAGTAGTTATATATATTGGTTTTATATAACATATTATATATGTTGTATTTTTACTGAATTTGTATAGTATAATATCTATATAATAAGGCAAGACAGATTTTGAATTTATCCTAGAGACAATTGTCCTACTAGGACATTTTAAGGGTCATGATTTATTTGTATATCCACATGGATGGCTCAGATAACCCCCTTAAAATTTTAGGGTAAACTACCAATAGGTCCTACTTTTGAGACTTATTACCCATTAGGTCCTATTGATAAATTTATTAAGTGATAAAGATAAATTTATCAGTCTTTTATTTTTATGAATAAATTTATAGTGATAAATTTATCAGTCACTTTGTTTTTATGAATAAATTTATAGTGATAAATTTATCAATCTCTTATTTTTATAGTGTTAAATTTATTAGTTAGGACCTGTAGGTAAATAAGTCTAGTTAATAGGACCTACACGTAAGTACCTCTTAAATTTATATCAATCCTAAATATATATCTTTCCACCCAAACATTAAGCCTCCTCCTTACCCACTCTCTTCCATCCCTCTATTTTCCCGCCCAAACATTAAGCGTCCTGCTTACCCAGGTATCTCCCACCCTTCTATCTTTATCTCTCTGATCTCTAGCCAAATCACGTCTTCCCTCCATCCCTCTCTCTCTCTCTCTATTCTTCTTCTTCCCGAAACTGCTCTCCTTCAACCACAGATTCGAAAACTGCTTTACTTCACTTTACTTTGAATTGATCTCCTTCAACCACAGTTTCGCCTTCGAGTTTTGATCTCCTTCAACAACAGCTTCGCCTTCGAGTTTCCAACTTCCTCTGTTTCTCAACCGCTCAGGTATGTATAGATTTTCAATTCCAATTTTGATTTTTTGCTTTCAATGGTAAATTGAACTGATTAAATCCAAGCTTCTTCTTCTTCGGTATTTTCTGATCGCAAACTGCTTTACTTCACTTTACTTTTAATTGATCTCCTTCAACCACAGTTTTGCCTTCGAGTTTTGATCTCCTTCAACCATAGCTTCGCCTTCGAGTTTCCGACTTCCTCTGTTTCTCAACCGCTCAGGTATGTATAGATTTTCAATTCCAATTTTGATTTTCTGGTTCCAATTTTGATTTTCTGCTTTCAATTGTAAACTGAACTGATTAAATCCAGGCCTCTTCTTTTTCGGTATTTTATGATCGCAAGGTCGTTCAATCTGAGATAGATCAAGAGGAGTTTAGGTGGTATTGTGGACCTGTGAGTGTGCCCAGCTATGCTTTGTTTGTGCAGATTGGTGTGCTATGTGGCTACCTTTTTCTTTATTTTCTTTTCTGGTTTGTTGGTTCCTCACCAATGGATGAGGTGTGCTAGTATATGATTATGACTCAACTAGATTTTTTGTTGCAGGAACTCTTGACAATGCATAAATCAACTGTAGCTAAATTTCTTTCTAAAAATTATGACTGGGTAATATTGGGTATACCTCCTTATTGGAGTGTGGGACCCAATTAGTTTTGGAAAAAGAGTTTAATTTGGTTTAGTGTTAATTATAATATATTTTTATATATTATATTTAATTTGTGGAGACCCAATCCAATTTGGAAACAGCTAAGGTTTGATAAAAAACCCTAGATTTAATATTTGATTCATATTGTTTTTCCAAGGAAAAGAGGCAGCCGTTTTTTTGCTTGGTGGAGGAGTAGCCGTGATGATCAATTTGGTTGGTTGATTGTGCTTGGTTTGTGGCTATTATTGCTCTTGATTCGAAGTCTGATTTGGGTTGTTATTTTGGGTCTTCTTCAATTCTGATTCTGAAGATTTTGGTTCATCTATTTGGTGAGGTCTTTCCTCTTGTTTATTTGTGATTATTTGGAATTCACCTAAGGGTGGTTTTGTAAGACCATTAGTGTCTTATTTGTAATCGTTTGGAACGTATTTGGTTGATAGTGGAATCAGATTTCAATCCCATGGACGTACCTCACATTGAGGGAACCACGTAAAAATTGTTGTGTTGCCTTTGATTTAATTTTTCTGCATTAATTTTTATTCCCATTGATTGATTTACTTGTGGGGAATCATATCGATTTTTCCTAACAACTGGTTTCAGAGCTTACGGCTTATTTGGGTTTATTTATTTGTGTAAATCAATGGAGGGAAATGTGGGTCGTATGTCTAGCTTCAATGGAAGCAATTGGGCAACTTGGCAAACTAAAATAGATGACCTATTATTTTGTAAAGATTTGTATGGACTCATTGAGGGTGATAGTGACAAGTCAAGAGATGGTTCTTTTTCAAAGAAAGACGTTGAGTGTTATTATTGCCATGAGAAAGGGCACATGAAGCGGGAATGCTGAAAGCTCAAGAATAAGGAGAAAAGGCCTGACAAAAGTGTGGATAAAAAGCAAGAAGACACAACGGCAGTTACTACCGATGATCTGATGGTCGTTTGTGAAGATGATTGTATCAATTTTGTGGGCCAAGAGAGCAGTTGGGTGATTGATTCTGGTGCTTCTTTTCATGTGACTTCTCGAGTTGATTTCTTCACTACCTACACTGCAGGAGAGTATGGTTCTGTTCGAATGGGTAATGAAGGTTTGTCCAAGATAATCGGCATAGGTGATGTTTGCTTGGAAACAAATTTGGGCTGCAAGTTGTTGCTTAAAGATGTGAGGTATGTTCCCGACATTCGTCTTAATTTGATCTCTACTGGGAAGCTAGATGATGAAGGCTTCAACAACAAATTTGGTGATGGAATATGGAAGCTCACAAAGGGTTCTTTGGTGGTGGCTAAGTGCAAGAAGACTCGTACACTTTATTCGATGCAAGAAAAAATTTGTAAAGGTGTTGTCAATGCACTTGAAGATAATACTTCTATCGAATTGTGGCACAAGCGACTTGGGCACATGAGTTAAAAAGGGCTACAAGTTTTATTCAAGAAAGAGCTTCTACCCGGTTTGAAAGGTACACATCTTAAAACTTGTGTTCATTGTTTGGCGGGTAAACAACATAGAGTTTCTTTTCATAAAAATGTTGTTTCTAGAAAAGAAAAGGTTTTGGAGTTGATTCATTCGGATGTTTGTGGTCCTTTAAAAGTTAGAACACATGGTGGTGCACTTTATTTTGTTACTTTCATTGATGATTATTTAAGGAAAGTTTGGGCTTTTCTACTAAAAACTAAAGATCAAGTTTTAGAAGTATTTAAGCATTTTCAGGCCATGGTTGAAAGAGAAACAGGACAGAAATTGAAGTGCATCCGATCCGATAATGGTGGTGAATACATTGGGCCATTTGATGAGTATTGTCGCAGCCAAGGTATTCGGCACCAAAAGACAGTTAAGAAGACTCCTCAACAAAATGGCGTTACCGAGAGGATGAACCGCACCATTGTAGAAAGAACAAAGTGTTTGCTTTCACAAGCTAAATTGCCAAGATCCTTTTGGGGTGAGGCAATGAGTACAGCGGTTGACGTGATCAATTTGTCTCATTGCTATCCTTTGAATGGTGATATTCCTGAAAGAGTTTGGACTGACAAAGATGTGTCTTATGAGCACTTGAGAGTATTTGGTTGCCGAGCTTTTGTTCACATTCCAAAGAATGAGAGGTCCAAGCTTGATAGTAAGTCAAGACAATGTATTTTTCTTGGCTATAGGCGTGATGAATTCGGGTATAGATTATGGGATCCGGTTAACAAGAAAGTCATTCGAAGCCGTGATGTTGTGTTTCTTGAAGACCAAACAATTGAAAACTTTGGCAAAGGTGATCAACCGGAGCCAAAAACTAGTGATCTCATTGACATGGATCCATCTCCTTCATCTTCAGTTAATAATGAAAATAGGGGAGATGTGCAGCCACCTATTGAAGAAGTGAAGGATGATGCTAATCCTAATGAAGTTGAGCAAGAAATTGAAGAAGAACATCCAACTCAAAAACTGCCACCACAACTTGAGTTAAGAAAATCTACAAGGGACCGACAACCTTCAAGAAAGTATCCTCTCAATGAATTTGTGTTGATTTCTGATCAAGGGGAGCCGGAGAGCTATCAAGAAGTAATTGAGCATGCAAAGAAAGGTGATTGGAAAAAGGCCATGGAAGAGGAGATGAACTCCTTACTTGAAAATCACACCTATGACATAGTGAAGTTGCCTAAGGGGAGGAAAATTCTGAAAAATAAGTGGGTTTTCAAATTGAAGAATGATAGGAAGAATCTGAGATACAAAACACGTCTTGTTGTGAAAGGCTTTGGGCAAAGGAAAGGTATTGACTTTGATGAGATTTTCTCGCCGGTTGTGAAGATGTCTTCTATTCGGGTTGTACTTGGCATGGCTGCAAGTATGAACCTTGAAGTTGAGCAACTTGATATGAAGACCACATTTCTTCATGGTGATCTTGAAGAAGAAATTTACATGGAGCAACCAGAAGGTTTTGTGGAAAAAGGGAAAGAGAAATTTGTTTGCAAATTGAAGAAAAGTTTGTATGGTCTCAAGCAAGCCCCGCGGCAATGGTACAAAAAATTTGACTCTTTCATGATGAATAATGGTTTTTCTATAACCACTTTGGACCATTGTATGTTTGTGAAAAGTTTTCCGGATAGGAAATTTATTATTCTTTTGCTTTATGTTGATGATATGTTAATTATGGGTCAAGATTCTACCATGATTAACAGGTTGAAATTGGAGTTGAGCAAGTCCTTTGCTATGAAAGATTTAGGACCAGCAAAGCAAATACTTGGTATGAAAATTGTTCGTGATCGCAAAGAGGGGCTGATTTGGTTGTCTCAAGAAAGCTATATTGAGAAAGTTCTTAAGAGGTTCAACATGAATAAAGCAAAGACGGTTGGTTGTCCACTTGCGGGTCACTTCAAACTTAGTTCGAATCAATGTCCTACAAATGAGAAAAACAAAGAAGAGATGTTGAAAGTTCCTTATGCTTCAGCAGTTGGTTCTTTGATGTACGCCATGGTTTGTACAAGGCCGGATATTGCTCACGCCATTGGTGTGGTGAGTCGGTTTCTCTCTAATCCAGGTACAGAACATTGGGCAGCGGTAAAATGGATTCTCAGGTATCTTCGAGGGACTTCGAAGGTGTGTTTGTGTTTTGGAGATGGTAAGCCGATGCTTGATGGGTTTACGGATTCTGACATGGCCGGTGATGTTGATTCTAGGAAATCTACTTCGGGGTATTTGATGACTTTTGCAGGGGGAGCTGTGGCATGGCAATCTAAATTACAAAAATGTGTTGCTCTCTCAACTACCGAAGCTGAATTTATTGCCATTACAGAAGCTTGCAAAGAGGAGTTATGGTTGAAGAAATTTTTGCAAGAGTTGGGTTTAAAGCAAAAAAAGTATGTGCTTTATTGTGATAGTCAAAGTGCTATTCACTTGAGTAAAAATTCTACCTTTCGTTCGAGATCGAAACACATTGATGTGAGATACCATTGGATTCGTGATGTGTTAGATTCGAAATTATTACAACTCGAAAAGGTTCACACAGATGATAATATTTCAGATATGTTGACTAAGACTTTGTCGAGGGACAAACATTTAAAGTGTCGAACTTTGGTGGGTATGGTTGATGTGTCCACCTAAGTCGGTAAGGGGAGAATTGTTGGGTATACCTCCTTATTGGAGTGTGGGACCCAATTGGTTTTGGAAAAAGAGTTTAATTTGGTTTAGAATTAATTATAATATATTTTTATATATTATATTTAATTTGTGAAGACCCAATCCAATTTGGAAACAACTAAGGTTTGATAAAAAAAACCCTAGATTCAATATTTGATTCATATTGTTTTTCCAAGGAAAAGAGGCAGCCGTTTTTTTGCTTGGTGGAGGAGCAGCCGTGATGATCAATTTGGTTGATTGATTGTGCTTGGTTTGTGGCTATTATTGCTCTTGATTCGAAGTCTGATTTGGGTTGTTATTTTGGGTCTTCTTCAACTCTGATTCTGAAGATTTTGGTTCATCTATTTGGTGAGGTCTTTCCTCTTGTTTATTTGTGATTATTTGGAATTCACCTAAGGGTAGTTTTGTGAGACCATTAGTGTCTCGTTTGTAATCGTTTGGAACGTATTTGGTTGATAGTGGAATCAGATTTCGATCCCGTGGACGTACCTCACATTGAGAGAACTACGTAAAAATTCTTGTGTTGCCTTTGATTTAATTTTTCCGCATTAGTTTTTATTCCCATTGATTGATTTACTTGTGGGGAATCACATCGATTTTCCCTAACATGTAAGTGATGTTTGAATGTGTGTATGTATATTGGTTTTCATGTATGTATGTCCACACGCATTAGTTAAGAAGCTTTATGGCGTGCTTGATTTGGAAATGTATTAATTATACATTGAAATACTGTTCGTAAAGAATTATGATTGCAAGCATTTAAATTCTATGTTTGATTTATCTGTGTCGATGTCTTCATAACTTGATCTCCAAATAAACTATCTTCACTCTTCAGTGCAATCCCTCTTTTCTACATTTTTTTTGGTTTTCTTTTCTACTACTACTATATTTGGAGTGAATTACCTTTGAAGTTCTGGTTTGTTGCATTCCATTGTTGAAGTTGTTATTTGGTCAGTAATTTGTTAAAATATGTCCTAATATTGCTCCTTCTCTTCTTGATTTAATCTCTCTCTCTCTCTCTCTCTCTCTCTCTCTCTCTCGAAAAGTTTTCAATTAAAGAGTGAATCAAAACCCAAAACAAAGAAAAGCAGATTGCGGAATGATCATGCTATGATAAGCCACATTGGTATTAAAGGTGCTTTGGCGAAATGGGATTTCTTTTCTGTTCTGTGCATGCACTGATATCTTCTGATTTCTGATACGCTGCAAATTCTGAGGTGATCAGGATTTGGGAATGTTCATTTGTTCATTATTAGGCCTTGATGGTCACTGTTTGAATTGCGAGGGCAAAGTTACTAATATCTAGCAATCTACAAAGCTCTGCAGCAAAACAGGAGTACTAGGTCTTGCATTTTGCTGCTTGTGAAAATACTGCTTTGAAAGCGTACAATTGAAATTTGCTGATGTTTCAGGGTTGTTGAAGGCACATGAATAATGGGGTGGTGAGGCCACTCTGCAACTCGCTTTAGCCGATGGTTGTGTCTGGTAAAGTTGATGGAATCATAGGTAAAGTTTCTGGAATCATCGAATGATTGAAACTGGCTTCACTACTTCCTCTACATTCATTAGAGAAAAATTGTCAACGGTCTTTGATGCCTTTCAAGGGGAGAGGATCGGGTTTCATCATATTCTGTTGGTTTCAGTAAAAAGTATTTTTGGTAAAAAAAAGTTTTTTTAATGCTTGGTTGCAATTTTGAAACATGTGTTAGTGATGATGTTGAGGTTTAGTGATGGAGGTGGTGGCGGCACATTGGTAAGATTTTATTTCAAAAAATTACTCACATTTCAAAAAAAGTGGGAAATAACTTTTAAGCTGCTAAAATTTGTATTTTTTGTTGATTAGGGTGAAGGCAAAGCCTGCTTCACATTGTTTCATCGACCACTTAAATTGCGCAAGGGAAACAAAAAATTAGAAGGAAAATAAAATGTTTTTATTTTTAGTTCTTACATGCATAATTGTATGAGAGTCCAAGTCTTATTATAATTATTTGCCGAAGTAAATATTTTCTGTCAAATTATTTTTTTACATATAATTAATGAAAATAAAATTATTTGCATATTTTCTTTACATATATATTTTTTTAATTTTGTGTTCAAAGTTTGATTTTTTGTAAAGGAAAAGTATTTGATTGCTAATGAAACTTAGAATATGTTGGTTTCAAATTCTAAGAATTTGTTTGGTTCATTATGGTGATTTCTGAGTTGATTGCTTTTAAACAAAGTAACAATAAGTTTTTCCTGATTTATTTTCTGAATCTGTTGGATTAAGATTCTAAGAATTTTTTGAACTGCTAATCGTTGGGTGTTTGTTCCATTGGGTTGTTTTTTTAATCATTTCCATGCTCTATTTTTTTTTTTAAAAAATAAAATAAATTGGTATTCAAATCAAAGTTAGATGTTTTGTAATTGAAAAGCATTTGATTGCTATGCTTTTTAGTTTCATTTGAGATTTAGCAGGTTGAGTTTACTTATTTTGGAACTTTGGATTATTGACTCTTCAAAGAAACAATGCCTTAGCCTTAGGTGCTGAAATACATGTGTATGCATTATATTCTTTTAGATATTACGATTGACCTAAAAAATTTAATGGATAAAGCTTGCATAGTTTTCATCTGCCTGCTTTCGTGGGCAAAACACACATGCACATGCATCTATGCATTACATATATATCTCATTGGATATGTATCCCACAAATTATCAGAATATGTATCCCATAAATTACCAGATTGTTGTGCATGTTCCTCATTGAGGATACATACAAGTTGATACAAAGACTTTTTCGAAAGTAATGAGGAGGAAATTTGGACAAACACATGTTTGAAGACATGTTATTGACACATCTTCTGTAAAGCATACATATTTTAGAAATTTTCGACCAACTTTTTTTTTTATTATAAAGTTTTAACTTACTCTTTTGGCGTATGACAATATAATGTTTGTTTTTCTTATGTAGTTAGAATTTGATTGGCAGCAGTAACACTAACTGGTGTGCATTATTTGATATTTAATTTTTTTTTAATATATTTGATTTGTTTGGAATTGTAGAGTGTAGTCTATTAAATATATTTTTATAATTACATTTTAATCTTAAATTTAAATAGTTTTGCGATTACAATTATATTATAATCCTAATATTATTTACACCGTGCCTTCAGGCACGGGCATACACTAGTTATATAATATATCAATTAGGTTAGAATAGTATTGGGTAATCAGCAAATATAAAAAAGATGAAGAAAAGAATGAGAGCAGCAGCAAGCCGCGAGAGAGAGAGAGAGAGAGAGAGAGAGAGAGAGAGGAGAGTACAGGGGAAAAAAAAGATTCAATTCTCTTGATTTATGTTTAATTCGTTATTTTTATTTATTTATTTTTATTTATTTGATATTAGTTTGATTTTGTATTTACATGAAAATGATAGATTGATTTTAATTATTTTGATTAGTTGTGTATGTCAGGTTTAGGATTTTTATCTGTATTTATTTTATGGTTGTAATCACACTCATGGTTATATGAAATTAAAATAAATTAGGAATCCATAAATAAATTCCTTACACTCTATCATGACTTTATAGATTGTTGTTTTTTTTTAGTGTTGGTGAGAAAGAATGTATAAAAAAAAAATGAGGATTATGAGATTTATTTGAATGCCTGAGGCGTGGCGTTGTTATATTTGTTCTCATGAATAGATGAGAGGTTGTGTATATATATATATTGTTGTCTCGTTTTCAAGAGTAGACAAGTGCTTTGATTTACGTGCGTACGTATATGCTAACCATCCGGAGAGTGTGGGTCAAACTCGGGATGATATCGCCGTGCAAGTTTGGCTTCAGAACAGTGTTAGGTATATGGAAGGCACATGGGAGATATGTGTAGGCTGGAAGTGAAGGGTTGAAGTGGTAGAGTTAAGGTACAAAGAATTAAATGATAGATTGAATTATATTGATTTGTACATCTTGAAAAAAATAATAATCAACTTCAACAAATTATGAAATTTGGGTAGAGTTATGTATATGTAATTCTAAACAACTTTTGTATTTTAACTTTGTACTAAAAAGATCGATTACAACTTATAATCGAATGATCTTAGTTATAGTAGTTTTTATTCATTTTAACAATGCAGATTTTAAAGACTATTTTAACCCACAAAACGAGTTCATTTTTATTGGTTTTGCGTAAACTGAAGTAAAACATTATTCGAACACTTTTCGTGTTTTGAACTTTTCCCAAAAAAAATCATTTTACGGCAGTTTCTTTTCATTTTCAGTTCTAGATTTTTCGATCGGATTTTGTTTAGGATTTTCTATTAAGTTTTTCTTTCAAGCTATTCAGTTTCTACTAAATTTGTCCGCGATACTTTTTATAAAATTTGATTCGTACAACTTTTGTTCTTGGAGTTTTAGTCAATTCGAATTATTTAAGCCTCCGTTTGGGAAGTGGGTTGGCTTTTTGGCTTTTTGGCTTTTTTGGCTTTTTTAGCCTGGGCTTAAAAGTTTGGTTTGGGAAGGGCTTTTTGGCTTTTTGGCTTTTTTGACTTTTTTTGTGAGAGAGGAGTGTAATGATTATGGCTAAAAAAGCCTATTTTGTTTTTTGTGGCTAAAAAAGCCTATTTTGTCTTTTGTGGCTAAAAAAGCCAAAAAGCCCCAAAAAAGCTCTTGCCAAACATAGGCTGTGCGTTTTTACACTTCTTTAGCAAGTTACTTATGATTGAATTATATTAACTTCTTTTTTTTATACTCAATTTATATTTTGTTGTGTATAAGTAAGAAATTAAATGCTACCGTATTTTAGGAAACTACCCATTCATCTCAGTGCGGATAAAATTACTTGTCTTGTCCCGTAATAAGGGTGAACACGTGGGTATTAAATCTTGTGATTATACCAGTATATCTGTATACTGATCCGTTTTGTCTCTTGGCAACTCGGGTGTGTTCTGTTTGAGCGCAGCCAAACTTCCTTTACAGAATTAGTTGAGATTACGGTAGTGAAGAGAAATAACTATAGTTGTTGAACATGTTGTTTGGACTTCTTTTATTTTTTTGAGCTTAGGATTGATATTAGTTTATGTATTTATTATTTTTTTATGACCTTAGTATTTTGATAATTTGGTATGGTTTGTAACTTTAAATTATTTAAGTTATTTTGATTATTTGTTGTTACTTTAATATTGGAGGTATTGGTTAGCTATGAAATTACGGTGGATGCTTTAGTTGGCATTTTGTTAATTTTTTTTTTTTTTTTTTATCCCTTGTAATCTTTCGAGGATAAAAATTTACTTAAATCCTTTGCAGACATGAATGTTTAGATTTTATATCACCCTTAGGATTTGAATGATGAAATATTGATTGATGTAGTCTTAATTTAATATTTAATTGTTCAAATTTTAAGGAGTGACAAGTGTACTATGAGAAGACAAAAATTTATTTTACGATTTAATATGTATTGTCTTTATTAATAAATTTATATTAAATTATAATAAAAATTTAAATTTATAAATTTAAATTAGGCATATGGAGATATATTTTGGATTCAAATAGAATCGCTCCACGCTGGTAAGTTATCAGCCCATTTACTTTTATCAAACAAACTACGTTTCTCCTAACTTGGACTTCTAATCATTAAATTCCAGTATAATAAAATTATAGCCCAAATATTTTGGGCCCAATTACGCCTATTAGGTATTAAACTCTCAACAGTTCGGCTTTTTCAAATTCCCCAACCAGCATTTTAAGGGGTTTACATTCTTGATGGACTTTGTTACTCCCAATCCATGCAATAGGCTGTGAATCAGCTTTGATTGAGTAATCTCATGATACAATTTACCCATCTTTTTTTTTTTTTCCCTCAACTCTTTACTTTGTTGTCTGGTCTTTGTTTCAATTAGTGTTGTTAATATTGTGTAATCTTATTTGTTTAGTTTGTTGCTCTTTTAGAATGTTTGTGGCATGATTGTGTTATATAATGCTTAGGTTAGTAAGAAGTTACTAACCTATGTCTCTCTTCTTTGTATACATTTCTTTCATGGTCTCATGTGATATCTTCTTTTTATTGATTATACAAGTATGAAACATTCGTCACGTATGCTCCTTTTGATCAAACTTGAATCTCTTTCAAATGATGTTATTCTTCTTGCAAAACAACTCCATTGAGTTACCTCGGTATATGCCAAAAAATCCCTTTGATGCTTAAGTCAATTTTTAAGACCTATGGAAAAAGCTCTCTAATTCTGAGAATTAAAATTGCAATCTCTAAGCTTTTTATATTTTCTACATAATAAAATCCCAATAGGACTCTAATTCTTTACTCGTAGAGTCCAATCAAGACTCCATCCCAAGCTCTCTAAATCTGAGAATTATAATTGCAACCTCTAGCTTTTTATATTTTTTGTATGATAAAATTCCAATAGGACTCTAATTTTTTACTTGTAGAGTCCAATGAAGACTCCATCTCTTAAAGGATAAGACATAACCTTTAACACCCTTTTCATCAATGTTAAGGTAAATGACCCAACTCCCAGTCCAGCAACCAAGCTATCTCAAGGTTCTAGCCCAATTGCACGTCAATTGCGCAACCACAATAGTTGCCTTACTAACTTCCAGTAAGACCGTCGAGCTAAAACCCAACACAAAGACCATGCTAAGTTTACTCGGTTCATCTATCTTGTCAGGTTCTTCACTCCGGTCAACGGCCCAAATAGGCTTTGTAGCCTGGCCAAAATGCACGCTTCGTTTGCCTAGTCAACATTTGTAGCTTGGTTCAGCCCTTCTAAGTTAACAAAGTTAGCTTGGTCTGAGACTCATGACCGTATTAATTTAGCCCAGTCCAAGATTAAGGACCATGCTAATTTAGCTTGGAACAAGTCTATGAATCATAATGATTTAGCCGGGCTACTAGTTCGGGGTAAATTACCCTCTCATTGATGGTTTGAACTGAAGTTATTCTCTTTTGTCAAAAATAATAAAAATAAAAATATTTTGTGGCAATTATCTATTTCATAGATGGAAATTGACGGAATTGTATAAACAACGAACAGTTAAGATTGTGAAAGAATTAATTACTAACATTAGTGTGATAGCAGTGGATTGAAAACTAGATATGTCAAATCCAATCTTTATTTTTCACTTATTCAGGTGAGGAAGTCAGTGTTGGTCATCATGTTTAAGGAGAAAGATAAAATCAATAATGTTTTCTAATGCTAATTATCCCTCCCTCCCCTTTCTTCATATAATGATTGATAATATGATTGTACTAAACCTATGGTATTTATTATTTTTTGTTTAACTCTCAAAGAAGGTAAGTGTAATTTATTTTTAAATTTAAAAAAAAATGTTTGAATTATATATTCATAAATAATAAAATTAAAGTGCAAGACTAGAGGGAAATTATAGAATGTTCCCTGAATACCTTATGTCCGTACTATTTAACCAATCATCATTTGATATGTTTCTCATGTTTTCAATCACCCAACATAATACCTTACCTACTCACATTTTTTACCAATCACAATATTAAGAAATACTATGTGCCTATACTCTAACATAAGGCACAGGGCATTAACACTTGTGCCCGAACTATGTCTGCAATCAACGGACTTGCAATTTCATTTGGGGATCATCAAGAACTACCAGATCCTCATGGTGGTTAACCCCCACACTAGTCTATCAGCACTCTTGTTGGCCTCTCTCAAAATGTGGCTGACAGAACAATTGCATTTGTTCATAAGAAACTCAATATCTTCAAGGAAGGCTCCCTGTGGAAAATGGTTTGGAGTGTCACCATTAATGAGTAGGACCATTTGTTCAGAATCTATCTCAATGCTTATATCTTGCATGCCCTTATCAAAAGTGATAGTTAACCAGGGCTGGCAGTGAGTTTCCGGAGAGTTAAGCCGAAATAATTTTTCGGGGCATGTTTAGATATTTAAAAAAATAAAAATAAAAATCACTCTTTTTTTGGTTTAGAATTTTAAAAATAATTGTCTGAGTTTACAATTCGTATTTTTTTTATATATATTTTTATATTTAGTAACGTTTTTTTTTAAAATATATAAATATTATAGTTTTTAAGTGTATCTAAATTAGATGTATCTACAAAATAAATAAATAAAAATTGTTGAAAATATTATTTTAAAAAAATACTAAAAAACACATAATTGGGCCATAAAGAAAAAAAAAAAATAGGCCACACAAAATTAAGCTAACGACTAATAAATATACATATATTTTATATATATATTTTTTTAATTGTACGAACAACTAAAACTTATAAATATTTTTTAATTTGACCTTTTATCAATTAGGCCAAATAGAATTTTTGAGGTCCCCTTTAAAATGACCTAAATTAATTAAATAGACTTAGGCCATTTTAAGTTTTTAATATAGTACAAGACTAAATTTGGGACCCTTTTTTTGGGACCCTAAGCACAAGTCTCACTAGCCTTAGCCCAGAGCCGACATTGTAGTTAATCCTCTGTACATGTCCACCACCCTGTGTTGGGGGTGAATGAACTAACGGGGTTTTGGACATGGGTTGAAATATCTTTCTATCGATTTGTTCACTGTAAGGGATTAACTTCTTCGCGACTAAACCGTAAACCATGGACTTTACGGATGGCCAAACAGGAGAGATATGAATACGTGGCAAAAAAAGAGTGGCTGCCCATAAAGTCCTGTAGCTTACTGTTTGACCATCAAGAAGTTAGGTACCATTTGGTATCCCTACAAAAATGTATTTTTTTTATTTGGGTAAATTATAAACAACATCTCTAAAGTTTGATTAAAATACGAATCATTGTCTGTAATTTTGAAAATTACGTTCCATCCCTTGAGGTTTTAATTTCGTAACAAATTGTTCCTTTTATTAATAAATCATGAAGTCGATTAATAATTTTTAATGATATTATAAATATGTTTCAATTAATAATTTAGGTAACTTTATTATTGTATTAGAGAGCAAATTATAAATTTTATTTTTTTAGTTAATTTTTTTAAATAAAAATTCTGACAAGGGAATATTTGTAATCTTCAAAACCACACAAGCAAGAGTATATTTGTAATTTACTATTTTTATTTTTTTGAAGTCATATTATTTCTGATAATACAGTTCGTCCTGGTGAATGGGCTAGACCGATCCAAGCTCCTCGAGCCCACTTGATAACCTGCAAGCAAGTTCAATCGGGGAACGGGGTAGTCCCCCGGCGAACCCTCTGGTGTACGAATTAGAGAAGGTGATGGACGAAAATGTAGAGAGAGTGAGAGAGATAGGGATGGAAAACTTAACTTTCTTCTTGTCTTCGAGCTTTGTTTATATCCTTTGGTAATCATTTCGCTATCTTAGCCGTTCTGACCTTTCCGCCGAAAGCTTGCGCCGTGGTTCGTCTTGTTCAGGGTGAGGGGGCGCCATTCCAGCTGAGGGGTGTTGTCGCAATAAATGTTGTGATGGGTTGCATTAATGGTGATGTGCTGTGACAATAACTTTGCAGATCTTTGTCTGCTGACCTGGCCTGTTCTGCACCCGCCACGTGTCCGAGCGTTATTGGCCTTCCTCTTCGGTTGGCCTCGGTATGCAGGTTTCTTGGCCGGGTTGTGTAATGGGATCTAGATGGTGGGCTTGGGTTTACTCATGGTGGTAGTGGTCTTGTGGGCCTATCCTCGCGGTAGTCCCCATTCCCGAGTGCGACTTTAGTCCAACGAAGGAATAGTAACAAGAAAGATGAATCCGGTAGGGAGATCGACCGTGAGGCGTGAGGCAGCGTGAGAGGCCGGGTGAGGCCGAATGAGCCGGCGAGGCCGGCGTGAAAGGTGAGGAGAGGCCGAGTGGTGAGTGTGAGGGCCGGCGAGTGGCTGAGCGTGAGGCGAGGCGAGTCTTGGCCGGCGAGAGGAGGACGCGGGCTCAAGAGGCGTGTCACGTGGCGGATGTAAAGTGGAAAAAGACAAGGTAAGCGGAAGTCGGCAGATCGGGACCATACACGGTGTCGATTTGAGGGGAAAGGTCAAGCGTTGGATCAGGAATGAAGCGTCAGGGCATTATTATGGGCATTGATGAGACAGTTTTGGCGGATGATTTGAAAAGTTTTCAAACTGGCGAACATTAATTTGGATCCTTGGAATACGGGCAAACCATGGGCTTTTGGTATCATACGATTCACCTACTTCTTTACAAAAACTCAAAACATTCGAAGTGGTAGTTCATTCGTTGCTCACGACACTCCATTGAAACACTTCTTCGATTTTTTAGCACCTGCGTCGGAAGCTATTCGCAAACACAGCTTAGAAATGGCCCACGAAGAGACTGCAATTGTCAGAGTAGATCCACTGGGGGAAGATGATGCAGGAAGGCGCGACTCGATATAGGTCCAAAGAGGGAGAAATCGGTGGAAGCAGCGACCAATCGGCCAGTGGAACGGACCCATTGGCATTCGAGGGCTGATAGATCCATTATTACGGCGGCGGAATTGGAGGCTATCCGCGAGAAGTACCAGATTCCGGTGGAGGTGGAATTGCAGGTGCCAAAATCGACAGAGAGGCCGTCTGATGTCAGGGTGGGAGCGTTTTCCCTCTACGAGGAAGCTCTAAAAGGTGGACTGAGGTTGCCTCTGCCGCAAATCGTGGTAGATGTGCTCAACCACCTGGAGGTAGCACCAAGGCAACTGATGCCCAATGCATGGAAAATCTTGCTGGCCTGCGCAAGTGCTTGGCCGAAGGCGAACGGAGGGGTGGCCATGACGGTCGGGGAGTTCTTTGGCTGTTACAAGGCTTCAGGACAGTAGGAGACCTGGATCACCCTTCAGGCGTTGGCAGGGAAGGGTTTGGTGGCTGGTTTACCGACGTCCATCAAAGGTTGGAGGCCGCGGTGGTTCTATGTGTCCATCTCTGGAGGGGCTGGTGTGCGCACCGTGTGGAAGGTTCTAGCCAAGTATGCCGAGCTAAAGTTAGGGGCGGCGGCGGAAGAGAGGGTAAAGAAGGTGAAGGAGTAGAGGGAAAAGGAAAAGGTCAAGTGGGACGAGTTGGTTCAGCCGTCGGCGCTGTTTGAAGCTGGGTTGGGCCCAAAACCGATCGGTGAAGACCTCGACCGATCAGAGCTGGAGATAAGAAGGAAGGCGCAAGAGGCGGAAGATCAAGCAATGTTGGTGAAGGCCCAGAAGTTCAAGGAGGCCCAAACCGACCGACCTCCTCAGCCAGTGGCGAGGGAGAGGATTCGACATCGTCCCAAACCCTTGGGAGAGAAGAGTTTGGGTGAGTCTGCTCCGCGGCTGCTTCCAAAAGATCCTCTGAAGGAGAGGTCGTTGAAGGAGATGGAGGCGCTGGGGGTAGGGAAGAAAAAGAAGAGGTTGAGGCGGATTGGAGAGGAACCAGCCCAGAAAAGAAGAAAGGAGGTAAGGATGAAAGGGGCCAGCCAGGCCAAGCAAGTGGAGGGTGGGGAGGTGGAGCAGACCCCAGAAGGGGTGGTCGTCTCAGTTGGGGCAGAGGTCCTTGTGACAAAGGACACCCCCGAAGTGGTGATAGCCAGTCCAACGGTGGACGTGGTGGAGAAGACCCCAGCAGAACAAGTGAAGAGGCGGTGAAGCGAGCCAAGTGAGAGGTTGGAGAAGACCCCAGTGGTGCAAGTTGGGTTGGTTGGGGCAGAGCCAAGTGGGAGGGAGCAGACCCAAAGGGGCTCTGTGCCTCAGGAAAGAGTTGGCTTGGGCTCCACAATTTACCATGCGCGTGCAGTAGCTGGAAGGCTGGAGGGAGATGGAGGCCCAGCTAAGGCAGTGGCAAATCACCTAGTGAAGATGGTGGAGGAGCCAGCTCTGCGTTCGGCCGCTGGATTTGGTGAGGCCGACCTGTTCAGGGGGTTATGCTCCGCGCAAATGGAGGTAACTACCCTGGCAGGGGCTCTACTGAGGAAAGCTGCGGCGGCTAAGATAAAAGCTGAAGAGGCCAAGGCAGACCTGAGCAAGCTGAAGAAGGACAGTGCTGCATGGAAGACTGCCCACACCGAGCTGCCATCAGTCAAGTCGGATTTGGAGGACACGCGCCGAAGGGTTGTGTCGCTCGAGTTCCAGTTGGCTGGTGAGCAGAAAAAATTGGAGGAGTCCCAGAAGGCCTGTGCCACTGCGCTCGAGCGGCATGAGGAGGCCATGAACAATAATGAAGAGCTCGTCAGGCAGAGGGATGATCAGAGATCTGAAAGGCCGAGGCTCTGCAAAAAGGAGGTGGAGGACGAGCGCTAAGTCTTTGGAAGCAGGAGGAAACTGCAAAAGGAGTAGGAGGCAGAGCGGAGTAGGGTAGCTGTGGAAAGGGAGACCCTGCTGAAACAATTTGAAGCAGAGAGGGGAAGGTTGACTGCAGAGGGGGAGGCCTGGAGGAGGGAGCTGGAGGCTGAGAGAGCCAAGGCTGCAGCTGACAAGGAGGCCCTACAAAAGGAGCTGGACGAAGAGGAGGCGAAGGCGGCCTCGGAAAGGGCAGCCTACCCTGATCTGTATGTTGCAGCTGTTACGCAATTCAAAGGGTCTCCTGAGTTCCAGATGGCGGTCGACTGGTTGCCATGACCTAGCGAAGGAGGAGGCAGTCTGGCCGCCCATCAAGTGATTGCAAGCTTCAGTGATCGGACTTCTATAAGCATGAAATGGCAGATCTTGGGACAATGGTGGAAAATGTTCAAGCACAAGGCTGAAGAACTGTTCCCAGAGCTCGATTTTAGCAGAGTGGTGGTTGAAGAGGATGATGTGGCCCAGACCCCCCTGGACGAGGGGATTGAAGAAGCGGACCTCATTTCGAGCAAGGAGGAGGAGTGATCTGCATGATGAGTAGACTTAGGAGTTTTATGGTTTTGTTGTTTGTTTGTTTTTTTTGTTTTTTTGTTTTTTTTGAAAAGGATGTAAGTAATTTGTACACACATTTTTGAATGAATAAAATGGCACTTATGGTTCTAGTTGATGATTCCAGTATATTTCCCCTTGTGTTGGTTTGGTCTGGTTTGTTTTTCTTGTGATTATTTTGTGCACTGATGTTTTCAGCAAATGCTTGTGCCAGGCAGTAAAGCAAGGTGAAACTAAAGTCATGCCAAAATCCAAGTCAGAATAGGACAAGGAATTTTCTAATACAGAGTGAAATAGCAAATTTGTTTAAGTGTGAGGGGAATCTGGAAAGTAATGTTTCAAATTGAATGAGCATGGAAGTAGACTGAAATGTAATGTTGAAGATGTGATTTGCAAATGAAATATGGGAAAACATCTTTAAAATATGACTAAGTGTCAAATTATCTTGAAAAAGTGGTTAAGCGTCAGACCATGACTGAGTGTTTTGCTTTATGAGCTTTCATTCACAGGTCTGACTAGGGCTTGTGAAAATGCTCACGTCTGGCTGAGGCTTTTGAAAGTGCTCAGGTCTGGTTCTGACTGCGACTGTTAAAGGTGCTCAGGTCTGGTTCTGACTGAGGCTTTGGAAAGTGCTCAGGTCGGGCTGAGGCTTTTGAAAGTGCTCGGTCTGGCCGAGGCTTTGATAGGTGCTCAGGTCGGACTGAGGCTTTTGAAAGTGCTCGGTCTGGCCGAGGCTTTGGTAGGTGCTCAGGTCGGACTGAGGCTTTTGAAAGTGCTCGATCTGGCCGAGGCTTTGGTAGGTGCTCAAGTCGGACTGAGGCTTTTGAAAGTGCTCGGTCTGGCCGAGGCTTTTGTAGGTGCTCAGGTCGGACTGAGGCTTTTGAAAGTGCTCGGTCTGGCCGAGGCTTTGGTAGGTGCTCAGGTCGGACTGAGGCTTTTGAAAGTGGCGCTGCAAATAAAAGTTTCATGGAAGCTACATTCAGACAGTTGAATTATAGAAAGTTGGAACTCCAGTCGATATTTGTATTATGTATTGAAAAAGGAAAATACAACAATTTTGACAATACAAAAGTAAGGATTCATTGATAGTAACGCTTCAGATGTTCACGATTCAGAGGATGGGGAAGGTCTCGGCCATCCATATCTTGAAGTCGGTAAGTGCCTGGCCGTGGGCGGGCCTTCACCACGTAGGGCCCCTCCCATTTGGCTGCCAACTTGCCCTCGGTTGGATTTTTTGTGGCAAGGGTTGCTTCTCTCAAGACAAGGTCGCCGGTAGAGAACTCCCGTGGTCGGACTCTGCGGTTGTAGTGTGTTCTCATTTTCTGTTGCAAAGCCAATCGGACGATCTCTCGAGCTCTTCGATGAGATCGAGTCTGCCGACGGAGTTCTTGGTGGCGAGATCCGGATGTAAGACCCTGGGGGTGGGCAGACCGACTTCCACAGGAATGACCGCCTCAGCGCCATATGTTAAGCGAGGGGTTTCTCCGGAGAGTCGGGCGATGGTTGGTGAGGCCCAGTACATGTGGTAGTTCCTCGGCCCAAAGGCCTTTAGCGACCGAGCTTAGTTTTGTTAATCTTGAGAGAGCGGTTGGTGACCTCAACTTGGCCATTTGCTTGGGGTGACGGGGAAGAGAAGCATGGTTGAATTTGGAGATCGCACAAAATTTCTGTATCTAGCATTATCGAAGCTTGTTTGCCGGTTTAGCCGAGCGATGGCACGAGGATCTCGAATCTGCAGACAATCGATTGCCAGATAAACTTGGTGGTGTTTCGCTCGGTTATTGTGGCGAGGGGTTCTGCCTCGACCCACTTGGTGAAGTAATCAATGGCAACAATTGCGAACTTAGTCTGGCCGCGACCAGTGCGAAGTGGGCCAACCAGGTTGATACCCCATTTGGCGAACGGGTAAGGGCTGCAGAGAGTGATCAGCTCAGTGGGAGGAGCATGGGGGATGTTGGCGAAGCGCTGACACTTGTCGCATTTCAGCACGAAATCAGAGGCATCTTTGTTGAGGGTTGGCCAGAAGTAGCTTGTACGGAGTACTTTGTGTGCGAGAGACCTGCCACCCGAATGATTGCCACAGATTCCTTCATGGATCTCTTGCATTACATAGGTTGCTTGGGCGGGGCTGAGGCATCGCAGGTACGGTCGTGAGAAACCGCGTTTGTAGAGGACGCCGTTGACCAGAATGTAGTTAGCCGACCGAGCTCTGACCTTGGCAGCCTGCTGTTGGTCATCTGGGAGTTCTCCAGTGGTCAAGAAGAGGAAGATGTCGGATGCCCAAGGGATGGGTTCCGTCTGGAGGAATTGCACTTCTTGCAGGTCGGGTGAGATGGCCGGGTGAGTCAGGTATTCGAGGCGAACTCCATGGCTGAGGTCGGATTGGTCGGCGGAGGCCAGCTGGGCCATCTCATCTGCTTTGGAGTTTTCCGCCCTAGGTATGTGTCTGATCTGGAAAGTGTTGAAGAGACGAACAAGTGTGAGCGCCATGTCCCTGTAAGTCCGCATTATGGTGTCCCTAGCATCGAATTCACCCGTGATCTGGCCGACGATAAGTTGGGAGTCGCTAAACACGCGAATGTGGCTAACACCAGTGTCTTTGGCTAGACAAAGTCCTGCTATCAATGCTTCGTATTCGGCCTCATTGTTCTTTGGCATAAGCGAGGCGGAGGGCACATTTGAAGTAACTCGGGAGATTTGAGGATGAGGCGGCCACGCCTTCTCTGCGAGGCGCCACAACATCACATTGAGTATCCAACAATGAGGGTCTTGAGGCTCGTGGTCGGTGGGGGTGGAGGTTAGTGGTTGAAATTTGGGTTGGTGAATTCCAAGATGAAGTCACTCTGGCTTGCCCTCTTGTCATGAGCGATAAGAGATGTCGAATCGCTTAGTTCTATCGACCCTTTGCATGAGTCTGCCTGAGAGCTCTGGTTGCTGCATGACCTTCTTCAGGGGCTGGTCGGTGAGAACCACTATCGAATGGGCTTGGAAGTAGGGGCGGAGTCGTCTGGACGTGGTGACCAAGGCCAGGGACAGCTTTTCTAATAGGGGGTAGTTCTGCTCCGCTCCCTTGAGAGCCCGGCTGATGTAGTAGACCGGCCGTTGGACTGAGCCGTCCTCTCGATGAGTCTTTGACCGATTATGTGCTTGATACTGCTAGGTAGAGGAAGAGGGGCTCGCCGGTAATTGTCTGTGAGAGAAGGGGAGGATTGGCCATGCACTGTTTTAACTGTTGAAAGGCTTCTTCTAAGTCAGTTGTCCATTCAAAATTCTGCCGTAGTACTTTGAAAAATGGTAGGCACTTATTCGTTGCGCGGGAGATGAAACGATTGAGGGCTGCCACTCTGCCGGTGAGCCTTTGGACCTCTTTAACGGTTTTGGGTGACTGCATCTCGATCAAGGCCTTGATCTTCTCAGGGTTGGCCTCGATGCCGCGCTGACTGACCATGAAACCCAGGAACTTGCCAGACCCTACGCCAAAGGCGCACTTCTCTGGGTTGAGCTTCATCTGATATTTGCGAAGGGTGGCAAAAGTCTCTCGTAGGTCGGTGAGGTGGTCAGCAGAGAGTTTGCTCTTGACTAGCATGTCATCCACATACACTTCCATGTTCCGTCCGATCTGATGGTGGAAGACTGTATTGACTAAACGTTGGTAGGTGGCCCCAGCATTCTTTAGTCCGAACGCATGACACGGTAGTGGTAGGTGCCCTGGTCGGTGATGAAAGATGTGTGTTCCTGGTCGGATGAGTGCATCACGATTTGGTTGTACCCTGAAAAAGCATCCATGAAGCTAAGCATTTGATGACCGGCCGTGGCGTCGACCAGTAGATCAATGCGGGGGAGAGGATAGCTATCTTTGGGACAAGCTCGGTTCAAGTCGGAGTAGTCGACGCAGAGACGCCACTTGCCATTGTTTTTGCGAACGAGAACGCGTTGGATGACCACTTAGGATAATCCACATTTCGGATAAACTGGGCCTCGAGAAGTTTGTCAACCTCTGCAGCTATGAGATTGTTGCGCTCTGGATGGAAAATGCGCTGCCTTTGTCGGTAAGGTCGGAAATGAGGCTCGATACTGAGGCGGTGGGTGATGAAAGAGGGGTCGATGCCTGGCATGTCTGCATGAGTCCAGGCGAAGACGTCTCTGTGTTCGGTCAAGAGAGCGGTGAGGTCGGCCTTTGCTTGGGAAGGCAGTTGGCTGCCGATTTTAGCAGTTTTGAGTGGGTTGGTGAGATCGATGTTAACTTCGACGAGGTCCTCCACGGGTTCGCCTCTGATCAGTTCATCCTCATCCCGGACGTCAAGTCCTTCAATGATCATTGCCTCCTTCAGTTTGACCTCTTTAAGTGAGGCCACATAACATTCTCTAGCGACGGTCTATTCTCCTCTCACCGTTCCGACTCAAAATCGATGAGGGAACTTGAGGGCAAGGTGGTAGGTGGATGTGATGGCTTGAAGGCATTGAGGCGGTGCGGCCGAGGATGATGTTATGTGAGGGGCATCAACAACAAGGAAATTAGTCATCTTCGTGGTCTGTCGTGGGTACTCTCCAATGGTGATGGGGAGACCAGTGGAGCCGACAGAGGTCACCCTGCACGGTGAAACCAACGAAGGAGTTTGGAGTGGGGACAGCTCTTCCCCGATCTTCGATTGCGGAAGCGATTGAGGAAAATGATGTCCGACGAGCCGCCAATGTCAATGAGGACTCGTCGACCTTATAATTGGAGAGGACGATGGAGATGACAAGGGATCATCGTGTGGATAACGGATGCACGCGCATCGGCGTCCGTGAAGGTAATGGGCTCTGCCCATCGCTGGGTTGCTTGGGGGGTCGACCGTGGCAACCGCCTTTGTCTCGAGCCCTGTCAGATCTTTCAAGCTCGCCCTCCGGTGGCGAGATGGTCCCCCACAAGCAAGACCACCTGAAATGACTCTGATTTCACCAACTGGCAGAGGTGGATTACCTTGAGGCCGATGTTGTTGGGGGGTTGAGCTGGTCGCCGTGGAGGGGTATGCCTGTGATTGTCTCTGTGGGGCTCGGTCCTTTGCCTCTGCTGAGGGCGGGTGTCTGTGAATCGGCTCAGGCGCCCCTGGCGAATGAGGGTCTCCACTTGATCTTTAAAGCTGATGCAGTCGTCGGTGTTATGGCCATGATCCTGGTGGAAACGGCAATATTTGGACTGGTCTTTACGGACGGAAGGGTTCCGTGGAGGAAGAGGCCACTTGAGGGGGTAATCCCGTTAGATCTGGTTGAGAACTTGTTCCATGGGAGTGTTGAGAGGTGTATATCGATTAGGCCGCGAGGAGGTCGGTCGAAGATAAGCGGGAAGTTTGATTATGAGGTCGGGTATTACTGGGCTCTTGGTCTTTTCTCTTTTCTTTGGGGGTCAGATATTTAGTTGTGGAGTCTTGCTGAGCGGCTAGAGAATCCTCGGCGTTCATGTACTTTTGGGCTTTGGAGAGCAAGGCTGCCATGGATGTTGGGGGGTTCTTGGAGAGGGAGAAGAGGAAATCGAATGATCACAGACCAGCCATGAAGGCGGTGATGATGACTTTATCGTCATTTTCAGCAACTTGTAAGGCTTCGGTGTTGAAGCGAGTGACAAAGCTGCGCAGTGACTCCCCCTCTGTCTGACGGATGTTGAGGAGTTGGGTCGCCGGTCGTCGCTGGCGTTGGGCCCCGATGAAGTGGCTCAGGAAGGAGTCACTGAGGTGTTGAAATGTGGAGACCGAATCTGGTGGCAATCGAACCATAAGCCAAGCCGACCCTTTCAGTGTCACAGGAAAGGCTCGGCACATGATTTCGTCAGGGAAGGCATGGAGGAACATGAGTGTCTGAGGTCTCGGTGGTCGACGGGTCGGTTGTTGTTCGTCGAAGGGTCGATGGTAGGCATTTTGAACTTGGGGTAGGGTTTGTCTCTGATGGAGGCGACAAATGGGGAGTTTGCTGTAGTGAAGGGTTTATGTTGGATGTTTTGCATGACCCCTTGGAGTTGGAGTTTCATGGCTCAAGTTCGCGTCCCAAAGGGAATGTTGTCACCGCCAGAGGAGACGATGCCGACGCCGCTAGCTTTCTCCATCGAGCCGGAGCTATGACCGACGACGGACGTGGGTAGAGAAGGTGGATGTATACGCGGGTGAGGGTTGCAAGCCCCCCGAGTTGGGAGGATTGGGTTGTGGGACAGTATGGCCTGGAACTTGGTCTGGATGGGATGGAATATCTGGAGGTGGTGGAGGAATAGGGAGGTTCCGTTGGAGCAGAGCGTTGATTAAGGCCTGGTTTTGTTCGGCCATACGGTTGATGCTGTTGGTGAGCTCGATGAAATCTTGTGGTGGGTTGTTTGGATTGGGAGGGTCGGTCGGTGATCGGCGGCATTATGGTGGAAGCCATGGATCTCGTCGTTACCATGCACGCGACGGATGAGATGAAAAAGGTTGCTGAAAAAGGGTCTCCGGCGGCAATGAACACAACTGGCGCGTGGACAAACCGAATTCCCACAGACGGCGCCAACTGATAATACAGTTCGTCCTGGTGAATGGGCTAGACCGATCCAAGCTCCTCGAACCCACTTGATAACCTGCAAGCAAGTTCAATCGGAGGGAACAGTGAACCTCCGGTGTCTGAAATTAGAAAGTGACGAAAATGTAGAGAGAGTGAGAGAGATAGGGTTTTGAGAAACTTAACTTTCTTCTTGTCTTCGAGCTTTGCTTATATCCTTTGGTAATCATTTATTTGTCACTGCTCGATCTCCGTCGAAAGCTTCTTGTAGTGGTTCGCCTTGTTCGAGTATGAGGCGCCATTCCTACCGAGGGTATTGTTGCAATAAATGCTGTGATGGGTTGCATTAATGGTGATGTGCTGTGGCAATAACTGTGCAGATCTTTGTCTGCTGACCTGGCCTGTTCTGCACCCGCCACGTGTCCGAGTGTTATTGGCCTTCCTCTTCATTGGCTCTATTGCATCTGGGTTTCCTGACCGGGTTGTGTAATGGGATCTAGATGGTGGGCTTGGGTTTACTCATGGTGGGCCGTGGTCCTTGTGAGCCTATCCCTGTCAATTTCTTTATTTATTTTTTATTTTTTCATAAAAAATAAAAACCCCAAATAATATAATAATACTATAGATAATGAGAATGGCTTTGTGGTTTGTCACTGTCGGACTAAACGGTGATTGACTTTTGCCGTCACCGTCACTTTTGTTGTTAGTAATACTTTATAAGTAGTTTTTTTTTTTAATGAAAAATTAATATGATAATGATAATGTTTTGAAACACGTGAGCAGAGTATTTTCAGCACCAAATTCGATCACGAGTATTTTGATCTGAATGAGTTTTGAAGACGGTACCAGCCTGTCGGTCCCACTCATCACCCAATCAATTTGGCAGACTACCAATACCATCATAACACGGAAAACATACGGGATGAGCCTTCCCTCTATTCCATCAATTTTTAAAAAAAAAAAAAAAATAAGTGTAATTTTTGAGACTTAAGGATTGTTTGAGATGTCCTAAATAAATGTAATTTTTATCTTTTTAAACTAAAAAATTGAGAAAAAAAATATGGATGTTTGAGTTAATTTTTTGACTTTTTATGAAAAAATATGTATTAAAATATTGTATAAATTAATGTGTAGGGGAGAATTAGGATTGGAAGTTGTGCAGCCGTAATTTTTGAATTTTTGTGAATAGTGATAACTTTTTTAACTTTTTGAATAACTTTTGACTTTTTGACCTTTTTTCAACTTGTCAAACTTGGCCTTACTTAAAATATAAATTATTTTTTATGATTGAATAATTACAAATATCTCTTTATTAGAATTTTTTATTTTATAAAATTAACTAAAAAAATAAAATTCATAATTACTTTTCTATATAATAATAAAATTATCTAAATTATTAACTGAAACATATTTCTAACATTATTAAAAATTATTAATTGATTTGATAATTTATTAATAAAATGGTCGATTTGTTCTAAAATTAGAAACTTTAAGAGTGGAATGTAATTTTTAAAACTACATAGGACGATTCATACTTTAATCAAATTTCGGAAGACGTATTTGTAATTTACCTAAACTATTTAATTGTTAGGTCTCATAATAAAAAAATAAAATAAAATTATAAAAGATTTATTAGAAAATTATGTTTTAAGTACTTGTATTCAATTAGTTTAGAACATATTCTTATATTTTAATAAATTATATTATTTGAATATTTAGTTCACTAAATTTTAATTCTTCTGTTTAATATATTTTATGAATAATTTTACCCTTAAAAATATTTTTTTTTTAAATCTTACAACTTAGTGTGCACTTATTTAGACTTTTTTTTTTGTACTTTTTATATGAAATATATATTTTTAAAACCTAATTAACGAAATTTATCAAATAAAATTTTACTTGAATATGTAATTTTATAAAATAAAAATAAATAAATAAATTTGATAGTATAAATATTTCATGATGTGAACATTCACATTAAATAAATTTGACAGTGTAAATGTTCATATCATGGAACATTCACATTGTCAATATGAACATTAATGCACGTTTTATGCTATTATTATTAAGGGTATTTTGGTAACTATGTCACTTTTAGGACTTATTGAAATATAATAAAATAATTTGAATTAAGTGGAACATAAGTAGATGAAGAGATATTTATGAATAAATGTCTCAATTATTATTTATGTAAACAATTAAATTTATCAGACGTTTAATTATTACATATGAACAAATTATATTTTATTTTATAAAATGAACGGTAAATATGATTATAAACTTAAACTATACAAAGGTTTTGTTTAGCTATCCTAGTTGAAATAAGTTAATAAGACAAAATATCATATTCAAATTATAATCATTTTATTTTTTTTTCTTCGCAAAAGTCAAAAAAAATTATCAAATGAACGTTTTACTTCCAAGTTAAAAAATTCTTAACTTCAAAAAATTAACTAAAAAATTTTATATTTATAGTTATCAAATAAAATTATTTTTTTTAATGGATAACCTTTTTTTTAAAAAAAAACTATAAGATAAATAATTTAAATTACTGATAGGAATCTCAATATGAAAAGATAAGATAGGGAGGAGTGCTCATCTGAAAAATACCCTCCCTCTCTATCACTATTATTATTATCCTCCCAAGTTACCAACAACCCAATAATTTTTGAAAAAACTATAAAATAATAATTTTCATGAGGACTTTGTGAGCAGTGGAGACTACCGACTGTGTCCAACAGGAGGGCCCAGAGACTTGCAAAGTCCAATCCTAGATGCTTCCTTCCATCCCTGCCCGCCTGCTCCCTCCGGACTTTAACTTTGAATTGTGGAGAGTCTATCTCGTGAAATACGTGACATAATTAACTAGTATTATCATAATCAAGATCCCACCACCACAACCACTATTACCTCTCTATCTATTGCTCTCATTTTTCTCGTGCGTTTCTCTCTCTCTCTCTCTCTCTCTCTCTCTCTCTCTTTACATCCCCTCGCTTCCTCCTCTTTGCCTCTCGAATAGCATTTATATTCAACTCCATTTAAAGACTTGAATGCCCCAAAGCATAACAACACCATACACAACAGAACAGAGTTCAAACACCCCCCAAAAAATCGAAAAAACTTGCAATGTCGAGATCTGCCGTAGAGCTCGATTTCTTCCGGATGGAGAAAGAGAGCTCCTCCAAGAAGTTCATTGATCGCCGAAGAAGCTTTCGAGGTTTTTTTTAAATTGTTTGTTGTTTGTTCTTGAAATTTATATGCGTCGTCCTGTGTATATGCAATGTATCTCATGATTATAGGTATATTCATTTATGCAGATATTCAAAGTGTGATTTCGAAGCTGAATCCCCAGCTCCTGAAGACCGTGATCGCATCTGGCTCTGTCGATCACACCTACAATAATGTTGCCAAATCCTCCGAAAATTGCAACTTGTTCTTGTCCTCCAAGTCTTCGTTTTCGGTTCCCTCCACTCCCCAACATGAAGACACTCTGGTCTTCCCTCCTGCTTTGCCTCTCTATTCTCCTGCCTTCGGGTACTCCCAACACTTTCAATTACTGCTTCTTCTTGCCTCTCTCTCTCTCTCTCTCTATATATATATATATCTGTGTATCATGATGACATTCATGATATGATCTGGTTTTGTAGGAGCAATGCCTCTGGTTCTGAACCAACTCCTGAAACGACCCCTATGACGATTTTCTACGACGGTTCCGTCACCGTTTTCGATGTTCCGAGGCACAAGGTTCGTCAATATTCATTCCTTCCTTCCTATACGTTAATTCTTTACTCTCTGTTTTCTTCTTTTATTAATTTTGAAGTCGTTTAATTGATCGAAGCGGTTAATGATGATTCATTCAGGCAGAGAATATCTTCAAACTTGCTGAGAAACAAGTCTCTAAAACTGTTGAATCAGAAGCAGATCCCAAACTTGCACTCTCTTCAACCGATAAGACTCAGATACTGGATACCATTAACGGAGGTCAGTGTAATGTCGAATTTAGCCTCTCTTCTTCTTCTTCTTTCTTTTTTTGCGTTAATTTTTCTTCAATATGTAGCTATGAATATTAGAAAGTGGCAAATCATGCTTTATAAGTATTAATTTTTTATTTTTTGGGGGTGCAGATCTACCAATCGCCCGTAGAAAGTCGCTGCAGAGGTTTATGGAGAAGCGCAAAGAGAGGTATGGCTCCAATCTATCCTTTTGGTTCTTGAAGTTCCTAATCTATCTTTTACCCCCCCCCCCCCCCACCCAATTTACAAATTTTGGACAAAAAAGAAGTAAAATTCTTCTCGCCTTGATTTTATTCCCCCCCAAATTTACAAATTTTGGACAAATAAGAAGTAAAATTCTTCTCGCCTTGATTTTATTATTGAATGGAAAAACATTGTCCTTTGTACTATTATTACATAATACTTTCAGGCTACTAGTTATTATTAGGGAAAAATACAATCCAATGCACTGTCAAAAAAAATAAAAAAATTACAAAATTATTAAAAAATTTATGATTTTGATTATTAAAATCAATAATTTTTTTCACTAATCTATAATTATTTTTATAAAAGTAGTATGATATGTAATTTTCTCTTATTATTAGGATCTGACTCCTTTTAAATAAGCCATGCTATGCAGTGTTTAGTGTCTGTTGGATAAAATCATAAAATTGATCCCCACAATGATAAAGGTTAAGGTTTTGAGTATACATGATATAGATTAGTTGGATGAAGTTTTATGTCAAAAGCTTTCCCACCATGGTGTTTGGTTTATGGATTTGATGAGAGATTTGAAAAGAAAAAGAGAAAGTAATAATGAAATGTGAATAAAATATAATTAAATTTCATATTCATTTCATACACCTTTTTCCTTTCTTTTTTCAAATTATTTTCTAAATCCATGAACCAAACACAACGTATAAATTAAGATGTCTATCGATATCTAATCAAATTAATTTTTTATATATGTATTTTTCTCTTCGAGTCCTATAAGATAAATGGTTTGGATTACCGTCATGAGTCCCATAAGAATCACGAAATGGAGTCTTGAGAGATATAGAGAGGATGAAATCTTGAAAGGAGTTGCCCCTTGTCTTCAGGCGCTTGCAATTGGTTCTTTATTTGAAAAATACTATTAAGAAAAATATTAGGCTTGACAATATTTCTCTCGCCACTCAAGCGATGATATTAAGAGTTATTCATGTACTGCTCAATTTCTGGCAGATAATTAAATTGAAAGGTATTGAAAGAAATAGGTGGTGTTTCATTGGCTAGAATTTTTGTTACAAGTTTTTATTTTTTAAAGTAGGCTTAGTCTAATCAAAAGTTGAAAATAATTGAACAAATTTTCATTACTTATTCGAGTGTAATCAGTGGATTGAACTAGCGGAGAATTTTCATTGACGTGTGAAGTTACCGAACATCATGTTTCTTAGGCCTAAATGGAAAACACAAATCTCAACAAACTTCTAGTGAATAATGGGTTAGGCAGCCCAATCAAATCAACTACAAGATACTATCATATCATATAAAGCATATTCACAGGTTTACTATTCTAATCATAATTATTTTTGTTCTTAGGAATTGTCATATAATTTGCTGTCTTAAACGTACTAAAAGATCACACGGTTTTGAATTGTTTACAGGCTAACTTTCGTGTCGCCTTATGGATGTCCGAATGACTACGCATCTTCGGGGCAGAACACATCCGGACAGAGGGAGTAATTGAGATTAGAAAAAGAAGAAGGAGAAGAAGAAGACAAAGAGAAATATGCAAAAATGTGGAGAAGACTATTCCAAGCTTTATTGACTTTGATTTTACTTTATTACCCACAATAGTTGAACATCTTTTAGCCAGAAGGAGACTGTTGTAACTGCACGTTTTAGTAGTGGATTTAGGGGTTAAAAAAGAAGAGTAGGAGGGCAAGGACAGGACTGTCTTTTGACAATTGGCATTGAACAATGAACACCCCCTCTCTTTCCTCGCACTTTCCTTTGTTGTTTTGCGTAGACTTGAAGTGTACTCTGTTATTTTATGACATTGTTGTGTGTATGTACACGAATCTTTTCTTTACTTTTCTTTGGTTTGTTTAACCATTTGTTAATTCACATTTATTATAGTTTCCAACGTTGTTTTTGGCACAAGTTTGTTTATTTATCTTTGTGTTTGTGGGTGGGTGGGTGGGTGGGTGAGTATGTGTGTGGTGTTGTACATTGCCATTTCAATAATGTTGAGTAGTTGATAGTGGACCATTTCAAATGAAAACGTGATTGTCATTGAGAGAGAAATTTAGATTGAGAGGGTACTCATATGCAAATAACAAACCATTTATTATGTAAGGTTTGGGATTTGAAATGAATGAATTTAGTTTCAACAATTTGAGGGATGTAGTTCTCAACTTTAAATTTAGATATCAAGAAAAGATTTCAAAACTTTATATCGATGAATTTTAAATAAGTTAGTGAAAATAATTATTTGAAAGCGTTCATATAAAATTTATTTTTACATGGATCTTTACAAAATATATGTTTCATCTGTTCAATCTTTTGCTTTAAAATTATTAATTTACTTTTAATACCCAATCTTATAATTTTATAAAAAAAATTTCAAATCCCCTTCATTTTAAATCCACTCATTCAAAAGTCAGCTTGAGAGTTTTACTACTACGTGCATAGAATTAAACTACATAAACAGTATTAAAATATATTTATCATCATAGTGGAATTACATGTCTAATAAAAATAAGCAGATCAAGATAATTTTGGTGGATCTCATCATAATGACATATATTATTGATGGTTTTCTATAATTTGTTTTAATTCTATGTCACGGTATGTTGTAAAAATTAACTAACATTGACAATCATATCCCTTGCAATTTATTTATTTATTTTTTAATATAAAAGATCTTCCTCTTGCTATGGTTCGTGGAGGTTTCAGATTTTGTTTCGAGTTCATGCTATTATCATGCTGGATGGCTTGTGTAATTGTGTTGTCTCATATTTGTGGGGGTTTATAGGATACTTGTTGTCTTTTTTATTTTTTTTTAAGTTATATCACCTATTTATTTTTCTGTACATCTTTTCGTAAAAAATTAAAAAATTTACTAAAATAACCTATGTTCAAAAAATCCCAATCCAATTTTATGAGTTATGGAGTTAAACAAACATGCCCGTAGCTTGTAGAAGAGGGAGAGGCTTTTATCATATGATAGTATACTTTTTTGATCTGTGAGAATTTGTTAAAAGAGGGTACTATGTAATATGTATAACCTTGATAAATATTATGGGTGAGTATGGATTCCACTTAAATCAAAAAATATTAATGGGTCTCATTTTTTCTTTCTTAAAATAATCAAAGATTGGATGTCTTGTGTTCAGAACATCATATTAATGGTGTTTATGGTTGGTTAACTCAACAAAACTGAGAACCAAATTTCTACTTGGTCGAGACTTAAAGTGACACAGCCTTTTATTTCTTCAAAAGACTTACATTTTGGATCAGTAAGTGATGGTGTTTTGTTGACACATTTTGAAAGTGTGGGATCAAATTCATATTCAAAAATGAGAGACTTTGGACATACTTGAAATGGTTTGATCAATTACAATTGATTCGATGATTGATAATAAAATAATTTCAGAATTTCCTATAATTATGGATTTTTTAGGACACAAACCCTTGTTTTTAAGAATAAAACCATAAATGGTAGGTTTCAGTCATATTCGCTTTGGGCTGGCACATTGTTCAACTATTGAGGATTGGAGTATTAACAATAGAATAATATTATATGCACCAATTACTGTACTAGCTAATATACTAATTGAAAATGTGACATAATTTAAAAGATTTTTAATATTTGTAATGTGATTAATGAGTGAGGTCAATAATAATGTTATAACTAGTATTAATACACTAATTAGTACAATAATTAGTACATATAACACCACCGTTAATAATAAGTTGAGTCATCAAAAAACGTGATTACTTTTGGTGCTGGAGATTCATTCAATCTCTCTAACAAAAAATGCCACACGGCACGCCAAGTCGTGTGGTGCTTTGGGCTTTACTTTTCTATTTAGAGAAAATTTTGAGTTTCAAGTCATTAAAAAAACGAAAACAAAAACAAAAAAAGGTGCTGTGCATTAGAACCAAATCTTACATATTTATATTTTGTTTAAAAAGCTAAACTTGAAGTGTTGGTTGGGAATAATGACACTTTAACATGATGAGGAATTAAAATTAACAACTTCAACCCATCTCCACATGTATGGATTTTTTTATATTTTTTATGTTTTATTTTTTTATTTTTTTATTTATGACCGAATATTCGGATGAGTTTTCGCACACCCTAAGAAATTTTAAAACTTACGTAAACTGTCTCTTCTACGCGAATCAAACAAATCTCCTCCAGAACTTGAAGCCATACCCCCTAGGAGTTAAAATTTGACATCTGAAAGAATATATCCCAGACCTAAGCTGCACACTCACGAGGCCAACCTCTTAGAGTTGGGCTAGGATAGTAGTAGGCAGCCTAATGAAGTAGCAGCAAGTAAAGGCCCTCAGGTGGGCATCTATTGTTATCTATACCCAATTCTCCCCACGCAAATGGACTTAAATCTAACACATCCTAGCATATGGATCTATGTCCAACAGGGGGACAATATTGATTCCTCTGCAAATCTCTCAAAAATGTCCTACTTGGAGTGTGAATTACTTTTTAATAGGTTTTTTTTTTCTTTTTTTATCTTTGGTGAATTTTAAAAAAAAAAATTCAAGAAGTGTAAAACTTTTAAATTCTATTGTACTAGACGGATCTGAAAGTAAAAAACATATAAGCACCTTGTTTATTTTTGTTAAAGCAGTGTGCCGACAAAAATAAGAAAAAATGAGGGCGTTGAAGTTTTTTTACACTAGGCAATGGTTTTTTTATAGAGTAATATTAGAAATATTCAATTTTATATTAAATAAATGACGAAATATCTTACATGAATTTATTTAGTAGAAAAATTAGAACCTATAATATTTTTCTTTTTTATATTTAGATTTCAAGATAAACAAACTTTAGATTATAAACATATGTTGTCTTGGCCTGTTTATGGGGGATTGCTAAAGGATAAAGTCATTGAGATATAGTGCAATCGGCACGTGCTTGCTTTGAAGAGGGGCATGATCATGTTAACAGATTCGTCTTGAAAAAAAAAAATATTCTGAAAAAAAAAATATGCTCATTAAAATTTCAGCATAAGTTTCAATTTCCAACCACATACAAAGGAACTTAGTTTTCGTTTGGGATGTGAGTTGATTTTTTAACTATTTTAATTTAGGATTAAAAAGTTTCGTTTGTAATAGACTTTTTGACTTTTTTTTATCTTTGTGAGAAAAAAAATGAAATGATTATAGTTTGAACGTGACATTTTTTCTTATTCATTTTTTAGTTTATTTTATCTTTTTGTAACTAAAATAGCTTGAAACCAACGTCCCAAACATAGCCTTGGCTTGACTGCACTGAAGAATCCAATATTTTCTGAATTGCAATAACATTGAAAAGCATGCTTTCTTTAGGCCGTGTTTAGATTGTAAATTTGGTTAAGAATTTAAAAAATAAAAAAGGGAAAAGATGAGAACAATGTGATGATAAGCTAAATTGTCTCTCTATTTCCTTTTTTCCTTTTTAAATCTCTATTCAAATCTATTAATTATAGCTAAGTTTGATTATGGTCTATCGATTGAAATTATAAACTATTTTCAAATAATAATCTTGACCACATTTGTTTTTATTATTATTATTATTTCTGTAGACAAGTACGCTAACATGACATAACAGATGTGTTAGGAACATAGTAAGATGACATGTTAAATGAAGAGCTAAAAAGTTAGCAATTTTAGCAAATTGAAAGTTAATTGCTGAGAAAAAAGAATCAAAATTAAATCAAATACCAAATCTGTAAAATGGTTTCTATCAAACACAAGATATGAATAATATTGAGGAAATCATGGATTTGTTGAAAAAATCGTGGGCTTAAGTTATCTCTTTCTCTCCAAGCCTATAAATAGGACAAGAGATATACAAAGAGGCATCAATCATCATCTCATTAACCGCTCGCAAATCGTGAAGAATTATTTGAGTAGATTAGTTTAGCAATTGTTACGAGTAGATTAGTAATAGTTTTTTCCAACCCCCATTTATCTTCTTTCTGTCGATTGTTGTATTTTTCATTCCTATGTTTTTGTTTAAGTTCTTGTAACTAATAGCAAGTGACAATTTAATTGAATAAATATATATTATGTTATGTTCTATTTTTTCTTTATTTAATTACTTCTAAGGAAGTCCTTAATCTGTTTAAGGCATAAAACTCAACCATAAAGTTTGATCTTTTTATGTTTATTTAAAATATGTTTAAGTTTGTCAATTAATCATTGTCAATTGGGCTTACATTGAATTTTTGAGAATATAAATTAGCACGTCCAGTGAGACCATTCTAACTTGGAGTGATGATGATGAAGAAGCAGAGTTATCCTTAAGAAATCATGCCTTCAACAAGTATGCTTACATCTTGTGCACCTATGGATACAAATCACCAATGAAGTGGCAGTGTTTCCATGGATACAAATTATTAGTGGAATGCCTTATATTCTGAAAATTGTCAGTGTTATGGTAGTGGTTCTAATGCTTATTATCAACATAAAATTTCACTCTTGCACCAATAAATTTTATCTTTACAATGTCAAATCATTCTTTTTATAGGCAAAGATTTCAAATAATTTCATCATCTCCGTATTATTTGACGCAAAGAGATTTAAAATTACTGTGATGGAAAAATTCATCGACTTAAAGACCAAAATTTTCTAATTGATGAAGAAATTCTATACATGAAGCAAAAATTAGAAGGCATAATGACCAATGAAAAATTAAAATAATGTGACTCATACACATATTTTTGAAAAGCCAATCATTCATAAAGAGCCAAAGTAAATGGCTCGAATGGTTAGCATACCAAGCCATAAAGATAATACGACTTTGGAGAATTTTCATAGGCTATTAATGACTAAAATTAAAAAACAACCTATTCTCTCAAAAAATATTAAGAATTCTGATGATAGAGATTCACTTGGGGGGCATAATGTTTTGCCAAATATGAAAAGAAGAACAATTCCTCCTCTAAAAAAATATTAAAAAATAATCACAAAATGATGTTAAAAATTCATTTAGGAGGCATAATTTTCAAGCCAAAGGCGGCTGAAAATTATGAACTTGGGGGGCATGATTTTGAGTCAAAGATGACTGAAAATTATGAACCCACATTTATTGAATGTAAATTTTTTGGCATGGTTCAAAATGTCAAAATTTATGAATTTTTCATAACATTCAAAATTTTAAGTTTTGGGATCCAATATCCACTTTGAATTTGTGGATCACATCAAAAATTAATTTTCAAAACATGGTTTGAAAAACAACAATGGTTGAAAAATACTATATGTAGTGAATTTTCTTTAATTAGCCAAAAATGTGGCTAGCAAAGAATTGTTTTATTTTAAAAATAAGAGATGTGACTCTTTGTTACGTCCTCGACAGAACCAAAGATAGAGTGTTCGCTAATCGACAGTGGGGTGTTTTGGGAAGTTGGTAAAAAATTGACTTTTGGCTTTTTACTAAACTTTTTAGCTTTTTGAAAAGTGATTTGGGAAGTTAGTAAAAAGCTGACTTTTTGAGTTTTTAATTTAATATTTGTTTATGGTGTCAGATCAAATTAAAATGACCAAAATACCCTTACCCAACATAAGAAATTTATTTTTTTTTATTTTTTTGTCATAGGTCCCAATTTGTAATTTCACAATTGCGTTTTTATAACTTCCCAAACCAATTTTGTTGCGTTTTTGCCACTTGCATTTTTGGACCTTTTGACAAAAACGTGGCTTTTTATTTTGGTTCTTAAAACGGCACAGTGATAGATTAAAAATTACTATGAGTGTAATATAACTCTTCAAGAATTTGAATTATTTGCACCATAAAATATTTTTTTTGTTGATTATGATAAACCACTTTATAAATCATTTAATTAGATTTCATTGTTCAATCCATTTACATGATGGGGATATTGTTTGTACCATATTTTATTTTTCTGTCGATTGTGACTTGTTAATTATGATCAAGTTCGATTATGGTCTATCAATTGAAATCATAAACTATTTTCAAAGAATAATTTTCACTACATTTGCTTTTATTATTATTATTATTATTATTTCTATCGACATGCATGCTAATGTGACATGACAGATATGTTAGGAATGTAGCATGATGACATGTTGAATGGAGAATCAGAAAGTTAACAATTGCAGCAATTTGAAAGTTAGTTGCTAAGATTAAGGAACCAAAATCAAATCAAGTACCAATTCTGCAAAATTATTCCTATCAAACATGAGATATGAATAATATTGAGGAAATTATGGGCTTGTTGAGAAAATCGTGACCTTAAGTTATCTCTTTCTTTCATGTAGCTAAGCCAATAAATAGGCCAAGAGAGATATGAAAAGGCATCAATCATCATCTCATCAACCACTCACAAATCGTGAAGAATTATTTAGGAGTAGTTTAGCAATCGTTAGGAAGTAGATTAATGATAGTTTTTTCTAACTCTCATTTCTTTTCTTTTTTTGTCGATTATTGTATTTTTCATTTCTTTGTTCTTATTTAAGTTTTTGTAACTAATAGCAGTTGATAATTTAATTGAATAAATTGAATAAATACATATTATGTTCTGTTCCATCTTCTTTATTTAATTACTTTCAGAAAAGTCCTTAATTTATTTAAAGTATAGAACACAATCATAAAGTCTGATCTTTTTATGTTTATTTAAAATTTGTATCAGTCTGTCGATCAATCACTTTCGATTGGGTTTAAACTAAATTTTTATTAAGAGTGGTATTCTACTTGTTCTTGTTTGAGCTGTAACTGTAAACTGTCTCTGTCTTAATGTGATTAAATGACACTGATGCAGGGCATGCTAACTATTATTATTATTATTATTATTATTATTATTATTTATTTTTATTTTTTTTTGGAGAGATTTAGGTAGTGTTTGGTAAAGTTTTAGAATTATGATTTGAGAATAGAGTTGTATTTTGGATTTGTGAGTTTTGAAATTATGATTTGAGTGTGAAAAATTTATTTGGTTATGAGTTTTGAAAAGAGTTTTAAATTGAGTTTGAATTGAGTGATGTAACATATGATATTTGATACAAAAACTTACAACTCATAACCAAACACACAACTCAAAATTCTATTTAAAGCTCATAAAAATTTAAAAAAAAAATTGACAAATATATATATTTTTAATATAAAAATAACAGGTGAAAAAAAAAAAACCGAACACTATTCCGGTCAACCAATAGGACATCCGGTGGAACAACCGGTTAGTCCAAAATTTTCAACTTTGCAAAGAGTTTTCAAAAATGAGCGTGAAATTAGTTTTTGAAAATGCTAAACAAACATCACACTCAAAAATAGTGTGGAACTATATTTTCAAAACTCCAACAAACGGAGCCTTAACTTATGTGTGACAATTTTTACTCTTCGGTTTCTGTTTGCTTGGTCAAACTGTATTTTCTTCCTTAGCTACATTCTAGACTTGTGAAGTTATTTCCTTGTCAGAATGCTTGAATACAGGTGCTGATGGAAAAGATTGGTTTTCATTTTAGTCAAGCCATATACATCAATATACGGCTCTGGATGGAACGAGCGATGAATACCTGTGGTGCAGCCAATATGAAGTAATTCAGGTAAGCCTTCATTCATTCATTTGAGTGCATTAATTGCTATGGCAAATGACATGGCATGCATGAAATCCATGGAATCAATCTGGGCTTTTGAACAGTTGGCTGTACACCATGTTGAGAAAAAAGTTATACCAACCTGCAACTTAGCCTTTTTTATTCAATCAGATTCATTCCTTAGGGTATGCAATGGAACATTCGGTTCTGTAAATTATAGTATAAGCTGGAGCTGATAAAAAAAAAAAAGAAAAAGAAGTAGAAGCTGGAACTTAGATTTCTTCACTCTTATTGTAAAAGCCCAAAGTCTACAACGCCGTGCACATTCCTTAGCTCTCCCATGGCAAAAAAACAATCACCAAGACCAACGAAAATCGTGATGCAGCTTCTCTTTGTACTATTCTCTTCTTACCAATTTTCCTACCAATTTTTTAAAATATAAATAGGGAGAAGTCCTATTAAGTGAACTTATTATCTAATAGGTTTTATAATAATTAATCACATTTTTTTTATCATATACTATTAAAAAAAGTTACTAATTGTTAATTTTTAACAAAAAATTGAAAATTGTCATAAAAAATGTCAATAATTATAAGTTTTAGCAATAGTTTAAAAAATTATCACAAAAAATGTCGTTTATTTTCAACTTTTAGCAATAGTTTGCAAAATTTAAAAATTTCGTCACAAAAAAAATTACTAATTGTAAGTTTTAGTGATAATTTATAAAAATCGTGACAAAAAAAAGTCACTAATTGTCTACATATGTAAAAAATCGTCACAATTTTTTTTTTTAACTACTATTGTAGTAGAACTTATTTTCAATAAGACTTGATAGGAATAAGTCTAAATGTGATGAAATTTGGGCTTTTGTTTCCCCTATTAGTTGGAATTGGGTTAGGCTAGGCTGCTTGGGTAGCTCTTACAATGTTGGGCTGAGCCCTAAGGCCAGAACTCTCAAAACCTTGAAACAGGCTCGTCAATTCAAACTGGTTGGAATATGAGTCTTCAACTCAAACTAGTTGGAAAATATTTTGGACCACCAATTTCAGACTCCTAAACCAGCCATAGTGATGTATCATAAATTGCATTACTTGGGAATCCCACTAAAACGTAAAAATTATCTAATGAACGCTTGTCATGTCATAGAAATTGATTTTGAGGGTCAAAAATTAGTGAGATATGGCATTACTGATTTAATATTTGATTTTGACTGTTTGTTGACTTGTTGAGAATAACTAGAAAATATGATATGATTTTATTGATCACGTGTTATGATTGAGATGGAAAGAGGACATTCATCTCCCATTGAATAAAAACTAAGTGGTATAGTTTTAAAGTTACGGCAATTTGAATTGTGTTAAAAAGAATAGACGAGAAAAAGAAAAGAGAAAAACCCGTCTCTCATTTCATATCATATGTTCAATTTATAAAGAGTTGAAGAATTGAGAGGAAGATTCAAATTTTACATCTCTCTAAATTAAATAAATTTGAAAAAGATTGAAGATGAAGTTACTAATTATCACTATTATTCTTGTTTTTTTATTTTATTTTTATTTTTTATGAGAACTTGTTTTAATTTACTTCTTTTACTCACATTATAAAACTTTCTTTTCTTGTATCCATTCTTTTTTCTTTTTTCCCTTCATATTTCTCTTAAAGAGTTTAAATACGAAATAAAAGAAATAAAGTATATATTGCTATTTATACTTTATTTTTTTTTAATATTTTATTTAACTCTTTAATTTTAATTTTTATTTTTATCTTTAAATTACTACATATACAGAAAAACACTTGAAAAATAAATTTATAAATTATAATTATTTATTAATTTTAAATTTATACCACCCACAACACATTATACATTTCAAATAATTTTTGAATAAAAATTTAATGGACATGTAAGTAGGGGGTGTCATTAGAAATGACAAACAACAAAACGTCGACGTGACTCAACCATGACAATTGACAAACCATCTCCATCAAAAAAAAGAAAAATTATTGATTAATAATACTATGTGATCATATTCATTTATAATCTTAAATTTTTACATTTTTCAATCATGTAATATAAAATTTTATATTTTTTATCAATCAAAATATATGTCGTGTACTACATGACAATACTTCAAAACCAGACAATAATTTCTAGCTAAAAAGTAGATTTTTTTCCATCAAATATTAGATAAAAAAATGGAGCGAGGGAACAATAATTAAAAAGATTGAGGGACCCACTAAGCATAGAAAACAAAACTAAAGTTTGCATTAGCTGAAAGTCATTGATATAATACTACAAAATTAAATATGATGAGGAGGTATCTAATATAATTAAGCCAACCATGGGGAGGAATAAAGAATAAAAGATTAGAAAAAAGAGGATAATGATTGTCGGACTAGAGAGTATTAGAAAAAAAAAGAAATTAGAAGTAATATATTTTTAATTTATTTAAATTATTTGAATCTGATAAATTATAAATAAAAATTTTATTAAATAAATTGGCATAAAGTTTTAAATAGGTGTTGAATTGAAGAGAGAGATTAGGGGCCCACACAGGAAGCCCCCCATATGAAGTTGAAGTTGGGCTTTGGCACGCGTATGTCAGTCCAGCCAGCCCCAAACGCACGTCCATGCAGAGAGAGAGAGAGACAGCGTGGAATTTTATGGCCTGCGTTTTTGTCGGGAATTTCGAGCTGCCTCTTTCTACCTGAGGCCTTCACTTGCCGCTTTCTATCCTGCGCATGGGGGACTGCTGTGTTTTATTGTCCTAATGGAAAGTAAGGTTTGGTTTGGCATCATTTAAATAAGTTAAAAAGTTAAAAAATTACTATCTTATTTAAGTCACATCATTTTATTTAAATCACATCGCCTTTCTAACACATCACATCAAATCCAATCCAAACCCACCAATAAGTCAAAAAATACACTTTTTTAGTACATGCCAAACTATAAAAAATAAAATTCGGAGTACCATGGGGCTATTTGAGAATATCATTAAAAAAATTAATAGTTAATTTTTAATTTATTTTGAGTCACATCATTTTTACGTAAAAGAATCAAAAAAGTTAAAATGTTAATTTTTAATCATTTTATCAAAATATTCTTATGTAATCCATCAATGGAGCTTTCTGTTCTGTTTGATACCTTATGCTTTGAGTAATTTAAAATGTTTTGAATCTTATCCCAAAAATTATAATAATTAGTGTGCGTGTTGATTTCTGACCACACAATCAAAAAGGGAACTCAGCTGCAAAGTATTAGCAGAATAGATTAAACCTAAACAACCTGTCACAGAAAGATAAGAATCCTGCACTGGTTCGTCCACCCGGGGGCACTCAGAAAGATAAGAATCCCACACTGGTTCGTTCACTCGGGGGCACTTCGATGATCAAGTCAGTAAAATATCTCTCAAAGATAACCAATAGTGCTTAACTCATTAGACAGAGCATAAAAAACATACCTTAAACCCATAAGGATGCCTCCCTTTTATAGCCAACACAAACCTAATTCCAATAAAAGTCTAGCTTCAATGGAATTTGGATTACTGCTAATCTTGAACTCCTAGTAGAATTGGGATTAATTCTCTAAGAGTCTTATTTTTATCCAAACTGAAGTCATCTCCCAATCTAGGACTCTAGTCCTCTATCCAAATGGATAGTTTGATGTCATCTAGGACTCTAGTCCTCTATCCAAATATCTCAGATTCCGATATTATCGCACCATATCTCGGCATCATGGTCCCCCCACATGGCACCTCGGCTAACAACCTCTGCCACGTGGACTATCCAAAAATATGTTCCCACAACTACCCCATGGGTTCTATTACCTCAGAAAACTAAGGTGATAGAACCTATATATGTACTTCTCCGACCGAGAACGTGACTTGTCGACGCTAAGAAATAAGGATTCATATGTCCACTCGTCAAGAATCAAGAATCAAGAATCAAAAACCAAGAACCATCATGTTCTATCTTATCTAGGTCCAACATCTCAACAGAGATCACACTACTAGCAGAGATCATGACTTGCTAGTTCAAGAACATCAAGATCTTAGTATCATTTCATAAGAAACCAAGAATAAACAAGTTCTGTTCCCATCCAAATTCAACATCTCAACTGAAATCATTATGTCAACCGAGATCGTCAACTCAACGGAGATCATCATCTCTACTGAGATCATCTCAACTAAGATCGCACTTCTCAATCAAGATCATCATTAGATTGGAGCGTACTAATCACGTCTCCATTGTGTTGCAACAGTTCTATCCTCAGCCGTCTAACATCAACACGAGCACATCGCCTAAGAACTCGAAATCATAACTTTTTGCCATCTTTTTTATTTTGCCTCTATTTGTGTCCCCAGACTCTCTCTTTTTGCCTCCGCAAACCATCATCGTTGTTCTTGAAGCATTCATTGCCATAAATAATCCATTCGTGCCCCAGGTTCAAACTCTATTAGCTGAACCAGACTAATAGCCAAGCACTTCATCAATTGCTCCACGTATCAACCCATCATTTCAATGGCAGTGCAAATACTGACATAGCAACAATCTTGCGGCTAAAACCAGGAACAGAAAACACCGAGGTCCTAAGCTTCTAGCCTTAGACCTTGATAATTTTTCAATCGCCTTATCTGTGAGTAACCATCGTCGTAACCAACGACGACATGTCTCGTCGAACTCTTATCGTAGAAGACCTTCTTGTTGACATCCCTAATGTCATAACTGTGCAATCCACTCCATCTCCTTATAGTCAATCCGACATGCTCATGCCTCCTGCAAACATTTCAGAAGAGAAGCACATGAAGCAAGTGGACCAAGTTAATGCTGCCAAAGTCGAAACCATTGCTAAGGTTGAAAAAATAAGTCAACATGGCCTGCAATAAAGGCTACTATCTTGATCGGATGATAACCCTCAAAAAGATGTTTGTTCCCAAGGACTCTTCCCTCCGTGATATGGGTTAGCTCAATGTCCCTTTCCCTTTCTCTCCCAATCAATCTGAGGATGAGGCCAAGGAAGTAGAAGAGGCCGGAGACAAGGAAGAGGCCGAGGCTGAGGTTGCCGAGAAAGAATCTGAAGCTGCTGATGGGGCCAAGTCCCCTGCTCTGTTGTTGAGGCCAAGTCCTTTACTCTAAATGATCAAGTTCTGGACTTGATTGAGGACGACGAGAATGAGGTCTCCAAGAGCACCTCACTGAAGAAGGCCGACATTTCTGAAACTGAGATTACTGCCGCTGCAAAAAGCCTAGACTAGACTCTTCTAGAAATCAATGCTGAAATCACGGCCGAAAAGTTTGCCTAACTTTCTGCCGAGACCGAAACAATGCCAACAGCCAAAGTTGAATAGTCTGAGATCAATGCACAAGATCCTAGTGAAGCTTGAATACTCAGCTTAGGGTCTGATAGAAATATCATCCCTTATTTATAAATGAAGATTTAGGGTTTACAAGAGAGACAATTACAAGATGAGCCCTAAGGGCATAGAATAATACAAACCCTAATATAGTGCAACTTTCGGCTAATATAATATGCCAACTTTCGGCTAATATAATATGCTAACACTTCCCCTGAAGCTGGTGCGAAGATATCTCTCATGCCCAGCTTACCTAATATGTCATGAAATGGTTTATTCTCAACCCCCTTGGTGAGAATGTCAGCAAGTTGTTCACCAGACTAGACAAAAGGAGTACAAATGGTACCACTAGTGAGTTTCTCTTTAATGAAGTGGTGATTAATCTCAACATATTTTGTCCTGTCATGTTGAACTGGATTGTGAGCAATGTTGATGGCGGCCTTATTATCACAGTATAACCGCATGGAGTCCGTCTGATCAATACCTAGATCACTCAACAATAACTTGATCCATAAAAGTTCACACACACCTTGTGCCATAGTTCTAAACTCAGCTTCCGCGCTTGACCTGGAAACCACATTCTGTTTCTTACTCCTCCAAGTAACGAGGTTGCGTCTAACAAATGTGCCATACCCTAAAGTCGATCTCCTATCAGTTACTAATCCAGCCTAGTCAGCATTTGTATAGGCTTCCATACGAAGATGATCATACTTTGAAAAATAAATACCCTTACCAGGAGCAGACTTCAAGTACCTCAAGATTCTTATGACAGCCTCAAGGTGAATCTGATGAGGAGCATGCATAAACTGATTAACCACACTGACAGCAACAGCAATATCAAGACAAGAGTGAGATAGGTAAATGAGCTTACCCACTAATCGCTGATAGCTCCCTCTATCAACAACTTCTCCTCCTTCATCATCCTCCAATTTCTGATTGGGTTCCAGTGGAGTGGCACATGCCTTGCAGCCAAGCATCCCAGTTTTCTTTAACAGGTCAAGCACATATTTTCTCTGTGAGATAAATATCTCATCCTTAGAGCGAGCAACTTCAATTCCTAGAAAATACTTCAAGCTTCCTAAGTCTTTGATTTCAAACTCATTAGCTAAATATTTCTTCAACAGAGGTATTTTCCCACTATCATTGCCTGTAAGAACTATGTCATCTACATAAACAATAAGTGCTGTAGTCTTACCACGTGAGGAATGTTTCACAAACAATGTGTGATTTGCCTGACTTTGTTTGAAGCCATATTTAAATATAGCCTGACTGAATCTCTCAAACCAAGCCCTTGGAGACTGTTTGAGACCATATAATGACTTCCGAAGCTTGCACATTTTGCCTTCTGTCTAATGATTCTCAAAACCAGGAGGAATGTCCATATATACCTCTTCTTCGAGGTCACCATGGAGAAAGGCATTCTTGACATCAAACTGATAAAGCGGCCAATCAAGATTAGCTGCTAGAGAGAGAAGTATTCTGACTGAATTCATCTTAGCCACGGGTGCGAAGGTCTCCTGATAATCAATGATATATGTCTGAGTAAACCCTTTTACCACAAGTCTTGCCTTGTAATGCTCAATAGACCCATCTACTTTATGTTTCACAGTATATACCCATTTACATCCCACAGGTCGTTTGCCCGTAGGTAACTCAGTCAATTCCCAAGTGCCATTCTTCCTAAGTGCTTTCATTTCCTCAATCATGGCTAGTTTCCACTCAGAGGTAGCAAGAGCATCCTGAAAATGGTTAGGAATGCTAACAGAGGAAATATTGGACACAAACGCTCTATATGAGGATGACAAATGAGAGTATGACACAAACTGTGAGATAGGATGTTGAGTACAAGATCTCACACCCTTCCTCTTCGCAATAGGAACATCAAGATCAATGGACTCAAGAGATTCCAAGTAGGAGATGGCAGTGGAGTAGCAGAAATGGTCCCTTGTATCTAGTTAACTTGTTGTCTGTCTATGTCCCGGACATAAACATGCCCGTCCTTATCCTTGGCGATAGTGGGTTCTATAGTCCCAGTAGAAGAGGGCGGTGTAAGAACAACTGGTTCTACCATAGGAAGCACAGGACTCACTTCACACCAAGGCTCCCCCGGAAATGAGGACAGTGACACCGGAGAGAACAAGAAATAGGACTGGGACTCAAAGAAAGTAACATCTATGGACACAAACCACTTACAAGAAGAAGGGTGGTAGCATTTATATCCCTTTTGAGTAGGATAGTAACCAAGGAAAACACACTTGAGGGAGCGAGGGTCCAACTTACCACGAGAGGGAGAGTGATTATGAACAAAACAGACACAACCAAATATTTTTGGAGGAATAGAAACCAAGGACTGAGAACCTAGGAGGACGTGAAGAGGAGTCTGTTTTTGCAAGACCTGGGTAGGGAGACGATTAATAAGATGGGCAGCGGTGAGAATAACGTCGCCCCAATAGGGCCGAGGCACATTCATAGAAAAACACATGCACCGAGCCATGTCAAGAAGATGCCGATTCTTGCGTTCCGCTACCCCATTTTGTTGAGGGGTATTGGTGCAAGAGGTCTGATGGATAATGCCATGAGTAGAGAAATATTGTCCTAACCCAGAATCTATGTATTCCCCATCATTATCAGAACAAAGTAGTTTGACAGTGGCCCCAAACTGAGTACAAATTATCTTATGAAAAGTGCGAAACACAGAGAAAACCTCACTCTTATCTTTCATGAGATACACCCAAGTAACACAAGAAAAATCATCAATAAATGTAACAAATCATCGATGACCTTTCACAGACATAACACGAGAAGGACCCCAAACATCAGAATGTATTAAGGAAAAAGGAACTAAACTTTTATTCAAACTGGGAGCAAAAGAAGCTCTGTGCTGTTTTCCAAGTTGACAAGACTCACAAAGAAAGTCAGACACATGATGATTTGCGAAACCAGAAGGAAATAAATGTTTAAGCAAATGAAATGAAGGATGCCCAAGATGCCGATACCACAACCATAAATCAGCGGGGGTAATAGAAGACGTGGTGGAAGAATAAGCATGTTTGTCCGGTTGATCTAGGAAGTAGAGACCATTTTCTACACTACCACTGCCAATCGTCCTCTTCGTGACAAGGTCCTGAAAAAGACAATGATCAGGAAAAAATGTCACACTATAATTCAAATCCTGGGTAAGACGACTCAAGGATAACAGATAAACAGAAAAATTGGGAACATGGAGAACAGAAGATAGATGGATGGTAGGAGTAACGTGGACTAAACCTTTTCCAGAAATGGAAGAAACATTATCATCGGCAATCCTAACTTCGTCCTGACCTGAAGAGGGCTTATAGAAAGAGAAAAGATCAGAGGAAAGATCAGAGGAGCCAGACATATGATCTGAGGCACCAGAATCAATGATCCAAGGCAAAGACTTATGACACAGGAAAACACAAGGAGAAGAGGTTAAGTTACCTGAGCGGGCAAAGGACGAGGAAGCTGTACTGAGAGCAGTAGAAGATCGGCGGTCCAACAATTGGCGTAAAGCATCCTTCAACTCAGTATCAGAAACTTGGCCAACAGAAGCAGAATTAGAATTAAGTGGATCAACGGCACTAGATTGATGAGCCCGAGAATAGGAACCACGTCCTCTAAATTGGCCTGACTGACCGCCTCGAGAACCAGACCGATCACCTCGACTCTCGGATGGAGTCCCATGAAGCTTTCAACACGTCTCACGAGTATGCCGCGGCTTCTTGCAATAATCACAGACTACAGACTCCTTTGCAGCAGACGGAGGAATGGGAGTCAGGCTGAGGCCATCTCAAGGAGTAGACAGTAATATTGAACGGTTAGTAGAGACAGGGGACATCATAGCAGACCGACGACTCTTCTCATTCTGTACATAGGCAAATGCCTCCTAAAGTGAAGGAAGAGTGTCCATACTCAGAACTCGACCCCTAACTGGATCATACTTCACATTTAGGCCGGCCAGAAATTTAAAGACCCGTTCCCGTGCGATGAACTTCTTGTACCCGACAGAATCAACAAGTCAAACGAGCTTATAGTCTTCTAATTGGTCAAGGCGTTTCTAGCCGTTAGTGAGGAAAGTGAAATACTGAAGAACAGTTTGTTCCTCCTGAAGTGAGCTCTCAATAAAGCGGCGCAACTCAAATGCCTGTGAGAAATTCCTTTTGTAGGAATAGGTGGCAGCCACAGCATCCCAAACATCCTGGGCAGTCTCCATAGACAAGTACCCTTCACCAATTTCAGGAACCATCGAATGAATAAGCCAACCCATAATCAAAGAGTTGGTAATCTCCCATTGGTCATAACTCGAGTCAGTGGTACTCGGTGCCTGTATCCTGCCATTAACATACCCCATCTTCCCTCGGCTCTTCAAGAATAGAGTCAAACTTTGAGACCATGCTAGGTAGTTCTGACTATTAAAGAGAGAGGTGGTGATTTTCAGACTAGGGTTGGGGTTCTCAGTCATGGTAGGAGGTATAATGAGACTCTCACTCCTCGGTGTTTGAGAAGTAGGGGACACACTGGTGGAATCTGTCATGGATACTCTGCTACCGAACCTGCAACAAAAACTAGTGGCAATCACAAACCCGGAAGGTGGTGGTGAAAGAACAGGCACAATGACCACAATAAAAGCATAACAAAATTAAGAAACCATGTTTTGGTTTTTTTTTTTTTTTTTTTTTTTTTTTATAAATATATTTATTGATTTAGGTATTCATTTATATATATATATATATTGGTACGGTGCTTATACACAACACAACATAGGAATACCAAAAAGGTATACCCAACAGCGATGAGAGAATACCAGATCGACGAAGGCTGACGAAGGTTCGACGAAGGCTGACGAAGGTTCGACGAAGGCTTATGAACTACTAGAGGAGCTCGACGAGCTGAGGACGATCGATGAGCTGAGGAAGGCGACTGACAAAGGCTGACAAACTGCTGGAGGAGTTCGACGAAGGCTGAGGAAGGTCGATGAGCTGAGGAAGGTCAATGTAAAGACGACGGCGACTGAGTGATAAAGACGAAGCAGAGATCGACAATGAGAGACGGCTGAGTGACGATCGACAGAAGAAGGCGAAGTAGAGAAAGACGAAGCAGAGGTAAATTTCGAACCCTAGAGTGTCGTTGGTGCGAAGGGCGACCAACAAGGTTTGAGCCGAAACCCTAGTGGTTCTGCTCTGATACCATGAAGCTTGAATACTCAGCTTAGGGTTTGATAGAAATATCATCCCTTATTTATAAATGAAGATTTAGGGTTTACAAGAGAGACAATTACAAGATGAGCCCTGAGGGCATAGAATAATACAAACCCTAATATAGTGCAACTTTCGGCTAATATAATATGCCAACTTTCGGCTAATATAATATGCTAACACCTAATACTTAGGAATTTTTCTTTCCATTGTACCTTTTTCTTCTCTGTTTTGAACAGTATCTGTTTTGTCAGACCGATGTGCCTATTTATGTACTTGAGCAAGCTATCCCTTTTCAATGCAAGCCTTCTATTTTCTTCTAAGTGTTGAATATTGCTTTCATCATATATGCTTACCGCTTTTCTTCTATGTTTTGCATGTTTTCATACTTAGAATAATTTGCATATCTTCAACGTACACCTTAACTATGTAATATTCTCAGTGCAAAATACTTCGGCTATATCCACTAGCAGTTTTATCTCGGTTTTGACCTAACACTTGAAAATATTTATCATAATATTTTCACAAGTGTTATTTACAACTTGCCACTCCACTCTTTACTTATCAGGACCTCTGTCTTCTATTATTTCAGCATAACCTTGGGTTAACTTCAACTTGTAAATTTTTCTTAAAATTTCAACAAGTGTTAAACCAACTTCCTTTAACGTAACCTCGGCTTAACTTTAACTTGTAAATTTTTCTTAAAATTTCAACAAGTGTTAAACCAATCTTCCTTTAACATAACATCGGCTTAACTTCAACTTGTAAATTTTTCTTAAAATTTCAACAAGTGTTAAACCATTCTTTGCTTGTAAATTCTAACTCCCAAGCATCATTCTCCAGCCCTCTACCCCCTAATGTGAACTTAAGTTCCACTTGAGTTCTCATTAAGCATGTGGCTTTGACCTTGTCGCCGAGGTCAGATTCAAACAAAGACTGGCCGAGGTTACCAACTTTGGTCTCTTTGTTAATCTGACTGATATGCACTTAGTTCCAACCTGTGTCTGATTCTGCCGATATGACAGGTCCATGTTAATCCAACTTAGTTCAACTCTATTATATGTAAGTATAATTCAACTCTGTCATATAATAAGTCTAATTTATTCGTCATGTTTCGCTTAGAAATATCGCCAACTTAGTTCAACTCTATTATATGCAAGTGTAATTCAACTCTGCCATATAATAAGTCTAAGTTATTCATCATGTTTCGCTTAGAAATATTGCCAACTTAGTTCAACTCTATTGTATGCAAGTATAATTCAACTTTGCTATATAATAAGTCTAAGTTATTTGTCATGTTTCGCTTTAGAAACATCGCCGACTTAGTTCGACTCTATTATATGCAAGTATAATTCAACTCTGCCATATAATAAGTCTAAGTTATTCGTCATGTTTCGCTTAGAAATATCGCCAACTTAGTTCAACTCTATTATATGCAAGTATAATTCAACTCTGCCATATAATAAGTCTAAGTTATTCGTCATGTTTCGCTTTAAAAACATCGCCAACTTAGTTCAACTCTATTATATGTAAGTATAATTCAACTCTGCCATATAATAAGTCTAAGTTATTGTTATGTTTCGTTTAGAAGCATCTCCAACTTAGTTTAACTCTATTATATGCAAGTATAATTCAACTCTGCCATATAATAAGTCTAAGTTATTTGTCATGTTTCGCTTAGAAATATCGCCAACTTAGTTCAACTCTATTATATGCAAGTATAATTTAACTCTGTCATATAATAAGTCTAAGTTATTTGTCATGTTTCGCTTAGAAACATCGTCAAGTACTTGAATCCGAGATTCGAGATCTTGAATCCGCGATCTGCTCACTTAGGTTGAGCTCTTGTCTTCTCGGACTTAATCTTCTAGGCTGAGATCTTGTCTTCTAGGATCTGGGATTCAGGATCTAGAATCCGAGATCTACTCACTAGGATTCAGGATCTAGAATTCGAGATCTGTTCACTTAGGCTGAGCTCTTGTCTCATCGAACCTACTCATCTAGGCCGAGATCTTATTTTCTGGGCACCAGTTTTCGTTGTTGGTGCCAGCATGTCTTGTAATAGGGATGTTGGCTGCATCACGTTGTTCTGCATCATGAGGTTGACCACTGTTTGTAGATCTGTCAACTTATTTGCCACGTCTTTCAGTTTTCTCGTCTTTTCTCCGGCATCTGTCCCTCTATACCTAAAGGTTGCTTTTACGGTAGTACTTATCTTGGCTTGCTTTCTTCGGTGCGTCTCCCTTTTGGCCGATGTTATTCTCCCCGAGATTCTGATCCCGTGCTGCTTCATTACGGTTTTCTTTTTCCATGTTTAGATTGGCAAGTTTACCACCCCCACTAGGGATGTCGTCCCCAATCTTTTCTCTCTGCTTGTTGTTGGCCATCTATTCTCTTTAAGTTCCTACAAACAGCGTCAAATTGTGGGTGTTGATTTCCGACCACACAACCAAAAGAAGGAACTCAGTTGGAGAGCATCGGTAGAATAGATTAAGCCCAAACAACCTGTCACAGAAAGATAAGAATCCCACGGTGGTTCATCCACCCAGGGGTACTCCGACGATCAAGTCAGTAAAATATCTCTCAAAGATAACTAATAGTGCGTAACTCACTAGACAGAGCATAAAAGACATACCTTAGACCCATGAAGGTGTCTTCCTTTTATAGCTAACACAAACCTAATCCCAATAGAAGCCTAGCTTCAATAGAATCTAGATTACTGCTAATCTTGGACTCTTAGTAGGATTGTGATTGACTCTCTAAAAGTCTTATCTTTATTCAAACTGAAGTCCTCTCCCAATCTATGATTCTAGTCCTCTATCCAAATAGACAGTTTGATGTCATTTAGGATTTTAGTCCTCTATCCAAATATCTCAGATTTCGGTATTATCGCACCATATCTCGGCATCATGGTTCGCCCATGTGGCACTTCGGCTAACAACCTCGACCACGTGGACTACCCAAAATATGTCCCCACAATTAGTATAAATTTAAAATTAATAAGATGTAAAATCACATTTTAAATAATTATGGTTTGTTGATGTACTTTTTTATGTACTTTTTTTTGGGTATTTAAAATTATTGTTGAGTAATTCTACATGTGAAAAAATTATTTAAAACTTTAAATATACACATCTTTGCATGTGCCGTTAATCATGTAAGTATTTATTTTTCTGCAGCTAGAATTAGATATTTTAATTGGTTTTTATTTTTTATTCTTTATGAAAAGATATGTAAAAAATTATAACATTATAATAACTTATACTGATTGTTTGACTAAAACCCTCACTTGCCAAGCAGAGCCTTAATAAACAATACAAAAGTGGTTGTTGATTAGCTTGTAATTAGTCTAAATCATGGTTGATCAATTGCAGATGTAATGATTATTACGGGGAAAAAAATTCCACTGTATGTCGTCTCAAAGAATCATTCACCTTAGTTAATAATTCCAAGCCATATGTCCTCATCAATTTTTCACTTTGATCGTATGCAGATGTGTCAAGATTATCTTTGAGATTAATGTAAACTTTTGAGTTCTATCTATCAACATCAACATCAGATGATGAGATAATTTGATTATTGGCTTGATGTCTTCGGCCGAACTGAACCCAAGAAGTTCTGCGCATCATGCTTAAAAATGCCAAATCAATTGGAAAATTCAAATTAATTGCCATCAAATTTGATCTAGAAAAATATATACTGTAGTCCAAAAGTTGATGTATTTTACTTGGATGCCCAATAGATTGATCAGGAGAGTAATTTTGCATGATTATGAGTGAGGAAAAAGTTGGCCGAGCAGGAGGTGTGATGGGGTGTCTAAGACATTCATCTGGTCAAATGTCCAATTAAACATAAAGTTTGAATGACAAAGTCTAATCACAGAATGAATCAAGTCAAGGATAAGTCTACGAAGAGTGGGATGATATTTATACCGTTTTGAAAAAAGCCGAATAAAGGGCGCAATTCCACCAAAGGCAGAGTTATTTGAACAAACAATTACACAGAACTCCCAAAAGATAAAGTAAACACATATAATGTTCCGTTTGTTTGAGAGGAAATGTTTTCTATATTTTCTAGTGTTTGATACAATGAAAAACGAAAGTTAACGAAAAATATTTATATGGTCAATAGAAAAACAAATCTATTTAGACAAAATATTTTCTAATTTTAAGAGATGGAAATCGTTTTTCGAATTAAAATTTTACGAATATTACCACACCACCATCACCACTCTTGTCTCCACCACCACAACACGATCACCACGGTCACCACCACCATCACCTCTGTTGTTGCCCCACAATACCATGCCACCACCTTTACCTCCATCTCTATTTTCGTTCTACTACCACCACCACCACCACCAAAAAAAAAAAAATCTGAAAAACATTTTCTAGAAAAAAAAATTTCATAAAAAATGTTTTTCACTCAAGCAAACGGAACGTAAAGGAGAATTCAACTTCTAAACCAAAATACACAGTGACTTGCACTCATAAGAGTTCAGCTTGCAAAGTATCGAAATACTCTGGATGATCACCCAAATGATAAGGACAGTATATTTGTGGTTGCACATCACCTAAGAGTTATTGGAGTTCATGTTCATCTGTTCATATTGGTGTGGTAGATGTTGGCCACATCTCTCTTAGAGACATGGATGTGGGTGGTAGTGGCTCACATCCCACCCTTTTAAAACTATCTTGATGGGAGGTAATTTATAAATAGAAGAGAGATTAAATTATGGTCCTTAGTCAAACATATATGTCTGAGTTTTTCCATTAAGTTTCATACATTCAGAGAGATTTGTTTAGACTAGAAGCCTAGTTTTCACTTGAAACAAAATACACCATACTGTGGGTTAAGTGGGATAGTACTGTTGGAGTTTCATTTTGCACCAGATTCTAGACGACGACAATTACTCTCGAACAACTATGGTTGGAGGTAATCGTTAAACTTTCACTTGTCTTAAATTATTTAATATATATGCTAGATTTTTCTAACAGTAGATTGTTTTCATACAAATGGATGTTACAAATGAGATAAAAAAATTAATAATTGAATTAGACCCATTACTTCAAAAAGGACAATTAATTTAAGGACTAATTAGATAATGCAGCATAGTGATAACGTGGCTTAGAACCTAAATACTATAATTGAAGTCAAGTGAGCAAATCAAAACTCACGAGACAGTCTTCATAACACAACCTTGTGGTCATTGTCTGTATCCTAATCTTATCTGTTTCATGCTCTATGTCCTTTTCAATCCTTTTTAAGGCTCTAAGTTAGTCGGATTTTGGTGAACCTGACACTCGATTCATTGAGACGTCCATGAAGATGCTATGACTAGTAAACATTCACTACAAGAAATTACATATTTGGCGACCAAAATAAAATTAGTCACCAAAAGTGACAGTTTTGGCGACTAAAAAGTAAATTAGTTGGCGTTGATTCAAGTTTCAGCTACTATATTATTTTAGTCGAGATATCTTATTTATTGGCGACTAAAAAAATATTTAGTCGCTAACTATTCACAATAGGCGACTAAAAAGTTATTAGTTGGCAATAGTCTGCACTTTAGGTTACTAAAAATTTAATTTGGTCGCAAAATTAAATTATTTGCCGACAAAAGAAAGTTTAGTCGCCAGAGAGTTAGCGAATTTTTTTTTTTTTTACTCTTTGCCGACCAAAGAATTTGGTTGCCAAATATGAGGTTTTGGTGACTAAAAAAATTTAGTCGTTGTATAATAACTCTTTGCCGACCAAAAAAAATAAAATAGTAGCGAAATGGTACTTTTGGCTATGAAAGTTTTAGTCGCCAATAACCTATCTTTTGGCTACAAAATGTTTTTTGGTCGCTAAAGGTTGAAATTTTTTTTAGAGGGAAACGAATTAATATTGGCGGCCACATCTTCTCTCTACACTTATACAGATTGCCCTATGTTCTGTGTCACACACACAAAGAACATAGTTAGCACCAAACCTCATCCCCACTCACCACCGTCGTGCACCACCATCGCTGGCCACCGTCGCTCACCAACGTTGTATGTCGCCACCGCCACTGTTGCAAATCACCACCCCCACTACCGCGAATCACAGGTTTCTCTCTTTCTCTCTCTCTCTCTCTCTCTCCATCTATTTCTCCATTTCTCACACAATACTCTAGGGTTTGATATGATTTTTTTAGTTTAATTTTGTGTTGATTTCTGAAATTGGTTTGGTTCAATTGGTTTGTTTTCTTTATTTTTAAGCGTTTGATGGCCAAAATAGTTAGCCCTAATTCATTTCCGAAATTGCGTTCAACTGGTTTGATTTCTGACATTGGTTTGTAATTTCTGAAATTGGGTAAATATTTTAGGGTAAATTACTAATAAGTCCTAATAGTTGGACTTAATTTCCATCAAGTCTTATTGAAAATAAGTCTTAGTAAAATTATCGCTAAAAATAATTTTTTTGTGACAATTTTTTATATATGTAACTAAAAATTGACAATTAGTATTTTTTTTTTGTCATGATTTTTATAAATTATCTCTAAAACTTACAATTAGTGACATTTTTTTATAACAATTTTTTCCTATAGGACCTATTAGACAATAAGTCCACCTATTAGGATCTACACGTAAATACCTCAATATTTTATTGGTGTGATACATTTCCTCCTCTTTTTCCTTTCTCTCTCAGTAGTTTGAAAGGCCTAATCCATTGCTGTGTATTTATTTGCATGTATGGCTGGTAATATACGATTGTATGTTTATTGACCATGACTGAATATTTGAATTGGAATTTGATGGTATGATGCTGCAATTACAATAGTAAAAAAAAAAAGAAGCTTCATTCACATTTGCAAGTGAATTAAATAAAACTTAAATGTTCAACTGAAAAAAAAAAAAGAAAAAAAAACCCCAAAAAAATAAATAATAGAAAACAAACCTTGAACAACATTCCTGTATAAAGGTCGACCAAATCATATTTGTTTTTTCTATTTAATTGGATCAAAAACTTACTTCCAAATTGTTGGCTTATTTTTCCTACGAAGGAAAATATTATAAATACGAGCGTGCCAGCAAGGATTGAAAAATCCTTACAGATTAAATTCAAGCCAATTATTAAGCGATTGTGTTGACAGTTCTTTCGCCTTAACAAAGAGGACTTCAAAATTGCCAAAGTGTAGAGAAAAGAAAAATTAAAAGAAGAATGAGGGAGACAACGAAAGATGATTGAGTGAATAATCAAAGTAATAATTACTTACCTCTACTCCTATGTTTCGAAAAGGCAGTGCATTAAATGCTTTGAAAATGAAATGCTGAAAATAAATACTTCGAAATATAAATTTATGTTAAACTACTCCTAAGATAAGGGAAATGACAAGAAATATTGAAATCAATTGTCTTTGATTTGAATTCTGGATGCTTTACAATGTAGTCATGAATGGCTATTTATAGACAAATATTTGTAGGAAAAAACTTCCAGCAATAGCTACCCAATAACCACCTAAAACTACCCACTTTTCCATCTTCATTCCCACAATGTCATATATTCCTCCATGTCTTCATAATTTCCTTTAACTTCCAATTAATGCTCCATGTTCTCCACTTCATTCTCCATCATCTTTTCACATTTCATAACTTCTCATAACCTCCAAATGAATAAGAGGATGCCATATGTCCTGTAATTATATAAATAATAAATAATAATAAAAATTACAGACTTATGGTGCCAACATTACCCCCCGCGGCCCTTAAAAATGATGTTTACTTGAATTTTTGAAGGGCCAAACCAAGCACATGACTAATCTAAGCAATAAAGTGCTTCGAATAATATCAACAAAGTGCTTCGAATGATGTAATAGCACCAATGAAGTGTTTCGAATGAGTATGAAATTATGACTAGATGTCTTGAATGCTAGCTATTATGGACTAGTAACAAACTTCGAAGGTGGTATAAAGGACCAAAATCATCTTTCGAAGGTTGAAAGTGCCGACAAAGGACAAATTACATCCTTGGAAATATTCGGCAAAGTTTCGAAGGTTCACAACCACCATTATTGTTTCTTCGAAGCTGTTAATGCAAGATGGAGTGCTTCGAAGCTTACAAAATTATGGCTAAAGGGCCTTCGAAGCAACTTTTGGCCAACATTGTGGTTATTCAAATTTTGTATGTTCTGGTTCATACATAATTAATGAAATTATTAATTTTGTGCTTCGAACTAATTATTAATTCTTCGAAGACACCAAAAACTGTTGTTCTTCGAACCAACTTATTATGCCAAAAATAGACATTATTCGACAACTAATTAATTGCCATTTTACATATATTTGAAGAGAGATACGCATTTCGAAAGTTTTCTCGCCCCATGTTACATTTCGAAGGTGTTTATTGATAACAAAATCACCATTCGAAAGCCACATATGTTACTAAAGGATCAAAGTCATCCTTCGAAAGTGCTCACGATATCTCTTCATACAAAATCCAAAGAGTTGGATTACTATGAAATTAGTTTGGCATTTAACAAGCCATTAATGGCTATAAAATGATATTTCAATGAATAACATGCTTCGAAGTGTCTTGGGACATATTTCGAAGGTAACCACAAAACCAAATGATGATGGTTTTATAGATCAACCATATTTTTGGCCTAATATATTTCAATAACGAAATATTATTTGCTAGCCATTCCATCAAAGTCAACGTTTGATGTGATCCACAAATCCAAAATGGATTTCGAATAACAACAGTCATGGTATAGTGTGGCCATGAAAATTCATACTTTTTTACACCTTGGAAAATGTCAAAAATTTTGAATTCATGAACAGTGGCTTGTTCATTATTCTTGACCATGTTTGCTTTAAAAACACGACTTTCGCCAAATTGATTTTCATAATTATTTGGCAAAGTGGGTTGTTTTTCCATGTTAGCCATTAATGGCTTATGAAAATCACCCATAGATATGTTATTTTCATGACTTGACTCTCTAAAAATTAGTTTTGAGACCCCCCGAGCCATGCATGGAACATCATTCTTAGCCAAATTTGGCTAAAAAACATGCTCTTTCATTATGTTAATTTCATAATTTGGCTTTTTAAAAACGGACTCTTGAACCCCTCGAGCCATTGATGAAATCAACTCTTTGCTTTTACTATTTTCAACCATGGAAAAATTCTGAAAAAGTTCACCAATTCCGGCCATTAAAGCCTCAGTTAATGACTTGGTAGTGAGAGTTGATAACTCATCATTCCATTGACGAATTTCCATATCAAGTTGATGAATTTCTCCAATTAAATGGTATTTTTTTTCTTCCACCAAATAATATTGTAATGGATGACAGTTTATTTCATCAAGAAAATGGATCTCTTCTTGAAGATCCAAAATTTTTCTTTCACGCCAATATATTTCAAATTGAAAAGTTCGAATGGCGAAATTCAAATCGTTTGTCATTTCTTACACTTGGCAGTCCTACTGGGCGTGCCAAAAATTGTTGGCTTATTTTTCTTACAAAGGAAAATATTATAAATGCGAGCGTGCCAGCAAGGATTGAAAAATCCTTACAGATTAAATTCAAGCCAATTATCAAACGATTGTGTTGACAGTTCTTTCGCCTTAACAAAGAGGACTTCAAAATTGCCAAAGTGTAGAGAAAAGAAAAATTAAAAGAAGAATGAGGGAGACGGAAAAAGATGATTGAGTGAACAATCAAAGTAATAATTACTTACCTCTACCCCTATGCTTCGAAAAGGAAGTGCATTAAATGCTTCGAAAATGAAATGCTGAAAATAAATGCTTCGAAATATAAATTTATGTTAAACTACTCCTAAGATAAGGGAAATGACAAGAAATATTGAAATCAATTATCTTTGATTTGAATTCTGGATGCTTTACAATGTAGCCATGAATGGCTATTTATAGACAAATATTTGTAGGAAAAAACTTCCAGCAATAACTACCCAATAACTACCTAAAACTACCCACTTTTCCATCTTCATTCCCACAATGCCACATATTCCTCCATGTCTTCATAACTTTCTTTAACTTCCAATTAATGCTCCATGTTCTCCACTTCATTCTCCATCATCTTTTCACATTTCATAACTTCTCATAACCTCCAAATGAATAAGAGGATGCCACATGTCTTGCAATTATATAAATAATAAATAATAATAATAATTTCATATTTATGGTGCCAATACAAATAAATGCATTTTCACTTAACATGAACAAGAATCTTACGAATAACAAATTAAGGCATAAAAAAGAAAAAAAAGAAAAAAGAAAAAAAGGAATAGAACTTGCTTGAATCTTGATGTGTAGATGGTAGAGAGAGGAGTGATGAAATGCGTAACGGAATGCAATGAGAGAGAGAAACAGAGGGTTGAGAGATTAAAGGCATTTCTGTGATTAGAAGCATGTAAAGTTTGTCATCATTTATTACTAGAAATTAATGTTTTTTGGGTCAGTTAATTTGGTCCAATAACCATGTTTGCTTCTTTTCAACACAGAGACAAATTTGGTACTATGTACAGTTACTGGGAAGCATTGTTGGAAGCATTATTTCCATTTATTTCCCTTCTGAACTAGTAGAGACATAGTAGGCATACTCAGACAAGAGGAAATACAGTTGTTTCCGTCTTAAGTTCCACACTTATGTCTTTGGAATTCAAAAATGAATTTCAAAAAAATGTTATTATTAGTCTGGTTTTATAATTTGAATATTTTATTTTGTAAAAAAATTTGGCATGTAATTTTTTATAAAAAAAATTGATCGATTTGATAATCATGACTTAGTACTCGTTGTAATGAAAAACCTATTCATGCTTTACTTTCTCTCTTATTGTAGCACTTTGTCATGTTCTTGTAATTATGTTGTGAGATAAAAAGTATGTGCTAATACTAATTCTTCATGGCACCTCTACGACAGAAGATTTATTTAGTCATGATATATTCATTTGAGTACGATGTTCATTCTAAGTAAGCTAATACGATTTTGCCTGCACTTCAGAAGAAGCTTGTATAATCGTAGAATAGGACAAATAGGACGTTCTACTACCAACAAATCATTTTTGGCAAAATGTTGATATGTTACCTTCACAATAGATTTCCGAACTTTGTTGCAAATAAGTGATTTCTGAACTTTAATATATGTTGCAAATAATTGAAAACTAAAAGATAGGTTGAAAAGATGAACAACAATTGGATGATGATAAAAGACACTCAGTTCCATTGTTGAGTATTTTTGTTTATTTAGTGTCCATTCCTACATTAATCTTTGCTTAATCTGTAGGGTTCAAAAGATGGACAAGAGTTGGATGGTGATAAAAGATAGATTGAAAAGTAAAGAGTATCAATAAGGTGTTAAGTCATTAATTGACTTAGCTACGAAGAATTTAGGCCCATAGGATGACATTCGTTGTCCATGTGTCGATTGCTTGAATGGCACAAAACATAGTCGAGAAGTTGTATGGCTGCACTTGATGCGAAGAGGAATTGCATGTTCTTATAGAACTTGGGTGCACCACTGGGAGCATGTTCCAATGTCTCATGATCATCCGAGTGGGTCAAACGATGATGGTCAAAGAGATGGAGCTGAATCCTTTGACAATGACAATAATTTGAAGGAGTTGCCTATTATATTGGAAGAGAATTACATGAGTGGCCTCATGGATGATCATATTGATGAAGAAGAAGATAGCTCAGAGAGATAAAACTTATTGAAGTTCATTAGGCTGTTTGATGATGCTCGACGCAAAGTTTACCTGGGGCGTGAAAAATTCTCTATGTTGTCCTTCGTTATTAAGATGCTTCACGTTATGGTGTACAATAAATGGAGCAACAAATCTTTCAATATGGTTATGTAAGTTTTCAAAGACATTCTACCAAAGTGTGATGAAATTGTTCCATGGACCCTTTATGAAGCAAAAAAGTTCTTATGTGAATTGGGTTTAGGATACGAGGTCATTCGTACATATAAAAATGATTGTATTTTATTTTGGAAGGACAACACAAAACTAGAGAATTGCCCTACGTGTAAGGCAACTAGATACAAGTTGAAAGATGAGAGTGGTAAAAAGATTCCTCACAAAATATTGAAATGTTTTCCTTTGACACCGAGGTTGAAGAGGTTGTGCATGTCCAAAAAAATAACTGTAAATATGAGATGGCACAAAGAGAAGCATGCGGATGATGGAATATTAAGGCATCTAGTCGATGGTCAGGCATGGAAGGACTTTGATATGCAGCATTCCACGTTTTCTGTGGAACCCCAGAATGTAAGGTTAGGGCTTGCCACGGATGGTTTCAATCCGTTTGGAAATATGAGCACATTGTACAGCATGTGGCCCGTAATCATAATGCCTTACAATCTTCTCTCGTGGAAGTGTATGAAAGAGCCATTTTTTATGATGTCATTGCTTATTCCTGGTCCATCTGCACCTGGAAAAGACATTGATGTTTACTTGCAACCATTGCTGGAGAAGTTAATGAAATTGTGGGAGCATGGTGTATAAACATATGATGCCTCAAACAGTCAAATATTTAGAATGGATGCAGCAGTCATATGGACTATCCATGACTTCCCCGTGTACGATAACATATTCGGTTGGACTACAAAAAGTTACTTGGCCTGCCCTAACTATAACGTAGATGCATCATGTCAGAGTCTGCGAAGTAAGATAGGGTATATGGGTGCCCACTGCTACTTGCCTGAGAACCATAATTGGCGAAGGAGTAAGCTCTTCAACAGTCAAATTGAGAATCGGTCCAAACTTGTGGAGTTATCAGGAGGACAAATACTAGAGCAAATTGATTCTGGGACATACAGGCCATATGGAAAGCATCTAGACAATCGAAAAAGACGAAGGAATGAAAATGCAACTTCCAATTGGACAAAAAGAAGCATTATGTTCGACCTACCCTATTGGAAAACGTTGAAGCTTCGACACAACCTTGATGTCATGCACATAGAGAAGAATATATGTGACAATCTAGTTGGGAAACTATTGAACATAGATGGCAAGAACAAGAACACGGATAAAGCACGCTTTGATCTGGAGGACATGCAAATACGAAAGGAGTTACACTTGAAGAAGCGTTCCAATGGCTCATTCAAGAAGCCTCCGGCATTGTACACATTGTCTCCGGTGGAGAGACAAGGTTTTTGTGATTTCTTGAAATCGATTAAGTACCTTGATGGCTATGCAGTAAATATATCCAACTGTGTCACCGCTCATGGTGAAAAATTAGCTGGCCTCAAAAGTCATTATTGTCATACCCTTCTACAACAACTACTTCCAATTAGGATGCGTGGATACCTTTCCAAGGACATTGGAACCACACTTTTTTGAGTTGGGAGCCTTTTTCATAGAGTTGTGCTCAAAGACATTGAGGATGACTGATTTGAAGAAATTGGAGAAACAAATTGTACTTATACTTTGTAAGCTTGAGAAGATTTTTACTCTTGCGTTTTTTGATGTCATGGTCCACTTGGCAATTCATTTGCCTCACGAGGCTATGCTTGGAGGGCCTGTGCAATATCGATGGATGTATCTCACTGAAAGGTAATACCACGAGTTCCCTTTCATAAGCATTTAAATATAGTACAAAATGTAAATATTGACTTTCAAATCATATTGCCATGTAGGATGCTTAGACTTCTGAAATGATTTGTTAGCAATAAAGCTCGGCCAGAAAGGTTCCATTATAGAGGCTTACATTTCCAAAGAGTGTATGACGTTTTGTTCAATGTATTTGGATGGAGTTGAAATGGTGTTTAATCGGGAAGAAAAGAACTATGACAGGGATGACAATGGCCCGGGATTGGTGGTTTTCACTCAAAATGTTTGCCAGTTTGGTCTACTTGCAAGGGCAATCGATGTGTCTCTAGCCGACCATGAAATGACTCATTGGTTTGTCCTACACAACAACTTAGAAGTAGAAGAATATCCAGAGTACGACTTGAACCTTTCGACATACTATATGTGAGCTATATGCTTTTTTTTAGTAATCATTTTTCAAATTACTTATGAATTATATTGTATTAACTAGGGAACACAAGATGTTGTTGTAACAACAACATAGAAGTGCATGCGACATTGCCAAGAGACAATGCAAAGAATTTCCTACATGGTTCAAAAATTGCGTAAGCTAAAATTCCCTATAATATAGTTTACACAAGAAATTAAGCTATGTCAAAAATAACATGTCACTTTTTTTTCCTTTCTTTTTTTTTTTTTTTTTTTATGCAGATGAATAAATTGCGAAACAACAAGTCACCAAAAGCAACCGATGAGATATGGTGTGACGACCCCAAAATGTTAATCGTAATTATAAGTGATTAATTATGTATTGAATTTTAATTATGACATGTGCCAAGTGATTAATTGTGAATTATCTAATTTGATTCGTTGTAAATACATGTTTAAATTGAGAAACTATCCGCTGTGAGTTTGGCTTTAAAACTGAAATTGACGACATAAATGTGTTCAAAAATCAAAATTGAGTACAAGGATATGTTAATTCGAATTTTTAAAGTTATCTGGGAAGTTTAATTAAAAATTGATTCCGTCTAATTTGCTAATTTTAATGGGTTGGAATTAAATAATTAAATAGGAATTAGAGCTTAATACACATTAGTATAATTTAATTTAGTGTAATTAAGATTATAAGGATGAGGATTGAATTAATTTGAGTGAATTCATATAATTCCTAACTTTTTTTAATTAAACCCAAAATAGGTAAAATCAAAAGGATTAGTGTGTGGCCATAAATTGAATAGAAAGGAAAAAGAGAGGTTAGTGGGTCTTGTTAGGTGTCATACAAGTTATACACGTAGAGAGAGGGAGAGAGATTGTGCTGGAGAGTTCAGAGAGTAGAAGAGAGGAAATAAAAGAACACCAAGAGAAGGAAAAGAAGAACTTAGGTAGAAGAGTGCCTTGAGTTCTCATAATTCAACAAGTAACGTAAGCATTCTCTCTCTAATTTCTTGAAATTGAGATTTACACATACAACATCTTTAAAGATTAAGACCGAAATTAAGAAGAATTGATGATCAAATGAAGGTTTTGCTCATATTGCTGAGGATTAAGACATGCATGTGTGTATATATATATATGGAAGAATTGAATGAATTAGCTCATAATCCTTACATGCATGACATATTTTCAAGAGAACAATGATTCTAAACTTATTTTCAAACATGATTCATGGAGTTTAAGGAGAGATTAAGCATGAATTAGAGCTTGGGTTCAAGAAAATAGATGTTTCACGAAATTGAGCTTCAAAAATGGAAGAATGGGTTTAATTTGATATTTAGAGCTTTATAAGAATTTAATTAAAAATTTGATTTAGGTTCATAAAATTAGATGTAGTCAAATTACGCCTTAATTGAGAATTAATGAAATTCAATTGAAATTGAGTTAGGCTCAAGATTATGGAAATAAATGTGAAGAATAATTATTTGGGCCTTGATTTGCTTGAAAATGGAGTTGAAATTGCAAAATGTGCATATTTATGAGTTTCTGATTCAGTAATTTAAACATGACTAAATAATTGTAATTTAATGTGTATGAGCCTAATTTAGGCTTAATTGTGTAATTAGTGAACTTAATAAGGATTGGTTTATGATTAGATTATTTATATTTAATTAGTTTGGTTAATACATGGCTAAACATGTTTTAATTAGAGATTAAAGGAAATTAATAATCTAATTAATTCATAATTCTAGTCACCTATATTTAAAAGTTTAAGTGAACTAAATATGTTTAAGATGATTGTGTATCGTGCTATGTATATTTTTTTATTCTAGGTCACGAGTCAAGGACTACTTGACCAACCGTTCTAGAAGCCCACTGTGAGTAACGTTATTGTAAAGATATGTTCATATGAATTATGCTCCAAATGTAATTTGATAAGCTATAATTTCTGAAATGATATTTATTTACGTGAACGAATGTCCTATGTTTGAAATCTATTATGGCATCCATAGATTGTCCTAAGTCATGGAGAACGGCATGTTAATGCGAATCCATGACATATATGTGATTACGATATCTCGTTAGTCACTTCATTGTGGTGATATGTGTTTAATCAGTATCCGGAACCGATTACTCTAGTCGGAAGACGATGTGTGATATGTTTTGTGAGATTTACCATTATGTTATGTTCTGATATGAGACTGATATGAACAATTGTGTCATGATTTATTTTACGGATATGATATATTTGAAATTCGTTCACTAACCCCTTTATTTTAATGTTATTCACTGGACTTTAACTTACTATTTTTATATATATGTATAGGTGAGTGTTCTGGAGGTCAAGTCTAGAAGGGGTCTTTAGTCGAGCTACCCTTTTGAAGCCTATTGAGTTGTTTTGAGTGCTCCGAGTTAGGGCTAGGCCTAGAAGGCCGTTGTCAAGCTTTTGATCATGAAGTAAACTTTTGTTACGTGCATATGTTATGTATAAGATGTTAAGTTACAAGTTATGTACTGAATGTGTCACGACTCAACCCCAGGGACTTAGGGTTAGAATCGCAACTTACTAACTTATTCTTATTTGTAGCAAATTAAGATGCGCAAGTGGAAATAAAAATAATTAAACTGAAATTTTACTTCATTTTACTATTGAAGAAAGAGGAAATACATTTCTAGGGCTTTCATTATTTTATTATTCAGTGACCAGCCCCGAATAGAAATAAAATGGAGCAAAAATATAAAAAAAAGAAAAGAAAGATAAAATAGTGATTCAACATCAGTCCATGAGCAAGTTCCATTTTGTGGGGTTATGAGTTTTCCTTACATCTCGTTACCTGAAAGGGTAACAGCTATAAGCATACAACAGAGTGAGAAATATTATGCCAAGAGTGTAGGGAATACAAAATAACCATGGATAATTGGTTAGGCTAAAATATTTGCATAATTTAATTTACATGATAATTTATTTAAAGTAGCAGAATACAGAAATCATGTAAATAAATAATCATAACCACAGTATAAAACAAAACAGAACAGAGGTCACAAAAGTGACAGTCGGAACAGAGGTCAATGGATCCATGACAAACAGAGGACTACAAAGTGATTAAACAGAGGCCAGTGGTTATTTAAGTCCCCCAAGGCGTGGGACTCCCGTGGTGATATTTACAAAACATATTTGTTTATAAGGTTATAGTCAAATATATTCTAAAATTTGAACAAACATATCCATAAATTTCCTTTTAAGTAAATAGAGTTTAGGAAGTAACCCACGTAATTGAAACATTTATAAAACATAATTTTTATTAATATAACTTAATAAAATATAACTTGTTTAAAATAAGTTATGGTAACTCCAAACTTTCGTAAAACATATAATGGTAAATCAAGACATAATATAATTCACCTTAATTATAATCCTTAGCCTTACTTTACTATCAGAACTTCCCTACTATCAATTCCTCACTCTCCCTTACGTATCTCTCTCTTTCTCGGTTTTCACTCTTTCTTTTTGTTCTTTCGTTTCTTCCTCTCTTAGTTCATCACCTTTGCCCCTATTTATACTGTGAGCCAAGCCTCACTTGGAGTCCCATGTACCCCCTCCCATCCCTCCCCCTCTCTCTCTCTCTCTCTCTCTCTCTCTCTCTCTCTCTCTCTCTGGAGGCATAATGAGGCTAGGAGGTGGGTCTCTTAATTGCAAATTTAAGATGAGATTTGAATATTGTAAAGATAAGTATAAATCTTCATACTTGGGCCTTTTTTTTTTTTTTTTTTGGGCCGAAGTTTACAAACCTTGCTGGGCAACTAGCTTATTTCTTTTTATTCATTTATTTATTTGTTTTGGTGTTAAATTATTATTTATTACTATCTTTAGTTTGACCCAATTAATATTACAATTCCATAAATGTGTTAATTTGCTCCCAAATAATAATTCCCAATTAGTCCTATAATCCAATGTCAAATTAGATTTATATATTTATTTATTTAATAGTCTATCATCACATGCCACTATAATTATATATAACTCTAAATATTTATGTGGACTTAATTAAACGTTCGGGGTGTCACAGAATGTGGGTAAATTAACGTTTTTGCATGTAAATTTTTGTTCATATAGATGCACAACTCATTAGACTATTGGTGTTTTTGAATATTGTTTTCGCTAGCCCCGATTATTTTTTATTGTACAAGAAGGCCTTTGGTAATCTTAGATTACTGGCCGGTTATGACACTAAACCTATAGGGGCGGATTTGGGTCGTGACATATGGGCATTAGCAAATGGTCCTAATGGCTTAGTGAACACATATTCGGGATGCATCTGTAATGGCATCCAGTTCCATAGTCTCGACCATGACAACCGTCATAAAAGTCAAAATAGTGGATTGGTAATGGAAGGGGACCATGAAGGCCAATTGATAAAGTTCTACGGCTATATTCGCAAAGTTTGGGAAATGACATATTTGTTTAGGCATCGTGTTGTTTTATTCTAATGTGAATGGTATAACAATGGTAGTAGCAAAACTTTGCAAGTCTTGATGTAAGAACTCGATGGTATAAAGATGACCCGTTTATGTTACCAAGTCAAGTTCAACAAGTTTTCTACGTTCATGATACGAAGTTAGGTGCCAATTGGAGAGTAGTAAAAAAGTTCTAACATCAAAGAATTTGGGATGTGCTAGAGCTGGATGAGCCAGAAACTGATGATGTGTTCCAACAAGAAGAAAGCACTAATGTTGTACCAACTAAGGTTATGGATGACGATGTGGTTTTGCATCGAGATAATATTGACGCTGAAATTATTCCAATAGAAGTTTTGCAGTTTGCTAACCTTGTACAACTTGAGGTTGTTATGGATGATGACTTCATCTGTGATGATGAAGATAAACCAACAATTGAAGGTGACGATGAAGAAGAAGATAAGATTAAAAGTGGTTTTGATACAAATATGTACATAGAGTCTTGATATATGGGTTCTAAATTTGAATGTGTGTTCTTGGTAGTCCTTCTTATTTTGTGTTTTTGTCTTTCTTTTGTTGATGTAATGGGAAAAATGATGAGACTGCTTTTGTTCTTTATCTTTTATGTAATGCGATGAGACCTCATGTTTTTCATTTTCGAGATGTACTTGTAATATTTTTTGCAATGTTGAACCTCTTAAATTAATGACCCTATTCATTTGAAATTTATGCTAGCCATTGAGTCACATACAACACCTTTCTTTCACAAGCATGATGAAGTAATTTGTGAATGATTTAGCTTATGTTAATCCATACTGCTAAAATTCTGTAAATAATTGTGTATATGTGATGTTTTTATTTAATGTATATCATGTTTGCAAATATATTGCAACTAGCAGCAAGGTGCCTGGGATGAAGATCTCACGGCGTAAGAAACCAGGAAGTGGCAACAATGCATCAGCCTCAGCGACATCTGCACATCATATTGCCACCCCGCTCACCTTTTCCGATGATATGCAGCCACCAGATGACACACAAACAGTTGTGGAAGAGACACAGGCTCCTAGAGCAGGTAAGACCATTGTACTCCATTATTGTCAATTATACGTTTGGGACGCTATTTCCAATTTGAATGTGTGACTTGTTGCCCCTTCTTTACTAGGGAAAACTAGGTCAACTTGGGTACACAGATCTACCCTAGATAAAAGAGTGCAAAAAAAATTTGGGAGCTGAAAAGAGGAAAAATTGCATGTCTATGTCAATCGCCTATTGAATGCAATGACTGGAGGGAATGCCACCCCAGCAGCAAATGAGTTAGGATTGCAAATTAGGCGATTGTGCCCTCTCAAGGGCGTTAAGTCATAAAACAAAATTGATCAAAGTATCAAAGATGCTGTTGTACAAGCTGTGCTAGTCATTATTGACCTTGAACTAAATGTCTTCATCACTTATATTTGTAATTGTTACACTTAATTTATGTAATACTTTGCATATTTATGCTTGCAAGACAAATTTGATATTGGTGAGGATTTTTATATTGACGAGTAAGCTCAAGAGATCGTTGATTGAAAGGCGTATCTTTTGTACAAGGATTGGAGATACAACCTAAAGCAATACTTCCTCGAACTTGAAGAAGAGGGTGTTGATGACCCCTATAGTCATCTGCCTATAGGAGTTTGCTTGGACGATTGGAAACATATGATTAATGTGGCTTGGAAAGATGAATCTCATTTAGTATGAAACATTTATAAACCACTCTATTGCCTTAAAAATGTATTATGCCTGCATATGTAATAATTGTTGAATCCCTACATTTTTTTAGAAACGATCAAAAGTCGGTAGAGCAAATAGGAGTATGCTTCCATACAATCGTACAAGTGGATCTCGATCATTTCCAATAGCAATGTCGAACATGGTGAGAAATTGTTCATTTGAAAAATATATAAATCACTTATGTAACCAAAAGTCATGGTTAATACTTTGACGAATTAATTTTGTTATTTGAAATTGATAGGTAGGTGAGAATGGAGAGTTGGATTTTCCAGAATTTTATGCGAAATCACACAAGTCGAAGAAGACTAACGAATGGTTTCATCCCAAATGCAGTGAGCTACATGTAGGTATTGAACTCTTTGTGCAATTGTATTTAATATTAATTTGTATCTTGGCACAAAATTGTATGCTATTCCTTGTGCATTTCTTGAATAGTCTACTTTTTTTCTCTTTTTTTTTTTTTTTTTTTTTTTTTTTTTTGTAATGACAGGATGAGATGGTGAATTTACAAGTGGCAGCCACGGAAGCGAGGACACCATTGACACAGGAGGAACTCTCACGACAAGTTCTTGGCTAGAAAAAGAATTACTTGCATGGATTTGGCATTAGCCCATGACCCTCTTCGCTATATGATAGTGTGGCACGAGCTCATGACAAACATATGAAGGCAATGAGAGTTGAAATGGAGGTTTTTCCTGAGGAACACGAAAAAGATCGCGAAGAGTTGATAAGGGAAAGAGAGGAGATGATGAAACAAGTACGAGAAGGAAAAAAAACAAGGGAGGCGTAGCAAGAGCAAATTAATCATCTAAACAACGTGGTTTTACAACTCACAACTCTGTTGCAAGGTCCAAATGGTCATCATCCTATTTGGTAAAAAAAAATTCATTCATATGATAGTAAAAGTCTACAAAAACACTTCACATATTGACAATATTGTTTTGGAGAACTTGGAATTGTTTTGACATTATACAAATAAGAGGAGAAAAAGAAATGCGAAATTAATTTGTTAACTAAGTCATTAATTATGTAGAAAAAACTTCGTAAGGAGAGAAGAGAATATTTAATTATGCAAATTTCTCATGTTATCACAACGAAAAATATTCCATTAATAGATAAACCTAAAAAAAAAAAAACATGTTAAGAAATGACTTATCAAAAGATTCTTAGGCTATGTATAATTTGATTTTTAGAAATTTCTTTTAAAAATTCAAAATTAATTTGGTTAAGAAATAAAATTTTTTGACTTATCAAAACAAAATTTTTTTGACTTATCAAAACAAAATTAATTTGACTTATCAAAAAAAAAAAAAATTCAAATAATTTTTTTCCCAATTAAATTTTTTTTTTCAATGAATTTTTTTTCCAACTAATACTAAAGGGGCAATTGGTAATGCTACTTTAAACCTTAAGAAGGGGATTGTAATTTCTAAAATGTGAAGGGTGTCAATGTAATTTACCCAATGAGGGCAAAATTGGTATTTAAAAAAATTAAATTGCTGAACGGGAGAATCTGTAATGAAACTTTAAACCTCAAGAGGGGAGGTATAATTTCCAAACAGTAAGGGGGGAAACTATAATAAACATAAACCTCAGGGGGTGTCAGTGTAATTTACCCAAAAAATTTCATTCATATGATAGTAAAAGTTCTACAAAAATACTTCACATATTGACAATATTGTTTTGAAGAACTTGGAATTGCTTTGACATTATACAAATATGAGGAGAAAAAGAAATGTGAAATTAATTTGTTAACTAAGACATTAATTATGTAAAAAAAACTTCGTGAGGAGCGGAGAGAATATTTAATGTTGCAAATTTCCCATGTTATCACAACGAAAAATATTCCATTAATAGATAAACCTAAAAAAGAAAACACATAGGACCTGTGGCAAAGCAAAATAATTAGCATGCCTTAAACTTAACCGAAAAAGGGCGTTGAGGGAGCGAAAAATCAAAATAGGCTTGGAACCATCGTAAGGATGTCACAACCAGCTTTCCCATGACATATAGGTCCTGTGACAACAAACAGAATGTCATTAGCACTCGTAATTTGGGAGTTAGAGCTGGAAATGCCTTAAACTCTAACTCCCAATAATTAGTGTGCCTTAAGGGGGCGAAAATGCAAAATAGTTCCCGACCCATTGTACGGATGTCACAACCAACTTTATCACAAAAAATATGACCTGTGACAATAGACGAAATGTAATTAGCACGTGTAGGTTGGGAGTTAGAACCGAAAATGCCATAAACTTAACTGAAAAAGGGCATTAAGGGGGCGAAAATGCAAAACAGCCCCCGAAGCAACGTACGGATGTCACAACCAGCTTCTTTAAGGCAAATAGGACATGTGACAATAGACGGAATGTAATTCGCATGTGTAGGTTGAGAGTTAGAGTCGAAAATGCCTTAAATTTAATCGAAAAGAGCGTTAAGGAGGCGAAAAAGCAAAACAGCCCCCAAACCATCGTACAGATGTCACTACCAACTTCGCCATAAAAAATAAGACCTGTGACAATAGACAGAATGTAATTAACAAGTGTAGGTTGGGAGTTAGAGCCAAAAAGGTCATAAACTTAACCAGAAAAGGGCGTTAAAGGGGCGAAAAACGCAAAATAGCCCCCGAACCACCGTACAGATGTCACAACCAACTTCGCCATAAAAAATAAGACCTGTAACAACAGACAGAATGCAATTAGCACGTGTAGGTTGGGAGTTAGAGTCAAAACCGCCATAAACTTAACCAAAAAAGGACGTTAAGGGGGCAAAAATGCAAAACAGCCCTCGAACCACAATACGGATATCACAACCAGCTTCAACATGACAAATAGGACTTGTGACAATAGACAGAATGTAATTAGCACATGTAGGTTGGGAGTTAGAGCTGAAAACGCCTTAAACTTAATCGAAAATGGGCGTTAATGGGGCAAAAAATGTGAAACAGCCTCTGAACCACTGTACGGATGTCACCACTAACTTCTCCATGAAAAATATGACCTGTGACAACGGGTGGAATGAAATTAGCACGTGTAGGTTGGGAGTTAGAGTCGAAAACGCCTTAAACTTAACCAAAAAAGGGTGTCAAAGGAGAAAAAATGCAAAACGGCCCCTGAACCACTATACAGATGTCACAACCAGCTTTCCCATGAAAAATATGACCTGTGACAACAGAGGAAATGTAATTAGCACATGTAGGTTCGAAGTTAGAGTAAAAAATGCCATAAACTTAAATGAAAAATGCAGGCGAAAATGCAAAATAGCCCTCGAATCACTGTGCAGATGTCACAACCAGCTTTATCATGGAAAATAAAACCTGTGATAATAGACGGAATTTATTTAGCACGTGTAGGTTGGGAGTTAGAGCTAATAACGCCTTAAACTTAACCGAAAAATGGCATTAACGGGGCGAAAATGCAAAACAACCCCCGAACCACCATACGAATGTCACAACCAACTTTTTCACGACAAATAGGACCTGTGAAAACAAACGGGATATAATTAGCACGTGTAGGTTGGGAGTTAGAGTCAAAAACGCCTTAAACTTTACTAAAAAGGGCATTAAGGGGGCAAAAATGCAAAATAGCCCCGAACCATTGTACAGATGTCACAACCAGATTCGTCACGACAAATACAATCTGTGAAAACTGGTGGAATGTAATTAGCACGTGTAGGTTGGGAGTTAGAGCTAAAAACGCTTTAAACTTAATAAAAAAAAGGGCGTTAAAGGGATGAAAATGCAACACAGCCTCCAAACCACCATACGGATGTCACAACTAACTTCTCCATGGAAAATAGGACTTGTGACAATAGACAGAATGTAATTAGCACGTGTAGGTTGGGAGTTACAGTCGAAAATGCCATAAACTTAACCGAAAAATGGTGTTAAGAGAGGAAAAATACAAAATAGCCCCCAAACCACCGTACGGATGTCATAACCAGTTTCCTCATGGAAAATAGGACTTGTGACAGTAGACGGAATGTAATTAGCAAAACAACCCCTGAACCTGAACCCCTGAACCACTGTAGTTAGAGTCGAAAATGCCATAAACTTAATCGAAAAATGACGTTAAGGGGGCGAAAATGCAAAACAACCCCTAGACCACTGTATGGATGTCACAACCAGCTTCATTATGGCAAATAGGACCTGTGACAATAGACGGAATGTAATTAGCACGTGTAGGTTGGGAGTTAGAGCCGAAAACGCCTTAAACTTAATTGAAAAAGATCGTTAAGGAGACGAAAATGCAAAACAGCCCCTGAACCACCATACAGATGTCATAACCAACTTTATCATGAAAAATAGGACCTATCACAATAGATAAAATGTAATTATCATGTGTAGGTTGTGAGTTAGAGCCGAAAACGCCATAAACTTAACCGAAAATGGATGTTAAGGGGGCAAAAATGTAAAATAGCCCCCAAACCACCATACGGATGTCACAACCAGCTTCCCCATTGTAAATAGGACTTGTGACAATAGACGAAATATAATTAGCATGTGTAGATTGGGAGTTAGAGCCGAAAACGCCATAAACTTAATCGTAAAAGGGCGTTAAGGGGGTGAAAATGCGAAACAACCATTGAACTACCGTATGGATCTCATCGCCAGCTTCTCTATGACAAATACGACCTGTGACAACCGGCGGAATGTAATTAGCACGTGTAGGTTGGGAGTTAGAGCCGAAAATACCTGTAACTTAATCGAAAAAGGGAGTTAGGTGGGCAAAAATGTGAAACGGCCCCCGAACCACTATACAGATGTCACAACCAGCTTCCCCATGACAAATAAGACCTATGACAACAGACAAAATGTAATTAGCACGCGTAGATTCGGAGTTAGAGTCGAAAACGCCTTAAATTTATTCGAAAAAGGGAAAGTTTGACATCCAATAAATGTTCAACATTTTGATTGTAAATGGTGTCATTGTTTCATCATATACGGTGATCGTTTGGGTGGTAAATGTATTAAGAAAGCATGATATGGTTATGGAGATAATCCTGTAGATTACTCATTTGTTTTACTTTGACTAAGAAAATGGGAATGAAAAAGCGTTAAAATAAATTTATAAGCAAAATATTCTACCAATAAACGTTTATGTTATGAAGAGGTATGCTCCTAAAAAATTTATTTTTTAAATGAAATCATGTTTGGAATAAATCTTTCATCATACATACATATTATTGTATTTCGAAAAAGGCTTTTATAGATTGTTCTATGTTAAATGCATGTTATTACAACATTTTTCCTATGTCTGAAGCAATTGATATTTTGTAACGGGTGTTATTTTTTTTTTTAAAAATATATAGATAGCTTTTGGTGTGGACTTGTGGATAATCAATTTTTGTGTACGAAGGACACTTGACAGTTTTGTATAATTCTGCTAACTATGTTGTCATCTGCTTTTGTATAGATTAGTATTACTAATACAGATAACTTTTGTAATCCAATTGATAGTTACTGGTGTGGCATGTAGATCACCTTTTATCGTGGTACAGATTACGATGGTAATTTGTACCACGCCAAATGGCCGTTTCACATGGTACTAAATAATTTTTTGTATATAGAGGGTTGGATTTTTGTATGTTTCTCTATTTTGTGAGAAAAGATAATTTTAGTTTGGACAATAGTTGGTTTGTATGGAATATATACATTTACAGTTATTCATTTTTGATTGGTTGGAAGTAATTTGGATTGCGGAATGATTGATAAAATATGTATTGTTTTGTTTATATACATACTACAGGTTGAACGAAATATAGACAGGTTGTGAAGAAATTATAATTTTGTGATAAAACATAAAATCATTTTTTTGGCGACTAAACAATTCGTACTAAAAAAGGAAGCACATATTTCAGTGGTTAAAATGTTAGCAAGTAAAACTTAATTACAAATTTCGGAAAACAATTATGGTGGTGACTACGAAGGTCAGTGCCAACAAAAAGCAGACATTAGGTGATTAAAACTTAAAAAATAATCAAACATTTGGCAACTAAAATATTTTGTAGCCAAAAACAAAAAATATTTTCTGACTATAAGTGTAGTAGTGAAAAATGTGAGACTTTAGCCGACTCTATGTTTAGTAGGCAAAACAAACTATGTGGCTATTAAAAGTTTAGTAGCCAAAAAAGTCAGACTTTAGCGACTAAAAAATTGGTAGGCAAAAAGAAAAGCAGACTTTTGGCGACTAAAATCTTAGTAGCTGAAAACAATCTCACATTTGGCGACTAAAACATTTTGTAGCCAAAAATATTTTGATGAACAAGAAAAACACTTTTGCCGATTACAATTTAGTAGCCAAAAAATGTGACACTTTAGGTGACTAAACTTTTAGTTGCTAAAACACAATCACACTTTAGGCGACTAATATATTTAGTAGCTAAAAAAAATAATAGAAGGAACCAAAAAAAAATTTGGTGACTAAATCTTTAGTAGCTAAATATAAGTAACGTTTTTTGCGACAAATATTTGTAGTCGCTAAAAAGGTGATATTTAATTTTTTTTTCAATACTTTTAGCAACTAAAAAATTAGTCGGCATTGCATTATATGTAGCAACTAAAATAATTTTAGTCGCCAATTACCTTCCCCGACAATCCTTCAGTGACCACTCTTGCGACCAAAATATTTTGTCGCTAAAAATGTTTGGCAACTAAAACATGGGTTTTGGCGACTAAAAATTTAGTCACCAAAAGTGTAAATTCTTATAGTGATTAGGGCTGTTAAATGAATTAAGATAATCGAGTTACTTATATTTGGATCGATAAAAATATGTTTGAAATCGATTTATTGAGTGAACAAGTCAGGTTTTAATATATTTTGAAATTTGACTCAATATGACTTCATTACAACCATAAAAAATTAAGAGAAAATTACACTTCAGTGCATGCTTTTTCAACCCAAAAAAATATATATATATATATACGAATTAATAGTAAATTTTATCAACTTTAATAATTAAAATTATAAATTTTTTTCTTTAATTTGTAAATATTTTAAGAAAAAATCACTGATTTGCAATTTCTCTAAAAATTAAGTTATTCGAATTGGATTCAATTTAAACACGTTTGAAATTTACTCAAAAAATAAACAAATTGAGCTCTTAAATATATTTTGAACTTTATTAAGTTTTTAATTTAAACATGCACGAATTATTACTCGATAAAATAAACATAGTGAAAGAAGTGGGAAAGGAAGAAAGAGTAAAGGAGAAAAGGTGAATTCGAAGTCAATATGAGTTTAATAGCAAGTACACTTTTTATGGTAGAAAGGTAGGTTTATATAGTCAGGGATCGATGAAAATAATGACCAAGACGTAGAAAGGTAGGTTTATATAGGCATTGTAAAGAAATGAATCTAAGAAGAAACCAGCCAGCCAGTACCCCCTAGGTTGGTTTAGTGGGGTAGGTTTAGAATTTAAAAATTTACTCATCTTTATGTGTCAGGTTCAAAATTTCTGAAGTGTTATTAATTTTTATATTGGGTTAGTTCATACAGAATTTTATTCTAACTTTAAATAGACCCCTGTTAGTAAACAGTGAAATTGGTCTCCTAAAAATTAATCGAGATAAACTCAAGTCAATTCGAAACCTAACTTATAAAAAAATTAAAAAAACAAAACAACCAGCCAACAGGCCAAAAGAAAGGTAGAAAACATAAAACAGTATTTTAATAAAACATGCAAATGGAGTTGGAAATGATGATGATGGCTGTGGGTAATGATGGTGAGTGGGGAAGCAGTGAAATGAAGAAATTAAAAAAAAATAAAAAAGATTACAGAAAAAAGAATAGGAATTTTTAGGGTTTTGTGACATGCAATGGGTTCAGTGCCTTGTTACTGTATATTCTCTGAATTCGTAATGTCCTATATACATGCATGTGTGCTTTTGTTCTCATCAAGCGTGCCTTGCTTAACCCACCCCCCCCTCCCCCCAAAAAAAAAAAAAAAAAAAAATCCTCTAGTGTTTTGGGCTGCCCCATTTTTTACGAAATGAAGAATACTTTTTATTTTCAATTTTTAAAAATTAATAAAGATTTGAAAACCTAACAGGACGTTAATCACGGTTGTCATGACTCATTTTGTAAAAATTTTAAAAAAAATAAAAAATAAAAAAATTAATGAAAGTTATAACAATGAGAAGCTTTAAGATTTAAGTTTCGGCTACAAAATACAAAATACACATTAATAAAAAATAAAAAAAGTTCGTAAAAAATATGTAATTAAAATTCATTTTAAAATATAATATAAATTATGATTAAAATAAATTCAACCACTTTTTTAGGATTAAAAAAGAGCATCCAATGGAAAGTGCGATCCCCAAAAGGAGGAGGCTCATGAAAGTTGGCCACCTTTGTGCTTTTGTAATGACACAAATTTAAAGAAAATAGCTGATAGTCCACGAAGCACTATATATATATATATCTGTAAAATATAATAATAGTACTCTCACATTATCACATACTAAATTAATCATATAAATGAACATAGTCATGGCAAAAATACCCAAAAGTATTTGCAAAAGGCAGCCTCCTCCCCCACATATTTATTATCTTTCTACCTTTGCCTTAAAAGTTTAACAAAACTATTTAAAAAGTGAAACATTTAAGTAAAATATTTTAGTATTATATAACAACCTTTCATTACAAATGAAGTCCAAGAAAATGAAGAGAGAGAGAGAGAGAGAGAGAGAGAGAGAGACAAAGATGAATATTTTAACAATTGGATTGGTGAATTTCACTTTTTTGTAATTATTTTTTATTCCCTTTTTTTTTTTTCTCTATTTATTTCTAGTTCTTTTTTTATGTAATTCTTCCATAATGTTTTCCAAGCATGAGCTCTAATATAGAAGCTGACAAACTAACTCTTTCTCTCTCCAAAGGTTGTCAAGGATTTAATAGATTAAAATATTAAAATTTAAAATCCAATGGAGTCATCCCCCACATTCACATGCATGGACTGACATAACCACTCATTATTCCACATGCACATGCAAATGCAATTTCATTGGATCCAAAACGTCTTTCAACTTTCAAATGCATACATTTAGAGACACACACACTCTAGTGTTTGGGTTACACACTGTTTCATGTGTATGGAGGATTATTATGATGACATTGATGATGACATGATGACAACATTAATTAATTAATCTTTCTTTCTTTCTTTCTTTCTTTCTCTTTTTTTGACCTACGATTCAAGTGCTATCAGCTATATATAGTGGGAACGAGAAAGAAAAATCACTTTCTCTAATGGAAACATGCACACTGAAAAGCTATTATAAATTGGTCCCTCATATACGCTAAATAAGTAATTAAATTTTATGAATCAACTCTGACATATATATATATATTCTCTTTCTTTGTCATTAAAGCATCCCATGCATTATCATTACGTGTACCCCCATATAAAAAAGGAAGATTTTAGATGTTGTGATTGGCTGTTTGTTAATTTTTTGGTTTTTTTTTTCTTTTTTACAGACTCGTCAAACTCTTCTTTTATTAAAATTCTCCACTCTATAATGGGCTTTTCCATGTACTGACAGACAAACTCCTAGATTTCGAGTCTGTTAGGCCTTGCGAATTGGGCCTTATGGGCTGTCCTACAATTTCATTCCACAACTCCCATGCAGTGTCACCGAAGGCCGTCCACGCCTCTCTTGCCATACTGGTGCCGCCCCTTTATTTAGAAGCTCATATTCATTACAAGAATTTGCACTTTTATCGACTAAAAATTTAATCAACAAAGTTCATTTTTAGTCGGTAAAAGTTATTCGCAACTAATTTTTTTGGTCGCTACGTTGGTCGTCAATTGAGGGTCGCGGAAAGTAATTAGCAACTAAAAAGTTTTTAGTCGCGAAAAAGTTATATTTACCGACTAAATTTTTAGTCGCTAAATATATAATTACTGCGACTAATCCATTTAGTAGCTAAAACACTTTATTTGCGAAAAATCATATTTTCCCAACCAAACATGTTAGTCGATAATTCGCACATTCAACGACCAAATAGTTTGGTTGGCAATTGTGGCCCATTTCCACGACCAACAAATTTGGTCGCCAATTGTCACATTCCGTGACCAAAAAGTTTGGTCGGCAATACATTCCACGACCAACAAGTTTGGTGGGCAAATAGCACATTCCACAACCAAAAAGATTGATCGGCAATTGTCACATTCCACCACCAAACATGTTAGTCATGAAAAAGAATGTTTGCGCGACTAAAACTTTTGTTGGCAATTGACATATTAGCGATGAATTCCTTTTTGGTCGCCAAAATTAATGACTTTAACGACTAATTATTTAGTCGACAAAAGTATTAGTTATCTTTCCAAACTAATCAATTGACCGCCAAAATAGAAAAAAAAAACAAGATCAACATTTGGTCGCCAACATCCAATAAAATAAACTTATAATTCATAATAATTCATCCAATCCATTCAATATAATATGTAATTTACAAGCATCATTCAAATCAGCTGAATCATGAACATTCGACAAAACATAAATCATCCAAATTGAACCTGTTTAATGAAAATCATCAACTATTATAATTTTTCATCCACAAGTAATTTCAAACTACATATTCCTCCAATTAAAAATTCACTTGTAATCTATATAATCATCCAAGTCACATCCATCTAGCATAATAATTTTAAACATAACTGATAGGGTAATTTATATATAAATTGGGCCGAGCTAGGTTAGTGGGCCGTTCTATGGGCCGTGTTAAAGAGGCTTAGAAGATGGGCTGCGGACGAGTGGTAGTCCCGGTCAAAAGAAGCTTCACGGATTAAGTAAGTGGGCTTAGTTCGGTCGCCATTATTTGGGTTAGCTCGGTCCGGAATACGATTGAAGAAATCAGACGAGATAAAAAGAAGTTAGCTTGGTTATGCTGTTCAGGACCGAGGTATGTTGAGCCCGCTTCAGGACCTGATTCTAGGTCAGATCGGCTTAACTCTTCTATGGATAGTTCGGCCTTTGCATATGAAGCTGAGGTAGGAGAAGGGAAAAGAAGAGCCGAGCTAACAGTTAGGTCGGTCACGCTAGCTAGTCCAAACATGGCAGTGTTATTTCGGTCCTATGGTAGTTCGGCCATGGGAAAACCATCTCACTTGGTTTAAGCAGTGAGGGGGGTGTTGGAGGATAAGCATTATCCTTCAGAAGTATGAATCCTAGAAGGACTCTACATGGAGGAATAAAAGTCCTACTAGGATTGTGCCACACGAAACCTATAAAAGCTCATAAATATCACCTATGAGAGGTAACACAACTTTATTTTCTAAATACACAGAGCTTCTATCTATTTGTCAAGCTTACTGACTTGGGCATCGGAGAGGTCTCCGGCACACACCCGCCGGCTAGCTCACGTTTGTGTTTTCAGGTGATAAAGCGACGACGTACGGAAGAGCGCAGACTTGATCAACAGGATTATACGATAAGGTTTATTTCTTTCCCATACAATAACAATTAGTTGTTATTATGTTTTAAATTGTTATCCATGCGCATCTATCAAAAAATATACACACTAGTAATTTATCCAAATATTTTCCATACACATTCATCCAAAAAATATAACTACTAGTCTTTCCAAAAATATAACTACTAGTCCACCCAAATCTTTTCCGTACTATCCAAAAACATATATATTCCTTCCAAAAATGCTTATAGTGCCAATCAGTCATCTACAATTTAGCTTTGTGCACGAGATAATCCATCTGTACCAAAGAAAATGAGAAATAATGTCAGGTAAATTTTTGTTGAAAATATTTGCAAAGCACTTTATTGTAAAATTAGACAAAAAATGTAAATTCTACATGGAGAGTAAAGGAAACATTAACAAATTAAATGACTATCAATACCATTTTGTAAATAAAACATCATTCATATGTATATATCAATTCTAACTATTGTTCCACGATATGCCAAAATTAACCCATGTTTCAACAATGGAAACTAAGTTAAAATAGTCTTTCTACTTTTGAATAGTCTATATGCTTTGGTCGAACTTTTACTTGGAGGAGGGTAAATGTAAGAGTGGAGTGGAAGATACGAGGTTGGGATTATCAACACAAGCTCCAACAAAACCATTTAAACAAGTAGAACTACTAATCAGGAAATGTGGTTAGACTAGTCAAATTTCTTCATATTCACAGCCTGAACAAAGTATTTTAAAAACCATTTAAACAGGTAGAACTACTAATCTACACTCCAACCACTGTGAAGAGGACCAGCAAGTTAAGTGATCTCAAGCTTCATGCTTGCTTCTCACTGATCATTTAATACAGAGATCTAAGCCTAGTTACAATTATCATGAACCCAAGATCACCCTTCTCTTTCTTCTTGGAAGAGATAGGGGAAAAGATCTAATACTTCGGGAAAAATCAAACGTCTACTGAATCTACCTTATTAGTATAAATAGTCCAATTAGTAAGTAGCTCAGGTAACATCGCTCCAAGAAGTCCAAATAGAGCACCACGAGAAATTTTGTGTCGAATGAAAAGGGCAGAGAGTATGCTCCCATCAAATCCTGACAACAGGTAGATTGCCCCAACTCGCACTGACACATACCAAAAATAATAAATTAAGGAAGAAGAAGAAGAAGATTGTATGGATGTAAGAGAAACATAGCAAAATTGTTAAGACAGTAACACTGCAGGAACAAGAACCTCACAATAGATCAATTATGGTAGAACAGGGTGCCCAAAATATCCATGTGGTAAATTAACTTTTCTTTTATTAGATTTTTTTGGCAGAAATGCATCCAACTATGAAAAGCCATTGAAAGGCGTGCTTGCTAAAAATGAGAGTGAAAAATGAAAAGAAAGTCCAATGCATGATACTAAACACCACAATTGTCACATAATACTCAAAGGGACTCATTTTGAAGCTCAGCAAAGATTTCATTCCCATAGGACACCCTAAACACCCACATCTCCATCTCTTCAACAAGTTACCATGGAAAAGTATAATAAAACTTCTTTTTCACATACTAATTTGAATTAGGGACAAGTTTAGGCTTCAGCAAGATGAAATAACATAACATACCAAACCCAAATTGTTGTTCAAGTCGGATCCCAATAAATACCAAGCTCAACATGTTTGCTAGCAGATGAATAATACCAACATGCAACCAGATACAAGTGATAAGTTTCCATGCTTCATGTCCATGTACTACCTTGTCCCACTCTAAAGGTCCCCATTTTTCCAATCTGTAAAAGTAAGGGTAGATTGAAAATTAAGAATATCTACAAGTCTGCAGCTACAATTTTATTTATTTATGTATTCACGGTAAAAGAGAACAATAAATTTTGCTTGTTCTGGGAGGGAGCATAAGAGTGAACCCTATGCATATACAAATCATTGAATTCCAGTATATATGTTACCGTTTCTACACAAATGTAGTGCAAGAATGAAAATATTTCCCAGTTTCTTCCTATTGAAGTCATGTCCTGTGATACATTTTCAACAGTGGCAGTTAAAACAATTAGATTTTATGATTACAGCTAACTGTAGACACCCTATTTTTGACCGACCTTAAGACTCAAACGTCACCGATTGAGCGCTTGATGATGTTGCATATTGTGCTCGTTCTGAGGTTGCGGAGTCTCGGCTGTGAGCCTTGCCTCCGGACTTCTGGACTCTTTTGTGCTTTGCCTCGGTTTGCGAACCAGGCCCTGTTTTCTTTGTTTTCTCTTTCTGAAGGGAGGGAGAGGTCTCGTAGATCATCTCTCAGTGGCTGTAGGCTACGTTTCGTGGTCATAGGCCATTTTTTCCGTTTGGAGCCCGATTCTCGGTTTTCGGAGTCGTCGGCCGTGTGCCTCGGTTCGGGACCGCTTAACTACCTCTGATTGCTCTAGTTTTTGGCACACACCTTATTTCCTCCCTTTTGAGGGACACTGTGGCCTAAGAGACCAACTTCGTGGTCGAACGCCACCTCCGATGCTTAATAGTTAGTTTTCGGGTCCCTAGACTGCACGTTTCGGTCCCCGAACCTCCGTTTTGCATCCGTCTTGATCCATTTTTGGCAAGGACCTTATTTTCATTGTTAGAAAGGTTGTAGGAGGGTGAGAGACAAGCAATTTTCTGAAAACCCAGCTTTTCTCTTCATTGCTCTTCGTCGCCCGTTTTTCTTGCTAGAAAGCTGATTTTTCCCATTCCCGGGCCACTTTTTCTGACTTTCCACCACATCATTGTGTTCTACACACCTGGGAGGCCACCAATATGGGTAGGCCGACCAGTAATTCTTCCTGACCCTTTTGAACCCCTCTAAAAAGCTTATTTTTCTCTCTCTTGAACCACTTTTTCTGGTTTTTCTCTACACAGCTATGTTGCACTCATCTGGGAGGCCACCTTTTTGGGGTGGCCGACCAGTAATTGTTGTTGACCCTTTTGACCCCTGGTCGACCGACCAGGGGAGGTGGCCGGCCGGCCATCTTGGCCTTTTAAACCTGGCCGGCCATATTTGTCCTCCTGAGTGTGTTTCAGCTGTGCCAGCTATTTTCCACTTGACCCACTATCCGAGGGTTTATCCTTGCTTTTGGTCCTTTTAAGGTGGTTTTGACCCCTTTGCTTGGTTTTAAAAAGAGTTTGGCCCTTTTGGTCAAGCTTCTTGAGGAAGCTTGACCCCTTTGGTCAAGCTTCTTTTAGAAGCCTTGAACCTCCCTCTTGGCTTCCCCAAGAAGCCTCACCCTTCTCCCTCTATATAACCAACACCCCACCTCATGTTGCAAGGGTTAGAAAAAAATACCAGCTGAAATATAAATACACCCCTATATTTATACTTCAAATGTGACGACCTAGAACTTTTCCCTCCGCTCGAGCGAGAGAGTTAACGCTCGAGCGGACTTTTGGGGTTCCCAACAATTTCGCAGATGGCCTGAGATTCTGCAAGTTGTGAATCACCGCTCGAGCGGAGAAGTTGACGCTCGAACGAACTGCTTTATTGGTCTGTGAGCGCTCGAGCGGGTGAGGTGACGCTCGAGCGTGGAAAGTAAGATTGTCCTTGACATTTTATTAGTGTACTTAGAACCTTCTTATGTTATTTTGGAGTATGGGTTGAGGTGGTACAATGAAGGTAAGGTAGGATGGAACCAAAAGCTTTAATTTGAATGATTCATCTACGATCAGCCGCCACTCTTTTGCCCTTTTCTTTTTCCACACTTTGAATTTGGATGTGAGGTTAGAACCATTGGAAAGCGTATTTCCGGGGCTTCAATTTGGACACAAGAACGACCTAAAACAGAATCTGGATGGGAGAGTTATACCTGTTCAAAGTTTCGAAATCTGTGCTGAAAACAGGTACGCTCGAGCGGGAATTACGGGACAGCAGCTTAAAACGAGATTTTTTGGATCATTTCTCACATTTTCCTTTTCCCCTCTTCATCCCCCTCCCCTAGGTCCGAAAGCCCTAGGTTCTTAATCTCCAAAACCTTTCATTTCTCTTAGTTTTGATCAAGATCGTCCATCAAAAAGTGAAGAAGCATGAAAATTATTATGTTCTACCGATTGGAATTTCGAGATTTTGGAGGATTCTTCTCAATCCTTGATCCTTTGTTGATTCTTGAGGTAGGGGTCCTTATTCCCTTTCAATATTTGCATTCATGGATGGATTTGTGGTATTTTGTGCATATAAAAACATAATCTATAATTTGAGCATAATATGTCCAACTTGAGATTTGGGGGTTTCGGGTTTATCATGTTGGTGATATAATTGATGGGTTAAAATGATAGATTATGAATCCTAGGTGTATAATCAATGGGAAAATTAGAATAGAAAATGATGGGTTAATAAGTTTGAATTTTCTTGACATTTCAATATTTTTCTTGAAACCCTAGGTTAATTAAGGATGATAACCAAAGATTTGGCCCAAATTGGAAGTAGAATAATAAAATTGAGGTATTGAATTGTATGTGTTCAAGTTTAATTTGAATTTGGAAATGTTTGAAAATTATGTTAAAATTTGCGAATGAGCTTTGTTATGAGCATTGTAAATCATATGTTAATGAGAAAGGAAATTAGGGGAAAGATTTGTTGATGATGTGAATGATGTAAACTTGGCTATGGAATATCGAATTGAGCCTTAGCAATTTAATTTGAATTATGTGGAATTATATTTGGTAGCATTGAGTTGAATAATGTTAAATAGTGTGGATTATATTGGATGGTGATAATTATGTAGGGTTATGTCAATTATGTCGAATTGTGTTAAATGTTGTTGAATTGAATTGTGTAGGGTTAGTTATAGGGACGGATCTAGCATCTAAACACTGTGAGTAATAGTACGCCATATGAATATTTTTCTTACTGTTAATGATTATTGTACCAACGCTCTGTTCCTCGTAAGTGATTACACTAGCATTATGTCAGTTGGAAATCAATGTGAACATTGGAAGGGTTGCGTACATCGGTATGTCTTTGGAATCATTCTGTTCTGTCTATGATGCATAAGAACCCTCTGTCAGCTGTAAGAAAACTATATCGTTTCTAAATGAATAAATGGAACTCATGTTCATCTTTGAATGGTGGAATCTATTGAATTTAAGATCATTATGGATTACCACTAATGAATCAAGATTATTTTGTTATATGACACATGAACTTGAGATCATTCAGATCCTATGACATAAATGCTAAGGTCTAATGTTATCATATAACCCATAATAGAAGGTGAAGTGTTCTATGTTCATGAAGGCTATGAAATATTCACTCTTGATCCTCGTTAATGTTTATGTTTATGCACATTCTGTTATCTGCAAGTTAGTGGCATTATTTCATGATGAACAAGTGAAATGTGAGTACACTATGTAACTACAGTATTTATGTACCTATGAAATTGATGGTTGCTGTTAGCACTCTGTTAAATGTAACCTAATTACGCTAACTCATGTGAATGACAAAAAGAAACCGTGTGTCTCCGTATGATAATAAGACTACTCTGTTCTAATGACATCTGTAGTTATTCTGTTATGTTGCTCGTTTCGTTTATATCCTGATATAATGAAACTTATTGTTTTTTGGTATGGAACAAAGTGCTGTATGGAACTAAGTGCTACACTTTGGTGGAAGCCACCTCTAGAATCCGTACGAGCCACCTCTTGAGTCCATACATATGTTATTTCTGTTATCACGCTTTATGCGTCCTGTCATCACGCTTTATGCGTCCTGTTATTACGCTTTATGCGTCCTGTCATTACGCTTTATGCGTCCTGTTATCACGCTTTATGCGTCCTGTCATCATGCTTATGCGTTCTGTTACCCCACGCCGCATGCTCGTTATTCTGTTATTCCTGTTATTTCTATTATTTCTGGACCTATGGCTATTGTGGAAATAATTACAGAATGTAGTTAATCATATGCTTCTGCAGTTATATACTTTATTATTCAAGTTGAACATTACATCATTTATGTACTATTATTCACTGGGTTTCACTCATTCTGTATTTTGCCTATTTCTGTAGGTAATCATTCGGGAGTCCAGTCCTAACCCTTAAGGCTCGTCTCTCTTTTGTCAACTTCGGTGTGTCCAGGCACTAGCTGAAGCCGTGCGTTTTGTAAAGTGTTGTTAGAGTATATGTTTATGTCTTAGTTGTCTTTCTTTATTATTTTTGTTATACGTCCAACTGTGGGGCTAATAATTGAGGTTTATGTGTGTAAATTTTAATTATATTCTTTACTTAGTGTGATGTTATGATCCTGGCATAATAGTGGTAGCTCAATGGCATAGATTTTTGTGTTATCAGGTGCTTCCGTCCGGGCCCCATATATTATATATGTCAATTTTTGTGTTTGTTTCTGATGAGGTCATGCCCAAACTTTTAGGGGCAGGTTTGGGGTGTGACAAGTGGTATCAGAGCACGACTTGCCATCTCACACACGAATCCATTGAGCTTTAGGATGTCTAGCAAGACTTAGGCGTCATGCATAACATTCTGAGAGTAGATTGATGGCAACATTAAATGTATATGTTGTATCTGCTATTCCTGATGATTTTAATCTATGTCTGTTGCATATTTTTTTTTTATTGCCTTTGTTATTCTTATATAGATTGGTGAATAAAGCAAGATATGCAGATGGGATTAAGTCAACAATGTTGCACTGCGGAAGTGTGGTAAGAATTTGAACTGATCGGTAAGTCAATATATATATAAATGATTAGATAAAATGTGTGTTATCGGCTGATCATTATCTGTGGGAAATGATGGCGATATAATTGTGCTGTTTTACACTTATTTGAGTAAATTGATTAAATTTTAAGTATTGGATATGTCTAAGATTAAAGGAAATGTTATATGTGTGTTATCTTATGGCCTGTTATGTTTCCCTTGCTGTAACAATGTTTAGATCAATAATTCTGAGAAGCTACTGTATTGAAATATTTTGATAAGATGTGTTTGTGTAATAATTGAGATTATGTTAAGTATGACCAGCCATAAGAAGGACTTCTGCATATAGTGATCCTTTTAAAAATGTGAATTTGTTTTTGGCTGACGATTTAAATGGGCCGAAAGGCTGTTCTAGGCCGAAAGGCCGTTTTGATTATTCTGGGCCAATAGGCCGTTCTGTAATAGCTGTAATACTAAACTAAAGGTCATTACGAAAGTAAACCAATATCGACTCACTATTGGATCTCATGTTTACGTGAACGCATTTGTTGTGCATTGTGAGTTATGTTTGGGAAATTGGTTATTGACCTTGAGACAAAGATGCAAGTAATATGTTTTTGTGAACTAAGGAAATTACTGATCACTTCTGCTAGGGAATTATTGATGGTGTCTAATGAGTATTGTTTATGTGTACTTGGGATGTGATTGCGAGAATCAGATTCTCAGACAGTACTCTCACTTACATGTCTGTCTGCAATCTGAAATCTGTAAAGTGTTATCTGTTCTGTTTATGTGTAACCTGTAATCTATAATTGAGACTTCTTATAAGAAACAGTCAAATGACATGCGGAACCCCGCTTATGATATGTGTCTGTCTATGTAGCACTCGCAAAACAATAGAGAATCATTAACGAATTTGATATCACATCTAAATGATTGATATTTTGATAAGTTACTGCAAGAATTAGAATCTTGCTTCTGTGAAGTGATAATTTATGATTGAGAAATCATTTCTGTGATATAATTCTGTGTAGATATTACAAATTGTCAAACTAATCCCTATTTCATATTTAAAGGCCCTAATGTAAACTGTTCTGCATGACACTGTGAAATATCTGTATGAAAATTAATTCAAGGCTTGTTCCTTTAATGTGATCTGTAAACGAGTGATTATCGGCATGAAACCTATGCGATCCGTGTTATTGATAGATGTCATACCATCAATTAACTTGGGTACTTCCGACATAGATGAATAAAGTATGACCTTGTGTGAGTTGACCATAGGCCTAAATGGGTAATGATTTTGGAAATAGCTATGCTATACGATATTTAATGAAATCCATATCGTGGGTTACGAAATGCTTTACATGATGAGTATTTTCTGAAATGATAAAAATGCTCTGAACTTCCGATATATTTATGATATGATAAGCTTTCCGACTAATTGCTCCAAATTGACTAGATACACTACAAAACTCCGAATGTTCAAGATATGACAAGTTTTCTGAAAGAACTATTTTGCTATGTATGAATAAGTCCTTTAATTGATAATTGATGAAAGCTCTATGTTGAGCTTCAAGCTATTCTGTCTTATCTATTGTAAGCTGGCTTGGAGATTGTTTTGTCAAAGTTTACATCAGTTTAATACTATTGAGAATTAATTCCTTGTCTGATATCTTTGAAAGGTATGATAAGTTTCGATCTTGTCTCGAACAATCAGCTGTCCGCATGGGGACCTCGCCTGATTCGGACTCGATTTTTGTCACGGTTTTTAATCTCGAACCAAAGAGTCCAAATCCAACTGTAGACACCCCATTTTTGACCGACCTTAAGACTCAGACATCACCGATTGAGTGCTTGGTGATATTGCATATCGTGCTCGTTCAGAGGTTTCAGAGTCTCGGCTGCGAGCCTTGCCTCCGGACTTTCAGACTCTTTCATGCTTTGCCTCGGTTTGCGAACCAGGCTCGGTTTTCTCTATTTCTCTTCTAGAAGGGAAGGAGAGGTCTCGTAGATCATCTCTCAATGGTCGTAGGCTACGTTTCGTGGTCGTAGGCCATTTTGCCCGTTTAGAGTCCGGTTTTCAGTTTTTTGGAGTCGTTGGCCGCGTGCCTCGGTTCGGGACCGCTTAACTACCTCCGTTTACTCCGGTTTTTGGCATGCATCTTATTTCCTCCCTTTTGAGGTACACTGTGGTCCGAGAGACCAACTTCGTGGTCGAACACTACTTCCGGTGCCTAATAAGGTCAGCCTTTCCGGGGCCTCCGAACCTTCATTTTGCATCGGTTTGGGCCCATTTTTGGCAGGAACCTCTGTTTTATTGTTATAAGGTTGTAAAAGGGTGGAAGGTCAGTAATTGTTCTGACAACCAATTTTATTCCTCAATCACCCTCTGTCGCCCGTTTTTCTCACTTGAAAGCCAATGTTGACCACCCTAGGGCCACTTTTTCTAGCCCCAAACCACATATTTGTGTTGTACACACCTGGGAGGCCACCAATATCACATGGCCGGCTAGTAATTGTGTGTGACCCTTTTGAACCCCTCCAAAAAATGGCCTTTTCTCTCTCCTGGTTCACTGTTTCCAGTTTTTTACCACATGACTGTGTTAAGCACACATGGAAGGCCACCAATTTGTGGTGGCCGGCCACTAATGTCACTTGACCCTTTTGACCCTTGGCCGGCCGGCCATGGGGAGGATCGGCCGGCCACCTGTAACCTTGATAAAGGGCCGGCCATGATCCTCATTGATGGTACATTACAAATATACATTTTGTTTCCCCCTAGATTTTGTATCCGGGGGGCCAACTTTTGGGGGGAAACTTGAATTGTTTCCCCCCCCCATTTTTCCCCCTCTTTCTCCCCCTCTTTTGCCTATATAAACAACCCCCAGCCCTTGTCTTGAGGGTTAGAAAAAATTTGCCTTAAGCCTCTTGTATTGAAACTCTCTCTCTCTACACTCCAACCCTCCAAACCTCTCAAATCCTATACCCATTTCTACACCACCACCTAGCACCACACCACCACTCCATTCCAGAAGCTTGGAAGACCTTTTCAGAGCTTAGGAGGCACCACTTCTCAAGCCAAGAGGCTGCCAAAGCTTGGTCTACAAGGGTAAGCTTCATTTTCCCTCTTTTGTGCTTCATTTGGTTCAATATTGTAGCTCCTTGTGCTTACATTTTTAGGCTCCGACCCTAACTAAAAATAGGTTTATTTTGAGCTATTTTGCATGTTTTATTAAGAGCCTCTCACTGTTTGAGGCTTCCTTGTTGCACTTGCTTCTTTACCTCTCTTGTATGCCTCTTTCTTGCATAGTATTTTAGGCCTATATGTAAACTGTTTTGAGTGGCTTATTTTGAGCCCTTTTTCAACATTGTTGAAGGGCTCCTCACTGTTTGAGGCTTCCACATATCACTTGCCTTTGTATCCATCTTTTGCTCCTATTTTTGCATGCTTTGTTACCCCCTTATGCTTGCATTTTTGGGCTTTTATCTGAACTGTAAATGGCCTTATTTTGACCCCATATTCATGTTTCATTAAGGGTCTTTTGATTTTTTAGGCTTCCTTTTTGCTCTTTGTGTTTAAACCTCTTTTTAGGCCTTATTTTGCATAGTATTTTAAGCATGCTTGTGCACTGTTTTGGGTCTGTTCATCAACTGTAAAATGCCATATTTTGGGCTCCTCTTCAACATTGTTGAAGAGCCCTACTGTGTTTGAGGCCAGAAACCATCACTTGCTTCTTTGTCCCTCTTTTGGCCCATTTCTTGCATGAGAGCTTAGCCATACTTTTGTTTGTTTTTGTGGCTTGTTGTAAACTGTAAAATATCATATTTTTTTCCCCTCTTCAACATTGTAGAAGGGACTTTCTCTTTTTGAGGTCAGAAGCTGCTACTTGCTTCATTATCTCGCTTTCGGGGCCACTTTTGCATGCTAGCTTAGCCCCATTTGTGTTCCTTTGTTTGGCCTTCCTTAAAACTGTAAATATGCTTGTTTTGGGGCTGTCTCGATTCTGTCTTCACACTTCATGTTCAAATAATGCATGCGTTGCATAGCCATAGGTCATTCCATGCGCATAATTTCATGTTTCGGGTCTCATTCCATGCTTCAGGTGCCACGCTTTCATGTTTCGGGGCTGTTTTGCATCACTTTTTGCTGCTGAAATTTGCATGCTAGTATGCCATATTCCATGTTTTTCCATGTCTTGTTAGAGTGGCATTTCGTGCCTTAGGGTCGGTCCTCGATTTGCATGCACGCGTGCACGCATCTCGAGTTGTCTCATTTTCATCTAATGGCCTCTTATGTGAGTGTGGCTGAGGTCCACTTGTGTTGGTGTAAGTCCATTATGCATTGTGTATGCCATTCCATTTCATAGCATTGCGTATGCTAGGTTGTATGTTAGCGCATTGTGTATGCCATGTTATCTCGTGCATCGTGTATGCCATTCCATAGCATTGTGCATGTTAGGTTGTATCTTAGTTGCATCCATGCATGTCATGCATATTGCATTGTGTTTGGGATAGGAGTTAGCCCGAGCATGGGAAACGAGGTACGTTTCGTACTCCGAGTGACGGAACGTGTCTCAATTTCCCAGTCGCCGACACTCTGAATTATCCATGATGGAGTTAGGTTTTAGTTGAGTTTTCATGTGCATTCATTCTATATGGAGTTGTGCAATTCGACTCCTCGGCCATCATGCATCGAGATGCGTGATTGGTGGCACGAGGATCGATGTATGCATATATTTGTGAAAATACATTGCCATGCTCCTTTCCTGCTCTCTGTTGTAGCAAATCAAGAATCAGTAGTCTTTCGGGGCTTGGTGCGCTTTTCAAAAATTATTGCAAAACAGAGGCTAATTGGGGCATCACAGTGGATTTCCGCGCAAAGGCAACCCGGACATGCATCATTCATCATCCGAAGAAGAGTCAAAGCAGTCCCTGGCTTGCATGCCAATTTATTATTTTCTTAGTTAATTTGGTAATTAATTAGGATTTTTGAACATATTTGGACTGTATTATTTATTTGTTTGTACTTATTTTGGATCATATATTATTCTTCCAGGGCATAATTGTAATAAGTGTGCATGAGTGTGATGTATGTCTTCCAACCCCACGTCTTTCTTCCCTTTTATTTACCAGCTTATGATGGTTAGATTAGGGCATGTTTCAATTAGCATGCAGTATGATAGGATGTTTGCATTCATTCATCTGTCTTGCATGCACCGGGCTCGGCGCATCATACTAACTGCATTTGTATTTCAATTCTAAGTTGAATACATGTTAGCTGTAGCATTCCATACGCCATTTTAGAGTAGCCGAGCCTGCTATAGTTGCATTGTTGCATGTGTTGCATTAGGCATTTCTGTATATTTAGGATCATGCATGGATTTCTAATCGGTTTCTGTTTTGGCTTGGAGTACTCGGTGAGGTTTTATACTTTAGCATCCTTGCATGCGTATGAGTGACTGCCATGAATAGCAGGCTTACCATGAGGTTAACTGCTTATGTGATATAACTGCTTGAATGCCTGTGGGTGAAGGTTGGGTTGTTTAGATTGGAACAAATCATCGACTGTTTGTTTTAAGCCCACTAGATAATGGCAAAATCATGTTTTCTAAGCCCACCCGAGGGTGGCAAATCCACGTCTTAGCCTACCTGCAGGTAGCACCATCAAACCATTTTCAAACAAACAAACATGAAATGTTTTGTTCCAATTCAGGTGACCCAGTCTATACTTGTATGCTGTGCGCATCACATAGTAAATCTAGGCTAATAACCGAAATAAGAACACACAAAGTTTTCAAAACTAGATATCATGGTTAGTAGAGGCCGATCTTTGATCGGCGAAATAACTCACGAAGTGACCTTCCCCAATCGTACCCAAGTTCCCGAGCCGAGGCAACTTTGGTAATGACGGACACATGGCCATAGGCAAACGAGTCAGGGTTTCCTAAATTTCCAAAAACAAAATATTTAGGTGGCGACTCTGTATCTGGCAAAGCAGTCCATGTTTGGCACTTCTTTCAAAAAATCTGTTTTCTCAAAACGATTTGCCGGATTTGGACTCTTTGGTTCAAGATTAATAACCGTGACAACATTTGAGTCCGAACTGTAGCGAGGTCCCCCGCGGACTTGTTACACCGGCAAATCGTTTTGAGAAAACAGTTTTTTAGAAAAGAAGTGCCAAACATGGACTGCTTTGCCAGATACAGAGTCGCCACCTAAATATTTTATTTTTGGAAAATTTAGGAAACCCTGACTCGTTGCCTAAGGCCACGTGTCCGTCATCACCAAAGTTGCCTCGGCTCGGGAACTTGGGTACGATTGGGGAAGGTCACTTCGTGAGCACCCTCGCCCGGTCGAAGACCGGCCTCTACTAACCATGATATCTAATTTTGAAAACATTGTGCGTTCTTATTCCGGTTATTAGCCTAGATTTACTATATGATGCGCACAGCATACAAGTATAGACCGGGTCGCCTGAATTGGAACAAAACATTTCATGTTTGTTTGTTTGAAAATGGTTTGATGGTGCTACCCGCAAGTAGGCTAAGACGTGGATTTGCCACCCTCGGGTGGGCTTAGAAAACATGTTTTTGCCACTATCTAGTGGGCTTAAAACACACATTTGATGAACTGTTCCAATTCAAATAACCCAACCTTCACCCACAGGCATTCAGGCAATTATATCACATAAGCAAATAGTCTCATGGTAAGCATGCTATTATGGCAGTCACTCACACGCATACAAGGATGCTAAAACATAAAACTCACCGAGTACTCCAAGCCAAAACAGAAACCGATTAGAAATCCATGCATGATCCTAAATATACAGAAATGCCTAATGCAACACATGCAAAAATGCATTTATAGCAGGCTCGGCTATTCTAAACATGGCGTATGGAATGCTACAGCTAACATGTATTCAACTTAGAATTGAAATACAAATGCAACTAGTATGATGCGCCGAGCCCGGTGCATGCAAGACAGATGAATGAATACAAATATGCTATCATACTGTATACCATTGAAACATGCCCTAATCTAACCATTATAAGCTAGTAAATAGAATGGAAGAAAGACGTGGGGTTGGAAGACATACATCACACTCACCTACACTTATTACAATTATGCCCTCGCACAGAGGGTCCAAAAGAATAATATACAGTCCCAAATAAATACAGTCCGAATAAATAATACAGTCCAAATATGTACAAAAATCCTAATTAATTACCAAATTAACTAAGAAAACAATAAACTGGCATGCAAGCCAGGGACTGCCTTGACTCTTCTTTGGATAATGAATGATGCATGTCTGGGTTGCCTTTGCGTGGAAATCCACTGTGATGCCCCAATTAGCCTCTGTTTTGCAATAATTTTTGAAAAGCGCGCCAAGCCCCGGAAGACAGCTGATTCTTGATTTGCTGCAACAGAGAGCAAGAAAGGGGCATGGCAATGTATTTTCACAAATGTATGCATGCCTCGATCCTCGTGCCACCAATCACGCATCTCGATGCATGATGGCCGAGGAGTCGAATCGCACAACTCAATATGAAATGAATGCACAGGAAAACACAACAAGACCTAACTCCATCATGGATAATCCAGAGTGTCGGTGACTGGGGAATTGAGACACGTTCCGTTACTCAGAGTACGAAATGTACCTCGTTTCCCGTGCTTAGGCTAACCCCTATCCCGAACACAATGCAATATGCATGACAGGCATGAAATGTAACTAAGATACATCCTAACATGCAACATGCTATGAAATGGCATACACGATGCACGAGGTAACATGGCATACACAATGCAATATGGACTTATACTAACACAAGTGGACCTCATCCATACTCACACAAGAGGCCATTAAGTGAAAATGAGACATTCGAGATGCGTGCACGCGAGCACGCAAACTGAGGACCGAACCTAAGGCATGGAATGCCACTCTAACAAGACATGGCAAGGCATGGAATATGGCATACTAGCATGCAAATTTCAATAGCAAAAAGTGATGCAAAACAGCCCTGAAGCATGGCAAAATGGCACTCGATGCATGAAATGAATCCCGAAACATGAAATTAGGAACATGGAATGACCTATGGCTATGCAATGCATGCATTATTTGAACATGAAGTATGAAGAAAGAATCAAGACAGTAAAAAAAAAAGCATATTTACAGTTTTAAGAAAGGCCAAACAGTGAACACAAATAGGGCTAAACCAACACGCAAAAATGGCCCCGAAAGAGAGATAAAGAAGAAAGTAGCCGCTTCTGGCCATGAATGGCCAATATCCCTTCAACAAAGTTTAAGAGAGGCTCAAAATGAAGCACTTTACAGTTTAAAACAAGCCACGAAAACAAACACAAGTATGGCTAAACTATCATGCAAGAAATGGGCCAAAAGGGGGACAAAGAAGCAAGTGATGGTTTCTGGCCTCAAACAGAGGAGGGCTCTTCAACAAAGTTGAAGAGGGTCCCAAAACATGGCATTTTACAGTTGATGACCAAACCCAAAACAGTGCAAAAGCAAGCCTAAAATACTATGCAAGATAAGGCCAAAAAGGAGGTTTAAACACAAAGAGCAAGAAGGAAGCCTCCAACAACAAAAGAACCTTGATAAAACATGAAGAGGGGATCAAAATAAGGCTATTTACAGTTTGGACCAAAGCCCAAAAATACAAGCACAAGGGGCTAACAAATCATGCAAAAATAAGGCCAAAAGAGGGATATAAAGGCAAGTGACAGATGGAGACTTCAAACAGTGATGAGCCCTTCAATAATGTTGAAGAAGGGCTCAAAATAAGATACTTTTCAGTTTATGAAAAAGCTCAAAACAGTTTATACATAGGCCTAAAATACTATGCAAGAAAGAGGCATACAAGAGGGTTAAAGAGGCACGTGGTAGCTAGAGACCTTAAACAGGGAAGGACCCTTAAAAAAACATGAAAAAGGCCTCAAAATAATGCTATTTTCAGTTAGGGTCGGAGCCCAAAAATGCAAGCAAGAATGACTAATGGATTGAGCAAAATAAGACTAAAAAAGAGAGAAATGTAACTCACCCTTGAAGACCAAACTTTAGCAGCCTCTTGGCTTGAGAAAAGATGCCTTCTAAGCTCTGAAAAGATCCCCCAAGCTGCTGGAATGGAGTGGTGGTGTGGTGCTAGGTGGTGGTGTAGAAAGGGTGTGGGATTTGAAGGGTTTTGGTGCTTGGAAGTAAGGAGGGAGAGATATGTAATGGAAGAGCCTAAACCAAAGCTTCTAACCCCTTCAAATGCAGCTGGAGCTCTGGTTATATAGGAAAAAGAGGTGGAAAAGAGGGGGGAAAATAGGGGGGAAAACAATTCAAGTTTCCCCCCAAAAAGGCAGCCCTCCGGATACAAAATCTGGGGGGAATCAGAGGGTATATTTGTAATGAACCAACAGAAAGGATGCAGGCCGGCCTGTTATCCAGGTTGCAGGTGGTCGGCCAGCCCTCCCCATGGCCGGCCGGCCAAGGGTCAAAAGGTTCAAGTTGGATTAGTGGCCGGCCACCACATATTGGTGGCCTCCCATGTATGCTCAACACAACCATGTGGTCAAAAACTGGAGACAGTGAACCAGGAGAGAGAAAAGGCCACTTTTTGGAGGGGTTCAAAAGGGTCACACACAATTACTGGCCGGCCATATGATATTGGTGGCCTTCCAGGTGTCTACAACACAAATATGTGGTTTAGGGCAAGAAAAAGTGGCTTTAGGGTGGTCAACATTGGCTTTCAAGTGAGAAAAACGGGCGACGGAGGGCAATTGAGGAATAAAACTGGTTGTCAGAACAATTACTGGCCTCCCATCCTTCTACAACCTTTCTAACAATGAAACAGAGGTCCCTGCCAAAAATGAGCCCAAACCGATGCAAAATGAAGGTTCGGGGGCCGAAGCGTGCAGCTCGAGGCCCCGAAAACTGACTGTTAAGCACCGGAAGTGGTGTTCGACAATGAAGTTGGTCTCTCGGACCGCAGTGTCCCTCAAAAGGGAGGAAATAAGATGCATGCCAAAAACCGGAGCAAACGGAGGTGGTTAGGCGGTCCCGAACCGAGGCACGCGGCCAACGGCTCCGAAAAATCGGAAACCGGACTCCAAACGGGCAAAATGGCCTACGACCACGAAACGTAGCATACGGCCACTGAGAGATGATCTACGAGACCTCTCCCTCCTTTTTGGAAGAGAAAATAGAGAAAACCAAGCCTGGTTTGCAAACCTAGGCAAAGCATGAAAGAGTCCAGAAGTCCGGAGACAAGGCTGGGAGTCGAGACTCTGAAACCTCTGAACGAGCACGATATGCAACATCACCAAGCGCTCAATCGGTGACGTCTGAGTCTTAAGGTTGGTCAAAAAATGGGGTGTCTACAGTTGCCCCTCTTTGACAGAACTCGAAAGTCATAAGTGACGGGAGTGAATGTCAAAGCCCAGAGACGACCCATTTTTGACAAGGCCGAAGACTTAGACAGACAGGTGAGATAAACAGAGATGTGCCCCCAGGCGTGCCCGCAGGCAGGGGGCAAAATGCAAAACGGTATGCACAAGGCTAGATGTGACTTGATGATCATGCAAATGCAGCAAGCTATAATGAAGTAAGTATTCGCAAATAGATGCAACAGTTTTAAGCAAGAATGCAAAGCAACAACTACATTTCATGCAATTAGGAATGCAGAGAATCATTCAATTCTCGTCGCGTCTCACATGGAGAAGATACGATACCTGCGCGATTCGTCTGGTCGCACCAGCTTCAAATGAGCCGTACATACAATATTGTTCCTGCAAAAGAAAGAAACTCATCAAGCACAACATATCTAACAACATATGTTCAATGTGGTATCGAATGCAGGCAATCGCTGTGTCGATGGAAAAGTGCATCGCAATGTGGGAAGAAACACGCGTGACAACCCGAGTTTAAGCACGGAGACTTGGTGATATCAAAGAGACGTGCATAACAATGCAAGTATGTGCATGAGAATGCAAGTTATGTGCATGATAATGCAGAACAAGCGTAAACCAGGATGTATGTTTGTCGCAAAACAATGAGCAAGGAAATGCACGTTTCGGCGAGGGCGACTCGATCGCGGCCTCCGGTTCACCTCCCGGAGAGGTTGCAACATGTTCAAAAGGATATATCTCACTTTTGATGAGTAATGATGAGACACGCATCCCGGCGGAGTGATTTCGCGACAGAAAGTGCACTTCTCTTGTACTTTTTCAGGTCCCGGGGACTCCAATCCTCCCCAAAATTTGCAGGGACCTTGGGGGGCATGTGGGGAACACCACCGGCCACCTTTATTGGGAGAGGGTGGCCACCGGCCACTTTTTGAAAAGGGAAGGGCCGGCCTGCCAAAAAATGGGGCCGGCCGGCCAATTTGCCAAATCCGTGGGCATTTTTGTCATTTCATCCTCTTTTCTTTAAATGCGCTCATCCAAACACTTTGTGCTCACAAGTGCAGCTCCGAAATCATCTCCTCTAGCTTCCCAAACCATTTTCTCCCTCAGATCTGTGCTCTATACGCGTTTTCCAACGTCCCACGCAAGTTGTTTTCACGAAATCTTTCAGTTTTAAGCACTTTGAACCGATTAAATTTTGATTTCGGGACTTCTTTTCTCATTTTCGCCACTTGAGGTGAGTTGGTCTCAATATTTGGAAAATTTTCTCGGGAGTTGACTTTTGTTGACTTTTTCATTTCTCGAGAGTTGACTTTTGTTGACTTTTTCCAATTTTGGCTCATTTTTGCTCATTTTGCAGATTTTCTGAAATGGCTTGTCATTTCCCCCACGGTGGAGGTCCTCCGGGCGTCGGAGGTGATCCCGATATCATGGCTCTGCCTCCGAGGGTTCGACCCTTCATACCCGAGAGGAACGACCCACCGGCACATATTCTTTCGCGGGCTATTTTCTATCACTTCACCGATTTCGACGAGCGAGCACCCGGGGATCTCCTTTTGCGGGAGCCAGAGTATCACCTCTCCCATGAGGCACAAGAGGTATTTACTTCGTTCTTACTTTTTCTGCAACATATTATGAATTTTTCATGCATTCTGTTTGCATTCTGAACACACGGTTCAATCACTTAAATTTCTGAACACTTAGCCCATAAATTGATTGTGAACACATGACACACACTGGTTGAGAATTGAACACACGGCCCAAGCACTGATTTTTTGAGCACACAGCCCGACCTAGAGGTGAACACGCAGCACACACTGATTTAGAGTTGAACACGCAGCCCAAACACTGATTTTCTGAACACACAGTCTGAATTGAAGGTGAACACGCAGCACACACTGATTGAGAGTTAAATATGCAGCCCAAACACTGATTTTCTGAACACACAGTCCGAATTGAAGGTGAACACGCGGCACACACTGATTGAGAGTTGAACACGCAGCCCAAACGCTGATTTTCTGAACACACAGTCCGAATTGAAGGTGAACACGCAACACACACTCATTGAGAGTTGAACACGTAGCCCAAACACTGATTTTCTGAACACACAGTCCGAATTGAAGGTGAACACGCAGCACACACTGATTGAGAGTTGAATACGCAGCCCAAACACTGATTTTCTGAACACACAGTTCGAATTGAAGGTGAACACGCGGCACACACTGATTGAGAGTTAAACACGCAGCCCAAACGCTGATTTTTTGAACACACAGTCCGAATTGAAGGTGAACACGCAACACACACTCATTGAGAATTGAACACGTAGCCCAAACACTGATTTTCTGAACACACAGTCCGAATTGAAGGTGAACACGCAGCACACACTGATTGAGAGTTGAATACGCAACTCAAACACTGATTTTCTGAACACACAGTTCGAATTGAAGGTGAACACGCGGCACACACTGATTGAGAGTTGAACACGCAGCCCAAACGCTGATTTTCTGAACACACAGTCCGAATTGAAGGTGAACACGCAACACACACTCATTGAGAGTTGAACACGTAGCCCAAACACTGATTTTCTGAACACACAGTCCGAATTGAAGGTGAACACGCAAAGACACACCGATTGAGAGTTGAATACGAGCCCAAACACTAATTTTTCGAACACACGCTCAATTGAAGGTGAACACGCAGCACACACTGATTGAGAGTTGAACACGCAGCCCAAACGCTGATTTTCTGAACACACAGTCCGAATTGAAGGTGAACACGCAGCACACACTGATTGAGAGTTGAACACGCAGCCCAAACACTAATTTTCTGAGCACACAGTTCGAATTGAAGGTGAACACGCGGCACACACTGATTGAGAGTTAAACACGCAGCCCAAACACTGATTTTCTAAACACACAGTTCGAATTAAAGGTGAACACGCGGCACACACTGATTGAGAGTTGAACACGCAGCCCAAACGCTGATTTTCTGAACACACAGTTCGAATTGAAGGTGAACACGCAGCCCAAATGCTGATTTTCTGAACACACAGTCCGAATTGAAGGTGAACACGCAGCACACACTGATTTAGAGTTGAACACGCAGCCCAAACACTGATTTTCTGAACACACAGTCCGAATTGAAAGTGAACACGCAGCACACACTGATTGAGAGTTGAGCACGCAGCCCAAACACTGATTTTCTGAACACACAGTCCGAATTGAAGGTGAACACGCGGCACACACTGATTGAGAGTTGAACACGCAGCCCAAACACTGATTTTCTGAACACACAGTACGAATTGAAGGTGAACACACAGCACACACTGATTGAGAGTTGAACACGCAACCCAAACACTGATTTTCTGAACACACAGTTCGAATTGAAGGTGAACACGCTGCACACACTGATTGAGAGTTGAACACGCAACCCAAACACTGATTTTCTGAACACACAGTTCGAATTAAAGGTGAACACGCAGCACACACTGATTCTGAGCACGCGGCTCACTTACTTTACTTTGCACGCAGCCTATTCATTTTATTTGCACGCAGCTTATTCATTTTATGCTGAAACATGTATTCATTCTGAATGCAGGTGACTTCTCGCACTGTGCGGGGATATGGCTCTACCGTGGCGAGAGATTGGTATGCCGAGCTCCCGGAGGCTGTTTGGGATTTAGTTGACTTGGCGAGGTTCGGGCCTTTCTGCACTGTGCTGTCTCGTTGTCCTGCCAGGAGGACATTGATGGCCGCTTTGGTGGAGAGATGGTGGGACACCACCAACTCTTTCTATTTTTCTGCCACGGGGGACTTGACTATGACCCCGCTTGACTTTGCCGTTGTAGACACCCCATTTTTGACCGTCCTCAAGACTTGGACGTCACCGTTGGAACACTCGGTGATTATCCATGTGTGTGTTCGTTTGGAGTTCCCGGAGTTCTCGGCTCGCGTGCCGTGCCTCAGGACCTCCGAACTCGACCGTTTGTGTTTGGTTTTGCACCAAACACCTGTGATTTGCCTTTGAGGGGCAGGGAATGCCTTCTGAGGCATCCCCACACACCACCGGCTGGGGCTAGAGGCTACCGGCTGGTCAGAGTTGTCACCGGCACTATATTGTGCCGGTCGGCACTATTTTGTGCCTGCCGGCACTGCTTTTGGGCGAAATGACCATTTTGCCTCGCCGACCACTGCACTTGCTTGGTGAGATATTTTCTCAAATTGCTTGTAATCTTGTTTCCTCCATACACGTATGGAGGGATGGGTTGCTTAGTGGCCAAGCTTGTAAGCTTTTGGCCTATAAGAGGGAAGCTCTCCTCTTGGCTTGAAGGTTAGCAATTTTCGAAGGTTAGCCATTGTTGGAGAGCTAGAGCTCGGTTTTAGGGTTAGAATAGATATAACTTCTATTTCTCTCCCATTCTCTTGTTTAACTAGTTGTTTTGTTCTTTACTTTTGCACACTAGCACCTAGTGTCCCACCTTTCTTGGTCCAGAGGTTCTAGAGGTTAGTTTAGGTGATTCTTGACTGGATTGGAGCTCAAGGGACCAAGCACAACAACCTTTGTGAAGGTAGTCAACAAGGGTAAGAAACTTACACTTTATTCCCCATTTTGCAACTTGTTTCTACCTAGTTTAAAACAGTTTTTGAGCTTAGTGTTTGGCACATAAAAGTTCAGCTTTTAAGTCCTCATTATTGTATATTAAGAGTGCTTTGTGGTTTGAGGAACTTTGATCACCTTTAGGCCTTGAAAAGGCCACTTTTTGTGCCATTTTGGAGAGATCCGAGATTTTGTCTTGGGATTTTTCACCACCGAAATCTTGAGGATTTCAGTGGTGAAGAGTATGCCTTGAAGTCTCAAGAAGGAGAGGGCCACCCCTCTCCTTGATGTCCTTGAAAAGGACAAATCTTGCTTTTAAGAGAGTTCCATGTTTAGTTGTATATTGAGCATGTTTTGATTGTTTATCATGCTTATATTGCCATATTATAGCATGCCTTCAAGTGGGTTTTAGTACTCTTTGCATGATTTGCATAGTTACTTTGTAATGCCTTTTATGCCTTAACATGTCTAGCTTGTTAGCTTTTGTTTCTAGCATGTTTTAAGCTTGGACTTGTGAAGATTTTGTGCTCATATTACCATGTTTTAGGTCTGTCCATAAGCATTTTGGTCAATCTTAGCATGTTTAATATAGTCCCTTTGCATTTGGCTTGTTGGCCTTAATATTTTGGATGTGTAGCATGCCATGCTTGCTTTGTTTTGATGATTTGGAATCATCTCATATGTTATTTCAGTCCCCTAGAGGTACATGTATGTTTACATTGCATGTCTCTTTGTGACTTCTTAAGCTTGTGTTAAGGGCCCTATGCTTAGGCCTTATTGCATGCCTTAGATCACTTTCTCCTAGATGCCATCTAGGTAGTCGTTAGGCTTAGTTTTATGTGTTAAAACTTTGTCTTTAAGTGCTTGAATTTTGTCATGTATGATTGTGCATAGGTGTAGTTCAATGCCCCTTGGCTTGCCTTAAAGCCTTGGGCCATTCATTGCATGATTAGCTTATTTCGTTGATTGATTTGGCATCATTTTTTAGCTGATTTTCAGAGCTTACAATGCATGCCATTAGTCCATGTTTAGCTCATTTCAAGTGTGCTTGAATGTTGTTTGTTATGCTCAAGTGTTGGTGCCTTAATGTGTGCATGTGTGCATGTATGTTTAGACCCCATCTTTAGGCATTTTGGCCACTGTTCTTGGGCCTTTTAGAGCTGTCCAATTCATGTGTAAGTCCATTCCTACTTTGCTTTGCATGCTTGTATGTTTATACAACAATATTCTTGCATTGCATCGCCATATTGCATGCTAGATGACATGCTTAGGGTTGCGTTGGTATTGTGCATGCCAAGCCTCTTGAAGTGAGTTTGATAGAGGTTTGGCACCTTCGCTTGCATTGCATGCATTTGAAATCAAAGTTGCATTCTTGGTCCTAGGGCCATCACGCATGGAAATGCGCGACAGGTCCGTGAATCGAGGCACATGCCCTCTTAAGTCCATAGCATGATTTGGGATGTGTTTGGTGCATATATACCTTGAATTGCATTGCCTTGCCTTTTGTTCCTCTCTCTTTGTGAGTTGCGGTGTTCTGCAGGACTTTGTGCCGACCGGCACTTTTTAGTGCCGACCGGCTACCACTGGGCAGCCGATAAGGAAATCCAATGCCGGTGGGTACCTTCTTCAGCCGATGGCTAATCCCTCCAGACGGTGGTGAACTCCTCCGCCCTGAGAGTCATTCCTGTGACTTTGGCAATTTTCTGAGCTGAAGAGCAGAGGAAACAGAGGCAACCTGCACGGCAAGCAGTGATTCCGAGCGATCCCGCATGCGCCGTAGCTTAGCCCTCATCCCGAGGCATTTAATGCTTAATTAGATTAATTGGTCAGATTAATTAATTTGGTTAATTTGTAATATCTAATTAGCTAGTTTAATTAATTATTTATTCGGTCTGTATTATTATTTGGTCCCTCCGAGCGAGGGCGAATTTGTAATAAGTGTGTGTGAGTGGGTGTATGTCTTCCAACCCCCACTTCTTTCTAACCCTTTTATTTACCCGCTTTCAGTGGTAGATTAGGGCATTTTAAATTAGCATACCTTATGCAATGCATGCGTGCATCCATGCATTTGTTTACATGCACCGGGCTCGGTACATCATACAAACTGCATTGCAATTTTCAAATTCCAAAATTGAATACGTGCTATGTGATAGCATTCCATATGCCATGCTTAGGATAGCCGAGCTGCCTAATCGCATCCATGCCTCGTGTTGCATTAGTCATTTGACATGAACTAGGTCATGCATCGCTTTGCTAACCGCCATCGCTTTTGGCACGAGTACGAGGTGAGCTTTTATGCTCTAGCATACCGCATGCGTGTGAATGTTGCCATGACAGTAGGATTAACATGCGGCTAAGTGCTTATGTGGCATAATTGCATGAATGCTGTGGGTGGAGGTTGGATTGCTTGAGTTGGGAGTACTCATTGAAATGTGATTTTAGCCTACTTGTAGTAGCAAAATCTAACACGTTTTTAAAACAAAACGGATATGCAATGTTTGTTTCCAAACTAGGCGATCTAGTCTATACTTGTTTGTCAGGCATAACATAGTAATTCTAGGTTAATAATTGGAATGAGGGCATGTAATGTTTTCAAAAAGGATATCACGGTTAGTAGAGGCGGTTTTCGGACCGGCGAAAGGGGTGCTCATAGTCGACCTTCCCGATCGTACTCCAAGCTCCCGAGCCGAGTAACTTTGGTGATGACGGACGTGGCCTTCGCACCGAGTCGTGGTTTCCTAAATTTCCCATTTTAAAAATATTTAGGTGGCGACTCAGAATCCGCAAAGCACCATGTTTGGCACTACTTTTTCAAAATCTGCTTTTCAAACGATTTGCGGATTTGGACTCTTTTGGTTCAGATGAACCGCTGACACAAAATCGAGTCCGAATCAGAAGCGAGGTCCTCTCATGGACGCAAGGCGACTTCACTGGGGAGTTTTAGAGAGCTTGACTCGAACTCGTGATACCTGCTTTTGACTACACTTATGTGTTTCTTTGCATTGCATGTGCATTGGTGCCTAGGACACCGTGTTGGTCATCCGCTATTCTGAACGGTTCATTGGAGGCTTGTCTTGTCAAGGCATGTCCATAAGGTGACGATTATGGCTCGCCAAGATGGGAACACAAACCCCGGTTTTACCGGGGCACCCTTTTCGACCATTTGACCTAGTGCATATTCGGAATCCATAGTGACCATCCCAAACTAGGACAGGTTGCTTACCGATATTAGGTTGTTTGAAACCGCAAGGCGTAGTGAAACCCTAGCTCCTGATTTAAATAGGACAGGGAAACCCTACCCCAACATAGGGGTGTATTGGCTCTCATCTACTTGTTATGTGCTTTTAGAGTGTATCTCTACAGGAATGCATATACCAGTTTGCAAATTTGAATATCCGACCTGAGGGCACTAGTATCAGTGATTGTTGGGAATCAGTTATATCCGTGGATATCAGTACAGTTTTGAACAGTAAATCTGGGGAACAATGATCAGCAGTATAGTACCGCTGTTCGGCTACATCTGTTTTTGATCTGTCTGTCAAATACCGCCTGCTTTTCCGCTTCGCCGTAAATTCAGTGAGTTGATCCAGAGCAGTTAGTGTCTTCTCCTTGCTGAGGTAGGACTGAACATGACGCAGAACTCTGAAGAGATTGTGGTCATGACGGCCGCGTTAAGTCAGGAAACCATCCCGCAGAGTGATGCTGCTGTTGATATGCCGCACCCGCCCAGGTCACCCGCTGCACAACCGGCCGACTCCCAGTTCTACCAGGCTCGCGAGCCCACCACATTCGAGTTAATGGGGATGATAGGTGATCTCCAAAGGTCTATGGCAGACCTTGCTTATGGGATGTCAGCCCCACCACCGGTTGCACCGTATGCCGGAAATCTCGAACCCCAAGAGCCCCCGATACTGGGGCGGATTGTGATCGAGCTCAATCAGCCGGAGATGACCTCCACCCACAACAGCAATGTACCAGCACCAACCCAAATCTCTCACCAGGCTGAGGCCAGAGGCAAAGACAAAGTAAAGGCCGAGGCCGACCCCATTGAACAATTGCTGTGGGCAGTAGAGGCTTTGAAAGCCGGGGGAATGAATAAGCAGCAGGTATCCGCAGTTATGACAAAAGCAATGGAGAATGCCTTCCCCACCCCGCCTGAGGGCGCATCACGACCAGAGAATCGACAGCCCCACACGCCAAAAACAGCTTTCTCCCATTCCCAATCTCAGACCGAAAGAATCAAAACCCAAGGTCAAGACTCCGCCACCCATTCGCCAAGACATCTAGCAGAGTGTTCAGTTCCAAAGTACCGCCCGAGGGCGCAGGCCTTCCATCCTCTTTACATGCCTTTGTCTAGGGCACTTCGATTTTGGCCAAGGGGCATCTTACACCTCTCGATCCTAGGCCACTCCCCAAACCCCTTCCAATGACCATGATGCCACTCAAGATCGTAGGCGTACCATCAACACCGCCATGCATCGATAATCGCTCGCCTCCGCCATGAGGTACAAGACTTGATTGATAACAAGATCATCCTTCCGCCAACCTCGCCAAGTCAATTACTACGGAGTTCTTGGACTACGAGGATACAGATATCAAGGCACGATATCGCGAGTATGTGATCGAAAGATGAATCGCTCAAGGGCAACATTTGGTACATTTTTGATGTAGCGTTTGGCAAGCAATTTTGAGTACCCGCCAATGCTAGTTTTGTAAATCCTGACTTGGGTGTCGAGTCAGTCTTCTGTTTTGTTTGTCTCATTGTTTTGAGACAGTCCTTTTGCTTAAGGGTCTGTCTAATTGTAATGAGTCAATCCCTCTTCTGTATAGAATGCTAGGTGACTTCGGGGTTGTTGCCTCAAGCACCGCTTTTGTTTTGTAATTACTTTTGCTTTCCTTTTGGTCCGCCTCGTTGGAGCCAATTTACATCCGGAACTCGAATGAAATGTACCGTGGCTACCGTGTTCCCATGTTTATTGTGTGGGCTAGTTGTGCCAGAGAATCCGAATGGGGTGACAACAAGATTCCGCCGCTTTTTGTGCCTTAAAGATTATTGCTTTGACTTAAGTTTTTCAAAACTTTTTGAACACTGTAGAAAACGAAGAGGAAGGAATTCCTCGGTTTTTGCAAAATTTTGATCACATTGAGAGAAAGAGAGGCATACTAAGTCATTAATGAATGAAATCAGCTTGTCATGGAGTACCGAGAAGGATCCCGTCCAATCCGCATCGGTTCCACACTATCTTCTCAGGCGAGAGGTTTGTCGCTTCCTTGAAAACTTTCAAAAACAAAATATTTTGCACAATTAATGCGAAGACTGTGGAATCGCCTCGAGATCGTAGCCCAGATCGCCTCCCGCCTCATAATTCGGCCATTCGCTGTAAACCCGGATCGGTTCAAGACGATCGTTGTCACGAAGGCCTGGTGTGGCTGATTCAAAGCAAATTTCTAACAAGAGGCAAGAAAGTCAAATCAAGAAGATCGATGTCGCCAAGAGAGGCTTGGGAAGCTAGATCAAGCCCCCTTTGAACTAGGGGCAAAAATATCCGATGTGCTCAAGAGCCAAGATGGATTCTTCAAGAATCGATACAACACCCACTTTTGGATACAGATGGCTTCAATCTCAAAACCATTTGGCATGGACTTGTTACACTTTTTACCTTTGAGAGGCTCATTGGCCGAAAACCCGGGAGGGCGACCCAGGCAAAAGTTAGAGCAAGAGAAAAATAAAAATAAAAAAATGCAAAAAAAAAATGAAAAAATGAAAAGGAATGAAAAGAATAGAAAAAAAAGAAAAAAAAAAGAGAAGAAAAAGAAGCTCGCAAGGTCGAAAACCCGCATCGGGCGCCTTGGCAAAAGTTAGAGCCTAAAAGAAAAAGAAAAAAAAAGAGAAGAAAGAATTGAAAAGGAAAAAAAAAAAGAAGAACAAAGCTCGCAAGGTCGAAAACCTGCAACAGGCGCCTTGGCAAAAATTAGAGCATAAAAAGGAGAGGTTAAATACCCGAGTGTACCTTAAACCCGAACTACGTAAGGCTTGATTCCCATGTTTGGGATACGTAGGCAACTTCATCCTGAAGTCCAAATTTCAACGCTTATAGCGCCCCACCCATGTCATGGTTTTGGTCACTTGCCTCCTCCTAATCCGACGCCTTGCTATAACTACCGAATTGCGTGATCAATTCTCTTGGAGCCCAACCACCAACACCTCCCGTGATTGTGTCCATATATTGATTCAAGCCATCTTCGACGCTCCGATCCGAGGGTCCGATCACATCAATAAAGAGTGACATACAACATACCGCTGCATCATCCAAACAAGGCAACTTTCCGCCACCCATTGCCATCCATGTCCAAAAGTTGCCCTAAGTTACCATTCAAACTAGGGGCAACTTTCCGCTCATATTCCCCTTCAAGCAAGGGGCAATTTTCCATTGCCTCCGATCCGAGGTTGCATGTCTCGAGGGTAAGTTTCATGCCTGTTGAGCATCGTTTATTTGCAAAAATAGTCTTTGAAAAATTTTCGCTGAGGTTGACTTATTTTCTCGAAAACTATTTCATTTTCAAAATTGGACCATGTTTGGACCCCTAAGGGAGAATTTTCAGTGCTCACAGCCTGATTCGCATGATTTTCAAATCAAAAATTGAATAAGTGTGTTAATCCAACTCTCATTTTGATCAAAACTGTTTTAAGGAGAAAACAAAAAAAATGGTCAAAATAATGAACTAGGGGCACAGTTGAGCCAGGTATCCTGTCTTTCCCCACCGTCAGCATGCGCTCGCCAGAAAGGCACCCCCATCTACCAAATAGCCGTGAGCTAGTCGTGTCGGGCACGAACCCGCAACTTCCTATTCATCTGTCATTCACCTCGGGGAGGGATGCAAAATGAGAGAATAAAGAATAGAGAGGAGTAAGTTGAGAGAAAAGTGAGAGAAGGGTTTTTGTGAGAAAAACCGAGCCTGAGGGCCGAGTGATGTGAGAATCACGCAAATCAGAAAGGGTGGGAGGTGTACCCGGAGGAACTGGCTCCTCGAAATTCGAGGTCTCTTTTAAACATGTCCGTGTGTCGTGTCTTTTGACTTGTCAGTCTCTTTGTTGGCTTGGAGTCTTTTCCAAGTATGTCTCGTTATGCTAGGTCGTGTGCCTTTTGTTTCTCCGTTTGAGTCTATCTCGTCGTGTCCTGTGGTAGGCTCGATACCCCGGTTGAAAACCCATCCTCTTCCAAAAGGCAATTGCTCGTGCTCGTAATGTCAGGCCGTTTTCTACATCCGCGTAAAGCAAGAAAAGGAAATGCAAGATTTGAGGCATCCGAGGGTGTTTCAACCGCAACCGTCAATTTTGTGATCCGCCTTGTCGATTGGGTTATTCATTTAAGATTTGCTGCAAGTAATGAACCGAGTATTGTATCGCAGGCCGTATGTAGCCCCAATCCTCAGCAGAGTATGGGTTATATGTTCGGATTGAGCAATGGTTTGTATGAGCTGTTTTGCTGCTTAGTTGGTTGGTTATTTGACTATCACAGTGCAAGTGTTCAATTGTCAAATACAAGTCGATATCATTTACACTTGAGGTGTAGTATGATGCAATGCGATGCAAAGTATGAAATGTGCAGGTATACGCAGACATACAAATATAACACTCTTTAGACAAAAAGTTTGTTTTATATATAATCTTTTCCAAAGACATAGTTTTGAAAGCAAAACTCGTCATGCAAAGACATAGTACCCTATCTACCAAAAAGAGAAAAGTACAAGAAAAGAAATAAGGAAAAGAAGCAGCAAAAATCATCATCATCAGCAGTAGGCCTCATGCCTAAGCGTCAATCCTCGCCTCTTCCCGGCAAAAGCACAAAAGCATCGTCGGATCACATCACTGCCGAGCCCGAGCCCGAAGCTATCCCTGCCTCTCCAAGAATGACTCCGCCCCGCCCGACTCGCCATCGCTCGAATCGAGCTCGTGAGTCGCTTCCCCACATGACCACGCCTGCACGAGGGAAGATCCCGCCATCCCGAGTAGAGACGGAGGCTCACCGAGCAAAGGTCACCCATCGAGGGATCGGGAAAGGAGGTCAAAATACAAAGAACAAATACATCAAAACTGCGGAGCGCTTTATCAAGACAGAATGCAAGGTTCGAGTACAAGCAGTGTGAATGCCGGAGCGCTTTATCAAGACAGTAATGCAAGATATGAGTACAATGTATGAAAACCGTGAGCGCTTTATCGATTTTGTGCAAGTAGCAGTTGTGCGGCAAAGTATGATTTGAGGTCAGGCCGAGAACATACCGCAAGCCGTGACGCTGCCAAAGCATCGAGTCCGGCCAGCATCCCCATCAGGAGGCATTCACCCACCGATCGACGGGTATACTCTAAGAAGCCCGCAAAAGTATTAAATACATCAGTATTCTGTGAGATATCTGAATGAAATGAAATAACCAATGCAAGATGCAGAAATAAAGTAATACATACCGGAGGCAAGTCGGGAATGCCGGCTAACTCATGACCAGCCGGAGGAGGAGCGAAAGGGATCTGGTAGGTCTCCCCACTCTGCCTCCTCAGACACAATATAGTAGGCAGAGCCAACCGCACCTGCCCCTCTCAAGGCCGCCTCGCCGGACTCGAGCTCGAGTCTGCCAGGACGGTCCCACTCTCGCCCCCACCTCTACTCGAGATACTGGCGCCGCAGTCTCTCGATCACCGAACCCCGCCAGAGGCCGATCAAGAAGGTCCGGACGCATCGTAATAGTCGCCTCGCCTCAGAGGCATCTACATCTACGGCCCAAGGGTGTAGTCCTCCATCCGCCGCACGAAAATCTCTGTCCCTCATGTGCTCGGAGGCCGGATCGAACTATTCGCCCGGCGATCCTGTGGTCTCGACGAAGAAGCGCCACCTGTACCAGTTCGATGCATCGGCCTCCAGAGAATCCGAGAAGCGAGGTCTCGTGGCGCCAAAGATACTGTTCCAGATCATCGCGGGTAATGAAGCCCACTACCGCCAGTGACCCGAGATGAAATACAATGGATTATCTATCGACATGTAAATGTACACGGAAAGCTTAAGCTCAAACGGATCGTAAGTAAAACATACCTCGCTGGGGGTGATGGTGTCAAGAAACGACGAGAAGCTAAACGTGTCCCGGTCTCGGACACATCGCCTGTCAGAACGGCGAGAGAAGGGGGACCAGAGGGGTCTCCGCCTCGCATCGCTCCAGCTGGGAAGTAGGCATACACCCACAACCGCAAAACAGACGCCAAGACGATTATCGAATAAAGCGAATGCGTAAAGCGTAAATATAATGAGCCATGTGTTGTGCAAAGGTATTGAGCAGAGTGTGCAAGCAGAACAAGCAGTACAACAAGGTAAAGTAGAAGTATGTGTGTGTACAACAAAGGTGCAAGGTAGCAGGTACAGAGTACGTAGTACGGAATGTAAATGAAAAGCAGAAGAAGACATACCTCCCAGCCCGCCAAGAGCCCCCGAGCAATCGCCCATCGCCACGGAGACGGAGCTCATGTAGCAGAAGGGTGGCCAGAGCCGCACCACCCCAAATATATCAAGACAACTGGCCGGACGCCCACCAAGGCGCCGAGGAGACAGAGAGGCACGTGTTCGCCCGGCCGGCGAATAGGGTGGTCCCTAGCAAAACATGAGGAAGCCGCGGCATACCTCTCGCAGCCTCTGGGTCATCGGAGCTGGCCCACCAAAGATGGTTCGTGACTAAATCGCACCTCAAACCAGAATAGCGGACAAACCCCGACGAACAAGCGTGGCGCCGCCGAGCAAATAAACCTGGGCGGCGATCCACTCGACCATGTCTGTGTCAAAGGGGATCGGATCACTTCAACCCCGATGCCGCTGAGCATCGAGAAGTCGAAGGGGTCATCGCTTATGTCCCCGTCACGACAGATGAAAAGAATCGGTGGTGTCCCACCACCTTCGCCAGAGCGGCAAGAAGAGGTCGGCAAGTGGAGAGTCTAGAAAGTCCTCGCAGAAGGTACCGGTTTACCGATCCACAATGCGCTTAACGGCGCCGGCAAATCGGGCGCATCAGCGCGAAGGTAATGTTCCCATACCATGGAGAGTATGGGAGTCCCCAGTAGTCAAGAAATTGCGGCCATATGAAAATATGCGGGTATAAATCTAGTATGCGCAGATTGTCTTTAAAATTCAAATGTAAACCGGTGCCGGTGTGCTTATATTAAACTACAAACCCATGGTGCGGCCAAGATGTTTTAGATGTTCCAAGATAAACTTAGTGCATGTGTGCACATTTTTCGATTCAAGCAGATGTCGGGTTTCAAGATATCGCGTGAACTACGGCCCGTGATGTGTCAAGATGTTTGTGAAGGTTCGCATGCAGACACGGTACATGTGTGCATCGTCAGATCCAAGCAGTATCGGATTTCAAATTACCAAAGATGTGGGCTACGATGCAGGACACGCCAAAGGTTCTATGAAGATCGGTGTAAATAAAGCGTGCGTGCTTTTCAACGCTCAAAAAGAAGCCAAGTTTCGGTATGTTTCAAGAACTACAACGCAGATGTGTCCGCAGATCGGGCGTAGTTTTGTGCAAATTTAGCATGCGGCGAAGCCAGACCAAATAAGCACCGTGTCGTGAATTTACAGCAGATGTGTGCCGTGTGTTTGGGTGATTCAGACTAGTGCAAAGTGTGTGCATGTGTGTCGGTCCTAAGCAGATGTCGTTATGAAGTGGTTCACAATCAACTACGCTCAAGACATCTAACTAAGCGCTAATGGGTTCGATTAGCTATGGCGCTGACAGAAATCCTACATTACGTAAAAATAAAAGGCAAGAATGTTACCTCGGTGGCGCCAGCAGACAAGTGGGAGGTCGCCACGCAAAGAAAAAGCTCCGATCCAAAACTGCCGAAGCCACGGAAGTGGCGGAGTCCATCGGTGGTAACACGTGAGTGGTCGGGCGATAGGTCGCCGGATCGAATGGGCCGCTCAACGGGAGTAGCTCGACCGGTCCATCTCATGGTCCGGGAGTCCCGACGCAGGAATATCGTCGCCATGGGTAATGATGGTGAGAAAGTGATCGAAAATGAAAACCGGTCGAATACGAAAAGTCAATCGAGAAGGTCAACCCCGAGAGGTCGGAAATGGCCTAAGGGTCGGAATGTGAAAAGACGCGGGAATGAAGAGAAAAGGGAGGGGAACAAGTCCCGAAAAGGTGAAAATAGCGAAGGGAACACAGAAATGGAGAACTGTTCGGTTCAAAGTGTTCGAAACGGGGAGGTATTCGCGAATCGACGCATTTAAAATGACGTAAAACGCGAGAAAACGCGAGGATCGAGGGTCGAAAACACTTTGGAGAGGGAGAGCAAAGATTTTCGGCGGCTTGAAGTGAAGAAAATAGGGTTTGGGAACCCTATTTTATAAGACCCGAGGCAAATTGTCAAAACTGCCCCCGGTTAGCTAATTTTGGCCGGTCGGCATCAAGAGTTTGGCCAAGCACTATTTTGTGCCGATATATGAGTTAATGCAGCGGGTGGCAGGGGGTGACCACCGCACGCAGCCGGTGGTGTTCGCAAGGCCCTTTCTAGGCAAATTGATGAGTTTTGGGTCTTCATAGCTCAAGAAAGTACAAGAAAATGCATCCCCGATGCTCAACCGGCCTCCGTTTTGACTTCGGACCGTCTCTACTGTGCGTGATGCTCAAATTCAAGCGAAGATTGTATCCTTTTGTCATTTACAGAGATTCAAAAGTTGCCCCATGTGCATTGTCTAACGCATGGCGCTATTTTGCGCAGCGCACTATCTTGTGCATTACTTTTTCGCTTATTTTGGCGATCGCTACCGCTTGCGCGCCTCTTTGCATTGTCTTGCATCCTTTGGGGCGCGCGTACCTCATTGTACTTCATTTCTCATTTGCATCAACGTGCACGCATCATTTACATTGGCATGTGTGTCTCACGTGCGTCGTGCATCTTTTCGCACGGTCTAGGAGACCTTAAATCCTTCGAATGTGCGAAACCTTTATGCATTGATATGTATCAACATCTCGGCCGCCAAGATCGCCACAAGATTTTGAAACCATGCACCCATCCGGTCCGGACCGAAACACGACGGTCCAGAGACCTTAAATCCTGGGGTGTAAGACCTTCGTGCATTGAGGAGCACCTCGTTACATTCATTTCAAGATTTCATTGCATCTCGAGACACGACGCCTCGCTTTTGCACTTCATTTTCCATCAAATGAGGTACGTGCCCCATTTCGCATTTCATTGCATCTCGAGGCACGACGCCTCGCTTTACACTTCATTTTCCATCCAATAAGGTATGCGGCTCTTATTTCATTTCTCCTTTACGCATTGCTTTTGCATCACGTGTGTCACATTATGCAAATTTGCCCCGCACGTCCGGGCGAGACCTTAAACACGCCTCGGTCCGGCAGACTAAGAATGCGCGCGTCCGACGAGACCTTAAACCCGCTTGACTACATTGTCCTGCTTTATTACAAGCACTATCATGCATTTGCACTTTGCACCGCTGTTCTCGCCCCGGGCGAGACCTTGAACACGCCGTCTAGGAGACCTTAAATCCTGGAGGTGTAAGACCTCCGGCATTACATAAGAGCACCTCATTGCATTTGGCATGCATTCCAGAAGCGTTGTGGTGTGCACCTTATTGCATTTGGCATGCATTCTATCGCATTGTTTAGCGACCTCATCGGTTGCCCCCTAGGTCCGATGAGACCTTAAACCCGCCATTTGCATTATCATGCATCTCAAAGCCGCTACATGCCAAGATTTCAAAAAAATGCATGCATACATTTTGCATCCCGCCTAGGAGACCTTAAATCCTCAAGGTGTAATTCTTCGGTTTTGTCGTGTCTTAACGACTTTCGTGGTCCGTAAAGCCACCGCCTATGCTCGCGTGAGTTCCTAGAAGATCAATCGACGGTGAAAACTAGAGTTCGAACGGCTTATGCCTAGAACGCAAAGGTTCGAATTTCCGAGACTAAAGTCCGGTTTAAATACCCAGGGGATGTACCTCGGCTTGAAATCAGTATGGTAGCCCCATAGGTTGAGGCGGCGGTTCACGCCTCAATTTCGATAATCGAACCAACCTAGTGTATCGCCCGTTGGTAAGATAGGGAAAATCGCAATCATAGTCATTGCATCAACATGCATTGTCATGCATCATTGTAAATATTGCATATGTCATGCATTGCATTACAAAAAACAAAAAAACAACGTAAAAAAACATGCATATGTCATGCATCATTGTAGTATAGTGCATATGTCATGCATTTTCAGAAATACCCATTGCATTTTAGCTTATGTGCATCCATTGCATCACCTCCATCTATGGCTTGCGCCTTTCCAAATTGAGCTTGGTCCGTATGTGCCCATATTTTTCGTGGTCGAAACACGCTGTTGAGCTTTTGTGTCCGAGCCTTGAGGGTAGCGGCACCGCTTCGTGTTAGACATGGTTTGTATGCGCACATGCCTTTCCTAGGCAAGACTTGGTTTGGCCCGCGTACATATCCATTGTATCCACCTCCATTGCATTTAATTGCATGCATCCATTGCATCACCTTCCATCTATGGCTTGCGCCTTTCCAAGTTGAGCTTGGTCTGGTATGTGCCCATATTTTCCGTGTCAAAGCACAGTTGTCGAGCTTTTGTGTCCGAGCCTTGAGGGTAGCGGCACCGTTGCTGTGTTAGACATGGGTTGTATGTGTACATGCCTTTCCTAGGCAAGATCTGGTTTGGCCCACGTGCCATATCCATTGTATCATTTATCCATTTCCATTACATTGTAGTGTAATTGTAGCATCCGCATTAGGATCATTGTTCTTTCATCACGGTCGTCACCCCACTTATGTCAACCCACCCAATACTTGTTCTTGTGTCCGTATAAGTACTCATAGATCGACATCGATCTATGGGAGACGGACTTGTCACCTCCATCAATCTATTTGACATTTGTGAGGTTTTGAATCGCCATGATTGAATCATGATTCAATTGCCCCGCATGTAGTTTGCATTTAGTTTTAATTGCACTACATTTTCATTTGCATTATCTATACATAGTTTTGTATATATTGCATATCATTCAAGATTCACATTGCATATGACATGCATGTTGTTAATCATATTGTACCAAGTAAGTTTGTTTTCTTTCCAGCACGATATTGTATGTACGGCTCATTTATCGGTGAAACCGACGAGTCGCATTGTATTGTATCTCCGAGTGAGACGCTTTGAATTGCATAATTCTCTTACATCCTTTCTACATTGTAGTGTAGATCTGCATGTTAGCTTATAACTGCCGCATGTGTGCCTCATTACAACTTTCTTTGCATGATCATAAGTTATGCTTGGCTTCTTGCATTTTCGGGCCAGACTTTGCCCCCGCCACGGGCGATATCTTATCGCTGGCATGTGTGCCTCTTGCATGAACTACGCTGGTTTGATTCCTTAAGGGATACGAGGCGCTTATGAAGTTCAACCATTTGCGCTAGATGTTTGTCCAAGTCTTCGCCTTGTCAAAAATGGGTCGCCTCGGCTTTGACATTCACTCCGTCATTGTTATGACTTTCGAAGTTCACAAAGAGGGGCAATCAGAGACACCCCATTTTTGACCGCCCTCAAGACTTGACGCCACCGCTGGAACACTCGGTGATTATCCATGTGTGTGTTCGCTTGAGTTCCTGAGTTCTCGGCCTCGTGACCTCCGACCTCGACCGCTTGTGTTTGGTTTTGCACCAAACACTGTGATTTGCTTTGAGGGGCAGGGATTGCCTCCTGAGGCACCCCCACACCCCACGGGGTGGGGATAGAGGCTGCCGGCTGGCTGTAGTGGTCCCCGGCACTTTATTGTGCCGTTCGGCACTATTTTGTGCCGGTCGGCTTTTTTTGGGCGAAATGACCATTTTGCCCCGCCGACCACTGCACTTGCTTGGTGAGATATTTTCTCACAAATTGCTTTGCAACTTGTTTCCTCCATACACGTGTATGGAGGGATGGGTTTGCTTAGTGGCCAAGCTTGTAAGCTTTTGGCCTATAAGAGGGAAGCTCTCCTCTTGGCTTGAAGGTTAGCAATTTTAAGGTTAGCCATTGTTGGAGAGCTAGAGCTCGGTTTTAGGGTTAGAATAGATATAACTTCTATATCTCTCCCATTCTCTTGTTTAACTAGGTGTTTTGTGCCTTACTTTTGCACACTAGCACCTAGTGTCCCACCTTTCTCTTGGTCCAGAGGTTCTAGAGGTTAGTTTAGGTGATTCTTGACTGGATTGGAGCTCAAGGGACCAAGCACAACAACCTTTGTGAAGGTAGTCAACAAGGGTAAGAAACTTACACTTTATTCCCCATTTTTGCAACTTGTTTTTACCTAGTTTAAAACAGTTTTTGAGCTTAGTGTTTGGCACATAAAAGTTCTGTTTTTAAGTCCTCTTTATTGTATATTAAGAGTGCTTTGTGGTTTGAGGAACTTTGATCACCTTTAGGCCTTGAAAAGGCCACTTTTTGTGCCATTTTGGAGAGATCCGAGTTTTTGGTCTTGGGATCCTTACCCCACTGAAATCTTGGGGGTTTCCAGTGTTTAAGAGTATGCCTTGAAGTCTCAAGAAGGAGAGGGCCACCCCCTCTCCTTGATGTCCTTGAAAAGGACAAATCTTGCTCTTTAAGAGAGTTCCATGTTTAGTTGTATATTGAGCATGTTTTGATTGTTTATCATGCTTATATTGCCATATTATAGCATGCCTTCAAGTGGGTTTTAGTACTCTTTGCATGATTTGCATAGTTACTTTGTAATGCCTTTTATGCCTTAACATGTCTAGCTTGTTAGCTTTTGTTTCTAGCATGTTTTAAGCTTGGACTTGTGAAGATTTTGTGCTCATATTACCATGTTTTAGGTCTGTCCATAAGCATTTTGGTCAATCTTAGCATGTTTAATATAGTCCCTTTGCATTTGGCTTGTTGGCCTTAATATTTTGGATGTGTAGCATGCCATGCTTGCTTTGTTTTGATGATTTGGAATCATCTCATATGTTATTTCAGTCCCCTAGAGGTACATGTATGTTTACATTGCATGTCTCTTTGTGACTTCTTAAGCTTGTGTTAAGGGCCCTATGCTTAGGCCTTATTGCATGCCTTAGATCACTTTCTCCCTAGATGCCATCTAGGTAGTCGCTAGGCTTAGTTTTATGTGTTAAAACTTTGTCTTTAAGTGCTTGAATTTTGTCATGTATGATTGTGCATAGGTGTAGTTCAATGCCCCTTGGCTTGCCTTAAAGCCTTGGGCCATTCATTGCATGATTAGCTTATTTCGTTGATTGATTTGGCATCATTTTTAGCTGATTTTCAGAGCTTACAATGCATGCTATTAGTCCATGTTTAGCTCATTTCAAGTGTGCTTGAATGTTGTTTGTTATGCTCAAGTGTTGGTGCCTTAATGTGTGCATGTGTGCATGTATGTTTAGACCCCATCTTTAGGCATTTTGGCCACTGTTCTTGGGCCTTTTAGAGCTGTCCAATTCATGTGTAAGTCCATTCCTACTTTGCTTTGCATGCTTGTATGTTTATACAACAATATTCTTGCATTGCATCGCCATATTGCATGCTAGATGACATGCTTAGGGTTGCGTTGGTATTGTGCATGCCAAGCCTCTTGAAGTGAGTTTGATAGAGGTTTGGCACCTTCGCTTGCATTGCATGCATTTGAAATCAAAGTTGCATTCTTGGTCCTTAGGGCCATCACGCATGGAAATGCGCGACAGGTCTGTGAATCGAGGCACATGCCCTCTTAAGTCCATAGCATGATTTGGGATGTGTTTGGTGCATATATACCTTGAATTGCATTGCCTTGCCTTTTGTTCCTCTCGTCTTTGTGAGTTGCGTTCTCAGGACTTTGTGCCGACCGGCACTTTTTAGGCCGACCACGCCATCGGGTACCGATATGAAATTCAATGCCGGTGGATACCTTCTTCAGCCGATGGCTAATCCCTCCAGCCGGTGGTGATCTCCAACGCCCTGAGAGGCATTCCTGAGATTTGGGCAATTTTCTGAGCTGAAGAGCAGAGGAAACAGAGGCAACCCGTGCACGGCAGTGTGATTCCGAGCGAATCCCGGGCATGCGCTGCAGTTAGCCCTCATCCCGAGGCATTTAATGCTTAATTAGATTAATTGGTCAGATTAATTAATTTGGTTAATTTGTAATATCTAATTAGCTAGTTTAATTAATTATTTATTCGGTCTGTATTATTATTTGGTCCCTCCGAGCGAGGGCGAATTTGTAATAAGTGTGTGTGAGTGGGTGTATGTCTTCCAACCCCCACTTCTTTCTAACCCTTTTATTTACCCGCTTTCAGTGGTAGATTAGGGCATTTTAAATTAGCATACCTTATGCAATGCATGCGTGCATCCATGCATTTGTTTACATGCACCGGGCTCGGTACATCATACAAACTGCATTGCAATTTTCAAATTCCAAAATTGAATACGTGCTATGTGATAGCATTCCATATGCCATGCTTAGGATAGCCGAGCCTGTCTAACTGCATCCATGCCTGTGTTGCATTAGTCATTTGACATGAACTAGGTCATGCATCGGTGTGCTAACCAGTTTACTGTTTTGGCACGGAGTACGAGGTGAGCTTTTATGCTTTAGCAAACCGCATGCGTGTGAATGTTGGCATGACAAAGAGGATTAACATGCGGCTAAGTGCTTATGTGGCATAATTGCATGAATGCTCGTGGGTGGAGGTTGGATTGCTTGAGTTGGGAGTACTCATTGAAATCCGATTTTAGCCTACTTAAGTAGTAGCAAAATCTAACACGTTTTCAAACAAAACGGATATGCAATGTTTGTTTCAAACTAGGCGATCTAGTCTATACTTGTTTGCTGTGCGCATAACATAGTAATTCTAGGTTAATAATTGGAATGAGGGCATGTAATGTTTTCAAAAAAAGGATATCACGGTTAGTAGAGGCCGGTTTTCGGACCGGGCGAAAGGGGGTGCTCATAGCTGACCTTCCCCGATCGCACTCCAAGCTCCCGAGCCGAGTAACTTTGGTGATGACGACGGTATTTCTTCGACCGAGTCGTGGTTTCCTAAATTTCCCATTTTAAAAATATTTAGGTGGCGACTCAGAATCCGCAAAGCAGTCCATGTTTGGCACTACTTTTTCAAAAATCTGTTTTCTCAAACGATTTGCCGGATTTGGACTCTTTTGGTTCAGATTTAGAACCGCGACACAAAAATCGAGTCCGAACTGTAGCGCGAGGTCCCCCCGCGGGACGTGCTACAGCCGTATTGACTGGCCTTGACGTGGGAGGTTGGCCCATCCCTTACGACGAGGACATGGGCCAGTGGGAGGCCGCTTGGATATATTTACTGGGGGCTTGCCCGCCTGTTGATAGATCTTCGGGCAGAGTTCGATACACCTGGTTCTTTTCCCATTTTCGGAGGGTGGAGATGGAGCCCGGGACTCTTGAGGAGGCAGTGCAGTATGCCCGTGGTTTTCTGATGTTCCTCTTCGGGACTACTTTGTTTGCCGATAAGGGGAACACTGTTGGGCTATATCTGTTGAGTGCTTTGGTGGACCTATCACAGGTCAGGCGGTATGATTGGAGTGGCGCCGGCTTGGCTACTCTTTACTACTACATGAGTGCGACCTCCCGCGGACGGGTGAGTGCGACCTCCCGCGGACGGGGGGACTTACTTGGCGGCTATTGGAGAGCTTGGGAGGTACTTTCTGCCCTCTTGATTCACATTTCTGCCCCTCATTACTTGTATATTGCACACACGGCACACTTTACACTTTGTATTTTGCCCTCAGCACTTTGCATTTACATTCTGCACTGTTTTCCATAGTTATGGGTCTATGTGTATTTCCCGACATTAGCCCCAGAGTTGGTAGTGGAGGGGGCCCTCGTGACCCCGTACTCACTTGTATTTGAAGGCCAGCACCGGCCAAGACCTCGAGAGTCTTTCCTTTATCTAGGGCAGTATTTCAACACGGTGCGGTCGACGGAGGTATTTCAGAACTCTCGGTTCTTTGTGTTTTCATCTTTGATTTGTCTTGTACCTTCCTGATTTCTGATTGATTTATGCATTGGTTATCCGCAGATCACATGGCAGCCTTGGGCGCCCTTACGTGAGGGTCTCCGATTCCAGTTTGTTGGAGGGCAGGGTGCCTCCCAGTACAGGATCCTATTCGAAGGGCCAGTTGGTAGGGCCTGGTTTCTGGGGGAGCGCTTCTTGCGTCAGGTATGGGGCTATACTTCTCAGGACCCTCCCTCAGCACCCCCAGTCGATATGCGGATTGCTGATAGGCTCTTCCTGGGATGTTGTTAATGCTATACTGGGTACTGATGCCTTACTTCATCTTGAGGAGGGGGATTATGCTACTTACCGTCACATCTACCTGATGCCTCCACTGACGGGAGTCCGTACCCCGACGATGAGGCCTGCTGGTATGCCATCTTCGAGCCAAGCCCAGGCTCGGGCTGCAGACGCCCCTTCCACCAGCAAGGCTGGTACATCCAGAGGTGGGGGCAGATTTGTTCCCCCGATTCCCCCGACTTATCATCATCCTGGATGGCCAGATATGTCGACTGAGTTGACGGGATGGCGATTCGGGACTCCTTACCCGATCCCGATAGAGCCTCCCCTGCCTGATCACAGATACGTTAGAGATCCCGATTCACCACCAGTATGCTTTTACAGCTTCGATTTATCAGTCAGGCACTTGGACATTCATTCTCTTACTGATAGTTTTGCATTTGTGTCTACAGCCTCCCATCGAGTATGTAGATGAGATGCTCAGGATGATGGCCGTGCTCGAGGGCATGGTCCTGCGGAGAGAGGCACAGTTGTCCATTATGGGTGTCCAAGTATTGTCCGGTTTTCTTGCATTTATCATATTTCCGATGACATGCTGATTTTGAACATCCCACTGCATTGATAGGCTACTTGCGTAGAGCGCACCTGACACACACCCTACTTACACATTGTATTTACATGTACCCGCTTCATGTAATTTTCTTGTATCTGCATCTGATGTACCTTTTTCAATTGGACTCTTTATTTTCAGATGCCTCCAGTATATGCTCAGCCGCGGGCTGGGCCACCTGGGCCTTCTCGAGGAGGTGGGCCATCTGGGCCTTTTCGAGGAGCTGGGCCATCTAGGCCTTTTCGAGGAGCTGGGCCATCTAGGCCTTTTCGAGGAGCCCGAGGAGGGGGGTCATCTCGCAGACGCAGAGCACACATTATAGAGGAGGAGCCCGGTGAGGATGAAGAGAAGGAGGCTGCAGATCGTCAGTCGGAGACATCTGCTGACAGAGAGGAGGGCTCCAGTCTTGGCTCCGGGAGTGGAGGCGAGGCTGAGGGAGATTCTGAGGATGACAGTTCCGACTCGGATGGTGATGGTGGTGCAGAGGCTACTTCGCAGAAGAGGATGAAGAGGGTCTCTTATTCCTGCTCTTGAGAGCATTGATGTTGCGGTTTCCTGTTTTATTTACCTTTTTGCTAGTAGTTGTAGCACATTGTACATTATTAGGCAGTTTTATTCTTTTTGTAAAACTTGTGCCCTTGTTTGTAAAATATTGTAACAAATGAAGCATGATGGAATGAAACAGCTTTTGAAAAAGTGTTGTATTTTAAACTCTTAGCATCATATCGCATCATTTTGCACCATAATGAGATTGAATGAAAATGTGCATTGTGCATTTGCCCGGTCAGGTAGTGAACCGACGCAACAACAAAACCTTAGCAAGTTTACAACTCGATAAGCAAAATACGATGGTGCTGACAACTTAATAAACAAGACTCAACAAACATTGCTTAAACAAAGAGTAACAACTCAAAAACACGAAATACGACAGCTCGACAAACAACTCGATAAGCAAAACGACAACTTGATAAACAAAACAACAACTCGATAAACAAAAACTCAACAAAACAAAGAGTACTTCGGACAATCTGGGCAACGGAACGCATCCGAAACAGAGGGAAATTGAGGCCCTCGACATACCCGTCGCATGGAAATGCTTGAAACTTCCTTCTGGAGGGTAAAACAGGGCCAAAGACACACATTGGAGCATGGCCGGCCACTTTTGGGAGCCGGCCGGCCAGCTTTATTGCAAAGAGGAGACCACTGGCCATTTTTTTGAAAAGGAAATGGCCGGCCTGCCAGAAAAGGTGGCCGGCCGGCCACTTAGCTCAGCAACCGTCAAATTTTTGACACGTGTCCCCCGAATAGTGTCTTCTTCTCTTTAAAAGCCTTGGCTCCATGGTTCATTCAATTCATCTTAGTTTTGCACAAAAATGGAGGCGTTTTTCGTCGAAAATCTCATATCTTGGATTGCTTCTCTAGATGGCTCGGAAAAGTTGAACTTCCAGGGTTTCGGGTTGAATGCACTATTCACGCTGGGCCGTACTCCGCTGCACCTTCCTTTCCTCCATGCCGCGGCGAGGTTTTGGAATCCGGTGACGCATGTCTTTAGCTTCGGCGGACAAGAGGTATGTCCAACTTTCGAAGATTTTCAAGTTTTGATGGAATCTGAATGTTATGAAGAGATTTTGCCTCAGTTTCGTTTTGGCCACGCCCAAGCTTTAGGGCGGATGTGTGGACTTACCGCGCATGATGCTCGGTCTCTGATCTGTAATGGGGAACTGGATATCCTCGATTTGGTCCATCGCTTTTCTGGTGCTGGTGACCGCGGCGACCATCATTGGCAAGGTTTCTGACAACATGCGCTCTGCTTGTGCATGCTATCCCACTTCCTGCTTACCCCAGGCTTGGGTGGACCCAACATTCGTTTGATTGAAGTTGCTCAGGGCTTGAAGGAAGGGAAGAGCTGTATTGCTATGGCATTGGCCGAAACACTGATGGGCTTGGACGCTTTCTACCGTCAGGAGACGACCAGATTTGCGGGGAGTCCACTATTGCTGCAGGTAATGTTTCCCACCCAATCTCTCATATGTATTTGCTCACATCACTCGGCCCTCAGGCTCGGTTCTTCTTACAAAACCCTTGTCTCACTGTTCTCTCCTCGCACGTCTCTCTATTCTTTATTCTCTCATTTTTTTCATCCCTCCCCAGGTATGGTTGATGGATAAATTGCAGATTGTGGACTCTTGCCCTGCCTACTCAGCCCGCAGCTACTTCTTTCGACAACGCCTGGTTGATGCGCCTGATGAGGGATGGTGGTTCAACTGGATGTGCAATTTGTCTACTGACCGCATTGCTTGGCGCTGTCCTTGGCTCAATCTTCCGGCAATGAGCTATAGCATGTCCCGGCAGACTGGGGTCCAGTTGATTGGTCTGACTCACTATGTGTTCTATTTTCCGTTCCGGTTCCAGCACCAGTTTGGCCATGATCAGACTTACCCGCCAGAGGGGATTGAGTACCGGTACTTTTAGGTCCGGCGCCTGACTTGTCCGATATGCTCTGACATGGAGGACTAGAGAGCTCCTGGCCCCTGCTCCCACTTTTAATTGCACTTTGTCTGACGAATGTTGGGATTGGCTCAATGAAGAGGCACAGATTGGGCCTAGCTTGGCATCAGAGGCTTCGACTAGCTCTGGGAGGGGGCGCAGGGACACCTGACTCGACTATGCCCCGGATTTATTGCTTTATTAGTACTTTCAAGTTTTCCTTATGATTGTAATAAAAAAGCAACTTCAATTGTATGCAAGAGCAAGAGAACTCTGTATTGAAATCAATGAAATTGAAGGTTGTTGTACTGAAAATTTTCCGTTTTGGTCCAAAAATGGTCTTAGTTGTAAAAAAGATTAATTTGAACAAAGTCAACCTTTATTAAAACTTTTCCAAACTATTTTCGATATGGATCGATCGGACACGCTTTGAGATCATCCGAGATGCACAACCCCGGATCTCGGCAAGCGGAAGTTGCCCCTAGTCTGAATATCTTGTAATCGCGTGGCAACGGAAAGTTGCCCCTAGTCTGAATAGCACTGTACCAGAGATTGCGATAAATGCTGATGGACAAAGATGACCGAGATGATCAAATGAACAAAGTTGATTGGGGAAAAATTTATGGCTGAACTTCAGGATGAAGTTGCCTACGTATCCCAAAGATGGGAATCAAGCCTTACGTAGTTCAGGCTCAGGTTCACTCGGGTATTTTCACTCTCCTTTTACGCTCTAACTTTTGCCAAGGCCGCCCTTTGCGGGTTTTCAACCTTGCGAGCTCAGTTTTTATAATTTCAAATTTTCTGTGCTCTGAGTTTTGCCTAGGTCGCCCTTTCGGGTTTCGGCCTAGCGAGCCTCTCAAGTATAATATTTCTTCAACTTGTCCATGTTGATTGGTTAGAAGAACTCTAGGCCATCTAGATCCATCAGAACCACAGATCCACCTGACCAGATTGACTTGATGATGTATGGACCAGTCCAATTGGGTCTGAACTTGTCCCTTGGGTCGTGAATGGGAGCTCGGTTATCCTTGAGCACCAAATCTCCTTCTTTTAGATTCCTGGACTTAACCTTCTTGTTGAAAGCCCGGGCGATTCTGCGTTGATAACCCTGAACATGGTATAGTGCTTTTAGCCTTCTCTCATCAAAGAGCATGAGTTCCTCAAATCTGCTCTGCTGCCAATCCGCTTCGGCTATTTGACACTCAGCCAGTATCCGCAATGACGAAACCTCAATCTCGATAGGTAAAACGACCTCCATCCCATAAACCAATAAGTACGGAGTCGCCCCAGTAGAAGTTCTGATTGAAGTCCGGTAGCCCCACAGAGCAAACGGCAGCTTATCTGGCCAGTCTCGGTATGTTTCCACCATCTTCTGTAGTATGTGGTTGATATTCTTGTTGGCGGCCTCAACTGCTCCATTGGTCTGTGGCCGATAGGTAGACGACTTATGAAAAGCCACATTGTATTTCTCCAACAAATCAATCACCTCCTTCTTGAAGTGGGAACCATTGTCTGAAATTATTTCGTTTGGGACTCCGTAGCGACAGATGATGTTGTTTCTGATAAATTTTGGGACGTGCGAAGCCTTCAACACTGCATAAGATTGGGCCTCGACCCACTTTGTGAAATAATCTATTGCTACCAAGATGAACTCATGCCCATTCGACCCCTTTGGAGTGACAGCCCCGATCACATCGATTCCCCAGACTGAAAATGGCCATGGCGAAGTCATGTTGTACAGCTTCGACGGTAGAATGTTCATGCGATTTGCATGAATTTGACATTTGTGGCATCGCCGGACAAAACCGATACAATCCACCTCCATGGTGGACCAGTAGTAACCCTGTCTGAGGATTTTTCGTGCCAGCATTACCCCATTCATATGTGCGCTGCATTCCCCTCCATGGATGGCTTCCATCAGACGCTTTGACTCTTTAGCATCAACACACAACTTATGCATTCCCAGATGACCCCTTTTATACAGCTTACCCCCACAGATGATGAACTGAACGGCCATTCTTCTGATTGCCCATTTGTCTTTGGCATTTACCCTTGGCGGGTATGCTTCTTTCTCCAAGAAATTCCAAATGTCGTAATACCAGGGGTTTTCGTCTTGAACTTCATCTATAGCAGCAATCAACTCGTAGGTAGGTGCAAATTTCTGGTCGATGATGACTGGACGCATCCGGACTCCACACGGGATGTCTATCATGGAAGATAGAGTTGTTAAAGAATTTGCGAACCTGTTGTTCTCTCTTAGTAAATGAGTAAAACTTAGCTTCTCAAACCGAGGAATCAGCAAGTCCAAGGTCTGGTGATACATCATCATCTTTTCCTCTTTCACTTTCCAGTCTCCTTTTGCTTGAGACACAACAAGGTTCGAGTCCCCGATGACGTCCAACCGTCTTGCCCTCGCTCTGTGGTCGCTTCTAGACCAGCAATGCACGCCTCATATTCTGCTTCGTTGTTCGAGACTTTGAATCGGAGTTTGAAGGCTAGAGGGATACGGGAATTGTCAGGTGCTATCAGCAACACTCCTATCCCATACCCGTATTGATTTGACGCTTCGTCAAAGTACATCGTCCATGCTTTGTCGTCGATATGCAAAATGGCCTCATCTGGGAATAAATACTCAACTGTTTCACCCCCTTCCACTGGATGGTCGACAAGGAACTCTGCTACCGCTCTTCCTTTGACTGACTTGCTTGTCACATATTTTAGATCAAATTCGGATAGCAACAGCAACCAACGAGCTAGCCTACCCGTAAGTGCTGGTTTCTCGAAAATATATTTGATAGGATCAAGTCGTGAAACCAACATTACAGAGTGGGCTAACAGGTAGTGCCGCAGCTTCCTGGTAGCCCATACCAAAGCTAAGCAAGCCTTCTCCAGTGGAGTGTAGCGGGTTTCGTACTCTAGCATCTTCTTGCTTAGATAGTAGATGGCTCTCTCCACCTTGTCCTCTGATTCTTGTGCACGCATGCAGCCCATTGTAGTCTCAGTTACTGACAGCTACAAAATCAATGGTTTCCTCGGTTATGGCGGTGACAGCACGGGCGGGTTCTGTAAATATTCTTTAATCTGTTCAAACGCAGCTTGACATCGGTTGTCCCATTGGAACTTCTTTCCTTTCTTGAGGAGGCCAAAAAGTGGTTCACAAGTCAAGGTTAATTTTGAGATAAACAGTCTTATGAATTGCACTTTACCCAGAAAGCCTCGCACCTCCTTTTCCGTCCTTGGTGGTGGCATTTCTAAGATGGCCTTGATTTTGGAAGGGTCGACCTCGATGCCCCTTTGTGTAATCAGAAACCCTAGCATTTTTCCCGCTGTAACACCAAATGTACACTTCTGAGGGTTCAGCCGCAACCGGAATTCCCTGATCCTTTGAAAAAACTTGTGCAAGGTGGTGTAATGGCCCTCTCTTTCTTTGGACTTGACAATCATGTCGTCCAAGTACACCTCGACCTCTTTGTGGATCATGTCATGCAATATTGTGGTCGCGGCCCGTTGATAAGTAGCTCCAGCATTCTTCAACCCAAACGGCATTACCCTGTAGCAGTACGTCCCCCACGGGGTGGTGAATGCAGTCTTTTCCCAGTCTTTGGGTGCCATCACTATTTGGTTGTATCCTGAGAAGCCATCCATGAATGAGAGCAAAGCATGCCCTGCTGTGAAATCCACCAACTCATCAATATGCGGCAAAGGAAAATCGTCCTTCGGACTAGCTCTGTTCAAATCCCTGAAATCCACACATACCCGGATCCCGCCATCCTTCTTCGGCACTGGAACAATGTTGGCCAACCAAGTCGAGTATTCGGATACCAGCAGGAAGCCTGCGTCGATTTGCTTGGTGACCTCTTCCTTAATCTTGAGAGCCCAGTCCGGGCGGATCCTCCTGAGTTTCTGCTTGACAGGTCGGGCCTCGGGGTCAAGGGGGATCCGATACTGTACAATCTCAGGATCGATTCCAGGCATGTCTTCGTAGGACCACGCGAAAACATCTTTGAAATCTTTTAATAAAGCGACTAAGCGCTCGCGTTCCTCCGAAGACAACGTGGACCCAATCTGGACCAGCCGCGGGTCCTCCTCAGTACCAATATTCACGGTAGTGATTTTATCCATTAAGGGTTTGACAAATCTCTCTTGCTCTTGCTCAATTAAACGTTGCAAAACCGGAGGAACTTCGTCCTCGTCGTTTTCGTCAAAGTTTTGAAAGTCTGAATTAATGCAATAAATCAAGGGCACAAAAAAGTACTCAGAAACCACAGTTACTTGATTCTCATTAAGTACATCCAAATCATCCGAATTCTCAGGAAAAAGATGACCTGGACAAAACTGTGGTATCCGAGTTATCATCCCCAGCATTACCAGACTCAGACTCAGTCGAGCTGGAACCTGATTCCGACTCACAAGATTCAGTGGAATCAGATTTCGGCTCACTACCTGACCCGGTGCTGCTGGACAAAAATCCCTCCTCGTATTGCCAAGTTAGAGAGGGTGCGATAGATGCATCCAAAATAGTTGCTGGTAGGCTCGCAGCCGTTTCATCCCCAATCATGGAAACCAAGAAGTTATCCCCCAAGCACTTATGGTCGATCGGAGGATCTGAAAGTAGACATGTCAATGCTACCCCCATTTCAATTTCAGCGCCCTCGGCATCCCCTGCTTTATACTGCTCAACCTTAGCTGATGGGTCTGTCTGCTCTTTGGCAATGTCATCCCCGGATAGTTGCAGGTCGAAGAAGATCTCGAAACCTGGCACGCGTTTCTTCTCCTCGTTTAGCCACGGCTCTGGGAAGCCGCAAAATGGAAAGTCCTCCCCCTCCCGGACGAAGCGTTCGTTCAGGGTACCCTGGATGGGCCTATGCATTAATTCAAAAGGCTTCCCAGCCTGCTTTGCTCTGGCTCTTCCGGCCATTTCCTTTCCCTTCCTCACCCAGTCCTCTTTGGTGGGCAGATAACCCAAACCAAAGGTATGAGGGTTGTGTGGCACCTTGGCCAATGCTGCGATGCCTTTTCGGCCGCTCCTTCCTAATCCCATCCCGGGGATGTGTTGTAGCTTGTTCATGAGGTAAACGGATTGAGCACTGACGTACACTCCCTCATTCACAGCCATGATATTCTGCACCACCTGGGCCTCAGCCAAAGTGAACCCTGATAAGAACACATCCTCTGTGCCATGCTCGATTTCCAAGACTGGTGTGGACACTTCTGGCAGCGGATGGATTGATGAATTCCCGAAAACAATAGCCACCCCCTTCCCGTGAGGGTACTTCAACATCTGATGTAGAGTGGAAGAGACTGCCTTCACTTGGTGCAACCACGGCCGCCCCAAGAGTAGATTGAAGGTTGCGGGAACGTCCAAGACATGGAATTCAATGTTGTGTTGTTCTGGACCAACCTGGGTCTGAATTTTGACAGTCCCCATCACTTCCCTGCTAGTATTATCATATGCTCTGATCACCTAAGTAGTCGGCACGAAGTCCACGGGCTTCAACCCGATTGCATACGCTGTTCTGGCTGGACAGACATTGATGGCGGACCCGGTATCAACAAGTACCACCGGTATCCACTTGTCTCTACATTCCACGGAAACGTAGAGGGGTTTGTTATGATTTGTGCCCTCAAGCGACAGTTCTTTGTCTGAAAAGGATAACGTCAGGAAACCTCCTCCCGGAAAGACCAGCCCAACCAGCTGCTCTGGTGTAGTATCTATAGAGAGTTTCGCCTTGTCCATGGCAGATAGGACGGCCTGTCTGTGCACCCACGACGCCATAAGCAGTCCCCAGATGGAGATGTCTACTTGTATCTTCTTTAATTACTTGAGCACAGCTTCTTCTTCAATCTGCTTTTCCCTCTGTTTCTCAGCTTCCTTGTCTTTCCCAGATGCCTCAGGTTGGTCTAAGTGCGGGGGCTTGAAATACCGCCCACTTCTTGTCATATGAGCGACCTCGTTAATATACCAGGTATCATCTAGCTGATTACTTCCCTAATCCTCATCTGTGTGGGCAAGACATAAATCATCATCTTCCCACCACATTCCGTTGGCGTAAGCGAGACACTGTCTGCTCGGTATGATCGTACTCAAGATACCTTGATCCACATGCTGCGGCATTTTACATTCTGTGCACAGCACTCTCGACCCTTACATGGGCCTTAGCTTTTCTAATTCTCTCAGAATCCTCAAATTTTTGTTGTTCCAGTTGCGTCAAATTTTTGTTGTTCTGAGCAAAATTCTTAGTGTCGGCGCTCTCCGGCAGTGCATTCTGACTCTCGGCCCTTCCGGCCATCACTGATACTCTTGCCCCTGCCGGGCCCTGTTCTGGTTGGAATTCTACAACGTCTGGTTGATCATCTAACCATCCGGTAACTTCTGCCGACTCCTCATACTCGAACCAGTTGATTGCCGCATCCCTTGATTCTTGGTCACTAAAGAACTGGAGATTGGCAAGGTCCTCTCCTGCAGCTGTTAGATCATCCATTTCCCGTTCAAATCTGTCCCCCTGAATTACACATAATTCTGCTCTTTCTGGTAGCCCTACACTCAGCTCAGACTGGCTCACTGACTGGATGTATTCACTTGGATCATAGACTCCTCCAGCGAGATTCCCAGACTGTTCAATCCCAGACTCAACAACCCCACTTTCCTCTGAGATCTGCCCTATCTCATCTTTGGTGGTCACCGTCATTGGCTTAGATTGGGTTGTGGAGATGTCCATCATGCACAAGTCAGTGCAAACAGGAAGGATCACCTCCAACTTAGGTAGGTGGGATGGGGTGATATAGATACTAGGATCGTAAGACGCGACCCCAGTTTGGATGAAGTTGATTCTGTTGGGAGGAGGAACTTGGTTATGTGGTGGGAGAGGATTTGTTGTGATGTTGGGTTTGTCGGGAGGCGTGATAACCTGCTTGTCAATAAGATCCTAGATCTCGTGACGCAATCTAAAGCAACGGTCGGTGTCATGACCGTGCTGTTGGTGATACGCGCAGTATTTTCCCGGGTCATGAGAGGGAGGGAGTGGATTTGGTAGTGGCCTCGGCTCTAGGGGCGTCAAATGTTTCTTCCTGATTAATACCCCCAGAGCTTTGGACAGGGGCATATATAGGGGTGTGAAGGTTCTTTAGCCTCTGGGCTGGTATTTGGCGGTTTGGGTATTGCTTCTAGATGCGCCAGAGAAAGGCGTGGCTACCATGGGTCTCGGAAGAGGAGGGGGAATGGTGGTGACCATGCTCACCTCTGAAGCTCGTGCAATTGCAGCGCCACTCGGGCCTGCATTGTTGTTACGGTTGAAAGACCTCCTAGGTTGCTCCCTATCCTGGTCGATCAGACCTTGTTTCATTGCATCTTCGATCTGTACCCCCATCTCGTGTAGAACTGAGAAGGTGGGAAAAGGGAGTACAATCATCTTCTACATCAATTTTGGTTGGAGATTGCGCACAATCATCCTGATTTGGTCCTTATCAGTGGGCCTCAAAGTCATCATCGATGCCTTCACCCTCCATCGAGTTACGAAATCTGAGAAAGTCTCTTTGGGCTCCTGCCTCGTTGTTTCGAGATCACGAGTTGTGATCTCGATCTGGGTATTGTACAAGTACTGTGCGACAAAGGCCTCGGCCATTTCATCCCAACTTCTTTTTACCTCATCCTCCAACTTCGCGTACCAGATAGCGGCCACACCCGACAAGGTTCGGCCGAACAGCGAAAGCTTTTGTGGTCGGGTTAGGCCCATTGGCCGCAGTATGTCTGAGAATAACCGGAGGTGGACCATGGGATCCCCAGATCCGTCGAAATGATCAATCTGTGGCATCTTGAATCTATCTGGCAATGTTACGGCCACATCGATATATCCGTCCTCGATATCCGGAATAGCCTTTACTCCTTGTGATTTCTTGAAAAGCTTTTCACACTTGCTCAGTTTCAGAGCTGTATGGTCTATTTTGAACTCGAAGGGAGAGTCCGGGTGGTTGGGTATATAGGTCTTGGACAGTTGAGGCGGAAGCGGGGGCGGAGCTGGCCCCGTTGGAAGGTTTGTGTCCTCTTGGATGTTCTGAACATTTGGCACGGTGTTCTGGGTGTTTGGCAGAGCATTCTGGACAGTAGGTGCCTGCTCGGGTAATGGGGCCCCTGGTGGAGGAGGAACTTGATGTGAAGCAGATGCCGCATTTTGCTGTTGCAGTCTAGTGATTAGCTCGGCCTGCTGGGCCATGATCGTGGCCTGCTGTTTGGAGAACTCCGCTTGACGGGCAACGTCCTCCTGCATTTGTCTCATGCTCTCCTACATTTGGCGCATCAGGGCTTCCATCCCTGATGTATTTTGCTGATCCATCTGACTGACTGGTATGTCTATTTCTATAGCAACAATTGAGACCTCAGTCCTACTGTCCTCTGATGGAGTAATCCACTGTTCTGGCAACCTCTGTTCAGACACACTACGCTTCCTTGGCCTTCTCCTGACAACGGGGGGTAAAGAATGGAACACTGGATGTCCGTCAACCAGATCCTCAGATCAATTGAGCCGGCGACGTCTTGTCCAAAGTGCTTCGGGAATATCTACTGGGTCGGAAGCAATTGTGCTAAAACTGCCCTAGCAAAAAGATAAATAAAGCGAAAAGGAAATAAATAACCAGATAAATGAACAGCATGACAGCTTAAAATAAATACACAACACACAGTCGGGCATACAACACACGGTTGATAAGCTGAATACACACTGTCCTCAAATACTGATCACTGTCCCTGAATCACTGTTCCCCAAAGACTGAATCGGATACCCGCAGATAACTGATTCTCAAACACTGACTGATGCCCGCAGGCCTGATGCCCAAACTCATAAACTGATACATGCATTCCCTGTAGAGACGCACTCTAAAAGCACATAACAGATAAGTGAGAGCCAAAACACCCCTATGTTGGGGTAGGGTTTCCCTGTCCTATTTTGTCAGGAACTAGGGTTTCACTACGCACGCAGCGGTTTCAAACAACCTATATCGGGTAAGCAACCTGTCCTAGTTTGGAATGGTCACTATGGATTTCGATATGCACTAGGTCGAATGGTCAAAAAAGGGTGCCCCGGTGAAACCGAGGTTTGTGTTCCCATACTGGCAGAGCCCATAACCGGTCAGCCTTATTGTCATACCTTGACAAGACAAGCCTCCGGCAAACCGTTCAGGAATAGTAGATGGCAAACACGGTGTCCTAGGCACACCAATGCACATGCAATGCAAAGAAACACACAAGCGCAATCAAAACCAGATATCATGAGTTCGAGTCAAGTTCTCTAAATCTCCAGCAGAGTCGCCAAAAACTGTAGACAGGTCCGCAGGGGACCTCGCTACAGTTCGGACTAGATTTTTGTCACGGTTCTTAATCTCGAACCAAAGAGTCCAAATCCGCCAAATCGTTTTGAGAAAACAGTTTTTTAGAAAAGAAGTGCCAAACATGGACTACTTTGCCAGATACAGAGTCGCCACCTAAATATTTTAGTTTTGGAAAATTTAGGAAACCCTGACTCGTTGCCTAAGGCCACGTGTCCATCATCACCAAAGTTGCCTCGGCTCAGGAACTTGAGTACGATTGGGGAAGGTCACTCCGTGAGCACCCCCGCTCGCCCGGTCAAAGACCGGCCTCTACTAACCATGATATCTAATTTTGAAAACATTGTGCGTTCTTATTCCGGTTATTAGCCTAGATTTACTATATGATGCGTACAGCATACAAGTATAGACCGGGTCGCCTGAATTGGAACACAACATTTCATGTTTGTTTGTTTGAAAATGGTTTGATGGTGCTACCCGCAGGTAGGCTAAGACGTGGATTTGCCACCCTCGGGTGGGCTTAGAAAACATGTTGTTGCCACTATCTAGTGGGCTTAAAACACACATTTGATGAACTGTTCCAATTCAAATAACCCAACCTTCACCCACAGGCATTCAGGTAGTTATATCACATAAGCAAATAGCCTCATGGTAAGCATGCTATCATGGCAGTCACTCACACGCATGCAAGGATGCTAAAGCATAAAACTCACCAAGTACTCCAAGCCAAAACAGAAACCGATTAGAAATTCATGCATGATCCTAAATATACAGAAATGCCTAATACAACACATGCAAAAATGCAACTATAGCAGGCTCGGCTATTCTAAACATGGCGTATGGAATGCTACAGCTAATATGTATTCAACTTAGAATTGAAATACAAATGCAGCTAGTATGATGCGCCGAGCCCGGTGCATGCAAGACAGATGAATGAATGCAAACATGCTATCATACTGTATGCTAATTGAAACATGCCCTAATCTAACCATCATAAGCTGGTAAATAAAAGGGAAGAAAGACGTGGGGTTGAAAGACATACATCACACTCACGCACACTTATTACAATTATGCCCTCGCACAGAGGGTCCGAAAGAATAATATACAGTCCCAAATAAATACAGTATGAATAAATAATACAGTCCAAATATGCACAAAAATCCTAATTAATTACCAAATTAACTAAGAAAACAATAAACTGACATGCAAGCCAGGGACTGCCTTAACTCTTCTTCGGATGATGAATGATGCATGTCTGGGTTGCCTTTGCACGAAAATCCACTGTGATGCCCCAATTAGCCTCTGTTTTGCAATAATTTTTGGAAAGCGCGCCAAGCCCCGGAAGACTGCTAATTCTTGATTTGCTGCAACAGAGAGCAGGAAAGAGGCATGGTAATATATTTTCACAATGTATGCATGCCTTGATCCTCGTGCCACCAATCACGCATCTCAATGCATGATGGCCGAGGAGTCGAATCGCACAACTCAATATGAAATGAATGCACAGGAAAACACAACAAGACCTAACTCCATCATGGATAATCCGGAGTGTCGGTGATTGGGGAATTGTGACACGTTCTGTCACTCGAAGTACGAAATGTACCTCGTTTCCCGTGCTCGGGCTACCCCTATCCCGAACACAATGCAATATGCATGACAGGCATGAAATGCAACTAAGATACATCCTAACATGCAACATGCTATGAAATGGCATACACGATGCACGAGATAACATGGCATACACAATGCGCTAACATACAACCAAGCATACACAACGCTATGGAATGAAATGGCATACACAATGCAATATGGACTTATACTAACACAAGTGGACCTCAGCCATACTCACACAAGAGGGCATTAAGTGAAAATGAGACATTCGAGATGCGTGCACGCGTGCACGCAAATCGATGACCGAACCTAAGGCATGGAATGCCACTCTAACAAGACATGGCAAGGCATGGAATATGGCATACTAGCATGCAAATTTTAGTAGCAAAAATTGATGCAAAACAGCCCCGAAGCATGGCAAAATGGCACCCGATGCATGAAATGAATCCCGAAACATGAAATTAGGTACATGGAATGACCTATGGCTATGCAATGCATGCATTATTTGAACATGAATTATGAAGATAGAATCAAGACAGTCCCAAAAAAAGCATATTTACAGTTTTAATCAAGGCCAAACAGTGAACATAAATAGGGCTAAACCAACACGCAAAAATGGCCCCGAAAGAGAGATAAAGAAACAAGTGGAAGATTCTGGCCATAAATGGCCAAGAGCCCTTCAACAAAGTTGAAGAGGGGCTCAAAATGAAGCAATTTATAGTTTACAATAAGCCACGAAAACAAACAAAAGTATGGCTAAACTATCATGCAAGAAATGGGCCAAAAGGGGGACAAAGAAGCAAGTGATGGTTTTTGGTCTCAAAAAGAGGAGAGCCCTTCAAACAAGTTGAATAGGGGCCCAGAACATGGCATTTTAAATTTGATGACCAAACCCAAAACAGTGCACAAGCAAGCCTAAAATACTATGCAAGATAAGGCCCAAAAGGAGGTTTAAACACAAAGAGCAAGAAGGAAGCCTCCAACAACAAAAGAACCTTGATAAAACATGAAGAGGGGATCAAAATAAGGCTATTTAAAGTTCGGACCAAAGCCCAAAAATACAAGCACAAGGGGCTAACAAATCATGCAAAAATAAGGCCAAAAGAGGGATATAAAGGCAAGTGACAGATGGAGGCCTCAAACAGTGATGAGCCCTTCAATAATGTTGAATAAGGGCTCAAAATAAGCTACTTTTCAGTTTATGACAAAGCTCAAAACAGTTTATACGTAGGCCTAAAATACTATGCAAGAAAGATGCATACAAGAGGGTTAAAGAGGCACGTGGTAGCTAGAGACCTTAAACAGGGAAGGACCCTTAAACAAATATGAAAAAGGCCTCAAAATAATGTTATTTTTAGTTAGGGTCGGAGCCCAAAAATGCAAGCAAGAATGACTAATGTATTGAGCAAAATAAGCTTAAAAAAGAGGGAAATGTAACTCACCCTTGAAGACCAAACTTTAGCAGCCTCTTGGCTTGAGAAAAGATGCCTCCTAAGCTCTGAAAACATCCCCCAAGCTGCTGGAATGGAGTGGTGGTGTGGTGCTAGGTGGTGGTGTAGAAAGGGTGTGGGTTTTGAAAGGTTTTGGTGCTTGGAAGTAAGAAGGGAGAGAGATGTAATGCAAGAACCTAAACCAAAGCTTCTAACCCCTTCAAATGCAGCTAGAGCTCTGGTTATATAGGCAAAAGAGGTGGAAAAGAGGGGGGAAAACAATTCAAGTTTTCTCCCTAAAAGGCAGCCCCCCGGATACAAAATCTAGGGGGAATCAGAGGGTATATTTGTAATGTACCAACAAAGAGGATGCAGGCCGGCCTATTATCTAGGTTGATAGTGGCCGGCCGACCCTCCCCATGGCCGGCCGGCCAAGGGTCAAAAGGTTCAAGTTGGATTAGTGGCCGGCCACCACATATTGGTGGCCTCCCATGTGTGCTCAACACAACCATGTGGTCAAAAACTGGAGACAGTGAACCAGGAGAGAGAGAAAAGGCCACTTTTTGGAGGGGTTCAAAAGGATCACACACAATTACTGGCCAGCCATATGATATTGGTGGCCTCCCAGGTGTCTACAACACAAATATGTGGTTTAGGGCAAGAAAAAGTGGCTTTAGGGTGGTCAACATTGGCTTTCAAGTGAGAAAAACGGGCGACGGAGGGCAATTGAGGAATAAAACTGGTTGTCAAAACAATTACTGGCCTCCCACCCTTCTATGACCTTTCTAACAATGAAACAGAGGTCTCTGCCAAAAATGAGCCCACACTGATGCAAAATGAAGGTTCGGGGGCCGAAGCGCGCAGCTCGAGGCCCCGAAAACTGACTGTTAGGCACCGGAAGTGGTGTTCGACCACGAAGTTGGTCTCTTGGACCACAGTGTCCCCCAAAAGGGAGGAAATAAGATGCATGCCAAAAATCGGAGCAAACGGAGGTGGTTAGGCGGTCCCAAACCGAGGCACGCGGCCAACGGCTCCGAAAAATCGAAAACCGGACTCCAAACGGGCAAAATGGCCTACGACCACGAAATGTAGCCTACGGCCACTAAGAGATGATCTACGAGACCTCTCCCTCCCTTCTGGAAGAGAAAACAGAGAAAACCGAGCCTGGTTCGCTAACCGAGGCAAAGCATGAAAGAGTCTAGAAGTCCGGAGGCAAGGCTCGCAACCGAGACTCTGAAACCTCTGAACGAGCATGTGTAACAAGCCCGCGAGGGACCTCGCTACAGTTCGGACTCGATTTTGTCGCGGTTCCAAATCTTGAACCAAAGAGTCCAAATCCGGCAAATCGTTTTTGAGAAAAACAGATTTTTTGAAAGAAGTGCCAAACATGGACTGCTTTGCGGATATGTAGTCGCCACCTAAATATTTTAAAATGGGAAATTTAGGAAACCCTGACTCGGTGCCAAAGGCCACGTGTCCGTCATCACCAAAGTTGGCTCGGGAACTTGGGTACGATTGGGGAAGGTCACATCGTGAGCACCCCCACTCGCCCGGTCAAAGACCGGCCTCTACTAACCATGATATCTGTTTTTGAAAACTTTGTGAGTTCTTATTCCGGTTATTAGCCTGGGTTACTATGTGATGCGCACAGCATACAAGTATAGACTGAGTCGCCTGAATTGGAACAAATCATTTCATGTTTGTTTGTTTGAAAATGGTTTGATGGTGCTACCCGCAAGTAGGCTAAGACGTGGATTTGCCACCCTCAGGTGGGCTTAGAAAACATGATTTTGCCACTATCTAGTGGGCTTAAAACAAACATTTGATGAATTGTCCCAATCCAAATAACTCAACCTCCACCCACAGGCATTCAAGGCAGTTATATCACATAAGCACATAGCCTCATAGTAAGCATGCTATTCATGGCAACACTCACACGCATGCAAGGATGCTAAAACATAAAACTTACCGAGTACTCCAAGCCAAAATAGAAAACTGATTAGAAATCATGCATGATCCTACATATACAGAATTGCCTAATGCAACACATGCAAAGATGCAACTATAGCAGGCTCGGCTATTCTAAACATGGCATATGGAATGCTACAACTAACACGTATTCAATTTGGAATTAAAATACAAATGCAGTTTGTATGATGTGCCGAGCCCGGTGCGTGCAAAACAGATGAATGATGCAAACATGCTGTCATACTGTTATGCTAATTGAAATATGCCCTATATCTAACCATCATAAGCGGGTAAATAAAAGGGAGAAAGAAGTGGGGGTTAGAAGACATACATCATACTCACCCACCCTTATTACAACATTGCCCTCGCGTAGAGGGTCCGAATAAATAATACAGACCCGAATAAAAGAATAGTACAGTCCGAATAAATATACAAATTTCTACTTTAACTGACAGATTAACTAAAAAAAGTAAAACTGGCATGCAAGCCAGGGATTGCCTTGCTTCTGATGAATAATGTATGTCGTCGCTCGCGCGGAATCCATCGAGATGCCCCAATTAGCCTCTGTTCGTAATTTTCTCGAAATTCGTGCCAAGTCCCGAAAAGTTGCTGATTCTTGATTGTGCTGCAATCAAAGAGCAGGAAAAGGGCATAGCGATGTATTTCGCAAATATATGCATGCCTCGATCCTCGTGCCACCAATCACGCATATCGATGCATGATGGCCGAGGAGCCGATTTGCACAACTCAATATAGGATGAATGCATATGAATGCTACAACAAAACCTAACTCCATCATGGGTAATCCGGAGTGTCGGTGACTTGGGAATTGAGACCCGTTCCGTCACTCGGGGTGCGAAACGCGTCTCGTTTCCCGTGCCCGGGCTAACTCTTATCCCGAACACGATGCAATATGCATGGCATGCATGAAATGCAGCTCATATATGACCTAGCATGCACAATGCTATGAAAGTGAGATGTCTCGAAATGCGTGCCCACAAGCACGCAAACCGAGAAAATGGCATACAGAATGCAATAGGAGTAAGATGAAATGGAAATGAAATGCCTCGAAATACGTGCCTACGGGTACGCAAACCGAGGCAATGGCATACAGGCATGGGATGATATGAAAAAAGGTATGTAATGAGACCAGAATGAGATGTCTCGAAATGCATGCTCACGGGCACGCAAACCGAGGTGATAGCATAAAAACATGAAATGACATGAAAAATGATGTACAATGGGACTAAAATGAGATACCTCGAAATGCGTGCCCACGGGCACGCAAACTGAGGCGGTGATATACAGGCATGAAATGGCATACAGAATGCAAATTGGACTTACACTAACATGAGAGAGCCTCAGCCGCACTCACATAAGAGGCTGTCGGATAAAAAAATGAAGTGCCTCGAAATGCGTGCACACGGGCACGCAAACCGAGGCATGGCCCTAAGGCACAGAAATGACATGCGAATGAGATGTAACACATGGCATATGTAAAATGCAAATTTCAGCAGCTAAAATGATGCATAAATAGCCCCCGAATTATGACAAAATTACACCCGATGCCCGAAATGCAATGTTATGCACCCGAAAAGGCCTACAGCTATGCTAAACATGCATAATATGGACACGACATGTAAAAAAGTAGCAAGGCAGCCCCTAAACTAGCATTTTCTTAGCACAAAGAAAGGCTAAATAACAACCACAAGTATGGTAAAAATAGCTTGCAAAAAAAGGAAAAAAGAGGGGAATTACAAAGCAAGTAGTATATACAATGCTCAAACCAAAAAAAACAGTTCTACAACATTAAAGAGGGACCAAAAATATGCACATTTATAAGAGATAACATCCCCTAATTCAGTATGTAGATATGATAAACAAAACATGCAAAATAATGGGCCAACAAAGACTATAACATGAGGTACCATAAGCATGCACCAAACAAGCTAAGACCCTTGATAAAACATGAAGAATGGGTCATTTTAAGACACTTTATAAGCCTGATGAAGGCTGAAAACAGAAGCCAAGAAAGCCTAACAAAGCATGCAATTTTACGGAATCAAAGGTGGTATTACATGAAGTACCAAAAACATGCACCAAATGGCCTAAGACCCTTAACAAAACATGATTAATGGTCCATTTTAAGACACTTTATAAGCCTAATGAAGGCTGAAAACAGAAGCTAAATAAGCTCAAAGGGGCATGCCAAATAGGAGTAGAACATGAATTCAAAGCAAGTGGCATGTAGAACATGAATACTAGGTTGAGCCCTTCTTCAATGTTGAAGAGGGCCTCAAAATAAGCATAATATCAGTTCATGAGATGCTCCAAATCAAATCAAAAATAGGCCAAATAAACCATGCAATTTTACGGAAAATATGGAGGATTACAAAGAAAGTGCATGATAGAGAGGCCAAACATGGTTGAGCCCTTCTTCAATGTTGAAGAGGGTCTCAAAATAGGCCCACTCACAGTTTATGACAGGCTCGAAATCAGATCACTCATAAATCAAATAAAGCATGCAAAATAATGGCATAAAGAGTGATATTGAAAGAGGTGTGTCATGGAGACACCAAACAGAGTTAAGCCCTTCTACAATGTTGTAGAGGGGCTCAAAATAAGCCTAAAACCATTAGGGGTTGGAGCCCAAAACAGAGAGTAAATAGGGTAAAGAATTGATTCAAGATTATGCTAGAAAAAGGGAATTAGAGGCTTACCCTTGGAGACAAGTCTTTTGTTGCTTCTTGGCTTGAATTTGCTGGTCCTTAGCCTTTGAAAATCACTTCTTTTCTACTGGAATGGAGGTGGTGATGGTGAGGCTTAGGGTTGATGAAGGAATTAGCTAAGGACTTGAAGCTTTTTTAGGGTTTTTGGCTATGGAAATGGAGGTTTTGGGAGAGAAGCTCTTGAGATCAAATGTTGTAACCCTAGGGAAGGAGCTGTCCAGCCCCTTAAATAGGCAAGAAAGGGTGTAAAAGGGGAGGGAAATGCATCCAAGCTTTCCCTCCCAAAATATCCCCCGGAGGGGTGAGATATTTCAAAAAGCAAATGACAACAGAAGAGGTGAAAAGTGCAGTCGGCCGGCCAGGTAACTTTCTTGAAGGTGGCCCGGCCACCACCCCTAACCTGTCGGCCATGGCCAAAAAATGGAACAAAAAATTTCTGGCCGACCACCACTGTTTAGGGTCCTCCCAGGTGTGTAGAACAAGGCCCCAAGGTTGGAATTTGACAACTTTGAAACAGGAGTCACAACATAGAACTTGAAGGAGAGGCTCAAAAATGAAAATCACAAATACTGGCCGACCACCACTTTTTGGTGTCCTCCCATGTGCCCTCATCACAAATATGTAGTCCTGGCTCGAAGAAAATATCCCTAGGGTGTTCAACATTAGCCCGGAAGTGAGTAAAACGGGCGCCGGAGGAGCGAAACTGGTTTTCTGGAACAATTGCTGGCCTCCCACCCTCCAGTGATCTTCTTGATGCTAAAACAGAGGTACCTGCCAAAATTGAACAAAAACCGATGCAAAATGAAAGCTCGAGGCCAAAACCGGGCAGTTCGGGGTCCCGAAAACCGGCTGTAAGCACCGAAAGTTGCATACGGCCGTGAAGTGGGTACCAGAGGCCCCAGCGTCCCTCGGAATGACAAAACAGAGGCACCTGCCAAAAATGAACAAGAACTGATACAAAATGAAAGCTCGAGGCCAAAACCGGGCAGTTCAGGGTCCCGAAAACCGGCTATAAGCACCGAAAGTGGCGTACGGACGCGAAGTGGGTACCAGAGGGCCCAATGTTCCTCGGAATGATAAAACAGAGGCACTTGCCAAAAACTGGAGAAATCGGAGATGGTTGGGCGGTCCCAAACCGAGGCACACGGCCTGACGGCTCCGAAAATCGGGAACCGGGCTCCGAAATGGGCGAAAAGGCCTACGGCCACGAAAAGTAGCTCACGGCCACTGGGAGATAGTCTACGGGACCATTCCCTCCCATCAGGAAAGAAAACAGAGAAAACCAAGTCTGGTTCGCAAACCGAGACAAGGCACAGAAGAGAGTTCGGAAGTCCGGAGGCAAGGCGCACGGCCACGACTCTGAGACTTCTGAACGAGCACAACATGCAACATCACCGAGCGCTCAATCAGTGACGTCTGAGTCTTAAGGTCGGTCAAAAATGGGGTGTCTACAGCATGATATGCAACATCACCAAGTGTTCAATCGGTGACGTCTGAGTCTTCAGGTTGGTCAAAAATGGGGTTTCTACAACAACGTGTTATGTGTAATTACAAAATACATATTCAAATGTTATGATAAATGTATTATGTGCTTGATGTCATGATATTGACTTTAAGATCTTCCAAGCAAACATGGATTTTAAATGGTCATACCATACAATAATTTGGGAATTGTGTGAGGGTTGATCTGTATTTAATTTTACTAATAATTTACTTTGAACATGTAATTCCTTGATATGAGAGTTGAGTTGTTATCTGGAGTCTGTTAGAAATCTGATTGGACCTGATAAGTTTAATTCTGATAGTAAGCAAAGAGCCCCAAAGTCATTGATTTAGAACGTGTTTGTGAACCTAGAGAGGTTAAACCAGGTATGACAGCTTATGAGTCACATGTGGTCGAATACTTGAATAAACCCATTTCTGAATGTCTTTAAGTTGATATAGTATTTGGAAGGCATGACCTTTGGGTCAACAAATTGAAATATACGAGGATTGTGAATAATGAGATGAAGCTTTGGTGTTATTGGGAATGTTAATGGAAATTTTTAGAACTATTGAGGAAGAGTAATTGAAATTAAGGTTTAGGCATTCATTAGACGTGGTTCGCTTAGTTGTTAATTGAGAAGTTGTTATGGACCTTGGGATTATAAATGGCTCCTTGCTGTTGAAATCCTGATACGTGTATGTTGATCGAAGGTATTTGTGACTCTTTCCTATCTCAAGTGTGGATCTAGTTATGGAACATTACAGAATGTGTTTCCGTTTATGTTTGAACTGTCTTTTATTTGGTTTTCTTCAATTTCGAGGGCAAAATTTTTTTAAGAAGGGAAAGGTGTGACGACCCAGAACTTTTCCCTCTGCTCGAGCGGGAGAGTTAACGCTCGAGCGGATTTTTGGGGTTCCCAACAATTTTGCAGACAGCCTAAGATTCTGCAAGTTGTGAATCACCGCTCGAGCGGACTGCTTTATTGGTCTGTAAGCGCTCGAGCGGGTAAGGTGACGCTCGAGCGTGGAAAGTAAGATTGTCCTTGACATTTTATTAGTGTACTTAGAACCTTCTTATGTTATTTTGGAGTATGGGTTGAGGTGGTACAATGAAGGTAATGTAGGATGGAACCAAAAGCTTTAATTTGAATGATTCATCTACGATCATCCGCCACTCTTTTGCCCTTTTCTTTTTCCACACTTTGAATTTGGATGTGAGGTTAGAACCATTCGAAAGCTTATTTCCGGGGCTTCAATTTGGACACAAGAACGACCTAAAACGGAGTCCGTATGGGAGAGTTATACCTGTTCAAAGTTTCGAAATCTGTGCTGAAAACAGGTACGCTCGAGCGGGAATTCCTCCGCTCGAGCGGGAATTACGGGACAGCAGCTTAAAACGAGATTTTTTGGATCATTTCTCACATTTTCCTTTTCCCCTCTTCATACCCCTCCCCTAGGTCCGAAAGCCCTAGGTTCTTAATCTCCAAAACCTTTCATTTCTCTTAGTTTTGATCAAGATCATCCATCAAAAAATGAAGAAGCATGAAGATTATTATGTTCTACCGATTGGAATTTCGAAATTTTGGAGGATTCTTCCCAATCCTTGCTCCTTTGTTGATTCTTGAGGTAGGGGTCCTTATTCCCTTTCAATATTTGCATTCATGGATGGATTTGTAGTATTTTGTGCATATAAAAACATAATCTATAATTTGAGCATAATATGTCCAACTTGAGATTTGGGGGTTTCGGGTTTATCATGTTGGTGATATAATTGATGGGTTAAAATGATAGATTATGAATCCTAGGTGTATAATCAATGGGAAAATTAGAATAGAAAATGATGGGTTAATAAGTTTGAATTTTCTTGACATTTCAATATTTTTCTTGAAACCCTAGGTTAATTAAGGATGATAACCAAAGATTTGGCCCAAATTGGAAGTAGAATAATAAAATTGAGGTATTGAATTGTATGTGTTCAAGTTTAATTTGAATTTGGAAATGTTTGAAAATTATGTTAAAATTTGCGAATGAGCTTTGTTATGAGCATTGTAAATCATATGTTAATGAGAAAGGAAATTAGGGGAAAGATTTGTTGATGATGTGGATGATGTAAACTTGGCTATGGAATATCGAATTGAGCCTTAGCAATTTAATTTGAATTATGTGGAATTATATTTGGTAGCATTGAGTTGAATAATGTTAAATAGTGTGGATTATATTGGATGGTGATAATTATGTAGGGTTATGTCGATTATGTCGAATTGTGTTAAATGTTGTTGAATTGAATTGTGTAGGGTTAGTTATAGGGACGGATCTAGCATCTAAACACTGTGAGTAATAGTACGCCATATGAATATTTTTCTTACTGTTAATGATTATTGTACCAACGCTCTGTTCCTCGTAAGTGATTACACTAGCATTATGTCAGTTGGAAATCAATGTGAACATTGGAAGGGTTGCGTACATCGGTATGTCTTTGGAATCATTCTGTTCTGTCTATGATGCATAAGAACCCTCTGTCAGCTGTAAGAAAACTATATCGTTTCTAAATGAATAAATGGAACTCATGTTCATCTTTGAATGGTGGAATCTATTGAATTTAAGATCATTATGGATTACCACTAATGAATCAAGATTATTTTGTTATATGACACATGAACTTGAGATCATTCAGATCCTATGACATAAATGCTAAGGTCTAATGTTATCATATAACCCATAATAGAAGGTGAAGTGTTCTATGTTCATGAAGGCTATGAAATATTCACTCTTGATCCTCGTTAATGTTTATGTTTATGCACATTCTGTTATCTGCAAGTTAGTGGCATTATTTCATGATGAACAAGTGAAATGTGAGTACACTATGTAACTACAGTATTTATGTACCTATGAAATTGATGGTTGCTGTTAGCACTCTGTTAAATGTAACCTAATTACGCTAACTCATGTGAATGACAAAAAGAAACCGTGTGTCTCCGTATGATAATAAGACTACTCTGTTCTCATGACATCTGTAGTTATTCTGTTATGTTGCTCGTTTCGTTTATATCCTGATATAATGAAACTTATTGTTTTTTGGTATGGAACAAAGTGCTGTATGGAACTAAGTGCTACACTTTGGTGGAAGCCACCTCTAGAATCCGTACGAGCCACCTCTTGAGTCCATACATATGTTATTTCTGTTATCACGCTTTATGCGTCCTGTCATCACGCTTTATGCGTCCTGTTATTACGCTTTATGCGTCCTGTCATTACGCTTTATGCGTCCTGTTATCACGCTTTATGCGTCCTGTCATCATGCTTATGCGTTCTGTTACCCCACGCGCATGCGTTCTGTTATTTCTGTTATTCCTGTTATTTCTATTATTTCTGGACCTATGGCTATTGTGGAAATAATTACAGAATGTAGTTAATCATATGCTTCTGCAGTTATATACTTTATTATTCAAGTTGAACATTACATCATTTATGTACTATTATTCACTGGGTTTCACTCATTCTGTATTTTGCCTATTTCTGTAGGTAATCATTCGGGAGTCCAGTCCTAACCCTTAAGGCTCGTCTCTCTTTTGTCAACTTCGGTGTGTCCAGGCACTAGCTGAAGCCGTGCGTTTTGTAAAGTGTTGTTAGAGTATATGTTTATGTCTTAGTTGTCTTTCTTTATTATTTTTGTTATACGTCCAACTGTGGGGCTAATAATTGAGGTTTATGTGTGTAAATTTTAATTATATTCTTTACTTAGTGTGATGTTATGATCCTGGCATAATAGTGGTAGCTCAATGGCATAGATTTTTGTGTTATCAGGTGCTTCCGTCCGGGCCCCATATATTATATATGTCAATTTTTGTGTTTGTTTCTGATGAGGTCATGCCCAAACTTTTAGGGGCAGGTTTGGGGTGTGACAAGTGGTATCAGAGCACGACTTGCCATCTCACACACGAATCCATTGAGCTTTAGGATGTCTAGCAAGACTTAGGCGTCATGCATAACATTCTGAGAGTAGATTGATGGCAACATTAAATGTATATGTTGTATCTGCTATTCTTGATGATTTTAATCTATGTCTGTTGCATATTTTTTTTTTATTGCCTTTGTTATTCTTATATAGATTGGTGAATAAAGCAAGACATGCAGATGGGATTAAGTCAACAATGTTGCACTGCGGAAGTGTGGTAAGAATTTGAACTGATCGGTAAGTCAATATATATATAAATGATTAGATAAAATGTGTGTTATCGGCTGATCATTATCTGTGGGAAATGATGGCGATATAATTGTGCTGTTTTACACTTATTTGAGTAAATTGATTAAATTTTAAGTATTGGATATGTCTAAGATTAAAGGAAATGTTATATGTGTGTTATCTTATGGCCTGTTATGTTTCCCTTGCTGTAACAATGTTTAGATCAGTAATTCTGAGAAGCTACTGTATTGAAATATTTTGATAAGATGTGTTTGTGTAATAATTGAGATTATGTTAAGTATGACCAGCCATAAGAAGGACTTCTGCATATAGTGATCCTTTTAAAAATGTGAATTTGTTTCTGGCTGACGATTTAAATGAGCCGAAAGGCTGTTCTAGGCCGAAAGGCCGTTTTGATTATTCTGGGCCAATAGGCCGTTCTGTAATAGCTGTAATACTAAACTAAAGGCTGTTCTGAAAGTAAACCAATATCAGACTCACTATTGGATCTCATGTTTCTGTGAACGCACTGTTGTGCATTGTGAGTTATGTTTGGGAAATTGGTTATTGACCTTGAGACAGCATGCAAGTAATATGATTTTGTGAACTAAGGAAATTACTGATGACTTCTGCTAGGGAATTATTGATGGTGTCTAATGAGTATTGTTTATGTGTACTTGGGATGTGATTGCGAGAATCAGATTCAGACTCAGACTCTCACTTCTGTAATCTGCAATCTGCAATCTGAAATCTGTAAAGTGTTATCTGTTCTGTTTATGTGTAACCTGTAATCTATAATTGAGACTTCTTATAAGAAACAGTCAAATGACATGCGGAACCCCGCTTATGATATGTGTCTGTCTATGTAGCACTCGCAAAACAATAGAGAATCATTAACGAATTTGATATCACATCTAAATGATTGATATTTTGATAAGTTACTGCAAGAATTAGAATCTTGCTTCTGTGAAGTGATAATTTATGATTGAGAAATCATTTCTGTGATATAATTCTGTGTAGATATTACAAATTGTCAAACTAATCCCTATTTCATATTTAAAGGCCCTAATGTAAACTGTTCTGCATGACACTGTGAAATATCTGTATGAAAATTAATTCAAGGCTTGTTCCTTTAATGTGATCTGTAAACGAGTGATTATCGGCATGAAACCTATGCGATCCGTGTTATTGATAGATGTCATACCATCAATTAACTTGGGTACTTCCGACATAGATGAATAAAGTATGACCTTGTGTGAGTTGACCATAGGCCTAAATGGGTAATGATTTTGGAAATAGCTATGCTATACGATATTTAATGAAATCCATATCGTGGGTTACGAAATGCTTTACATGATGAGTATTTTCTGAAATGATAAAAATGCTATGAACTTCCGATATATTTATGATATGATAAGCTTTCCGACTAATTGCTCCAAATTGACTAGATACACTACAAAACTCCGAATGTTCAAGATATGACAAGTTTTCTGAAAGAACTATTTTGCTATGTATGAATAAGTCCTTTAATTGATAATTGATGAAAGCTCTATGTTGAGCTTCAAGCTATTCTGTCTTATCTATTGTAAGCTGGCTTGGAGATTGTTTTGTCAAAGTTTACATCAGTTTAATACTATTGAGAATTAATTCCTTGTCTGATATCTTTGAAAGGTATGATAAGTTTCTGAGTACTGTCTCTGAACAACTGTAGACAGGTCCGCGGGGGACCTCGCTACAGTTCGGACTCGATTTTTGTCACGGTTTTTAATCTCGAACCAAAGAGTCCAAATCCAACTGTAGACACCCCATTTTTGACCGACCTTAAGACTCAGACATCACCGATTGAGTGCTTGGTGATATTGCATATCGTGCTCGTTCAGAGGTTTCAGAGTCTCGGCTGCGAGCCTTGCTCCGGACTTTCAGACTCTTTCATGCTTTGCCTCGGTTTGCGAACCAGGCTCGGTTTTCTCTATTTCTCTTCTAGAAGGGAAGGAGAGGTCTCGTAGATCATCTCTCAATGGTCGTAGGCTACGTTTCGTGGTTGTAGGCCATTTTGCCCGTTTAGAGTCCGGTTTTCGGTTTTTCGGAGTCGTTGGCCGCGTGCCTCGGTTCGGGACCGCTTAACTACCTCCGTTTACTCCGGTTTTTGGCATGCATCTTATTTCCTCCCTTTTGAGGTACACTGTGGTCCGAGAGACCAACTTCGTGGTCGAACACTACTTCCGGTGCCTAACAGTCAGTTTTCGGGGCCTCGGGCTGCGCGCTTCGGCCTCCGAACCTTCATTTTGCATCGGTTTGGGCCCATTTTTGGCAGGAACCTCTGTTTTATTGTTATAAAGGTTGTAAAAGGGTGGAAGGTCAGTAATTGTTCTGACAACCAATTTTATTCCTCAATCACCCTCTGTCGCCCATTTTTCTCACTTGAAAGCCAATGTTGACCACCCTAGGGCCACTTTTTCTAGCCCCAAACCACATATTTGTGTTGTACACACCTGGGAGGCCACCAATATCACATGGCCGGCTAGTAATTGTGTGTGACCCTTTTGAACCCCTTCAAAAAATGGCCTTTTCTCTCTCCTGGTTCACTGTTTCCAGTTTTTTACCACATGACTGTGTTAAGCACACATGGAAGGCCACCAATTTGTGGTGGCCGGCCACTAATGTCACTTGACCCTTTTGACCCTTGGCCGGCCGGCCATGGGGAGGATCGGCCGGCCACCTGTAACCTTGATAAAGGGCCGGCCATGATCCTCATTGATGGTATATTACAAATATACATTTTGTTTCCCCCCAGATTTTGTATCCGGGGGGCCAACTTTTGGGGGGAAACTTGAATTGTTTCCCCCCCCCCCATTTTTCCCCCTCTTTCTCCCCCTCTTTTGCCTATATAAACAACCCCCATCCCTTGTCTTGAGGGTTAGAAAAAATTTGCCTTAAGCCTCTTGTATTGAAACTCTCTCTCTCTACACTCCAACCCTCCAAACCTCTCAAATCCTATACCCATTTCTACACCACCACCTAGCACCACACCACCACTCTATTCCAAAAGCTTGGAAGACCTTTTCAGAGCTTAGGAGGCACCACTTCTCAAGCCAAGAGGCTGCCAAAGCTTGGTCTACAAGGGTAAGCTTCATTTTTCCTCTTTTGTGCTTCATTTGGTTCAATATTCTAGCTCCTTGTGCTTACATTTTTAGGCTCCGACCCTAACTAAAAATAGGTTTATTTTGAGCTATTTTGCATGTTTTATTAAGAGCCTCTCACTGTTTGAGGCTTCCTTGTTGCACTTGCTTCTTTACCTCTCTTGTATGCCTCTTTCTTGCATAGTATTTTAGGCCTATATGTAAACTGTTTTGAGTGGCTTATTTTGAGCCCTTTTTCAACATTGTTGAAGGGCTCCTCACTGTTTGAGGCTTCCACATATCACTTGCCTTTGTATCCATCTTTTGCTCCTATTTTTGCATGCTTTGTTACCCCCTTATGCTTGCATTTTTGGGCTTTTATCTGAACTGTAAATGGCCTTATTTTGACCCCATATTCATGTTTCATTAAGGGTCTTTTGATTTTTTAGGCTTCCTTTTTGCTCTTTGTGTTTAAACCTCTTTTTAGGCCTTATTTTGCATAGTATTTTAAGCATGCTTGTGCACTGTTTTGGGTCTGTTCATCAACTGTAAAATGCCATATTTTGGGCTTCTCTTCAACATTGTTGAAGAGCCCTACTGTGTTTGAGGCCAGAAACCATCACTTGCTTCTTTGTCCCTCTTTTGGCCCATTTCTTGCATGAGAGCTTAGCCATACTTTTGTTTGTTTTTGTGGCTTGTTGTAAACTGTAAAATATCATATTTTTTTCCCCTCTTCAACATTGTAGAAGGGACTTTCTCTTTTTGAGGTCAGAAGCTGCTACTTGCTTCATTATCTCGCTTTCGGGGCCACTTTTGCATGCTAGCTTAGCCCCATTTGTGTTCACTGTTTGGCCTTCCTTAAAACTGTAAATATGCTTGTTTTGGGGCTGTCTCGATTCTGTATTCACACTTCATGTTCAAATAATGCATGCGTTGCATAGCCATAGGTCATTCCATGCACATAATTTCATGTTTCGGGTCTCATTCCATGCTTCAGGTGCCACGCTTTCATGTTTCGGGGCTGTTTTGCATCACTTTTTGCTGCTGAAATTTGCATGCTAGTATGCCATATTCCATGTTTTTCCATGTCTTGTTAGAGTGGCATTTCGTGCCTTAGGGTCGGTCCTCGGTTTGCATGCACGCGTGCACGCATCTCGAGTTGTCTCATTTTCATCTAATGGCCTCTTATGTGAGTGTGGCTGAGGTCCACTTGTGTTGGTGTAAGTCCATTATGCATTGTGTATGCCATTCCATTTCATAGCATTGCGTATGCTAGGTTGTATGTTAGCGCATTGTGTATGCCATGTTATCTCGTGCATCGTGTATGCCATTCCATAGCATTGTGCATGTTAGGTTGTATCTTAGTTGCATCCATGCATGTCATGCATATTGCATTGTGTTTGGGATAGGAATTAGCCCGAGCATGGGAAACGAGGTACGTTTCGTACTCCGAGTGACGGAACGTGTCTCAATTCCCCAGTCGCCGACACTCTGAATTAGCCATGATGGAGTTAGGTTTTAGTTGAGTTTTCATGTGCATTCATTCTATATGGAGTTGTGCAATTCGACTCCTCGGCCATCATGCATCGAGATGCGTGATTGGTGGCACGAGGATCGATGTATGCATATATTTGTGAAAATACATTGCCATGCTCCTTTCCTGCTCTCTGTTGTAGCAAATCAAGAATCAGTAGTCTTTCGGGGCTTAATCGCTTTTCAAAAATTATTGCAAAACAGAGGCTAATTGGGGCATCACAGTGGATTTCCGCGCAAAGGCAACCCAGACATGCATCATTCATCATCCGAAGAGGAGTCAAAGCAGTCCCTGGCTTGCATGCCAATTTATTATTTTCTTAGTTAATTTGGTAATTAATTAGGATTTTTGAACATATTTGGACTGTATTATTTATTTGGACTGTACTATTCGGGACTGTATGTTGTTTAATTTGGTTATTCTGTTATGTTGTTCGTTTCATTTATATCCTGATATAATGAAACTTATTGTTTTCTGGTATGGAACAAAGTGATGTACGGAACTAAGTGCTACACTTTGGTGGGAGCCACCTCTAGAATCCGTACAAGCCACCTCTTGAGTCCATACATCTGTTATTTCTGTTATCACACTTTATGCGTCCTGTCATTACACTTTATGCGTCCTGTTATCACGCTTTATGCGTCCTGTCATTACGCTTTTTGCGTCCTGTTATCACGCTTTATGCGTCATGTTATCACGCTTATGCGTCATGTCATCACGCTTATGCGTTCTGTTTCCCCACGCGCATGCGTTCTGCTATTTCTGTTATTTCTGTTATTCCTGTTATTTCTATTATTTCTGGACCTATGGCTATTGTGGAAATAATTACAGAATGTAGTTAATCATATGCTTCTGCAGTTATATACTTTATTATTCAAGTTGAACATTACATCATTTATGTACTATTATTCACTGGGTTTCACTCATTCTGTATTTTGCTTGTTTCTGTAGGTAATCATTCGGGAGTCCAGTCCTAACCCTTAAGGCTCGTCTCTCTTTTGTCAACTTCAGTGTGTCCAGGCACTAGCTGAAGCCGTGCGTTTTGTAAAGTGTTGTTAGAGTATATGTTTATGCCTTAGTTGTCTTTCTTTATTATTTTTGTTATACGCCCAACTGTGGGGCTAATAATTGAGGTTTATGTGTGTAAATTTTAATTATATTCTTTACTTAGTGTGATGTTATGATCCTGGCATAATAGTGGTAGCTCAATGGCATAGATTTTTGTGTTATCAGGTGCTTCCGTCCGGGCCCCATATATTATATATGTCAATTTTTGTGTCTGTTTCTGATGAGGTCATGCCCAAACTTTTAGGGGCAAGTTTGGGGTGTGACATCAAACCTCCAAACACCCATTTTCTTGGCCATTTTACCCTACACCCCATAGCCTACCACCTCCGTCATCCATTCCAGCCCCTTGGAGGTCATTTGCAGAGGTTGAAAGCTCACCAACTTGGTCCAAAAGCTGCTGGAGTTTGGCTCTACAAGGGTAAGCTTCTATTTTCCCTATTTTTGCATAATTTTGCTCTATATCTTAGTTCCTTTTTCTTGCATTTTTGGGCTCCGAGCTAAACTGGAAAAGATCTTATTTTAAGCTCCTCTTTAACTTTGTTTAAGAAAACTTTGCTGTTTGAAGTCATCTACTCTCCCTTTGTGCTTTATCTCTCTTTTAGGGCTTATTTTGCATGATATATTAGCCTTATTTGTGAGCATTTTTGGGCTTCAACTTAAACTGTAAAGTGTCTTATCTTGAGCCCCTCTTCAACTTTGTTGAAGGGCTCTTTAATTTTTTATGCCATCTACTTCCACTTACCCTCTATCTCTCTTTTAGGGCTATTTTTGCATCATATTTTAGCCTTACTTGTGAACACTTTTGAGATTTGATATAAACTAGAAAAGATCTTGTTTTGACATCCTCTTTAAGTTTTTTTAAGGTCCCATTTTTGTTTGGGGTCATCTTTCCCCTATGCATGCTTCATCTCTTCATGATTAGGGCTATACATTAGAGCTCTTGCATTGGCCATGGCTTGGCCTTTAGCTACTGAAATCCAATGGATTTTCAGTGGCTTAGGTATATTCTTGAAGGCCAAAATCAGAGAGGGGTGACCCCCTCTCTCCTTGTCTTATTTGGTGATCCTTTTGGCCTTCCGAAGGGACCCTATTTTTCATGCTTTGAAGTCACTTTCTAGGCCTCATTCTGAGGGTTTTGAGGTCTGTCTTGGCTCTGTCCGAGGCCCTTTCGGCTATATTTTATGTCTATGATGCATGTGTAGAGAAATCGCAGCCAAGGCCTTTCAAAGAGGCCTTTCTTTGCATGTTTCCGAGACTGATTTTAGGGCCTATTTGGTGGGTTTTAGGGCTTTCATAACCCATTTCCAGAGTTGGTTTGGTCTTGATAAGTGTCTATATTGTATGTGCTTAATAACTCCTTGTATGGCCCTCTAAAGGAGCTCATCATTTTGGCATGCATTGGCTGCATTTCAATGATTATTTAGGCATATTTTGGCATGTTTTATTCATTGATTTTTTCTGGTTTGACGAGTTCTCATACGCTTCATATACATGCCATGTAAACCATGTTTGCTAGCCAAAGTTGCATGCTATTTTAGTCCATCATGCTAGCATCTTTTGGTCATGCTTTGAACTAGAAATGTTCATGTTTTGGAACTGCCTTGGCTCTGTCTTTGTACTTCATAGTCAAATAATGCATGCTTTGTATAGCTATAAGTCAATACATGTGCCTAGTTTTGAGTTTCAGGGCTCATCTCATGCATCGGGTGCCATGTTTCCATGTTTTGGGACCTTTTAGCATCATGTTTCAGTGCTGGAATTTACATGTTTGAATGTCATGCTTCATCCTTACCATGCCTTGTTAGAGTTGCATGCTGTGCCTTAGGTTCGGGCCTCGGTTTGCGTGCATGTGTGGACGCATCTCGGTAGTCTCATTTTCATCTTGTGGCTGCTGATGTGGGTGTGGCTAAGGTCCACTCATATTGGTGTAAGCCCATATTGCATTTTGTATGCCATCTTAGTCTATAGCATTATGTATGCTAGGTTGTATGTTAGAGCATTGTGTATGCCATGTTGCATCGAGCATTGTGTATGCCATTCCATAGCAATGTGTATGCTAGGTTGCATGTTAGGATTGCATTCATGCATGTCATGCATATTGCATTGTGTTTGGGATAGGAGTTAGCCTGAGCACGGGAAACGAGGGACGTTTCGTACTCCAAGTGACGGAACGTGTCTCAATTCCCGGTCGCCGACACTCCGGATTATTCATGATGGAGTCTAGGCCTTGTTATATTTTCATGTGCATTCATTTCATATTAAGTCGTGCAATTCGACTCCTCGGCCATCATGCATTGAGATGCATGATTGATGACACGAGGATCGAGGCAAGCATACATATGTGAAAATACATTGCCATGCCCCTTTCTTACTCTCTGTTGCAGCAAATCAGAAATTGGCAGTCTTTTGGAGCTTCGTGCAATATTCCAGGCTTAATTGTAAACAGAGGCTAATTGGGGCATCGTAATGGATTTCCGCGCAAGGCAACTCAAGCACGCATCATTCATCATTCGGAACAGAGCTGAGGCGGTCCATGGGCTTGCATGCTAATTTACTTGCTTTCCTAGATTAATTTGTTAATTAATTAGGATTTTGTATTTATTCGGACTGTACTATTCATTTTGACTGTATATTATTTATTCGGACCCTCCGAGCGAGGGCACAATTGTAATAAGGGTGCGTGTGTGTGATGTATGTCTTCCAACCCTACGTCTTTCTCCCTTTTATTTACCAGCTTATGATGGTTAGATTAGGGCATGTCTCACTTAGCATACAGTATGATAGCATGCTTGCATTCATTCATCTGTTTTACATGTACCGGGCTCGGCGCATCATACTAACTGCATTGCATTTCAATTCCAAGTTGAATACTTGTTAGTTGTAGCATTTCACATGCTATCTTTAGAATAGCCAAGCCTGCTATAGTTGCATTTTTGCATGTGTTGCATTAGGCATTTCTGTATAGTTAGGATTATGCATGATTTCTAACATAGCTTCTGTTTTAGCTTGGAGTACTCAGTAAGTGTTTATGCTTTAGCATCCTTGCATGTATGTGGGTGATTGCCATGATAGCATGCTTACCATGAGACTATATGCTTATGTGATATATCTACCTGAATGCCTGTGGGTGAAGGTTGGGTTATTTGGATTGGAACAAATCATTAACTATGAGTTTTAAGCCCACTAGATAGTGGCAAAACCATCTTTTCTAAGCCCACCTGAGGGTGGCAAAATCTGCATTTTAGCCTACTTGCGAGTAGCAAACCGTTTTCAAAACAAACATGAGATGTTTCGTTCCAATTCAAGCGATCCAGTCTATACTTGTATGCTGTGCGCATTACATAGTAATTCTAGGCTAATAACCGGAATAAGAACACATAATGTTTTCAAAACTAGATATCATGGTTAGTAGAGGCTGATCTTTGATCAGACGAGCGGGGGTGCTCACGAAGTGACCTTCCCCAATCGTACCCAAGTTCCTGAGCCGAGGCAACTTTGATGATGACGGACACGTGGCTTTAGGCAACGAGTCAGGGTTTCCTAAATTTCTCCCAAAATAAAATATTTAGGTGGCGACTCTATATCTGGCAAAGCAGTCCATGTTTGGCACTTCTTTCAAAAAATTTGTGTTTCAAAAACGATTTGCCGGATTTGGACTCTTTGATGATTCATCGGTCTTGCATTGCACTCTGCGAGATTAGATACAGGACCGTGACATTGAGTCCTGAACTGTAGTGAGCCCAAATGAACAAAACGGGATTTCCCTCCCAGGACGTTCGGGGACGTCTACACTAACTCAGAAATTGAAATTAAGAAAGAGAAAATGGAAATATTGAGAAAAAAAATGTGATGAGAATATCATCACATCCACAAAAGTTTCCCAGCAAACCACAATACCTAGTCAACACGACTATCCTAGACACCTATGACATTCTTTTAATGATATCAATTTGTGAAATCCTTTTACCAATTCAAAATCACCCAAGTTTCTGTTTAATTAAAATATCATATTCCATGAAACCACTAGCATTATTCACAAAAACTTTACTTCCAACTTCACTTTAGAACCAATGTGTTTACAATAATAAGCAACAAGATTTCTAAAGGCTATCCAAAACCTTTCTCATCAAACGCAATTAGTTTGAGAGGAAAAAGAGACCATGAACTGATCATCATGTATTTTAGAAATGGCACACAAACAAACACCACAGAGAAGGAAAAGAATAGCACAATATTTCAAAAAAATTAGTTAATTAACATCTGCATGAGCACGAAATATTCTTCTTGTATAATCTTGTTGATCAAGTTTGCGCTCCTCCAAACGTCGTCGCTTTACTCCTTGAAAACACAAACATGAGCTAGCAGGCGGGTGTGTGCCGGATACCTCTCCGATGCCTAAGTCAGCAAAATAGGCAATAGACGAAAGTTCTGTGTATTTGAGAGTCAAAGTTGTGTTACCTCTACATAGGTTATATTGTGAGCTTTTATAGTTTTTGCCTGGCACAATCCTAGTAGGACTCTTATTCCTCCATGTAGAGTCCTCCTAAGAATCACACTCCTGAAAGATAATGTTTATCCTTCAACACCCCCCTCACTGCTTAAACCAAGTGAGATGGTTTTACCTCGGTTAGATGATAGTATGACCAAGCTAACACTAGCCATTTGTCATACTTAATCCAGCGCCTTCACATGCAACACATAGCTCGGCTTTTGTCCACTTGTACCTCGATTTTGTCTGTGGAGACTGAGCTAACTACAGCAAGCTTTGACCGAGCTAACAAGAGCAAGGTCCACCATAAGAAGCCCAAACACCTCGGCTCTGAATACTATGACCGAGCTAATTATCACTACTCCGACCGTGGTGACTGTAACCATACTTGGACCGAGCTAACACTAAGGTCCATATGCTAAGCCCTTTTTACCACGGCCCATAGAACGGCCTATTACTACGCCTGGGCTTAGCTCGGCCTTAATGCTCATAAAAACTCCCTCTCAATTACCCCTTAATTCCATCTGCATAGCATGATTGGGATTATTTGTTACTAGCCGAGCTAAAACTTCAGATCTTCAATTGAGCTAAATTGACACCGGGCTACTAATTTGCCCAGTCAAAAAAATGTCTTTTCAATCGCTGCATAACTAAATCGCTTACGATTCTCTGGGACACGTGGCAAGCCCTTATTGGTCAAATACAACTGCCATCACCGCCTTCGTACCTCGCAAAATTTGAATAGTCCCGTTCAAATTCACGCTTTACACAAAAAATCCCACTCTTTGAACAAAACATACAACTATTTATCTTCTCTCTCTCTACCCTCTGAGCCTCCATTTTCCTCAACACTGCATCTGCAAAGCTTGTGCTCATGTCTAGCATCTTCATCATCTTCTTCCAAGACTGTAAGTGACTCAAATCCTCATCTTTTTCGTTTATTTTGTAAATATATATAGTATAGATGTATATACTCATATATTTTACAAAACACATTCTATAGTTTTGATGAAATGGGTAAGAACAGATAGTACCAAAAACCAGACCCCCAAACCATAGGCTCGTGCTTAAGAACACACCCGCTGGATTCAGAAAACATGAAGTTTAAATCTAGAATCCTGGTGTAATCGAGCTAAAATCCTGTTTAGGCAACTCTAGGCTTCGATACAACCGAACTAGGGAACTTGCTTGTATTTTAGGTGTGCACCCAGCCAAACTAGATAACTCCCCCAATAAGCCGAACTAAAACTTCACGCCACACCTTTAGTTTCAATCAGTCTAAGAGCCTTCCATTTCATATTGCCAAGCTAAAGTTCTTCACCCCAACCAAACTAAGAACGGATAGCATCCCACATAGCCGAGCTAGGCCTATACTTATTTTGCCTTCGTACTTAGCACGGTCCAACAATCTGGGCTTAACAGTTTTCATTTCCACTTTGCTGACTCTGACTAGGTTGGCCAGGCACTCCTTTGCACGCTCAACCGAGATACTCAACGTCATCTAAACACTGAGCTAGTACTTCGAGCTAATTTATACATAACTTAAGTCCACATGGAAAAATATCGATTCTTAGTAAACTCACCAGGGGCCATCGTCGAATTTCACAAGGATTACCATATTCACGACGATGTTCACCTTTCTTTGGCCGAGCTAGACACAATACCCTGGGGAAAAGAAGGCTTCGTCCCTTTCACAGTGATATCCATTGTTGAAGCTAGACTTCGGTTTCCTGTTCAACCACTAATATGCGAATTTCTTAGGCAGACTAGAATATGCCCAACCCAACTTAGTACAAATTCTTACAGAATAATAAATGGCATCGCCGAGCTAAATCGCCGACTTGGCCTCAACCTCGGTTTAGTCGAACTATTTCACCAATACTCCCTTGGCCAAAATGAAGACGGCTAGGTATACTATTTAAGAATAAGAAGACGCCGAGAGAAAATAATCAAAAACACTCCGAACAAAGATGTGAACGATAACGATTTTTTCTGGGTTTTTGGTAATTTTGAAGACCAGGAAGCCGTAATACCAGGATACATAATTAACTGGAATAAAGGAGTAGCCGGTATGAATACCTCGGCTTCATTTTTCTGATTTTTGCTTTTGTTGTTTACAACTTCTACACCGTGCTAACCGTTTTCTTTCTCCATGTATAGATTTGAACCAACTAAAGTCACAATACCAATATCCCAACTTAGACGCTCTCTGTGCCGTGCTTCGATACCGCGACCAAGGTTGGGCCGAGCAACTTAACTTCGAACCGACCTACACATATAACGAAAGGAGGAAGACCAAGGTGTCAAACTTTCTCCTTGAGCCTTCTCTTGAACCAGATCCCACGCTTCCTCAAATTAGGCTGATCCCACTAACAGAGGAGCAGGAAATGGCTAAGAAGAGAGCGGTCAGAGCACTAATCACCAAAATAATTGCCCTAGCCGTCGGGGACCAAACCGAGGTACTACGGACCGGACAAACGCATGAGGCCGTGGTAGCTCTTCCAACAGCTCATGCATCATCATCTCGGCCCAGTAAACGTGCTCGCACTTCTTCGATTGGACCACGTCTCATTGATGAATATGACACCGTACTTCCAGAGACCACACAACCGAGCCCAGAACCCGTGCGTTCTGACCGAGCTAGCCCTTCTGAGTGGGCACCAAGAGTGACCTTTAAGAACCGGACCATTGTGAACACAGATTCGGTGGTCGCTGAAAAAGACCACTTGCTCGCCTTCAACCTTGCTAAAAGCGTATGCTTGCCAGCCGACATGGAGCATCATGATCATTTGACCGAGCTGAAGGCCATTCGCTCGGCGACAAAGTCAATGGTGCTAGTAAGTTTCTTTTGTTATCTTTCTAATCTATACATCTGTTTGCACGGTTTTAATCATTATTGTTGTCTTTTCCTTTACAGGCCATGCAGAAGAATCACGTTGCACACAAGTGCATGTTGGAGCTGCGTAAGACCACATGGCAGGCTGTGGCAGAAGCCAACACCAAGACGGCCGAACTAAAGAAATCTAAACAAAGAACGGCTGAGCTACAAATCGAAATAGCCCGACTCAGCAGTTTGGTCAATTCGGCGGAAACGAACAAACAGAAGGCTTTAGTCGGGTTGAAAAATCGTTACTTACGCGAGCTTGCCAAGCTTGAGAAAAAGAAGGATGCAGAGATCACCGAGCTGAAGAAGAGCGCAGACGATGCTAAAGACCGTGGTTACAAGGAGGGTGAGGCCACCTACATCCTGTAATATGAAACTGCAAAGGACATATTCTTCAAATGCGGAAGGAAGGCGGCCTTGTCCTAGCTCGGTTATGGCCACGAAGCCAAGGTTTTCTAGAACCCTCTTCAACACTTCATTCCGAGCTATATGGCGGATTACGCCAATGCCATTCAACAAAAATTTCTTCAAGTAGAGGAGGAAGAAGAGGCATCTCCAGAGCCCAACGATACCCTAGTTACTACCAATGATCCCGATCTCCAGACTGCCCAGTCAGCTCGGGTAGAGCCATTGGTGTCCATTGTGGTTGATGATGTAGTAGGGACCGACCTACTTGCCAACATCGGGCTACCGACTGATGAAGCTCAGGTTGACTTGGATGCAGATTTGGATGACCCCTTTGCTTGATCATGTATTTTTTCTTCTTTTGACATCAATGAAGTTTGTAGCCGGGCTATAGCCCCTCCTTTTGTAATGCTTTTTGGAATAAAGTCTTTAATTTATTCATCTTTTTGTTCAGTTATGCTTTGTCCTGTAATTTGCCTTCTTTTTGTTGCGGAGATAACCATCTTCACATTAAGAGCTTTGACAACTGTTTGATGTATTAGTTATACCTGCCTATTTTCTCCAGCCAACTACTCTTCAGCCTAGATCCTTACCCTAGCTGAAGAGTACCCAAAGTTGGTTATTCCAGCCAACCACTCATCAACCTAGATTTTTATCTCAACTGAAGAGTACCCAAAGTTGGTTATTCCAGCCAACCGCTCTTCAGCCTAGATCCTGATCTCGGCTAAAGAGAGATAAATGTTGGTTATTCCTGCCAACCTCTTTAGCCTAAATCCTGATCTCGGCTGAAGAGAGATAAATGTTAGTTATTCCTACCAACCTCTTCAGCCTACATCCTAATCTGGGCTGAAAAAAGCTCAATGTTTGATTATTCCTGCCAACCTCTTCAGCCTAGATCCTGATTTTGGCTGAAGAGAGCTCAATGTTTGGTTATTCCTGCCAACCTCTTCAGCCTAGATCCTGATCTGGGCTGAAGAGAGCTCAATGTTTGGTTATTCCTGCCAACCTCTTCAGCCTAGATCCTGATCTGGGCTGAAGAGAGCTCAATGTTGGTTATTCCTGCCAACCTAGAGCCAAGTGTTTGGTTATTCCTGCCAAACTTCTTCAGCCTAGATCCTGATCTGAGCTGAAGAGAGCTCAATGTTAGTTATTCCTGCCAACCTAGAGCCAAGTGTTTGGTTATTCCTGCCAAACTTCTTCAGCCTAGATCCTGATCTGGGCTAAAGAGAGCTCAAAGTTGGTTATTCCTGCCAACCTAAAGCCAAGTGTTTGGTTATTCCTGCCAAACTTCTTTAGCCTAGATCCTGATCTCGGCTGAAGAGAGCTCAAAGTTGGTTATTCCTGACAACTCAGAGTAAAGTGTTGGTTATTCCGGCCAACTCTGCTTTTATTGCCCCTAGCTCACTAACTTTTACAAAAGAAAAGAATTATACTAAAAAGAGAACTACTTGTTTTATTGAAAAAAGAAAAATTACAAGTACTTTAATGAAAAGCTAAAAATAAAATAGTTTGAAATTGGCAGTGTTCCATGGCCTGGGAATGGCCTTGTTCTCTCTATCTTCCAGGTGATATGCCCATTTTCCTGCTAAGCCAACCACTTTGTATAGTCCTTCCCAGTTAGGCCCTAACTTGCCTTCTCCAGGGACCAGAGTGTTTCCCATTACTTTTTGCAGCACCCAATCTCCAATCTTGAATTGCCTCGGATGTACTGTCTTGATATATTTTTTGGATAACTCTTGCTAGTATGAGGCGATGTGAACCAGTGCTCTTTCTCTTTTCTCTTCCACAAGGTCGAGTTCCAAGGCTATTGCTTCTCCATTTAAATCTGGGTCAAAATTTTCACTTCTAATAGTGGGAAGGCCAACTTTCAGTGGGATTACTGCTTCCATGCCATAGGCCAAGGAAAAAGGTGTTTCTCCAGTTGGCCGCCGAGGTGTTGTACGGTAAGCCCATAAAACATGAGGAAGCTCCTCAGCCCACTTGCCTTTTGCTTTCTCTAGCCTTTTCTTCAATCCATCTAACACGACTTTGTTTAATGCTTCCAGCTTGCCATTTGCTTGGGGGTATGCTGGTGTAGAATTGTAGAATTCTATCTTGTACTCCTCACAAAAGCCTCTAAAAATTTTGTCATCGAACTGAGTGCTGTTGTTAGATATTAGAGCCTTGGGTATGCCAAACCGAGTGATGATATTCTGCCAGACGAACTTCTTCACATCTTTCTCTTTTATTGAGGCGAGTGCTTCTACTTCCACCCATTTTGTAAAGTAGTCTGTTGTTGCAAGAAAGAACTTTCTGTTGCCGGGTGCTGTTGGAAGTGGTCCTACTATGTCCAAGCCCCACATTGTGAAGGGCCAGGGCTAGTTAACGGTAAAAGCTCTCTGGCCGGTTGATGTATTTGGTGTGCGAACTTTTGGCATTTCTCCCACCTCTTGACATACTTTTCTGAATCTACTTGCATGTATGGCCACCAATATCCTTGTGAAATTGCTCTGTATGCTAGTGATCTTTCCCCTTGGTGGCTTCTGCATACGTCTTCGTGTATCTCGAACAAGAATGCTTCGACCTTGCTGGGATGAACACATTTCAAGTAAGGCCCTGTGAAGGATTTTTTGTACAAGGCCATTGATGGGGAGAGCCAAAATCGCTATGACTTTGCTCTTATTTTGTTGGCCTCTTTCTTCTCATCGGGTAAGATGCTGTCTTTTAAGAATACTATAATAGGATCCATCCATGAAGGACCTAGTTCAGCACAACATACCTCAACTACTTCGGTTTCTTCAATGCTTGGTCTTGGTAGGTAGTCGATTAGTAACGGATGTGGGATGGATGTATCTGCCATCGAAGCGAAGCCTGCTAGTTCGTCTGCTCTACTGTTTTCTTCTCGGCCGATCTGTTTTATCCGCACTACTTCGAATTTCATGATCTGTTTTCTGACTAACTCTTGGTACTTAGCCATCCTCTCATCTTTTGCCTCGTAGTCGCATGAAATCTAGTTTACTACCAACTGGGAATCACTGTAGACCATTAGCTTGGTGGCCTTCATGAAGAGTGCTGATTTTAGGTCTGCTAAAAGTGCTTCATACTTTGCTTCATTGTTTGATCCCCCAATTGTTGATTTTCTGAGAGCAATTTCACAATGTCCAACCAGACTATGGACATCCCACCTGAAAAGTTCAGAATTGAAAGCCAACCTCTTCCATTCCTACCATACCTTGAACAAACCATAGTTTTCCACAAAGCTGAATCTTCATTACCATACCTCTACCACCACTTCAATAACAAGCATTCATTCACCTCTCCTAAGTCTCTCACACCCAAACCTCCTTGAATTTTACTTCTTGTGATCTCCTTTCATTTGACCAAGTGCACTTTACTTTTATTAACATTCCCTCTCCACAGAAAAGATGACTGCAACTTGACTAAGGCTTTAACAACACCCTTAGGCATTCTAAAGAGAGAAAGAAAATAGATTGGCAAATTAGCAAAGACTGACTTGATCAAAGTCAATCTCCCAGCATAGGATAGAAGCTTCCTCTTCCAAGAGGACAACTTTTTCTTCACCTTCTGCACAACTGGGTCCCAAGTACTCTGTTTCCTAAGATTAGCCCCTAAAGGGAGACCAAGGAAAGAAAAGGGTAGTTTCTTAGTTAAGCAATTCAAAACCTTAGCAAACTCCTTAGATTGATCTTCTTGGAAGCCCACACCACACACTACACTTTTATGATAATTAATTCTTAACCCAGACATCACTTCAAAACATCTCAACACCTTATTAATGTTCGAAATATCCTCAATATCCCCTTCACAGAATATAATAGTATCATCAGCAAATTAGAGATGTGAGACACTCACATCATTGGAACCAACAGTAGCACCCCTAAATAAACCCTGTACTTTAACCCTAGCTAGTAGCAGATTAAGCCCTTCTGCCGCAATAATGAACAAGAATGGAGAAAAGGGATCCCCTTGCCTTAACCCCTTTTGTGGCTAGAACTCCTCTGTAGGTGCACCATTGAAAAGAACTGACACCATAGTTGTAGAGATACAAGCTTTCATCCACCTAATCCATTTGTCACCAAATCCAAAATTTCTTATCATTGCCAACAGGAATTCCCAATTTATTGAATCATAAGCTTCCTCAAAATCCAATTTTAAGATAATGCCTTTCTTCTTAGACTTTTTCCACCAATCTACAACTTCATTTGCTATTAACACCCTATCTAAGATATATCTACCACTGACAAAAGCTTATTGCACTTCATCTATCACAGAGGGAAGGGCCTTCTTTAATCTTCTAGATAGCACCTTGGCCAAAATCTTGTACACTAAGGTAACCAAGCTAATGGCTCTATAGTCCCCGAAGCCAATGGGATTGTCCTTCTTGGGTATGAGCACCATGAAAGAACTGTTAACACCCCTTGCCAGCTACCCATTTGTGTGAAACTCATACATCATCTGCAATATATCACCTTTCATTATTCCCCAACATTTTTTAATGCAAGCTAAGTTAAAACCATCTGGGCCAGGAGCATTGTTCCCATCACAATCCTGAATAGCTACCCAGATCTCTTATTCAGTAAACATTGCTTCTAAACCCACTGTTGCCTTCGGAGAAATTGTAGCAAAAAGGTCCAGAAATTTGTGGCCTAGAAGTCCAACTTTCAGCAAAATGGTTAAGCACTGCTTGTTTCACCTGAGTTGGATCCTCACATCTCACTCCCTCCACTGACACAGAATCTATCAAGTTCACTCTCTGCCTACTATTTGCCATAAGATGGAAAAATCTAGTATTTCTGTCACCACACCTAGCCCACAACAATCTAGACTTTTGATGCCATATTCTTTCCTTGTTCCTATTAAGCTTCCATACCTGACTTCTAACCTCTCTCCTTCCTATTGTTTCCAGCACATCCAGAGATCTAGTTTCTGCCTTCAAATCCTATTCATGTAGTTCTTGTTCTGCTGACCTCAGCATAATATCAATATTGCCAAACACCTCCCTATTCCACACCCTTAAGTGACTCCTTAAAGAGGATAGCTTCCTCATTAATCTGTACCCTGCCCATCCTGAAACCTGTGTGACCTCCCAAATGTGCTTGATTTCAGTCAAGACTGTAGGATATGATGTCCAAGCATTAATGAATTTGAATGGCTTAGGACCCCAATCCCTATCATCTTCCTTCAACAAAATTGGAGAATGGTCTGAAATTGTTCTGGGTAATCCCCATTGATTAAATGAAAATTTTTCCAACCACAGGGAGTCTAACAAAAAACGATCTATCATACTCCACCTATCTCCTTCCAATACATTACACCAAGTGAATTTTCTTCCTAACATAGGCAAATCAGACAACTCCAACTATTCTACAAACTCATTGAACTCCTTCATCCCCCTCTCTCTTCTTGAACACCCTTTCTGTCACACCCCAAACCTGCCCCTAAAAGTTTGGGCATGACCTATTCATAAATGGACATGTAACCTGATGTACAAACCTATGGGGCCTTAACGGAAGCATAAAACACGAACATAACATAGATACAACATATACCACTGAGCTATTTCTAATATGCCAAGATCTCATACATCATATACTTCATCAAAAACGGACAAAGTTAAAAACTAAATCCCTGAATGTCGGTTACATACACATACATATGCCGTCCCAGCCCCATGAGTGGGCGTATACAAAACAACATGAGAGTTATGTATAAATAAGTAAACTAACATCTTCACAGTTCACCAAAAATAAGTGGCTTGGTATAGTGCCTGGACACGTAAAGGTTGACCAAAGGAAGAGGCATCCTGAGCTAGGATTGACCACCTGGGGGGTGACCTACAGAAACAAACAAAACTGAGAGTGAGCCGGGCTCAGTGAATAGTAATACATAAATGAAACATTACTTAACTTGAACAGATGACATAGCAATACATTAGTCTGATTCTGTAATACATACATAATGGCCTTAGGCCTAATCTTGTAAATAAACTCGGTGGCTATAAGCCCTTGAAAATGGTGGCACAAAGCCCTTGAGACATGCTGTATAATACCCTTGTAACCATGTTGGCACTATGGCCCTTGAAACTTGTTGGCATTAAAGCCCTTGATAGTGGCATGAAGCCCTTGAAGGTGGCATGAAGCCCTTGTAAACATGTTGGCACTATGGCCCTTGAAAGTGGCGTAAAGCCCTTGTAACATATGTTGGTACTATGGCCCTTGAAAGTGGCGTAAAGCCCTTGTAAAGTTTCTTTCCTTTACATACTTTTAACTTATCTTAAATCGTAATAAAGATACATAACATGCTTGAAAACATTAATATAGTTGCCTTACTTGCCTCAAAATATTGACATAAGTGCATAACATGTACATAAGTACTACCACTCACAGTGTTGGGATGACGTGTTTGTTCCGTCCGTAGTGTGCCCTGCACACATTCAAAACTCACACTTTAGTTTATTTTTCACATCAAATTGCATGTCATTTCGCTTCATTTCGAATGAATTAATACATATCAAAAAGACATCAAATACACATTCTGGCAATATTAGAGAGTTCTACACGCAAAACGGAGCAACCCATTTTTTTTCACATGTGCCGCACATGCAGCTAGGATTCCCGCATGTGCGGAGGCTAGTCCCGTACGTACGGCCCGCACGTGCTTTTTAAGCAGAACAGAAGCCCCCTTTTCTTCTTCTCCCGCACGTGTGGCCACAACCCCCGCACGTGCGGCGATTGGCTTCCGCACGTGCGGCCATGACTCCCGCACGTGCAGCGATTCTGCATCTTCAGTCCGAATTTTGCTACAAAATGTGGTTCTTTTGGGAGTGTTTAAAAAGGCCTAAATTGACACTTTTAAATGCTCAATCATGATTCAAAAGCATGCAAATTAAAGTACAACATCATAATTTAATCTAATTTGAATTGAATTAAGCCCTTGATCATCACTCTATTGATTAGAACAAAAGTTGAAGTTTAACAATACAAATTCATCTTTGAGGCTCCTAACTTTACCCACTTACCATAGGTATGCCAAAAACATAACATAAACATGAATATCAATTTGATAAGTAAGGAAACAAGATGGTGCCCTCATACATAACTTGAATTGAGTCTAAACTCTATAAATAATGAGATTATTCTTCCAAATTTTTACCACACACACATCCAAAACTTCATGCAATATCAAGGGCTTCCTATTTCAAATTGAGGAAGAGGCTTAGGTTAGAGAAATTCAACTTACCTTGGCTTCACTTCTTTCAATTCTCTCTTGTTCTTGACCTCTTTTCCTTTCCTCCCAAGGAATGTATACAATTTCTAAGTTTGAAGCTTCTCATAGACATGTATATATATTCATTCATAACTAATAACATATAAGACGAAATTTAATCGTTTCATCAGTCTAAAATTAAAATTTCGCAAACATGCTTAAAATTACTTAAAAATTATGCTGATCATAAATATATTATCAATTTCAGATAATTAAGCGGTTAAGGCTTCCAATTTCTAATTCAAATGTTTTAGTGGTGACAGATAGCTTTCTTAAGAAACAGATAGTCTTCTATAAGCATGGATTTCACTTGCTTAATGGACTACTACAGTAAGCATTTAAAAGTACCTATCGAGGGCTGAGAATATAACAAAAATCATGTATGAGGGTCGGGTTATTACACTTTCCTCTCACTCAATAATCTAATTTCATTAAATCACCACCCACACACCATGGATTTGGAAAATAAGGTTGTAAGCACACAAGAGAATCCCATAATTTCTTCCTCCTCAACACCTCATTTGGAGCATACATAATAACAATCACACAATCAAAATGTTGAGTCAAGGTACCTGAGAGTAAAATGAAATGCTTACTACTGCAGCAGTCTTTTAACTTAAACACTTGTGGCCTCCAAATACACAGCAACCCTCTTGCATACAGAGCAGGAGCCTTTCTTTATCTCTATGCCCTTCTGTCGTGATATATTACCTTTAGTACCAACTGCTGCCTTGTTCTTTGAGTTTTTTCCAGCCCTTTTAGCTATACTGGAATGTGATATATGGGAGAAATGGGCCTCAGATGATCTAAGTTGGGTTTGGGCCATACAGTCACTCAAATCCGAGCCTAACCCCACTTGTAATCTGCTAGGCTTAGGCCCAACCTACAGGCCTTGAAGTATTACTTCCAAATTTATATTTGGTGTGACCCCCTTCGGCCTATTCACTGCATTTACAAGTCCAGTATTGTCAACAGCCCCATCCAATTTTTGAATTTTGGTCATGATTATCTGCTGTGAATTGACTTCTTGATTCATACCCTCTTCTTTGGACCTAGCGCGTACCTTACCATTTCCCATGCTCACCATAACCTCAGCTGGTTCATACTTCCCATCATAACCCCTACGTATCATATCTGATCTACCAGCCACTGTTTCCTGAACCCTGCTGACCTCATCATCTTCACCAACCACCTCCTTCTCTCTTGCTACAGTACCTCTGTAATCACACCTCGTCGTCCCACCATTACCAGACACCTGATCCACCTCCACAGTCTCACTATGTTTAGATTTCAACTGCAACATCTCCTTCACTCGACTTTCACTAGAAGTAGAAAACAAACACTTTGGTAGTTCTTCACATATCCTTATTGGTATATATTTACCTTTGAGTTCCAAAAAGACTACCGAATTAATCAACTCCATACATCTTGTGATTACTCGTACTCTTCCATGGTGAAAATTTTGTGGGCTAGTATTATCCTCTTGGAATTGAACAACAGTCCCCCAATGGCTTCCAATGCTTCTAAAAGTTGTCACACTCCAAAGATTAATTGGTATGCCAAAGCAATTTAACCAGACACATCTCTCTTGCTCCTCAAAATGCTCTTCCCCTACTCATCAACTGAATCACACCACTTCTTATCCCACTTGCCTATTTGTTCCTTCCCTTCTTTCATCTGTTGAACGGAATTAAAAGTTAGCACAACTATTCTTCCTCTATTATCCCTAACAATAACATCCCTCATTCCCCTATTATGTAGTTTTGCTTTGAAAACTTCCACAACTAAGAAGCTACTCAACTTCACCACTAAACTTTCATAAAGCCATCCGTTTCTTTCTTCATAAGCTCTGATCACCACCTTCTCACTGCCACGTACTCCTCCTCTCACTAATGCTTCTGCATATGACTACTTAACCCCATTATCCTACCATTGTTGCCTTTGAGGCCGCTGATGTATCACTCTGCCATCATCCCCTCTGTCTATACTTCTATATGTCTTGTTTAGAAAATATTAAATTTTGTAGAAAAATGATGTGATGGTGTCATTTTTATAATTAATATTATGTTAATAAATAATCTGTCATAATCAAATTAATGCAGTTCAAGCACAACAAAATGTACAAAGACCACAGAACACGAGTGGTTATTGGGTGCTCCTAAATTGGTGGAAAAGATAGGGCCTGTAATTTTGTGTCAAGTGATTGAAGAATATGAAGGAGCATGGTGTATGATGATTAGTCTTGAAGTATGAACAAATGACGCTTTAAAATTATTGAATAGTTTTTCATTGAACACCTTTTTTTGGTTTACATACGATTACTCTCCTTTTATTGCCAACTTAAGAGGTTATTATTTATTCAAATCAAATTAATGTAATTCAAGCACAGTTGAAAGCACATAGATGATAAGAGCACCTTTTCATTTTTTTTCTTTTTTGTTTTTTAACTCTGCCAGTCCCAAACCAAGGTTAAGGAGAAGGGTTGTGTGTTAGGTAACCGATAGCCAACACGTAAAAAAGTCGTTCAGATCCCTTATGACAATGAATCTTACTTTGAATCGTTTAAATGCTAGGCCGTTCCTCTCAAGTGACGCGTTGCGCCTGCTTTCGGGTGTTTCGAAAAGTGAGCAAATGGCGCCGCATCGACGCCTGGGTGGGGAGAAAAATAGGAATAGGTTCTCGCGTTTTTCTGGACGAGCACGGGTAAAGAAGCTAGTCCAAGACCATAGATTTAAGGTAGCCACTTGGAATATAGGAACTTTAACTAGTAAGATGATGGAATTGATAGATGTTATGATTAGGAGGAGGATTAGTATAGCTTATTGTGGCCTCGCCTTATTCTGTGCCCCCACCTTTCGGAAAGGGTTTGAAAAGAAGGCCTCACAGTTGGGACTCCCGCGGTTCTAAATCTAGTCTCACAAGTGCAATGTAAAATTGATAAACACCAAAGAATCCAATCCGGCAAACCTTTTTGAAAAGTCAATTTTAAATCAAATAATGCCAAAATTGGACTGCTTTGCCAGATACAGAGTCGCCACCTAAATATTTTATTTTTGGAGAAATTTAGGAAACCCTAACTCATGACGAAAGCCATGTGTCTGTTATCACCAAAGTTGCCTCGGCTCGGGAACTTAAGTATGAAAGGGGAATGTGTAGACGTCCCCGAACGCATCCCGGGGGAAAGGGAGTGCGAGTTCCCCCCCCCCCCCCGGTTCTGGTTCGATATTGGGTCACTACAGTTCGAAGGACTCAAATGTCACAGTTCTTAATCTTGAACCAAAGAGTCCAAATCCGGCAAATCGTTTTGAGAAAACAGATTTTTTGAAAGAAGTGCCAAACATGGACTGCTTCGCCAGATACAGAGTCGCCACCTAAATGTTTTTTAAATGGGAAATTTAGGAAACCCTGACTCGGTGCCAAAGGCCACGTGCCCGTCATCACCAAAGTTGCCTCAGCTCGGGAACTTAGGTACGATTGGGGAAGGTCACTTCGTGAGCACCCCCGCTCGCCCGGTCAAAGACCGGTCTCTACTAACCATGATATCTATTTTTGAAAACATTGTATGTTCTTATTCCGGTTATTAGCCTAGGTTACTATGTGATGCGCACAGCATACAAGTATAGACTGAATCGCCTGTATTGGAACAAAACACTTCATGTTTGTTTTTGAAAATGGTTTGATGGTGCTACCCGCAAGTAGGCTAAGACGTGAATTTGCCACCCTCGGGTAGGCTTAGAAAACATGATTTTGCCACTATCTAGTGGGCTTAAAACAAACATTTGGTGAATTGTCCCAATTCAGATAACTCAACCTCCACCCACAGGCATTCAAGGCAGTTATATCACATAAGCACATAGCCTCATGGTAAGCATGCTATTCATGGCAAACACTCACACGCATGCGAGGATGCTAAAGCATAAAACTTACCGAGTACTCCAAGCCAAAACAGAAAACTGATTAGAAATCATGCATGATCCTAAGTATATAGAAATGTCTAATGCAACACATGCAAAGATGCAACTATAGCAGGCTCGACTATTCTAAACATGGCATGGGGAATGCTACAACTAACACGTATTCAATTTGGAATTGAAATACAAATGCAGTTTGTATGATGCGCCGAGCCCGGTGCGTGCAAAACAGATGAATGATGCAAACATGCTGTCATACTGTATGCTAATTGAAATATGCCCTATATCTAACCATCATAAGCAGGTAAATAAAAGGGAAGAAATAAGTGGGGGTTGGAAGACATAAATCACACTCACCCACACTTATTACAATTATGCCCTCGCACGGAGGGTCCGAATAAATAATAATACAGTCCTGAATGAAAGAATAATACAGTCCGAAATATACAGTCCGAATAATAAATATACAAATTCCTAATTAATTATCAAATTAAATAAGAAAAGTCAGAATTGACGTGCAAGCAGTGCCGCTTGACTCCGCTCCGGATAATGAAATGATGCATGTTGGGCTGCCTTTTCGGAAATCCACTGGGATGCCCCGATTAGCCTCTGTTTTGCAATTATTTCTCGAAATGCGTGCCACGCTCCGAAAAGTTGTTGATTCTTCAATTTTGCTGCAACAGAGAGCAGGAAAGGAGCATAGCAATGTATTTCACAAATATATGCATGCCTCGATCCTCGTGCCACCAATTACGCATATCGATGCATGATAGCCGAGGAATCGGATTGCACAACTCAATATAGGATGAATGTACATGAATGCTACAACAAAACCTAACTCCATCATGGATAATCCGGAGTGTCGGTGACTTGAGAATTGAGATCCGTTCCGTCATTCGGAGTACGAAACGTGCCTCGTTTCCCGTGCCCGAGCTAACTCCTATCCCGAACGCGATGCAATATGCATGATATGCATGAAATGCAACTAACATACAATCCTAGCATACACAATGCTATGAAAATGAGATGTCTCGAAATGCGTGCACGCGGACACGTGAACCGAGGCGATGATCCTAAGGCATGAAATGGCATACGCAATGCAAATGGACTTACACTAACATGAGAAAGCCTCAGCCACACTCACATAAGAGGCCATCGGATAAAAGTGAAGCGCCTCGAAATGCATGCACACGGACATGCAAATCAAGAAAATGGCATACAGAATGCAATATGACTAAAATGAGATATGCGACGCAATATGGGCTTACACCAACATGAGAGGGCCTCAGCCACACTCACACAGGAGGCCGTGAGGTGAAAAATGAAGTGCCTCGAAATGCGTGCACACGGGCACGCAAACCAAGGCAATGGCATACGGAATGCAATAAGACTAAAATGGCATACAGGATACAAAATGGACTTATACTAACATGAGAGAGCCTCAGCCACACTCATATAAGAAGCCGATGGATGAACATGAGGTGCCTCGAAATGCGTGCACACGGGTACGCAAACCGAGACAATGACATAAAGGTATGAAATGGCATACACAATGCAAATTGGGCTTACACTAACATGAGAGGGCCTCAGCCACACTCACATGAGAGGCCGATGGATGAAAATGAAGTGCCTCGAAATGCGTGCACATGGGCACGCAAACCGAGGCAATGGCCCTAAGGCACGAAATGACATGGAAAATGATATGCAAATATGCAAATGGAATTTCAGCATTCAAAAATGATGCAAAACAGTCCCGAAAGGTGGGGAAATGACACCAAATGCACGGAATGGTCCCGAAATGCGATATTAAGCACCCGAAATGGCCTACAGCTATACTAAATATGCATAATTGGTACATGACATGCAAAAAAGTAGCAAGGCAGCCCCAAAATAGCATTTTTTATAGTACAAGACGTGGCGAAATAGTGAGCATAGATAGGACAACAATGGCATGCAAAAATGGCTCCACAAGGGAGGCTATGAAGCAAGTGATACATGAAATGCCCGAACAGCAAAATACCCTTCTACAACACTGAAGAGGGACTAAAAATATGAACATTTACAGTATAAGACATCCCCCAACTCAGTACGAAAACATGCTAAAAATGCCATGCAAGAACTAGGATACATAAGGCTATAACATGAGGTACCCCAAACATTGATCAAACCAGAAAAGACCCTTAATGAAATATGACAAGAAGGAAAAAATATGGATATTTTCAGTACTTCTCATGGCCAAAAACAGAAGGTAGATAGGCCTAAAAAGCATGCAAAAATGGGGGACAAAGAGAGATATAAAGACAAGCACAACATGGAGACCCCCAACAAGGTTGATCCCTTCTATAATGTTGTAGAGGGACTCAAAATAAGCTTACTCAAAGTTCATTACATGCTCCAAAACAGACTACATGTAGACCAAACAAATCATGCAAATTTACGGTAAATATGAGGGATTATGAAGCAAGTGCATGATAGAGAGGCCAAATAGGGTTGATCCCTTATTCAATGTTGAAGAGGGGCTCAAAATAGGCCCACTTTAAGTTTACATTATGCTCAAAAACAGATCATTCATAGGCTAGAAAAAGCATGCAAAATATTGACATACAAGATGATATTGAAGCAAGTGCATCATAGAGGGCTCAAACAGGGTTGAGCCCCTGAACAAACATGAAGAATAGCTCAAAATAGACCTAGTTTCAGTTAAGGTCGGAGCTCAAAACAATAAGAAAATAGGCTTAAGAAATGAGGCAAGAAAGTGCTACAAAAGAGAGAAAGTGAGACTTACCCTTGTAGACAAGTCTTGGTTGCCTTTTGCTTGAAGAATGGGAGCCTCTTAGCTGCTGGGAAGCTCTCCTAGCTGCTGGAATGGAGTTGTGATGGTAGAGCTTGAAGATGATGAAGAAATGGCACCAAAACTTGAGAATTTGAGAGAGATGGAGAGAGATATGCTTGAACCAATTTTTCTAACCCTAGGGATAGAGCTGGGAGGCTCCTTATATGGACAAAAGAAGGGGTGTAAAAGTGGAGGGAAATGCACCCAAGCTTTCCCTCCCAAAATATCCCCCGGATACAGATATTTTCTGGGGGAAACAGCTATACAGCTGTAAAGTATGCACTGAGGGGAGCATGGCCGGCTAGCTACTTTTATTAAAGGTGGCCGGCCGGCCACCCCCCATGGCCGGCCGGCCAAGGGAAAAAATGGAAAGTGGGAATTTCTGGCCGGCCACCAAAGGTTGGTGTCCTCCCAAGTGTGTACAACAAGGCCCTATGGTTGGAATCTGGCAACTCTGAAACAGGAGAGACAACATGCCACTTTTAGAAGGGGTTCAAAAGGGTCAATGAGAGTTACTGGCCGGCCATGTGTTTTTAGGGTCCTCCCATGTGTGTACAACACAAATATGTGGTTTTGGCTCGGAGAAAATGGCCCTAGGGTGTTCAACATTAGCCCGGAAGTGAGAAAAACGGGCGCCGGGAGGCGCTGGAGGAGCATAACCGGTTGCTGAGACAATTGCTGGCCTCCCCCCCTCCAGTGACCTTCCTTATGATAAAACAGAGGTACCTGCCAAAAATGAACAAAAACCGATGCAAAACGAATGCTCGGGGGCCAAAACACGCAGTTCGGGGTCCCGAAAACCGGCCGTTGAGCACCGAAAGTGGTGTTTGGCTACGAAGTGGGTATCTAAGGCCCCAGTGTCCCTCGAAAGGGAGTAAATGAGATGCATGCCAGAAACCGGAGGAATCAGAGATGGTTGGGTGGTCCCAAACCGAGGCACACGGCCTGACGGCTCCGAAAATCGGGAACCGGGCTCTGAAATGGGCAAAATGGCCTACGGGCACGAAATATAGCCCACGGCCACTGAGAGATGGTCTACGGGACCTCTCCCTCCCCTCAGGAAAGAAAACAGAGAAAACCGAGTCCGATTCGCAAACCAAGGCAAGGCACAGAAGAGAGTTCGGGAGTCCGGAGGCAGAGCGCACGGCCGCGACTCTAAGACTTCTGAACGAGCACAGTATGCAACATCACCGAGCGCTCAATCGGTGACGTCTGAGTCTTAAGGTCGGTCAAAAATGGGGTGTCTACAGTTGCCCCTCTTTGACAGAACTTAGAAGTCACAAGTGACGGGAGTGAATGTCAAAGCCCAGAGACGACCCATTTTTGACAAGGCCGAAGACTTAGACAATCATAGAAGATGAACAGAGATACGTGCCCGCAGGCAGGGGGGGCAAAATGCAAAGCGACATACACAGAGCCAAATGATCATGCAAATGCAGCAAGCTGTAATGAGGCAAGTATTCGCAAATAGATGCAACAGTTTTAAGCAAGAATGCAAAGCAACAACTACATTTCATGCAGTTAGAAATGCGGAGAATCATTCAATCCTCATCGCGTCTCACACGGAGAAGATACGATACTTGCGCGATTCGTCTGGTGTAGACACCCCATTTTTGACCGACCTTAAGACTCAGACGTCATCAATTGAGCGCTTGGTGATGTTGCATATTGTGCTCGTTCTGAGGTTGCGGAGTCCCGGCTACGAGCCTTGCCTCCAGACTTCCGGACTCTTTTGTGCTTTGCCTCGGTTTGCGAACTAGGCTCCATTTTCTCTATTTTCTCTTCCTGAGGGGAAAGAGAGGTCTAGTAGATCATCTCTCAGTGGCCATAGGCTACGTTTTGTGGTCGCAGGCCATTTTTCCCATTTCGGAGCCCGGTTCCCGGTTTTCGGAGCCGTCAGGCCGTGTGCCTCGGTTCGAGACCGTCTAACCACCTCCGTTTGCCTCGGTTTTTGGCATGCATCTTATTTCCTCCCTTTTGAGGGACACTGTGGTCCGAGAGACCAACTTCGTGGTCGAGCACCACTCCCGGTGCCTAACAGCCCACTTTCGGGGCCTCGAACTGCGTGTTTTGGCTCTCGAACCTTCATTCTACATTTTTGGGCTCCAACCGGAACTTGAGATAGTCATATTTTGAGGTCCTTTTCATGTTTTATTAAGGAACTTTTGTTGTTTGACATCTCCATATACCACTTGCTTCTTTACCCCTCATTTTTCCCCTTTTCTTGCACGGTACTTTAGGCGTACTTGTGGGCTGTGTTGGACTTGGTTGTAAACTACAAAGTGTCTTATTTTGAGCCCCTCTTCAACTTTGTTGAAGGGATCTCGGCCATTTGAGACCCGAAGCTATCACTTACCCCTTTAGCTCACCTTTTGGCCATTTTGGGGGAAAATTTGAATTTCATTTCCCCCCCATTTTTCCCCCTCTTTTCTACACGTTTTTTGCCTATATATACAGCATCCCAGGTCTGTAAAAAGGGTTAGAACATTTTGTTTGGAGATCCTATATTATATCTCTCTCTCTCTATAATTCCAAGCTTCAAAATCCTTAAGTTCCTACACCCATTTACACTACAACCCATAGCATCACTCCTCCTTACTCCATTCCAGCAGATTGAGGGTCATTTCCAGAGGCTAGGAGCTCTTCTTCTTGGTTTAAAGGTTGTTAAAGTTTGGTTCTACAAGGGTGAGTCCCATTTTTCCTTTTTCTTGCATTTTTTTGTTCCATTTCTTAGGCCTATTTTCTTATTGTTTCAAGCTCCGACCAAAACTGAAAAGATCATTTTTTTGAGCTATATTCCATGTTTCATTAAGAGTTCATTACAGTTTGAAGCTTTATTTTGGCACTTGTTTCAATATCCTCTTGTATGACAATATTTTGCATGAAATTTCTAGCCTATGAGTGATCTGTTTTCGAGCATAATGTAAACTTTAAGTAGGCCTATTTTGAGCCCCTCTTGAAGAGGGGCTCAACCCTGTTTAGGCCCCCTATCTTGCACTTGCTTCACAATTCCTCCAATTTCCCGTGAATTTGCATGATTTGTTTGGCCTACATGTAGTCTGTTTCGGAGCATGTCATGAACTGTGAGTAGGCTTATCTTGTGTCCCTCTACAACATTGTAGAAGGGATCAACCTTGTTGGGGGTCTCCATGTTATACTTGTCATTATACCCCTCTTTGACCCCCATTTTTGCATGCTTTTTTAAGCTTATCTAGCTTCTGTTTTCGGCCATCATCAGAGCTGGAAAGAGTCATATTTTGATCTTCTTGACATATTTCATTAAGTGTCTTTTCTGGTTTGATGAATGTTTGGGGTACCTCATGTTATAGCCTTATGTATCCTAGTTCTTGCATGACATTTTTAGCATGTTTTCATACTGATTTGTGGGATGTCATCTACTGTAAATGTTCATATTTTTAGTCCCTCATCAGTGTTGTAGAAGGGTATTTTTCCATTTGGGCATCGCATGTATCACTTGCTTCAATACCCCTCTTGTAGAGCCATTTTTGTATGCCATTGTTGCCCTATCTATGCTTGCTTTTTGGCCATGTTTTGTACTGGAAAAATGCTAGTTTTGGGGCTGCCTTGCTTCTGCCTTTTCATGTCATGTATCAATTATGCATGTTTGGTGTAGCTATAGGCCATTTCGGGTGCCAAAATTCATGTTTCAGGATCATTCCATGCATCGGGTACACTTTGGCCATGTTTCAGGACTGTTTTGCCCCACATTTCAGTGCTGAAATTCCATTGGCATGTTTGCATATCATTTTCTATGTCATTTCATGCCTTAATGCCATTGCCTCGGTTTGCGTGCCCGTGTGCACGCATTTCGAGGCACTTCATTTTCATCCATCGGCTTCTTATGTGAGTGTGGCTGAGGCTCACCCATGTTAGTGTAAGTCCATTTTGCATTCTGTATGCCATTTTAGTCTCATTGCATTCCGTATGCCATTGCCTCGGTTTGCGTGCCTGTGTGCACGCATTTCGAGGCACTTCACTTTTATCCGACGGCCTCTTATGTGAGTGTGGCTGAGGTCCACTCATGTTAGTGTAAGTCCAATTGCATTGCGTATGCCATTTTATGCCTTAGGATCATTTCCTCGGTTTGCGTGCCTGTGTGCACGCATTCCGAGACATCTCATTTTCACAGCATTGTGTATGTTAGGATTGTGTCTTAGTTGCATTTCATACATATCATGCATATTGCATTGTGTTCGGGATAGGAGTTAGCCCGGGCACGGGAAACGAGGCACGTTCCGTACTCCGAGTGACGGAACGGGTCTCAATTCCCAAGTCACCGACACTCCGGATCACCCATGATGGAGTTAGGTTTTGTTGTAGCATTCATCTGCATTCATCCTATATTGAGTTATGCAATCCGATTCCTCGGCCATCATGCATCAAGATGCGTGATTGGTGGCACGAGGATCGAGGCATGCATATATTTGTGAAATACATTGCTATGCCCATTTCCTGCTCTCTATTACAGCAAAATGAAGAATCAGCAACTTTTCGGAGTCGGCACGCATTTCGAGAAACATTGCAAACAGAGGCTAATTGGGGCATCCCAGTGGATTTCCGCGCAAAGCAGCTCAACATGCATCATTTCATTATCCGAAGCGGAGTCAAGGCAACCCCTGGCTTGCATGCCAGTTTACAGTTTTTCTTCTTTAATTTGTTAATTTATTAGGAATTTGTATATTTATTTCGGACTGTATTATTATTTATTCGGACCCTCTGTGCGAGGGCATAATTGTAATAAGTGTGCGTGAGTGTGATGTATGTCTTCCAACCTCACGTCTTTCTTCCCTTTTATTTACCCGCTTACGATGGTTAGATATAGGGCATATTTCAATTAGCATACAGTATGACAGCATGTTTGCATCATTCATCTGTTTTGCACGCACCGGGCTCGGCGCATCATACAAACTGCATTTGTATTTCAATTCCAAATTGAACACGTGTTAGCTGTAGCATTTCACATGCCATGTTTAGAATAGCCGAGCCTGCTATAGTTTGCATCTTTGCATGTGTTGCATTAGACATTTCAGTATGCTTAGGTCCATGCATGGATTTCTAACAAGCTTTTGTTTTGGCTTGGAGTACTCGGTGAGTTTTATGCTTTAGCATCCTTGCATGCGTGTAAGTGCTGCCATGAAAAGCATGCTTACCATGAGGCTAAATGCTTATGTGATATAACTGCCTTGAATGCCTGTGGGTGGAGGTTGAGTTACTTGGATTGGAACAATTCATCAAATGCTTGTTTTAAGCCCACTAGATAGTGGCAAAATCATGATTTTCTAAGCCCACCCGAGGGTGGCAAATCCACGTCTTAGCCTACCTGCGGGTAGCACCATCAAACCATTTTTCAAACAAACAAACATGAAATGTTTTGTTCCAATTCAGGCGGCTCAGTCTATACTTGTATGCTGTGCGCATCACATAGTAACCTAGGCTAATAACCGGAATAAGAACTCACAATGTTTTCAAAATAAGATATCATGGTTAGTAGAGGCCGGTCTTTGATCGCGGCGAAGGGTGCTCACAGTGACCTTCCCCAATCGTACCCAAGTTCGAGCCGAGGCAACTTTGGTGATGACGGACACGTAGCTTTTGGCACCGAGTCGGGGTTTCCTAAATTTCGATTAAAAACATTTAGGTGGCGACTCATGTATCCGCAAAGCATCCATGTTTGGCACTTCTTTCAAAAATCAGTTTCTCAAAAGCGATTTGCGGATTTGGACTCTTTGGTTCAAGATTAAGAACCGTGACATTTGAGTCCTTGAACTGTAGTGACCCCAATATGAGCAGGCAGGACTTAACCCTCCGGGCGTTCGGGGCGTCTACATCTGGTCGCCTGACCTCAAATGAACCGTACATACAATATCGCGGCGCAAAGAGAGAAATTCAACAAGAACAATATGCTAATAACATATATTCAATGTGATTCCTGTGGTTCCGAAAGTTTGACACACGCAGTGCCGGCGAGTGAATGCATCGCAATGCGAGAAAGGAACATGCGTGACAACGCATGCGCGAGCATAGAGGTATGGTAGACCAAGAAATTATGCATGACAATGCAAAATGCTCATGAGAATACAAGTTATATGCACAAAAATGCAAAACGAGCATAAATCAGGGCGCCCGTTTGTTGCGAAACAACGAGCTAGGAAATGCGCATTTCGGCGAAGGCAACTTAATCGCGGCCTCTGATTCACCTCCCGGAGAGGTTACAACATGTTTGAAAAGGATACACCTTGATTTTGATGAGTGATGATGAGACACATGTCAGAAATTACAACTGAAGTTCCGGCAGAGCAATTTCGCGCCAGAAAGTGCACTTTTCTCGAACTTTTTCAGGTCCCGGGAACTCCGATCTTCCTCAAAATTTGCAGAGAGCTAGAGGGGGGTGTGGGGAACACCACCGGCCAGGTGGTTGCCCCATGGGAGGCCACCGGCTAGGGACAAAAAAGCAGCTGGCCGGCCAGCTAGAAAAGGTGGCCGGCCGACCACCTATCCAAAAGTAGGGGCAATTTTGCTCATTTTGCTCATTTCTATATATTCCCTTGCCCATTCAATCCGAAATCACTCCCAAAGCTATGAAAACTCCTTCCCTTGCTCCCCAAACCATTTTTCTCTTCAGATCTGCACTTTATACGCGCTTTTCGGCCTTCCACGCAAGTTGTTTTCGCAAAATCTTTCAGTTTTAAGCACTTTGAACCGATTAAATTTTGATTTCGGGGCTTCTTTTCTTATTTTCACCACTTGAGGTAAGTTTCTCTCAATATTTGGAAGATTTTCTCGGGAGTTGACTTTTGTTGACTTTTCCATTTCCCGGGAGTTGACTTTTGTTGACTTTTTCCAATTTTGGCTCATTTTTCTCATTTTTGCTCCTTTTTGCAGATTTCTTGAAATGGCGGGTGATTACCCTCATGGTGGAGGTCCTCCAGGTGCCGGGGATGATTTGATGTCATGACATTGCCCCCGAGAGTCCGCCCTTTTATTAGAATCTCATGCCGTACATATGCTTCATGAACGTTTTCGTCGTTTCACTTGGGTTCAATGACCGCACGGGATTTACTTCTGCGAGTTGAGCGACACCTCTCTCACGATGCACGAGAGGTATTTTACTTTATTTTCTGCATTTTCGTGCATTTTGTAGCTTTGCCATGCTTGAACACACAGTTTTAGCTTATGACATAATACTTTGCCTGCATCCTGAACGTGTTAGTTGAACACACGGCTCACTGACTGATTGATTGTGAACGCACGGTACACATTAGTTAAGAATTGAACATACGACTCAAGCACTGATTTGTCGAACACACAGCCCGAATTTGAAGGTGAGCACACCGCACACACTGATTAAGAGTAGAACACACAGTCCTAAACTCCAATTTTCTTGAACACACAGTCCAAGTCGATGGTGAACACACAGCCCACACTGATTGAGAGTAGAACACACAGTCCCAAACTCCGATTTTCTGAACACACAGTCTAAGTCGATGGTGAACACACAGCCCACACTGATTAAGAGCAGAACACACAACCCTAAACTTTGATTTTCTGAACCTTGATCCAGTTGAGGTGAACACACGGCCCTTAATCGATTGAGAGTAGAACACACCCTAAACTCCGATCTTGAACACAGTCAGTTGAGGTGAACACCTGACCCCACAAATTTTTTCGAAATTTGAACACTTTTAAATACGAAATTTTACGAACACGCACCCAGTTAAGCGAACACACATTGAGTAAGATTTGAACACGACCCAAAACACAGTTCTTGAACATGACCCAGATTTGAAGTGAACACACCTTATCGATTAAGATTTGAACACGACCCAAAAACAGTTCTTGAACCATGACCCAGTTTGAAGTGAACACACTGACCATCGAGTAAGATTTGAACCATGACCCAAAACCACAGTTCTTGAACCATGACCCAGTTGAAGTGGACACAGTATGACCGAGTAAGATTTGAACACGCAGACCCAAAACAGTTCTTGAACACGACCCAGTTGAAGTGAACACACGCCCATTGAGTAAGATTTGAACACATGACCCAAAAACAGTTCTTGAATCTGTGACCCAAATTTGAAGTGAACACAGACCATCGATTAAGATTTGAACACGACCCAAAACACAGTTCTTGAACACGACCCAGTTGAAGTGAACACACTGACCTTGAGTAAGATTTGAACACGACCCAAAACCAGTTCTTGAACACTTGACCCAGATTTGAAGTGGACACATAGCCCATCGAGTAAGATTTGAACACGTGACCCAAAACATGATTTATTGAACCATGACCCAGATTTGAAGTGAACACACATTTCGAGTAAGATTTGAACACGACCCAAAACCAGTTCTTGAACCATGACCCAGTTGAAGTGAACACGCATTTCATTTCATTTGCACCTACTATTTCACTTCATTTGCACACGTTTATTTCACTTCATTTGCACCTGACTTGTTACTTGCATACGGCTTGTATTTTATTGTGTCTTGAACACATGTATTCATTACGAATCTTGGGTAGCTCTCGCCGTCTTGAGGATCTGGCTCTACCGCCACGAGAACCTGGTACACCGAGCTTCCAGAGGTATCCGGGACTGGTCGATCTAGCGAGGTTGAACGTGCGTGGGATTATCACGTTGTCTGCGGCGAGGACTTTGTTAGTCGCTTTGGTGGAGAGATGGTGGGACACCACCAATTCCTTCCACTTTTACGCCCGGGGATATGACCATGACTCATTGGACTTTCTTAGTACTCACCGGCCTAGACATAGGCGGTTGGCCCATACCTTATGACGAGGATATGGGAGAGTGGGAGGCCGCCTGGACACATCTATTGGGGGTTCGCCCACCTGTAGACAGAGCTTCCGGGAGAGTCCGGTACACCTGGTTCTCTTCCCGTTTTCGGAGGCCGGAGATGGAGCCTGAGTCTCCCGAGGAGGTCGAGCAGTACGCCCGTGGCTTCCTTATGTTCCTCTTTGGCACCACTCTGTTTGCCGATAGGGGGAACACTGTTGGGTTATATCTTTTGAGCGCTTTGGTGGACCTATCACAGGTCAGTCGATATGAATGGGTGTGGCACAGCTCTGGCTACCCTCTATTGTTACATGAGTCTGACCTCTCGTGGGCAAGGAGACTTACTTGGCGGCTATTGGAGAGCTTGGGAGGTACGTTCTGTCCTCTTGATTTACATTTCTGCTCCTTATTACTTGTTCGTTGCACACACGGCGCACTTTGCACTCTGTATTCTGCCTTTAGCACTTTGTATTCATATTCTGCGCTGCTTTTCTCAGCTATGGGTGTATGTATACTTTCCCACATTAACCGGAGATGGAGGTGGCGAGAATCCTTATGACTCCGTTTTCATTAGTATTCGAGGCGAGCACCGAAGCGAGACCTCGAGACTCTCTTCTACTGCGACGATATTTTGATCTTGTCGGACAATGAGGTATTTGAACTCTCGGTTCCTTTCATTTTCATCTTTGATCGCCTGTATATTCTCGATTTGATTGATTTATGCACTAGTTATCCATGATTACTTGGCGACTGGCGGTCTTTGGTGATGGTCTCCACATCGTATCCGGAGGATTGAGTAATTCGATATAGGTTCTGCTTTCGAAGGACCGGTTGGTAGGGCATGGTTCTGGGGAATGCTTTTCGTCGGTGGGGGTGCGATTCTCGGGACCTCTCTTGTACCTCCAGCCACTATGCGGACTGCCGATAGACTATCTTCCCAGGAGGTCATTAGTGCTATGCAGGGCACGGATGCTTTGTTACATCTCATGGAGGGGGACTACGCCACCTATCGTCGTATATATCTGATGCCCCCCTTGACGGGAGTGCGTGCTCCGTCACGGAGGCCTACTGATGTACCATCTTCGAGTCGTGCCGGTGCTACGGATATTCCCTCCTCTAGCAGGGCTGGTGCATCTAGGGGTAGAGGTAGTTCGATTCCTCCGATCCCTCCATCTCTTCATCATCCTAGGTGGCCAGACATGCCGACCGAGTTGACGAGTTGGCGGTTTGGGACTCCTTACCAGGTCTCGCTAGAGCCTCCTCTTCCTGACCACAGATATGTCCGAGACCCTGATTCACCCTCGGTATGTTTTACAACTTTGATTTATCAGTCAGATTACTTGGACATTCGTTCCCTCACTGATAGTTTTGCATTTGTATTTGCAGCCTCCAATTGAGTACACGGACGAGCTGCTCGGGATGCTGGCTACATTCGAGGGCATGATCCTACGGAAGGAGGCACAGATGGCCATCATGGGTGTGTAGGTATTATCCGTCTTCCCTACATTTAGCATATTTCTGGTGACATATTGGTTTTGAACATTCTGCTGTATTGCTAGACCGTGTAGAGCACATCTGACACACACCCCACTCGCATTTGTACTTGCATCTGCCTTTCATATTTGAACTGATGTATTTGAACTTTTCACTTTCAGATGCCTCCTGTGTATGCACCGCCGCGGGCTGGGCCACCCGGGCCTTCTCAGGGAGGTCGAGGTACTGGACCTGTTCGAGGTACTGGGCCATCCAGGCCTTCTCAGGGAGCTGGGCCACCTAGGCCTTTTCGAGGAGCTCGAGGAGAAGGGTCGTCTCACAGACGCAGGGCACCCATTATTGAGGAGGATAAGGAGGTCGCAGACCGTGAGTCAGAGACATCTGCTGGGGAGGGAGGCTCCGGTCTTGGTTCCAGGAGTGGAGACGAGGCTGAAGGGGATCCGGAGGATGATAGCTCTGACCCGGATGGTGATGATGGTGCAGAGGTTATCCCGCAGAAGAGGATGAGAGGGCCTCCTCATTCCCGTTCCCGAGAATATTGATGATATTTCCTGCTTTATTTTACTTGTTGCTAGTAGTTTGTAGAACCTTGCATTATTGTTAGGCAGTTTTATTTCCTGTAAAACTTGTAACCTTATTTTGTTGTAAAACATGATGGAATGAAACAGCTTTTGAAAAAGTGTTTGTATTTGAAATTCTTAGCATCGCAACGCATCATTTTGCACAAAATGGAATTGAATGAAAACGTGCCTTGTGTATTTACCGGGTCAGGTAATGAACCGACGCAACAAATCAAACAACTCAACTCACTAAGAAATAACAGAATCTTAGCAAGTTTACAACTCGATAAGCAAAGTACAACAATGTTAACGACTCAATAAACAAGACTCAACAAAAACGCATAAACAAAAAGTAAACAAAAAAGGTAACAACTCAAATCACAAGATGCGACAGCTCGACAAAACTTACAACTCGATAAACAAAACAACAACTCGATAAGCAAAACAACAACTCAATAAGCAAAAATACAACTAAGCGTGCTTCGGACGGACGATCTGGATGATGGAACGTATTCGAAACTGAGAGAAATTGAGGCCTTCGACGTTCCCGATGCCTAGAAATGCCTCAAACTTCCTTCCGGAGGGCAAAACAGGACCAATGCGTGGCCGAACACATTTTGCATCTGGAGACTAGAGGGTGGCCGGCCTACTAGAATAGATGGCCGGCCGGCCACCTCTCCCGCAACCCCCAGAATTTTGACACGTGTCCTTTGAATAGTGTTTTACCCCCCTATAAAAGCCCCAACCTTGGAACTTATTCATTTCATCACCGTTTTGCACAAAAATGGAGGCATTTCTCATGAAAATCTCACATCTTGGATCTCTTCTCTGGGCGGCTCGGAAAAGTTGAACTTAGGGGTTTCGCTTGAATGCACTATTCACTTGGGCGGACTCCATTGCACCTTCCTTTCCTCCATGCCGCGATGAGATTTTGGAACCCGGCGCATGTCTTGACCAGAGGGCAAGAGGTATGTCCTACTTTTGAAGATTTTCAAGCTTTGATGGAGTCTGAACGCTCAGAAGAGATCTTGCCTCAGTCTCGTTTTGGCCATGCCCAAGCTTTAGGGCAGATGTGCGGTCTCAACGCGCATGATGCTCGATCTCTGATTGATAATGGCTTGTTGGATATCCCGAGCCTGATTTACCGATTCTCTGATGCCGGTGACCGCAGCAACCATCATTAGCAAGGTTCCCGACAACATGCCCTCTGCTTGTGCGTGCTATCTCATTTTCTGTTTGTCTCGGGCTCCGGAGGGGCTAGCATCCGTTTGATTAAAGTCGCTCAAGGCTTGAGGGAAGGAAAGAGCTGTACCGCCATGACATTGGCCGAGACGCTGCTAGGTTTGGATGCCTTCTACAGCCAAGAGACAACCAGGTTTGCGGGGTGTCCACTACTGCTGCAGGTAATGCTTCCCACCCACGCTCACATATTTGTTTGCTCACATCACTCAGCCCTCAGGCTCGGTTTTTTTCACAAAACCCTCATCTCACTTTTTTTTCTCATCGCACATCTCTCTATTCTTTATTCTCTCATTTTTCATCCTTCCCCAGATATGGTTGATGGATAAATTGCAAGTTGTGGACTCTTGCCCTGCTTACTCAGCCCGCGGCTACTTCTTTCGACAACGCCTGGTCGACGCCCTTGATGAGGGATGGTGGTTTGAATGGATGTGCAACTTGTCAGCTGAACGCATTGCTTGGCACTGTCCTTGGCTTAACTTTCCGGCAATGAGCTATAGCATGTTCCAGGATACTGGGATCCGTTTGATTGGCTTGACCCATTGTGTATTCTATTTCCCATTCCGTATCCTGCGCCAATTTGGTCATGATCAGACTTGCCCTCCGGAGGGGATTGAATACCCGGTCACTTTCCTGGTTCGAGGTGCACACCTTGCTCGACATACTACGGCCTGGAGGACTAGAGAGCTCCTGTCCCCTACCCCTGTTTTCAGTTGCACTTTATCTGACGAGTGCTGGGATTGGCTCAACGAAGAAGCACAGACTGGGCCTAGGTTGGCATCAGAGGCTTCAACTAGCTCTGGCGGTAGCGAGGACATCTGACTTGACTATGCCCCAGATTTATTGCTTTATTAGTACTTTCAAGTTTTCGTTATGAGTGTAATAAAAAGCAACTTCAATTGTATATAAGAGCAAGAGAACTCTGTTTTGAAATCAAAGAAATTGAAGGTTGTGGTACTGAAAATTCTCCGTTTTTGGTCCAAAAATGGTCTTAGTTGTGAAAAGATTAATTTGAACAAAGTCAATTTTTTATTAAAACTTTTCAAAACTATTTTCGATATGGATCAGAACTGGACACGCCTGAGATCTGTCACTGAGATGCACAACCCCGGATCCTAGCAACTGGAAAGTTGCCCCTAGTTTGAAAAGTGCCTCGGCGATTCACAGCAACGGAAAGTTGCCCCTAGTCTGGATGGTGCCATAACACTTTATTGCAATGGAAAGTTGCCCCTAGTCTGAACAACACTGTACCGGAGATCACGATAAATGCTGATGAATAGAGATGACTGAGATGATCAAATGGACAAAGTTGATCGGGGAAAAGATTGAAATTTGAACCGGGATGAAGCGCCTCGTATCCCAAAGATGGGAATCAAGCCTTACGTAGTTCAGGCTTGGGTTCGCTCGGGTATTTTTACTCTCCTTTTGCGCTCTAACTTTTGCCAAGGCCGCCCTTTGCGGGTTTTCAACCTTGCGAGCTCAGTTTTTATAATTTCAAATTTTCTATGCTCTGAATTTTGCCTAGGTCGCCCTTTCGGGTTTTCGGCCTAGCGAGCCTCTCAGGGGTAATATTTCTTCAACTTGTCCATGTTGATCGGTTGAGAAAACTCTAAGCCATCTAGGTCCATCAGAACCACAGCTCCACCTGACCAGATTGACTTGATAATATAGGGACCAGTCCAATTGGGTCTGAACTTGCCCCTTGGGTCGTGGATGGGAGCTCGGTTGTCTTTGAGTACCAAATCTCCTTCTTTCAAATTCCTGGACTTAACCTTCTTGTTAAAAGCCCGGGCGATTCTGCGTTGATAACCTTAGATGTGGTACAGTGCTTTCAGTCTTCTTTCATCGAAAAGCATGAGTTCCTCAAATCTGCTTCGGCTATCTGGCACTCGGCCAATACTCGTAATGACGGGACCTCAATCTCAATAGGCAGAACGGCCTCCATCCCATAAACCAATGAGTACGGAGTCACCCCAGTAGAAGTTCTGATCGAGGTCCTGTAGCCCCACAGAGCGAGCAGCGGCTTATCGCGATCCGATAGGTTTCCACCATCTTCTGTAGTATGCGCTTGATGTTCTTGTTGGCGGCCTCAACTGCTCCGTTGGTTTGTGGCCGGTAAGTAGACGACTCATGAAAAGCCACATTATATTTCTCCAACAAATCAATCACCTCCTTTTTGAAGTGGGAACCATTGTCTGAAACGATTTCGTTTGGGACTCCGTAGCCACAGATAATGTTATTTCTGATAAATTTTGCTACATGCGAAGCCTTCAACACCGCATAAGATTGGGCCTCAACCCACTTTGTGAAATAATCTATCGCTACCAAGATGAACTCATGCCCATTCGACCCCTTTGGCGTAACAGCTCCGATTACATCAATTCCCCAGACAGAAAACGGCCATGGCGAAGTCATGTTGTACAGCTTTGACGGCAGGATGTTCATGCGATTTGCATGAATTTGACACTTGTGACATCGCCGGACGAAACCAATACAATCCTCCTCCATGGTGGACCAGTAATAACCTTGTCTAAGGACCTTCCGTGCCAACATTACCCCATTCATGTGTGCACCACATTCTCCCCCGTGGATGGCTTCCATCAGATGCTTTGACTCTTCGGCATCAACGCACAGTTTATGCATTCCCAGATGACCCCGTTTATACAGTTTACCCCCGCAGATGATGAACTGAACTGCCATTCTTCTGATTGCCCTCTTGTCTTTGGCATTTACCCCGGTGGGTATGCTTCTTTCTCCAAGAAGTTCCAGATGTCGTAATACCAGGGGTGCTCGTCCTGAACTTCATCTATGGCTACAATCGACTCATAGGCAGGTGCAAATTTCTGGTCAATGATGACCGGACGCATTCGGACTCCACACGGGATGTCTATCATAGAAGATAGAGTTGCTAAAGCGTCTGCGAACCTGTTGTTCTCTCTTAGTAGATGAGTAAAACTTAGCTTCTCAAATCGAGGAATCAGCGAATCCAAGGTTTGGTGATACATCATCATCTTTTCCTCTTTTACTTTCCAGTCTCCTTTAGCTTGAGACACAACAAGGTTCGAATCCCCAATGACGTCCAGCCGTCTTGCCCCTAGTTCTAGGGCTGCTTCTAGACTAGCGAGACACGCCTCGTATTCTGCTTCATTGTTGGAGACTTTGAATCGGAGTTTGAAGGCGAGAGGGATACAGGAATCATCGGGTGCTATCAGCAACACTCCTATCCCATACCCATGTTGATTTGACACTCCGTCAAAGTACATCGTCCAAGTTTCTTCGTCGATATGCAGAATTGATTCATCCGGGAATAGGTACTCGATCGTTTCATCCCCCTCAACCGGGTGGTCGGCAAGGAACTCTGCCACTGCTCTTCCTTTCACTGACTTGCGTGTCACGTACGTGAGATCAAATTCGGAGAGCAACAGCAACCAACGAGCTAGCCTACCCGTAAGCACTGGTTTCTCGAAGAGATATTTGATGGGATCAAGTCGTGAAACCAACATTACAGAGTGAGCTAACAGGTAGTGCCACAGCTTCCTGGTAGCCCATACCAGAGCCAAGCAAGCCTTTTCCAGCGGTGTATATCGGGTCTCATACTCCAGCATCTTTTTGCTCAAATAATAGATGGCTTTTTCCACCTTGTCTTCTGATCCTTGTGCCAGCATGCAGCCCATTGTAGTTTGATCAGCGACAGTACAAAATCAGCGGTTTCCACGGTTACGGTGGCGATAAAACGGGTGGGTTGTGTAGATATTCTTTAATCTGTTCAAAGGCAACTTGACATCGGCCGTCCCATTGGAACTTCTTTCCTTTCTTGAGAAGGCCAAAAAGTGGTTCACAAGTCAAGGTTAATTTTGAAATAAACCGTCTTATGAATTGCACTTTACCCAGAAAGCCTCGCACCTCCTTTTCAGTCCTTGGTGGTGGCATTTCTAAGATGGCCTTGATTTTGGAAGGATCGACCTCGATGCCTCTTTGTGTAATCAGAAACCCTAGCATTTTTCCCGCTATAACACCAAACGTACATTTCTGAGGGTTTAGCCGGAAGCGGGTTATCCTATATATTAGAAAAAACTTGTGCAAGGCGGTGTAGTGGCCCTCTCTTTCTTTGGACTTGACAATCATGTCGTCCACATATACCTCAACCTCTTTGTGGATCATATCATGTAGTATTGTGGTCGCGGCCCGTTGATAAGTAGCTCCAGCGTTCTTCAACCCAAACGGCATTACCCGGTAGCAGTATGTCCCCATGGGTGGTGAATCTGATCTTTTCTGTCTTGGCGCCATCACTATCTGGTTATATCCCGAGAAGCCATCCATAAATGAGAGCAATGCATGCCCTGCTGTGAAGTCTACCAACTCATCGATGTGCGGTAAGGAAAGTCGTCGCCGAACTAGCTCTGTTCAAGTCCACGAAGTCTACACACACGGATCACGCCATCTTTCTTGACCGGAACAATGTTGGCCAACCAAGTCGGATATTCAGATACGGCGAGGAAGCTGCGTCGATTTGCTTGGTGACCTCTTCCTTAATCTTAAGAGCCCAATCGGCGGATCCTTCGAGTTTCGCTTGGCGAAGTCGGGCCGGGGTCGAGGGGATCCGATGCTGTACAATCTCAGGATCGATTCCAGGCATGTCTTCGTAGGACCACGTGAAAACATCTTTGAAATCTTTTAATAAAGCGACTAAGCGCTCGCGTTCCTCCGAAGACAACGTGGACCCGATCTGGACCAGTCGCGGGTCCTCCTCAGTACCAATGTTCACGGTAAAGATTTCATCCATTAACGGTTTGACAAATCTCTCTTGCTCTTGCTCAATTAAACGTTGTAAAACCGGAGGAACTTCGTCCTCGTCGTTTTGATCAAAATTTTGAAAGCCTGAATTAATGCAATAAATTAGGGGCACAGAAAAGTACTCGGAAACCACAGATAGTTCATTCTCATTAGGCACATCCAAATCGTCCAGTTCATTGGTTACAACAGACTCAAATGAAAAGGAAAAAGACGACCTAGACAAGACTGTGGCATCCGGGTTAACATCCCCAGAGTACGGACTCAGACTCGGTCGGTGGAACTGATTCGACTCACAGGACTCGGTGGAATCGATTCCGGCTCACTACTGACCAGTCTTCTTTGGACAAAAATCCCTCTCGTCTTGCCAAGTGAGAGAGGTGCGATTGATGCATCTAAGATAGGCATTTGGTCAATGATTTATTTCATTCCCAATCATGGAAACCGCGAAGTTATCCCTCAAGCACTCTTGGTAGATCGGAGGATCAAAGAGGAGACATGCCAGTGCTACCCCCATTTTCAATTCTGTGTCCTCAGGATTCACTAACTTATTCTGCTCAACCTCGGTTGTTGGGTGCTCGCTCTGTGTAGCGTCATCCCGGATAGTTGCGGTCGAAGAAGATTTGAAACTGATGCAGCTTCTTCTCCGCGTTTAACCATGGTTCTGGGAAGCCGCAAAATGGAAAATCCCCCCCCTCGCGGACGAAGCGTCCGTTCAGTACCTACTGGATGGGCACATGCATTAAGTCAAAAGGTTTCCCGGCTGCTTCGCTCACGCTCTGCCATTTCTTTCCTTTCCTCACCAGTCTTCTTTGGTGGGCGGAATAACCCAAAGATATGCGGGTTGTGTGGCACCGGCTAATCTTGCGACTCCTTTCTGCCGCTTCTTCCTAATCCCATCCGGGAATATGTTGTAGCTTGTTCATGAGGTAGGCGGATTGGGCTAACGTCTGAACCTTCATTCATGACCATGATGTTCTGCACTACCCGGGCTTCTGCCAAAGTGAACCCCGATAAGAACACATCCTCCGTGCCGTGCTCGATTTCTAAAACTGGCGTAGACACTTCTGGCGGCGGATGGATGGATGAATTTCCAAAAACAATTGCAACCCCCTTCCCGTGAGGGTATTTCAACATCTGGTGCAGAGTAGAAGAGACTGCTTTCACTTGGTGCAACCACGGCCGCCCCAAGAGCAAGTTGAAGGTTGCGAGAACGTCCAAGACATGAAATTCAATATTGTGTTGTCCTGGACCAACCTGGGTCTGAACCTTGACAGTCCCCATCACTTCCCTACTGGTATTATCATAAGCTCTGATCACCTGAGTGGTTGGTATGAAGTCTGCGGGTTTCAACCCGATTGCATATGCCGTTCTGACTGGGCAGACATTGATAGCAGACCCGGTATCAACAAGTACCACCGGTATCCACTTATCTCTACACTCCACGGAGATGTAGAGGGGTTTGTTATGATTCACGCCCTCAGGTGGCAATTCCTTGTCTGAAAAGGTTAATGCCGGGGAACCTCCTCCCGGAAAAACCAGCCCAACCAGCTGCTCTGGCGTAGTTTCGATGGAGAGTTTGGCTTTGTCCATAGCAGATAGGACAGCCTGTCTGTGCACCCTTGAAGCCATAAGTAGTCCCCAGATGGAGATGTCTGCCTGTATTTTCTTTAACTGTCTCAGTACAGCTTCTTCTTCAATTTGCTTCTCTCTCTGTTTCTCAGCCTCTTTATCTTTCCCAGATGTCTCGGGTTGGTCAAGGTGTGGGGGCTTGAAGTACCGCCCGCTCCTGGTCATGTGGTCCACCTCATCGAGGTACCAAGTGTCATCTGGTTGAGCACCTGCCCAATCTTCGTCTGTATAGGCAAGACATAAGTCATCGTCTTCCCACCACATCCCACTAACGTTCAACAGACACCTATCTGGTTCTGGCAAGTTTGTACTCTCGGTACTTTCATCCCATATGCTCACAGCATGTCCTGCTCTTGTGCTCGTAGCACTTTCAACCTCTTCATGGTTCTTGGCTTTCCGGATTCTCTCAGAATTCCACTTCTTCTCTTGCTCCTTCTGTGTTAATAGGGTTTGTTGTTCGGTTTTCACAATATCTTGATCCCGAGCGAAATTCTTTGTACCGGCGCTCTCCGGCAATTCATTCTGACTCTCGGCCCTTCCGGCCATCATTGATACTCCTGCCCCTGCCGGGCCTTGCTCTGGCTGAATTTCCACAACATCTGGCTGGTCATCTAACCACCCGGTAATTTCTGCCGACTCCTCATATTCAAACCAATTGATTGTTGCATCCCCTGTTTCTTGGTCGTTGAAGAACTGGAGGTTAGCAAAATCTTCTTCCACCGTTGTCAGATCATCGGCCCCTTGTTCTAGTCCGTCCCCCCGAATCATACACAATTCAGCTTTTTCTGGCAGCCTCACACCCAGCTCAGACTGGCTTACTGATAAAATATATCCACTTGGATCATAAGCTCTTCCAGCATAATTCCCAGACTGTCCCATCTCAGACTTACCAATTCTGCTCTCCTCTGAAGCCTGCCCCGTTCCATCTTCGGAGGTCACCACCTCTGGCTCAGATTGGGTTGTGAAGGTGTCCAACATGCACAAGTCAGTGCAATCAGGAAGGATCACCTCCGGCTTAGGTAGGTGAGAGGGAGTAATATAGATACTAGGATCGTAGGAAACGACCCCAGTTTGGATGAGGTTGACTCTTTTGGGTGGTGGATCTTGGTTATGTGCGGGGAGTGGGTTAGTTGTGACGTTGGGTCTTTCGGGAGGTACAATGATATTCTTGTCAACGAGGTCTTGAATCTCGTGTGACCAAAACATTGATACGTGTCATGGCCATCTTTTCTGGTGAATGCATGATGCCATTTGGGTTGTGGGAAGGGGGGAGTGGATTCGGTAGTGGCCTCGGTTCTAGGGGAGTCAGATGCTTCTTCTTGATTAACACCCCCAGAGCCTTGGACAGGGGCATATATAGTGGAGTGAAGGTTCTTTGGCCTCTGGATTGATATCTCGGGGCTTGGTTACTGCTCCCGGAGGTACTGGAAAAGGGTGTGGCCGCTGCAGTCCTTGGTTGGGAAGGGGGAGTGGTGGTGACCATACCGACCTCCAAAGTCCTTGTGTTGGCAGCGCCACTCGGGCCTACGGTGTTATTACAGTTGAATGTCCTTCGGGGCTGCTCTCGGTCCTGATCGATTAAACCTTGCTTCATCGCATCCTCGATCTGTACCCCCATCTCGTGTAAATCTGAGAAGGTGAGGAACGGGGAGTACGATCATTTTCTGCATTAACTTGGGTTGGAGATTGCGTACAATCATCCGAATTTGATCTTTATCTGTTGGCCTTAAGGTCATCATCGATGCCTTTGCTCTCCACCGAGTTACAAAATCAAAGAAAGTCTCTTTTTGTTCCTGCCTCGTTGTTTCGAGATCACGTGTTGTAATCTCGATTTGTGTATTATATGAATACTGTGCAACGAAGGCCTCAGCCAGCTCATCACAATTTCTCTTCACATCATCTTCCAACTTTGCGTACCAGATGGCCGCCACCCCCGACAAAGTTCTACCAAATAAAGAAAGCTTTTGTGGTTGGGTTAGGCCCATTGGCCTCAAGATGTCTGAAAATAGCCGGAGATGGACCATAGGATCCCCTGATCCATCAAAACGATCAATCTGTGGCATCTTGAATCTGTCCGGCAGTGTCACGGCCACGTCAGTGTAGCCATCTTCAATATCTGGGATGGCCTTCACCCCCTGTGATTTCTTGAAAAGCTTTTCCAGCTTACTCAGCTTCAGAGCTGTATGATCTACCTCGAACTCAAATGGAGAGTCCGAGTGGTTAGGTGTAAGATTCTTGGACAGTTGCGGCAGAAGTGGGGGCGGAACCGGCCCCGTTGGAAGACCTATGTCCTCTTGAGTGTTCCGGACATCGGGTAAGGTATTCTGGGTGTTCGGGAGGATGTTCTAAGGATTTGGCAAGGTATTACGACGGTGGATGCTGCTTTCGGTAGTGGAGCGCTGGTGGAGGAGGAGCGATGTGAAGCGAGACGCATTCTGCTGCTGACCTAATGTCAGCTTCGGCTTTCTTTGGGCCATGGTTGGCTTGTTGTTTGGAAAATTCTGCTTGGCGGATGGCATCATCTTGCATCTGTTTCATGCTCTCATGCATCTGGCGTATCATTGCCTCCATCCCTGATGTATTCTGCTGTTCCATCTGAATGGCCAGTAAATGTACCTCTACGGAACCACGTAAATCTCAACTGATTGTTTCTTGTCAGCGACCCTCTGTCGGTAATCCTGTTCGACACCTTGCGCCTTCTCGGCCTTCTTCGATGGCGGGGGTAGAGAGTGGAACCTTGGATGTCGTCAGCGAGATCCTCGGATCGGTTGAGTCGACGACCTCGTGTCCAAAGTGCTTGGGGGTATCTATTGGTTGGAAGCAATCGTGCTAAAAGCGCCCTAGCAAAAAAGATAATAAAGCGAAAAGAAATAAATAACGGAAAAGCGGCGGCATAACGGCTTAAATTAAATACACACAACACACGATCGGGCATACAACACGTAGTTGACAAAATTTGAAAGTACTGCATCCTCAATTCGATTCTTGTTCTGTATCCTTTGTTCCCCAAAATCGAATCGGATATCCATGAGACAAGCGATTCTCGAGATAATCGATTGGTGCCCGCAGTGATGCCCAAACTCAAGCGATACATGCATTCCTGTGAGGCACACTCTAACAAGCACATAGCGAGATAAGTGAGAGCCGAAAACACCCCTATGTTGGGGTAGGGTTTCCTGTCCTATTTTGTCGAGAGCTAGGGTTTCACTACATGGCGGTTTCAAACAACCTATAAGCGGGTAAGCAACTTTGTCCTAGTTTGGAATGGTCACTATGGATCGAATATGCACTAGGTCGAATGGCCAAAAGGGTGCCCAGAAAAGGGGTTTGTGTTCCCCATCTTGGCAGAGCCAGAATCGTCGACCTTATGGACATGCCTTGACAAGACAAGCCTCCAAGAACCGCCAGCTCGGGAATAGCAGATGGCAAACACGGTGTCCTAGGCGCACCAATGCAAATGCAATGCAAAGAAACACACAAGTGTAGTCAAAACCCGGATATCATGAGTTCGAGTCAAGTTCTCCAAATCCCGGTGAGTCGCTTGAAGCTGTAGGCGTCCCCGAGCATCCAGGAAAGAGTCGAGTCCCCCGGTTACGGTTCGATGTTCGATATTGGGTCACTGATTCGAAGGACTCAAATGTCATGGTTCTTAATCTTGAACCAAAGAGTCCAAATCCGCAAATCGTTTTGAGAAAAGCAGATTTTTGAAAGAAGTGCCAAACATGGATCGCCGCCCGGAATCTGAGTCGCCACCTAAATGTTTTTAAATGGGAAATTTAGGAAACCACGACTCGATGCCAAAGGCCACGTGTCCGTCATCACCAAAGTTGCCTCGGCTCGGGAACTTAGAATACGATTGGGAAGGTCGCCGTGAGCACCCCACTTCGCCCGGTCAAAGACCGGCCTCTACTAACCATGATATCTATTTTTGAAAACATTGTATGTTCTTATTCCGGTTATTAGCCTAGGTTACTATGTGATGCGCACAGCATACAAGTATAGACTGAATCGCTTGTATTGGAACAAAACACTTCATGTTTGTTTTTGAAAATGGTTTAATGGTGCTACCCGTAAGTGGGCTAAGACGTGAATTTGCCACCCTCGGGTGGGCTTAGAAAACATGATTTTGCCACTATCTAGTGGGCTTAAAACAAACATTTGGTGAATTGTCCCAATTCAGATAACTCAACCTCCACCCACAGGCATTCAAGGCAGTTATATCACATAAACACATAGCCTCATGGTAAGCATGCTATTATTGGCAGACACTCACACGCATGCGAGGATGCTAAAGCATAAAACTTACCGAGTACTCCAAGCCAAAACAGAAAACTGATTAGAAATCATGCATGATCCTAAGTATACAGAAATGTCTAATGCAACACATGCAAAAATGCAACTATAGCAGGCTCGGCTATTCTAAACATGGCATGGGGAATGCTACAACTAACACGTATTCAATTTGGAATTGAAATACAAATGCAGTTTGTATGATCTTGGAGCAGATGCGTGCAAAACAGATTAATGATGCAAACATGCTGTCATACTGTATGCTAATTGAAATATGCCCCATATCTAACCATCATAAGTGGGTAAATAAAAGGGAAGAAAGAAGTGGGGGTTGGAAGACATAAATCACACTCACCCACACTTATTACAATTATGCCCTCGCACGGAGGGTCCGAATAAATAATATCTGATCTGAATGAAAGAATAATCTGATCCAAATATACAGTCCGAATAATAAATATACAAATTCCTAATTAATTATCAAATTAAATAAGAAAGCTGTAAAATTGACGTGCAAGCCAGGGGCTGCCTTGACTCCGCTCCGGATAATGAAATGATGCATGTTGGGCTGCCTTTTCGGAAATCCACTGGGATGCCCCGATTAGCCTCTGTTTTGCAATTATTTCTCGAAATGCGTGCCACGCTCTGAAAAGTTGTTGATTCTTCATTTTTGCTGCAACAGAGAGCAGGAAAGGGGCATAGCAATGTATTTCACAAATATATGCATGCCTCGATCCTCGTGCCACCAATTACGCATATCGATGCATGATAGCCGAGGAATCGGATTGCACAACTCAATATAGGATGAATGCACATGAATGCTACAACAAAACCTAACTCCATCATGAATAATCTGGAGTGTCGGTGACTTGAGAATTGAGACCCGTTCCGTCATTCGGAGTACGAAACGTGCCTCGTTTCCCGTGCCCGGGCTAACTCCTATCCTGAACACGATGCAATATGCATGATATGCATGAAATGCAACTAACATACAATCCTAGCATACACAATGCTATGAAAATGAGATGCCTCGAAATGCGTGCACGCGGACACGCGAACCGAGGCGATGTTCCTAAGGCATGAAATGGCATAAGCAATGCAAATGGACTTACACTAACATGAGAGAGCCTCAGCCACACTCATATAAGAGGCTGTCGGATAAAAGTGAAGCGCCTCGAAATGCGTGCACACGGGCACGCAAACCGAGAAAATGGCATACAGAATGCAATAGGACTAAAATGAGATATGCGACGCAATATGGGCTTACACCAACATGAGAGGGCCTCAGCCACACTCAAACAGGAGGCCGTGAGGTGAAAAATGAAGTGCCTCGAAATGCGTGCACACGGGCACGCAAACCAAGGCAATGGCATACGGAATGCAATAAGACTAAAATGGCATACAGGATACAAAATGAACTTATACTAACATGAGAGAGCCTCAGCCACACTCATATAAGAAGCCGATGGATGAACATGAGGTGCCTCGAAATGCGTCTTGCAGATGCATAAACCGAGGCAATGACATAAAGGTATGAAATGGCATACACAATGCAAATTGGGCTTACACTAACATGAGAGGGCCTCAGCTACACTCACATGAGAGGCCGATGGATGAAAATGAAGTGCCTCGAAATGCGTGCACATGGGCACGCAAACCGAGGCAATGGCCCTAAGGCACGAAATGACATGGAAAATGATATGCAAACATGAAAATGGAATTTCAACATTCACAAATGATGCAAAACAGTCCCGAAAGGTGGGGAAATGACACCAAATGCACGGAATGGTCCCGAAATGCGATATTAAGCACCCGAAATGGCCTACAGCTATACTAAATATGCATAATTGGTACATGACATGAAAAACAGTAGCAAGGAAGCCCCAAAATAGCATTTTTTATAGTACAAGACGTGGCGAAATAGTGAGCATAGATAGGACAACAATGGCATGCAAAAATGGCTCCACAAGGGAGGCTATGAAGCAAGTGATAAATGAAATGCCCGAACAGCAAAATACCCTTCTACAACACTGAAGAGTGACTAAAAATATGAACATTTACAGTAGAAGACATCCCCCAAATCAGTACGAAAACATGCTAAAAATGCCATGCAAGAACTAGGATACATAAGGCTATAACATGAGGTACCCCAAAAATTGATCAAACCAGAAAAGACCCTTAATGAAATATGACAAGAAGGAAAAAATATGGATATTTTCAGTACTGCTCATGGCCAAAAACAGAAGCTAGATAGGCCTAAAAAGCATGCAAAAATGGGGGCCAAAGAGAGATATAAAGACAAGCACAACATGGAGACCCCCAACAAGGTTGATCCCTTCTACAATGTTGTAGAGGGACTCAAAATAAGCTTACTCAAAGTTCATTACATGCTCCAAAACAGACTACATGTAGACCAAACAAATCATGCAAATTTACGGTAAATATGAGGGATTATGAAGCAAGTGCATGATAGAGAGGCCAAATAGGGTTGAGCCCTTCTTCAATGTTGAAGAGAGGCTCAAAATAGGCCCACTTTAAGTTTACATTATGCTCAAAAACAGATCATTCATAGGCTAGAAAAAGCATGCAAAATATTGACATACAAGATGATATTGAAGCAAGTGCATCATAGAGGGCTCAAACAGGGTTGAGCCCTTGAACAAACATGAAGAATAGCTCAAAATAGACCTAGTTTAAGTTAAGGTCAGAGCTCAAAACAATAAGAAAATAGGCTTAAGAAATGAGGCAAGAAAGTGCTACAAAAGAGAGAAAGTGAGACTTACCCTTGTAGACAAGTCTTGGTTGCCTTTTGCTTGAAGAATGGGAGCCTCTTAGCTGCTGGGAAGCTCTCCTAGCTGCTAGAATGGAGTTGTGATGGTAGAGCTTGAAGATGATGAAGAAATGGCACCAAAACTTGAGAATTTGAGAGAGATGAAGAGAGATATGCCTGAACCAATTTTTCTAACCCTAGGGACAGAGCTGGGAGGCTCCTTATATGGACAAAAGAAGGGGTGTAAAAGTGGAGGGAAATGCACCCAAGCTTTCCCTCCCAAAATATCCCAGGATCTGAGATATTTTCGGGAAAGCAATTTATCTGACTATAAAGTATGCACTGAGGGGAGCATGGCCGGCTAGCTACTTTTATTAAAGGTGGCCGGCCGGCCACCCCCCATGGCCGGCCGGCCAAGGGCAAAAATGGAAAGTGGGAATTTCTGGCCGGCCACCAAAGGTTGATGTCCTCCCAAGTGTGTACAACAAGGCCCTGTGGTTAGAATCTGGCAACTCTGAAACAGGAGAGACAACATGCCACTTTTAGAAGGGGTTCAAAAGGGTCAATGAGAGTTACTGGCCGGCCATGTGTTTTTAGGGTCCTCCCATGTGTGTACAACACAAATATGTGGTTTTGGCTCGGAGAAAATGGCCCTAGGGTGTTCAACATTAGCCCGGAAGTGAGAAAAGGCTAGCGGGAGGAGCATAACTTGAGTTGAGACAATTCTTGGCCTCCCCCTCCAGTGACCTTCCTTATGATAAAATAGAGGTACCGCCAAAATGAACAAAATCGATGCAAAACGAATGCTCGGGGGCCAAAACACGCTTGATTCGGGTCTCAAACCGCCGTTGAGCACCGAAAGTGGTGTTTAGCTCTGGTCGTATCTAAGACCCAGTGTCCCTCGAAGGAGTAAATGAGATGCATGCAGAAACCGAGGAATCGAGAGATGGTTGGGTGGTCGAGGCACACGGCACGACGGCTTTGTCGAGCTCAGCTCGAAATGGGCAAAATGGCCTACGGGCACGAAATGTAGCCCACGGCCACTGAGAGATGGTCTACGGGACCTCTCCCTCCCCTCAGGAAAGAAAACAGAGAAAACCGAGTCCGATTCGCAAACCAAGGCAAGGCACAGAAGAGAGTTCGGGAGTTCGGAGGCAGGGCGCACGGCCGCGACTCTAAGACTTCTGAACGAGCACAGTATGCAACATCACCGAGCGCTCAATCGGTGACGTCTGAGTCTTAAGGTCGGTCAAAAATAGGGTGTCTACAGAATGTCATGAATTGAGCACCCCCGCTCGCCTGATCAAAAGATCAGCCTCTACTAACCATGATATGTTTTTTTATAAACCTTATGTGTTTTTATACCAATTATTAAACTAGCTTTACTATTTGACGCACACATGCAAGTATAGACTAGTCGCAAGACTCTGAACAATTCAACTCATGTTTGTTTGCAAAAATGGTTTGAAGTTGCCACCCTCAAGTGGACTTAAAGATGTGGATTTGCCACCAAACATAATGGGCTTAAAACATGATTTGCCACTTCACAAAGTGGGCTTAAAACGCACATTTGTTAAATTATTCCAATTCAAACAACAAGCATTTATGCAATTTAGCATTTAAGCATATAGCCTCATGGCAAGCATGCGAAACATGGCAATATGGCAATCACACTCATGCAAGTATGCTAAAGCATAAAACTCACCGAGTACACCAAGCTAAAAGAAAAGCTAGTTAGAAAAATGTATGATCCTAACTATGTTAAGATGTCTCATACGACACATGCAATATGCATTTAATAGGCTCGGTTACTAATATGGCATATGAATCGATTTGATATGCGATAAACACGTATTCAAATAAAATATTGAAACGACAATGCAGTTTGTATGATGCGCCGAGCCTCAGTGCATGCAATACGAATGAATGGATGTAAACATGCAAGCATAAGGTATGCTAATTGAAATATGATCCCCAATCTAACCATCAAAAGCAATTAAATAAAAGGGAGAAAGACGTGGGGTTGGAAAACATACACACACGTACGCACACTTATTACAATATTATACCCTCGTGAAGGAGGATCCAAATGAATAAGCTAACTAGCTATGCTAATCAAACTAACTAATACAACACTTGAAATGAATTAACTACCTATTCTAAGCTAATTAAATATTATCAACCAGAATCGAATAACTAGTTACACTAACTAATTAATTACAACACTTGAATTAACTAGCTATTCTAAGCTAACTAAAGCAATTAAATAATTAACTATCTAAGCTAATTAAATATTACAGCACAACTAATTAGCTACAACTAACACTAATTAAATATTACACCACAATTAATTTATGCTAATGAAGCCAATAAACGATCAAGCGCATTTGACATGAGCACCAAGGAAGATGGATGGAGAGTACATGCACATCACTTGAAAGATACTTTGTCTACCCAGATTGCCTCTGTTCCACCTTCAACCATCGCCTCTATTTCTGCAGAATTTGCTTGCTGACCAAACACCAAGGCCCGGCCGTGCATCACTGGCTTGGTCGGCCTTGGAAGGCTGGTGCGATTTGTGCGAAGTGCATTTAGTGCTCGAGGTGAAAGCAGGCGAGAGAGCATTTTTTAAGCTCTGTTTGCCCCTCCTCCCTTCTTTGTCATAGAAAGGCCTCAAGAGAAGAATGGAATCATTTCTAAATACATCAATGAGCAATTGATTGCTTGATGCTTTAGGACATGATTTTGGACAAAATCAATAAATGAAATGCAAATGACCACCAATGAAATGAACTCAAAAAGGGAAGTCGAGACGCTTCAAGAACATCAAAACGCCATGGATTGACGTATGATAACACTTGACACAAGAAGTTTGGCATAACGTCCGGCCAAGTTCAAGCTTTTCAAGCCATTTTCTTTAAGTGTGTTGAACCAAATTTTAAACCAATTTGCTTTAGCCATATCCATTTATTAGTCCATTTGTCCATGGTAATGTTTAGTCCTCTAATCAAGAAATAATATCAAACAAGAGGTTTCTCTAAAAACATCAGAGAAAGGCTACACCATTGACAATGAATCTCCTAAGAGATTAAGCCATTAAGTGTAGGCCATTCTTACTTGTTTTGAGCAACCTTGCTCGGTTGAAATCATTCTCAAATACAAGTGATAGATGGTTGATTGATTAGTTAGAGTGAAACACTTATTCGGCCATGGAATCACCAAAACAGCCCCTAAAAGGGTAAAAACAGTGGCTAATAACGCATTAAAAGCTTAACAATGAGGAAGAGAATCAAAGCTAGTGAACAAAGGGAATGAGAGGTGGCTAACCCTTCCATTTTTGAAGCTTCAAAACATGGTTTTTAGCCTTCTCAAGCCTCTGAAAATTAGTTTAAAAACCCAAAAATTGAGAGTGAAAATGAGAAGGTTTGAGTTATGGATAAAGGTGTCGAGAGAGCAAGCTCTCTCTGCCTTTTTGGTAACTCTCCAAACCCAACTCCAACACTCCAAACAAGTCCAAAAGCCACCAAAACGGCAAGAATGATGGTATAGATGATAGAAATGAAAGCAAGAAATAAGGGCACAAGCTTATACCTTTCAAGAAACAAACTTGTTCTTGGAGCTTCAACCTTGATTCCTATGTACTCTCTAGTTTGAATTATGTTTTCTCAAGATCAACCAAGGCCTTAGGATGATCAAACCAGGTTGTGTATGGTGTGTGTGGTGGAGATGAACAAGCTAGGTTAGCTTAAACCATGCTTGCCAAGAAATAAGGAGGAGAAGAATCTCTCTATATGTATATATCTCTTCTTGATATTTTTTGTCAATCCCAAAACAATCCCAAAGCCTTCCTTTTATAGAATTCGAGCTCAGGAGGTGGAAAATATCTTCAAAAATGGACAGCTGGCTGTCTCCCACCCAGAACAGTGTTTAATACCATCAAAGGCCGACCAGCCATTCATAGCCACGACCGGGCATCACCAATGCATGGCTGGGCCTTGATGGCCTCCCCTATTTTTTGGTTCAAACTCAGCTCATGGAGGGAAAAGGTCCAAAAATAAAGCTCACAGGTTCAAACAAAACAAATGTTGAAAACTTGAGGTTATTTCGGGAGTCTGAATGATTCCAAATCGTCGCAAATTCATAATTCAACTTTCATCATTGAGTGCATCAAATCAAGTGTTCGAGTCTCACAAGCAGTCAAAGTAGGGTGTCTACAGTGTACAAGAAACTAAGTGGGCGGGTGAAAAAGCTAGGGAAATTGAGTATACTAGTTTTAAATTGTACTATAGTGGTAAGGATAGACACAAGAATGAGGTAGGAATCATAATTGCCAAGAATCTTGTGGAGAATGTAGTGGTGGTCATTTTACGTTAATTAAACTAGTTATTGGAGGGAATATAGTCAACATTATTAGTGCATACGCCCCTCAAGTTGGATTAGATGATCAGACTAAGAGAGATTTTCGGAAGCAAATGAATGAGATCTTACAGGAGATACCCGTAAGAGAGAACCTAGTTATAGGTGGAGATTTTAATGGTCATGTAAGCATAGACTAACTAGGCTATGAAAAAGTGCATGGTGGATATGATTTTGGTGACAAAAATGAGACTGGAGAGAGTATCTTAGATTTTGCGTTGGCTTCTGACCTGGTGATGGCCAATACTATATATAATAAGAGGAAGGAGCATTTGATAACCTTTAAGAATGGGTCAATTAAGAGCCAAATAGAATACTTCTTGGTGAGAAAAGTGGATCGTCTAAGATGTAATGATTGTAAGGTAATTCCTGGAGAGAGCCTGGCCTTTTAACATAGGATTTTGGTACTAGATTTATGTTTTAGAGGGCAATACCAAGTTAGGAAGGATGGTAGGCATCGTAGGACGAGATGGTGGAACATAAAAGGGGATAGACTAGAAATATTTAAGAATAGAATGGACAAGGAAGGTACTTGGGACTTGAAAGATGATGCTAATACTATGTGGAACTCAATAGCCGATTATATAAGGAGAATCTCAAGGAAAGTGCTTGAAGAGTCGAAAGGAATGGGACCCAGCTCTAGGGAAACTTGGTAGTGGATGGAAAAGGTTCAAGCGGTAGTTAAGGCCAAAAAAATAGTGCTTTAAAAAGTGGCAGAAGGATAGAACTGAGGAAAACCTTAAGTGCTATAGATTGATTAATAAAGAGGTCAAGAAAGTAGTGAGAGAGGCTAAGTTGAAAGCTTATGATGACCTATATACTAGATTAGATAGTAAAGAGGGAGAGAAGAGGATATACAAACTTGCTAAGATATGAGAGAGGAAAACAAGAGATTTTAATCAAGTTAAGTGCATCAAGAGTGAAGATTCTACGGTATTAGTGAAAGATGAAGAGATTAAGGAAAGATGGAATAGCTATTTTGAAAAACTATTAAATGAGCAACATGAAGGTACGACAATCGGAGAAGAAATAACCAGTAATACAATAAACCAAGACTATAAGTTCTATCACAAGATTAAAAACTTTAAAGTGGAAATTGCTCTTAAGAAGATAAAATCAAATAAGGCTTTAGGACCTGATGATATCCCTATTGAAGCTTGGAAGTGTTTAGGTAAAAAAGGGGTTGCTTGGTTGACTAGGTTGTTTAGCAAAATTTTGTTGACTAGAAACATGCCAAATAAGTGGAGGAAGAGTATTTTAATGCCAATCTATAAGAAAAAAGATGTCCAGAATTGTAACAACTATAGAAGAATCAAGCTAATGTGTCATATAATGAAAGTGTAGGAAAGAGTGATGGAACGCCGAATGCGAGATATAATAGAGGTATCAGAGAATTAATTTGGGTTTATGCCTGGCAAGTTAACAATGGAAGTGATCTATCTTTTAAGAAGAGTAATAGAAAAGTATAAAGGAAAGAAAAGAGACAATCATATAGTGTTTATCGGCCTTGAGAAAGCTTATGATAGAGTGCCCCAAGATATAATATGGTGGGTGTTAGAGAAGAAAGATATGACAAAAGGTTACATTGATGTGATTAAGGACATGTATGAAGGAGTGGCGACCACTATTAGATCGTCTGCTGAAGAGACAAATAAATTTCCTATCACTATACAGTAACACCTGTTAAGATTGTTGGACAATCTTCACTGTACTTAAAATAATAAATTATGTTTGGATACTAAACGACAAACAGAATATAAAAGAAAATAGGAAATGAGAGAATTTGTTTGATTACAAAAATCAAACCAGTAAAATAAAATAAAATAAATAAATAAAAATAGATTTTATTTTGTTACAAAAACAAAATTAAAATCTGATTTAAATAAATAATAAAACAGGAAAAATAATTAACTTACTTGATTAATTTCTTTGAATAATAATCTGATCAAGTCCAGTGTTCGACACTATGTCCTTAAGAGAGATTAGTCTTCTCCTTGGTGCTTTCAGAATATGGACGTCTATCTCCCAGGATGAAATGATCAACAACAAATAAATACAGCACTACAATTTATTTGTTCAACAAACATACTTAGTGTATATACTCTTTCTCACAGAAAAATAATGGAATAAATACAGCAAAATGCAGAGATGATTTGCAGCAAAAGATGGACAAAAATTGGAGTGAATCTAATCAAATGAGGGCTAGTCTATTTATAGAAGTAATGGCATCCTTTAATTTTGAATTGAACAAGTAGCATACCTGTTTGAACAGGTACTGTATCTGTTGGGTTTGAATTTGAACAGATAATCGAATCTATTTGAATTTCAAATCTGTTCGGGTGGATTTAAATTTGAACCGAACAGATTCGGTTTTGGACAGATCCGAACCTATAAAGAATTTCTGAAGAGGTGCAAATAAAATTTTGAATTCAAAAAATTAAATTTAAATTTGGACATAATTTATTATATCAAAAATAAATTGAATTCAAATATTTTTGGTCCAAAAAGATTAGTATTGGGTCGGACAAGCCCAACCCAACCTCACACCACGCACCCGCACCCGCACCCGCACCCAAGCCCAGGCCCAGCCCAGCCCGCCCGATCGGACGGACAGACGGCGGCGACGCGCGCGCGCGTGTATGGTGATTTTTTAGTCCAATGGGTCTAGCCTATTTTGCCCATAACCTCTCCCTTCTACAAACTTGGGGTGCCCCTTGGGGCCCTCCCCAAGTTATAAGTCCAAGCTATATAAACCCATTCAAAACTTCCCACCAAATCAATGTGAGACAAGCCAATTACACAAATTTTAAGAAATTTCCACCAAAACTCCATTTCCATAGAGCACACTTTGGCTTCAATTTCTTATTCACTCGATAATGGTTTTGAGCAACCAAATATACCACGTGAATCACGCGGCATAGAACGCGTTACCACTTAGACCCGCCAATTTTGGCGCACGGGTCCCACCTAAATAACTGACCAAAGATAAGAAAAAATTCCGGTTTTACCCAGAATTTCAAACCATTTCTAACAATCCCCCACATGAATGGAATTTGATAACAACAAAAATGCAACAATATGCTGTAGACGCGCCCGTGGGCTTCATTCTACAGTTCGGACTCCCTTTTGTTGTGTCACGGTTCTAAATCTGAACCAAAGAGTCCAAATCCGGCAAATCGTTTTGAAGAAAAACAGATTTGAAAAGTAGTGCCAAACATGGACTGCTTTGCCAGATTACAGAGTCGCCACCTAAATATTTTAAAATGAAAAATTTAGGAAACCCTAACTCGGTGCCGAAGGCCACATGTCCGTCATCACCAAAGTGGTCTTGGCTCGGGAGCTTGGGTACGATCGGGGAAGGTCAGCTATGAGCACCCCCTTTCGCCCGGTCCGAAGACCGGCCTCTACTAACCGTGATATCCGTTTTTGAAAACATTACATGCTCTTATTCCAATTATTAACCTAGAATTACTATGTTATGCGCGCAGCAAACAAGTATAGACTAGATTGCCTAATTTGGAAACAAACATTGCATATCCGTTTGTTTGGAAAACAATTTGAAATTGCTACTCGCAAGTAGGCTAAAATACGGATTTCAATGAGTTATTCCAACTCAAGCAATCCAACCTCCATCCACAGGCATTCAAACAGTTTATCTCACATAAGCACTTAGCCGCATGGTAAGCATACTGTCATGGCAACATTCACACGCATGTGGTATGCTAAAGCGTAAAATACTTACATCGTACTCCGTGCCAAAACAATAAACTAGTTAGCAAACATGCATGTCCTAGTTCATGTTAAGTGGCTAATGCAACACAGGCGAAGATGCAATTTAGAGTAGGCTCGGCTAACCCTAAAGATGGCATATGGAATGCTGCAAATAACACGTATTCAATTTGGAATTGAAAGTACGATGCAGTTTGTATGATGTACCGAGCCCGATGCATGTAAACAAATGCATGAATGCACGCATGCATTGCATAAGGTATGCTAATTTAAAAAATGCCCTAATTTACCAACATAAGCAGGTAAGTAAAAAGAAGAAAGAAGTGGGGGTTGGAAGACATGCACACACCCACGCACACTTATTACAGATTTGCCCTCGCTCGGAGGGACCAAAAGAATAATACAGATAATTAACTACGCAAGCTAATTAAATATTACAAATAGCCTAATTAATTAACAAATTAATTAATCTAAGCAAAACAATAAACCGCCTCGGGGCGAGGGCTCAAGAGGCCTAGCATGCACGTGAATGCAATGAAATCCTAAGCATGTTGGCTAGCATGCAATATGAACAATGCAAGGCGCTTATGTAAGCATACAAGCAAATATGTAAGGCAAGCATGCAAACTAAATAAAAGGTGGACTTAAACATGATCTAGGCAACTCTAACTAGGCCTAAAATCAGTAGCCAAAATGCTAAGTATGAGAGCTAAACACACATGCACATGTACACATGTTAAGGCACATAACTTAGGCATTAAACAAACCACTCTCGAGCATACTTGAAAGGAGATAACATGGACACTTAGCATGCAACATGAACTCTAAAATCATGTCAAAACATGGTGTCAAACCAAGCAACAAAGCGAACTAATCATGCTACAAGTGGCCCAAGTACTTAAGGCAAACCAATGAGGCATTCAACCACACATATTACAACCACACATGGTAACACTTAACCAATTAAAAATAGAGTTTTAACACATAAAACTAAGCCCAAAAGACCACTTAAACGGCATCTAAATGGCATGGATCCAAAGGCATGCACAAATGCTAAAACATGAGGCATACAACACATGCTTTTAAAGCATTAAAGAGGCAACTAAGGCAAGCATACAAGCACACCGAAGGGACTGAAATGACATGCTAAATGGTTCCAAACCATCAAAATAAGGTAAGCAACACATGCTACCTATGCATGCTCAAAGGCTAGCAAGCCTAAAATGCAAAGGGGCTATATAATGCATGCCAAGATCAACCCAAATGACTATGGACAGAGCTAGAACATGTCAAAATAAGCACAAAACATTCACAAATCTAAGCCTAAAGCATGCTCAAGTTAGGGCTAACAACCTAAGGCATGTTAAGGCAATACAAGGCATTACATGGCAACTATGCTAAGCATGCATAAGGGACCAAAACCAACACATAGCAATGTTAAATCATGATATAATAAGCATGAAAAACAGTCCATACATGCTCAACACACACTCAATCACAATGCTCCCTCAAAAGGCAAAACTTGCTCTTTTCAAGGACATCAAGGAGAGGGCGTGACCCCCTCCTTCTTAGGACTTTAAAGCACCATCTTCACTACTGAAATCCTTCAAGATTTCAGTGGTGAAGAGGCCCAAGCACCAAAGTCTCGGATCTCTACAAAATAGCACAAAATGAGGCCCTTTTCAAGGCCTAGGGGTGGTCAAACCTCCCCAAAGCACAAAGTACCCTTAATAAACTATCAAGAGGACCAAAAAAATAGAACTTTTGTGTTAATCACTAAGCACAAAAATAGGCCTAAGCTATGCAAAAATGGAATGCAAGAATGGGGTAAATAAAGCAAGTTTCTCACCCTTGTTGACCTTCTTCACCAAAGATGATGTTGTTGCTTCCTTGAGCTCAAATCCAGCCAAGAACACCAAGAATAACCTCTTGGAATCTCAGAAACCAAGGAAAGGTGAAACACTAGGTGTTGATGTGCAATAGTAAGGCACAAACACCTAGTCACACAAACAAGAGAGAAATATAGATATAGGATATGTGTTGAACCCTAACCCTAAAACCAGAGCTCCCTCTCACCTCTCTAACCAAAACTTTTCTAACCCTAATGCCAAGAGAGAAGGCCTTCTCTTATAGGCAACCATCTTGTAAAGCTTGTCAAACAAGCTTACAAGGAGGGCATCCCTCCATATATGGAGGGGAAACAAATGCAAGACAGCTGCCTTAAAATATCTCCAAAAACAGCTGTAAAGTGATCGGCAGGGCAAAATGGTCATTTTGCCAAAAATAGTGCCGACCGGCATAAAATAGTGCCGACCGGCACAATATAGTGCCGATGGCAACACCATCCAGCCGGTGGCCTCTAGCCACTGCCGGTGGTGTGTGGGGATGCCTCAGAAGGCATTCCCTGCCCCTCCAAGGCAAAGCACAAATGTTTGGTGCAAAACTAGATGCAAAACGGTCAAGTTCGGAGGTCCTGAGGCAAGGCGCGTAGCTGAGAACTCCGGGAACTCCAAACGAACACGAGCATGGATAATCACCAAGTGTTCAAATGGTGACGTCCAAGTCTTGAGGACGGTCAAAAATGGGGTGTCTACATATGCAGAATTTGTCAAAAAAGTATAAATCAAAAATATCTTGCATCAGGATAGGTAGCTTTCGACCTTGAACCTTCCCTAGTGATAACCTATCGGACTTACTAGCTAACCAATGGACGTAATGCCTTGAATTATTCAGCCGTTTGTGTAAGCCAAGACAATGGATTTCACACAAAATATTTTCTAACACATTGTGGTTCTCACTATTGTATTCATTTTGGCCTTGAACGCTCATGGTTTTCATGAGTGCTTCTAGAGAATATAGCCTCTTCATTCTCATAGAACGGGCCCCAGTTCAATACTCATATAGATGATTCTTATTGTGAGTATCTCTTTATACTCGTCTTGATTTTATGCCTAAATCAAGATATAAGTAATCATTAAAAGCAATGCTTATCCTTATACCCCTGCATACAACATGTGTTGCAGATATCACTCTCACCATAGGAATGGGTAAGAAATTTTAATCCCTTGGGTAATTTCTGGCGAGCCACACGTAACTTAGTTATCCCTTTGAACTTAGTTCTTGGGATCTCCAGTCATATAAGTAAGGTTACCATTATGATGACTCTTATGTAATAGGCTTTAATCCCATCCCCTTCGATGAACTATACACTAGCTCTTTTGTCAAACCTTTTGTTAACAGATCCGCAATATTCTCTTTAGATTTTATATAATCTATTGAGATTATTCCATTTGACAACAATTGCTTTACGGTATTATGTCGACGACGAATATGTCGTTACTTACCGTTATACATATGATTCTGTGCCCTGCCTATTGCAGATTGACTATCACAATGAATGCAAATAGCTAGCACAAGTTTTGGCCACATTGGAATGTCTTCTAAGAAGTGACGAAGCCATTCTGCTTCTTCTCCTACTTTGTCTAAAGCAATGAACTTGGATTCCATTGTGGATCGTGCAATGCATGTTTGTTTCGTGGATTTCCAAGAAACAACAGCGCCTCCCAAAGTAAAGACATATCTACTAGTGGATTTTGAATCTTTAGTATCCGATATCCAATTTGCATCACAATAATCTTCAAGTACTACTGGATATCGAGTAAAGTTCAAACCATGATCACGGGTGAATCTTAGATATCTAAAAACCCGAATGATCGCCTTCCAATGGTCTTCTCCGGGGTTACTAGTGTACCTACTCAATTTATTGATAGCATAAGCTATATCAGGACAAGTATAATTCATTAGGTACATTAGACTTCCAATGATTTGGGAGTATTTTAACTGAGACACTGCATCACCTTTATTTTTCGATAAATAAAAACTGATGTCTACAAGTGTTCTAGCTACATTCAAATCATCCTTAATAAATTTATCAAAAATTTTCTCAATATAATGAGATTGAGATAATGCATATTCGTCAGATGTTTTAGTAATTTTCATTCCTAATATAACATCTACGACCCTCATATCTTTCATATGAAATTTTTATTAAGCATTTGCTTAATTGATTTGATCATATTTTGACTACTTCCAATGATAAGCATGTCATCCACATAAAGATAAACTATGACATATCCTTGGTCAGTGTTTTTAACATAGACGCATTTGTCACATTCGTTTATCTTAAACCCATTAGTAAGCATTGCATGATCAAATTTTTCATGCCATTGCTTAGGTGCTTGTTTTAATCCATAAAGGGATTTTATAAGCTGACAAACTTTCTTTTCTTGCCCCGACACTACAAACCTTTCGGGTTGCTCCATATAGATCTCTTCATTTAGATCACTATTTAAGAAAGCTGTCTTAACATCCATTTGATGTATCTCTAAATTAAACAGCGTTGCTATAGCAATAAACATGCGAATAGATGTTATTCTAGTCACAGGGAAATATGTGTCAAAATAGTCCAAACCTTCCTTTTGTCTGTAACCTTTTACTGCAAGTCTTGCTTTATACTTGTCTATTGAACCATCTGCCTTTATTTTTCTCTTGAATATCCATTTATATCTAAGAGGTTTAGAACCTGGTGGAAGATCCACCAATTCCCAAGTATGATTGGACTCAATTTCATTATTAACAGCCTCTTTCCACAAAGATGCTTCAGGACCTGTCATTGCTTCCTTAAATCTTTGAGGTTCATTTTCTAACAGGTATGTCAGAAAATCTGGACCAAAGGATTTTGATGTTCTCGCTCTCTTACTTCGTCTTGGTTCATCATCAGTTAAATCCTGTTGGTCAAGACCATTATTAGTCTCTTGACTTTGTGTACAATCATAAGTTCTTTTCTGTGAACTTAATTCCTGTCCTTTCTTGTAAGGAAAGACATGTTCAAAAAACACAGTATTTCTTGACTCTATAATAGTGTTCACATTTATATCAGGTATTTCTGATTTACAAGTCAGAAACCGATATGCACTACTATTCTGAGCATAACCAATAAACACACAATCTACTGTTTTTGGTCCAATCTTAGTCTTTTTAGGAATAGGAACTTCAACTTTTGCCAAACACCTCCATACTTTTAAGTATTTGTAGGAAGGCGGTTGACCTTTCCACAATTCATAAGGAGTGCTATTGGTTTTCTTATTGGGTATTCTGTTAAGAACATAATTAGCAGACAATATTGCTTCCCCCCACAAGTTATGTGGTAAGCCTGAATTTAGTAACATGACATTCATCATTTCTTTTAGGGTTCTATTCTTCCTTTCAGCAATTTCATTTTGCTGTGGAGAATAAGGTGTTGTAGTTTGGTGAATAATGCCATGTTGTGCACAAAATTCATTTAATGGTGCATCATATTCACCACCCCTATCACTTCTAACCATTTTAATGGTTTTACCAAGTTGATTTTCAACTTCTGTTTTGTAGAGTTTAAACATTTCTAAGGCTTCATCTTTACTTCTAAGTAAATAAACATAACAATATCTTGTGCAATCATCGATAAATGTTATGAAATACTTTTTACCTCCTCTAGTTTGAACAAATTTAAGATCACATACATCTATATGAATTAATTCTAGAGGTTCGGTTTTCCTTTTAATCGATTTAAATGGAGCCTTAGTTAGTTTCGCTTCTACACAAATTTCACATTTATGATTAGGATTAATTTCAAACTTTGGTATATAATCTAAACCAATTAATCTATGCAAAGCATCAAAATTCACATGTCCTAATCTACCATGCCATAAATTCGACTCAAGAATATAAGCAAAAGATGTGTTATTCTTATTCATAGCAACTTTTGGTACAATTATCATTACATTTAATTTGAAGAGACCATCACTCATGTATCCCTTACCAATATACATACCACTCTTTGATAATACAAATTTATCAGACTCAAATATAAGCCTAAAACCATTTTTACTTAACAAAGAGCCAAAAACCAAATTCTTCCAGATGTCAGGTACATGCAGTACGTTGGTGAGGGTTAGTTCTTTCCCTGATGTCATCTTTAAGATCATCTTTCCTTGTCCAGCCACAGTAGAAGTAGAAGAATTTCCCATGAAAAGTTGTTCACCATTTGCAGCCTCATTATAGGTAGTGAACATCTTCTTGTCCGCACATATGTGACGAGTTGCTTCAGTGTCAACCCACCACTCCTTGGGATTTCTAACCAAATTAGCCTCAGACACCACAGCAGAGAGGTTGATGTCATTCACCTCGTCAGAGATGTAATCTAGTTCAGTTACATTGGTCTGATTGATAGTCTTCTTGCTTGTACTTCCATGATCCTTCTTAGGACGGCGGCAATCAAAAGCTTGATGTCCAGTCTTGCCACAGTTATAGAATTTTCCTTTAAACTTCTTGTTGCCATTATTGTCGCCTTGTTTAGGACCATCTCCAGTAAACTCTCTCTTTTTGTTATGTGGTTTATGAACTTGTTCAACCACATTAGCCTTGGACTCAATGGGATTTTTCACATTCCTCTTTTTAGCCTTTCAGTTATCTTCCACAATTCTCAATCTTATAATCAATTTATCCATGATCATCTCCTTGCATTTATGTTTTAAATAATTTTTGAAGTCTTTCCAAGCCGGTGGTAACTTTTCCACTAGAGCAGCGACTTGGAAAGACTCGCTAAGAGATATACCTTCTGAATGAATATCATGCAAAATTATTTGAAAATTTTGAACTTGAGAAATTACTGTTTTGGAGTATATCATAACAAAGTCCAGAAATTTACCAACAACAAATTTCTTCGTGCTGGCATCCTCTGTCTTGTACTTCTCTAAAGAATCCCACAATTCTTTTGCTGACTTCAAAGGACTATAAACATTATACAGCATGTTGTCAAGGTCATTGAGGATGTAGTTTCTGCACAGGAAATCTGAATGTTTCCAAGCATCTACAGCGGCAACAACTTGCCAATCACTTTCACCTTCTTTAAGTGCTGGAGCCTCTTTATGGAGAAACCGGGCCAAATTAAGAGTTGTAAGATAGAACAGCATCTTCTGCTGCCATCTCTTAAACTTAGTACCGTTAAATTTTTGCCCTTTTTCTCTATGATTTGTTGGTACTTGAACATGGTTCTAGATAGGGACCGGTGTTGGTATAATAATTGGAGTATCACTTCTAGTGGCAGTTTCAGTTGTAGTAACCATAAAATCTGATTACAAAAATCAGAAAAACAAACTACAAATTAATTTTCTAATTACTAAAACCAAGAAATAAATTATAACACAAAATAATTTTATTTTCCTTGTTACTAAAACTAGAAAAATAAAATACCACAATAATTTTCTGTAACACCAAATAATATTCTGCAATTGTTAATGACACCAATATATTACTAGTTATCAAAGAAAATAGACAATATATTACTACTATCTGTCAAATAGTTTATAATACTATTTGTATTTTCCAACCAGAGTATCACTTTGAAAACATAGAAAATTAAATACAATGAAGACACCAAAAATTATCTGTCTTAAGATTGTTAAAATTGTTGGACAATCTTCACTGTATTTAAAATAATAAATTCTGTTTGGGTACTAAACGACAAACAGAATATAAAAGAAAATAGGACATGAGAGAATTTGTTTGATTACAAAAATCAAACCAGTAAAATAAAATAAAATAAATAAATAAAAACATATTTTATTTTGTTACAAAAATAAAATTAAAATCTGATTTAAATAAATAATAAAACAGGAAAAAGAATTAACTTACTTGATTAATTTCTTTGAATAATAATTTGATCAAGTTCAGTGTTCGATACTGTGTTCTTAAGACAGATTCGTCCTCTCCTCGGTACTTTCAGAATATGGACGTCTATCTCCCAGGATGAAATGATCAACAACAAATAAATGCAGCACTACAATTTATTTGTTCAACGAACATACTCAGTGTATACACTTTTTCTCACAGAAAAATAATGGAATAAATACAGCAAAATGCAAAGATGATTTGCAGCAAAAGATAGACAAAAATTGGAGTGAATCTGATCAAATGAGGGCTAGTCTATTTATAGAAGTAATGGCACCCTTTAATTTTGAATTGAACAGGTAGCATACCTGTTTAAACAGATACTGTACCTGTTGGGTTTGAATTTGAACAGATAACCAAATCTGTTTCAATTTCAAATCTGTTCGGGTGGATTTAAATTTGAACTGAACAGATTCGGTTTTGGACAGATCCGAACCTATAAAGAATTTCTGAAGAGGTGCAAATAAAATTTTGAATTCAAAAATTTAAATTTAAATTTGGACAGAATTTATTTTATCAAAAGTAAATTGAATTCAAATATTTTTTGCCCAAAAAGATTAGTATTGGTCTGGACAAGCCCAACCCAACCTCACACCATGCATTCGCACCCAGCCCGCTCGTCCGGATAGCGGCGGCGAGCGCGTGTGGGGTGTTTTTTGGGTCCAATGGGTTTAACTCATTTTGCCCATAACCTCTCCCTTCTACAAACTTGGGGTGTCCCTTGGGGCCCTCCCCAAGTTATAAATTCAAGTTATATAAATCCATTCAAAACTTCTTACCAAATCAATGTGGGACAAACTATTTACACAAACTTTAAGGAATTTCCATCAAAACTCCGTTTCCATGGAGCACACTTTGGCTTCAATTTCCCATTCACTCGATAATGGTTTTGAGCAACCAAATATACCACGTGAATCACAAAGTGGCATAGAACGCGTTACCATTTAGACCCGCCAATTTTGGCGCACGGGTCCCACCTAAATAATTGACCAAAGATAGGAAAAAATTCTGGTTTTACCCAGAATTTCAAACAATTTCTAACACTAAGGATCTACTTTAAGTCCTTATCTTTTTACTTTAGTTATGGATGAGTTGACGAGAAATATTCAGGATGACATGCCATGGTGTATGCTTTTTGCAAACGATATCGTGCTAGTGGATAAGACTAGAGAAAGAATTAACACAAAGTTGGAGATTTAGATAAAAGCTCTTGAATCTAAAGGATTCAAAATAAGTAAAACTAAGACAAAGTACATGGAGTGTAAATTTAGTAACAGTAACAATGGAAACATAGGAGAAGTGAAGACTGAGAACCACACTACAAAAAAAAACACTTTTGGCGACCACCTATTTTGAGTTGGTCACAAATAGTCTATTTTCTGCGACTAAAATTTTTTTGGTCGCCGAAGGGTATGTTATGGTGACCCACAATTTTTTGGTGGCTAATAGCTAATTTTTGGCGACCAAACACAAATTTGGTCGCAGAAGGTCGTCTTTTGGCGACCAAAAAATAAGTTAGTCACGAATGACTTAACTATTGGCAACCAACTACAAATTTGGTTGCGAAAGATCACCTTTTAGCAACCAAAAAATAAGTTGGTCATGAATGACTTAACTATTGGTGACCAACTACAAATTTGGTCGCGGAAGATTACTTTTTGGTGACCAAAAAATAAATTGGTCGGGGAAAGTTATTGTGGGATAAATTAAAAAAAAAATAGGTGCTACTATAACTACATTCTATTTTTTTGTTTAGGCATTGAAGGTTTTATGAAATAATACATAACCCAATTTTTATGGGTTATATATTTTCTCTGCCAAATGTGAACAAGAAGCATGTTATTGGCAGAGTGGATTGGGCGTGTGGAGAGTGACTTCTTGTCAGGAGTTCAACTCCCAGGCAGTGCAAAAGAATATTTTTCTTTGGATGAAAGCGCTGACTTTTGGCAATCAACTATAACTTTGGTCACTAAAAGTTTCCTTTTGACTAATATGGATTGGACTTTCCGCGACCAATTATTTGGTCACCAATGGTTCCTTTAGCGACCAACTATAACTTTGGTCACAGAAAACTATCTATCACGAGACTTTAGTGACCAACTCGCGACCAACACATTTTGGTCGTGAAAATATTTTAGCGACCAAATGTGGTACTTTTTGCGACCAAAATATTGCGGAGAGTGTAATTTCTTGTAGTGCCAAGAAATGCCTAAGAGTGAACATTTTTGTTATTTAGGGTCGATTATCACAACATTCGGAGAGATTGATGCGGATATGGCCCATAGGATTAAGGCGGGATGGTATAAGTAGAGAAGTGTATTTGGGATACTGTGTGATAAACAAATATCCACTAGACTAAAAGGTAAGTTCTATAAAACAGCTATTAGACCAGCGATTTTGTATGGGACAGAGTGTTGGGCGACCAAGAAACAACATGTAGATAAAATCAGTGTGGCTGCGATGAGGATGTTGAGGTAGATGTGTGGTAAATGTGTGGTAAGACTAGACAAGACAGAATTAGGAATGAGTTTATTCGAGAATGGATAGGAGTAGTATCGATAGAAGATAAGTTGAGAGAGAATCGATTGAGATTGTTTGGTCATATTCAACAAAGATCAACAGAGGCAGTAGTGAAGAGATGCGATGCTGTAACGGCAGATGAAAGTTTTAGGGGACGGGATAGGCCTAGATTAACGTTGGCTAGCGTTATAAATACAGATATGGATCTACTTAATTTGACCAATGAAATGACCTTTGATAGAGTCGCGTGGAGAAGAAGAATTCATGTAACTAACCCCATTTGATGGGACTTAAGGCTTGGTTTGATTTGATTTATCATTACTTTTTTTTTTCCTATTTTTTTATTGCCAACTAATTCTTTGATATTGAAAACAAATTAAAATTGTTGAGAGTTGCCCAACAAATAAATAAATGAAAAGAATCCATTACAACGGGGAAGAGCATCCAAATGCATATATTAAGGGATAAACATACATAACTTGGAATTATTTTTCTAAATTAAAACATGTGTGGCGTTTAAGTTGTTAGCCAATGACATCCCTTCCATGGTTTTCAGTTTAGAGAATTCGCGAGTTGACCCCTCTTTTAGCACAAAATGGGTCATTAATTGAACTTTTACAAGTTCCTTTATTTTTAGGCAAATGTTAACTAGTATCCCTCAAAATTATTTAATAATCACTGTAAGATATAAGAGTTTTAGAAATTAAATTTTTTAATTTTTAAAAGTAAAAACTTTGTTACAAAAAATATTTAAGGATCAATTTCTATCGTCGTGAAGATAATCGTTAAAAAATCATCTTGAAAAGTCAAAAACAATGTTTTTAGTGACAAAATTTTAAAAATATCACTAATAAATAGATTTTTAGAAACAAAATAATTTGATTTTAAAATGGTTTATTTTTTGAGACAAAAAATTTGGTCCCAAAACAATAATAATTCATTACTAATGTTCATTTTTCGTTGTTAGAAATATAATAACAACATTTTTTGCAACAAAAATATTTGATCCCTAAAAAATAATTTTGTCCCTAAATTTTAATCTCTAATACTTTTTTTTTTTTTTTTTTTGGTAGTGAATGCTATGATGCTTACATTATCTTAGGCTTTTATTTTTTAATTTTTTTTTAATATATTTTATACAAATTAATAAATTTTATATATATATATATTTAATTATTAATTGATGTGTTATGTAATAATAAAAATTCAAAGTCTAAAACATGCCGTTACAATATAATAAGTGTCACATTAATAAATAAAAATGTTCAAAAGAAATTGCAAATTAATAAGACAGTAAAAAAATATTTATATTTTTATGGTAGGACACATTTTTTGGGTGCATAGTGCAAATCTTTAGAGTTGCCCAAAAAAAACAAAAAAATCATTTATACAATTATTTCATTTCATATTTTTATGATATATATTTTTTTTAATGAACTCATAGCAAGAACCTTGTTTTCATAACATCATTCCGTCTTCAAGGGTCCCCTTTCTCTTTCCGGGCAAAATGTATTTATATTACAGAGAGAGAGAGAGAGAGAGACCATGTTAGATGGGCTGGAAAGGATGCCATCTGCTTTTCAGGATGAGAGGCAACCAAGAGCAGCCATTCTTCCTCATTTTAAAAGTAAAATGAGCACTTGATACTATCAAAACAATATGTAACTATAAAAGTAGTTAGAGAGAGAGAGAGAGAGAGAGAGAGAGAAGACATTTGACAAATCAGAAGCAGAAGAGTTTTTGCGGGAGGGTGGGAGGCACATGCTTTTGCAAAGGAATGTCCTACAAGGCCACGTCCCTCTGTTTCGTTTTTCTCTCGGGTTTAGGGGAAACACCCATCATGCTTATCAAACTCTCTCTCTCATATTCATTTCTTTATAATTAGCTCTTGATCATAACTTTCACTTAGTATTATGTGCTTAATTATTATATAGTATGATATGTTAATGTTCCATTCAACCATCAACTACATAGCGACATAGGTATTGTCATTATGCCATGCCACTTATTTATAGCACACCTTCATTAATTATTGGTATTCACAAAACCAAAAGCCCTACAAATTATAAGGACAAATTAGGTTAGTAGTCTTTATAAGTTAGTTTTATGTCATTTTAATTATTTTATTTTTAAATTTTTTATTTTATCTCAGTTTAGTCCAATTAATTAAAAATGTTAGCAATAAAGTTCTTTGTACTTTTGTACTTGTTTATTCCATCAATAAAATTCTTTTTTGCCGATCAAAAAAAAATTAAAAATGTTAGCATTATTTTATTGAAAATGTGCACATGAATGACATGTATCATGCTTTTATGAGAAAATTTATAAACTTAATTAATTCAGTAAGTTAATCTCAACCAACTAAATTGCAAAAATTACAAGCACATCTCATGTGATCTCTCCACATAATAATATAAAAATGGTAAAGAATATTGAAAATATAAATGATAAAGTTATTATTCTCTTTGACAGTTTAAATTTTTAGATAATTTAGTGATTAATAATTTAATATAGTATTAAAATAGCTAATAGATTCTGTGTTTAACTCTTGCCGTCTATCAAATAATTATAATTTAATATAGACCAATAACTCTAAACGTAATAACTTCGTATTACTACTCCTTTTAAAGTTTAGGACAAAGTAAGCTTCTTAAGAAGACAAACTATCTTTGTATAAGACGAACACTGCATGAATTAAATTCAATTAGTTTTGTATCGTCACAGTTTTTTTTTTTGTTTTTTTGCTTTTAGATTTACTTGTATGGTTATCCAAAAGACCTATCCTAAGTGGTCTATCAAAACTTTGTTGAATCATCATTTCAACCAAGTGAGAAGGGAGACACATGTATGCATGTCGTCCAAACCTTTAATATGAACTCACGATTTTAATCAAATTGTGGTCAAAGCACGAGCTACATGGAGTCTTTTTAATTGTAATGATTTCATTTTTCTAATTTAACCATGACCAAGGATACAAAGAAAAGAGAAAATAAAAAGAGAAAAGTAGCGTTTGGTAGAGTTTTCTAAATATAATTTGATAATGGAGTTGTATTTTGAGTTTATGAGTTTTGGAATTATAATTTGAGTATGAAAATTTTGTTTAGTGAATGAATTTTGAATTGAGTGAAAAAATTTTGATGTAACATATGATATCTGATACAAAAACTTATAACTCATAATCTAACACACAATTCAAAAATCTATTAAAAGTTCATAAAAAAATTTTAAAAATTTCAAAAATATTGTTTTATTAAAAAAAAATAAAATAAAAATAAAAAAATTGCCATATTTCTAATAGGCTTCACTATCTATGACCAAGAAAAAAAGGAGGAAAAGAAAGAAAGTCATATATAAACTCTTTTCTTTTCTTTTTTTTCTCCTCTAATAAGTTGCATATCCCAAGTGTAGATTAGTTGTCATAAGTCTCTATTATGTCTAAAAAGGACTTTTTTTTTCTGAAATTCGAAAGCGGAAGAACCTTTTTGATATTTTTGGAACTTGTAGCATGTCTAAAAAGCTTTTAGTGGGAGGACCCAATATTTTTTTCCTTGGGTAAATTACGAAATATAGCCCATAGCTTGGGTCCAGCTCAATTTTGGTCCTATATTTTGTGTAGAAAACCTTTTGGTTTTTTTAATTTTTGTCAATATAGTCCAATTATAATTTGATTCAAATTTCATTTTAATTTTGTTATTTTAATTTAAATAATATTAAATTTATTCTAAATTTTGGTTAATCTTTTTTATGTTTATTAAATTTATTTCAATCTTTTTTTAAATTAAAATAATAAAAAATTAAATCAAATTATAGGTATGAAAAGTGCTATTTCCTTTTTTATTTTATTTATTTTATTTTTTTCCCAAAGATACAAGAACATTAATACATATTTATCTAACCTAAGGGGAGAGACTCTTATTAAGGTTTTGGAACACCAGCTGGAAGAGCGGCCAATCAAGAGCTCAACCACAGGCTTTTCCATTGGCCTATCTTTTTCGGATTTAAAACAAGTGGAACCATATATTTCGTCTTAATAAAGTCAAAAAAAAAAAAAAAGGAAAAAACATATTACTGTTCGACCTTAATTATGTATTCATATATATTTATTTTTTAAATGTGTATATATATAGGGAAAAAAAAAAATTTTCCTTTTTTTGCTGATCAAAAAAAAAAAAATGTGTATATATATAGGAAGCATAAGGATTTAATATAAACGATTGACCACCATATATCTATCTTCCGCTCTGCAACTATTTCACACCACACCACAAGCTTCCAAACAAAGAGAATTAATGGAAAGTAAGATTTGCAAGGTTTATTCTTCGTGTTGTCCTCTGACAAGTCTACAATAAACACACCAAACCAATCTTATCTGGTCAATGGGTATCTCTTCTTTGCTCGATTCCATAACTTCAAAACATGCTGTTGCTGTTGATGACAGAAACACAAGCACAAATACAAATAGATCTTTCTCTCCAATCTAAAGATTCAACAACAACAACTCTCTCAATCCATGGCTGGTGTTGAAATCAATCATAAGCTAAGGCTTGTTGGATTTCTGGGTTTTTCAATATGACCATGTTTCCTGCTCAAAACCTCTCCAAACAGTATCGTCACAGCGGTTATGGTGGCGGTGATAGTGGTAGTTACTCGGAGAGTTTCGGTGTTATGAGTCGATTACAAGGGTATGAGTGTTGTAGTGAAGCTTGCTCAGGATCTGATCTGGTGGTTGGTCCGATGGCTGAAGATGAGTCGGGCTCAAGTTCCAAGAACATTCAAGATGATAGGGATGAAGGGTGGTTACAATTGGGTATTGGTGGTGGTGGTAGTCATGAGAACAAGCTCGATCAAGTTGAACCAACAACAAGCAGAGTCGGATTGATCGAGCTTGATCTACTACCCAGTGGTAGTTCGCAACAAGTTAGATCATCACCACCGGAGTTTCGAGTTCCAAGTGCCACTAATTATGGTACTTCTTTGTTCTTGCAACACCCAGGAACAAGTTCGGCTTTTACTCATCATCAAAAGGTTAACTGGGGATTTAGGCCTATCCCGCAAAATATGATGGTAGCTTCTTCTTCTTCTCCGTTTTCATCCACGTCTTCTTTAATGCCACCAGAATCCTATTTCGCCAGACCATTTCAACTCCATTCCGGCGTAGATGTAGCTGGGCCAAGTTTAGGTTTCAGAATCATTGATCCTCCTCGCAGACCCCATTCCGGCATATGGTTTATGCTTCAAGCATCACAAAATCAGTAAGTCCCAAAAAAACATGGAGAGAAATAACAAAAACATCATAAACATGATTCCAATCGTCTATTCTTTTTTTCCTTTTCTTTTTTATTTCAAAAAAGAAGAACTTTCATCTTTTCCTTTCTCTAGTCATCATCTTCTATTTTTTTCTCTTTTTTTTTTTATATTTTTTTTATGTTGAATAAAACAATCTAATTTATGTTATGAATTGCACTCGGTTTCTCAATGCAGAGCAAAAGAACCCATTTTGCCTCAGATACCCAAGAGCTACCTGAGAATTAAGTAATTCATTTTATTCTTAATTTTGGTCTGAATTTATCCTATCTGTTTTTGACCCATTACACGAAAGGGTTTTTTGCATTTATAATATTAATGATGATTTTGTTTCTTTAGGGATGGAAGGATGACAGTTCGATTGTTAATGAAGTATCTGGTTAACAAGCTGAGATTGGATAGCGAATCCGAGGTATGTCCATAGAGATTGCTTGTAGAAATATTTGATAAGCAAATACCATATAGATTGCTTCTGGAATTGATATTTTCATTTTAAGAGTATCTCTCATTATTGAAAGATTGACAAACCAAAAGTAGAAATAGAGAACCCACAAAAAGCAAACATAAATAAAATAAAATAAATAACCTAGCTATATGTTCTTCAATCCAGTAATTAATTACAGGTACAATGAACATGGTTGGTAAGAGAAACATGACAGAAACAGCAGAACTAAAATGGGGTTCTCGTAGTAATATTTATCATTTCAGATAACATCATGTTTAGGTGTGAGTGTGACATGAATTTCTAGGTAGTCCTTTTTCTGTTTTTGTATTATTAGCTTTTTATCTCATAATCATAATCCATTGTCGCAAGAATTAGCCTTAGGAACATGGTGTCTAATTAAGGAAACCAACTCGTGATTAGCTTCATGTTTAGTTAGTTATTAATCTTCTAATGATGGGATTAAGTTTTAAGGTTCTCAAGCGTAGAAATGTGAGACAATTGAGAAAACTACGTACCACCCTCTTTCCCTTTCGCTCGACCCCAAAATAAATGAAAGAATTGTGTGCTTTCGTTGTTTTAGATGTGGGTTTACTGTTTTCTTCCGTGCAAATATATTCATGAAAGTAACATTTCAATGATCTTGCGTACTTGCATTAAATAGAGGAGCAAATATATCCAACTTTAATATATGCGTATATCCATGAAAACAAAAAAATTTAAGATTATCCTATTAATAGATGTACATTCATGATTCAAAATAGATGTGTATTCATAATTTCTTTTAAGATTATCCTATTGGAAAAGCTGATTGTATTTATACAATATTGGGTTGAAGTTCTAATTAATTAGATATACATCCATGTATTTGTTGCGGCCATACAACTAGGTAATTTTGGGGGACTGAAAGTGAAAAAAAGAAAAGAAAAAAGAGAGTCATAGAAATTCAAGTGATGATTATAATTTATTTTAATTTGGGAGTTTATATTAGATTGTTTGGTATAGTTTTTACTTACCGCTTATTAGACATAACTAACTTAAATAAATTGAAAAAAATAATATTATCAACTATTAACTTACAATAAACTACACCAAACGGGACGAGTATGTAAGGTGAAATCTTGAAAAAAAAAAAAAAAAAAGTGAAAGAGAAAAAAGCCTATGCATATATTTCTTTCTTTTGCATGTGGCATTCTTATGTTTTGGCAGTAGTAGTACACTACAAACGCTACTGGGCACTATTATTTTGAAGAAAAACATTTTACATATTGGTATTTAGGATAATCTCAAACGTTCCTCCTGCCCCTTGTTGATCGATTGATTTGATCCTAGCTAACCTTGACTTTTTGGCTGAATTCTCCGCTTCAATCAATTCGTGATTGCAATCCCTAGAAAGAATCCAGTAACAGATCATTCATCCAAGGAATAGTTCCCCCAGATTTCTGTATTTGAGTGTAGATGTACTGGAACTATCTCATACTAGATTTCAATTGTTATATAATCTATATCTCATACTAGATTTATGTACTATGTAGATCAATTCTCTCCATTTAGGCTAGTTCAAATAGGACATGTAAATTGAGGAAACATATTATCTGTGCAACATCATTCAATATTTCCCATGTTTGGAGCCTCGTCTTTTTCCCTAAATTCACTGTCTTGGAGATGATGAATTTCCATGGTCGGTGACTAGCTAAACTATACTAGCTTTGTTATTTCAACAAAAGTGTCTGAAAAATGAGTCACTTATGATTCTACATTTCCAATATAGTTTGTTGAAAGAGGTTTATGATATCAAGAGAAAGAAAGTACTACCATTGATTCTTTTAGAGCACTGTTTAATCAGTCATATACTAGGTATCCATCTCTAGTTAAATCACAGCACACCGTGTGTTGGTACCAAAAGAAATCCCTTCATTCGTTCCTGAGGGTGGGGGAACATGAATCATAATGCATGTAAGTTTATAGAGTTTACTAGTAACATGTTTGAATTTGGGTTCAAAACTCAATCAGCTTCAAAATATATATTTGTTTACATTACAAGAGTAGCTTATACTTTGTATGTGTTTTCATCAATAAAATCTTCTTTTTGCCAATCAAAATAATTTACAAGAGTAGCTCATTTTGTTTTACAGCCTTATAACATTGGTTATTGGAAACCTTAGTTTGATTTTAGCCATTACTTTATTATGTATGATTTTAGAAATATTTATTGTCCACTTCCCAAGTTAACTCTCTCTTCCTAGTTTGGCCAATCTGGTTTGGTCAACTCGAACTTCTATTTTTATCAATAAAGAGTTTTTCTTCGCTGATCCAACAAAAAAAAAAAACTCAAACTTCTCTATTTAGCCTTCTCATGCTCTTCTCTCAACTTGGCCACCCCATCGAATAGTCTCTCCAGCTGATCTAGCTTTACTTGAGTGAGAATATCTCCAAGAATCACCAAACAGCTTTATTCTTCAGCCTATATGAAATCTTAAACTCGGCCATTAAAAAAAAAATGGTAGTTCCTTAGGTGTTAAGCAAGAAAATATTCTGTTTGGTTTAGATTTGAAAACATAGTTCCACAGCTGATTTGAGTGCTGTATTTGGTTACAGCTTTCAAATTATAATTCTACACTCATTTCTTAAAACTCATTTCAAACTATAATCATTATTTTTTAAAATTCATAACTAAACACACAATTCAAAACTCAAAAACAACTTAAATTTTATTTTAAATATGTTTTATTTTTTTATTTTAAATATTTTATTTTATAGGAATATTTTTAATATTTTAATTTTCATAAAAATATTTTAATATTTTAATTTTAATATTTTGATATTTTAATTGTAAATATTTTGATTTTCAAAATATTTTTAATATTTTGATTTTCGGAATATTTTTAATATTCTTAATATTTTAATTTTTGGAATATTTTTAATATTTTAATTTTCTAAATATTTTTAATATTTTTAATAGTTTAATTTTCTAAATAATTTTAAAATATTTTAAATATTTTTAATGTTTATACAGGCCTAAAAAATGAATTAACAGAAAAATTAATTGATATAAAATAATTGACATAGAAGTTATTTCAAAAAAAAATTTATTTGAAAAAAAAATTATTCAAAAAAATTACTTAAAAACAATTAATTGAAAAAAATTCATTTTTTTATTTGAGTATTTTAAAAATAGTTTGATTATGACTGTTGATCAAAAATACGGATATCGAGTTATGAGTTGTATATTTGATTATCAATTATAGATTGGATTAAGTTTTGAAAACTATTTTGAAAATTCATCACCAAACAAATTTTCTTATTTCACATATCACATCAAACTTTCAAAAACTTAATTCTACATACAATTCAAAACTCAATTCAACACTCTATTCAAAAACCATAACCAAACAAATTTTCTACACTTAAATCATAATTCCACAACTCACAAATTCAAAATACAACTCATACTCTCAAATCATATTTACAAAACTATACCAAACACAACCATAAATATTATAGATGGCTTGCAAACTATGAGCTTATACATTGACAATTAGCATGTTTAAGTTTCTCCCTCATTAGCTTACATGCAACTAATTGCTTGACAACCTATGCAAGTTTCCATGCATGTTGATAATGTAAATTCTTGCAAATTATAAAAACAAAAATAAGGAAAAAGAAATGTAAATAACATAGATGACAAAGAAGCTAAGGTTTGTTCATAAAACTAGATAAGAATCATGATACATTGTGGGCTGGAATTTTATTCCCTTTTCCTAATGGGTGATTGAAATATGATTCCCTTCATTGCATAAAACAAATAAGGTTGATTTACTACAATCGTACGTAATAGTTTTAGAGATATCATAAGTATTATAAAATGTCCTTTATCATATATGAGATAATGTGACACACAATATTCCATTTTGTTTCTTTTTAATCCTAATTCCCACGTAATTAGTATTTAGGTCAACCGTTATACCATAATTTGGATGCATATACTTTGTTTCCTTGCACTTCATGCCACGAAGTAAGGGAATGTGACATAGGAAAAGTATTTTATTTTAACAATCTTGCTCAAATGTAACATATATATGTATATATATATATAATATTATAGCAACAACCAAGAATCTCTCTCTAAACAAAACAGATATATGCAACAACCAAGAATCTGTCTCTCTTTCCTTGCAGTTCAAAGATCATTATCCAGTTGACGTCTCTCGGCCAACTGATAAATAACTAAGAATCTTTATCCAGTTGTTTTCTTCAACGTTTCACCTGAAATAAACCCATCTGGTTCAGACATTTGCACCATAAAATATCATAGTAGCTATATTTGTAAGATATATGTATGACACACAACATTCTCTTTATAAATGGATTGTTTTAATGAGGTCAACTGCAGGCCATCGATTTAGAAATTCCGCCCTAGCCTCCCCAGATTGACCGGCCAGTGATTTGAGTAACTTGACTTTAATTTAGAAAGAAAAAGGTTATATATTGTCATTTTTCATTTTTTTTTATATTAGAGAATATAGCCAAATATTCTTTATTTTATTTTTTTAATAATTATTTTAAAATAAAAAATCAAACATACAGTCTACTAAGAAGATTTTTTTATCAGTAAAAAAACTTTATTGAAAATAATAACATATAAAAATATAAATTATATCAATAAAGTAAGGGCAAAGAGTAGTATCCTAATGTACCATTTATCCTAACAAAATTGGCACCAAAAGCAACACTCTATCATTTGGTATCATTTGGTAACTCTAGCCAATCTACTTAGAAAATAATATAACTGCCAACAAAAAATAATATAACTACCAACAAAATATATATAACAGTTCTCGTTTAAATAAGTTCGAAAATATAAAAATTGATCCCAAAATAAGACACAGACGAACATATATCATGGATCCTAAACAAAATTTGCAAAATATTATTTATCCATATATATTCTAGCACTAGTTGTCTATTTGTAGCCGAATCAATTCATTCTCATCTAGTAGAAACCATTCCCATGGTGCTCTCACTTTTCACACATGCCATGCAACCAAGAAGAATGACAGCACTCACTTTTCTTTTCACACATGGCATGCAACCAAGTACCCAATGATTAGGTTTGTACATGGGTGTCAAAGATCATGGGATGAAACCTAATATTTAGAGAGAATAAAATAAGTACTTACAAAATAATGTACTTCCCTATTTTATTGACGTAATTCTTGCATGTATCTTATTCTTTTCATCAATAAAGTTTTGTTTTTATTGATAAAAAAATATATATTTGTGGCGAAAATTTCGGACTCCTTCTGTGCATGAATGTGTCAGTGGAGTAGGGGGGACAAATTTTTTTTGGCTCAATGGTAAAGGATATTCGGATTAATTTACGCGTAACTGCACTAATTCCCTTTCTAGTCTAATCAAAGGCAGGTTATCTACGTCAAAACTAGGAAATTGATCGAGGGGGAGCAATTAGTCTGAGGGGTTGATTGAGTTTCAAACTAAGTTGGTTGTTAATGTGGTCACAACATTTCCTTCTACTCGATCTCATCTATTCCAATTTCTATATTTTTTTTCACTGCACTATCGATGTTAAAGAAATTAATTGCGTGATGAATAGACAGTTTGGAACAAAAGGACATAAAAGATTAAAAACAGGTTAATATTGGGCTTTGTTAATTTTTGTCCTGAAACGATGATGAGAAACATTAAGAATTTCTTCATAAGGAGGACTCGTATAGTAGTCTAGGGCAATATAATCAATTCAGGAAATCAAAAGAGACGTCATCGATGAAGGTGGGCAAAGTTTCCTTCTGTTTATTTTATAATCATCTTGGAGTGCATTGACTTTAAACATAAAACAGCCCCAACTTGGATTATTTTGGCCTGGTTGACACTCAATAGAATTTTGATTCTAACAGATTGAAATCATATCATTCTCAACACCCATCTGCATGCAATGTACGAATAAATATAGTGTAACAATGAAATAATTTTATGTAGTGTTATTAGTCAATAAAAGAAATGGGATTAGATATAGGTAACTCTTCTGTCCCATTTACCTGACCCGATGACCATATAATATAGCATTTATCATTGATTGATAGTATGGTCACCTAACATTACCGTTAATAGTTATGCATACCTTACTTATTTCGTCATGCTATTGCTTGTTTTAGCTCAGCTTTCAGACTGCCAATGTTAATGTAGTAGCTGGCCCTTCACATTCTTTTTCCATAAAATTGTGCTTTAAAAATGTCCATCAAAGACCTTAACAAAAACACTTCTGTTTTCTAAATATTAATTAATGACAAAAAAAAATATTTTTTTTTTAACGTCGAAGGAAAGCAATGCATGAGGGATAATTCTACAACAGAATCATTCCAAGTTGTTGAAAAGAAAAGAGTAATAAATATAAAAAGGATGATGGATAGATTAGAGTTGTCAAGAATGCATTCTTTAATTTGTGTGAATGGAATGCATGCGCAATATATAATACAGTCTCTAATGTGTGAATGGAATGCATGAACAATATACTATTTTTTTTTTTTTTTATCAGCAAAAAAGGAGCCTTTAAAGATAGAAAATCATACAAGATATGAGATTACATCAAAAAAGGGAAGGAATTTGGTGAGGAACCAAACCCAAAAGGAAAAAAAAGAAGAAGAACAGACCAAAGAAACATACCAAACAGATTGACAACAAACCAACAGAACCAACCAAAGAAACAAACATACCACCAGCCCACAATATACTATTAAAACAAGGAAAACCATTCTTTGTTGATTGGAACATCTGCAAAAAATAATTTTGTTCATCCATTTCATGGTAGGTGAATATTACCTATATCTGTTATTATTATTATTTTTTAAAATTTTTTATTAGAGTCCACTATTTTGGATCCACTTAAAACTAATAGACCTTAGTGAGTAATATTCGGATAATACCATATATATAATATTTCATACTAAACTAACACGTATAATTATGTGTCTCATTTATATCATTGTCACATAATTATATATAAATTTATATATTTATCTTGTTTTATAATATTTAATATTATAAAATGACTGAATAAAATCAAACTCAGACAAACAAGGACTACCCACTAAAGAACTCAACAGGGAGTGATAGTTCATTTTGCGAAAATATTGACCTTCATATTAGGGTTTTAGGATTTTGTTTAGGGAGAGAGAGAGAGAAAGAGAAAGCAACGTGAATAAGACGTGCATGAGATTGGTGTATATATTATTATGATATTGTATGTATATGTATATAGATATAGATATAGATAAAGAAAAAGACAGAAGAAGGGGGGGGGGGGGGGGGGCGCGTTTGAAAACAAAAAGAAAGTTAAAGCGTGCCAATAGCTCGCCGTCCTTTTTCATTCCATTATAGAGCTATATATATATATATATGATATGGGTTTATTTATCTGTATATTGGTATAGAGGATATCAATCACTCTCATGTATTTTTTTTTAATTATTAATTAATTATTTTATTTACATATTATTAAATTTAAAAAAGAAAAATGTTTCGTAGTTTAAATTTTATAATTCAAAAGTAATTCAAATGGTTAAAATAACGTTATTTTAATCATTTTTATGTTGTTCTGTATTTAAAACGACGTCGTTTTGATCATTTAAATTATTTTTAAGCTACAAAATTTAAATTACGTAACATTGTTGTTTAAAAAATATTTTTTTAAATGTATATATATTAATTGCTTATAGTATAATGTAGAGGGATGATAAATATAAAAGTATAAGTCTATGATATCATGATTTTGGCTTGCGAGCAAAGGCTGGGGTGGGGCCTGTTATGATTAAACTTCGGGCAGTTTTCAATCGTGGGATGGGCGGGCAGCCTCAATGAGTCGTTCTTTGTGGCTGACCCATTGCCCCCAAGAATTGTCTTAGATTAGTGGAATCTCTTGAGTAAAGAAAAAAAAGTTAGAGAGAGAGAGAGAGAGAAATTTGATGGGTAAAGTAGACGTTAAAAGTTGACGTTACAGATAAATATGATAGAAGGAGAATGGGGCAGACGTAAGCTTGTGACAAAGCATGACTTCAACCGAGGGGTGTGGTGGAGGGGAAGGGACTCCTCCTTCCTTAACCAAGTGTCGGGGGTTTGATTTTCATCTTGGACATGGAGTAGTTTTAAATTCTTAGATCAGCTGTCCCATCCTTCGAGATGCCTACAAACCAGCGAAGAGATTAGTTTCTGCAATCGGCGGAAATATCCTGAAGAGACCTAAAAAAAAAAAAAAAAAAAAAAAGCATGACTTCAACAATGATTCCACATTAGTTTGGAAAAAATATTCCGACCCATTTTGTTTACAACTCTGCTACATGACATATTAAAGATTCGAATGGTTCGAAATTCTAAAATAATGTTATTTTAAGATTTTTTTATTTTTTATTAATAAGATAATATTTTACGTACTATTTGAATCATTTGAGCTCTACGCATTCGAATTACGGATCATTTTCATTTTGTTTATTTACTTTTTCATTTTAGCCCCTCTTAAATGTTTGTCTACATTTTATTTTGAAATATTAAATTTTTTACATTTTAAAATTGCCCTTTCAAAATCAACATAAACACATTTTAAAATTTTAAAAGAAAGATAATGGTGAGAAAAATATTTTAAAATTTAAATTAAAATATAATGATTAAATGTCTTTTTAATAAGTTGAATTTTTTATAATAGACAAATAAATTGGGACGGAGAGAGTAATAGATAGTTTAAGTGGTGTTTTTGATAAACAAAAATTAACAAATATATATTTGAGATTTTTAAAATTCTCCCTCTGTTTTAAAATATTAGTCCTTTTTAAAAAATTTAATTTTTTTATAATATATTTATTACACTTCAAAAATATTAACTTTACAAAATTATTCTTTAACTTTTTTTTAGAATATCAATTGTCATAATTAATGAATTTAAGAAAATAATAAAATAAAAAATTCATGTTATTTTAGTTTTTTATTTTTTAAAAATAATTAATATTTTAAAATAATAAAAAATAAAATAAAATATTAATATTTTAAGACGGAGAAAATATTATTTTTAAACTTACTCTTAACATCCTAGTCTAGTGATGGTCCATTGCCGATTGTAGGTAAATTTAAGTGTAATATCTAAAGGAACTCTGAATTATTAGTCTTTGTTTTATGTTTTGTCACTAATTAAGAACACTACATCAATAATAGTCTTGTCAATATTATTTTGAATGTTGTCCAACTAAAATGAATATGCTAATATTTGTGCTTTTCTTCTTTAGCTAGTTGTTACTACTGAGTATATATATTTTTTTATTTAATTATTATTTGATATGTAAGATCATTTTTTTTTACTGTTTTAACGGTTACATTAAATAAGTATCAAATTGATAAAAAAAAAAAAATTTATCAAATTGAGGACAAATGTACCTTTTATCAAATCATTGTTTATTGTCGTTACCGAATGTCCCCTAGATGTCCTCTCAGATGACCACCTCAAGGTAAAAATTTGTAAAAAAATTGCACTAGCCGATCGACCGCCCAATCGTCTGTACGGGGAGCAAATATCCGTTACCACCTGTACTCCTCGCGTCCAAGCTGCGCCTTTCTCCGTTCGACTTGAGAACACAACGAAGGTGAGCTACCCGGCGGTGGGTTGCCGAAAAACCCCTCCGACGGTCAAGTCAGCACACACTCAAAGTGAGAGAAGAGAGAGAAGACAATGTGTTAGTGTTTCTCTCACCAAAAGATATTCCATCCTTAGTATGGGGGGCGCAGTCATGCTTATAAACCTTCTACGCGTTCGTCTGCATCCATTCGCCTTCTAACACGTGGGCTTGCTTCCCCATGTGTCAACACAAATTCAGCAAAACATCACCTAACCAAACCGCCGAATGGCTTTGGCGCGAACAGACAGCCCGGCGGCGCTACCCTGGACCCCTACTACCGTATTACTTTACGAGACGTACAGTGCTCCCGGCCGAGCTCCATTATGACCGAGCTCCTACTCGGTTGGGCCGGTCTGTAGAGGATCTTACTCGCCGACCTAAACGAGCGAACAATGTGAACCGGTCAGGCAAAGAATCATCTCGGCCGAAGCGGGCTTGGACTTCAGCCGAGCAAACTTCCCCTAAAATGCCTATCACAGCTCGGCCCAAACATGCTCAGACCAATCTCTGTCCGGCCACTACTACGGCCCAAAGCCATATTATAAAATCACCCTCTCAATTGCCCCTTAATTCCGTCAGTGCTAGCGTAACTAGGATTACGTGCTCCGGCCGGGGTCGATCCTCCGCCCAGCCTTACACCGCAAGACATTAACCGCGCTAATCCTCATGTTCGCTTTCTTGACTTGCTCTGTCGGTGCCTCGACTTGCCAACCTGTCTCTTCAGTACTAACGCCGCCATCATTACAAATGCGTGTCATTCATGCATTGGCCTCGAATAGCCAACCCCGCCACATCTTCACGTTCAAATTTTGGCGCTTCTTTTTCCTTTCTTATTACTGTCGTCCCTCATCTCATTCTCTTTCTTCTTCCGTTCGTCTTCACCTGCAAAACCATTTTGCGATCGAGAGTTCTCGCTCCCACTCATCCTATTGAGATCAGAGCATCCATGCAAGCACATTCCACACTATCGCCGTTGCTTTGGGCCTCTGTCCCATTGCTTCAAGCCATCGTCCGAGCCCTAGCCTGTAAGTCTTCAACTCTCATGCGTTCTTCCTTTATTACTCATGTTCTTACTGTACAAATGGGTCTGTGATCGTCATAGTTGAGTTTAGGGCATGGTAACAGTAGGTTTTAGGATTTCGAATGAAGTCAACTTAAGATGCAGCCCCTAAAAACCACCTCTGCCCCTTCTTCCTCGACTGTTCATCATCCTCTGTGATGAACATGAGAGAAATTGGAGCAGACCGGGCTACAGGTCTTCATTTGATCCCAAAAAATACCAAAACCGAGCAAGTTGCAAGTTTGTGAGACTTGGGCAGAAACCGAGCTGAAAGACGTGAGGCCGCTCAACCGGGCTAATATCTAGTCCGCTTGAACGACCGAGCTACCGAGTAATGTTGTACATCCAGTGTCCGGGCTAAAGTCGAGCTTATTTGCGCGACCGCACTGTCACTAATACTTGCCTTTTACTGCAGAGACCAAACACCAACACCAGGGCTCTCAAAGGCCGAGCAGCCATCGCACGAAACTTTGCCAAACCAACACAACCGAGCTAAGACCAGCCGGCCTCACATGGGGCATTATCGCTTCCTAGTTGATACGCCGGGCGCTCTAGCCGTGTTCTGGGAAGAATATAGCGTCCTCGCAGACGTCCAACTGGAGCTCGGTGTAGAGGACACCACACCATGGGGCAAATTAGACCAATGCCCCTTCACCGTGCTATCTATAGTCGAAAGAGGCTTCCGTTTCCTAGTTCAGCCTCTAATGTGTGAGTTCCTGAGGCGTACTGGGCTAACGCCAACATAAGTTTTGACAAATACATTCTGAATAATAAACGAGGTAACCGAGTTAAACAACTGGCTTGGCCTGAACCTAGGATTGGCCGAGATTTTGTGCCAATACACCCTCGGGCACACAGCCGACGGCTGATGTGCCCAACTGGTACATTAGTAAGAACTTCGGTTCAATATGTAAGCAATGCTCACTAGCCGGTCAAATTACTTTCCTTTACTATTTTGTGCTAATTGCTCTTTTCGTTGCAGCTATCGAAGCCTCGCAAGCAAATTACTTTAACCCAGACGAGGCTGCCATCAGAACCGTGCTGCGGTATTGTCACCGAGATTGCCGTGACCTTCTCAGTTACGTACCGAGCTATCGATACTCAGGTCCCCGCAAAAGTAGAGTCACAGACTTTCTATGAGCCCCATCCCCACCCTCTGATCTAACACTGCTGGACGTGCCCCTAATCCAGCTAACAGAGGAAGAGGAAATGGCCAAACGGAGCCGTATCAAGAATCTCATCACCGCTACATCCACCGAGTTGCCGAGTATGCCACCTCGCACCTCTAATACCAGTCAAACATCTGGGACCGTGATCGCATTGGCATCGACCACTATGACGCAAACCAGCAAGGAAAGTCGCCAAGCCGGAAAAAGGCCTCGGTCCGCCAATCCAACAGCCAAGCTCGTTGCAAAGCTCAGCACTGAGCAAACAACGGAGGCATCTGAGCCAACGCTCCCTTGGCAGCCACAATTGAAACACCAGGGTAAGGAGATCCCGGCCAACGCCTCAGTCAAAGGCGATAAAGAACATCTCCTGGCTTTTAACTTGACAAAAGCATTACTCCTGCCGAGTGACGTGACCGGCAGCGACCACGTGCCCAACACCCAACTTGTGAAGTCCTCGGTGAAATCTATGACCCAAGTAAGAACTCAGCATGTTTATTCAAATTTGTTCAAGTGTTTTCACAGTTACTCTTATTTGAACTCTAACACGTTCTCTTACAGGCCATCCAGAAACAACATCTCGTGATGGACCGGATTCACAAACTCCGGCAAAATGTGAAGATGCCACCAATCAAGTCAAGAATCTGGAAATCGAGCTGGGGAGGTCTAAGGCTTTGCTCGAAATTCCTTGGCCAATACTGACAACGCAAGATTCCTTGGCTAGCTCGGCCAAGCCAAGCAAGAAAGGGACGAGCTGAGAGCCCAACTCGCTGCGGAAAAAGAAGCGGGGACAACTACTCCAAGCAGGTCGAAACCACCAAGGACATTTATTTCAAGTCCGGTTAGAAGGCCGCCTGCGAAAAACTTGGCCAAGGATCAAAGATTGAGGTGTTTGCTTCTCCTCCCACAGCCTTCCTGCCAGTCTACCTAATTCCCTACGCCAACGAAGTCTTCAATGCTTTGCAAGAGGAGGCAGAAAAAGAAGCCGAGGGTGAGGGAAGCCAGCAGGAGCTTGGCGAAAAGGAAAAGGCTGTTGTTGTTGACCCGGAGGTCGCGATAGAAGAAGCCAATGATGAGTTTGCCGATCTCTCCCCGTTAGCTTAGTTTAGGCTTGTCTCTTTTGATTTATGTTTGAGTTTTTGTAACCAGGCTACAAGCCCCACTACATGTACCAAATTTTCCAATCAATGAAAAGTTCTCATTTTGCTTATACTCTTGTACTGTTTTGCTGTTGTTAATTTTGCAACTACACTATTTCTACCCGGTGAGAGGAGCATCTCGGTCAAAATCCTGAACTCTTCATTTCTTCGACAAAAATGCTAGAGTTGAACAACCCATCAACCCCATTAGCCGAGATAAAACATCTTGGCAAAAATGCTGGAGTTGAACAAATCATTAACTCAATTAGCCGTGATAAAACATCTCGGTCAAAACGCTGAAGTTGAACAAATCATCAACTCAATTAGCCCAGATAAAACATCTCGGCAAAAATATTGAAGTTGAACAAATCATCAACTCAATTAGCCGAGATAAGGGCGATGGCTTCAGAGTTTAGCTCGGGCTCAAAATTTTCGCTGTGGATAGTGGGCATGTCGATCTCCAATGGAATGACAGCCTCCATGCCATACGCCAGCGCAAAAGGGGTCTCTCCGATCGAGCGTCTCGAGGTCGTCCGATATGCCCAGAGGACACTAGGGAGTTCCTTGGCCCATTTTCCTTTGGCCTCCTCAAGCCTCTTCTTCAACCCATCTAGTATGGTCTTGTTTGATGCTTCAGCTTTGCCGTTGGACTACGAGTAAGCCGGAGTGGAACTGTAGAATTCCCACAGATAGCGCCAATTGTACGAGGAGCAAATATCCGTTACCACCCGTACTCCTCACGTCCAAGTTGCGCCTTTCTCCGTTCGACCTGCAAACACAACGAAGGTGTGCTACCCGGCGGTGGGTTGCCGGAAAACCCTTTCAACAGTCAAGTCAGCACACACTCAGAGAGAGAGAAAAGAGAGAAGACAATGTGTTAGTGTTTCTTTCACCAGAAGATGTTTCATCCTTGGTATGGGGGCGCGCAGTCATGCTTATATACCTTCTGCGCGTTCGTCTGCATCCATTCGCCTTCTGACACGTGGGCCTGCTCCCCTATGTGTCAGCGCAAATTCAACAAAACAGCACCTAACTAAACCGCCGAATGGCGTTAACGCTGACAGACTGACTGGCGGCGATACTAGCCCCTACTATCAGTATTTTTACGAGACGTGACAGGTGCTCCCGAGCTCCATTATGACCAAGCTCAGTAGCCCACCATTATGATCGAGCTTCTACTCGGTTAGGCCGGTCTGTGGAGGATCTTACTCGCCGACCTAAACGACCGAACAATATGAACCGGTCAGGCAAAGAATCATCTTGGCCGAAGCGGGCCTGGACTTCAGCCGAGCAAACTTCCCCTGGAACGCCTAGCCCAGCTCGGACCAATCTCTGTCCGGCCACTACCACAACCCAAAGCCATATTATAAAATCACTCTCTCAATATATATTTACACTGGCCGGTCGACCGGCCGGATATCTGCCAGGTCGTTTGTCCGGTCAACCGGTATTCGAATGAAACTTCAAAATCCTCCTTTAGAGCACTTAATATCAAATAAAGCTTTTACTCAATTTTTTACTCAAATTTGATAATAAAAAATTAATGCACTGTTGGAGATGCTCAGCTTGTTTGGTTCCAGTTTTTAGAAAATTCTATTTTTTTATTTTTCGTATTATAATATTTTCAATGAATTTTTTTAATATTTTAAGCAATTTTTTTAATTTTTAGACACACCTAACATAAATCACTTAAAAAATATAATATTTGTGAAAAAAATATTTAAAAAATACACTAAATACCAAAAAATACAACCAAAAAAAAAAAAAACGAAAATTCAGTACATTTTTCGTATTTTTGTGTATTTATTAATTTTAAAAAATATTTTTTCACAAATAATTTACTATTTAGATACATCTAAGTAAGATGCATCTAAAAAAGTTTTAAAAAAAATTACTTAAAATTTAAAAAATATTAATAAAAAAAAATCAGTTTTCAGAAAACTGAAACCAAACACACTACATTTTTTCTCAACGTAAAAATTAGCTTGCTTTTTATTCAATGTTTATGATTAGACAAATGCTTCGGACCCCCACTGGGGGTCGACCCCCAGTGAAGTGGAGCGCCGTGATTGGGCAAAAAAAAAACTGTTTTATTTATTTTTTATTTTTTTTTTAGTTTCAGCCAGTGAGGGCTCGTCACTTCACTGGAGGTCTGCAGCATAGTTGTTATGATTAACTGGTAGTCCAAAACATATCTTAGTGATACCTCCATACATAATTATATTTAAACATTTTAAAATGATCTGTATGATCGTCTAGGTTCTGTAGTTGCGCAAGATATTTTTATCAACATGTTCTATAGGCTTCTTTGATGCAGCTTAAAAGCTGTTTATTTTAATTTTTAACTTAATTTAAATTATTTTGATATGTTTGATTTAGCTTATAATTTATAACTTATAACTTTTTGGAAGTCAGAAATCAGTTTATTCTTTGAGTGGGGCAGGAAATATTTAATTTATAAGTCAGAAATCAGCTTATATTCATAGTTATAAGTTATAAGCTGTTTAGGCATAAATTATAAATACTTTTTCACAACTCTACCAAACAGGACCTATGACTTTTATCATTTTGATTTTTAAGTTCTTAACCCCTTCTTTTTGCCTCTTTGTCCATATAATTGACTTCTCAGTGTGATACCCACTCCACTCCCCCCCCCCCCCCCCTCCCCCCCTTCTCTCTCTCTCTCTCTCTCTCTCTATATATATATATATAACATCTGCAGTGATGAACTTTAATTGGTCATTCAAGTGTGTACATAAGACCAAGATTGATGTTGTGAATAAAGTGTCTTTTTATAATGAGAATTATTATTTTTTTTAAACATCAATTAGTAAAAAGTGAAGTAATAAGGTGTTTATATCGGTTGTAATGTTTGAGTTCGAGTTTAATGTGTAATGCAACTTTTCATTTCCTTATTCTTATCTTATGATTGTTAAAAATAAAAAAATACCAATTGTAAAGAAAATAAATAAATTAAGTGTTTATATAAACAAAGACTAAGTTATGTATAAGTCAAGTTGAGTCATGACTCTTGAGTTTTTTAAAATCTCTTTACTAGCCCTTTAATTCAGATGTGGTTATACACCGAATGAGATAACATTCCAATTTTTATCACATATTGTGTAAATACATCAATTTTATTAATGTAATGATATACCAGACATAAATGTTATTAGTTGTTTTTAATTATTAGAAAATCGTAGGGATATACTTTTTTTTCTTAATTATGTAAATTGTAACAACCAAATAAAATTTCTGAAATTGATGGCAGCAGATAGAGATAACATGTAGAGGGCAAGAGCTTCTACCATTCTTGACATTGCAACATGTAAGAGATAGCATATGGAGGAGTCCAAGGGATGCTGTGACTTTGCTTGCAGACTCTTCTTCTTCAACTACAGATCATGTCATGGTGCTACACTATGCTAGGAGTGCTTAACTAATTAAATGGAGATAAAAAGAATAATTATTATTTAATCCAATTTCAATCCACATGCTGTATCATTGTTAAATTATGAAACCCTGTTTCCTTTTCTTTTCTTTTCTTCCCACCTCTTTGCTAGTGGGTTTTGTTATTTATTTTGTTTTTTTCTTTTTTTCTTTTTTCCCTTTAGTTCTCTTATTGGAGATATACCTCAAAATCATGATATATTTGATTTCTGGGGTTTCATAACGTAGCCAAAAATGTGCTAGCAAACCGTAGGGGCTTGGTATTTATTATTTTTCTTTTGGTTGACACTACTTTGTAATTCAGTTTCTCCAGTGTTTGTTTTTTTTTTTGGTATTGAATTTCTTTGATTTATGCCTTTTTATTTTCTATTTACTCTCTCATATTCATTCTCTGATGCAAATATAATTTGTAATTTTAATATACAATCTTTAATGCACTTAATTTTTATACATTTTACAATTTTTTTGAAACTTCTTAACAGGTGTACCCTAAGGGCTAGACAAAAAGACTTCATTTTTTTTTTTTTTTTAAATCAATAAGCAGGGGGAAAAATCACATTAATATTTCGGGTCAAATGGTAAATCTATATCATTAGAATGAATGGCAAAGACAAATAATCTGTGTTAAGCAAAACAATCATTTTTATCTCAGTGGAACCACTTTAATGGGGCCTTTCTCATATCCAGTTTGAGCAGGATCATATGCTAAATTATGTCCAAAAAATTATCCTTAATGCGATTTGACATGCCAAGGAAACAAATTTGATTCTCATAATCTTACAGATTTTGACTTATATTTACCGTGAGATCAACCAAATCACGTTTCATAGCTCAAAGACAAATTCACTACAACATCAAATGAGAAATTGAAAAATCTATCACGCTGGGTATATGAAGTCTCAGTTACAAAATTGTAGCAATTCCCAGAGAGGTAGACACTGCAATAGCAAATTTACTCCTAAAACTTCAACTTCAACTGATTATTCAGCTTTCTTCCTTCCCAACTTCTGGGCGCAACTAAACGTGGGGTGGGAAAGGACTGGTGCTTTGGAAGCTGAAAGTCATAGAAACACCCAGAGTCTACATAAACACAGCTCTTTATCCAACCTGAAATCGCAATGTAACAGATAGCAGTGCACAACCCAAAAAGCTGCAGTAGTTAGTTGCAAACTTGCGAAAACCATAATACATGACAAATGCATGCCCTGGTTTGTGTGTTTGTGTATGTGGGTGGGTGGGTGTGTGTGGGTGTGTGTGTGTGAGAGAGAGAGAGAGAATTTATACATCCATCAAACTGGGATAACATAAAAGATGTTGCTCTCCAAGGCAAATGAGAATCTCTAACCTTTTATAATTGAACACAACTATGAAAAAACAGGTGAGACAGATATGATAACCAGCAAGCTAAGTCAGTATCTAGAAGTTGAGCATTGATATGTAGTATCATAGTTTGCACCACTGCACTACTAAGTTGAAAGGAGCGAGGTTCAATACTTCGTAAAAATCAATTTGGGTAACCTTTCATAAGGTTTTATGAGTTGCGTGTCTTCGAGGCCAAGTAAAAAAGACCTCAACCATCTTAAAAAAGAAGCAAAAGCAGACATGTATGTACACAAAAAAGTACAAGTTAAAACAGTTACAACTAAAGTAGTATGAGAATTCAAATTTCCAAAAATAAAAAAGCTTACGCCGGAAGATATTCAAGCATTCCAACACATACCATACAACTGAGCAGCAAAATGATCTAGTATGCAAGTTCCCCACGGGTAGACCACCTACTTCACTTAGACGTCCCAAGTGTTTCACTAGTTGCTCATATACACCAAAAACAAGCTGCAATACCACACTTGTAATTGAATTGATGATACAATCTTATACAAAGAATTGTTTCCAAGTCTCAATACAACTTCTCATATCCTCATACCTCCATCAACTTGCTCAATGAAATAATAACAATTGCAATCTATTCAATAAAATTGAGGAAGATTATATTTATACCCTGTTTTTAAGAGCTGTCAATCTGTCAACATACTAAGAACTAGTACACCAACGCCAAACAGATAACTCTTTCATTTTTTTTAACCAATCAATAATAAACAGGTACTAGGATTGAGTAGTCCTACAATAACATCAAAGAACCCCCCCAAAAGAAGTTGATGTACGACAAAAAATCTACCACAAGCAATGTCTATCTAATTCAATTCCTACTGCCAAAGCCATCTTCTTTTGATCCTTGGTTGTCTATAAAAATCTGCAATCTATGGGAAGTGCACACATATCATATGGGAAGCACGCCATATGTAAAACAATTAAACAATGTTTTGTGAGGCACCCCCCCCCCCCCCCCCCAAAAAAAAAAAAAAAAAAAGATTTGTTGTAATAGGGATAACTAGTTCACAATTGGGCTCAACGCAGAAGACATCTGCAGTTTTTGATAGAATTTGAGGAGAAAGCATGCCTATACTTACATAGCAGCACAGGCTGATGACTCAGAAACTCAGGAATCTGTGTAATCCAAGCTAATATAGGATCTACTTACTATAATCTAATAAAGGAAAACATTCAATAACAAATGAACAAACACTTAATAACTAACGAAAAATTGACTAAGGTCGAATTTTTTTAATGTTTTGAATATAAGAAGCATTAATTCCACAAAGTGTGTCTCATTCAATCTAGATGCGTTGATTCTTCTATGTTAATGTCACAAATAAGTAGAATTAATAAAGTGTGAAAGCAAAAGGGAAGATAATTAAAACAAAAATTCAATTCCAATTCCAAATCCAAATCCAAATCCAAAAATAGCAATAACTATAGAAGATTGAAGAAGACAAAAAAAAGTAGTAGTAGAAGCATTGTAAGTTTATGGGGAAAACTCAGGAAAAGCCCTTGCCAAGCTTTTGAATTGCGGAGTGAATTTTCCGCCTGGAACCAACGGCATTAATCCCCATATCCTTGAGGTCCTCCAATGTCAACATGGGCAAAACTTGATCATCAACCTCATGTATCTCGAAAACAGGGGCGTACCGGCCTAGACCCAATCCAATAAGCCAATTCCTGACCCCATCTCTACTCGTCCCCCCGCATTTCCGATCCCCCCGAGAATCAGAGTCCGGCATTGAATCGGTCTGACAAACCCTAGCCCTAGCCGTCCTCCGATGGCCGTGCCAGGAGGAATCGAACCCAACATTGTCGATCGAGTGAACGGGACTCTGTTCTTTCAAAGGACTCTCCGGCTCGAAATCCCTCAACTCATCATCATCATCAATATTATTATTAATATTATTATTGTCTTCTCTACTGTCGCCTTCAGCTCCGTTATCATCGATCTTGGATGATACAGTCCAATTCGTTCTCACTACTCTCCGATTGGGCATCTTCGATTTTGGCTTGCGGTTTCCGAAATCAAGATTGTCCTCCTCGGTCTCAAGGGTTTCGTAGCAATCGGAGCCTCCATTGTTAACGAGGTTGGTCAAAGGTCGAGTCTTGGAGGATTTACCGGCTAGACCAGGGTCTTTGTGGAACCTCCAGGGTTTGGGTCGACGAGAGTGAGAGTCGTAGGAGATAGTCGCCGGTTGATCGCCGATCTCGCCTAGCCGGACACTTGGCCGGCGCTGCCGCTTTGTAGCTAAAGTTGGGCGGAGGTTGTTGGTGGTGTTGTTGTTATTGTCGGCCGAAACTGGTCCTATGGTAGTTGTGGCGGTTGTCGCCGGTGAGGTTGTGGCGGCGTTAATTGGGCCGCCTTCCGGTGGGTGCAATTCTGCCATCATGCTGCTCGGTTGACTTTTGACTCAGAAGTAGTAGTGCTAGTAATAACAAGTGAGCGAAACCAGGCACTGGAGTTTTGAAATTTTGATTAAAAATTGATTTTATTTATTTTTTTTAAATATATAAATTAATATCACCCAAAATAGATTTCCCTTTTAATCAAGTTGTCAAATTGTCCCAAAGTGTGTGCGCGCGTAAGTAAGACAATGTTGATCCATCGGCTGTAAATGACCCAATTCAATAAGGGCCTCCTGCTAATGCGTGGGCCGAAATATCTTGGGTCCATCGAATGAATAGGAATAGGAATAGGATATTCATCATCATCATCTTCTTCTCTTTCTTGGAGCTCCATTATTGGTGTTCACAGACAGACACATCTCAGAAGAAGTATAGTAGTACAAGACAAAAGAAAACCCTAAAACTTTTTTTCCAGAATTGGTATAATATGAAATGGTGGTGATGTAACCTTTTGGATACATGGCGATCGCTGTTCAAGCTTTTGCTTGTAGAAGCCAACTCACATTCAGTCGGCCTCTCGTTTATTGCGTTCGAAAGGTTTCTTTTGTGTTACTCAACTTTCTTTACGACTCTCAATATTTCTTCTGGTTTTTGAGAGTTTACTTTATCTGCAGGTTCGGCATAGTAGCTCTGTTGCAGGGGTCGAGTCAGTAGTTGAATCAGAGGGTGTTACCAAAGAAGAAAACCAACTTCCAAAGCATTCGCATGGAAAGAGTAAGTCAAAGTTGTTTTTTGCTTGATTGCTTGTGAATGTTGAGTTTGGAGAGTGGCTTTGCTTCTCGTTTTGATTTGAATTGTATGTGTGGTGTGTGAATCAGGTAATGATGATTGCAATGCGCCTGAATGGAAGAAATTGAGTTCGAAAGGTCTCGGAATCAGGACGTCCATGATTGGGAAGCCAACAAGATTGGTTTTGAATGGGCTGAGGAAAAAAGGTAGCAATGTTTACCTACCTTTTTGCATTAAGCTGTTTGTATTGTAGCCTACTCTCTAAGCGAAGCTGATGTTGATGGTTAAAGTATCAAAAACAAAATTTGGAACTATCATTTCTTGTAAATACTATTTCAAAATTACTGCTTTGGTTATGCCCTGCAAAGCCCTCATTGTCAAGTACAAGTGTATTTTTATTTGGTCTTCCATACCTTACATTATTTTAAAATTCCCTTTGATCTGAAAGCAATGCTTTCAATTGTAGGATATCAAGTCTACCTTGTTGGAGGATGTGTCCGGGATCTTATCCTAAAGCGAATTCCTAAAGATTTTGACATTATAACGTCAGCTGAACTTAAGGAGGTTTCAGCTTTTATATTCTTGTTCTTTCTTTTCATAATTCTCATATTCTTTTTTTTTTCTTTTTTTTTTTTTGAGTAATGATCTTTTTGTAACTACGATTATGGTAACAATATGCTATAATATTTAAGATATCAGGGCCCAGTATATCTTAAATCAATATGTAAAATATACTGGTTATATATAGAGTTTTGGTTTTTTCCCACCCAATGTCCTCCACATTACCATTAGATAGTTTATCTTGTTTATAACTTTAGCTTTACAGTTATTTACTTGCAGTCAGAGCACCTCACCATCACCTTTGTTTGTATGGATACACATTACTGTGCAGAATTTATAGTTAGGTTAAGCCTTCAAAGACTTTGTAACTAAAACAGTTGCAATTACTTCAAATATCTATTTGGTATTTGTAGTTCAGTTATTCTTTGCAATGTTAAAATAGTTGCAACTAGGTGGAACTTCTTAGAATGCTTGAGTTTGAAAACAGTTCATGACGGCTAAGAGTTTACTACCTGATGATTTTATTTATATTTTGTCACATGGTCAAATCATTTACAGGCACTGAAGAGTTATTGTTTCATAACCGTGGACTTTAAATTATTCAGCCTAAATCTGGTTCACAATTTGCAGGTACTAAGAACATTTCCACGATGTGAAGTAGTTGGAAAGCGGTTTCCCATATGCCACGTGCATGTAGATGATACAATTGTTGAGGTCTGTTTTTCGGTTAATGTAGATGTACCCCTTTGTTTAATTACCAAACTTAATTAGGTTATGTAGATGCATAGTGAATGTAAGTCAAATGATGGTTTTGGTCAAAGTGTGCAATATATTCAATCTTCATGTTTCTTCGCCCCCTCTTTTCCCTTTCTCTCATAAAATCCTTTATGAAATAGGTTTCAAGTTTTAGCACCTCTGGAAGGAAGTTTGGAAAGAATTCGAATTATGGCCTTAGAAAGCCTCATGGTTGCAATGAGGGTGATTTTATTCGGTGGAGAAATTGTTTACACAGGGACTTTACGATTAATGGGTAATGTACTTGACACTTGCAGACTGGAAGTTGGAACAATCACAGTTACATAAATGCATTTTCTTTTGAGTCACTGCCATTTTATTTAATGAACCTTCTTGTGAACGCTTCATAATAAATATCACATATGTTTATATCTTATTAACACACACTCTTTACTTTTGTAGATTGATGTTTGACCCATTTACCAAAGTTGTGTATGACTATATGGGTGGAATAGAAGATATTAAGAAAGCTAAAGTATGCATGTATTTCTTATGGTTTCAGTTTCAAGAATCACTCTAGACATGTACATAGTGCATCAATGCTCATTTATCAACTGTTTATTCATAGGTGCGGAGTGTTATTCCTGCAAGTACTTCTTTTGTGGAGGATTGTGGTGAGTCTCTCTCTCTCTCTCTCTCTCTCTCTCTATATCAGCTAAAAATGCAAGCCTCCAAACCGCATTAAGGAGGTGTCGGTGTCTAACCTCTATTCAGTAATTCTACAGCTCGAATTTTACGTGGGCTGAGAATCGCCGCTCGTTTAGGGTTTCGTTTTACCAGAGAAACAGCTCATTATGTAAGAGAATTATCTTCTTCAGTGCTGAGACTGGACAAGGTATCAAAAGTTCTGGTCCTAGTCAAATAATGTAATTTTTTACTTCATTAGCATGGAATTTTCTTGCAAACTTCATATGCTGTAGGGAAGGATTCTCATGGAAATGAATTATATGCTGGCATATGGATCTGCAGAACCCTCTTTGAGGTTGTTGTGGAAATTTGGACTTCTGGAGATACTTCTACCCATACAAGTATGGATTCCCTTCTCTTGCTGACTGAGTTATCCACGAAACATTTTCTCAAGTAGATCATGTAAATGATATGGTATTGTTGCATGCATTATACAGGCAGCATATTTTGTTTCCCAAGGTTTTCGGAGGCGTGACACAAGATCTAACATGCTTCTGGTAAGATCAGTACATACTAATTTGACTACACATTTAATTAGTATCAATCTGTGACTCATGTTTTTTCCTTTATTTTTTTATTTTATAATAATAAACTACCAAATAGTGGCAAGTTAAAATTTGAATCTTATATACTGTCTAACAATGATGTTTTTGTCCGTGGTGCTGTGTTCTGTTGCCACCTTATGTGATCTTTTGAGATTTCATTAGTTATCCACTAGTCACACAAACGTTTAATGATAATCTTGATACCTTTGGGCTTTTGCTTTAATATCAAGTCACATCATGTTTAAGTTATTCCTGGTTTTGTTGTTCTGCAGTCAATGTTTTCTAGCCTGGACAGACTTTTGGCACCTGACCGGCCATGCCATTGCAGCTTATGGTGAGCAATTTTTGTAGCTGTTGCAATCTTTTCATCTGCCAAAATTGAAGTATCAGAATATTTTTCGTAGAAAAAATGAAACCCAAAAAAAAAAAAAAATTAAATGTCAAATTTCTCAAGCTACAATATACTGTTAGCTGCAACTTTCATGGTTGTGTTTTGATATGGGATTATGTAGCATTTTTTGTTTGAATTTCTATGCTGATGTTTTCATTGCACTAGCGGATTGAAGTTGAGCTCTACTTTCTAATTGTTATTGATTGTCTTAATAAGAAAAAAAATTCATATCCATGCTACCTTGTTTTGTAATAAGTAATATAAATAATAAGGGAACTTACGTATAGGTCCTAATAGATGAATTTATTATCCAATAGGTCCTATGATAAACTAAAGTACACATGGCAAGCAGGAGACAAGAAAGTAATTATGACCCCTTTAGGAGATTCGAAGCTCTTGAATGCCTAAATAGAAACATAAACCATAATGTTTCATAATGTTGGACTAGAAAGCTGGTTGTATTGTTTGGATCAAGACTCCTAACTCTTTGCTGCTTGTCAGCCATTGTCCATGATCAGCCCTTTGGGTTTATACTGGGAAGGGAAAGTATAGTGGATCAAAGAAAGGTAGGTAAAGAATGAGATCAGAGGATTGTTAGACAGTAGCTACAATGTTTGCATGCATGCTCACGAAGCATTTTGGAGAGGACGTTGTTGATACATGAATGGAGGAAAATATTTTGGCACACATTCTAGCCAAACAATCAGCTATGTTTGTTAATTCTGTTTTGTCTCTTTTGATCGTTTTGGCCCTTTTTCAAGCCATTATAAATCTATGCACTTGTTCAAATAATTATCATTTTGCACAGATCAATGGGCACTCTCGTGTATCTTTCCAGGGGCTGACTAGTACCTAAACTTTTGGCCTGTATTTAGTGAGCTGAAATATAATATATTTCTGTACATCTGAACTGTGAATTACATGGATATAGAAATTAAGAACTACCTCATATTGGCAGGATTGGTATCTTAGCATTTCATAAAGCTCTAGTAGACCATCCGCGGGATCCTTTGGTGGTTGCTGCATTTAGCATTGCTGTACATAGTGGTGGGTCTATATTAGAAGCAATAAAGATTGCAAGAAGGATCTCCCAGCCACATGACATGACCTTTGATGAATTATTAGAACCTGGAAGTATAGACTCAGATGATGCCTTGATCAATGAGGTCATGGATCTTGCAGTATCAGTGAAAACTGCATTGTGCAAGATGACAGACGAGCATTTTGTTTCCCGCGCAATGATCGAATATCCACAGGCACCACACTCAGATTTGGTGAGTATCCGACTCTAGTTAGCATTTTTTTAAAAGCTAAATCATTTTACTGAGGACTGCTCATTTTTGGCTTCCCATTTGACCTATCACGTAAAATGAAATTGTTTACTCACGTCTTTTCCATTTGTTGCCCTTTTACTTGGGCAACTTCATTCAATGAGTAGAAGAATATGATCCATTTGGACGTGCCTTTTCAGTTGGAATAACTTTTGACTTGTAAATTATGAAGTTATAAAACCTCAAAAGTTTGTCTGCAAGATTTTCAGAGTAAACTAAAGGGTGCTGAAAATGAACTCCAAAAGAATTCAGTTTTGTCATTAAATAGACTATAAATTCCACAAGCCTGACATTACACACTGCATGTTCTCTATCCCTTTCATACGAATATATCATACATTCATACATGTCTTTATTGTTTGTCAATCATCATTCTAAAGTTGCTGATGATGGTTTCATAAATTTTTCTTTTCTTTTTCGAATCATTTTAGTTTCTTTGAAGGTTAGATGACGAACAGCCTTCCTATGTTTTGTTAAAATTTTCAGGTTTTTATATCATTGGCATTGTCATTAAAGGTAAGCACGATATTTGAGTGTGTTAGAAGAGGCAAAGAAAAAGGATTTGTACCAAAAAGAGGGAGTAGGATTGATTACGAGTCTTTAGCATTGGGAAGACTTCATGAAGTCCGACATATGTTTGCAAGGATTGTATTTGACACCATTTACCCTCAACAGATGAAGGAGGGAAACTATTCTGTAAACAGAAGTTCTATGTAGATCATATTACGAGGAAAGGGGAAGAGCTAATTTCAATTTTTGTTTGTGTCATGTGATCAATTATTATTTCATGAGCATTTTTTAATAATTTTTTTACGTCATCTTCTTTTTTATAATTTTTTTTTTCGAGGCAGGGAATAATTTTTCAGCCATTATCCTCAGACAACTTGTCATTGCTGACTTTTGTGTCTTGTGTTCGCATAACTCCTATTTTCAGACAACCAACATGCACATTACGCCTATTTTCATTCACCAATTTTCTCAATTTGCCTACCTTTCTTCGAAATTAAAAGTTGGGGTAAAGTATGCAAATAGTTTTTATATTTTACACAATGTGTCAATTTGGTCCGTATAGTTTCAATTTCTTCGATTTTTATTCTTTAATTTAACGGATTGTTTCATTTTAGTCAATAAATAACAGTTGTTAAATTAACGGAATGTTAAATAATGTATTAATTTCGTTCCTGTACTTTACACGATGTGTCAATTTAGTCCTTGTAGGTTCAAATTTTTTTAGTTTTGACAAGGATTAAATTGATACATTGTGGAAAATACATGGATCGAATTGACACATTGTTTGTTTTTTCGTTAAATTAACCTAACAACCATTATTATTGGACTAAAATGACACAATCCGTTAAATTAAGAGGCAAAATCGAGCAAATTAAAATTATAGGGATCAAATTGACACTTAATGTAAAATACAAGGACTATTTGCATAATTTTCGTTAAAAGTTATGCTCTTACAGAGAAGCAATCTTCATTTTGGAATTTTATAACCATATAATATTCCTTTATAGCCCACCATTTAGGGCCCAATACATAGTTCAACTACTAAAGTCCAACGTTGCTGGAACTCAACATGGCATTAAGAACCAATAACATTTAAACACGTGGTAAGAAAATGACAAGACACATATGCAAATAAAGATCTTGCAAAGTTATTACACTGCACATCAGCCATTAATGAGGCTCCTTACAGCATTTATGGCGATAAACCCTTCCTGTCGAGACAGAACGGTCTCACCATGAACAAGGCAAGCTAGAGCATAGGCTTTCGGCCAAGACGACAGGTCGAAAGGGACAACGAAATGATTACCAGAGGATATAAGCAGACGTCGAAGACAAGAAGAAAGTTAAACTTTCTATCTCTAATCTATCTCTACATTCCACCTCTCTTTCTAACTTGCTCGTCGGAGGGTTCGCTAGGGGACTCCCCGTTCCCCGTTGAACTCTTATGCAGGTCTTTTGGTGGGCTTGGTACCTCGGGCACTAGTTTGGAAACGTGGATCAGTCCGACCCATTCCATTTGGAACCTGCTGTATCATCAGTTGGCGCTGTCTGTGGGAATCCTTTCTATTCCACGCGCCAATTGTACTCATTGTTGCCGGAGACCCTTCCCCAATAACCTCTTCCTGCCACCCACCAAGGTGGATAGTCACGACTAGATCCATGGCTTCTCACCACAATGTTGTCGACTACCAAGCCAACCCTCCTAATCCAAACAACCCCCCATTGTATTTCACTGAGCTCACCAACAGCATCAATCGCTTGGCCGAGCAAAACCAAGCCCTGATTAATGCTCTACTCCAAAGAAACCTTCCTATGCCTCCTCCACCACCTCCAGATATTCCACCCAACCAAGAACGAGCCCCGAGCCATACTATCCAGCAGCCCCATCCACTCAATTGGAAGGCTTGCGACCCCCTCTCCCAAATATGAACCCTCCACATCGGCCCCGGCACCCACCCCCGAGGGAGAGGCCAGTAGCGTCCAGCCTCCGCTCCAATCCGGGGGTGACAACGTCCTTCTGTGGAACGCAGAACTCCGAGCCATGAAGCTCCAGCTCCAGGGAGTCATGTAGAACATACCGAATAAACCATCTACCACAGCCAGCTCACCATTCGTTGCTTCCATCCGGGACAAACCTCTACCTCCTAAGTTTAAAATGCCCACGATCGACTCTTTTGACGGTACATCGGACCCAGTCGGTCACTTGGAGACCTACAGAACCCTCATGATCCTCCATGCATTCCTTGATGAAATCATGTGTCAGGCTTTCCCCGTAACACTCAAGGGGTCGGCTTGACTCTAGTTTAGTCAACTGCCAGCAGACTCTGTTTCCACTTTCCAGCACCTCAGTGACTCCTTTCTCAGCCATTTCATTAGAGCCCAGTGCCAGCGGCGTCCGGCAACCCAACTCCTCAACATCCGCCGATCAGGGAGTCGCCACAGCTTTGTCACCGCTTCAACACCGGCCTCTAGTAGCGAAAAATGATGACAAGGTCATCCTCATGGCGTTCATGGCCGACCTACGATCATTTGATTTTCTTTTCTCCCTCTCCAAAAACCCCCGACCTCCATGGCAACCCTACTTTCGAAAGCCCAAAAATACGTGAACGCCGAAGATTTCCTAGTCGTCCGCCAAGATCCTACAGCCAAAAACCTGACCCCCAGAGAGAAGAGAAAGGACTTAGAAATCAAAAACACCCAGTACAATAACCAAACACCTCAGTATACCGACCGACCACCCCGAGCCGACCGGTCGGCACTAACCCGACTGCCCGGCCGATTCGAACGATACACACCCCTCAACTCTCCTATAAAACAAGTCTTGAACCAAATTCAACGAGATTACCCCCTAAAATGGCCCCAACTATCACAGTCTCCTTCCAACCGGCGAGACCAGTTCAAATACTGCCGCTTTCATCAGGAACACGGAGGAGTGTGTTAACCTCAAAGACCAAGTCAAGGGCTTGATACGCCAGGGACATCTCAGTCGATTCACGGAAGCCCGCCCTCAGTAGAGGCAAAGGACTGAACCTATTAGAAACAACCGCCGGCGCATCCCTCACCGGCAACCCACACAACCTAATCAAGGTCATGATCGCCCTCCACAGCAACCCCAGGCACAAGGGAACCCCGCCCCTCCTGTTGAAGAGATCAGAGTTATTGCAGGCGGGCTTACTTGTGGAGGACCATCCTGCTCGGCTTAACGGGCAAAACTCAGAAAAATAAGGCTAGGCTCAGATAAAAAAGTTGCCACATTGGACCGACCCTCCAAACAGCCCAAGCAGTGGACGGAGCCTATCACCTTTACAGATGCCGACTGCACAGACATCCGTTACCCCCATGACGACCCTCTCGTCATTTCTGCCCTCATCTCCAATTACAAAGTCAGACGGGTTCTCGTCGACAACGGCAGTTTTTCAGACATCATCTTCCTAAATGCCTTCCGCCAACTCAAGATCGAGGAAGAAAGTTTGTCCCCTCTCCAAACCCCATTGGTCGATTTTACTGGAGATCAGGTAACCTCCATCGGCTCCATCGATCTTCCCATCATAATCAGAGAATACCCACAGCAGACCACAAAGTTACTCACCTTCCTCGTTGTCAACTGTCCCTCTGCTTACAACATCATCCTCGGCCGCACCGCCCTAAATGCTTTCCAAGCTATCACATCCACTTTCCATCTTACCGTCAAATTCCCCACCGACCTTGGGGTCGGCACAGTGAGGGGCAAGCAGACCGTGGCCAGGGAATGTTACGTCGCTTCACTTAAAGAGGTCAAGCTAAAGGAGGCTATGATCATTGAAGGGCTCGACGTCAAGGACAAGGATAAGCTGGTCAGAGGGGAACCAGTGGAAGAGCTTGTCGAGGTCCTCATCGATCCCACCAACCCGACAAAAACTACCAAGATCGGCAACCAACTATCCTCCCAAGCCAAGGCTGACCTTACTACCCTCCTGATTGAGCACAACGACATATTTGCCTGGACCCACTCCGACATGCCGGGTATCGACCCCTCCTTCATCACCCATCGTCTCAGCATTGAGCCCCATTTTCGACCCTTCCGCCAGAAGTAGCGCATCTTTCACCTGGAGCGCAATACTCTTATCGCTTCTGAAGTAAATAAGCTCCTTAAGGCACAGTTTATCAAAAATGTGGACTACCCCAGGTGGCTGTCAAATGTGGTCCTAGTCCGTAAAAACAATGGTAAGTGGCGACTCTGTGTCGACTACTCCGATCTCAACCGAGCTTGCCCTAAAGATAGCTATCCCTTCCTCGCATAGATCTACTTGTCGATGCCACAGCTGGACATCAAATGCTCAGCTTCATGGATGCTTTCTCTAGGTACAACCAAATTCTGATGCACCCATCTGACCAGGAACACACCTCCTTCATCACCAACCAGGGAACCTACCATTATCGTGTCATGTCATTTGGGTTGAAAAATGCCGGAGCCACTTACCAACGGCTGGTCAACGCCGTCTTTCATCATCAGATAGGTAGGAACATGGAAATATATGTCAATGACATGCTAGTCAAGAGCAAACTCTCCACTGATCATCTGGCCGACTTGCGAAAAACCTTCGACACCCTACAAAAATATCAAATGAAGCTCAATCCGGAGAATTACGCCTTCGGTATAGGTTCTGGGAAGTTCTTGGGTTTCATGGTCAGTCAGCGAGGCATCGAAGCCAACCCCGAAAAGATCAAAGCCTTGATAGAAATGTAGTCACCCAGAACGGTTAAGGAAGTTCAAAGGCTTACTGGCAGAGTGGCCGCCCTCAACCGCTTCATTTCCCGTGCAACGGACAAGTGCCTCCCCTTCTTCAAAGTTCTTCGACAAACTTTCGACTGGACGACTAAATCCAAAAAGGCTTTCCAACAGCTGAATCGGTGCATGGCCAACCCCCCATTACTCTCCCAAGCACTCACGGGTGAGCCTCTTTTTCTCTATCTAGTCAGCACCGAAACATGATCAATGACCCTCATCGGGGAGGATGGTTCAAGATCGATGCGGTTTATTACATTAGTCGGCTCTCGAAGCGTTACAGAACTACCCATTGCTAGAAAAAATGTCCTTGGCCTTGGTTACCGCCTCAAGACGACTTCGTCCTTACTTCCAAGCCCACTCTTGTAACAACCTTCATACTGTTTACCAATTAATGACTGATTGATTACCGATTACTACTAAACTGAGATCGAATAGGAAAAATAATTGAACTGACTGAAATACTGAACGGATTGACTGAAATCTGAAACTAGCTGGTTAAGTGTATCTGTTTGAATTGCATTTTTATCTGTTTGACTGTTTAATTATTTGTTTAGTTTTTATGTTTAAACTATTAATTGAAAGTCTTATCAGCGGCCGAATCCAAAATTTATTGATGTTCCATGATCCTCATAATTTATGTGATTTTATGGTATAATTATCTAAAAACTGATTAGGTATGATTAAATTAGATTGAATTGTGCAAATTTCATGAATTAGGCTAATTACCTTTTTGCCACCACTAGTGGGCCACTATCTTGGACCATCCTTGAGACTCATTACACTCTTGCATACACATTTTACTTAGTCATTTCTTGAGTTCCCACCGAAATTAGAGAGAGAGAGAGAGTTGGAGACTAGAGTGAGTTCATCTTGCATGCTTGGAATTTGAGAGAATTGGAGGAGTTCTTGATCAATTGAGCTTACTTACCTTCAATCCAAGACCTAAGTAAGGTAATTGAACCCCTCATTGTGTATCTAGGATTGTTCTTGCATGATTCATGCCAAATTTGAGAGTTGAACCATGAATTAGTTCTAGCATGTTGGATCAGGACTCATTCCATGCATGCATGTGTGTATTGATGAATTTTAAGTTGATTTCATGGCAAATTGTCACATGCATGTTCATAAATAAGCTTAGGTTCATGTTTTCAACTTGTTTTGAAGAGAATGAGCTCAATAGAGCACGTTTTGGAAGCTTTGATTTGATTTAAATCCAGGCATGTCATGTTTATAGCATGTTCATGAAAATTGGTTTGAAATTGAGTTTGAATTAAACACCCTTGGGCTTTGATTTGTCAAATTGATCTTTGAAACATGTAATATTAGGTGTTTACAAGTGTTTTCCAAGTTTTCAGCCCAAGAGGATCGAATTTTTAGCATTTGAACTTGATTTTGAGCTTGGGACTCAAATTTGGAATTTCTAGATTTTGAGCCTACGCTCGAGTGAGGAATTCTACGCTCGAGCGTACACTCTGTGTTCGTGACTTCCGCTCGAGCGAGAAAAGTTACGCTCGAGCGTGAAATGCGTGCATCCAGTGCTTTACATGAGTTCACGACCGCTCGGCGAGGACTGTGTCTTCACGCCGGCGAGGATCGAAGGCCCATCGGGCGTAAATTCTGAGCATCCAAAGATTTTTATCAGCACCACTGATCGCCGGCGGAGATCCTTTGTCTGCATGTCCGCTCGAGCGAGACCCCTGTTTTCAGCAAAATTTGTTAAGTGTTCCAAAGTACATCTTTGCATCCTCTTTCCATCCTAGGCATTCCTAAGGCATATTTAAGGCATCTTAAAGAGGATATAGATGTAGAACACACCAAGGCAATCTAGGGATTAAATGATTATCTTTCCCAACTATGAAACTTAGAGTGTGTTCAATCTGTTAACTGTATAAGGTTGGCATTCCGAGGAAACGCTCTAGTTCACTGTAGCCCAGAACTCTATGAGTAACAATTGTGTAAAGATATGTTCAAATGATTATTTTCTGAACACTGAATCGAATCTGCATCGAATCGATATTGATTCTTGAATGAATGTATGTCCTCTATTTCGAATCTGCATGTGGCATCCTTAGCACCATCGCTTACTATTATCATATAGAGATCTCTCGGTTGCCTCGTGGAACCACTCATTATCGATTGATGGCCATCATTCTTTTTAGGTCTTTTAGACCTCATCATATCGTTATGCTAATGGATGTACCACATATGATCTTTATCGCTCAACAATCAAATCTGAATAGAAATGAACTGTTTTCATTACTGTAAGGATATTCATTCTAAACCTCTTTACGCACTATGTTATTCACTGGGCTTTAGCTCACTGCTCATATATATATATGTAGGTGTACAGGCACCGGATCAAAGCTAGAAGCGTCGGGGTGGAGTCCCAGTTTTGTCAAGCCAACCAATGTGCCTCACTGCGAGGTTCTGAGCCTACCAAGCTAAGGCTTAGGGGTGTTTTAGTAATCTCTCCTTCCGCACTGCTTTGTAATATTGTATAGACTATATGTTGCACCGTACTGTACTGTAATAGGGATTAAGTCCCTGTCTCACTAAATGACATGTATGTATATGTACTGTTCTGTAATTATGTATGAAAAGTCTTTTTGCATACAGATATCATGACTCATTGACATTATTTATTTATCAGTATTTCCGCCAAGCCTCAGATCAGACATCAGATATTCTTGTATTCTAGAATCTCTTGACATCGGATTCTTGGCGATTCTGATGCTAAACCCATAGGGGCGGGTTTGGGTCGTGACAACTCTATAGTGGTCCTCACTGATCAAACTTTGAAGAAAATAATGCAACAGCCCGAGCTGTCTGGCAGACTCATGCAATGGTCAGTCGAGCTCAGCCAATTTGATATCTCATACCGACCTCGAACGGCGATCAAAGGTCAGGCTATTGCCGATTTTATCCTGGAATTCACCAACCTCACTCCAACCACGGCCCCCCCGCCCCCGCAACCCCACACTGAGGTAGAAGACCCCCATTCTTGGACCCTCAATGTCAACGGATCCTCCTGCAAAGAAAGCAGTGGGGCTGGTCTCATCCTCACAGCCCTCAAGGATGGTTATTTCAAGTGTGCTCTCCGCTTCTTGTTCAATACAAGCAATAATAAGGCCGAATATGAGGCATTAATAGTAGGTCTCCGCCTAGCCAAAGACATTAGTGTCAGCCATATTTGAGTGTTTAGCGATTCCCAGCTTATTGTCGGACAAATTACGAGGGAGTTCGATACCAAGGAAGACACAATGCGGGCTTACAAGGATATTGCACTCCCCCTTGCCCGTCTCTTCAATACTTTCCACATCAAACATATCCCTCAGGCGGAAAACTCCAAGGTAGGTGAAATGGCTCAATTAGCCTCTGCAGACCAATCCGACCTCAGCCATGGCGTCCGCCTCGAGTACTTGGCCCACCCTGCCATTTCCCCAAACTAGCAGCAAGTCCATTTCCTCCAAAACGAACCTATTCCATGGGCAACCGACATCTTTCTATTTTTAACAAAGGGGGAACTGCCATCTGACAAACAACAGGCCGCCAAAGTCAGGGCCTGGTCGTCCAATTACATCCTCATCAATGGTCTCTTGTACAAGCGTGGCTTTTCACGCCCATACTTGCGATGCCTCAATTCCGCTCAAGCAACCTACGTGATGAGGGAGGTCCATAAGAGTATATGTGGTAATCATTCGGGTGCCAGGTCACTAGCCTACAAAATACTTTGCACCGGTTACTTCTGGCCTACTCTCAACCAAGATGCCACTGAATTCGTACTTAAATGTGATAAGTGCCAACGCTTTGCCAACATCTCTCATGCCCTTCCTACCGAACTGATCACACTCTGCAGTCCTTACCCGTTTGCCAAATGGAGGATCGACTTAGTTGGCCCATTGCCCACCGATCGAGGCCAAACCAAATTCGCAACCGTCGCCATTGATTACTTCACTAAATTGGTGGAGGCGGAACCGGTCGCCACCATCACCGAGCGAAACACAACCAGATTCATCTGGCAATCGATCGTGTGCCGATTTGGCATCCCTCAAGCCATCATCTCCGACAATGGCTAACAATTCGACAATGCCAAGTTTAGAAAACTCTATGCAGAGCTTTAAGTCCAGCCATGCTTCTCCTCTCCAGGTCACCCCTAAGCTAATGGCCAAGTTGAGGTTACCAACCATTCTTTTCTGAAGATCATCAAAACTAAGTTGGAAGCTGTTAAGGGACTCTAGGTTGAGGAATTACCAAACATACTCTGGACTTACCGTACTACCGCCTGAACCCCCACTGGGGAAACCCCCTTCCGCTTAACATACGGCACCGAAGCGGTCATCCCAATGGAAATCGGTCTGCCCAACCCAAGGGTTCTGCACCCGAATCCGGAACTAACTGAAGAGCTGCGTCGGGCGGACCTGGACCTGATCGAAGAGCTCCGAGAGACCACTGCTGTCAAGCGGGCCTGTAGACGTCCCCGAACGCCCCGGGGAGGGATGGGTCCCCGTTCCGTTCATTTTGGGCTCACTATAGTTCATGACTCAAATGTCACGGTTCTTAATCTGAACCAAAGAGTCCAAATCCGGCAAATCGTTTTGAGAAAACAGATTTTTTTTTAAAGAAGTGCCAAACATGGACTGCTTTTCCAGATACAGAGTCGCCACCTAAATATTTTATTTTTGGGAAATTTAGGAAACCTTGACTCGTGCCTAAGGCCACGTGTCCGTCATCACCAAAGTTGCCCCGGCTCGGGAACTTGGATACGATTGGGGAAGGTCACTTCGTGAGCACCCCCACTCACCTGATCAAAGATCGGCTTCTACTAACCATGATATCTAGTTTTGAAAACATTATGCATCCTTATTCCGGTTATTAGCCTAGATTTACTATGTGATGCGCACAGCATACAAGTATAGACTGGATCGCTTGAATTGGAACAAGACATTTCATGTTTGTTTTTGAAAGATGGTTTACTACCCGCAAGTAGGCTTAAAATGCAGATTTTGCCACCTTCAGGTGGGCTTAGAAAACATGGTTTTGCCACTATCTAGTGGGCTTAAAACTCACAGTGAATGAATTGTTCCAATCCAAGTAACCCAACCTTCACCCACAAGTATTCAAGCAGGTATATCATATAAGCACATAGCCTCATGGTAAGCATGCTATCATGGCAGTCACTCACACACATGCAAGGATGCTAAAGTGTAAAACTTACCGAGTACTCCATGCCAAAACAGAAGCTAATTAAAAATTCATGCATGATCCTAACTATACAGAAATGCCTAATGCAACACATGCAAAAATGCAACTATAGTAGGCTCGGCTATTCTAAACATGGCATATGGAATGCTACAGCTAACACGTATTCAACTTGAAATTAAAATACAATGCAGTGAGTATGATGCGCCGAGCCCGGTGCATGCAAAACAGATGAATGAATGTAAACATGCTATCATACTGTATGCTAATTGAAATATGCCCTAATCTAACCATCATAAGCTGGTAAATAAAAGGGAGAGAAAGACGTGGGGTTGGAAGACATACATCACACGCACGCACACTTATTACAATATTGCCCTCGCACAAAGGGTCCGAATAAATAATATACAGTCCCGAATAAATAATACAGTCCCAATAAATACAAAATCCTAATTAACAAATTAACTAAGGAAAGCGGTAAATAAGCATGCAAGCTGGGGATTGCCTCGACTCTGCTCCGAATGATGGATAATGCATGTTTGAGTTGCCTTGCGCGGAAATCCACTGCGATGCCCCAATTAGCCTCTGTTTACAGTTAAGGCCGGAATGTTGCGTGAAGCTCCAAAAGATTGTCGGTTTTTGATTTGCTGCAACAGAGAACAAGAAAAAGGCATGGCAATGTATTTTCACATATGTATGCTTGACTACTCTTCAGGGAGCATAGTCCTCGATCCTCGTGCCACCAATCACGCATCTCGATGCATGATGGCCGAGGAGTCAATTTGCATGATTCAATATGGAATGAATGCACATGAAAACATAACAAGGCCTAGACTCCATCATGGATAATCCGGAGTGTCGGCGACTGGGAATTGAGACACGTTCCGTCACTCGAAGTACAAAACGTCCCTCGTTTCCCGTGCTCAGGCTAACTCCTACCCCAAACACAATGCAATATGCATGACATGCATGAATGCAACTAATATACAACCTAGCATACACAATGCTATGAAATGACATACGCAATACACGATGTGACATGGCATACATGATGCTCTAACATACAACCTAGCATACACAATGCTATGAAATGAAATGGCATACACAATGCATAATGGACTTACACCAACATGAGTGGACCTCAGCCACACTCACATCAGTGGCCATTAAATGGAAATGAGACATTCGAGATGCGTGCACACGTGCACGCGAACCGAGGACCGACCCTAAGGCACGAATACCACTCTACCAAAGCATGGCAAGGCATGGAATATAGCATACAAACATGCGAATTTCAGCGCTAAAATATGATGCTAAACACCCCCGAAACATGGCAACATGGCACCCGATGCATGAGATGAACCCCGAAACTCAAAACTAGGCATACGCAATGACCTATAGCTATACAAAGCATGCATTATTTGATCATGAAGCATGAAGACAAAGTCAAGGAAGTCCCAAAACATGAACTTTCTTAGTTCAAAGCATGGCCAAAAGGTGCTAGCAAGATGGGCTAAAGTAGCATGCAATTTTGACTAGCAAACATGGTTTACATAGCAAGTATATGAAGCACATGGAATCTCACCAAAACAGTAAAAATCAGTGAACAAAACATATGGAAATATGACCAAATAACCACTGAAATGCAGCCAACATGTGCAAAAATGAGGAGCTCCTTTAGAGGGCCATGTAAGGAGTTATTAGGCACATACAAGATAGACATGAAGCATGACCAAAACAACTCTGGAAATCAAATATGGTAGTCCCAAAACTCACCTAATTGACCCTGAAATATGACTTCAAAGCATGCAAGATAGGGTCTCTTTGGAAGGCCAAAATGACCACCAAATAAGTCAAGGTAAGAGGAGGTCACCCCTCTCTGATTTGAAAATGAGGCTAATCTATCATGCAAAAATGGCCCTAAAAGAGAGAATAGAGACAAGGGACAGCAGCCGGCCCCAAATGGCAAAGAGCCCTTCAACAAAATTGAAGAGGGGCTCAAAAAAAGGCACTTTACAGTTTACATCAAGTCTCGAAAATGAACAAAAGTGAGGCTAAATCAGCATGCAAGAAAAAGGCCTAAAAGATGGATAAAGAGGCAAGTGGTAGCAGCTGACTTGAAACAGAGGAGAGCCCTTCAACAAAGTTGAAGAGGGGCTCAAAAAAAGACATTTCACTGTTTATGACCAAGTCCAAAACAGCTCACAAATAAGCCTAAAATATCATGCAAAAATAGGCCTAAAAGAGAGTTTAAACACAAAGGGTGAGGAGGAGACCTCAAACAGAGAAAGACCCTTGATCAAACATGGAGATGAGCTTAAAATATGACTATTTACAGTTCAGGTCGGAGCCCAAAAATGCAAGCAACAAAGGCTAAGAAAGCATGCAAAATAGAGCCAAAAGAGAGGGAAAAGAGACTTAACCTTGTAGCCTAAGTCTTCAACAGCTTTTGGTCCAAGAAATGGTGCTCCTAGCCTCTGGAAATAGCCTTCAAGTTGCTGGAATGGAGTGTGGAGGTGTGGTGCTATGGGTTGTAGTGTAAAGGGTGCAAGAACCTTAGGGTTTGAAGGGTTTGGAAGAGAGGGAGAGGGAGAGTTGTATGCAAGGCTCAAAACAATTTTTGTAACCCTCTAAAATGGAGCTGGGGAGGCTGGTTTTATAGAGGGAGGAGTGGAGGAAAGGGAGGGAAAATCAAATTCAAATTTCCCTCCCAAAAGACCCCCCCTCGGATACAGGATCTAGAGGAAAACAGAGGGTGCATTGTAAGGAACAGTGAGAGAGGTCATGACCGAGTTGTGTTCAGGTTGGTGGCCGGCCACCTCCCCTAGTCGGCCGACTAGGTTCAAAAGGGTCAAGCAAGAAAAGCTGGCTGGCCACCCATATTGGTGGCCTCCCATGTGTGCACAACACAGCTATGTGGTCAAAACCCTGAAAATGTGAACCAAGAGAGAGAAAAATCAACTTTCTAGAGGGGTTCAAAAGGGTCAAGAACAATTGCTGGCCGGCCATGTCATATTGGTGGCCTCCCAGGTGTGTACAACACAAATATGTGGTTGAGGGCCAAAGAAAGTGGCCCGAGAATGGTCAACACCAGCTTTCTAGCGAGGAAAACGGGCGACGGAGAGCGATGAAGGAATAAAGCTGGTCTTCAGAATATTGCTGGCCTCCCATCCTTCTACGACCTTCATAACAATGAAAATAAGGTCCCTGCCAAAAATGGACCCAAACCGATGCAAAACGAAGGTTCGGGGGCTAAAACACACAGCCCGAGGCCCCAAAAATAGGCTGTTAGGCACCGGAAGTGGCGTTCGACCACGAAGTTGGTCTCTCGGACCATAGTGTCCCTCAAAAGGGAGGAAATAAGGTGTATGCCAAAAACCAGAGCAAACGGAGGTGGTTAAGCGGTCTCGAACCGAGGCACACAGCCGACGGCTCCGAAAACCGGGAACCGGGCTCCAAACGGGAAAAATGGCCTACGACCACGAAACGTAGCCTACGGCTACTGAGAAATGATCTATGAGACCTCTCCCTCCCTTCGGGAAGAGAAAACGGAAAAAACGGGACTTGGTTCGCAAACCGAGGCAAGGTACAAAAGAGTCCGGAAGTCCGGAGGCAAGGCTCGCAGCCAAGACTCCGCAACCTCAGAACGAGCACAATATGCGACATCACCAAGCGCTCAATCGGTGACGTCTGAGTCTTAAGGTCGGTCAAAAATGGGGTGTCTACAGAGCCTCATATCAACAGAAAATGAGAACACACTACAACCGCAAAGTCCGACCGAGGGAGTTCTCCATTAGGGACCTTGTTTTGCGGGAAACAACTCTTGCCACCAAAAATCCGGCTGAGGGCAAGCTAGCAGCCAAGTGGGAGGGACCTTACGTTGTTAAGGCCAGACCTCGTTCGGGTACTTACCGACTTCAGGACATAGAAGGCCGAGACCTCCCCCATCCATGGAACGCCGAGCACTTGAAGCATTATTTTCAATAAAAGCTGTATTTTTTGTATCGATCAATTGCTATATGTTTTTTTGACAATCTACGCACTTGGATATTTTTGTCCTTTTCTCACATGGTGTAAATTTGTGATCAATGGGCTACGCTTTAAATGACAACACTCTTATATCTCAGTTATCTGCGTGGTACTTCAATAACATCCGGTTTGCAGCCTCAACCCGACTGAGCACGAAGGGCTCAGCCAGACTGAGTTACTTAAAGCCTCAACCAGACTGCGCACGAAGGGCTTAGCCAGACTGAGTAACTTAAAGCTTTAGCCAGCCTGAGCACAAAGGGCTCAGCCAAACTGAGTTACTTAAAGCCTCAGCCAGCTTGAGCACAAAGGGCTCAGCCAGACTGAGTTACTTAAAGTCTCAGCCCGACTGAGCACGAAGGGCTAGGTCAGACTGAGTTACTTAAAGCCTCAGCCAGCCTGAGCACAAAGGGCTCACCCAGACTGAGTTAATTATGGCTCAAGCATTCTCACAACTTCATGTTTGTAGCATAGTTGCCATACTTGGTCAAATTCCATGTCTATGTTTTTACGCCTCTTAACATTCTTTACATTTTTTAACTTCATGTTTCCCAATCATTTAACATTAACATTTTTTAACTTCAACGTTTTTATTGATTAACATTCTTTACGTCATAGTTTTCTCACAAGTTAGATTGGCTCCCCACTTCTCAACTCTCACTACAATTTATACACACGCCTTATTTGAAATGACTATTCTCATTCCTTTCAGATTTACAAAAAATAAAGGAAATAGTACGAAAAACATAACTCGTCATTTAATTTATTCACAAACTTACACATAAATTTGCTACAAGCATTACATGACCAACAAAACAAAAAAAACAAAACAAAACAACAGACAAAAACAACACAAATTTCCACACATTTTATTTGCACCATCACTCATCCTCACTCAACGCAAGGTCTTCTTCATCAACACCTTCGTTTAGGAGGGTCTGAGCCACATCGTCCTCGTCTATACTCACACTATTGAAGTCCAAGTCTGGGAACAGCTCTTCTGCTTTATGCTTGAAGGTCTTCCAGCCGCTATCCCAGAACTCAGCCATCTCATGCTTGAAGAAGTCCGACCACTGGAAGCTCTGGATCACTTCCTCTTCACTCCTGCTTCCAGCGGTCGCTCCCGACGGGCCAGCCCCCATATCTCTCTCTCTCTCTCGCCAAGTTGCTGGTGATCGCAGTATCGATAGCCATCTGGAAGTCAGCGAACCCCTTGAACTGCTCTACTGCTGCGATACATAAGTCGGGGTACGCTGCCCTCTCAGAGGCTAACTTGGTCTTTTCTTCCTCCAAAGCCTTCTCTAGCCCCGCCTTCTCCTCCATTGACTTGGCCCGCTCGTCTGCTAACGTCCTCTCCAGCTCAGCAATCTTCAGATCCGCTTTTTCTTTTTCTTTTATCGACTGAGCATGAAGATCTTCGTTGCAGGTCATGGCCTCATCCCACCATTCGTTAGCAATGGCGCAGGCTTTCTGGGCCTCTTCCAGTTTCTTCTGCTCGCCAACTAGTTGGAACTCGAGCGATACCACCTTGCGGCGTTCCATCTCCAACTCCAACTTGGTCGCGAGCAGCTCAGCATGGGCACGGTCGACAACATTGCTCTGCACCATCGCCAACACCTCCATTTTCTTCGCCTTCTAGGCCTCTTCTAGCCCCCTAACACACGCACTTCGCGCGATCTTCCTCCAGCCTGCGCTCTCCCTCCTCAAACTTTCAAGTTGGGCCTTCACCTCCCCCAGCTTGGCCTTCAATGGCTCAACTTTGCCTTTTACGTACGCCGCTTTCTTCAACAAGGCTCCTGCTAAGGTCGTCGCCTCTATCTGGACCGAGCAGAGCCCCCTTAGCAGTTCAGCCTCTGTAAAACTCTCCATCGAACGCACTGCTGCGTCCTCCACCACGCCCAAAAGCCGATCGGCAGCAGTCCTGGCTGGGCCTCTTTCTCCCTCTAGTCGCCCAGACACTGCTGGAGCGTGGTAGATGGCAGTCTTCAACTTGACCCTCTCTCTCTTTTGTTGGGGCACAAGACCCCCCTTGGCTTGCTGCTCTACCCACTCCTCAGGCCGGTCACCCCACTTTCCACTGGATTTTTAGGGCCAGTCGCCTCGCGTCAGGATCCTCTAGAGTGGTAAGCCTGCAGTGATCTCCTAAAGTGAGGAGATCCGACGGCTGAAATTAAAATTAACCAAAACGACGTCGTTTTGGTTAGTAAATTGAAAAAAGAAATGATTTCAAAATTCCCTCCATTTAGAACAAGTATAGCAGCAGAAGGAGGGAAGACAGAAGGAAACGAAAATAGAGTACAAGAGAGAGAAGAAGAGAGAGAGTGGCCGCTCCTCCCTTTCTCCCGTCGCCGCCGGTGTGCCGTCGCACTGCTTCAGAATTAGATTGCAGAGAGAGAGAGAGAGACTTGAAATCATTTTCAAAGGAAAAAAGAGATATGAAAGCAACTTCATTCCCATTCACCTGTAAAATTTAACATCATAAATTTGAGATTTATATTGTACACGAAACCATAAACGAGCATAACAACTACATTGATGAGACTTCAATATTTATAAACTCATATAAAATGAAAGAAATCACCCAGAATCAAGTATGTGTTGTTAGTACAAAATGAGAAAATACAGCAAGAAGGTCAAGTGATACAAATTCAACTCCTACATAAATATTCTAGAGAGAGAGAATGTAAATGAAGTGGAAATTTTTTCAAAAACTATAATTAGTTGCTAATTGCTAGAACTTAAAAATTCTCGTGGATAGATATTTACTTTTCTGCAATTGAGTTCTGTTAGAATAAGATGGTCCATGAATTTTATTGTAACACGATAACCCAAACTTTTTGAGGATGTCCATTTGGAACCTCCTCCCAAAATAATTATGAACTTTGCCTTTATCCCTAAAATCACCATGTCCTTGATAACCCCCTGTTGTTGAAACCTTCAATCTGAACCACGCCAACTCCAACATCTTACTTGACAGACCAATTTTAGCACCTTTCAGAATTTACAGTTCAAAATCTTGGCTAGCACCGAGATAGATTGCCTTACATCAGAGAGCATCTACTGCATAGTTTTATAGTGATATAGAAGATTCAAGCAACAACTACATGCCTCATATTAGCCAGGAAATGTATGTAATGAACTTCTGGATTATAGTGCACTGCTTATTTTCACTTCACTGTTCTAAAGTATTTTTCCTCACTGCTATGCTTACTGATTTTTCTTTGTTTTTTTTCTTTTTTTCATGCATTCATTATGTTTATCATTATGTTGCAGCTAATAGTGAATCACGCCCCTTTTTTTCCCAATTTGTATCAGTCAAGAGTAACTAATACCTGATTGCAACAAGCTTTGAAAATTATTTTGGTTATTATTTTCACAATCTCTGTTCTCTTTCCTGCCTTATTTGTCCGTCATATTTTTCATTCATCCTAATATTCAGGTCTGGTTTCCATCTTTAACAGCTCAATCCTAACCAAGTATTTAAGAGAACAAATCTCATCATCCAAATTCATCTGAAGCAGTGTGTGCAGCAATCTGATTCTGAAGTAGTGCGATGGCACGCCGGCAGGGATGGCGAGGCGACGGGAGGAAGGAAGGAGCGGCCACTCTCTCTCTTCTTCTCTCTCTCGCACTCTGTTTTTGTTTCCTTCTGTCTTCCCTTCTCCTGCTGCTATACCTGTTGTAAATTGAGGGAATTTTGAATTTTTTTTTTTTTTCAATTTACTAACCAAAACGACGTCGTTTTGGTTAGTTTTAATTTCAGTCGTCGGATCTCCTCACTTTAAGAGATCACTGCAGGCTTGCCACTCCAGAGGATCCTGACGCAGTCACCTCACTCTCCATCCCCTTCGCCGCTGCCTCCTACCCCACTTCGGGGTTCTTCTTCGCCACCACCTCTTTCATCTTCTTCAAGGCTGGGCCCTCTTCCTCTCCCTTACTCTTTTCTTCTTCTTCACCACAGCCTCCACCTCCTTGTTGTCCCTTTCCTTCAACAGATTAATTGGGGGCGGTCGTGGCTCAAAATCACCCAAGTCCTTTTCCCCTAGCAGTTTGGGGCGTAGTCGAATTCTTTCCCTTGTGATCGCCTTCAGCGGACGGTCTACCTATGACTCTTTGTATTTATTAGCCTTGGCAAAACTCACTCTATCCTCCGCCTCCTGCGCCCTCCTCCTTGCCTCTAATTCTGCCGTCGCAAATCTCTACCGGTCGGCTGAGGGCCCAGCCTTGCAGCAAACAAGGCTGAGGGCTGAATGAGGTCGTCCCACTTGGCGCCCTCATTCTCCCTCCATGCCTTCACCTTCTTCACCCTTTCCTTTGCCACTGTTCCCAGCCTTGGCTCCACCAACTTAGTTGGCACTCTCCACACGGTGCGCACTCCAACTCTCCCGTTGGCGGACACATAGAACCTCCGCGACCTCCACCCCTTAATTGACGACGGCAACTTCGCCACCAGACCCTTCCCTGCCGCTGCTTGTAAAGTGACCCAAGTTTCTTGCTGGCCCGAAGCCTTGTAGCATGCAAAAAACTCATCCACTGTCATTTCAGCCCCCTCGTTTGCCTGCGGCCACGCGCTTGCACAGGCCAGTAAGATCTTCTACGCATTGGGCATCAGTTGGTCTGGAGCCACCTCCAGCCAATCCAACACGTCCACTACTATCCGGGGGAGTGACAACCTCAAACCCCCCTTTAACGCCTTCTCGTACAGGGCGAATTTCCCCGGTCGAACATCGGATGCCCTCTCCTTTGATGTCGGCAGTTTTAACTCTATTTCCACGAGAATCTGATATTTCTCGCGCAGACCCTCCAACTCCTCCGCAATAAAAGTCGACTTGTCGGCCTTCGTGTGCCAGTGATTTGGCTCAACCTGACTGATTGGCTTCGCAGCCGCTATCAACGTAGATGAGCGGGGTCATCCTGTTGGTCCCCCCCCACTCTTTACTCGCTTCTCCATCCTGTATTGCTTCGCCAGGTCCACTGCGTCGTCGTCCCTCAAGGCATCTAGTCTCACATTGGGCACTTCCTCTTGAGCCATCTCTCTGGTATGCCTGCGTATAGCTTCAGATGCTGGTGCAAGGTAGTTCACAAAATGTTGCAAAGGTGTATCACTCGACACAAAAGAGTTTACTCTTGGAATGTTTTGGTTCTTTGCAAAAAGGTAGGTAAAGCGGATAATACCAAAAGCCCAAGGCTTTCTTGTATTCCAAGGGTTACGACTAAATTTTGCCAACTTGAAAATTTTAAAAAAATTCGCCAAAACCGCCTTTTCAACACCCTATGTTAACCTACCCTTTCGTTTCGTGTCCAATGCCTAATCTCCTCCATCACAGGATTACGCCACGTGTGCGACCACGATCCACTGCCCCCTTCCCCTACCCTGTCTTTTCCACTTCAAATCACCACGTGCCCTGTCACTCCTCGAGCCCCGCGCACCGCCACTTGCCCTTCCACTCATGGTCGGTCCATCCACTTGGTCACCCTTCGGAGTCGGTCCTCCTCATGGTTGGTCCCTCCACTCGATCACCCTTTGTGGTCGGCCCTCCTCATGGTTGGTCCCTCCACTCGATCACCTTTCGCGGTCGGCCCTCCTCATGGTCGGCCCCTCCGCTCGGTCACTCTTCGCGGTCGGCCCACCTCTCGGTCAGTTTTCGCCCCGCCGGTCTTTCCCAACCATCGCTTTCTTTATTATTCCCTTCGTTGGACTAAAGCTGCACTTAGGAATGGGGAACTACTGACATGGGTGAGCCCATGAAAATTATAGCCCACCATTTAGGGCCTAATACATAGTTCAACTACTAAAGCCCAACGTTGCTGGAACTCAACATGGCATTAAGAACCAATGACATCTAAACACGTGGCAAGAGAAGAACAAGCCACATAAGCAGACAAAGATCCTGCAAAGTTATTGCACTGCACATCAGCCATTAATGAGGCTCCTTACAGCATTTATGGTGATAACCCCTCCCCGTCAAGACAGAACGACCTTACCATGAACAAGGCAAGCTAGAGCATAGGCTTTCGGCCAAGAAGACAGGTCGAAAGGGACAACGAAATGATTACCAGAGAATATAAGCAGACGTCAAAGACAAAAAGAAGGTTAAGTTTTCTATCTCTAATCTATCTCTACATTCCACCTCTCTTTCTAACTTGCTCGTCGGAAGGTTTGCTAGGGGGACTCACCGTTCCCCGTTGAACTCTTGTGCAGGTCTTCTGGTGGGCTTGGTACCTCGGACATTGGTTTGGGAAGCGTGGATCAATCTGACCCGTTCCATCTGGAACCTGTTGTATCATCATATATATATATCTTATAATATTTAGTTCGAAAAACAATTTGTTAAGCAAATATGAAATTTCAAATAGTAATACTATAATAACCACACATTTACCATAAATTCTCAAAATTTAAAAATAGAAGATATTTGGAATCCCAAAAAATTAGTAATTGGTTAGCAAGCTGTCCTAAATAGAGTGATTTTTTATGAAATTCCAAAGATGGGTTATTATTCCAAACAGGGAGATGGACTTTGGAGTGTTCAAGTCATAAGTCACAATTGCCAACCTTATCGTTGATTGCATGTGCTGTGTGGTAAAAGGTTTAATTCAAACTTTTCGAAAAAGACCCAAATATTCATATATTACTGATACTGAGATCAATATTTAATGGAGAATGAGGATCGCAGCAAGTATGCTTCTTCTTGTTCATGGTGGTGGGACAGCCATAATCATTCCTATCAATCCCAATGGCTTCACTCAGGTCTCTCTCTCTCTCTCTCTCTCTCTCTCTCTCTCTCTCATGTCGCGCGTGTGCGTCCATATGTGAGTTTTATAATCATGCTTGTCTGTCTATTTTCCCTTGTATGTGGTTTGTTCATACTGTTAAATGCCTACTTACATATATGTAACCCATGTTTACACAAGTGTTTTTGGATGATGACTCTACAATTTTTTTGGCAAAAGAAGAAATTCAATATGTATAAACAAGAAGGAAAAATTATTTTTTTGTTTAATTACCCTATAAAATAAATGAATATGTATACATAATTTCATTTTTTTTTTTTTTACATTTTCTTTTCCCTTGAAAAATCTAACAGCCAAACATAGCCTCAGCAAATCCTCTATAATGAGCCATTTTGTATTTGTAGTTTTGTACTAGTTCAAATTTTGCTTTTGAAGGATGCATAAATGGTTTTCAGTTTTCACTTACCTTTCTCCAAAACAAAACGATACACAAACCACAATATTCATTCATAAATCTGTTTAAAATGATTTGGTAGTAATATTTTTGAAATTATTAATGCAACTGACAAATTTTGTTTCGCACTATTATATATAGAAATTTTGTATTAAAAAATATCAATTTTTTTAAGCTCAGACCTCAACTTTGTTGAATCTTTGAGTTCAGAAGCAATCCAAAAATACTATTATGCCCGAAAGGGATAAAGGAAGACATTCAGATGGTTTTTTTTTTTTTTTCCCTAGTTGATGATGATGATTGGATTTATTTATAACAAACAGGGTCAAAAAGCTTGTGATGATATATATATATATATATGCAGATTTGGATAAGAAGGTAAAGATGATGTTGAATCTTATAGAAGAAGATGGTGATTCATTTGCTAAAGAGCCGAAATGTATTACAAGAAGAGGCCTGAATTGATTAAAATGGTACAAGACCTCCACAGATCCTACCTTTATTTAGCAGAAAAGTATGACCAACTGCGATCAAAATCCACTAAACCATCCAATTCAATTTTAAGACTGTACAAGCACGGAATAATCTTTCGTATAATCCTATTGATCAAGTTTGCACTCCTCCAAACGTCGTTGCTTTGCTACCTGAAAACACAAACGTAAGCTAGTCGATGTGTGTGTGTCAGAAACCCCTCCGATGCCTAAGTCAGTAACTAGACGATAGACAATAAGCTCTGTGTATTTTTTAGTAAGAATTGTGATACCTGTACGCAGGTCTGTTATGAGCTTTTATAGATTCTGCCTGGCATAATCCTAGTATGACTCAAACTCTCCTCAGCAGAGTCATGCTAAGAATCACACTCCCAAGGATAATATCCATCTTGGTAACACCCTACTCACTACCAATCAAGTGAGATGGCTCAAACCTCTTACCTTGGCTCGGTAGTACACTCAACCGAGCTATCATGGCCCTGCCCTACGCTGGACAGAACCAAGCTGGTATTCAACCGAGATAAACCCCAGTTCGGTACATTACAAATTATACCCTGGTCCCGAGCTGCTGATTACATCTAGTCCATCTGTTCCAAACCTTGGCCTAATGTCTATATACCTCAAGACCGAGATAATGAAGCTCTTAGCTCGGGCGGAAGCATGCCCCAATGAACTGAGGAGTCTACTTAGCTCGGCCCAATGCTTAAAACAAATGGACCTAGCTCGGCCTAATTTATGCATATAAATTACCCTCTCAATTGCCCCTTAATTCCATCTGCAAAGCATGATTGGGATTATTATCTTCAAGTCGCGCTAAAATATCACCCGAAGTAAAGCACTTCGGCTAGCCAAGCTAAAAAATCCACTCGGTTTTCCCCATCTTTGACGTAGTACAGCCCGCTTTCCTATGCTCACTACGTCCTTACTGGGACACGTGGCTCCTCACGATTGCCTCTATCGTTGTGACAGCTGTCAATCATAACTGTAAAATTTGAATAGTCCCGCCGTTTTACCTCCATTTCACATTTATCCCCTTACTCTTCAAACGTTCATTGTTATTGTTCATCTTTTAACCCAAAAACCAAAACAGCTTTCTGAAAGAAAAAACTCCAATTCTGCCTCTGCCCCTATTCAAGCTTTGGTACTTCTACTATTGTCGCAGGAACGTCGTGTTGCTGCTCAACGTATACATCCAAAAACTCGTAAGTTTCATGTTCCTTCTAAACACTCTACTTGACTTTTTTCAGGTGCTTAATTCTCTTAACTTTATAAACCCATTATATTGTTTTTGCAAGAGTATGCATAGTTTTTGTTTATGTGCTAAAAATGAGTTTAGAATAAGCTTCCCAGAAACCCCACACCTTAGGAAGAACTCTAGCTTGTCTGTAACTGGAATCATATAAACTTTGAATCTTGAACTCACCATGAAACTGAGCTATAACCAGTTTGTGCTCACTTAGATGCATTTCCCCGAGCTAAGGAAACGTAGCCTAATCATGATCGAGCTATAGCCTAGCTCACTTTATGGACCGAGACAAAAATCTTGCCCTCTCCCTAGACTAGGTAAAAACCTTGAATCAGTTTCTAGCTGAGCTATACACCATTACTTCTCTCAAGACCGAACAAAATAATTTATATTGATGCCTTAGCCCGGTCACTTGTTGGCCATAACAAATTCTATATTCTTCACTGTGTAGACTCTTGACTAGGTTTACTCAGGCACACCAATCACTGCCAAGCCAAGCTAAGGTGCCAAGCAGATACTTGTAAACAAAGGCTACCCAAAATGGGCAAATACCGATTCCTTGTGAGTTCGCCTGGCACTATAGCCAAATTTCGAAGGGATTACAATATCCCTGAAAACATTCAATTTGAACTAGTCGAACCGAACACCACACCCTGGGGTAGATCGGGCTTTGTTCCGTTCACACTGTTGTCCATTGTAGAGGGTGGACTCAGGTTCCTAGTCCAACCCCTAATTTGTGAATTTCTTAGGCAAACCAGACTATGCCCCACACAATTATTCACCAACACGTACGAAATAATAAATGGCATAGCCGAACTAAATCGCTGCCTCGACCTCAACCTCAAACTGGCCGAGCTATTTCACCAATATTCGCTCGATCAGAATGATGACGGTTAGGTATATTACCTTAAAATAAAAAGGGGCCGAGAGAAAATTGTCAAGAGTACACCTGATAAGGACCTGAACGATGATGATTTTCTCTGGGTGTCTAGAAATTTCGAAGACCACGAAGCCTAGATACCAAGCTATAACATCAATTAGAGCAAGGGAACAGCTGGTAAGGACAGCTTGGTTTTATCTTCTTTGCCATCAAAACAATCACCGTACTAACCCTTGTGTTCTTTGTCCTATATGCAGATTTGAACCACTTGAAATCAACCTACGCATACGCAAATCAAGCCGCACTCTAAGCTGTGTGACGTTATCGGCATCAAGATTGGACCGAGCTGCTCAACGTGCAACCGACCTACCGCTACAATGGTAAGAGGAAGACCAAAGTAACTGATTTCCTTCTAGAGTCTTCCCCCGAGCCGGACCCCACTCTTTCCCAAATTAATCTAATTCCCCTCACTGAAGAACAAGAAATGGTAAAAAAGAGGGTCGTGCGAGCTCTTATCACCGAACAAACCTCCGATGAAGTTCAAACCGAGCTAGCGTCCTCTAGTCAACCGCGCGAGACAGTGGTCGCCCTTCCAATCACCAAGGCCACCACATCTCGGCAAAGCAAGCGTGCGCATACTTCATCAGCCGAACAACCACATTTGGTGGATAAGGAAGAAACCGTGCTCCCTGAGACCGAGCCATCGGACCTAGAGCCTGTTCGATCTGGCCGAGCAAGTTCTTCCTCTCCGCTTGTATGGGCACTATCTGTTTCCTACAAAAACTGCGTTGTGTCTACCAAAGACTTAGTGGTTGTTGAAAAATACCACAAGCTTGCTTTCAACCTTTCCAAGAGCGTCTATCTACCAACAGACATGGAATATCATGATCATTTAACCGAGCTCAAAGCTATTCGCTCAGCAACTAAGTCAATGGTGCTTGTAAGTAGTCCACTAATTTATTCATATCCATACTATCCATTTGATTGCTCGGTTTACCCTGATCACTCTTCCTCCACTCGCACGCTCTGCAGAAAAATCACATGGCCCACAAATGTGTGCTAGAATTACAGAAAATAGCACAGTTGGCCGTGGCTGATGCAAATGTCAAGCCAGCCGAACTAAAGGAGGCCAAGGTCAAGTTGACCGAGCTAGAATCTGAGAATCCAAGGCTGGCCGAACTGAACAACATGGCAGAGGTTGACAAGAAAAAAGCTTTAGCTGAGAAAAAAGATCGCTATCTGCGAGAGTTGGCTAAGTTGGAGAAGAAAAAGAATGTTGAGCTTCAAGAGCTGAGGAAGAAAATAAAGGATGTTGAGGACCGAGGTTTTAAGGAAAGGGAGGAAACCTATGTCCAGCAATGTGAAGCAACCAAAGACATGTTCTTTAAGTGCAGTTGGAAAGCTGCTGTTAAACAACTCAGTCAAGGACATGACTCTGAGATTTTCCTGAACCCTCCTCCCCACGTCATACCAAGCTATATGACAGATTATGCCAATGCAGTCCAATAGAAGTTCCTTCAAGAGAGGGAGGAGGATGAGGTCCCTTATCCACTTAACGTTCCTCCTGCCAACACTAACCTCGGTCACCAGTCTTCAGTTCCCACTCCGGCGGACCTGCTGAGCCAAACCTTGCCCAGTACGGTTAACAAAATGTCTGTGACCGAGCTAACCCAGGAGGCTGATGCTAGAGCTGACTTGTCTATGGACAAAGTTCGTGGTGACCTGGATGTTGACCTTGACGACCTTTTTGCCTTACCGGAATTCTCTTTTTGCTTAGTTTTCTCGTTTTTAGTTTTTTGTTCTGCAAAAATGTAACCGAGCTATAAACCTCACCTCTTGTACTTAATTTCCAATGAATAAAAGAAAGAAACTTTTCTTTTTTCACATCTTCTTGTTCGGTTACAGTACTTTTCCACTTTATAGTATATCATCTTCACTGTAAGCCTAGTCGGCCTAATTAGCTCGGTTTTTCCTTATCTTGTCCATCTTTTTCGGCCGAGATACGTATCTCGGCTAAAAAATAACTTGGGAAACTGCAAAAAGCTTTGTAACCGAGATTTTTGCCTCGATCCTTATCTCGGCTAAAAGAAAGAAAATGTGTTGGTTAAACCTACCAACCTTCCTAAGCCTAGAACCTTATCTCGGCTGAAGAACGAGCTAAGTATTTGTCAAACCTGCCAACCTTCTTGAGCCTAGATCTTTATCTCGACTGAAGAAGAAAAAGGTGTTGGTTAAATCTACCAACCTTCTTGAGTCTAGATCCTTATCTCGGTTGAAGAAAAAAAAGTGTTGGTTAAACCTGCCAACCTTCTTGAGCCTAGATCCTTATCTCAACTTTTCCCGCTAAACCAATCACTTTGTATGGTCCTTCCCAGTTAGGTCCTAACTTGCCATCTCCAGGTACCAAAGTGTTGCTCATTACTTTGCGCAGTACCCAATCTCCAATCTTGAATTGCCTTGGGTGCACTATTTTGTTGTATTTCCTGGATAACTCTTGTTGATATGAGGTAATGTGCACCAATGCCCTTTCTTTTCTTTTTTCTGCAAGGTCGAGTTCTAGGATTATGGCCTCACCATTCAAGTTTGAATCAAAAATTTCGCTTCTAATAGTGGGGAGGCCTACTTCTAGTGGGATTACTGCCTCCATGCCATAGGCCAAAGAAAAAAGTGTTTCGCCAGTTGATCAATCCTGTTGATCAAGTTTGCACTCCTTCAAACGTCGTCGCTTTGCTACCTGAAAATACAAACATGAGCTAGCCGGCGGATATGTGCCAGAAACCCCTCCGATGCCTAAGTCAGCAACTAGACAATAGACAATAAGCTCTGTGTATTTTTTAGTAAGAATTGTGATACCTATACGCAGGTTTGTCATGAGCTTTTATAGATTCTGCCTGGCACAATCCTAGGAGGACTCAAACTCTCCTCAGCAGAGTCCTGCTAGGAATCACACTCCCAAGGATAATATCCATCCTGGTAACACCCTACTCACTACCAACCAAGTGAGATGACTCAAACCTCCTACCTCGACTCAGTAATACACTCAATCGAGCTATTATGGCCCTACCATACGCTGGACAGAACCAAGATGGTATTTGACCGAGATAAACCCCAGTTTGGTACATTACAAATTATACTCCAGTCCTAGCTGCTGATTACATCTAGTCCATCTGTTCTAGACCTTGGCCTAATGTCTGTACACCTCAAGACCGAGCTACTAAAGCTCTTAGCTCGAGCGGAAACGTGCCCCAATGAACTGAGGAGTCTACTTAGCTCGGCCCAATGCTTAAAACAAATAGACTTAGCTCGGCCCAAGTTATGCATATAAATTACCCTCTCAAAGACTATTGTCAAATTCACTCAAACAAGTCCCCCTACATTTTCAAATCAAATCTTTCAATATAAATCCCAATACTGAATTCAAGACCTCAAGCTTGGACTTTGAGTACCTGGAGAAGTTAGTTGATGAACTTAAACAAGAAAGTTACAATCAACAAAACCACGACAAATGTGACATAGACAAGAGAGTTGATGCAGTTGAATCTAACATTATTGAGCACGAGGAAATCAGGGATGAACTGAGGTTGAAAGTGCTGAAACTCATAGAGGACAATTTGAGGCAACAAGCTGAGTTGATATGAAGAAATGATAAGAAGCGAAAAGCCATCAAAGGTTTATGCATCCACATCTATACACTAGTGGATGAGAATAGGGCATTGAAGAATCATCTAGCAAGCAATAAGATTGATAATATGAAGCAAAACCAATCTCACATGTTAAGATTGAAAACAATAATCCTCGGAAAGTTGTTACAATGAGTTTGTTTGTCACAACATTTATTTCTCTCACATGGGTTGAGACTGAAAGTCTAAACTAGCTCATTTTTCTCGTAGTACTATGTGAAATTGTTTTATGTGACACTGATTAAATCATAACTAAAATGGAGCTATTTTAGACTTGATAATCTCTGTTTTATGGATTCATAAAAAATTGTGAGTTTTCATGCAGTTTTGCTTCAAGGGTTTTTGTCTTTCGTTTTTCTAATTCCGTACAATTTTGTTACTAGTTTATTTGGGGAAATTAGAAGAATCTCATCGCCTCCAGTCAACCTTTCCTTTTTGTGTGAAGCTAAACAATGACATGCGACCCATGACTCTTGACTTTTGTAACAATGATCTTTAAGATTTCTATGGGAAGATTTTAAGGGGTTGATTTAATAAATTGGTTGAAGTTGTTGTAACTAAAAAAATTCAGGACAATCTATAATAAAAAATTCTCATGAGCTGGTTAATTTTGATAATTTTTATCTCTAATACATGCTTAATTTGTTGTAGTGATTTATCATATTTAAAAAAAAATAACCATACTACCTGAGAAATCACATAATAGTAGTGATTGAGACCACTGGTATTATCTAATTTTTTTCTCTTCCATTGACATGGAAGAGTCATCTAATTTTAAACTGATTTTTTTTTACTTTAACAATTTAAAGCTGAATTAAAGATGGTGTATTTTTTAATCCACCTGTAAGTTATCAGTATAGACTATAGTGTTTTTTCATTTAGGTTTTTGGTCAACTAGGCAGGTGAATCCAGAGATAATACCAGTGGTTGAACTAAACTAAACTGAACTGGCGTTGGTTTCTTTTGACTTTTTAACCACAAATCGTATCAAGATTTTTTACTTGTAATTTGCGACATTTGACTACTTTTCGCCGACACTACTTCCACTACTACTGCTAACACTACTCCTTTCCCCCATACGGTAACCATACCATACCATACCATACCATACCATACTTTTGTGCTTTAATTCTGTCTTACTCTTCTTCCGTCCCACGGAGACGGAGGAGATCTAGGCCTGGGCCTTTCGAGATTTTAAAGTTTGCTCTCTCTCTCTCTCTCTCTCTCATATAAATACATGGACCGGAGACGAACCGAGAGTCCGGTCTACGTCCGTCAGTGGAGCAGCGAATCGAGCGCCACCGCCGGCTCCTCCTCTCCGACAATGTCGCCGTCTCGCCACCACCACTCTCGGTCGTCTTCCGCCACCGGCATTTCCAACATCAAGCGCACTCAGAACTTCGCCGCCAAAGCCGCCGCCCAGCGCCTCGCTCAGGTCATGGCTTCTCAGGCCGCCGACAACGGCGACGATGATGACGATGACGATGACGACGACCTCGACTTTGCATTCGGTGCTCCTCTCCCTCCGTCGTTCACGAGGCCCTCCTCCAACACCTCTGTCAATGGCAACAACACCAAGAATAAGCCTGCGATTTCTTCTACTAAGACCACTAGATCTCCTTCTCCTTCGGTAATTTCACTCCAATTTAGTTTTGTGTTTTAACTGCATTTTTAGTTTGATGTCTATAATTGTTTTGTGGCTGTTCATTGTATCTAACTCCTTTCTCGACTCAATTTTCGGAAATCAACCACATTTTGAGTTTGGATTAGTAAAGCCATTGAATTTTGAAGTATCTATTGCCTTGAGCGATCGACAGATCAGTTATATTTTATCTGGTATAAATTAATAGAGGATCTGTTGTATCGTAGATCATAGTGTATTTTAGTGTTCATTCTTGTTAATTGAGATTCCTTTATGTGTGTGTGTGTGTGTGAGAGAGAGAGAGAGAGAGAGAGAGAGAGAGAATCAGAGTAATGCAGGTTCCAATTCAATCAGATTAACTTGATTTCTTGTTTTTTATTAGTCAGCTCGTAACTCTGTAAAGGAAACTCCTTCGGTTCACTCAACATCAACTGGAAGGCCGTCATTGTCTATTCGTACAACTCCAGCATTACCGCCTAGTAGAACATCGCTGAAGGCACCAATTCCTGTACCACCAATTGATCCTCCCACTAATAGGCAAACAGAGAAAAGGTGAAAATAAATTCTGCCTTATTTCTCTTTTAATAACATTGCTTCTCACAAATTAAGACTTCATACATACTCGTTGCATGTGCAATGCTCATTGCACTTGTTGAAGGGAAATTATTGCTAAAACTGTCAGTCTGGTCAATTTATGAATTGTTTGAATAGACTTGACGCTTGTTTCCCATCACAACAAAAACTTTAACTTGTACATACATGCATATGTGAGATGTCTACATTGGCCTCTATTGAGTACTTATCATGCTTATGCAATGGTGAACTTTTGATATTGTTATTTTGCTGGGTCGGGTGTATATAAGTTATAACCACTGATATATATTGCAGATTCTCATCAGATATGGGGCAATTGAACTTGAAAGATACAGGAGATCAACGGGAGGCTTCTGCCCTTCGTGATGAAGTATGTTAATCAAACTTATCAAGTTTATATCTTTCTATGTCTGCGTGTGCTACAATTAACATTTGAGTATGCATCCTGAGTAGTATGCTATGTATTACTAGCCTTGAAGATTCTCTTGTCAAGCTAATGTGTACTCATTTTGCAGCTTGATATGCTACAAGAAGAGAATGAGAATATTCTTGAAAAGGTGCAATTTCTGTATTTCTATATTTTCTTTCTTGCTCACACACATACACATGCACGCCCAACCCAAATGATATAACCCACCCAAACATGCTATCTATGGCAATAACATTTGGTTTTGGATTCTGTTGTACAGCTTAGGATTGCAGAAGAGGGTTGTGACGAAGCAGAGGCTAGAGTTAGGGAGCTTGAGAAACAGGTTATGTCTTTATTGTTTTGTTGCACATCAGAATGTAAGAGTGTGGCTTAGCTTCTAATTAGGAGTCTCTCATTGAATTATTTTACACGGTTGAGTTGCCTCTGTTTTGTAGCAGGCATGCTTATAGACATTTTGATTGCTCCCCAACTTCCAAGTGGATGTTATAAGTAGAGCTTGAACATTTTAAAACAATACCTTAATGTCTATGATTCTGGTGATGATAGATTATGCCCACCCTACGGCTTACCTACAGCTACAGTATGAGATCATATGTTTCATTTTTGAACATGTTGTGTATTCATTTCCTATTAATTTCTCCTTTCTATTAGTTGTGTTTATGATTGACATATATTATTTGATGTTTTCCTCCCAAAAATTTTGAAATTTCTGCTCAAACTTCTTGCAATGCAAAGTAAATACTTTACTTGAGGTTGTCACATAGCACAGAAAATAAAAAAACAACGCCCAATTAGTATACATTAATGTGTGTTTGGGAGGGGGAAAATTGGGTACACACCTAACCTTTGGCATAATGTACAAAGTGGTTGCCCCGAGACTTGAACCCATAACCTCAAGGTTATTTGGCCAAAGTTTTACCATTGAACCAATGTTCACCTCTACATAGCACAGAAAATACGTTCAACAAAAGAATTAGCAATATAAGATATTTCTTTCAATGGTAATAAAGACTAAGTTGAAATATATTGAATTGGTTTTACAAGACTAAGTTGAAATATATTGAATTGATTTTACTTCTATGTAATGTATTCCTGGCAATGATCAGCTCTGTCTCAATGTGACACTGAAACTTTGCTGCTTGATTCTAATTCCAGGTAGCTGCTCTTGGAGAAGGAGTATCTTTAGAAGCAAAATTGTTGAGCAGGTATGCTAGAGTTAAATAAATGCCTCCTACATCTGTGACTTTATCTAATATTCTTCTTATAACTGTTTTTATGTCATTTTGATTATGACATCTTGTGTTAATCACTCACAGGAAGGAAGCTGCATTGCGTCAAAGAGAGGTAGGTGGCACATTTGAGTTGTTTCTTCGTTTTGAGTGTAAAGGTGTACCAGCAAAGCTCTCAATTTATTGTCTTTGGACTTGAGTTTGAGGGGAGATGAATTGAGCTTTGTATGATGCGTTGAAAATGGAATTATATATGTACGTATGGTTGAGTTGGTGTTCTGGACTGCACAAACAGATTGGAGTGTTTCATCTCCTATATGCATGTTATTCCCTTTTTTTTCCACCTTCTGTTCTTTTAGCATAATGAAGAAATTATTCATTATCATAGGCTGCACTTAGAGATGCAAAACAAACAAAAGATGGGGTAGATGAGGAAATTGCCTCCCTCCGGTCTGAACTTAAGGTAAAGAATGCTTCCACACAGCCATTATTAATTATATTTTATTTGTTTCTATACTTTAAAGGGTCTTACACTAGTGCTGAACATTGTAAAATTCTATGCTTTGATATTTTGCTTGAATCAGAAAGTGAAAACTGAGGCTACAGCTGCTGTAGACCAGCTTCAGGGAACTGAATCTGAAGTTAGAGGTCTTCGTTCAATGACACAAAGGATGGTTTTAACCCAGAGTGAAATGGTATGTACTTGCATTGTTGCCTGGAACCTAATCCTATCATATTTTCTGTATATATTAATTGCAGTAGCATATCACACTGCAGGAGGAAGTTGTTCTTAAGCGGTGTTGGCTTGCACGTTATTGGGGTTTAGCTGCACGGCATGGTAATCAGCATGTTACAGCTATGTTTTACTTCGTTATTTAAAAGCAAAAGTTCATTTTCGTATTCATTTTTTTGTTCATTCGTTCATATTTACTCACCCTAAGTAGTTGAGATTAAAGCAAGTGGAGTTCTTGTGTTATGTTATGCTGTGTATTTTAACCCAGATTGTGACTTAATTTACATGTTTAGTCATGTATGGATAACCTTTTTATATCTTTAAATCTTATTTCTCAAAACATGCCATAAAAAAGCTTCAAATTTTCCGGACTCTAGGTAATTGCAAAGTACCCTTCTTTTGTTCAAATTCTCCATGTACTAATACCCGTGAACTTTATGATACTTTGGGTATCAATGATATTCGCACTTGGGTGTTCCATATCTGCATGTGTCTTTTCATTTTTTTTTCTTTCAATTATCTGAATTAACAAGGTCATGTTGATTCCTGTTTGTTTTTTATTTGTTTTAGCTTGATTGATGAATTTTTCTCATAGTTTTTCCCTCACAAATCAGATTTTATTTAATCACAATGGTTCTTTGTTCTTTAGGCATCTGTGCAGATATTGCAGTGTCAAAACATGAGTACTGGTCATCTTTAGCACCTCTTCCTTTCGAAGTTGTTGTTTCTGCAGGGCAAAAGGCTAAAGAGGGATGCTGGGATAAAGGTTAATGCCATTGTCTTTTCATTGCAGCAAATATTATTATTCTTATTATTTGTTTGATAAAGACAATATATTCGCTTTATTATTATATCATCTCTTTCAATCACATTTGAAGCCTTTGTATCTACAATGCTGAGCAGGCGATGAGAATCCTGAGAGGAGCAAACTAGTTCAGGACTTGAACGATCTTACTGGAGAAGGAAATATAGAGAGTATGCTTTCAGTTGAAATGGGCTTGAAGGAGCTTGCATCATTGAAGGTTTCCTTTTGAAGTATAAGATCAAATTTTGTTTCACTTTCATCCTTCACTCTTAGCGTTCTTCAGTAATTTTGGTTCTTCAAACCAGGCCACTTGCTTTTCAGTTGTGTTTCTGATATTGTAGTATTTCTTTCTTGGAATTGTCGTTATACCTACTCACATGTTCTATGGTTGCTCTTTCCAAGGTTGAGGATGCCATTGTGCTTGCAGTGGCACAACAGCGGCGTGCAAATGCTGTTCGACTATCTGGTTCAGGTTTGTCTTATACATGCTGCTGACGTGCTTGATGGCTGATACCTGCTTTAATTGATTAACTCCCTCGCAGTTTCTGGTTTCTATTTGAAACCACTGCTGGTTGCCCAGGTTTTATGAATATAAGTCCTCTCTTAAGTGAGGCACCGAAAAGTCATTATTTGTTCCATATAGACTTTTGTGTTGCATGGTTCAGATAATTCATGGTTTCAATTGTTCTTGACAGGGGTTGCCCTTTTATCAGAATTGGTGTCCAAATCAGCAGCCTCTTGTCAGTCTCATTTTCATGTTTTGCATAATGTATTTTTATCATTTGAGCATGTTAGCCAATCCCAAAACGTTGGGATTATGGCTTTATTGACATGATATGACTCAATTTTAGCATATATGGTTGTTTGTATGTATAAACTATAGGCTATAGCCTATCTTCTGGAAATTATTTTTCTCATTTCTTCTTTTAATTCATTTTATTTTTGGAAGTCTGAGGCTTCATGTTCTCTGGCGATTGCATTGAGAACTCCTTGTAGGCTTCTGAAGCGTTTTCGTTTCACGGGTGCTACTGTCTTCTAGATTATGTTTTAGGGTTACTGATATTCATTGGCATAGAAAGTATTCTTTAAGTGAATTTTGTTTGATATAGTTATGGCTTTGAGAAAGTCTAGTGGTTGGAATACCTCAGGTTCAATAATATCTTCCGAAATACTTGACTTTTTTCTTACTTATTCTTTTATTCCTTTCATATGCAGACCTGAAGTCACCTGGTGATCCAAAGTTTATGGATGCATTTGGTATGTGTTTCATTTTGTATGCTTTGGGCTTTCCTTAGTGTAGTTTTCTACTGTATTTTGCTTTGAAATCTATATATGTATGCACTATATTCCCGAAAAGTACTATTACCATTAAGTGGGGATCCAATTGCAATTTGCAAGGTATAACACTCAATTAAGAGATTTTCATTGGCAAAAGTGTTAGAACAAGCTACTGGTAGAATTTGTTTTTAACAATCGCCTCAGACGGATAAGAAAATATCCCTGCCAAAAAATTGTAGTATTACAAGCTTGTCTTTTTTCGTAGTTTTTGCTTCACTCTTGGTGATATCATATAATAGTTCTTTCTGTTTCACTCTTTTTCGGTCTTGATCTGGACATGAATGTGTTTCTTTAACTTGCAAGTCTTTCACTATTTCAGGGCATGTTCCTGCTAATATAGACACTGCTGAAACTACTTTGAGCAAGCTTGAATAATTTTTTTGATGTTTTTGTGTGATAATATGTAAATTACTGGATGCTTCACGTGCAGAATGCCCTGATTTCTATTTTTGTTCCATCCTATTCTGTTATTAGGCAGTCTCAAAATTTGAGAATTTATTAAAACTTTGCTATTGATAGAATTATGGATCATCCATGATGAATGAGTATTAACTTTGAAGTCTTTGTTCCCCTGCAGAACTGAGCCCGGAAGAGTCTGAGGATGTTCTTTTTAAGGAGGTCTGGGATTTCTGTGTCACTATTTTTTGTATGAGTCATGCTAATTTATATATGTTACACTCCTCTGATTGCTTGCTGAAGTACATATTTCAAGTGGTTGAGAATTCTAATTATTGCGCTTCATCATAGTATTTTGGTTCTGTGTGAGCTCATTTTGTTTACTAGGTATAGAAACAACCTTATTTCTTCCCAATTATGAATGACAGAAGTAAATTGAATCTTAACTCAGAATCAGAACCAAGTAAAATTCTGAAACACAAATACTGAGTTCCATTCAACACCTTTCCATCCATCTCTAGCCTTGTCAATGATTTGGATATCAGCATGCCTCACCATGAAGAGATGTGTTACATTTGAAGATCGTCACTTTTCTTTTCATCCCTTGCCTCTATAGAATTTTGTGTACAAGTTAGAACTACATAGTTTAAGAATTCTTGGTCAAACAAAGACCTCAATTTAAGTATTTTGCATCATTTCAAATTTGTATATTATTTCTGCACAATTGATTTTTAGGTTAAGCTGATCTGTCTAATCTTGGTGGTATTATTCTTGTTTGTGTCACTTTTAACTTGGATAGGCATGGCTTACATATTTTTGGGGAAGAGCCAAAGTCCATGGTATAGAAGAGGAGATTGCCAAAAAGAGACTTCAGTTTTGGATTAGCCGTAGTGCACACTCACCATCCTCGCATGATGCTGTTGATGGTAATTGTTACTAGACTACAATCCTCATATTCACATTATTGGAACACGATAGCTACAGTCATCTTGTTGAGTTTGAGTATCTTTGAATCATCATGCATATTATGGACTTTTCCTTTTTAGCTTAGTTTTCAACTTTCCTTATGGTGAATGTATTGCATTGTAGTTGAGCAAGGTTTGATGGAGCTGAGGAAATTGGGTATTGAGCAACGACTCTGGGAAGCATCCCGCAAAGAAATTGATCAGGACTCTGCTGTTTCTATTGCACGAAAATAGGCCACGCAACCGAAAAATTCTACTTCATAGCTACTGCCTCAGATGTTTGTATCGTTGTTATTGTTATTATTATTTTAACTCAACACTCAGTTTTTTATCACAGGCCTCACAATCTCACAAGACATAAGGTATTTGTACTTGGATGTATAATTTTTTGGACACTTATGAAATGCTTATATTTTTGTCTCAAAGTATAGGATTGCCTATCAAAAATTTTAAGTCGAATTTTTCATTCAATGTGTGCTTTTGTTTACTTCCTTTATGAATAGTGGCTTTGAAAGAGCATATGAAATCTACTAACACATTAGTGATTATTTTGCTTCCAATAGTTTTTGTTTTGATATTCTTCAAAAATCGAGTTTTTATATTATCATTGAATTCAAGACAATAGTGTAGGGAGGGATGTCGTTTGGACCATTTTCTAAAAAACCTATTCATACTAGCAGCAGCTCCTTTAGCACCCACAAACTCCAGGTTCATTTTTCCTAGTAATCTTATTATTATTGAGGAAGTGGTAAACCATACAAAGGAGTCAATTACCGAAAATTAGGGGTCGGCTAGTTATTGCTGGTGATTGGGATAAAGGACCTTTTGGAAGGTGGGTTTATATGGAAAAATCCATTTCAGTCGTAACAACTTGAAATAATTGTATTTTTAATGATAGTGCAAGTGTAAGCAAAGTGATAGCTGTCTTATCTATCATGGACACAGAGTCATTTGTATTTTTATAAAAATTATAATTATTTTAAATTAAGTAGTGCTACAGATTTACAATTTGAATTCATTATTTGATCTACAATGATATGAAAAGAAAAATAGGCTCTACACAACAAAGTAGTGACAAATTAAAAGTTGACATATATTTTATCACATCATTATAAATCATATTATGAAAGATTTTATATAGGTCTTAAACATTTTCCTTTTGAATTATTCCTATACTCAAATTTGCAACCTCTTATTGAGGTTGAAATTTGGTGGGCAGTAGCTGGGCTGGATTTGGGGGAAGCTGGTGGGGTGCCATTACCCACTACTGAAAAAAGAAATTGGCTATTCACCTTACATAAGTTAGAGAGAGTTGTTGGCACCATCCGAATCAGGTTTGTTATATTAGTTTCAACACTGCTACGGAGCTCGAAAAATCAAAGGCTCAAATGGCTCGAAATCTCAAAACGATGTCGTTTTAGGACTTTTTTTTATTCTCTTACCGGTAAGATAATATTTTTCGTACCATTCGAGCCATTCGAACCTCAATTTTTCGGGCTATGGAGCATTTTTGTATTAGTTTTAGAGTTATATTAGTTAGATAAGGTTCAAAAGAATTTTTACATTACAAAATAAATTTTGATATTGTTATAATATATTGTAGCAATGTACTATTCATAAATTATACATTATTTTATTATTTATTGTAGAGAAAATTTCACCAAGTGGTCAACCACCTAATATCTCTCAAAATTGGATAATTTTCACCACGTGATCGACCACCTGGTTGACCACTCAATGAAAAATGAATATTTTTTAAAATGAAATTTTACAATAAGGAGTCTGATAAAATGTACACATAAAAAATTTAGAAAAAAAATTCTAACTAAAATACAAAAGTAAATTTTTAATTATAATTTAACTTAAATTTGCTAAGTCTGATGCGGGTACTCTAACGCAGCTATTTTGGCTCATTCCCATGTGTTTCAAGCGAAGGCCAAGTTGGATATTAAAAATAAGGGTAAATTATGTTGACACTCTTGAGATTTGGTCAAATTATATTTTATCTTTTGACGTTTTGAAATTTATATTTTCACTCATGTGGTTAATAATCTCATTTTATAAACCCTCTTTACTTATATTAAAAGCAACAATTCCTGGTAGAAAAATAAAAAAAAGTTACATTGGAAAAAAAATAAAATAAAGCAAAGCGATAAAAGAAATAGTGCATGAGTTTAATATCTTCATTCTGTCTAAATAATTACAATAACAGGAAAGTTAATATAATTTTTTAAATGTTAAAAAATTATATGTATTAAATCTAAATCTCATAAGTATAAGTGTAATTTATCTTAAAAATAAAAATTTAAGCCAAAAAAAATAAAAACTTTCAAAGTCATTTTTCATAACTTTTGTGTTGTTAAAATAGCTAAACAACCGGCACACCTAAGACCCAGTAGGTATTTTATATTATATATATATATAGGGATGTGATTGAGACCCCCTTCAATCATCATCCTCACCACCCTCTCCCACACACACATGGCAGGTGGTGATTTTACTGACCAATCAAAAAGAGAGGGGGTCAAAAGGGGGGAAAGGAGATCCGGATCATTTTTCATATATATATATATATAGGGAAGTGATTGAGACCTCCTCCAATTACCATTTCACTACCCTACACACACATGGCGGATGGTGATTGAAAAAAAAAAAAAAAATGCTACTTTGAGGGGTCCAACTTATTTTCCATATATATATATATATATATAAGACAGGCACGCCGCACACTAATCACAGCTAAAAATAAAGAACGGTTTAGTATTTGTCATTTTTCTGATACAAGATTGTAATATGTCTGCTTTGGTAGCCTAGAATTTTTGGATTAGACTGCCTTTCTTCTTTTCTTTTTAGTTTTAAACATCTATGGACTATAGTAATTAAAAAATAAATAAAAATAAAGGTTGAGTTACATTGTTAGAGTCTGACAAGAGTGTAATAACCTTTTTTTATCCCATGAGCATTGCTATATAAATATGTTGGCACTACAAATTTATAATTATTATTATTATTTTTTATTTATAAAATTATAGTACATGTAATATTCTTTTACTTATTTAGACGTTATAAAATATAAAAAGATGATGGCGAACATAAAGAGTATGGAGTATGAAGTGGGGATTGAAGAAAGTTATAGAAGATAATGGATAATGAAATAGAAGAGATAGAAGAATATGGTAGTTATTAAGTAGTTTTTTTTATTTTTTACAAATGTTTGCGTGTAAGCCCTCGTTTGACATAAGCTAAACAGGGATTTTTTGGTTAAAATAGTTACAAAAAGACAAAATATACTTTTTAGGCCAATAAGATAAAATTCCATATCCAAATCATAATCATTTAATTTTTTTCTCTCACAAAAATCACAAAAACCAAAAAGTTTATCTCAAACGAGATTTTTTACCCTCAAACGAAAATAGCCAAAAAGTCAAAAAACCAACCTGCATCCCAAACGAACCTTAAATAGCCATTCATGACTACATTGTAGAGGAAGGCCAGAACTCAAATCAAAGATAATTGATTTCTATTTTTCTTGTCATTTATATTTTCTGCATTTTATTTTACACACTTCCTTTTCGAAACATTTATTTTCAGCACTTCCTTTTCGAAGCATTTTATGCACTTCCTTTTCGAAGCATAGGAGTAGAGGTAAGTAATTATTATTTTAATTGTTCACTCAATCATCTCTCTCCGCTTCCCTCATTCTTCTATTAGTTTTTCTTTTCTCTGCATTTGACAATTTTGAAATCTTTTTTATTGAGGCAAAAGAACCGTCAATACAATCGGTTGATAATTGGCTTAAATTTAATCTATAAAGATTTTTCAATCATTGCTGGCACGCTCGCATTTATAATATTTTCCTTCATAGGAAAAATAAGCCAGCAAAATACAAATATGTACATAAAATCAATAATACATAATGATGTGAGAAGAAAAGTTTCTATTACTTGGTTAAACCTAAAAGAAAATAAAGTGTAATTTACTTAAAGACAATATTTGCAACCACTAAAATGTGTGCAGAGGGTTACAGGTAATTCGCCTCCAGGATACAATGAAACCTGATCTAAAGATCAAGTCCATTGGTGTCTGCACTGATAACAGTAGATTAGAATACTCTTGATATTATCAAGAAAATCAAGACACCGATAATCAAATTTGTAGAATTTGATTACCAATAAGAAAAGTAGAAACTTGCTTAAGAAACTCTTGATCGAAAACTTTAAATCAAGAGGGAGAGAGAGAGAGAGAGAGAGAATTGCATAAATGATTTCTGGGTTTTGAATGGATTGAAATAGCTGATTTCGCAACTATTTATAGGTCTCGATGTATCTGATCGGATGGTCATGTCCCTTAATCACATTCGATCAGATCTGACCATTGGATTGACGATCTATGGAACAGATCATTCTCACACCGAATACAAAGCCTTGACTAACCATACCTGATCACGATTGAGTGCCATCTCGTTCGTATGATTGCACGCATCTCCAATCAACAGCTATGATCAAAGCACTCCAGATTGAACAAATAACCGTTCGATCGGTTGGTTGACTCATCGCCAACGAACGTCACATCACTACTACGTGAAGTTGATTGTATTCCATATCACACATGCCACGTTACAGCCCACTACCGTGTGGGCAGATGGTCCATCCTTAGGGTGTGAGTGCATGTACACTAGCATTCATCTCATAATACCATATTCAAAGGAATATTCCATGTAACATTTTATTAAGTGTTTCATGTTTTGCTCTCTTTCCAATGTGGGACAAAGTCCCCAAACTTATTTCATGTTTTGAAAGAAAAATATGGAAGGTTTTGAAAACACTCAAAACTAAACAATAGATTTTGAAAACCCATTTTAAAACTTCCCCAACAGTTTGGTTTGTTAAAATTTGCTTGAGATGTAAATAAATTAAGTTTAAATACACTATAAAATTCATTAAGTTTTCAAGTTTAAATAACTTATTACTCAACTCAGCTTGATTATATTGTGATCTAAAAAATTAAGTTATTTGAGTCCAGTGTGATAAGAGCTCATTTGAATCGCCTCAAATGATAAATAAATAAAATTTAAATACATTTTAAAATTTACCATTCATCTCAACATTCCTTATTTACATTTCTTTCTCCATGAGCAACAAGGTTTTGTTTATTAGCTAATTGGGCCTCTTAAGCCTTATTTGGAGACTTAAGATTTTAATTAAAAAATTAAAAAATCATTATAAGTTATCACATTACCCTATTTACTATTCTACATATTTTTTTATAAAAAAATTAAAAAATCAATTAAAATAACTAATTCCCAAGCAAGGTCTTAATAAAGCATTTGTTATATAATACACCCCAAAAAAAAAAATGTTTGGATTCAGATAAATAAAATAGAGAAGTGGGGGGCGGGGGAGTGGGCTTTATGTTATAATTTTGTGACCAATAGGGGGTTGGTTCAGTGGTAAGACCTTCGAATCCCTCGCTCAAGGCTTGGGTTCGAGTCTCCATAGCCCCTTGTTGGGGTTAAACATACTCCTTAGCGCTTGGAGCACGCAGGGGGCCTAAGCTTCGGCCCCGACGTAGGTGCGGTGGGGTTCCCTGCAGATATGCTGTAGGTGCTAAGGGGCAATACTCCCTGGCGGATATGTTGGAGTAGCCTATCTGCATATCCATTTTTATGAATCAAAAAAAAAAAAAAAAAAAAAAAAAAAAAAAAAAAAAAAAAATAATTTTGTGGGAAAGGGGAGGCATTGAATATGGGCAGGTTTAGTTGGGGCATGTGAGGCTTGGCATCATGTAAGTAAGGTTAGTCTATTACATTATTCTATTGAATAGGATTATTTTTTTGGTGAAAAGTTGCGCGTGAGGTTGTAACCAATCTTTACGAGGCCTGTTTTGGCCGTTAATAATAAAAAAAAAAGATTAAAAAAACTAAATTTAAACTATAATCTAGTATGGCTATTATTTTAGTTTAGTCTTTAAATAAATAAATAAATTTCTACTTTGGTTCATAATTTCAAAAAAAAAAAAAATGGCATAACTCAAAAAAAAAAAAAAAAAAAAAAAAAAAAAAAAAAAAAAAAGGAAGAAAAGTTTTACCCAATCACCACTTTTTATATCATTCACTAAAATGGTGTATCACAACACTTGAACATGCACTCTTCCCTCATTTCTTCTTGGGTAATGCTATAGTGTGCAACTTACACCTTACACCTTTTTGTGTTCACTTACACCTTACACTTACACCTTTTTTACCTTGCACTTACACCTTTTGTGTAAGTGGCACATGGTGTGCAACTTATACATTTCATTTATACCTTCCACTTACACCTTACACTTACACCTTTTGTGTTAGTGGCACATGGTGTGCAACCCACTTACACCTTTTGTGGGTTGCACACCTAAGAAAACTCCTTTCTTCTTTCTCTAAATATATGCACCTTCCCACTTCACTCACACAACTGACCACTTCTCATCCCTCACTCTACCCCACAACTGGCCACTTCCCCTTCTCATCCCATCACTTGATCTCCTCTACTAATTTCTAGATTTCAATTTTTAGCCTTTATACTTAAAGAGTGAAAGTATAATTTACCTTAAATTTTATCATTCCATGTGAAGAGTGATGATACCAATGGAAGAATGGTAAAATTTTCTGTAAAACAATTTGGACTGTACCATAGCATTTCTTATATAAGATTGCTTATTCTTTTTATGTGTGACATTGGCTCACCGTTTACCTCTGAGAAATCAAACATACCAAATATTTAAGCATAACAATATAAAGGTCTTGTTTGGCCAAGGTTAAAATTTAGCTTTTTAGACTAAAATTCACCAAAAAAAAAAAAAAAAAAAAATGTTAAAATAGTCAATAAAATAAAATATCACATCAAACTCATAATCATTTTATTTTTTTTTACAAACATCACATCGAACTACAAAAAAATTCAACTATCTTTCCAAATACTAAAATTTTAACCTACTAAAATATTCAAAAACTAAAATAGCCAACTTCCTAAACAAGGCCAAAATATCAAGTAACACTCACCTGATAAAGTTATCAATTAAACTGAAATATGATATTACTATTTGATTTAAAATATAAAATATTAACCATAACAATTGAAATTGATGAGATTAAAACAAAATTTTAATAAAAATATAAGCATAATTCATGCTTATTAATTTGTACAATATTACTCTAGTTTGAATTATGAAATTGTAGATGGGAGTTAATAGAGATGGGCCTCAAGAACCAACAAACAAGTTTAAGTGCACAAAATATTTATACTGTGTTTAGTTAGAAGATTTAAAGAGAAATTTAAAAATAAAAATAGAAAAGTGTGTGAAATTAGATGAAATGTAGATATATTTTATTCTAATTTCACCAATCATTTTTTTTCTTTCCAAATTTTTTTTCAAATCTTCCAATTAAACATAGCGTTATTGTTATATATATATATATATATAATAAAATAAAAAGAAGTGCACAGAACACTCTTCTCTTGAGTTGTGTTCCTAGCATTGCTCCCTCAAGAACTCTTAAATTGTGCTTTTGATACTTGTTTAAACAGAGTAAAAAAAAAAAAAAGTAAAAACAAATGCCAAATAATAATAATAATAATAATAATAATAATAAGCAATGACACAGTAGCAGGCGTGGATAAGATGTTTTCTCCAACATCCTCAAGTGGTTATCATTCTCTCCTTGACATCTCCCACAAGACCAAAAGACAGAGAGAGACGTGTGTACAAAGCAGGTTCCAAATTCCAATCCACTTTTAAGGGTTTTCACCTTTCAGCACAGTCCCAGCCATTATGATATATATGTTCCCTTTCTCTTCCTCCTCTCCACTTCACATTTTGCTTCACAAAGGAAATGCTTTTAATTTCTTTCTAACTTAGGGTTCCGTTTAGTACAACTTTTATTATGTTGTTCATAATTTTTTTACATAGCAAAATATTTGATACAGTTTTTATTTATAGATTATGAGATAAGACTACTTTAAATAAATTTAAAATATTAATTATTAAAAAATTAAGGTAGAGTTTTAATTTTTACCATTTAATTATCAATTTTCAATCTATAAAAATTATACCAAACAGATCCTACGTCACTTAACTCCAAAAAATTTTAACCTTTTGTTTAGGTGTCGTTTGAAAAGTGGGTTGATTTTTTTATTTTTTTAACTATTTTAACCTGGGCTAAAAAATTTGATTTGGGAAGGGCTTTTTAACTTTTTTGACTTTTTTTTGTGAGAGAAAAGTGTAATGATTATAGATTTGATGTAATATTTTGTTTGTTGTGATTAAAATAATCTATTTTGTCTTTTATAATTAAAATAGCCACAAACCATCTTCCCAAACCTTGCCTAAGTTTGGATGTTTTGAGAATCATAAAAAAGGGTTAAATCAGGTCTGTCTTCTCTAACCTTGATTTTGCATTGGATTGTGGTAGAAACTCTAAATGATTTACTAAAATTTCTATTAAATTTGTCACATGAGTATGAGACCTATACACTTGTAAGTTTGTGTGGGTTACACACCCATGTAAAAGATTTGATAAAAAAATTTAATAAATCATTTAGAATTCATAACATTTTTCTTTTCCATTTTGGCCGGTACCCATAAAAAGGTGAGCACGGTCTGGATTGGAATAAAATCAGAACCAATCCGTTATGTATAATTTCTAAAAAATTGGAACCAATCCAATCCGTTTAAATCGTTGAACCAATCTAAACCAATCTATTTAAACACGGAGTGAATCGATTTAGGAATAAGGATTCACATAATTAAATAACAAAAAATAAATAAAAATAGGACATTTTAATTTCATAAAAACATAAACCTAACATCATATTAGTTTCATGATAGTAACATGTCTTTCCATAATATCGACATACTGTTTTAGAATTTAAACAACTATAAGAAAATTATTTTCACTATAAGTATTTAGATCATTATAAATTAAAATTAAAAACTAACAAACAAAAACAATAAAAGAAGATAATATGCAGATTTGGATTTAAGATTTATATATAATTTGCTGGTGTGCTTGCTGCTGTGATGCCTAGAGTAAATTTGGGCAATTTGTTGGTGTATTGCTGTAGCAGGGGAAGCTCAGGGGAAGCTGCTGGTGTTGTTGCTTTGTTGGATGTTTGTTGTTTTTTCTTTCTTTTTCTTGTTTGTTTACTTTTAATTGGTTTCTCACCAATCTTAGGCTAGTGCTAGTAAATGAATGTGTTTCTTTTGCGGTGCCAACCTAATTGGGATTGTGAAAGTTCGCTATAATGCTATATGTACTCCCCCGCTTTATTGATGTAATTTATGCATGTTTTGTGTTTTTATATTAATAAAACTTTTTTTGCTGATAAAAAAAATATATATATAGAATAAGATAAAATATTATCCGGGAGGGTGTATAATATAAATATAAGTTCTTTATATACGGTCCAAATCGATTTTAATCCGAAACTGTGAAGGTCAATCTAGAACCGATCTGTGAACTACGAGTTTTTAACTTTTCAATTTGAAATAGAACCACGAATTTAAAATACCAATTTAAACCTACTAACTTAGACCAAAATTTGATCAAATTACAAATTTTACAAATTTCTTGTTGAGCCCTAATAAAAACCCCGACTCTCAATTGGACAGCCTCTTTAATGATGTTAGCCAATTGAAAAACAACCGCCCAAAGGCCATTGACCAGTATTCATAATGGTGTACTAACTTGGAATCGTGTTTCATCTCAATTTTTGTGTTGTTTTTACTTTGGGTGAAACTCTTTATTAAAAATATCCTTCTATAACCCAAAGGTGGTTGAGGTTTGGGATTACGCCTTTAGATTTCAAGCTCAAAATTTTCTTGAGCCAATTTTCTAGGTGTAACACAATTAGTTAAGAGATTAGTCTCAAATTGATTCATCGCACTTAGTGTGGGCATGCTTCTTCGTTGTTAAGCGAAACTTGTCTTTGGAGGCCGAGACAAGTTTTCAGGTTATAATTTATTAACCTAACGCTACCTTGGACCTGTAGGCGAGTGGGAGGATTTTTCTATAATAAAAAAAAAAAAAAAAATCCTCCTATTTGGGATTGTTTGGCATGATGAATATAAGTACACTTATTTAGGTTATATCATCTCTTTATTTTTTTGCATATATTTTTGTAAAAAGTCAAAAATTATACTTATTTAGATCATCTCAAATAATTCTTAGTCAAAAGTTAAAAATTGATTTTGGGACATTTTTAATATTGAATTTAGTAAAAAAATCTCTTTTTTTTTTGGGGGGGGGGGGGGGGGGGCTAGTAAAATTCTTTAACTATTACAATGAAAATCTTATTATAACAGAAACACCGAGAGAAATAAGAAGAAACAAGAAAATTCAAGATCTAGATAGATGGTGCAAGGTCGGTTAGAATTCTTGTTATAACATTTTAGTAATGAAAGACATGAATTCTCTCGAAAGCTTGAACTTAACAGACATGAATTTGAGGCTTGACTTGGTACAAAATGTTCTGTGAAGGAGAAGACAGATTGTCTTGTTTGATTTTAAGATAGTGCTATTTAGTCCAACATGATCTGGAATTGACAATGAAGTGCAAATATCATATTAATCAACAGCCAAACATCAAAGAAAAAGTTAACTAACTTTTCCCTGTTTCTTTTTTCATTTTTTTTAATATATATATAAATAAAAAAAATTAAAAAAAAGAGAGAGAGGAACGTAATCAAGACCAGAGAGAGAGGGGAAAAGGGTTGGGACTTCACTTGTATTTCAAGACTTGAAAAGGCTTTGATGCTCTCTTCCCACAGCACATCTATTGTTTTCTTTCGAAATATCCCCCTTACATATTAAAAGAATAAACTACTTAAATAAAACGAAGTGACCCATCCTCCATATATACATGTATGCAAAAAAATATATATATGTATATAAATATAAATAAAAAAATAAAATTGAAGTAACTTATAAATATCATAGGACAAATTACAAACACCCTCTCGAGTTTTGGTGAAAATACAGATTCTCTCTGAAGTTTGAGAAATTACATCTCGCCCCCTGAGGTTTATATTTTCATAACAAATTGGTCTATGAGATTTTTATTTTCATACAGATTCCTCCCTAATTTTTCCTAATTTGTTATGAAAATTTGACTCTCAGGAGGCGGAATGCAATTTCTCAAACCTCAGGGGAGAATCTGTATTTTCACTAAATCTCGAGGAGGTGTTTGTAATTTGCCCATAATATAAAACTAAAAGGTTATTTATGATAATAAGTGTACTTTTTAATTTTTTACGAAATATGGATTGATTTGAAATGATGTGGTAGGAAGATGATGCGACTTAAATAAGATGATATGACTTAAATAGGATAATAACTTTTTAACTTTTTTAAGGGATACCAAACCTAACCTAATTATTGACCTTCATTGGAAATTTTGATCTTAAATCTGTCCTAACTTCATTTTCTTATTAAAAGGACAAAAAAAAATTAGTATTTTTAAAACTCCCTCATAATTATTAAATCCTATATGAAGAACAAATTTGTTATTTAAATATTTTATTTGACTATTATACCCTCTCTTTCTTTACTTTCTTTTACAATACTCTCTCTCTCTGTCTCTGTCTCTCTTCACCAATTTGATGGTTATTCATTGCCTCTGTCACGCCCCCAAATTTGTTACAATAAATCCAATCCTTAAGATAGAATGTTAATGGAAATAATATACTTTCATTTATCAGAGTTTGTATTACAAAAGATAACACATGCAGTATACATTCATTAATGTTTGTCCTGAATCTATAGCATGTACTACCAGTTAATAGTCAACAAAAATAAATGTCCTACGAGCTTATACCTTCCAAGACATTGTTTGGATAGTGCCATAAACTCTGTACATATAAAGCTCTTGGCTTGAATAAGCATTAAGTACAAAACAACAAAATAGAGCATCCAGCTTCTACGTCCTCCCAAGCTACGTCTTTGGAGGAAGCATATCACCGGTACCTGAAAATGTTTTTCCAGAGTAGGGTGAGCCAAAATTCAGTAAAATAATCTAACACAGTATATGAGAATTAACGAGATATAAGCATGATGCATATCTTCATTGTCCTACAACAAAATCTTTATGACTTTCTTCAAAACCATAGTGTGCCAGACTTACATTTCATTCCATTCATTTTAGTCCGATATATATCTATATATATATATATATCCACTACCTTTAATCTACTCAACAAAAGATGCACCTTACAAGCTTTCAACAAATTAAAATTATCACACAATACATTCACTTCTCTTTGTCATTTTACGAAAATTTTGTTCGCAGGAATCGGCATCCATGTACACAAATGGTTTTTGGGACTTTGACCTTAAACACATGGGGGCCAACTTAATTCAATAGAGTCCATCTCTTTTCTTCTCCTCTAAACATGGAGTACATTCTCTTTCTCCTCTCAAATATCATACATAAACAATGTATATCATTCATAATCATATTCAATGATAATGGTTAAAGGATTTGTTTCAATTCGCTTAATCCACATACAATATCTACAGCAATCATGACTATCCTCCACCGATAGTCCAAAACAGTTATCTCTAAACAGATATACAATCTTTACAATAGATAATTCATCAAATTTCCATAGACGAGTGATTAAATAAATCCAATAACACCATTCATATATACATCCTCCAAACTTCACATTCCCTATACCAATTTCATTATTTGTGCAAAATAATTATTCAAGATATTTTAGGGCAAAGCTCTCCATTTTCCAAATATTAACCAAAATCAATTATTTTTACACAGGATAACCTCATATCCAAACCCCATAACCATTTATACAACACTTACATAGAAACCCCTCTTTTCAAAATTTGACCCAAACCCTAGAGTTGCTCGAAACATCTCCAAAATCTCACCATTTTCATACAACTACCTATAACCAAGTTAAAACCCATATTAAGGTGTAGAAAGTCCCTACCTCAAGTTTAGAAGACTAATAGAGCAAGCACGAAACTCCAACGACGCCGAAACCAAATTTCAATCGGTTTAAAGTGAAGCTCCCAAGATGCTCTACCCTTTTTCCAAAGACATTAGGGCGGAGAGATCAACGGATTAAGGAGAAAAAGTAGAGAAAGAGTATTTGAGAGAGAGAAGGTCTCACTTTAGGGTTTTTAGAATGAAAGATTTGAAAAAGTGATGTAAAAAGTCATTTTGCAATCTAATATACGCACAATCAGCTCGAGCAGAAGGGTTTACGCTCGAGCATCAGACACAATAAGTTATTACATTTAAGCGCAAGAAGAGGCCCGCTCAAGTGTAGAATACACATCTCTAGTACTTTTGCAGACAATAGACAAACCGCTCGACTGCAAGAAGAGACGCTCGAGCGCCCACCCGCTCGAGCGTAGGAAACGCCGTTCGAGCGTAGAAAACACTCCTCCAGTATTTTTGTAGACGTGCAAAGTACTGAGGGTTTGCAAACCCCGCTCGAGCACAAGAAGGCCCGCTCGAGCGGAGGACCAAATTTCTGGGCAACACAAGGTTTGCAAACTAGCAACCAATATGTTCCAAACACACTTAATACATCCCAATAACCACAATTAAGGAAGAATAAAGAATAAAAGACAATGAACGACGCTCAGAAACCATAAGCCCGAGTCCGAACTACCACAAGTGTTGGGTCAAAACTAGGATCGTTATAGCCTTCACCATCGTCATCGTCTGTTGGCGTCGCTCATCCTCACTATCAGCTAACGACCACCATTTTTACCATCTTTGATACCTATGAACTCATATTTGAGGTTAATAACTTCAAATCTGAGACAAATGAACTTAGATTTGATTAAAAAAAATGTGAAATCGAAATATTGCAATGAAAAATCAAGAGTTTTTTGTTCGTTTATTTGTTCATAGATCTAAAAGTAAAATTTGACTCTAGCTAATTCATTTAGTATATACTTTTTTTTGTAACAGTAAAATTTTACGCTGGTTAACAACATATTGATTTACTTAACAATAGTAAAATTTTACTTTGAATTATAGTAAATTTTACTCTGAAACACGCTGCGAGGATAGCTTTATAAGAGAGGGTTGCGTTATGAACCAGAGTAAAATTTTATCGTTCAAAGAATAGAGCATCATGAGAAAGAAAAAGAGATAAGGAGATAGAATTCGAAAAACAGAGCACCATGAGGAGAAGAAGAAAAAAATAGAGATAGGGAGCATAAATGGTGAGTGACACACATACACACATAAAGAGAACACAAATCGTTAGAACTAGAAAGAGAGAGAGTATGAAGGATCTCAGATCTGAGATTTGTGAATTGTCGCAAATCGTCATTTTTCGATGACGACGATTGTGAATAATCTCGGATCTGAGATTGTGGATGCGATGAGCAATAGTAACGATGAAGACAATAGAGAAAGAATTCAATAGTGAGCAGTGGTGGCGCTGGTAAAGAGCAATGGGAGAAGAAAGATTGAGATGAGAGAGAGAAAGAGTGATTGCAGATCTGATACACACACACACACATATATAAGGATATTATAGTAAAAAAAATAAGTTTTAAAATATTATAAGGTTTTGAAAGAATCCATATAATTTTTGTCTAAAGACAAGTTAGACACTGAAGGATATATCACCAAATTCCCCATAATTAAAAATCATAGGCAAAAACATACAATAAAATCTATTAATCACAATAGACTTCCAAAAAAAATTGAATGCAAGACGTCAACAATCAAAGTAAAAGTACTATATCAACCAATTGTCACCATCACATGAGTTGAGGCCACAAAAATTATATTTTACCTAAAAATAAATAAATAATACTCAATTAGTATACATTAATGTGTGTTTTGGAAGAGAAAGATTAAGTACACACCTAACATTTGACATGGTACATAAAATAATTGTCTCGTGACTTGAACTTATAACCTCAAAATTTCACTATTTTACCTAAATAGTAATTAAAATTGCCTTAGCAATTACCTTCACCAAAATATATAGAAGAACAAACTTTGAGACTATTTGGGATGATCTAAATAAGTATATTTTTTGACTTTTTATGAAATATGAGTTAGGTATGGGTTGAGTTTGAAGTGATGTGATAGAGAAGTGATGCGACTTAAATAGGATTGTGATTTTTTGACTTTTTGATTTTTTTAGATTATGACATACAAGGCCTAACAATACCTTAATACTGATCTAAAGGAGAGGAAAAAGTTTAAGAAATAGTAAGTAGAAGTAAGAAATACAAGTAAAAATAAGGGAAAAAAAGTAGGTGGTTTTAAGTAATCAGGACAAGGTTTGAAGTATAGATTGATGAGGAATTACATTAGCTAGTAGGTATACAAAGAGCTTGTTTGGGAAGAATATTGGGGTTAAAATAGTTATACAAGATAAAGAGAAGTGATTGGTAGCTCGAATTTGAGCTCCCCGAATCCCCCTCGAATTCAAAAACGATATCATTTTCGTCGTTTTTGATTTTTTTTTTTTTTTCAGAAGAAGAAAATCAGAAGAAGAGAAGGAAGAAAGAGGAAGAAGAAGGAAGAAGAAGAAGAACTGGACTAGAGGGGCCAACAAAATTAGGCTGGAGGCGGAGGCGGAAGCGGGGGCTGCAAGGCAAAGGCGAAGGCGACGGCGGGGCTGCGACGAGCTGCAACGAGGCAACGGCGGGGCGACGATCGGGCGGAGACGACGGCAGGCGGAAGGGCTGCCATCTCTTTCCCTCTCTTCTCTTTCTCTCTTCTCTTCTATCTGATTTGGGGGATTCGGGGGGGCTCAAATTCAGGAAAAAAACATTTTCCTAAGATACAATAGATTATTTTAGTTAAATAAAACAAAATTTCATATCTAATCTATAATTGTTTCATTTTTTCTCTTATAAAAATCAAAAAACTTATCGCAAACAAGACTTTTTTAAACCTCGTTTGGGAACAGGCTAATTTAGTAACTTTTTGGCTATTTAGCTAAAATATGAGCTAAAAAAAACTAGTATGTTTGGGATGATTTTTTAGCTTTTTATGAAAAGATGTGTAAAAAATAGAGAGAAAAGAGAATCTTTGACTTTTTGGTATGAGTTGTTGACTTTTTAATTTTTTTAGTGACTTTTTAACTTTTCGACTAAACGAGACGCTTCTCAAATGAGGCCTAATTAAAATAATCAAAAAAATTAAAAAATTAACCCACATCCTAAATGAGCTGAAGGAAAAAAAACAAAAATGAAAAACAATTCATGCAGGAAGGAGGTCAGGTCAGGCAGCCTCACACTGGAAAACTGTCACAGCCCACTCCCCGTACCTAAGGGTTAAGTATCGTAATGGCCAGTAACTGAGGTTACCTCCGGCCAATTCTTAAACAAATCAATAAACGCAAGCGGAAGCAAAATTTAAATGAGAATACCAAAATAATCATCGGAACTTCTATTTTTATTACAAAATGTATTGACCAAAAAAGCCGATATTTACATAGAAGAATATCATAAAAATACTCTGTGTGTGTCTATTCCGCAACCCGACTTTCCAAAAAGTTATTTCTGAAGTGCATTGTTTCCTGAAAATTGGTAAACAACTATAAGTACATGGCAGGGTGAGAAATATTATACCAGGAGTATAAGGGGCACGAAATAACCATGGATCGTTAGTTAGGCCCAAAACATTTAAGATAACTTAGTTTGGTAAATAAATCATTTAAGTAGCAGAAACCAAAATACAGATATTATGTAAATATATAACCATAACCACGGTACAGAACAGAGGTCACATGTGTGACAATCAAAACAGAGGTACGGATTCAAGAGGTGGCTCCCACAATAGTGTAGCACTTAGTTCCGCACAGCACTTTGGTCCGCACAATACAGAGGTACGGATTCAAGAGGTGGCTCGTACGGATTCTAGAGGTAGCTCCCACAATAGTGTAGCACTTAGCTCCGCACAATACTTTGGTCCGCACAAAACTGAGGTCAATGGATCCATGACAAACAGAGGACCACAAAGTGGTCAAATAGAAGCCAATGGTTATTTAAGTCCCCCAAAGTTTACTTACCCAAAAAATAATTTACTTACCAAAAAAAAAAAAAGTCTCCCAAGGCGTGGGACTCCCGTGATGGTACTTGCAAAACATAATTGTATATAAGGTCATGACCAAATATTCTTTAAAATATAAATAAACATATCTATGGGTTTTCTTTTAAGCAAATAGGGTTCGGAAATAAAACCACGTAACTAAAATCTTTATAAAACATAACTTTTATTAATATACTAATAAAACATACTTGTATAAAATAGATTTTGGTAAGTCAAAACATACGTAAAATATATTTTGGTGACTCAAGGTATAATATAACTCACCTTAACTTTAATACTTTACTCTTCATTTTTACTACCAATGACCCTTTCACCTTCCATTATTTTTTCCTTCTTTTCCTCTCTTTCTTTTCTTTTCTTTTCTTTCTTTTTCTTGTTTCTTTTCTTTCTTCTTTCGTTTTCCTTTTCTCTTCCAGATTGATCACACTCCCTATTTATAAGGAGGTGATGCCATTCCTCGATTAACACGTGGCCAAGCCATCTCTCTTCCTCCAGATTCGTCATAAATATATATAGATTCAATCTTATTCTAAATAAATATTTAAGATAATTATCCTTTTGACCCAATTTTTTAATATAATTATATAAATAATTTAATTCTTAATTAAATTACACTTTATCTTATATTAACAGAAAATTAATTATTTGTTTTGCTATCACACCCATTATTATTATTATTTATATTATCTATATTATTATTTATATTTTGACCCTTAAACTTTTAATAATTATACTATTTTACAAAATTATACATAATAATATATAATAAATTATATATTTTTCGAACTGCGATTAAATAATATTAGTATAAATTCTATAGAATAATTAAAAATCTGAGTTGTTACAAAAACATCAACTATAAGGACCACAAAATATTTTCTGAAAGCACGGCATTCAAGTTTTCTACCTCTAAAATGAAAATAAATAAATAAATAAAAATGAATTCAAATGGTGTAATGCATAATGCCATGTCATGTGTTCAACAAAGGCCTCATTTGAGAATAGGTTAATTTAGTAATTTTTTGATTATTTAACTAAAATATGAGTTAAAAAAATTAGTATGTTTATAATATTTTTTAACTTTTTACGAAAAAATATGTAAAAAATATAGAGAAAAGAGAATTTTTGACTTTTTGGTATGAATTGTTAGTTTTTTAAATAATTTTTTAACTAAACCGGTCACTTCTCAAAAGAGTCCTAAGATTTAAGAACCAAAAATATATATATATATTTATATACATATATATTTCTCCCATATATTAAGGAGTAATTTGGGAACATACCAAATTCTTTCAAAAAACAGTCACAAAAAAGTCAATTTTTTTGTTAAAAAAACATCTAAAAAGTTAAAAAGTCAAAAAATTAACTTTTTATCAACTTTCTAAAACACTCCTAAGGATTTTTTTATTGAATGAGCATTTTTATCATAAAATTGAATGAGCATTTTTATCATAAAATTGATATGTACAACTCACATAATACTTTTTCAGTTTTTTTATTTTTATTTTTTTATAACATAATGTTAACATAAAATTAAAATTAAAAACAAATTAAGGCCTTGTTTGACAAATGCCCATTTTAGTCAAAAAGTTACTAAAAAATTTAAAAAGTCAACAATCTATACCAAAAAGTCAAAGATTCCATTTTCTCTTTACTTTTTGTATATCTTTTCGTAAAAAATTAAAAAGTCATTTCAAACATACTAATTTTTTTTACATCATATTTTAACTAAAAATTTAAAAAATTATTAAAAAAACATGTTCTCAAACGAGACGTAAAAGATTAATGTGATAAAATGTAACAATTTTCAGTTAATAATCGATCCCTGATTAGAGAGGGTAACGTGTAGTTTGCCTCTTTTTTTTTTTTTTTAAATTTTATTTTAGTACTATATACGGAGCCAATGCCTACCCGGCAATGGCAATTCCCTTTGGAATTCCTTCAAAAATAATTTATAAAATTTACAATGATTGAGACTTTGGCCTTGTTTGGTTTGTGTTTTTTAAAAATTTTTGAGAAAATTTTTTTATAAATAAGTTTTCAAAAGTAATCAAACCAAATAAATTTTTTTTTAAATTTTTTCCAAAACTTGTTTGGTTTACAAGTTTTTCAAATAAATCTCTTTCTTATACACATTAAATCAATCACTTTTTTCAAAATTTTCTCTCAAAATAATTTTTCAAAACATCTTTTAAAAAAATCAAACCAAACAACTTTCGTACTTTTTATCTCTAAAACTCATCTCCCAAACTCAAACCAAACATACCCTTTATTTTTTTAGAAATTTTTGTAATTTTTTTTTAAATCTCAATCATTAATTGTATGAATTCCACACATATATGAATGGGTCTCATAAATACATTAATGATTGAAATTTAAAAAGGATTGTGAGTCTTAAAAAAAAAAGTCTCAAGTATTTTTTAAAATTTAAATAAAATTAAGAAGAAAAAAAAGAATAATAAAGATTTGGATTTGTACTTGAGTATCCTCAAAGTTTAATTTTGGTCTCGTTTAGGAACAGACTATTTTAATAATTTTTTTATTTTTTGACTAAAATATGAGATAAAAAATTAATATGTTTGGAATGACTTTTATTTTTTTACGAAAAGATATATAAAAAATAAAAAAAAAATCTTTAATTTTTTAATATAAATTATAAATTATCTAATTTTTTTAATTATTTTTTAATTTTAAGTTAAAACAAACACAACAATCGTGGCTTTAGCCTCCGTTTGAAAAGTTTTTGACTTTTTTAACTATTTTAGTCTGAATTAAAAAGTTTAATTTGTGAAGAATTTTTTAACTTTTTTAATTTTTTTGTGATAAAAAAATTTAATAATTATGAATTAAATATAATATTTAATTTTTATAATTAAAATAACTTATTTTATCTTTTATGACTAAAATAACTACTTTTAACCACTCCCAAACAATGCCAAGCATTTTCCTTTTCCTTTGGTTGGGGCAAAAAAGGAGAGAGGTATGGGCTGTTTTTCTCTGAAAATTCCAGATGAAAATTTTCCTTTTCTTCGGAGAAATGATTACATTGGTTGTCATATTCACCAAATTTCAAAGTAATCCATTAAAGCACCTTTGTGTAGGAACAGACTACAATTCAATGGAAGGGTGTAAGTTTTGGACTATGTATTAAGTGTGTGTGACGTGTAGAACAAAGCGCAAAAAAAAAAAAAAAAAAAAAAAAATTCAGTGGCAAACTGTAATTACACTTTGAAAAATGTTTGAGAGCTCTAAATTGGGAGCACTAAAGGAGCTCTAAAGAGTGGGTCCCACTGACTGATGTGATGTTTTGGCCTTAAGTTTTTTTTTTTCTTTTTTTTTTTGAATTTCCACCTCATTAGTGGTCTATTAGTGCTCCCAAATTAGTGAGATGTATCATTGTTGTTACACTTTTCTGTGTAGTACCATACACCAGCTCATTGTTCCTTCTCCTTTCATTTTATCAGACACTCTTTCTCACATGTCTTTCTAGTCTATTTTTGAGTCTTGGATTACAATGTATGATGTAGCATTTTTTTATTTTAAATAGAGCAATGTTGGCCTATCTTTGATAAATAATTGAGCGATAGAATATGACTCACCTAATATTTTTTTGTGATTCCATATTTGTTAAGAGCAATATGTAACCAACAGCACAACATTTTGAGTATCTAACACTTTTCCTAATAAGTAATGTCACAAACTAATAATTTTTACCAAAAAAAATTATTGATATGACACCAATTGATGATATTAGTACTCTCTCCGTCTCAAAATAATGGTCCTTTTTAAAAAAAAAATTTTGATAATACAATTATTGTACTTTAAAAAAATTGATTTTCTAAAATTATCCTTTGATAGTACTTTTTTGAAGAATATCAATGTCATAATTGTACTTTTTATGTTAATAAATTTAAAAGAATGGCAAAATAAGAAATTTATATTATTTTTGTACTTGATTTTTAAAAATGGACTAATATTTTTGGACAACAAAAAATAAAATAAGAAACTAATATTTTTAAACGGAAGGAGTAACTAAATGGCCTTATAGATTAGACTTCTAATTATGGGCTGGACTTCTGTTCTTGTCTGCTTTTACAAAACAAACCCTCAGGTGTAAGGTGTCATTTTTCAAGAGTCCTCCAATGTTGAAGTTAGTAGAAGCTTGAATAGGAGATCAATGGGAATAAGGGTTTATGGATATGTAGGGGCATATTTTTGTTAATGACAACACGTAGCCAAGATGGCACCGAAGTGCCAGCCGAGGTGCCACGTGTCTTGGTCATGGCGCCGATGTGATCTCGGCTAGGCCGAGGTTATTTGTAGAGATACCGGAATCCGAGATGAACGGATAAGGGACAAGAGTCCTAGAATGGGGGAGGACCTCAGTCTGGATAAAGATAAAGATCTTGGGGAGTTTATCTCTATCTATTTAAGAGTCCAAGATGAGTATTGAGCTAGAGTCCAAGAGAAGCTAGGCTTCTACATGGATCAGGTTAGTGCTGGCTATAAAAGTAAGGCACCCTCGTGGGTCTAAGGTACATTTTTTGTATTCTGGCTAGTGAGTTAAGCAATGTTTATTATCTTTGAGAGATAATTAAGTACTGACTTGATCGCCGGAGTGCTCCAAGTGGACGAACACTGCCGGAGTCTTATCTTTCTGTGACAGGTTGTTCAAGCACAATCTATTCTGCCGATATTCTCCAGCTGAGTACCTGTTTGGCAGTGTGGTCAGAAATTAGCACCCACAATTTGGCGCCGTCTGTGGAAATCGTAAGAAGAATAGATGGCCAACGACGGGCAGAAAGAAAGAGTTGGGGGTGACATCCCTAGTGAGAGTGGTAAAAACGCCGATCCTAACGTAGAAGAGGACAATTGCAACGAAGAACCTCGGGATAAGAATCCCGGAGAAAAAGATGTCGGCTAAGAGGGAGACGTACCAAAGAAAGCATGTTACGACGGGTATTACAACGAAAGCGACCTCCAGGTATGGAAAGATAGATGCCTGAGGAGGGACAGGGAGATGAAGGGGATGGCAAACAAATTGCCAGACCTGCAATCGGTTGTCAATTTCATGATGCAAAACAAAGTCATGCAACTACCGTTCTCATTGGAGGACATGCCGATTCCAGCAACCAAGAACGATGCCCAGAAATTGGGGCAGAAAGCAATCCCCACAGTGCCCCAGCATAACAGGGTGATGAAGCACTCTCATCGGCCTTCACGGGAGGTCGGGCGAGGTGAATCAATAAGAAAAGAGTCTCAGAGGACACATCGTACCAAAGAAACCTACGCAAAAGAACATCGGCATGTTCGAGGGAAGGAGATTTGCTTTGACACGACGAATGGAGGTCAGTCCAAGAGACTCACAACGACACCGGGAGCAGCGCACCAAAAAGACTGAAATCCGTTGACAGCCGAGCTCCTGGATAGACGAAGGAAGATTTGAGGGATAACCTCCAGAGGAAGTGACAGGACGCCGAGGTAACATCTCCGGTCAAGCCGAGAATACCGTTCTCGGTGGAATTGGACAAATTTGAGGCCCTCCATATGTCGAGATTCCAAATATACGATGGTAAGTCTGATCCCAACTTTTATGTCAGCTTATACTTGAATTCAATGACATTGTACACCGGGAATAAGTCGTTGCTCTGCAAGGTGTTTCCCTCATCTTTTGGAAAAATCGCATCAGATTGGTTTCACAAGTTGCCGAAAAGAACTGTGAAAAGTTGGGAAGGCCTGACCAAGATGTTTGTGGCTAGGTTTGTTACAAACAAACTACAACCGTTGAGGGTAGACTCCCTGATGGCTTTGAGAATTAGCGAGGATGAGAGCCTCAGGGCTTATGCCAAGAGGTATTATGAGGTGTTTAACCAAATACCAAGGTGTAACCAAGAGGTGGCGGTCGTATCTTTTAAGAACGGCCTGAACGATCTGCTTTAAAAATCACTGGCAAAGATACTGCCAAAAAGTATGGAAGTATGGAGGAACTTATGGCCAGAATCGAGAAATACGTGAGAGCAAAGCAAGACACACCAAGGGCCAAGGCGTCAAAGCAAAAGAAGAGGAACGGCTCGCCAAAGCGAGGCTGAGGTAATACAAATTTTAATAGACAAGAAACAGGACTAAGGGCTGCATAGGTAGTCACCGCAGTGTTCCGGATCCCAGTTTACAAAGTCCTGGAAAGAATCAGGAACCAGCCTTATTATAGAGCACCAGAGAAGATCCATAGCGAATTTATGAAAAAAAAAGCCTGTGGAAGCACTATGCCTACCACAATGAGGACGGACACCTAACTCAGGGGTGTAGAGCCCTAAAGACACATCTAGAAGACTTGGTAAGATAGGGTCACTTAAGAGACCTAGTGGATGATGCCAGAACAAGCGAAGAGGAAGCAAGGCTGCCCTAGGCACCAGCAGCACCACCTCCACCAGCACCACAACAGCAAGCAGATGGACTTCAAGTGATCAATATGATTCACTTAAAGGTCAATAAGAACGAGGTATGTGAGGAGACTCAAAGGGTGAAACACTTGCAGTATGTGTATCAGGTCCAGCAAAAGAGGCCTAGGACAGACGATTACCAAGGACCAATGGTGTCCTTTACTGAAACTGACCTAGATATGGTACAACATCCACACAATGATGCTCTAGTGGTATCCTTGAAAATTGGAGAGTGCCAGGTAAGGCGTATTCTAATTGACCAAGGCAGTTCTTGTGACATCATGTATGCCAGATGTTACAAGGAGCTCGGCCTTCACCAAGATGATCTAAAGCAGTCCAACAGCCTAATGGTTAGGTTTAATGGAATCCCGACATGGCCCTTGGGGGCAATAAATTTGGAGGTACAGGCAAGCACTAGGAAGATGAGCACAGAGTTTACCGTCATTGACACCCCTTCCCCTTACAATGTTATCTTAGGGAGGCCATGGTTGCACGCAATGAAGGTTGTTCCCTCTACATTGCACCAATTGTTGCGGTTCCCAACATAGCATGGAATTGAGGAGATTAGAGGAGATCAGGTGCAGGTAAAGAATTGCTCCATGGAAACAATGAAATCCACCTACAACGTACGAGAAGTAGAAACAGTAGAGATTGAGGATGAAGACATGGAGGTCCTAGATGACGTCGGCAAAGAACCAGCTAACAAAAGCGAGGAAGCTTTAAAGAAGATCCTGGTCTAACAAGAGGATGAAGAACGCTTCTTTCTTCTCAGCTCAGGTTTGGCCGAGGAGGAGGAAATAGAAGGATGAGCTTCCTGGATGCATGCAGGGGGTACCATCAGATAGTAATGTACCCCCCTGATGAGGAGAATACTGCATTTATCACTCCAAAAGGGTTGTATTGTTACAAAGTGGTGCCCTTCAAGTTGAAAAATGTAGGAGCAACTTACTAGAGGTTGGTGACCAAGATGTTCAAACATCTAATTGGCAAAATAGTAGAAATATACATTGATGACATGGTCGTGAAGACCAAAGAACCTGAGGATCATCTGACCGACTTAAAGGCAATTTTTGACTCCTTAGAACATATCGGCTCCGACTCAATGCTTCGAAATGCGCATTTAGAGTTGGGTCTGGTAAATTCCTAAGATACTTGGTTACCAAAAGGGGCATTAAGGCAAGCCCAGATCAAATCAAGGCCATCCTAGACTTGAAAAGCCCAACATCGGCAAAAACAAGTGCAAATGTTGACTGGAAGAGCCGCAGCCTTGAATAGGTTCATAAGTAAAAGTTCTGACAAATGCAAGTTTAGTGAAGAAGGCCACAGATTTTTTGTAGACAGAAGAGTGCAAAGTCGCCTTGGCCAACTTAAAAAAATACTTGACCATAGCTCTAGTTCTCTCAAATCCAGTACTTGGAGAAGAGCTGTTCTTATACTTGGCGGTTTTAGAGCATGCACAAGTGCAGTGATAATCAGAGAAGAGAAGAGAGAACAGAGGGCAGTTTACTATGTGAGTAAAACCCTAGCAGGCACAGAGACCAGGTATTTACCCCTAGAAAAATTGACATTAGCCTTGATAATGGCCTCCAAGAAGTTAAACCACTATTTCCAAGCCCACAAGCTTGTGGTATTGAATGAGCACCCTTTGAAGTCCCTGTTGCAACAAGGAGATCTAACAGGTAGGGTGGCTAGATAGGCAGTGGTATTGGGCCAATACAATTTAGTGTTCAGACCCAGAACAACAATCAAAGTCGAGGTTCTGGCCGACTTTGTGGCTGAGTTCACACCTGGTGCCATACCACGTCGGGCTCCGGTGAGCCACAGCGTAGGATGTCCGGGAGAACAAGAAGAGACCCAGTTGGGAATGAAAAATCCCACGACAGAACAGAAGAAAGAAGAGAAACTCAAGCCCTGCGATATTTACATCGACGACTTCTTCCGCCTGTTTGTTGATGGGAGTTCAAATCGTCAGGGAGTGGAGGCATGAGTAATGCTAGTATTGCCAGATGGCGGATGTTGGAACAATCTATTCGTTTGGGGTTTAAGACCTCAAACAATGAAACAGAATATAAAACATTGATCACAGGATTGAAGTTGGCAGCAGGATTGAAGTTGGCAGCAGCAATGGAAGCCGACGAGGTGGTGGTTTTCTGTGACTCCCGGCTTATTGTTAACCAGGCAACAAGCGAATACGTAGCCCAACATGAAAGAATGATGGCCTACGTAAAAGAGATTGTTAGATTTTTAGCCTTATTTCAAGATTGCTGACTACAACAAGTTAGCCGAGATGACAACAGCCATACCGATGCCTTGGCTAACCTGGCTAGTGCAATGAAATTAGGGGAGGCAAGGACAATAATGGTTGACTATCTGTTAGGCCCAAGTGTGGAACCACTGATCACAGAGTATGAGGCAATGTGTGTGGAGATGGGTCCAAGTTGGATAGATGTAATAGTAATATTCCTTAGAGGTGGGAAACTGTCAAATGATCGCAAAGAAGCACAAAAGACCAGACTGAAGTCAGCGAGGTTCAGTTTGACTACAGAAGGACATCTCTATAGAAGGTCTTTTACTGGTCTCCTTTTGAGATATGTGCATCCCTCACAAGTTGAAGACTGCTTGTATGAAATACATGAAGGAGTATGTGGAAGCCATGCTGGGGGCAGATCACTCGCTTATAAGGCTATTACTCAGGGGTACTGGTGGCCCTACATACAGAAGGATGTGGAAATCTATGTTAGAAAGTATGAGAAATGTCAAAAGTTTACACCTTTGATACATAAACCAGTAGCAGATTTGAATCCAGTGTCCAACCTTTGGCCATTTGCCCAGTGAGGCATGGATCTAGTTGGGCAATTACCCTAAGCAACTGGACAGAGAAAATTTCTGCTGGTAGAAACAGATTACTTCTCCAAGTGGGTAGAAGCAAAACCCCTTACAAAGATTCGAGAAGTTGATGTGAACAATTTCATATGGAAGAACATCATCACCAGGTTTGAGATCCTAAAGGCAATAATAGCAGACAATGGCAGACAGTTTGACAACAATCTAATCAAGAGCTTTTGTGCATAATACAAAATTAAGAATTATTACTCTACTCCAAGCTTCCCTCAGAGTAACGGTCAAGCAGAAGCATCCAATAAAATAATCCTGGATGGGATCAAGAAGAGGCTGAAAGCAGTAAAGGGTAAGTGGGTGGATGAGTTGCTTAATGTACTTTGGGCATATCAGACTACGTCGAGAAGATCAACCGAGGAATCCCCATTTGCCATGGCTTATGGCACCGAAGCAATCATCCCACTAGAAATCGGCATCCTAGGGATTGGAACCCAAGGAGTAGAGAATGGGACTAATGAGGCATTCCTAATCCAAGATCTGGACCTGTTGGAAGAAAAAAGGGAGAGAGCAACAATTCAGCTAAGGGCATACTAACAACAACTTGCTAGGGCTTACAATAAGAAGGTTAACCTAAGAGAATTGTGTTGAGGAAGGTGGTCGGCAACAAGAAGGATCCCAGAGAGGGCAAGCTTGGTCCAAATTGGGAGGAACCTTATAGAATTATCTCGGTTGCTAGTAATGGTGCATATCGGCTAGAGGACAATGATGGCAAAGAGTTGCCAAGACCTTTGAACACTTGCAACTTGAAGTTTTTCTATCATTAGATTTTTGTTTTTAAAGTTTATATTATTAGCCGAAGTAATAATAAAATTTTAACTTGATTTTTAATTTCAAACTTGTGTAATACGACTAACCAGTCCTTTGGCGATGTTTCTAAATGAAACATGACGAATAACTTAGACTTATTATATAGCAGAGTTGAATTATACTTGCATATAATAGAGTTGAACTAAGTTGGCGATGTTTCTAAGTAAAACATGACGAATAACTTAGACTCATTATATGGCAGAGTTATATTATACTTGCATATAATAGAGTTGAACTAAGTTGGCGATGTTTCTAAGTGAAACATGATGAATAACTTAGACTCGTTATATGACAGAGTTGAATTATACTTGTATATAATGGAGTTGAACTAAGTTGGCAATATTTCTAAATGAAACATGACGCATAACTTAGACTCATTATATGGTAGAGTTGAAATTATACTTGTATATAATGGAGTTGAACTAAGTTGGATTAACCTAGACTTGCCATGTTGGCAGAATCAAACTCAGATTGGAACTAAGTGCATTTCAGTAAGATTAACAAAGAAACCAAGGTTGAGAACCTCGGCTAGTCTTTGTTTGAATATAACTTTGACAACAAGATCATAGGCACATGCTTAATGTGAACGTAAGTGTAGACACCCCATTTTTGACCGGCCTTAAGACTCAGACGTCACCAACTGAGCGCTCGGTGATGTTGCATATTGTGCTCGTCCTGAGGTTTTAGAGTCTCGGCTGCGAGCCTTGCCTCCAGACTTCCGGACTCTTTTGTGCTTTGCCTCGGTTTGTGAACCAGGTCCCGTTTTCTCTGTTTTCTTTTCCCGAGGGGAGGGAGAGGTCTTGTAGACCATCTCTCGGTCAGAGGCTACGCCCGTGGTCGCAGCCATTTTTCTGCTTTTGGAGCCAGTCATTTGAGCCCGTCACTGCACCTTGGTTCGGGACCGCCTAACTACCTCCGATTGCTCCGATTTTTGGCACACACCTTATTTTCTCCCTTTAGAGGGACACTGTGGCCTGGGAGACCACCTTCGTGGTCATACGCCATCTCCGATGCTTAACAACCTATTTTCGGGATCCCGGACTGCGCATTTCGGCCCCCGAACCTTCGTTTGGCATCCGTCTTGGTCCATTTTTGGTAGGGACCCTATTTTCATTGCTAGAAAGATGGTAGGATGGTGGGAGGCCACCTTTTCTCTTGAAAAACTAGTTTTCTCATTTTCTCTCTCCTAAAGCCGATTTTTCTAATAGAAAGCTGGTTTTTCTTACTTTTGAGCTACAATTTCTAGCTTTTCATACCATCATTGTGTTGTACACACCTGGGAGGCCACCAATATGGGTAGGCTGACCAGTAATTCATCTTGATCCTTTTGAACCCCTCTAAAAACTTGGTTTTTCTCTCTCTTGGGTCACTTTTTCTGGTTTTTCTCTACACAGCTGTGTTGCACTCATCTGGGAGGCCACTTTTTTGGGGTGGCTGACCAGTAATTTTTCTTGAACCATTTGACCCCTGGTCGGCCGACCAGGGGAGGTGGCCGGCCGGCCACCTTGGCCTTTTGAACCTGGTCGGCCAGTCTTGTCTCGTTGAGTGTGTTCTAGCTGTGCTAGCTGTTCTGCACTTGACCCACTCTCCGAGGGTTTTGTCCTTGTTTTGGCCCTTTTAAAGGTGGTTTTGCACCATTTGCTTAGCTCCCAAAGAAAGTTTGACCCTTTTGGTCAAGCTTCTTTTAGAAGCCTTGACCCCCTCTCTTGGCTTCTCCAAGAAGCCTCACCCCTCTCCCTCTATATAACACACACTCCACCTCCATTTTTAAGGGTTACAAAAACCAACTGAGGCATATACACTCAACCATCCATCTCTCTACTTTAAACCTCCAAACACCCTTGTTCTTGGCCATTTTACACTACACCTATAGCCTACCACCTCCACCACCCATTCCAGCACCTTGGAGGTCATTTGCAGAGGTTGAAAGCTCACCAACTTGGTCCAGAAGCTGCTGGAGGTCGGCTCTACGAGGGTAAGTCTTCATTTTCCCTTTTCTAGCTTTATTTTTCTTTATTACTTAGCCTCATTTGCAAGCATTTTTGAGCTCCGACCCAAACTGTAAAGTGTCTTATTTTGAGCCCCTCTTCAACTTTGATTAAGGACACTTTACTGTTTGAGGTCATCTACCTCCCCTTATCCTCTATCTCTCTTTTAGGGCTATTTTTGCATCCTATTTTAGCCTTACTTGTGAACATTTTCGAGATTTGTTATAAACTGAAAAAAGTCTCATTTTGACCTCCTCTTTAAGTTTTTTTGAGGTCACTTTTCTATTTGGAGTCATCTCTTTCCTTGCATGCTTCATTTCCACATGCTTTGAGCCATGTATTTGAGCATTTGCATTGGCCTTGTTTTGGTCTCTTAGCCATTGAAATCCAATGGATTTTCAGTGACTTTGATGAGGTTTTGAGCTTTGAAATCATAGAGGGGTGACCCTTTCACCCCTCATTCTCTTTACGAGCATTGTTGGCCTTCCAAAGGACCCCCATTTTGCATGTTGTGAAGTCATGTTTCAAGCCTTATTTTGTGAGTTTTAAGGTCTGCCTAAGCTCTGTCAAGAGCCCATTTAGCCATATTTTATGTCTATGATGCATGTGTAAAACAATTCCATTCAAGGCCTTTCAAAGGGACCTTTCTTTGCATGTTGCCTAGACTAATTTCAGGGCCAATTTGGTGAGGTTTAGGGCTATCATAATTCATTTCTAGAGGTGGTTTTGCCATATTACATGTCTACCTTGTATGTGCTTAATAACCCCTTGTATGGCCCTCTAAAGGACCTCCTCATTTTTGCATGCATTGGCTGTATTTCAGTGATTATTTAGGCATATTTTGACATGTTTTATTCACTGTTTTTGGCTGGTTTGATGAGTTCTCATACGCTTCATATACATGCCATGTAAATCATGTTTGCTAGCCAATGTTGCATGCTATTTTAGTCTATCATGTTAGCATCTTTTGGCCATGCCTTAAACTGGAAATGTGCATGTTTTAGGACTGTCTTGGCTCTGTCTTTAGACTTCATGATCAAATAATGCTTTCTTTGTATACTTGTGGTTCAATGCATTGGACTAGTTTTGAGTTTCGGGGCTTATTTCATGCATCGGGTGCCATATTTCCATGATTCGGGACCATTTAGCATCATGTTTCAGTGCTGGAAATTACATGTTTGTATGTCATCTTTCATCCCTTGCCATGCTTCGGAAAAGTAGCATTTCATGCCTTAGGTTCGGTCCTTGGTATTCGCGCATGTGTGCACACACTTCGGTTGTCTCATTTCCATCACATGGCCACTATGAGTGTGGCTGAGGTCCACTCATATTGGTGTAAGCCCATATTGCATTGTGTATGCCATCTTAGTCCATAGCATTGTGTATACTAGATTGTATGTTAGAGCATTATGTATGCCATGTTATATCAAGCATTGTGTATGCCAGTTCATAGCATTGCGTATGCTAGGTTGTATGTTAGTCGCATTCATGCATGTCATGCATATTGCATTGTGTTTGGGATAGGAGCTAGCCCAAACATGGGAAACGAGGGACGTTTTGTACTCCAAGTGACGGAACGTGTCTCAATTCCCGGTCGCTGACATTCCGGATTAACCATGATGGAGTCTAGATCTTGTTGTGTTATATGTGCATTCATCTCACATCGAGTCGTGCAATTCGACTCCTCGGCCATCATGCATCGAGATGCGTGATTGGTGGCTCGAGGATCGAAGCATGCATACATATGTGAAAATACTTTGCCATGCCCCTTTCTCGCTCTCTGTTGCAGCAAATCAGAAAGCGGCAGTCTTTTGGGGCTTCGCACAATATTCAGGCTTAATTGTAAACAAAGGCTAATCGGGGCATCGCAATGGATTTCTGCACAAGGCAACTCAAGCATGCATCATTTATCATTTGGAACAGAGCTGAGGCGGTCCATGGATTTGCGTGCTAGTTTACTGCTTTCCTAGTTAAATTTGTTAATTAATTAGGATTTTGTACTTATTTAGACCGTATTATTCATTTGGGACTGTATTATTTATTCGAACCCTTCGAGTGAGGGCACAACTATAATAAGTGTGCGTATGTGTGATGTATGTCTTCCAACCCCACGTCTTTCTCCTTTTTATTTACCAGCTTATGATGGTTAGATTAGGGCATATTTCAATTAGCATACAATATGATAGCATGTTTGCATTCATTCATCTGTCTTGCATGCACCGAACTCGGCGCATCATACTAACTGCATTGTACTTCAATTCCGAGTTGAATAATTGTTATCCGTTGCATCTCATATTCCATGTTTAGAATAGCCAAGCCTATCTTAGTTGCATTTTGCATGTGTTTCATTAGGCATTTCTGTATAGTTAAGATCATGTATGGATTTCTAACATAGCTTTTGTTTTGACTTGGAGTACTCGGTAAGTTTTTATGTTTTAGCATCCTTGCATGCGTGTGAGTGACTGCTATGATAGCATGCTTACCATGAGGCTAACTGCTTACGTGATATATCTGCCTGAATGCCTGTGGGTGAAGGTTGGATTATCTGGATTGGAACAATTCATTGACTGCGAGTTTTAAGCCCACTAGATAGTGGCAAATCATCGTGTTTTCTAAAGCCCACCTGAGGGTGGCAAATCCACATTTTAGCCTACTTGCGAGTAGCAAACTGTTTTCAAAACAAACATGAGACGTTTTGTTCCAATTCAGGCGACCCAGTCTATACTTGTATGCTGTGCGCATCACATAGTAATTTTAGGCTAATAACCGGAATAAGAATGCATAATGTTTTCAAAACTAGATATCATGGTTAGTAGAGGCCGATCTTTGATCGGGCGAGCGGTGGTGTTCACGAAGTGACCTTCCCCAATTGTACCCAAGTTCCCGAGCCGAGGCAACTTTGGTGATGATGGACACGTGGCCCTAGGCACGAGTCAGGGTTTCTTAAATTTTTCCAAAATAAATATTTAGGTGGTGACTCTGTATCGGGCAAAGTAGTCCATGTTTGGCACTTCTTTCAAAAAATCTGTTTTCAAAAACGATTTGCCAGATTTAGACTCTTTGATGATTCATCGGTCTTGCATTGCACTCTGCAAGATTAGATACAGGACCGTGACATTGAATCCTGAACTGTAGTGAGCCCCAATGAACAAAACGAGATTTCCCTTCTGGGACGTTCGGGGACATCTACAATAAGTGAAACTTAAGTTCACATTAGGGGGCAGGGAGCTGGAGAATGATGAATAAAGTCTAAAATGCTTAGGAGATGGAATTTTATAGAAAAATTTACAAAGCTAGAGTTGGCTTTAACAGTTGTTGAAATTTTCAGAAAAAATTACAAATTGAAGTTAAGCCGAAGTAATATTGCAAGAACTACATACGTACTTGCCAAGATGACCAGGTTGCCAAACTTGGGGAGTATAGAAGACAGAAGTCTTGATAAGTAAGAGTGAAGTGGCAAGTTTAAAATAACACTTGTGAAAATATTTTTACAATGTTTTCAAGTGTTAAGCCAAGGCCAAGATAAACAATTAAGAAGTTATGTCCGAGATATTGTACTCTGAAGAGGTTATATAGATAAAGTTATACTTTGAAAAAGACATACAAAATTATTCTACGTATGAAAGTGGAAAACATACACAAGAGAAAAGAAGGCGAACACATAAAATAGATAAAGAGGCTTGCATTCAAAAGACAACTTGTTCGAAGTACAAAAAGGGCACATCGGCCAAACAAAAGCTAACATTGTTCAAAAAGAAAAAAGTACAAAGTACAGAGATAAAATCTTCTAGTTAGACTACTTGGCGTGGCAGGCTGTGTCTCGGCCTCAGAAGACAATTGGGAAATCTTTTCGGCAGCCTTCTTAGCCTTGAGCTCGGCTTCAATTTCTTATAAAGTTTGATCGAGGCTCTTCTCGGCGATAGGCACCTCAAACGTAATCTTCTTGAGGGAGACACTTTTTGAGACCTCGTCCTCCTCATCCTGAGTTAAGTCCAGGACTTGCTTATTCAGAGTTGGGGACTTGGCCCTAGCTGAACCCTCAGCATCAGCAGCCACCTCGGCCTCTTCGTCTTCTTCTTCTACTTCATTTTCTTCTTCTCCTCATTCTTTTCCCCTAGCCTTAGCCTCAGATTGGCTTGAAGCAGGAGAGAATGGCACCGCAAGTCGGCCTTCATCTCGAAGGGGAGAGTCTTCGGGGATAACCAGCTCTTTTAGAGCAGCCATCCAACCAAGGGTGTAACCCTTGTTACATGCCTATCTGACTTGCTTTTTGTACTTCTCACGGACGTCGGCTATCTCCTCGGTGTAGGCCTTCTCATCTACCTCTTTGATTTTGGCAGCTTTTGTAGACAATGCCATCTGGAGCTCGGTCTGGGCCTAGGCCTTTTTTGCTTCGACTTGTGCATCATCAGCAACATTCTCCACAGCCTCGGCATGGTCCTCTGCTACTTTTAGGGCCAGCTCAGTAGCTTTAGCTTTATTAAGAAGACCTCGGATGCGATCCTCGACTTTGTTAAGAGAGGTGAGGAGCTGGGCTGCCTCCTTGGTCTTCTGGGTAAGCTCTTTTTTGAACGCATCGGTCTTGATTGCTAGGGAGTGACCCTACTGGATAGCCTGCAGGAGTGCAACGGAAATTAATTAAAGTATGGAAGCCAGAGTTAAAGTTATATAAAAAGTTACTAGTGTTGAACTTACCAAGACGCAATGCTGCATCATCATTGCGTAATTTTCATACTCCGATAGCTCGGCCATCCGGTTAATGTCGGCTGGGAGCAGAGCGACAGTAGAAATAGTAGCACCAATTTTCAGGTCGTTAAATGCGCTGTCCCCGGCAAGAAGTGGTCGGTCTCTGACCATAAATGGATGGATTCCAGAGAGCATCAGCACTAAAACTGGAAGGGTCAGAGGAGCCACTAGTCCTCGGCCTTTTTAATTGTGGTGGGTTAGACGCCTCGGCCTTGGCTGGCCTCTTGTCGGCCGAAAGAGTACTCATCTCAGTGTCAGCCAACTTGGAAATCGGTGAAGTGTCCTCAGAATCGATCCGAGTTACTGTTGCCTTGGCTTTAGCCTTCTTGACCCTCTTTGGCTTGGCCTTCGGTTTGGATTGTGATGGGGAGGATTGGACTGTCATAATGCCAGGGATGTCGGCCAAAACGTCTTCGATGACGGCCTTGTTGCGTCCCATCTCATCGGCAGTAGCAGCGACAGTAACTTTAGTGCCAAAGTGGATCGCTGGAAATGTAGTAGGTAGGTTGGTTGGATCGTAAGCTGACACCTTAGTACTTTGGATTTTTCGGTTACGAGTTCAGCTTGTAGGAGCGAAGAATGGAGCTCGACGTTGACGTTGGCGCTGGGCTGGAGGAATCACTTAGGGAGCAAATGTTGATGGCTGCTCTGCTGGATCAGAGGTTAATGTCACGACCCAAACTCGACCCTATGGGTTTAGTACCGTAACCGGCCAGTAATCTGTGATTACCGAAGGCTTACTTAATAGTAAAGACAGTAATACAGAGTACAGGGGCTGGCGGAAGCCAAAATAGTAATAAAAGATGTCCAATTAGCTGTGACAGTCTATATGCAAAAAGACTTTTCTGTAGCATATTCACATTCATAAGCAAAACATATACACACCATATGTACAACATTCAGGTTAGGGACCAAATCCCTAATTAGCATAGTACAGTACAAGTCTTATACAGTATTACAGAACAGAAGCAAAAGGGTGAATTGAGACATCCCAAAAAGCCCTGGTTTGGACTGACATAGAACCTCAAAGTGAGGCGCTATGGTTGGCTTGACAAAAAGCGAGCTAACCCAACGCTCTTAACTCCGATCCGGTGCCTGGACACCTACATATAAATATAAACAGTGAACTAAAGCCCAGTGAATAACAATTGTATAAAGAGGTTAGGAATGAATGTCCTTTCAGTCATTAAGCAGTCATATCAGTCATTTAGAAACCATAACAGTCATATGTGGTACATCCCATAACAAAACAGGACAGTAGGTCTTAACAGACCGAACATTCAGTTGATGGCCATCATAATAGTAAACAGTCGTGGTTCCAAGCATGGGAACCGACAGAGATCTCTGTGATGATAAAGAATAAAGACAAAGAATAAAGAATTTGCTATGGATACCACGAATACAGTTTACAAATAGGACAAACATTCATTCATTAAACAATGACGTTTCAGTAAATAGAACAGTTGATCATTCAGAAAATATTCATAATTGAACATATCTTTACAACATTGTTACTCATAGAGCACTGGGCTATAAGCAGCTAATGAGCATCCTCGGAAGCCAACCCTACACAGTTACAGAACGAACACACACTAAGTTACACACTTGGGAATCAACAACTTAGTCCCTATCTTGACTCGGTGTGGTTCTACATCAATAGCCTCATTAAAACTAGGCCTAAAAATGCCTAGGATGAAATGAGGATGCAAAGATGTACTTTAAAACACTTTTCAAAATTTTCAGAAAACAGGGGTTTCACTCAAGCGTGACTTCCTACGCTCGAGCGGACATGCAGACAAAGGATCTCCGCTTGAGCGTGACTTCGAGCGGACTGTAAACTCAAGCAAAAGTACTGGATGCATGCGATTTACGCTCGATGGGCACTCGACCTCCCCTGAGCGTGAGACATAAGTCCTCGCTCAAGCGTGCATTCCCTCGCTCGAGCGGACTGTAAACACATAAAAAGTACTAGATACACGCATTTCACGCTCGAGCGTTATTTTCCCCGCTCGAGCAGGATGCATGTACTCAGAGTGTACGTTCGAGCATGAAGTATTACGCTCGAGCGTAGGTCCAAAATCTGGAATTTTCAGATTGAACCTCCAAGATTAAATTCAACATTAAAAGCATCAAATTCGATTCTTTTGGGCCAATTTTCTGGAAAACACTTTAAAACTCATAATGTGACATGTTTCAAAGATCAAATTGCAGAATCAAAGCCCAGAGGTAGTTTAATTAAACACAAATCCAAACAAAACTTCATGAACATAATGTATATGTAACATGCAAGTGTTCAATTGAAACCAAAGCTTCAAATACTTGGTCAAATGAGTCAATTCACTCAAAAACGTGATGAATTCATGAACCATAGCTAGAATATAGGCATGCATGTGAGGATTTCCATGAAATCAACCTCAAAACTCAACAATGCGTACATGCATGCATGATTTAGCTACTTAAATCAACTCTTTAAACCAATTCTTGACTTAGATCACTAATGACTCATGAACCATACAAGAACCAACTTGAATTCATAAACTAAAGGATAAATATCCTACCTTAATGTCACGACCCAAACCCGCCCCTAAGGGTTTAGCATCAGAATCGCCAAGAATCCAAGATTATCCGAAGGCCCGCTAATACAAGAAAAAGCAGTCTGAGGCATGGCGGAAGCCAAAACAGTAAATAAACAATGTCCAATGAGCTGTGACAGTCTATATGCAAAAAGACTCTTCATACATATATGCAGTCGGTGACAAAACAGTATGTACATATATACAATCATTCAAAACAGGGACTTAATCCCTACTAAACAGTACAATATGGTCTATACAGTTATTACAAGCAGTTTCGAAGACAGATGGGGGAAAAATAAAACACCCTAAGCCACAGCTTGACAGGCTCGAAACCTTGCAGTGAGGCACAGTGGTTGGCTTGACAAAACTGGAGTTTACCCTGACGCTTCTAGCATTGGTCCGTTGCTTGTACACCTATATATATATATAAACAGTGAGCTAAAGCCCAGTGAATAACATAATGCGTAAAGAGGTTTAGAATGAATGTCCTTACAGTAATGAAAATAGTTCATTAAATCAGTATTTTAGTCTTTCAGTCAGAACAGTCATTCAGTCATATGTGGTACATCCATTAGCATAGCAAGATGACAAAGCAAGAGGTCTTAAAAGACCGAACAGTAAATGATGGCCATCAATCAAGAAATGAGTGGTTCCAACGAGAAGCGACAGAGATCTCTGTATGATAAAGATCGATAAGATAGTTGCTAATGATGCCTGTCTGATTCAGAATATAGGACATACATTCATTCAGTTAACAGTAACAGTTCAGAAAACAGTACAATTCAGTATTCAAAAGATAATCATTTTGAACATATCTTTACACAATTGTTACTCATAGAGTTCTGGGCTACGGTAAGCTAGAGCGTCCCCTCGGAAAGCCAACGCTACACAGTTTACAGATTGAACACACACTAAGCTACACAGTTGGGAAAGTAATAACTTAATCCCTAAATTGCCTCGGTGTGGTTCTACATCTATATCCTCATTAAGATGCCTTAAACTAGGCCTAAGAATGCCTATGATGGGATGAGGATGCAAAGATGCACTTAGAAAACATTTTCAGAATTTTTCAGAAAATAAGGGTTTCGCTCGAGCGTGGCTTTCTTCGCTTGAGCGAGCTTGTCAAAACAGTAGGGTCGCTCGAGCGATTTGCAAAAATGCAAAAAGTTCTGGATGTTGGAAAACTCCGCTCGATGCTCGCCCGAGTGTAAGACACAGTCCTCGCTCGAGCGTATGTTCTCTCGCTCGAGCGTGCGTCTGCGTGCACCAAGATTCTGAGAGCTTGAAATTTATGCTCGAGCCACCATTCTTTCGCTCGAGTGGAGCTCAGAATAAACGATGGTCGCTCGAGCGTGGAATCCTTCGCTCGAGCGAAGAAGCCAAATTTTGGAATTTTCAGATTTGCCTCCTAAGCTCAAACCAAGCATTCCTTAGCTCAAAACTCGACCTATTGGGCCCAATTTCTGGAAAACACATCAAAACTCAATGTACAACAAGTTTCAAAGCTTAATTTGTGAAATCAAAGCCCAAGGGTAAGTCAATTAAATCCAAATTTCAAACCCATTTCCATGAACATGATCCAAACATGACATGCATGAATTAAACTCATTTCAAAGCTTTAATCTCATGCTCTAGTGAGCCAAGTCTTTCAAAAACAAGGTAAGTCCATGGTCTATTGTAAAAATATGAGCATGCATGTACCATTTCACAAAAGAACAACTTCAAAACTTCAAGATGAAGGCATGCATGCATGAATTAAGCTATATTTCAACACCATTGAACCAATTTAAGCCTTAGGTCACTAAAGGCCCACTAATCATGCATGAATAAACTCAATTACACAATGACGAAGGTGAATTTCCTTACCTAAGTCTTCAATCACAAGACTAGAAGCTTAATTAAGCAATTTACACTTCAATTTCTTCAAGTCTCCAAGCAATTCAATGTGAACTCACTCTAACTCTATCCTCTCTCTCTAGTCGGCTATACAAGGAATTGGCTGCTGAAATATTGTGTTTTGAGTGTGATAAGGCTCAAAAAGGTTTAGGTAGTGGGCCACTAGTGTGGCAAAATGGTAAATACGCCGAACTATGTGATTTAGCTTATTTTAATCTAATTTAATCATACCAAATCACTTTTTCAATAAATATACCAGAAAATCACATAAATTCTCATGATCCTAAATCATCAATCAATTTTCGGTTCGGCCGCCGATAAGGCCTTCAATTAACAATTTAAACATAAAAACTGAACAGATAATCAAACAATCAAACAGATAAGAATGCATTTAAACAGATACAGTCAATCAATCAGTTTCAGATTTCAGTCAGTCGATCCAGCATTTTAATCAGTTCAATTACTTCTCATAATCAGTCTCAGTTTAGCGGTAATCAGTAATCAATCAGTGATCAGTGATTAATCGGTGAACAGTAACGAGGGTTGTTACACTTAGGTCCTCAATTTCAAGTCTAGAAGCTCAATTATGCAATCTACTCTTCAATTCTTCTAATTCTTTAAGCAACTCTTGTTGAAACCAAAGCCCTCCTACTCTTCCTCTCTTGCTCATGGTTTTAGTCTCAAGAAGGATGATGAAAAGATATATGGAATGTACTAATTAAGTCCTAAACAAGTGTATAGGAAATGACCACTCAATGGAAAAATTGCAAAAAACTCCAACTAATGTAACTTAGCTTATTTAATATAATTTAATCATTCCAAATCAAATTTAAATTAAACCTACCATAAAATCACATAAATTCTAATTAGCATGAAATACCAATCAATTTCTGATTCGGCCGCCGATAAGGCCTTCAAGTTATAGTTCGAAACTTAAAACATGAACAAATAAATCAATGACAAACAGATAGAACGTACTAAAACAACATACACACACAATCAATTCAGAATTTCAGTCTAACCAGTTACTTTTCATGTTCAATCACTGTTTAGCAGTAATCAGTGGCGAGGGTTGTCACAGTCTTCCCCCCTTAAAAAGAGTTTGGTCCTCCAAACGTGGATTACCTTCATTCTAGAAGAATATTGGATTCAGAGGGAACAGTTCAGGATATCTCTTCAACATATCATCTTCTCTTTCCCAAGTGGCATAAGTGCCACCGTGGTTTTGCCAATCCACTTTCACTAACGGAATTTCTTTATTCCTCAACTTCTTGATTCGTCGATTTACAACCTGAATAGGTCGTTCTTCATAAGTGTAGTCATCACTTAGCACTACACAAGTAGGTTCAATCACATGGAAGGGATCCCGAAGGTAATTCCTCAACATTGAAATATGGAAGACATTATGCATATGCTCCATTTCAAGAGGAAGCGCTACTTGATACGCCACCAGATTAATCTTCTCAATGATTTCATACGATTTGACATATCTCGGCGCTAGCTTACCCTTGACTCCAAAACGAGTCTGCCCTTTCATTGGCGTCACTTTAACAAAAACATGATCACCTACTTCATATTCCCTGTCTCGCTTTCAGACATCCGCATAACTTTTCTGTCGGCTTTGTGCGGTTTTCAATCTCTGCTGAATCAGTTTCACCTTTTCGGTGGTTTCCTGTACAATCTCGAGCCCAAGCAAAGGCCCGTCTCCTACTTCTGCCCAGCAGATAAGAGATCGACATTTCCTGCCATATAAAGCCTCGAAAGGTGCCATACCAATGCTCGAGTAAAAACTGTTGTTGTAGCCAAACTCAGCTAAAGGCAAATGGCTTTCCCAATTTCCTTGGAAATCAAGAACACACATCCGCAGTAAATCTTCTAGAGTCTAGATGGTTCTTTCTTACTGGCCATCTGTTTGAGGATGATATGCACTACTCAATCTCAGTTCAGTACCCAATGCAGTTTGCAGACTTTGCCAAAATCTCGATCTGAACTTCGAGTCCCTGTCAGAAACAATAGATACAGGCACTCCATGCAATCTAACAATCTCGTCAATATAAATTATAGCCAATTTGTCCACATTGTAAATTGTTTTGACAGGTAAGAAGTGAGCAGATTTAGTCAGTCTATTAACAATAACCCAAATTGAGTCCATACCTTTACTAGAGCGAGGTAAACCAACAATGAAATCCATAGTGATATGTTCCCATTTCCACTCCGGTATTGGTAAGGGTTGGAGTAAGCCTGCGGGTCGTTAATGTTCAGCTTTAACTTGTTGGCAATGAAGACATTTCGATACAAAGTCAGCAATCTCTTTTTTCATGATATTTTGTTAACCAGTCCATTCCCAATATCACATCGAAATGATCGATATTCAAAGGTAGTAAATCAATATACAAGTGCACATCTCCAACAATAATTTCGCATGCAGGGTACATATAAGCACATGTCATGGATCCCCCAACGGGTGAAGATACAGCTAACAAATAATTCATGGGTTCCAACGGTCTATTTAGTTTTCACGAAAAAACATGCGAGACAAATGAATGTGTAGACCCCGAATCAATCAGAACATAAGCATTTTGAGCACAAATTGAGAGTATACCTGACACAACGGTCTCGGTATTCTGTACATCTCCTAGTACAAGTGCGAACACTCGGCCTTGCCTTAGAGGCTCCTTTCCGGTAGCTTTGGAGTTGGGTTTCGGTGGAGCAGTTGATGTTGCTGCGCCAGCTACAGCTTTACTATTGCCTTGAGCAGTGGAAGGGCAATCTTTAACCATGTGGCCCACCTTGCCACACCTGTAACAAGCACCTGAGATTTTATAACAAACCCCTTTATGTCTCTTACCACATTCTGAACAGGGCGGTATGGAGCCAATCCCCTGACTGGAACTGGTTGTTGACCCCGTATTCTGCTTTTTGTTCGATGAATTATTTCGGCTTTTCTTGAACTTAAAGCCTCGTCTCTTACCGCGCCATTCAGTTCCCGGTGTTTCAGTCTGTTTCAGTGCCTCGATATTCGACTCGGCTATTATTGCTCAGTCAAGAACATCTATATATTTCAGTAGTTTTAGAAAATTGATTTTGTCAAGTATTTCAACATTAAGGCTGCCTTCAAACTTTCTGGCCTTTTTGTAATCAGTGTCCACCATGTGTGGTGCATATCTGGCGAGTTCAGTAAACTTTGATTCATACTCTGCCACTGACAATGTACCTTGTTTCAATTGCTCAAATTCAGTTACTTTTCACACACTGGGGAAAGTATTTCTCAAATAAGGCTTTTTTAAATTGAGCCTAAGTCATAGCAGTATTGGTGTCACGGACAAGCATCCACCACCTCCTGACCTCTTCTTGTAAAGTGAAGGTAGCCAATAGCACCTTGTGTGCTTCAGAACATGGAAACACTTCGAACAATTTCTCGGTTTCTAGAACCTAGACTTCGGCCTTTAATGGTTCAAGGCCTTCTTGAAATGATGGCGGTTTCATCTTACTGAACTTCTGTGTCATAGCAATTATATCATCATTAACAGGTGGCTCTGGCTGTACTGGAGGAGGTGGGGGCTGTTGGTTCTGTTGTTGTCTTAGACTCTCAGTCAAAAGTTTCACCATTCTCTCCAACCTTGCCATTCTTGCCTCAGATGATTCAGACTCATCGGCATTTCTTACGTTATCCATTTCACTATAGGCAATTATGGCAATAATAAACATAGGCAGTTGTATACTTTAAACATATTAACACATTAGCACATATATTCATGTCATGGCCACACACACTTTTCATGCTCATACAATGCCCTAATTACTTTTCTAGGACATCCTATAGCTCATTTGGATACGTGTGTGCTATATAACTCGTGGTTTAGTATAGCTCTGATACCACTCTGTCACGATCCAAACCTGCCCTTATGGGTTTAGTACCATAATCGGCGATGTCTGTGATTCTTGAAGGCCCGCTAACAAGAAAAAAGAATACAGTACGAGTGGCGGAAGCTAAAACAGTAATAAAAGATGTCCAATGAGCTGTGACAGTCTGTATGAAAGAAGACTTTTCTGTAACATATTCACATTCATAAGCAAAACATATACACACCATATGTACAACATTTAGGTTAGGGACCAAATCCCTAATTAGCACAAGACAAAGACAAGTCTTATACAAGATGCACGAAGCAAAATGGTGAACTGAGACACCCCAAAAAGCCCTGGCTTGGACTGACATGGAACCTCGAAGTGTGGCGCAATGGTTGGCTTAACAAAAAAGGAGCTAACCCAACGCTCTTAACTCCGATCTGGTGCCTGGACACCTATATATAAATATATACAGTGAGCTAAAAACCAGTGAATACCAATTGTATAAAGAGGTTAGGAATGAATGTCCTTTCAATCATTAAGCAGCCATATCAGTTATTTAGAAACCATAACAGTCATATGTGGTACATCCCATAACAAAAGCGATCAAGAGGGTCTTACAGACCGAACAAATCGATTGATCGCCATCATAACGATAGCGAGTAGTGGTTCCAAGCATGGAAGCAGAGATCTCTGTGGCGATATGATAAAGAATAAAGATAACAAAGAAATTGCTATGGATACCACGAATACAGTTTACAAATAGGACAAACATTCATTCATTAAATAATGACGTTTCAGTAAACAGAACAGTTGATCATTTAGAAAATATTCATAATTGGACATATCTTTACAACATTGTTACTCACAGAGCACTGGGCTATAAGCAGCAAATGAGCGTCCTCGGATGCCAACTCTACACAGTTACAGAACGAACACACACTAACTTACACACTTGGGAATCAACAACTTAGTCCCTATCTTGACTCAGTGTGGTTCTACATCAATAGCCTCATTAAGATGTCTTAAACTAGGCCTAGGAATGCCTAGGATGAAATGAGGATACAAAGATGTACTTTAAAACACTTTTCAAAATTTTCAGAAAACAGGGGTCTCGCTCGAGCGCGGCTTCCTACGCTCGAGCGGACTGTAAACTCAAGTAAAAGTACTGGATGCATGCGATTCATGCTCAATGGGCGCTTGACCTCTGCTCGAGCGTGAGACACAAGTCTTCGCTCGAGCGTGCATTCCCTCACTCGAGCGGACTGTAAACACATAAAAAGTACTGGATACACGCATTTCACGCTCGAGCGTTATTTTCCCCGCTCGAGCGGGATGCATGTACTCAGAGTGTACGTTCGAGCGTGAAGTATTACGCTCGAGCGTGGGTCCAAAATTTGGAATTTTCAGATTGAACCTCCAAGATTAAATTCAACATTAAAAGCATCAAATTCGATTCTTTTGGGCCAATTTTCTGGAAAACACTTTAAAACTCATAATGTGACATGTTTCAAAGATCAAATTGCAAAATCAAAGCCCAAAGGTAGTTTAATTAAACACAAATCCAAACAAAACTTCATGAACATAATGTATATGTAACATGCAAGTGTTCAATTGAAACCAAAGCTTCAAATACTTGGTCAAATGAGTCAATTCACTCAAAAACATGATGAATTCATGGACCATAGCTAGAATATAGACATGCATGTGAGGATTTCCATGAAATCAACCTCAAAACTCAACAATGTGTACATGCATGCATGATTTAGCTACTCAAATCAACTCTTTAAACCAATTCTTGACTTAGATCACTAATGACTCATGAACCATGCAAGAACCAACTTGAATTCATAAACTAAAGGATAAATATCCTACCTTAGGCCCTCAATTTCAAGTCTAGAAGCTCAATTATGCAATCTATTCTTCAATTCTTCTAATTCTCCAAGCAACTCTTGTTGAAACCAAAGCTCTCTTACTCTCCATTTCTTGCTCATTGTTTTTGTCTCAAGAAGGATGATTAAAAGATGTATGGAATGTACTAATTAAGTCCCAAACAAGTGTCTAGGAAATGGCCACTCAATAGCAAAATTACAATAAACTCCAACTAATGTAACTTAGCTTATTTAATCTAATTTAATCATTCCAAATCAAATTTAAATTAAACCTACCATAAAATCACATAAATTCTAATTAGCATGAAATACCAATCAATTTCTGATTCGGCCGCCGATAAGGCCTTCAAGTTACAGTTCGAAACTTAAAACATGAATAGATAAATCAATGGCAAATAGATAGAACGCACTAAAACAACATACACACACAATCAGTTCAGAATTTCAGTCTAACCAATTACTTATCATGTTCAGTCACAGTTTGGCAGTAATCAGTGGTGAGGGTTGTCACAGTTAAGGCTTGGTCAGGCCATGGTGATGAAGTGATAGAAGGAGTTTTTGCTAAAGGTAGAGACTTGCTTTTCTTGGGGACATCGGGCATGGCGGATTTGTAAGTTGGTATGTAATTGAGCAGCAGAGAGGCCTTGCGCTGATCAACTGGCAAGCCTAACAGCTTTTTAAAATCTTTGCTGGGGTAAAAGGTTTTGCGGAAGTCTTTTGGTGGTTAAGGAGAGTTGCAAGTGTAAAAAATAGACATTAGAATATACAAAAGGAACAAAGTAATAAAGACTTGAAAACTGGTGAAGTGACACTTGGTTCTTACCATTACCCTATTTAAAGACTGTTTGATTCAGAGGGTAGATGTGGAGGTCATCATCAGGTGGGAACTCCCAGTTGCCCGAGACGATGAAATAATCATCTGCAGCACCTTTGTTGGAGTCTAGGAGGTCGGCTATAAGTTTGTACTCAATGGATCTCGGTTTGAGGTAATAGATGTAGCCTTTTTCGGATTTCAGGTCACACATGGTATAGCAATATTGGATTTCGGCTAGTGTTATCCTAGCATTTTCTCGGCTAGCTAGGGCAATTATACCGTTAATGACTCTGTAAGAGTTAATAGCCAGTTGCGTTGGGTTAAGTTTGTAATAATGAAGGACTTGTCGAAAAAGGATGTTGAGAGAGAACCTAAGTCCACACTCTATGAAGGCCACTACGGGGAAAGGCATAGAATCCCCATCAGGCATGATGGAGTCCTCCTCCCCTGCCAGCTTAAGGTGGACGTCGGCTGGGATGAAAAACTCTGTCCTAAAGTACTCTAGTTTGGCCGGAGTGTCTACCCTCCACCTAAACATACCCATGATGTCGATCTAATGAAATTAGCACAAGATTTCAAAAAAAGGTGATTGGTATTGGTTTGAAGACCTCGGCTAAACCCTAGAGAGCACTGGGGTGAAGGCTTCTGAGAATTTAAAAGAGTTCTTGGTTCGGTTTTCCTAAAGAACAGAGTTTTAAGATTAAAACCCAAACCTAAATCTACGAAATCAAAGGCAAGAATCTAGAAATAAAGCAAGGAAAACAGAAAAGAACAATGATTCAGACTCAAGAAAACAAATAGAAATTCAAGAACATTGTACAAAGTGTGTGCAAATGTGCAAAGCCAAGGACAGTGGCAAAATAACAAATGTGTGAGCAGTATGTGTGTGCATATACCCAGAAAAAGATTAGACCAAAGCAAAATCGCAAACAAACATGATGAAATTTGAAACATAGACGAAGATTCAAGAACATGAACGGATTCGTAATGGCCACACACAAGCGTAACAAAGTTTAAAGTAAATTAAAAATTGAAAAGAATGGAAACGGTGATTTACCGAAGAGAATGACACCAGTATAAGGTACGCTGGAGTCAGACGATGATGGTGCATGGAGCAGAATGCCGGAGGGGAAGAGCAGAAACAGTTGCAGAAAGCTTTGAGAAAACGACAATGGTGGTTTCTTGTTTAGAGAGAGAGAAAACTTGAACTCAGAGGGAAAGCGAGGAAGACAAAAGTGAAGAGACAGAAACAGAAAGTGTTTTTGCTAAAACACGAAAAGATGGCAAAATCACAATGAATGTGCCTTGAACGACGTGCCTATTAGGCGGTGCGCAGAAGCGATGTGACCTGATGGCGCGTGTTAGGTACGGATCAATGAGGAAAAGATGCGTGGCGAAAACGGTTGAGAAACCGTGCGTGACAGCTCATGTGCAGATAGAACTCTTGGAATTCTTAATTTAATGGAGCGAGAACCTCGGCTACAGGGATGATCTCAGTTAAGGAACTTAAAGAACTCGCTTCTTAGTTTTTGGTCATTAATAAAGTAGGTTGTAGAGTCTTGGTTAGGTGAAACCAATATGTGATCATCTCGGTCATAAAAGGATGGAGTAAGTCTTAGCTGACGTGCTATATGGACAAATGATGTAGGTTCCATTACCTTAGGATGCCGAGGTAATAAAACCTAGAGGGCAGTTGTGGGGCCGTATTTATTGAATGACAATACGTGGCCAAGGTGGCACCAAAGTGCCAGCCGAGGTGCCACGTGTCTTAGGCATAGCGCCGAGGTGATCTCGGCTAGGCCGAGGTTATCTGCGGAAATACCAGAATCTGAGATGAACAGATAAGGGACAAGAGTCTTAGAATGGGGAAGGACCTCAGTCTGGATAAAGATAAAGCTCTTAGGGAGTTTATCTCTATCTATTTGAGAGTTCATGCTAAGCATTGAGCCAGAGTCCAAGAGAAGCTAGGTTTCTGCAGGGATCAGGTTAGTGCTGGCTACAAAAGTAAGGCACCATCGTAGGTCTAAGGTACGCTTTTTGTATTCTGGCTAGTGAGTTAAGCACTGTTTGCTATCTTTGAGAGATAATTGAGTACTAACTTGATCGTCGAAGTGCCCCCGGGTGGACGAACCACCACCAGAGTCTTATCTTTCTGTGACAAGTTGTTCGAGCGCAATCTATTTTGCCGATATTCTCCAGTTAAGTACCTATTTGGCAGTGTGATCAGAAATCAGTAGCCACAGGATGGATTTACTTACCTTCTGCATAAGGTGACTCTATCATATATAATGCTAATTTTTTTAAAAAAAATCTCTCTATGTGAAAAAAATGGTTTCGTTAAGCTTTGCCTAATGGGAGCTCATCACATGGAACCGCGACTTCATACACATGGAGAACTATCCTAGATCTTGACACATGTCCCACCCCTACCACTTGTTGGTCTCAAGAACTCTCGAACCAACTAGGGGGTTGATTGGCTGCAATATGTAGAATAGTGATCTGATGAGAATGTGCACGATCTAATGATCGACCCATCCACTGAGTTGTCTGACCTTGAGGTTGACGAAAACCCTCAAGCTGCCCAACCCATGGGTCAATGAATCTTTTGGGTTGACCTGTTAAAAATAGGTCCATCAATCTAATTCGGCAAGTTGAGGTCATGGTGGTTGTGTAAACGTCACTCGCCTTCCATTCCTGGGCAATGCTCCAGATAAGCGAAGGAAATCAAGGTTGTTGCCTCAGCACAAAGGCTAATATGGCTCAATTCCTCAAGTCATACTAAACTAGATGTTAAGTCCCATCATTTTTTTATTTTTTTATATTTAAAAAAAAAAATTTAAAAATAAACTTTTAACGTAATTTTTAAAATAACCCTAAGGTCACTTTTGAAAAGATGATTAAAATTCATCTTTCAACTTTTAACTTATTTTAAATTATATTATTTCTCTATTTTTTTATATATTTTTTCAAAAAAAAATTTAAAAAAATCAAAAAAATTAACTTTTAACAAGTTTCTCAAAACAATGCTAAGTTATTGTTCAAATTTAACTATTTAATGCTACTAAGCCTCCGTTTGGGAAGTGGACTGGCTCTTTGGCTTTTTGGCTTTTTTGGCTATATGAGCCTGGGCTCAAAAGCTTGGTTTGGGAAGGGCTCTTGACTTTTTGATTTTTTTGACTTTTTTTGTGAGAGAAGAGTGTAATGATTATGGGGTTGGATGTGATATTTTGTTTGTTGTGGCTCATGAGCCTGTTTTGTTTTTTGTGGCTCATGAGCCACTTGAGCCCTTCCCAAACGAACCCTAAGTTATAGATTTGTCAAGTTTGTTAAAATAATTTGTTAGATCGAGCTGAGCTAAGCTAGTAAACCTGAGCCTAACAATCAAATTTGCAAATCGGGTTCAGATCACGTGTTTATTCATCACTTATCATTTCTTTAAAAAAGATCATGTTTTAACTTATAATTTTAAATTTTAATTATTATAAAAAAATAAAAAAATAATATAATCCAAATAAATATATTCTTTTAAATAAGTCAATCCTCCCAAAATCATGTTTGGTTTCACTTTTTAAAAAACACTTTTTAAAAAATTTACTTTCTTATTTTTCGTTTTTTTTTTGTTTTTTGTTTTTACTGATTTTTAAAAATATTGTAAATAATTTTAAAAATTTTTAGGCATACCTAACTTAAATATATCTAAAAAATAAAAAATTTGTGAAGAAAACTTTTTAAAAATTCACTAAATACCCAAAATATAAAAAAAATACGAAAATTCAGTACATTTTTTTATATTTTTATATATTTATTAATTTTTTAAAATATTTTTTCACAAATTTTTTATTTTTTAAAAACAACCAAGTAAGATACATCTAAAAAATTAAAAAAAATATTTAAAATTTTAAAAATATTTACTAAAAATAAAAAAAATATAAAATTTAAAAAATTTAATTCAAACAACTCAAACCAAACCCTTTCGCAACTCATTCGGGTCATGGTGAGTCTTCTCACATGTCTTTCATTCAGAGGAGTCTCGGATACGACAAAAGTATCCAGTGACGACCCAATACAGCACTCTCTCTGTGTCTCTCTATATAATGCCCCCCAAACTCCGAGCAACATCCCAGCTATAACTCTCTCTCTCTCTCTCTCTCTCTCTCTCTCTGAAGCTTCTTTCCTCTCTTCTAGACAGACCCGACCCGGCCCGACCCAAGTCATGCCATCTTTACAATGGAAAAACACGGCATTGGCCGTTGCTTTGTTACGGCTAATTACCCTTTCCATGGAAGCAGTAGAGTCTTCTTCTTCATCTTCCCTCTCTGCATTGGACAGAATTCATCAACTACCTGGTCAACCCCAAGTCAGTTACCAGCAATTTTCTGGTTATGTGACTGTTGATGTCAAGAAACAGAAAGCTCTGTTCTACTACTTTGTTGAAGCTGAATCAGATCCGGCTTCCAAGCCTCTTGTTCTCTGGTTAAATGGAGGTACTCCAACTTCTCACTTCCTCATACCCACCCACATTATGGGTATTTAGTTTTAATTTTAATTTTTAAAAATTTTGATTTTGATTTTGATTTTGGTGGTAGGGCCTGGTTGTTCTTCATTAGGGGTTGGGGCATTCTCTGAAAATGGACCGTTTAGGCCTAGTAGGAAGGCACTGGTCAGGAATGAATATAGCTGGAACAGAGGTACTATACTATACTATACTTTATATATACCCTTTATATTGATGATTTATTGGCTTCTAAGAATTGATTTCATGTGATTGTGTGCTTATTGATCGCAGAAGCAAATATGTTGTATTTGGAGACACCAATTGGAGTTGGCTTCTCTTACTCATCTGATTCTTCCTCCTATGTGGCTGTAAATGACAAGATCACAGGCATGTCTCTCCAATTTAACCCACATTTTCCCAACTTTCTTGAATTTTCTTGAAATTGTTTTCTAAAAACATTTATCTTCTTTCCATGCTCAAAATACAGTCTAACTTGTTCTTCTTCTTTTACACTTTTCGTTGTTTAGTATTAAGAATCCTATAATGGTTTAGTACTGAATACTATGTAAACTTTTCACTTTTTGGTCATTTTTATGTCTACTGTTTTTGCTTTCTTTTTGGGGGTTGAAAAAAGGCCCACTTTATACACTGCCTTGGAATTTTAGAACTTCAAATCTAATTGTCTGTCCTTTTTTGTTATTATAGCCAGGGACAATCTAATTTTCTTGCACAAATGGTTTGTCAAATTCCCACAATATAGAAACACAAGTTTGTTCATTACAGGAGAAAGCTATGCTGGTAATTTCTTTTCGCTCAAAACAATTTAGTTTTTCCAACTGGAAGACAATCAAGATTAAGAGTTGAGGACTGATACTTACTTTTTCTTTGCTTCCAAACAGGCCACTATGTTCCTCAACTAGCAGAGCTTATGCTGCAATTCAACAAGAAGGACAAGTTGTTCAACTTGAAAGGAATTGCTGTGAGCGAGACAAATTTTAACTTTGCATTGCAAAAAACCCAAATTTTCTTCAATTTGATTTTCACTTGCTCTAAATTTCGGTTTTTTTAAAACATTGATTGCAGTTGGGTAATCCAGTTTTGGAATTTGCAACTGACTTTAACTCAAGGGCTGAGTTTTTCTGGTCTCATGGATTGATATCGGATATGACCTACAAACTCTTCACTTCCACTTGTAACTATTCTCGCTATGTGAGCGAGTACTATCGAGGCTCGGTATCTCCAACTTGTTCAAAAGTGATGAGCCTAGTAAGCAGAGAAACTAGCAGATTTGTTGATAAGTATGATGTTACCCTTGATGTCTGTATATCATCTGTGCTCTCTCAATCCAAAGTCCTTAGTCCCCAAGTGAGTTCGATCAAATTCAAGTTATATGTATATCCACCATTACTTCAGGGATCTAATTTGTAGTTTTTGATGCATTTTGGTTGGTTTTTATTGCGCAGCAAGTTACAGAGACAGTAGATGTATGCGTGGAAGATGAAACTGTAAGTTACTTAAACAGGAGAGATGTTCAGAATGCTCTCCATGCTCACCTTGTTGGAGTAAACCGGTGGCTTGTTTGCAGCAAGTAATTGTCTTCCATAAACATCATAATCAACAAGTCTTATGTTGACAGTTGGTATTAAATTCAAAACATTATAATCTATCTAAGCACTTGTGTCGATCAACAATTTAAGGAATGCGATTTTCAATTGTTTGGTGTAAAGTTTGAATAACCAAACAATCATGCTATAACTGAGTTTAGTTTTACCTTGATTGTGTAGTAAAAAAAATTTTTTTATAAAAAAAACACGGAGTTTAGAAGTTTTCTTGAGTTGTGTCTTAAAAAATTTAACTCAAATAGGATTTCAAAAAATCATTTCCTTCAGAAATCATTGTATATAACTTCATCTATTTATTTCTTGTTTTAGTACAAATATCAATTTATTTCTAGTCTTATGGTCTTCTGTTTGGTCAAATCACTCATAATATATATATTTTAATCCTTGGATAACAGTATCTTGGATTATGAGTTTCTTGACCTGGAGATACCAACAATCTCTATTGTGGGAAAACTCATCAAGGCTGGAATCCCCGTCTTGGTTTACAGGTATTGCCTCCAACCTTCAAAGTCTCCATGGCCATATCAAATTTAGGCTTAATATTCTTTGTATATTATTTTAATTGACTTTGTACTTGGTTTAAATCACAGTGGAGATCAAGATTCTGTTGTCCCGTTGACTGGAAGTCGAACATTGGTTCGTGGATTGGCAGAAGAATTAGGACTGAAAACAACAGTTCCATATAGAGTTTGGTTTGCAGGGATGCAGGTGATTCTTGTTTATAATGAGACTCATGAAATGCACACAATTTGTTATACTTTACCCAGTTGTTTATGAACTCAGAGAAAAGAAAAGAAAACTAAAATGTTGAGTGCCTATTTATGTTGCTTTCCCTAAACTAGTTAAAGAGATCAAACGTAACCAAGGTATATCATTTTGATCAAAGGTTGAATCGATCATCAAAAGAAGAAATAGGCCAAAAGCTCGGATACATTCTGGGAAACTAAAACCATCTTCTAAACCTTTGGTATAGGTTCAAATCCAATTGGACTTAATTTATTTCTATATTTCTTTAGATTTCTATGTCAAGAAAGACAATATTAATGAAAACATTTCTCCTAGAGTAGCTGTTAATACCAATAAAAGAAACTAAGCACAACAGTTTTCTTTAACTAGATGAGGGGAGCTTTCTTTCTTCTTAGGTCTCAAATATTGAAAAAAAAAAAAAAAAAAATTAGTTTTAAAACTTCAACTTATTTTTTCAGGTTGGTGGGTGGACTCAAGTCTATGGTGATATCCTTTCCTTTGCCACCATTAGAGGGGCATCTCATGAGGCTCCTTTCTCTCAACCTGAGAGATCACTTGTGCTATTCAAGGCATTTTTGGAAGGCAAGCCCCTACCAGAAGTATTCTGATCTACTGATCAGTGCACCCTGATGAATCCAGATTGAGGTTGTAAGTAAAGTTTGTCGAGTAGAAGCGGTTGTTGATCTTTGAAATTGAGAAGTGCATTCTTTTGATTGATTGTTTGTTGGGTTTGTCCAAGCTATGGAACTTTGAAATAGAAGAATTTTGTAAAGATTTCGAGAAATGAAAGATTATTTTTGTCATTTTTTCAACAGATTGAATGTTCGATCCATTATCAGTTACCATCTCTATTTTCTTATTGGGTAAAGGGTAGATTTTGTGGGTCAATCCACTTATATCATGAACTGCTTTAGCAGATGCAAGATGTTGCTGTGTTAGAAGTTGTTAATTTCCTTGAAAGAACCTGAGGTCAAAAAAAAAAGAAAAAAAAAAATCAAATCAAACAATGTATTTCAGCATAGTATCCTGAAAAAAACAGCTCAAACACCTTAATCAAAATCACTGCTTAGTTGTCTACATACCCGCAGTCGCAGAACTATTCAAGGCATTGCCTAAAACGCTAAAACTTCATTGTTATTCCTTTTCAGCAGGGACGGAACTAGGATTTGATTACCGGAGGGGCCAAAAGAAAAATAATTTTTTTTCATCATATACACAAAACATACATGTATGTATATATGATATATAAATTATATATACATTAAAAAAAAAAATTAAATACCATAGAAGCAATTTCAAATAGGATGAATACATTTTTTTCAATGTGAAATAGAAATATAATTCAAAATGGAAGAAAAATAACATTTTTTATACTGGGGGAATTTTATAAATAAAATAATATGTATATATATATATATAAAGTTTTATGGCAAACAATAATGTTCACAAAAACAGAGAGGCCATGGCCCTCCATAGTCTTCTCTTAATTCCGTCCCTATTTTTCAGTATCTCCACTCCAGATTATGATCTAGCACGTTAATCCATAAGCTAGTTGAGCCTCAGGTAGCCGCTTTTTAGCAATACAAAAAATTTATTTGTACTTGTTCTCGGATTATCTTAAAATCAAAACTGGAGTTCCCAACAGCTAAAGATAGAATGGAACAAGTTAATTTGCCTTACTTTGGTGGTGGGGAAGGACCAGAAGAGAGCCCACCGAAGGAAGCAACAATATATATATATATGTGTGTGTGTGTGTGTGTGTGTGTGTGTGGTGGCGGGCTCACAATATGCGATTCTCCCAAAGCAACAAACATCTTCTATATATCTGTAATTTTCATCAAAATGTAGAAAAAAATGTGCACTTTAGCCAAAGATGGATGCTGTAGTCGACATTGAAGGAGACATGGTAAAAAAATTGTCTTAACTGAATTAAATATAGTGGAAAAAAATATATTATCATCTCCAAATCAATCCTTCCATGGGGTATTTTCTCAATGAAAATAAATAAGTAATTAATTTCAACTTGAAAGCTTTAGCAATATGCAGAGGGACTCACGAATTTCCAAACTTGGAATAATTATTAGATATTCTTGGAGCATTATCTATGTTATTCCAAATTAATACATATATATTTTCCTCACTCCAAATATAGCAAAGGGTGCGTTACATGGCACTATGGCCCTATTTGGGAAGTGGATTTTTGGTTTTTTTTTTTTAGGTTAAAATTTATAAAAAGATAAAATAAGTTAAAATAATTAGATAAAATTTTACATCAAATTTTCAAATTTATAATTATTTTATTTTTTTTCTCACAAATATTACATCTTAGGTTTCGTTTGGGAATTGGGTTGGCTTTTTGACTTTTTAGCTATTTTAGTCTGGACTAAAAAGCTTGGTTTAGGAAGGACTTTTTGATTTTTTTTGTAAGAGAAGAGTGTAATAATTATGGATTGAGTGTGATGTTTTGTTTGTTGTGGCTAAAATAGCCACAAATCATCTTCCCAAACCTAGCCTAATTATAAAAAAATCTAACCATCTTTTTAAATATAAAAATTTTAACCTATAAAAATAATCAAAAATTAAAATAATTTACTAAAATAACTAACTTTCAAACGGCGCCTATATATTTGTAGGTGTTTGGGGTCCCTGTTTTATAGTCCAGTAGTGTATAGTCCAATTATTGGGGACTCCTATACTACAAGGTCCAACCCAATTATGCCTGTGTTTGGGAAGGCAGTTTGAGATTAAATTAGTCACATATGAACAAAAGTGACTAATCCAACCACATGGAGACAAAAGCTTGGTAGGAGCTTGGCAACAACCATTTCGCAAGTAAATTTACGAACCTACCCCCACATGAAAGAGGGGCTAATTTAGCCTCAGTGCTAGAAATATTCAAAGTAAAAAAAAAAAAAACCTTTTTTCAAAAAACAACTTTTGCCAGAAAAAACAAAGAAAGTTGAAAAAAAAAATTAAGAACATTTTTTTTTGTTTTTTGTTAAAATATTTTATAAAAATAAATTCAAACTTTATTTTATGAAAATATTTTTAAAATATTTTAATTTTTTTATTATGTATTTGGTTATGATTTGAGTGTAGAGTTGTGAAAGTAGTATGGAATTTCGAGTTATGTGTTTGGTTATAAGTTTTACAAACAAATTGAGTTTTATTTTACGTGTTTGGTTACGATTTGAGTGTAGAGTTGTTTTTAAATTTAAAATATTAACATTTTAACTTATTTAAATTTTTTGAATATTTAAATTATTTAAATTTTTTTGTTAAAATAATTTTTTGAATATTTAAATTTTTACGATTTAAATTTTTTGAATATTTATTTTAAATTTTTGCTTATTAAATTATTTACATTATTTAAATTATTTAAATATTTAAAATAAAATAAAAATAAAAATTAAATTATTTAAAATACACAGGACAATCAAAATAAAACCTCACTTTTTATCATTTCACATAAAATGAAAAAAAAAATAAAAATAAAAATAAAAAACACATGAAAAAACCATTTGCAAAAAATAAAATAAAATAAAATACATAAATTATTTAAAAAAAATATGCCTCATTCAAAAATATTTAAAAAATTACAAAAACGTAAATTCAAAAAAAAAAAAAAAGAATGACAAAAATACGCCTCATCCAAAAAGATTTAAAAAAAAAAACAGAAATTACCATTTGCCATGTAATTTAAAAATAAATAAAACACATGAAAACCTATTTTTGAAATATAAAAACAAATTAATGTGTACGAATTAAAAAATGACAAAAACGTAAATTAAAAAAAAATAACGAGAAAAATACGCTTCATTAAAAAATATTTTAAAAAAAACATAAAAACATAAATAACCATTCGCGACGTAATTTAAAAATAAATAAAACACATGAAAATTCATTTTTGAAAAACAAAAAGTTATTGTATACCAATAAAAATAAAAAAAAGATAAAAAAAAAATATGCCAAATCCAAACCCAAAATAAAAAAATAAAAAATTTAAGTAAAATACGCGAAATCCAAACCCAAAATAAAAAAATAAAAAAAATTAAGCAAAATACGCCAAATCCAAACCCAAAATAAAAAAATAAAAATTTTTTTAAAGGAAAATACGCCAAATCCAAACCGGAAAAAAAAAAAAAAAAAATTCAAACAATTTCGGTTCTGTACATGGCGCTGACGTGGAGGACCATTTGAGTGTGAGTTGTTATGAGAATCATGTGTCAAGGGCAGTTTGGTAATTTACCATAAAGACACTTCACCAAAAAGTTAAAAAGTCAAAAAATCCTTCCCAAACTAGACTTTTTAGCTCCCAAGCTAAAATAGCCAAAAAAACCAAAAAATCAACTCACTTCTCAAACGAGGGCTATCTCCCTCTCGGTCAGTGAGTTGACCTCGTTTGGAAATCATATATTTTAGGGTAAATTACGATCACATCTCTTTAGATTTACTTAAATTATGAAGTATTTTTTATAATTTTAAAAATTACATTATATCCTTTAAAGTTTATAATTTCATAACAAATAAGTTCTTTTGTTAATAAATTATTAAGTTAATTAATAATTTTTAATAATGTTAAAATTTTATTTCAATTAATAATTCAGATAATTTTATTATTATATATGTGAGCAATTAAAAATTTTACTTTTTCAATTAATTCTATTAAATAAAAAATTCTGACAATAAGGTATTTATAAATTTTCAAACCACAGAAGGTAATTCATATTTAAGTAAACCTCATAGGATGTATTTGTAATTTATCCTATATTTTAAGGGTGATTCTACTTACACCACTCTTTTACCTCCTTACACTCTTCATATGAGATTGTTTTCTTCTTCCAAATTTATCCATATGTGAAATTATTTAGAAGGACAAAACACTAAAATTAAATATATTTGATTATCTCCTTACAACCCTTGATATTCAATCCCTATTTTTTCTTTCTCAACTTTTCTTTTCTCTTACACATCTCTTTTGAAAAAGTGATAATTATAATGTTTTGATCATCAAAAAAAGCAATAGATGAAGAAACAGCAGTGAAAAACTATCAAAAAAGTGAAATTGTGAGTTTTTTTATTAGTTTAGTAGGTTTTTGTTTCGATTTTCTGGGTTGGTCTGCGATTTTTGTTCAGTGTTTCGAAATTGAACAAAATAACATAGTCCGGCATCACAGTGCTGAACAAAAAAATAAGTCTGGTATTAAATTGCCGAATAAAAGATACATTTCCAGTAAATTACAGAACAAAAAATATAAGTCTGGTATCAAATTATCGACCAAGCCCAAATTATCATTTGGAACAAAGTGGCTCTGTAAATGTATTGCAATAGAACGCTAGACAAATCTATTTTTTCCAGCAACATAACATTGGAGTAATTAAAATTCACTAGCATTTATTATCAAACAGGCCCAGTACAAATTATTACTACATTATTTGGAAGGAAGCGGCTCTGTAAATGTATAGCAACAAAAGACTGAAACAAATAATTTATTCCAACGTTATAGTACCGAATTTTTGTAAATTATTTCGTATTGTGTGACCAAACAGGCACTTCAATATAGACTCTACTGATTTTGTTGGGAAGCGAGCTGAAATTATCCAATTGAATGGTAATATAATATTGGGAAACAAAATTTTATCTGGTAATATGGAACTAGAGTAATTCAAATTGTTTAGCAGTGTATTACTGAACAAGCCCAGCACAAAGTATGGGTGTAAAGAGATGGGTTTCGAAGAGTTTTTTATCATAGGGTTTGTTTTGGTAATATATTAGGTATAATGAGAATTTAATTTTTTTTAAGTGATGTAATGAGATGAAGGATGTAAGGAGGTAAAAGAGTGGTGTAAGTAGAATCACATATATTTTAATTAAGAAGTTATTATAAGGCCTAGTTTGGGAAGATTAAAAAAAGATAAAAAGTCAAAAAGTCACTATCGTATTTAAGTCACATCATCTTATTTAAGTCACATCACCTCTCTAACACATCACTTCAAACCCAACCCAAACCCAACTCATATTTCATAAAAAGTCAAAAAATACACTTATTTAGTCTTCCCAAACTAGGCCTAAATTTTCATATTATTTTATATATATTTTTATAAAAAATTAAAAAAATTATTAAAATAACGAAAATAGCGTGTTTCCAAGCAAGACGCGGAGGGGACGGTGATTTTGCAATTCCATTTTTTTTTTCCCCCAGAGCAGAGCACCAAAATGGTGGAGAGGTTCTTCTCCGCGCCCCAAACCGATTTTCATCATGCCCAATCTGCTCCAATCTTGCTTCTTTCTGGCCCGCCTTCATCGTAATCTCTCTCTCTCTCTCTCTCTCTCTCTCTATATATATATATGTATATACACATACTGTTGTAATGGTGTTGTGCTTACTCTTTGAAAATCTGAGTGAAAATGGGGCGATTCTTGAAAATGCAGTGGGAAGACCTCTCTGCTCTTCCAATTCGCTTTCAACTCCGCATTGGAGACCCACTCTTCTGTCTCTACCAACGGTAAGGTTGTCTTCCTTTGCAATCGGCGCAGGTTAGAAAGCAAACCCCCTTATCTCTCTCAGGTATACCTCCCCCTCCCTCCCTCCCTCCACACCCACCTCCAATTTTCGTTAAGGGAATTATAGTATGTGAGAGAGAGGTATTCTTTTTCAACTCCGCTTGTGATGCTAATTTGCAGGGCATTGATCCATCTTCTGATATATTTCAGCGTATTCAGATGAAGTAAGTTTCCCACTTTTCTTCTTACTTTCCCCTAATTCCTTGCCAATTACAGTATATAATAGTTGATGTTATTATCGTGATTATTGTACCACTCATTGAAATATAATCATCTTTATGTTAAAAGATACGTGGATGATGATGAGGGGATCAACAAGTTCTTTGCTGCATTCCACCTGCATGATAAATTTCCTCACACAGTAATTATCGACGATTTTGGAGATTTGTTTGATGAGAGGTATTCTGTTTCTTATCCTGGAATTCCATGTGAACTTGCGTGCATCTACCCGCGTGTGTTGTTATTCTACCTGACTAGTTAATCAGCGCTGTGTATGAATTCTTTCAAGAACTTGTGTCCCGATTATTTCAATCTGTTTGTTTCCATTGCTTGAAGAAACTGCCAACAGAGATACAATAATCCTCGTGGAAGAGATTTAGCAATGGTTCGAATTCTAGCTCTCTGTCACAATGCCATAATTCATGCTAAGTGAGTAACTATTAATTCTACAATTGCAATCGCATTCCTGCAATGTGGACCAACCTTTATGTTTGTATATTTAACTTTATAATAGTGAAACCGGGCCTTGCAAGGTTCTACTCTCTGATACACACCATGGTGACTCTCCAAGGTTGCTCTTTATTTACAAGAGATGGATCTCTTCCATTTATACAATTAAAGGTTGCTACGGGTCTTCTTTATTTTTCACTTAATCCTTTCTGTATTGGTAGTTTGTTATGTCTAACCGCTATGGCCATTCATTGTCTTTTCTCCTTTTAATCATCTAAAGATGATAACATTGAGTTCTTTGTGTGGAAGGTGATGGCTCTGGGTCGTTTCTTCTTAAGAAGAACATCTATTCTGGAAGCGCCTTGTCACAGAGGATGAGAACTGCAAAATACTCCATATCTCTTCAATATCTTGTTTTGGAAGGTATTACCGAAGATGGAGAATAATAATATTGTTGGTAGATTTATTTACACAAAGTATCTCTTTTTAAATTTAGTATGTTATGTAAATCCTTTCCAATGTACCTCTACACTTACTATCCACTGTTGGGTTTGTTAATTTCAAGAATTTTGCTTATGTTAGACATAATTTAATATCTACTCCAGCAAGCTTAACTTAACCAAGTATGTCACATCTTCTTGTACATGAATCTCAATGTTTCAAATTTCTATAAACAAAAATCTATATTAAAGGGTAGACCTCATCCTCTATCAAGGATACACACTCCAAACTTGTAATGACAAACAGCTCCGTCTTGCCGTGTTCTCTTGAATTCTTAAAACTTTTGTCACTCCATCCCCCCAGGGTCTAAGAACCCATTCCTATCTTAGCTGAGGTATCGGAGGCTCTAGGGGAGTCGGTTTAATTTTCTACATTTTCGTGCTCTTACCTTCTCTTTTCTCCGTTCACTGACTTTAGCATCAGATGACTTTCCCGGCCAAACACTAGGCAAGGCAGCATTGATGGTGCATTCTAGTGTGTATACTGCAAAGTTCTTCGAAGGCTTTGTGATGATGAGCCCAATCAAGAATGAGAGGGAATTTAGAGAGAGAGAGTTCAGAGAGAGAAATATCTCAATCAATCAATATTCAATATCTAAAAGTTAGTTACAAAGTGGTTAGTCCTCTTCTAGATATAGGATATAATTTTTCCTCCACTAACTATCACATGATATACACCTGATAGCCTACATCATGCTCTTCCACTCAAAAACACTTGTCCTCAAGTGAAGACAAACAAAACACAACCAAAAAACAAAACACAACTAATGCATTAGAAGTGAAGCCAAAACTAAAAAATATACAATACAAACAAATTTCACAGAGAAGAACTAATCTACAATGAGAGAAGTGGTGTTGACACAAGAATCATCCGGCAAATAATGCACAAGGTGTTGCACATTAAAGGTATTGAGGCGGCAATTTGACTTGATAAGCATTGTCGTTGACTTTGTGTAACACTTCATAAGGATCCACCTTCCTACCACTGACTTGGTGTACGCACAATGAGGATACCTTTCTTTGCTCAACATAACCCACACAAGATCCCTCACTTCAAACAACACTTTTCGTTTATGCACATCAACGGCCGATTCGTATTTGGCATTAGACTTTTCAATTTGGGCCCGAACTTGAGTATGAACATTCTTCATGAATGTAGCCATGTTCTCTGCTTTAACATTTCCCTTCCTTGAGATAGGCAAAGGAACCAAGTCCATAACACTCGGAAGGTTTCATTCCATAAACTACTTCAAAGGGAGAAGTATTTATGGTACGGTTGATCAATGAATTGTAAGCGATCTTTGAAAAAGGAATAATACCATCCCAACTCTTGGGATGATCTCCCGCAAGACATCTGAACAAGTTGCTAAGACTTCGATTTACTACCTCTGTTTGGCCATCAGTTTGAGGATGAAATGTGGTGCTAAAGTTCAAGCCGGTGTCAATTTTCTTCCACGAAGTTCTCCAAAAATGAGCAAGGAACTTAATATCTCTATCGGACACAATAGAGGTAGGCATCCCATGCAACTTACAAACGTCTTTGAAGAAGAGGTTAGCAATACTTGTAGCATCCATGGTCTTTTTGCAAGGTATGAAATGTGCCATCTTAGAGAAACGGTCCACCACCACCATGACAGAATCACTCTTCCTTTGTGTAGGAGGTAAACTCGACACAAAGTCCATGCTAATGCATTGCCAAGGACTATCCGGCACCGGCAAAGGCATATATAATCCCGCATTAGTTGCAGTCCCTTTGCTTCTTTGACAAATTTGACACCACTTCACATGGTTGCCCACATCCTTGGTCTTGCCTGGCCAATAGTAAGCATCTTGAAGTAACCCAAGGGTCTTGTCCTTGCTAAAATGTTCAAATTTGTGATGTTTAATCAACAAATGTGTCCTTAAAGAACAACTAGGCACACACAACATAAGGCCATAGAAGAGGAAGCCATCCCTAATTATGTAGCTTGGATAAGTAGCCCTATCCCCACTTTGCAAAGCATCAAAAATCTTATGAAAACCCACAATTTTATTCTTTATCTCAATCAAAAGAGTCGTTCGCCTACTCAAATCGTCTGCTACTTTATTAAGAACCCCTGATTTATGTCGTAAAGAGAATGTAAATTGTTGCAAGTAGGCCACCCATTTGGCATGTCTTTTGTTGAGATATGATTGGCTATTGATGTACTTGAGAGCCTCATGGTCAATGTTGAACACAAACTCCTTGTAAGCAGGTAGTAGCTCCAATGCTTGATGGCTTAGATGATGGTGTAAAATTCTAAGTCATAAGTAGAATACTTGAGCTTAACCCCGTTCAACTTTTCACTAAAGAAGGCAATTGGCCGCCCTTCTTGGCTAAGGACGCCACCAATGCCCAATTCCGATGCATCACAATCAAGTTCAACGGTTTTGTCAAAGTCAGGTAGTACCAAAATTGGAGCTTTAGTAAGTATCTTCTTTAAAAGTTGGAAGCTATTGGCAGCTTCTTTATTTCATTCAAAAGTCTTAAGCTTGAGAAGACTAATTAAAGGAGTTGCGAGACTACTAAAGTTCTTGATAAACCGCCTATAGAAGGTAGCCAACCCATGAAAACTCCGCATTTCTTGAATACTAGAAGGAGTAGGCCAATCTACAATTGCCTTGACCTTCTCCATGTCCATAAGCACTCCACGAGAAGACACAACATAACCCAAGAAGATGATTTGATCAACGGCAACTGTATACTTCTTGGTGTTGCCATAGAACTTTTCCTGCTTCAAAAGCTCAAAGCCTTGCCGAAGATGGCATAAATGCTCTTCCAAGCTTCGACTATAGATCAAGATGTCATCAAAGTAAACTACTACACAAACACCCAAAAGTGGTTGCAACATTTGTGTCATCACCCTCATAAAAGTGCTTGGACCGTTGGTAAGTCCAAATGGCATCACAAGCCACTCAAATAGGTTTGAAAGTCGTTTTCCACTCATCACCCGGCTTAATGCGGATTTGATGATAACTGCTTCTAAGATCAATCTTAGAGAACACCTTTGACCCGGCAAGGTAATCCAACATATCATCAAATCTTGGAATTGGAAAGCGATATTTGATGGTAATTTTGTTGATTGCTCGGCTATTTACACACATGCGCCATGATCCATCCTTCTTAGGCGTCAAAAGGGCCGGAACACTACATGGACTAAGGCTAGGTTCTATATACCCTTTAGCTAAAAGCTTGTCTACTTGTCTTTTCAATTCCTCTTTCTTCTTTGGAGACATGCGATAGGCCGGTTTATTTGGAAGAGCCAACCCAGGTACCAAATCAATACAATATTGGATGTCATGCATGGGAGGCAAGTCAGGAGGAAGCTCTTGGGGAAAGACATCGGTATACTCTTCCTAAAGAATAGTCACATCAACCTTTTCCTTAGGAGCATCCATGTGCACAACCAGAACCAAGGCCAATACAACCCCAAAATCCTTAGTTTCTTCCAAAAATTCCTTGGAAGCAAGCAAAGTGGTAGAACTAGAAGATGGCTTAGAAATAACCTTCTCCTTCATTGGAAGCAAGGTAAAATGATTTTCATTCTTGAGAGCGGTGTAAGTGTTTCGTTTGCCATCATGCAAAGATTGCCGGTCGTATTGCCAAGGACGCCCAAGTAGAATGTGACAAGCATACTTCTTTCGGATAGAAAAAGCAATCAAACACTGTTTGGTCACCTTGATCTCATTGCCTTTCTTGAACCAAGATAGGGAATAAAGATGTGGATGGTCCTCCACCGGAAGGTTGAGTTTAGCCACCACCTCTTGAGAAACCACGTTCTCACAACTTCCACTATCAATGATCATGTTACAAACACGTCTACCAATATTTCAAGTGGTAAAAAAGATATTGGTATGCAACCAATCTTCTTGGCTTTCTAGCTTTGCTGATAGAAGCGTTTTCTTTAACATAAGAGCAAGACCCTTTTCTTTATCACTATCTCTACCAATTTCAATATTGTCCGAAGTGTCATAAATTGGAGCACTCTCATAGTCACCATGTTCCCCAACTTCTTCAATAAGAAGTGTCTTTTTTCGATTAGTACCCATATTCTTGCGGCAATCGGACGATCTATGGCCTAGTTCTCTACACTTAAAGCACTTGAAAGTTCCACCTTGAGGTGGATTTCGGCTTATCGAAGCACCATTAGAACGAGGAGCTTGAGAGGAAGAAGCACCCTTATCCATAAACTTGGAAGGAGGAATAGCTTTGGCAAAGCTAGGAGGAGAAGGACTCGGCCTAGAACCACCTCGAAACCCTCCTTGGAAGTATTGTCCCATTTGAGAGACACAAGGACTTTGTTGCTTTTCCATAGCTAAGGCGCGATTATAGGCTTCGGAAACATTACACAATGTATGCAAGGCAAAAACATCTTGGATTGAAGGCTTCAATCCACTCACATGACAAGCCATCTGTTGCTCTTCACTCTTATTTAAATCAACCCAAGCAATGAGTTGATAGAAAGACTCCGTGTACTCACCCACACTTCCAACTTGCTTAGGAACATGAAGTGCTTAGTTGAATGGTAAGAAATGACCCTTCAACTTCTTTTTCATCTTCTCCCAATCACGTATTTTCTCCTTGCCACATTGCCGACGATTAAGTTGAAGTTGTTCCCACCAAGCGGAAGCTCTTCCTTTTAATCGAATGACAACAAGCTTGACCTTCTTATCGTCGGAAACCTCACCATGATCAAAGATCCGCTTAATAGTGTTTGGCCAATCAATGAATTCGTCGGGTTTAAGGCTTTCGTGAAAGTAGGGAAACTCAATCTTTATATTGTTCCCCCATTTGTGTTCCATCCCACCCACATCCGTTCGATGCTGTCATGGAGTCCAAAAGATATTATCAAAAGAATGATGTGTACCACCTTTGATATCATCGGAACCATCACTACCATTGGTATGGTATGAAGAGGAAGGAAACGTTGCACCGTCTTAGTTAGAATGGCAATTTGCCGTCTCATCTTTGCCATTTCATCTATCGGATATGGGACCCCTTTACCCTCGGTATCATTACATAAATTCGGGGCATAACCCCTATCACGACCACCCTTACGACCTTGACCCCAATTAGCCATAACAACAACCCAATATCATCCAAACAGCCCAGAATTGCACACCATACTAAACCCAATTTCACAATATTACAAAACAACCCAACTCAATGTACTACAACTCACAGTATGAATACTTGAAACAAGATTCAAGAACAAGTAGGACAATTGATTCAAGAACAGTTCCCATTAAGAAGTAATTGAGTCAAACATACCAGACCCAGGGAGATGTGAGTTAAACAGCAACAGTAAAGCCAGATTGAGAAGCCCAAGTTCGAATTCAGAATCTGAATGAAACCCCAGATTCGTGGATTGAAGTTGACTCAAGAACCATCAAGAATGAAGCCAGATTGAGAAGCCTAGGTTTGAATTTAGAATCTAAATGAAACCCTCGTTTCGTGGATCGAAGTTGACTCAAGAACCATCAAGAATGAAAACTAGGTGTCACGACTATACTTGAATTCGTGGATTGAAGTTGACTCAAGAACCATCAAGAATGAAAACTAGGTGTCACAACTATACTCGAAGAAGTCCCAAAAGAAGGTTGCAACTGTACTCGAAGGATTCCAAGTTAATCGTGAAGGAGTTAAAGTTGCAAAATGATGGCTACAACTCAGAAGCGGACTAATCAGTTGTGCAAGTTGTTCGCAGATCAGAACCAAACGTCGGCTTGACCCAAGGACTAAATTGATGGCTTCGCAACTTCAATTTCGACTTTGTCTTTGCAATAGGCCTTCAATCTTCGAGGTTTGGCTTGATTTGAACGGCATTACAACCCAGATTGTCTCCTAGGGCTTCGAAATTGTTTCTGAAATTGACAGACTAGGGTTTCGAATGCACCACCAGGTCGATCTCCGTTGAGGAATTCAGATGGTGACTCACAAGTGAGATCTTGATGCTCAGGTCAGTGTTTAGGTGATGAACTGTGATAATTCGAAGAATAGGATCTAAGTTTTGAGGCTTTGATACCAAAATGATGATGAGCCCAATCAAGAATGAGAGAGAATTAAGAGAAAAATATCTCAATCAATCAATATTTAATATCTAAAAGTTAGTTACAAAGTGATTAGTCCTCTTCTAGATATAGGATACAATTTTCCCTCTACTAACTATCACATGATATCCTACATCACTTTGTGAGATTGTGAAACTTTGATTCCTTTTGTGCAGCATTCACCCCCACACAAATGCGTATAGCTCTATCATTTCCTGATGACACAGTGATAATTTTTTAATACAATCTTGATGTTGATAGGTAGAATTATCCTCAGAGTGAAATTTCAGGGAAGCATTTCCCATGATTTCTACTCCTAACATCCCATCCTTATTCTTTAGGCATGTAGTGTCGTCTTATACATGAATCTCAGTGTTCCAAATATCTATAACCAAAATGTGATGAGTTAAGCATTATAAATACGTATAGCTTCATTTTCTAATGATCTGATGACAAGTTTTCAATACAATTCTCAATGGAAAATTCAGGGAATCATCAAAATGCGTGTGCATGAGTTTTCATAGTGTCCGAAATGAAAGTTTAGTTTAATTTTCTTCTATGGCTATGTGAAGATGCAGACAGACTAATTGATTGACGTGTGGTGCTTCTTCTACCGGTACCTTGCCTATCCAACACAACATGTAAATGAGGTGATTCTGAAAATATGAAGTTTATATTAGCTCTCAAGTACAACAACTTTCTTAGGTTCACACACATATATATACAGAGAGAGAGGTAGATATATATATATATATATATATTTAGACTATATTATTCTCTAGTAAACTCCACTCTGATATTCAGGCTCGCAGAATTCTCCTCCGAGATCGTCACAAGCTTCTCCTGGAAACACCCTGCAACATTTTTTCGACAAAACATGTTAATTTCTTAATCTTCCTTTCTTGTGAACAAACTAATGTCTACGGCTGAGATCTTACGTCTTGGGATTGTTGTACTCGAGATATTCTCTGTCAACCGTCTCCGGGGCGGCCCTGGATTTGTTGTTCTTGGCTTCAGGATTGAGCTTCACTTCAGGATACATTTCAGCATCACAAGCTTCTCCTCCTACCGTCTCGCAAGCTTCTGCTGGAAATACACTGAAAATTAATTGTAGGGTAAGCCTCACTATTTTGCTCAAACATTGTGACAAGCCAATAGAAAGCTATAAGCCCAAAGCTTAGGCCCTGTTTGGTGCATCTTTTCCTATGTTCTAGATAATTACTTTTTTTTTTTTCTTTTTCAACTTATGTAAAGCTTTTTTTTTTTTTTTTTTTTTTTTGCCTTACAAGTTGCAGAAGCACCAAATTCTGGCACAGATATCGAAAATATATTTAGATTTATATATATATATATAAACAACTACAATAAGATGAATGGTAAATTAGCTTACGAATTCATGGAGCTGTAATCAACTGTTGAGGTGTCATTGGGTGTGGCAGTTAGTTTGACCAGTGGACATTGTTGTGTAGTTTGTAACTGTGGGATGGACCTCCATGACAATGGTGAAGCTGTGGTGTTTGAAGAGGGTATCAATCTGGGAATGGAAGATGGTGCAAAGTACAAAGTTGCCTGCATTTTGATTGGGTTTTTCTATAAAGATGGTTCTTTGAAGCTAATGGCAAGAATTGAGGGTGTATTTATTTATGTGTGTGTGAGGACTCTGAAGAGATAAGGTGTGATTCGGATAAGGTTTTAGTTTTGTTTTTGATTGGGAAGGTGGGGGGTGATGGGGAAGCTACTAGCTTTAAGACAAAGTCATTCTTATTTGGTTCTGAAAATATCTGTTCGAATGAATTTACCAAAGTGACCACATGTAAAGAAAAGGAAAAAAAAGAAAAGGAAAGGACAAAGCTAAGGTGACGTTTGGTAATATTTACATTTTCAGTTTATATTTATAAAAATTAAAAAAAATTCAAATAAAACTTGTTTAGTAAATTTTTGATTTATAAATCAATAGTCTCAGTTTATAAATTTGGCTAAAAAATGTGAACTTAAAAAATAAGTTTACGTTTTGAGTTTTGAGTTTTTTATTTTTTACCACTCAATATTAGTCACCACCCGCTACTATTTTCTACCACCGTCTTCCGCCGCCACCACCCATCCCCCATCACCACTCACCACCTACCTACCACTACCACTCATCACTCGCCACCACTACTCACCTGTCATCCACTTGCCATCACCACACATCGCTCGTCGCCGCCACCACCACCACCTGTCACCCACCTGCTACCACCCACCACCCGCCACTACTATCCACTGCCTGCCACCACTTACCCGTCACTACCACTCACCAGCCACCTACCACCACCAGTTACCTGCCACCCACCTGTCCCTGCCCCCGCCACCACCACCTACTCACCATCCACCTGTCACTACCACCCACCACATGTCACCACCACCCACTCGATACCAACTGCCACCCACCCACCTGCCACCACCATCCATCACCCGCCACCACCACCACCCACTCGCTACCACCCGCCACTGTCACCTACCCATCCACCACCATCACCCGCCATTTGCCACCCACCTGTCATCATCACGCGTTTGTAGTTTATGTTTTTTTAAAAATAAACAAAAATCAATTTATAAAATTTTTATAAATATAAACTGAAAACATAAACGTTACTTAACAGACAAATTTTATATGATATTGTTCACATTGAAATATTGGAAATATTATTTTAATATGACTTTTAAAAAAATAATTTGTTCCAATAAAATTGTTTATTTATCTATACTATGGGGAGAGGGAAAGGGGAGTAAGCTTATCCCTGTGTCATGATTGGCTGCGGAGGTGTATTATCTACTGTTGGAATTGTAATCTAGGGGAAGTTTTTTATTTGGCTTTTGTTTTTTTTTTAGTCCGTCGGATTCTTTATCTCTTATATGGAAGATTATATTATCCTAGGGGGATATGAGATAATTTTCATTGGATTATTTACTGTTAAGATTAGAATGTAAAATGATTATTTTGACCCTTTATTATTTAATTATGTATTATATTTAATAAAATTTAAATGTCTCAATGTAAAAATAAAATAATTTGGTTTAATTTTTTATTGATGTTTTATTTATTTAATTTTTTTATTGATATTTTATTTTAAAATTTTGTTTATATTTTATTTAATTTCATTATTTAAATTTTAATAGATGTTTTATTTAATTTCATTTTTTAATTATTATCATTTTTAAAAATAAGTTTATTTAAAATTTTAATTAAAAAAATAACATATATTTTTATTGATATTTTATATATTTAATTTTAAAAAAATAAATTTATTTAATTGTGTAAAAAATAAAATAAAATAAAATTTTATTTAATCTAACTAAAAATAATTAAAATATTAAAGATATGTTTAATATTGCTATAACTTAGTAAATTATTAAAAAATGATAAAATAATCTTTTGTTCATTTATCCTATCCAGTCTATTTAACCAAACTTTAAATTCACTAAAAATAGTTCTTTTTAGACATATAATCTCATGAAAAAAAATAAATACAGAATACATATCTAATCACCAAATAGTCTGAGAGATTCACAGTTACAAGATTCAAGTCCAATAGATTCTAAGCCTCCGTTTGGAAAGTGGGTTAGCTTTTTGGCTTTTTTGGTTATATGAGCCTGGGCTCAAAAGCTTGGTTTGGGAAGGACTTTTGACTTTTTGACTTTTTTGTGAGAGAAGAGTAATGATTATGAGGTTGGATGGGATATTTTGTCTGTTGTATTTCATGAGCTTATTCTGTCTTTTGTGACTCTTTGAGCCAAAAAAGCTCAATGAACCCTTACCAAACCAACCCTAATCCTTTTTATTAAGTTCGTCCTATCAAACACAACATCTCCAAGGTTTTAATGAGGTGAACTTTGACCCTGATTGTTTCGTTCTATTGCTGCCTATCCATCCGATTCCATTTGCTGCTTTTGAGAATAAAGGTTGATCCGCTTTGAACAAAAAATACTTTTAAAATTGTTGTTTATGATCAACTTTGAGAATTTTTATCATTAACTTCGGCTTTAGTGTTGAGTTTTCAAATTTTAAAAGAAATCAATTACCTTGATCAGGAGATGGCTGAGACAATGATCTTAAGTCTCGTTTGGGAACAGGTTATTTTAGTAATTTTTTAACTTTTTATAAAAAGATGTGCAGAAAAGTAGAGAGGTGATGTGACTAATTTTAGTTGACTTTTTGATTCTTTGGAGTTACAAAATCATATTTAATTCTAGAGCATTCCTAAAGTAGAACTCGACAGTAACAATTTTAGGTTTAAACTACATTGAAAGCAGGCAGCCTGATCAGCCTGCCAGTATTGCCTCTCCTCCAAATTGTGTTGTATACACGGAACCAGATCCTCTCCTGTGGTTGTTCTTACATGGATTCCCAGTTCTACAATCCAAAGGTCAATATTAACGTCATCGAACAACATTTCTCTCCCAAATCTGATTGCCATTTCAATAATTTTAGAAGGGGACGGTGGAGTATGATGTTTGAATTGAGGACAGCTCGACTCTCATTCATCCAATTTTGGAAGGATGTTGTGCATTGGGACAAAATGAGAAAAATAAAATAAAAATATTAAACTGGGAAAAAAAACTTGATGGGCCAAAATGAAAACATGTTAAAACCTAGTGAGGCAGTGTAATTTACCAATAATGTGTTATGTCACATGACACTATAATACAATTTAAACAAACGTTATCCATTGGGGACAAACTGAGAAAATTTTAAAATGGGGGGGACTAAAGCATAAAAAAAAAAAAAAAAAAAAAAAAAAAAATAAGAATCAAAGTAAAAAATGAAAAAACTTGAGGGGACAATAATTTACCCAAATTCAAATATATATGACCATAAAATCGGACGGCCCTGATTGACAACAGGGTGCAATTCTCATGGATAGGCATTTGAGCTTGTTTGAGGTGAGAGAGAGAGAGAGAGGGGGGGGGGGGGGGTTCTACATTTATTCACAGCTGTAAATCACTATTTTGGAGGGGCACAAATGCTAATTGCTAAACTTTTAAACCCCCCATAATTCATGACCCTCAAACGTCCCATAATTCATGACCTCTCTGTCTCAGTCAGTCTTTCAGTACCCCTCAAACGTCCCCACAGCCACTCACCACCACCACAAAAAAAAAAAAGCCTTTTTCTTTTTACCAGACTTTTCACGCTCCCAAGGCATACACACTGCATGAGCATACACTTTTGACACCCACCCACCCACCCACCCACACACACGCACACTTTAATAACGACAAACTTTATTAAATAATCAATGTCCCCTCTTTAAAATCTTTTTTAACAGTACAATGTCCACTTCATGACGAAGAAGAAGCAGTATTAGTTTAACCCTCAAGCATGTAAAATTACAAGCTGCGTTGTCAAAGACTCAAAACCACACTAATCTCATGAACACAAGAGGTAAAAAAATACAGACCACCTACAAAAATAAAAACCAAATCCAAATTTCACATTAATAGACATGATTATTAGTGGAGCCCACTCTTAAAACAAATCATACCCCGCTATATACATTTTGTGTCCAGTTTATGTGCTCTCTTAGACTTGGCCAAAAAAACTAATAAAATGGACAGAAGCTAAAGAACAGGAAGCACTGGAAAAATCAAGGAAGCATATCTTTTATAGCTATACACATCCACTCAGTACTATCTAAGAAACAAAAAGTGTGAACTGAACATTAATAATGGGTTTTTGCACTGGCTGCTATTCAAGATCAAGACAAAGCTAGATTTATAAATCAAGATATGAATTGAGATCTATGAAAAGGAAACATTTAACCTGCAGGAAAGAATTAAGTCAATAAAGAGAATTAAGGTGCCTCTTTACAAAGTTGAAGTGATATCATATCACTCAACCTTAGGAATGTGTTGAGAATACCACACAGTTAGTTGTATCAGTAGCTATTATAAACAACGAGAACTGAACTAGTTGGTTTAATCTGCAACCATACCCAAAGCCATCTCAACAAGAAGTTTATGCTCTCTCTCTCACAGATGGCCTCATTGAGAGATGTGGATTTGCCAATCTCCTCCGGTGACAAAAGTAAAAAAATTACTTTTTGATTATATGCTTGCTTACTCTCACCAACCGTGCTGACCCAAGCCAAAAGTAAAGAGAACCACTTGACGTGATGATAAAACATCACATAATTTCAAATAAAGTTGTCTAAATAAAGAGAGAAACCAAACCCCACCTTCACTATAAGGTAAAAAAAGACCATATTGCCTATGTCTCCCCAAAGAATATATGATTTAAACACATTCTTTTTCCATTTAGCAATCTCTTTAAATATTATCTAGTTCTTCACATGCCCCATTCATCATGTTCATGCCCATAAAGATTAGATTATATTAGAAAAGTCAAGAAAAAGCAAACCAAAAATTACAACCACCACACCTACAAAACTTGACCGTTCCTATCACTGAAAGCAAAATCCCTTAAAAAAAAAGAAAAAAAGAACAATTAGCGAAGCATTTTGGTTGCTCCCACGGCAAACCTAAGCAGCAGATACAAAGGGTCTGCACATGGAGGCTGTATAAACAACCAAAAGCTCCAAGGGTTATGATGTTAACCCCAAAATTAAAAACTATGCTACAGACGTTTGAAGAAAATTTCTTACATTTCATCAGAAGCTATGCAGCTGGGTAAGCATAGAAACAAGCTCATCGCTTGAAGGTCGATCAGCGGGCAAGTCAGATAGGCATACGACAGCAATTCTCACTGCCATCAGCATCTCATCTTCTTCAACTTCTTCCCCAAGAATACTCTTATCTAATGCTTCTCGTGCCTCCCCTGCTTGCTGCAGATGCCGAAGCCACCTTCCCAAACTTCCCCCACTGGCTGCTTCCCCAAAGAATGTATCCATTGGGTCTTGACCAGTTAACAAGACGCCCAGTATAACCCCAAAGCTGAATATGTCACTCTTATCAGTATACCTAATGAAATTTGAGCCCAATATATAGCCACTTTCAGTACAAACATCGAATAAAGATTAAATACATGCCATACCATAGAACAAATCAACAAGCAGAGGATAAACCATCCAAATCACATAACCCTTGTCCCATTAATTCATGTCTATTAGCCAGAACACACATAATTTGAATAAAGTACTCAAGTCTCCACCACAAAATTCAATTAGCAAGCCATAACTCTCACTAAAATCTATAAAGAAAATCTTCATAATCACTGTCCAAATGTTGTTTAACCAGAAACGAGCCTTTTGAGTTCAAGCAAGAAATTAACTGGACATTACATCGAAAAGCTAAAAATTCAAAGTGAGAAAGGTCAGTGAGTTCTGCCAACAAAGATAAACCACAGTAAAACTCAACATGGAATTTGGACACCAGACTGGTTGTTCTTCGATTTCTATTTCCAGACGAAGCAACGAAATTAAGACCAAGTAGGATTATAATTGCTGAATCCTAAATTACTATCCTTTGTAACTACATATATCAACTAGTTGTATATTTATTTATGTTTGAGTAAGTACCTGCAGTTCTGGAAACACTCTGGAGCACCATAGCCGGATGTTGCTCTATCCAAGTTGGGAATGAGCATAGCCAACCCACAATCTGCCAGCCTAGGTTCAAGCTCAGCATCCAACATCACATTGGTTGGCTTCAAATTGTAGTGCAAAACACTAGGTGAACAGCTAAAATGAAGATACTGGAGCCCCTTAATAATCCCAACTGCGATTCGAAGGCGGACTTCCCAGCTAAGCTGCAACTGGTTTTCCCTCACTCTGTTCATGGAGTCTTGAAGACTCCCACTGGGCACATAATCATAAACCAAACAAAACCTATCGGATTCGCGAACAAAAGCTCTCAAGCTCATCAAATTCCGGTGCCTCAAGCTAGCAAGCATCTCAAGCTCCTGCTGCATACGCCTCTTCACCGACTTGCTCTGAATCTGTGGAGACCCATGTTCAAAGGGTTCGAGCCTCTTGACTGCAACTGTGAGACCATTGTCAAGGACAGTTTTGTAGTACTTGCCATTGGGGCTCGAACCTAGCAACTGGTTATCGGTTTCGTTTGCGAGAGCTGATTGGAGGGTTTTGGGAGCGATTTTGGGGGAAAATATGACTGGGCCTTTGAGAATTGGGGTTCTGGCTATGAAACGAATGAAGCATCGAACTATGCAAGCGAAAAGAAGAGAGCAAATCAATCCTGTTATGATTCCGAATAAAATGCTAAGAATGATCTTTTGAAACCTGCTTCTGAGTTGTGGTACTAGTAGTCTAGATGGAGATGGAGATGGAGGATCTGCTTCTGCTGAGACATGATTAATTGAGGACCTCTTTTGGCATTGCACTTGCGCAGAGGCGTTGCATAAGCACAAAATTACCACTGAGACCAGTTCCAGAGTTGCATACTTAGCTTTCTCCATAGAAACCACAAACCTTGACATCAACATGTGAACATGTGAAGTGAAAGCTCAAAAATCAATCAAAACCTATATATACAGATTCATGAGGGATGCTATGTGAATCTCTCTCTCTCTCTCTCTCTTGGATTGATTTCCAAAGAGTAGGACAAGGTGGAAGAAGTCACAGTGGATTAGGAAGAGTTGCGCAACTCCGAAGACTAGAAATTTTTGCGCAAGGACTCCACATTTATCAAGTGAGGGAAAAAACAAGTAACTGGTCTCCCATGTCTTGAACGAAGATTACATTTTCCGAGAAAAGTAGCCTAAGAAACAAACAAAGAAGCTTCGATCGCTTCATTAGAGCTGCTGCTGGCATATATATGATTCAGGACTAACTCAGGAGGAGGAGGATGAAAAAATTAAAAAAAAAGTAGTCAGATTTTTGTTTTTTGCCACCAAATCTTCAAGAGAAAGATAAAGAGAATCATATTATTATTTCATCATAGATTCCAATCTTTTCAGAGGAATCAAATTTCAAAATCAGTGGGTGAATCTGCGAAATACGCACACAAGCACGCACAACAACAACTACGAGAGAGAGAGAGAGAGAGAGAGAGAGAGAGAGAGAGAGAGTGAGTGAGCAGAAAGGAAAACTCCAAAAATGTGAGAGATCGAAAAGGATGGATGATTTTCTCCAATAAAAAATCGTAGAAAAAGAAAATCTTGAAGATGAAGAAGAGGGGAAGAGAGATTCGAGTCGGGGAGTGGGGGACTCACCACAAAGTGAGTGGGTCCTATGAGTCGATGGTTTCTTAAAATGCAAAGACTGAGAGTGGAGAGGAGAGGAGTGGAGTGGAGGAAGAAGAATCAGAAACTGGTGTTTCTCAGTCACAGCAAGACCCCCCAAGACTTGATGATGATAAGAATCAGAATGAAGAATGAGGATGAGATGCCCCTCTCTCTCTCTCTCTCTCTCTCTCTCACCTTTGCTTTTTGTCTCTCTCCCTCTCTCTCTCTCTCTCTCTCTCTGCGAATGAATTAGAGAAGAGAAGCGGTGAAGTCAAAGTGACAGTGAAGTCACAAACTTTTGGTTCCCGCCTTTCAGCAGTGCTTGCCGGTACAGAGTGGGATCCAGAGCCACGCCCTCAGTTGAAGGATGAGGAGTTGTCCCTCAACCTTGGTTTGGGGAGTGGCTTTTCACTAAAATACCAAATTATCAAATCACCCTATCTACTTTTTTTGTTTTTTTTTTTTTTTTAAATATAAAAAAATTAATTAAAATACTCAATTCAAAACGAAGTCTAAGTAATTATTGTTTTAAAACTATAGATCCACTACTTTTTGTGTTGGAATTTATCACAGCAATGTGTTAAGTTTCATCGCCGTTGAGGATTTGGAGCATCAACAACCTGGGGAAAGAATTTCTCAACATACGGGATGTAGAAGAATCCCTGGAGGAGGATTGAGTGATGATGGAGATAGATAGGCAGGTAGTCCAAAAATACTCAATCAGCACTGATTGAGAGCTATAGCAGAGCTGTTCTAAAAGCAATCTTGCTGAGCTGGCAACTATTTTTTTTTTAATAAAAAATAAAAGGAAGGAAAAAGACAAAATAAAAGAAAGAAAAAGATAATTTTAATGCTAATTTTCATAATAATTTTAGAACTCTAATTACCATACTTAGGCCTCGTTTGGGAACATGCTAATTTAGTAACTTTTTGGCTAATTGGCTAAAAAGGTTGGTAAGAAAAACCTGTATGTTTAGGCCAACTTTTTGGCTAATTACGAAACGACGTGCAAAAAGTAGAGAGAAAAGGGAATCTTTGACTTTTTGGTATGAGTTGTTGGCTTTTTGGCTAAAAAGGTAACTTTTTGGCTAATTGGCTATTTTAGCCTCTTGCCAAACGAGGCCTTAATATCTCAAAAAAATTTCATACTTAATATCTCAAAAAAATATTTAAAAATTTTATCAAATATTTTATATAGATATAAAATTCACATAAAATTTATATTGGGATGTTTTGACAATTTAGTAAAAAGTCAATTTTTATTTTTTTATTTATTTTGAATCACATCATCTCTTATATTTTTTACTTATAAAAAAATAAAAAAATTAATTTTTTATCAATTTTTCAAAATATCACATTAGCATAAACTAAGGCCAAGTTTGGCATATTGTCAAAAAGTTACTCAAAAAGTTAAAAAGTTAACACTATTTATCAAAAGTCAACAATTACGGCTGCACAACTTCCAATCCTAATTTTTCCCTACAAATCAATTTTTACAATTTTTTATTACACATTTTTTTATAAAAAGTCAAAAAATTAACCCAAACATTCATATTTTTTTTCTTAATTTTTTAGTCTAAAAAGACAAAAAGTACACTTATTTAGGACACCCCAAACAACCCCTAAATAATATAAAAAGCCAAAAAGACACTATCCTATTTAAATCACATCACCTCTCTAATACATTACATTAAACTTAACCCAAACACAATCCATATAAGTCAATAAATTAAAAAATACATTTTTTTAAAACATTTCAAACCAACACTAAATAATACAAAAATTCAAAAAGTCACTATCCTATTTAAGTCACATCATCTTATTTAAATCATATCACCTCTCTAACACATCACATTAAACTCAACCCAAACTCAACTTATATAAATTAATAAATCAAAAAATACACTTTTTTAAACCATCTCAAATCAATCTTAGATCTTAATAAAATGATAAAAATTTTAAAACTTCTATTATTACTTTAAAATTTTTAGACTTGTTAACATTATTACTACGTCGCCTGCGTGGTTGGTTGGTGCTGGGTGAAAGTGAAGTGAGCGATTGGGTCGCTGTCTCGAGGCCCAAAGCCGAACGAATCTGGATCCTCTCCTTGAGCTTGGTGCTTGAGCTCGGTCCTTGAGGGCCTTCGGGTCCACTTTGAGGCCCGATTTTGATAATCTGAACCGTTCATATTTTAATATTTACTCAGTATAAGATACCTGTAAAAAATCAAATTGATCGGATATCAGAAAGTATGTATTCGAAAAATTGTTTATTAAAAAATAGTTTGTAGTCCCAATTTTCTGAACACATACTTTCTGATATCCGATCAACTTGATTTTTTACAGGTATCTTATACTGAATAAATATTAAAATGGACCGAGCTCAAGCACCAAGCTCAAGGAGAGGATCCAAATTCAAGCCGAACATCCTACTCCTGCTGTTGCTGCTGCTACTACTACTCTGTGTGCCTATACGAAGCGTAGGGAATTTATGCTCTTTTTATTTTACTTATTTTTATGGGAGAAATAACTACACATTGGAAACAGAGAAAGAAGAAATGATAATTTTCATAAGAGTACGTCAGTGTAATTTATTTATTTATTTTTTTTTTTTAAGAGAAAAAAAGAGAGGTAAATTATCATTTCGTTTTCAATTTATATTTATAAAAATTTTAAAAATTATCATTATAATTTATTTGATAAATTTTTTAATTTATAAATAGTTGTCACAGTTTATAAATTTGAAGAAAAAATATAAACTCAAAAAATAATATAAGTTTTCAGTTTTCAATTTTTTTTTTTCAATTAATTATTTTTTCCAATTAAATTTTTTTAATTATTTTTTTAATTAATTGTTTTTCAATTATAATGTGTGTGATCCCATTGTCATAAATAATAAAAATAAATATAAATATTTTAGGTTTAAACAAATATATTTTTTAGTTTATATTTTTAAAATTTTTTAAACATGTTCAAACCAAACGCGTTTATAATTTATATTTTTTTAAAAATAAACAAAAATCAATTTATAAAATTTTGTAAACATAAATAAAAAACGTAAACCTTACTAAACGCTACCTTAAAATTTGATCTAAATACATTTTATTTTTTTGACATTTTAAAAATTATATTTATATTTTTGTGATTAATAATTTCATTTCATAAATTTCTATTTATATAAAAGGTAATAACTCTTAATAAGAAAATAAAAGAAATTACATTATAAAAAAAGACAAAGCAAAGGAAAAGAAAAAAAACAAATAAAGTAAAGTAAGAAAAGAAAGAATGTATAAGTTCAATATCTTTATTTCATCTAAATAATTACAATGACAGAGAGTTAATGTAATTTTTCAAATGTTAAAGGATAATCTATATCAAATCCAAACCTTAAGAGGTGTAAGTGTAATTTACCCCCCCCAAAATTGTAAATCAATGATAAAATTTAGAAATACTTACATATAGGTCTAGAGAAATAGTGTAATTTACCCAAATCAAATTGTAAATCAATGACAAAATTTGAAAATACTTACGTGTAGATTCTAATAAGTGTCATGATAATTAATAACATTTTTTTATAAAACACTACTAAAAAAAAGTTACTAACTGTTAATTTTCAGCGATAGTTAAAAATTGTCAAAAAAAAAAATAATAATAACTAATTATAAGTTTTAGCGATAATTTAAAAAATCATCACAACAAAATGTCACTAATTTTTAATTTTCAGCGACAATTCAAAAAATTAGTCATAGAAAAATATCACTAATTGTAAATTTTAGTAACAATTCAAAAAAATAAAGATAAAAAAAAAATAGTAACCAATTGTCAATTTTTACTGACGTGTGCTAAAATTGATCACAAAAAATTATTTTTAACAATAATTTTACTATGACTAACTGTCAATACAAATTAATAGGAATTATATTTAATTATTAAGACTTTTTAGTAATTAACTCTAAAATTTATACACTTAATTAAGAGAAAACTACATGCAGATGAGAGATAAGAAAAAAATTATTAACACATAAGAAATGTAAGTGACTGTGATAAGTTGAAATGAAATAAATACTTGTACCCTCTCATATGTTAGTAATATTTTTCCATTTTTTTCTCACCTACTTTTCTTTCTTTTTTTTCACCTACTTCCCTGAATAATTAAAATATTATACTTTTTCATAATTTTGTAAATCTTTTTTACCATACCACTCGACTATTATTTCTCCATTTTTATATAGGTGCACTTTAGGTTTTCCTATGGAAAATATCATGTGACACCTAAAATGAAATTTTAAATTTTTTGCCTAATAACACTTGATTAAATTATATTAATAATTACTCGTGAATAATTTTTGTTAGTATTTGCAATTAATTAAAATTGTAAACTACACTGACACTACAAAATAAATAAATAAAAATCCATGTATTGATAATGTGTATATATAATTTATTTCTTTTTAGTTGAATAATAATTGTATTTTTTTATGTGAAAAATGTAAAGAGAAAAGAAAAGAGCAAGAAAGACAAGAATAAAAACAGACTATTTTAGAAATTTTTTGATTTTTTATTAAAAAAAAAAAATGTACAAAAAAATATAAAGAGTAATTTAATAACTTATAGTAACTTTTTGACTTTTAAACTAAAACTGAATGCCGTCAAACGAAACCTAAAAACACTTTCTAAATCATTCATTAAAAAGGAAAAGCATTATTGGGGACACATGTTATGTCTTAACTCCCTTAGCATATGAAAATCATCTGTTTAAGATAAGAATAAAATCACTTCAAATCATTCATCGAAGAAAGTAAAGGAATGGCTACACAAAGAGAAGCCATTCATCAAACTATTCACCAGAAAGAAAAAAAAAAAAAAAAAGAAATAGAAGAAGATACTTTTCTTGCTTTAATCTAAATAGAGAATGTACAACTGAGTTGCATTCATGCCCATGCTAATAGAAAATCAACTAAATAATGTACAAACAAACATGCCCTCACCTCCCCCATCAAAGGAGGAAGCAAACAAACTAAGATAAACAAAACACATTACATTACAGAGCTCCTGTGCTAAAAGCTTTCCATCAGCTCTCTCTCACCTCATGAACAGGCAGCAGGGGCCATATTTAACTAAATCCCGGCATAAATTTGCTCGGGCACTGAAACCACTGACCCATCTCCTCTAGACCCTAAAACCTTGTGAACACTTGAACCATTCATCGGAGATGCAATCAACCTTGAATGTATGAAATATAATTACACAAACAAACAAAAAAATTACACCTGAACTCTACTCAAACAAGGGCTATCCGGCTTCAAATGTCAAAGCCTTTTAAGCAAGTCTTTTTTCAAGAATACTATCTATTTGAATATGATAATACAGCAAGGACCTCACTGTCCTCAAAATTTGACTCCACTGCAAGCTCAAAAGGATTTTTACCTTCCCCGTTGACAGCCCGTGGATCTGCTCCCCTGCAGTAGAATACAAAAAAGCCCTTTAATCAAACTAGACTTTGGATATGCCAATAGTAAGTTTTAAATAGAGGCAAACATAATAAAAAGGAGAATCCATGTGGAGGTCCTGCTAGGGTCAAAAGGAAAAAAAAATAGAGAAATTCGGCAGAGTGCTCAATAAACCTCCATAATATCTAACAAGTGTTATGTTGGTCATATAACACACCAATACATAGAAAAAGGGCTGACCATTCCAACTCCACAAGTATAAAGTCCCAACGCTGGAAAAGAAGTTGGGAGAATTATGATGTGCTAATGCTCAGAATGCCCATTTTCAAAACTCAAAAAAATAAAAAAATAAAATAAAAGGAGGGGATAATCTTTTGACTGAGGATTCCAGTCACTTAGAAAGAGCCGCTAAATGATCGGACCAGATAAGGAAGTATTCATAGCATCAATCATTCTCGGTTTCTCCCAAAGATGAACTGTAAAAGTACAGTTAACTTCCTTAGAGAAACAAAATTGTTAAAAGTTGCTGCTTGAAAAGAAGAAGATGATACATCAACAATTGAGTAGTCATTCAAGACTACACCTAAATAAATGATCTAATATCAGATACAAGAGAAGAAGCCACACTAATCATGAATGATGATACATCAACAATGGGCAAGTCATTCAAGACTACACCTAAATAAATAATATCATATCAGAAACAAGAGAAGAAGCCACACTAATCATGAATGTATCAGTCCATAATATTGATTTCAAAATGATGGCTTTCATTTTTCATCATTTCACACTGTTTGCTATTTACAAATTCCTCAAGGTATCCCCTGGAACTTTATATCATAGGAAACCAAAGAAATTTCCAGAGACTGCACATGCGTGTAAAGCTATAATGAATAAATAGAAAATGGAACTGCTTGAAACCAATACAGCTCTCTCTCTTCTATGATGAATTAATTGCCATAAGCTATAATTATTTTAATGCTTCGTGTGGTAAATCAATAAACAGAATGCATTTGTGGGGCTTTGACTTAGGTGCCATGGTAAACCAAAAGTAGCTTGAATGTAGGTGAAGGCTGTGCAAAGTCATGCAAGAAGAGAGAACAGCTGTGCATAAACATAAAGCACTAAAACAAGGAAACCCTGGAAAAGGACTTTCATGAGAATAATAGGGGGAAATTAGGAAAAAATTAAACCAAAAAAAAAAAATTTGTTAGAAGAATGTGATTGTAACCATGATGCATAGCCAGGATCACTAATTACCTAGAAAGCAGCAGCTTGACAAATGTAGCTTTGCCACCAAGAATACAACGATGTAGTGGTGTCTGGCCTCTCAAATCAGAAGCATTTATGTTTGCACCATACTGTAGGAGGAGCTCCAGCATGCCAATATCCGCAGTTTCACAAGCTAGGTGAAGCAAGGAACACCCCTCAAGATCCTCCATTGCATGGCCTTCACTTGTACCTGCTAAATTTGAGGAGTTCAAGGTCTTTGCTGGTGATTCCCCAGTTAAAAAACTAGAGTTATGATCAATGCTTGTCTGGTCTTGCAACAGCATTACTTTGGCAAGGGTTAAAGATTTACAATACACTTGCTCATGGACAGAATTTACGTCTGCTTCAGAGTTGACAATGTGCCGATATACAGCTTTCTTGTCATTAATACGAACAGCCTCCCAGATCTGTTGTGCCACTGTATGATTGTCCCTGGGCCTCCGAACAATAAGTTTGTCTTCATACTGTAATAAGAAGAAATAAAATTTGCACTTAATCAAATTTTAGAAATTCAGTAAAAAGCAGGTACCACATAACACTAAATAGGATGTTAAAAATGAAGATACACTTGCAAACCCAGAATACAAAGAAGAGCAAAGATACGTAGTAACAGCTGTGATACAAGGTCATAGCCAGCAGGGTTTGGGAAATTGGCAGGTAGTGAGTCTTACCCCCACTTTTTTGTGGAGAGGCTGATTCCCGCGACTTGAATTCGCGCCACAATGCTGGGGGTGGATAACACTTTCCTTCAAGCCAGATCATGACCTCTTAACAGCTGTCATACAAGGTGCTTAAAGCAAATGACTACCCTCCTCAAAATTGCCAGACTGGGCTTCTTTACTTGGAATGTAATTCAATTCCTTTCACTTACTTTTCAAATTCATGTATACTATTTTATAATCAACCACACATACAAGCGCACACAGAAGAGAAAGGCAATGAAGCAGTGTTTAATTGGGTAACTCATCCAACATTGTTCTGCCAAATAGGCAAGGGGTTAGTCTATTGGCTCAGGCATATTCATTGTTTCAAAACCAAGTAGGGTTCAGGATGGTTTTGCATGTGCATCCACATTTACATAAATAGTACCAATTGAGTAAATCAGAGTCATCCCCCATAACATGACAGGACTGGAATAATTGGGTAGGGGCGGGGCGGGTTGTGGATAGATTACTTAAACCTGAGATGGGTTCAGGACAATCTAGCCCTTGGACGTACAGGCCAGAGCCTTGCAGTGCCTCATAGGAATCCTGTCCCCATTGCCATTTCCCCAATATCCAAAACTTGAGAAAAGCCTCATTAAAAATTATCACAGCTGTCACTCATCAGACAAAAGTCTTACTAAATAATTAAGCAATATAGGCAGAACGTTAACTAAAGCAGCAACAAAATACTTTTGAGGATCACATTTTTTTCCAAGCTATGCTTTTCTCAGGCCAATGAAACATACCTCCCCAAACCAAACAAAAAATTACTTTGAAAAAAATAAAACCATGCAAAAAGTTACATGTTTAAGATTCATTATAATGTCAAAGAAAAAGATAAGATCTATAAATATATATATATACCTATGTGAATAAATTGATGTATCTACATACTAACATCTGTGCAAACATAATCCCTTTGTCATAATTTAAAAAAAGTACCAGCAATTAAATACAATTTAAGTTGTAGCAGTCTAGCTTATGTAAAAAATTTATTGGTCACATGCAGTCAAGTGAAAATGAAATTTTTTCAGGAAATGATATAAGGTCACACCTTTGCATGAATGAATTTCTCCTTCACTGAAATGGAATCAGCATGATTAGGCTTGCTAATAAAATACACCTGTGGCTTGCCAGACTTGTACAAGCTTCAGCATCAGAACCGCAAGTAAAATATTAGCAATATCCAAAAAAAAAGGCCCAAATTTAAGTCGATCAAAACTACTGTACATAACATTTTAAAAAAAATACAAGTCAAAATTTCATTCAATTATAGTGAAGATTATTTACCTTGTAGGGACAAGGTCCACCTGAAATCCACTTCTTGATTGCAATAGTTCCTCCCAGACTGAGTTAGCAAAGGTGTTGCCCAAAGACTGGAACAAACTTATCACAGAAGGTTCCCACACTTTAACATCAAGAGTAAGTGACCTTACCTGCAACAGGAACCAAACAGGCACTCTGTTGGTGGAAACAAACACAATTGAAATGAATTCATCCTAAATACAGAATCATATTTCAAAAAACTTCCTTTACACTCGAGTAGTTCACTGAACCAACACCAAGTTAATAAAATACTATGACCACTAAGCCAAATGCTGAAACCAAGATGATAATAAATCCACTCTACCTAAGAGCTCTCCACCATGTCAACAATCTGATCCACCAAATACATAATTATTTCAATATTAGTTGGTAGGACAGAAGAGAGACTAGATGTGTAATAACCCGACCTTCTTATATGTCTTCTGGTATGCTTTCAGTCTCTTATTATGCGCACTTATATGCATAATGTGAAATTTTATGTAAACTTAAGTTTAATTGTGTGAAATATATGATTATGGATTTATATCTGTCAATTAGGAGAAAAATCTGTTACAATTGTGACGTTTGGATCAATAATTGAAAGCATTAGAAGCTTGATAACCCGAAATTTACTTTATAATTTTGATGAGCATGATTTTTAGATCATAACATGAATTTTTGTAAAAATTTGATTCAGAATGATTAAATTGATTAATTTGTGACTAACCCTTAAATAACTCTCTTAAACACTTTAATTGACCACTTGTTATATCATCAAATATATATAACTCCTGAGAAGGGGAGAGTGTGGGTAGAGATGGCAATGGGGACCCGGCCCGACGGGGACCCGACCCCCCGACCCCGAATTGAGTGGTGATTCCCCGAAAAATATCCCTGTGGAGATGGGGACGGTATTTAAAATTTCATCCCCGATGATATACGGGCCGGGGACGGGGATACAGATTTCAACCCCGGCCCCGCCCCGACCCCGGCCCCGATCCCCGCCCCGAACTTCCCCAACAATCCCCGGAGGTATATATATATGTTTAACCTTTATTATATAATATCTAATATAATATGTTTAAGCTTTATTATATAATATCTTTTTGATCAGAATGATCTTTTTGATCAGAAGGCTATGACTCATCTAATATAATATCTTTTTGCCCTGAACTTCTCTCGTCCTTCTCTCTCTCTCTCTCTCTCTCTCTCTCTCAACTCTCGTCCTTCTCACAGCAGTAGCCTCTCGTTCTTCCATGTCTCTCACAGTCGATCTCACTCTCAACTCTCATTCTCACCGATCTCCTCCCTCACCCAAAAGCAGAAGGAATCAGTGTGATGTGCCTCAGCGGATGTGTTATATCCTCGCCCAAAGATGCTCCACTTAATTTGGTGAAAATGAGCTTCCATGGCACACACAAACGATGCTGACCTTTGTTTTGGTATATCTGTACAAAAACCCAGTAATGGTTTTCCCGTGTTCAGCTGGGATTATTTTTAGATCTGTTAGATCTATTAGATTATTTTTAGATCTGTTAGATTATTATTTTTTAATTTAAATCTGTTGATTATTTTTTTTAATTTAGATCTGTTAGGTTTTCAGATTATTTTTTTTTAATTTAAATCTGTTGATGTTGATGATCTGATCTTGTTTGTTGTTGTTGAATTTTTTGGACTGAAATTTGAATCAGATTTGGGACTTTTTTTTTTTGGTCGGGGAATTTCTAGGGTCGGGGAAACCCAATCCCCGTTAGGGGGCGGGGCCGGTGATAGCTTCCCCGTCGGGGATCGGGGTCGGGGCCGGGGGAATTTCTACTGTCGGGGATCAGGGACGGGGAGGGCAATCCCCGGCCCCGCCCCGCCCCGTTGCCATTCCTAAGTGTGGGAGAAAGGGAGAAAAGGGAAAGGGTTTCAACCAAGGTTCTGAATTCAGAATGCGGTGACGCAGTTGATTCTTGAAGTGTAAAGGTCAGAATAGAATTCGCGGTTATGTATCTAATCGTGAATTTTTTTATTTTTCGCACAATTTATAAAAAACTTACCGATACGCATATTTTTTTTTTAGAATCATATTTATTAGGTTTTAAAATAAATTTTGATAAATTTTTCATAATTTTTAAGTATGATCCAATATATTTTATATTTTTAAATCACTAGAAAATGAATTTTTTTACATTTTATTTCAATAATTAATGACTTTATATGTCATAAATTCATATTACCCTTGTGGCAAAATTTTCTTTTATTGGACTTAGATGTATAAAATTATTTTTCACCTTTAATGTCATAATCCCACCTTTAATGTGATGTCCACAAAATTTACAAATAATATGATGCCTAGTGCCTTCAACTTGAGTTCCAAATTTCCAACCAATATCATCACTCGGGGTTCATCATTGGCACCCTTTTGTCGTGGCATTTTTGAATTTGAATTCGCATCATCGATACATTTTTAAATTTATTTTACATGTTTACAAAATTATTTTTCAAAGAAAACTTGAACTAACTAAATAAACAATATTTACATTTATTAAATGAAATGATTGTAAAAAACATGCAATAATATTTAAAATTATTTATAAAAATTTATAAAATGCAATAATATTTTTAAATGAAATGATTGTACAACAATATTTAAAATTAAATACTAAATAAAATAATTATAAAAAAATACAACTACTATTTATACATTTGGATTTTACATGCCAATGTAATCATATAAAAATTAAAAAATAAATTATAAAGATATTTTTAAGAAATAAAAAAATATATATATTAAATAGTTTGTTTTAAAAATATATATATTTATTATATGAAGATGAGTTATATTATATAAATAACAAATAAAAATTTATGGAGATGAGTTATATTATATATATTTATTTTAATATACATTAATTATTTAATTTATTTATTATATTTTTTAAACAATGTATTCTAATTAAATTTTTTTTTTATTTTACATACATGTGTTTATTTTTATTTTATTAATATATACAAGTATATATTATCTTATAAATATATTATATGTTATATAATAATTATTATTTAATATATAATAATAATAGTTATTATTATTATTATTATAGTTATTAACTATTATTATTATATATTATTATAGTTATTATAATAAATATATTATATAATAAATATATTATATATTATGTGATATATAATAATAATATTTATTATTATAGTTTATTAACTATTACTATTATTATTATAGTTATTAACTATTACTAACTATTACTATTAATATTATAATAATAGATAGATTAGATGACTAATAGACAGAGTCGGGGAAAGGAAGAAGAAAAGGGGAAAAGGGGGAAGGAAGACAGTTAGGGCAAACGACACAGAGAGGGAGAGGGAGAAAAGGGGAAGCAATGGCGATCGCGATCGCGAGGGAGAGAGAGAAGGCGAGAGAGAGAGACCGGATGGAGCTTCGATCTTCGACTGATCGACGGGATAGAGCTTCGACTGAGCTTCGACCTCAGTCTTCGAGCTTCGACATCAATCTTCGAGCTTCGACCAGGTTCATCTCCCTCTTTCCTCTTCCCTTTTCTTTTGTTTTTTATGAAAATAATCAAAGAAAGAAGCAGTAACGGTGTAATTCGGGCCGTTCACGCCCATCGCTATGTCGGCCGTAACGGCCGATACAGGTGTGAATTTCAATCACACCGCAAAATCGGGGGTAACGCGTGGTGCCTCCGGCCGAAACCGTTACGTAACGGCCGAAACCGTTACGTAACACCGCATTTTAAAACCTTGGTTTCAACAAGAAGGGAGATTGGAGAATTGAGAAGAATTGTAGAGATTTGAATTCAAGGTAAGAATAATCCACTTTGATTAACCTCTCTCTTGGACTTGAGTAAGAAATTCTTTTACATTCATGCAAGCTAGGGTTTGCAATTGAGGTTGAGTGTATGATAATTGACTAATTGGAAAGATGTTTTTATCATTTGGTTATTTCGAGTTAAGTTGAGCTATGTGGAGAGGAATTACGTCTTATTCCCTTGGTTTTACATGTTTGAGCTCATCTATATATTTAGATGATTATATACATATAATTGAAAACCAAATACGGCTAGGAACCTAAGGAATTGAGTTATATTTATGAATTTGAAGAGAATGAAGACCTAATTGAGTGTGTGATTCATGTTAGTGTGGTATTATATCATCA